>CM057453.1:63309500-64590500 GCA_016271365.2 Neoceratodus forsteri
GTGAACTGGAGAAGCCAAGGCACCCCAAAGTAGTATGGCATGGTCAGGGGTGAGGGAGATATATTCTCTCTGTCCTCCGTCCCGGTTTCTATAGCTTCGTTACCGATGGATGCGTTATTCTCTCCGGACAATCCACTACCACAACCTGGTACTGCTTGCATCTTACTCCAGAAGCTCTGGCTTTGGACTCCTTAAATTTAATCCTGCTGACTATGCCCCCAATTTTTTTTTTGTGGTGTGGTAATCTTATCAGCTGGGTGCTGATCACGAAGATCGCCTATCCCAGCTGCACACCCAGTGTCACCTCAAACAGGTGGGCTGGCGAGACAATGCTGTGGTTCGAATAAGGTTGGGTGAAAGGAAACACCCTTTAAGGAGAGGCAGGAGACAATCTGGAAGTTTGATGCCTGGCAGGCTTTTATTTATACACAGGAGATGGAGGTAGACATGGTCACAAGGGAAGGAAGGGGATCAACTTTTAGAAGCAGCAAATAACACCCTAACAGCTCTACTTTTGTTACCACTCTATAGGTGCACCTCGACTTAAGGCCACTCTATGATACTCTGTGACTCTAAAATATTGTGCTATGAGGCCTACACACCAAGGGAATACAAACTTATATCACTTTATCACAGTATACAACAAACATGTAGCGTACAGTGACTACCAGGCAGTATAACACTGTAAAGGTCTATGAGATCCAGATGTTCTGTTGTATTCGTGCACAGCTGAGAAGTAGAAGGGTAAAGAGAAAAGGAACTCCTGCTTGGCACCAAGCTACCAGCAGAACCTAGAAGAGGTTGCAAGGGAAATGGAGAGACTGGTAAACAGGCCTTAGTCATTGGCCAACCCACTCTCCAGAGTTGCCGGAATATCAGAGCACAAACTGACTGAACTGGGCTAAACTCTTCCCTGGCGCAAACCCTTGACTAGGGCTGCCAAGGATGAAGAAACGGAATGTGGCGAGAAATTCACCTGCAGAATTGCCACAAGAGATGGATCTGCTGCTGTCTCCCTGGCACCAACCCTCGACCAGGGCTGCCAAGGATGAAGACCGAGGTGCATCACGGACAGTGTCATCAGAAAAGCCACCCCACTGGACCTGGGAGAACTCCTTAAGCCTGCCTCCTCCTCATATTCCCTTAGGTCTTATGGCTCAAATGTACATCTAGTTCCTGCTACCTGCACACAAATGGATGACAGAGTATTTGTTTCATGTGCACCCAGAATATGGAACTCCCTTCCTGCCCAGCTTCGCACTCCCTCCCCCACTCCCACTTCTGAAACTCCCTCTGGGATCACCTGCGGCTCTCTTTGGCATGCAATTGCACTTAATATGCTAATGGTCTCTCCAGCTAGTAGCACACTAGTCTCTGACCATTTTCCCTGTTGGGCACTTTTCAGAGTCCCTGCGCTCGTCGTCTGACTTGCCACACCTGTTCATTTTTGCCTCAGGTTATATACTGTATGTATTTTTTTTCTGAGCCTTGTCTCCCTGTCTAAATCCTTGAAATGTCTGGTGTGTCATTTACCTGAAGCTTTGTAAACCTTCAATCTTGAAATGTCTGTTTATTGTTTACCTGAAGCTATGTACAACCTTACGCAGTCTGAAATTGTCTATATCTTCCTTGTACTCTCCCGGGTCACACCTGAAAATAAGCATCTGTTTTGTCTAGTGTGCTTACCTGGTTAACAAAAGCTAAATAAATAAATCCTGAGGTACCCCATCACTTTAGTCATATAATCATTGGGGTCACTATACCTCTCAGAAATCTACACCATTCAGTAGCTCCACAGGTAGTGTGATTTCATAATCAAATATCACCATAGATAGTGTGTACCTCTTTCAGGACTGTACAATACTCCTATAAGTCATCATAACATATGGCAGCAGACTGTCCCACTCATTCTGGTTATCCTGTGCAAAAGAGGAAATCATGGCAAGAACATGCGGTATAACCGCTCGACCAGTCCATCTGATTGAGGGTGGTATGGTGTGATCCTGGTTTTTTGCACATGTAGGAGCTTGCACACCTCTTGCAAAAATCTAGGGCCCGATTCCAGAATGGGTTATGCATGGCACAAGGTGACCTGCACCAAACCCAATGGCACAAGTTGCACCTTGTGACATGCATTACGCCTCCCGCTATTGCAAAAGGCAGCCTGCAACATGGCACAGTCTGCCTGCACCAAAGGCGGGCTATGCCACTGGCTATGCCAGAAATCCTCTGCAACATGGTGCAAGGGGGGGTTCCAGATGCAGCTAAAGCCCAATTCCAGGAGGGCAGCTGATGGAACGGCAAATCGCTATTCCGAGATGGGCATGGTAGACAGTGGTCTAAGTACTGTTAGACCAGCTAATAGCTGGTTTAACCATATGCTACAGCCATGGTGGATGCACCTCTGTGCCCGGTGCCCCACCAGCCACCCCCACAGTCTCACTGAGGCCCCCACCTGTCCCCCACTGGCAGGGAAGCCCTCTGTGGGCTGCTGGCACCCCCATGCCCCCATTCTCTGGCAGTGCCCTGCAGGGCAGTTTGCAGCCCGGTGCACCACCATGCCACCATTTGCAGGCATGCTACGCACATCTTGGGTGTCCAGTGGCCCTCCATCCCGCACCAGCCCTGCATGGCATTTCCATGGTGTTGGGGTGCTGAGCGGGGGGGGGCCATGCATCCAGCGCCCTGTTGGAAGTTGGTAATGCAGCTTGTGGCACTGGCTGTGGGTGCACCCTTCCTGTGGTGCAATGCTGGAGGTGCCGCATGTCACAGGTCATAGTCTCCGGGGACCCTGTCTGTTTTGGAATCTGGCACAAGGTCCCCGGCATAGTGGTGTATGTTGCAACTCACATACACCAGCGGGTTGCACCATACATCTTAGAATCGGGCTCTTAGATTCAAAGTTCCATCCCTGTCTGATTCATATAAACCATTCAGGGGGCCTCATGCTTGCAACTAAACTGTTCCACAAAAACCTTGGCCACAGTTTCAACCTCCTGATAGGGCAGTTGGTACACTTTTGCCCTCTCTGTGAAATAGTCCATGACCACCAAGATATACCTGTTTTCTGTAGGTGTCAGTGGCAAGGGACCCAGGATGCCCATTGCTATCCTTTCTAAGGGATGACTGGTTTGAGATGAGAAAATGGTGGCTCTAGAGGTGGTACCTACTGCTTTTTGTGACTGACAAGTCAGGCAGGCTTTACAGCAATCATAAATGGACTGCCTATACCCATGACAGTAGTACCTGACTTGTACCTTCTGTGTGAGCTTTTCTACCTTGAAATGCCCCTCAGTTGCTGTGTCATATAATGCTTTTAGGACTTCTGGGACCACCCTCTTGGGGACAACAATACAACTATGATCAGGGCTACATTCCTTCTCTTCAGCTGTCATAACCAAAAGTCCTTGCTGTACTTGAAGGTATGGCCACACTGCCTGGTACTTGCAGAGTTTGGGGTTGCTTTGTACCTTTTTGGGGATGCAGGGAGTCCTTTCTCCAGCCAGAACATTATGCTGCTAATCACTAGATCTTCCTTCTGGAAATCTAACAAATATGTCCATTCTCCATCCTCTGTCTTGTTTGCAGGTGTTGGGGGGCTCAGCACACCCCAGGGCCAGGATCTCTCCTGGTGTTTTAGCACTTGTTGTCTGTTTTGTTACCTGCTACAGCCTCAAGGACAGGGTGTTTACACTGTTGTGCAGTTTCCCCAAGTGATGCACAATTTCGTAATGGAACAGTGTCCCAGTTTACTCCTGATGGCCTGGATTCTATTCAGTGTATCATTGGGAAGGCCGCTGTCCAATCCTGGATATTGATCAATATAAAAAACAGACTGTCCTCTTGATCCTTATTTTAATTCATCTCATCTTTACACCTATCAGAAAAAGCTGCCAACATCTCATCATACATTTTTCTTTTATCACTTCATCCAGATATTTGACTAAAAATAATCAAAATTTATAAAATTACATGTTTTTCATATTTTTAAATAATACTAATCAACATTTTAGACAGATTCACAGATTCATGTGCCTCAATGCATTTAAATACTGCAATTCCACTCATTCCTATAATGTCTTACTTCCTCTAATTATATCGGCACTACTTGAATTTACTGGCTCCATCCACCACTCACTGGACAATGGTCAATAAATGGGGTCTACTTTCATCGATTTAACAAAGGCCTCTGGTACCGTCAACTACCGTCTCCAGCTTGTCCAGCTCTGGATTGCGGGGCTGTCACCCAATTCCGTGAACTGGTTCAAAAGCTACATAGACAACTGGTCCCAAAGAGTGAAAATAGCTGATACACTGTCAGATGCCAGACCAGTCCGCTCTGGTGTTCCACAAGGCTCAATACTGGGCCCCCTCCTCTTTAGCCTATTCCTGAACACACTGCCGGATTCCTGTCCAGAACAAATCATATTCTACGCAGATGATGCAGTTATCCTAGCCTCCCACCATGATCCAAAACAACTGCAAGGAAACCTCCAGCGGGGCTTCACATCAGTCCAAAACTGGTACTTAAAGCACAAACTGATACTAAACCAGAAAAAAACAAAGACCATGATTTTCATCAGCTCCCACAACAAAAATAAACAGTATCACCTCTCCATAAATACCAAACAAGGATTCACTCTTGAACAAGTTGATACCTTCAAATACCTTGGCATCACCCTTGACTCCAAACTCTCCTATGCTGCCCATATTAATAATGTTGCGAAAGTGGCAAACACCAGGCTGGGCCTACTCTTCCATCACAGGAAACATCTAATCCCTGAAGCCTTGTCTGTCACCATCCAGAGCTCCATTGTGAGTGTTATTGACTATGGACTCATTGTTTATGGCTCCGCCACTGCATCCTCTCTCAAACATGTTGCTACCTCTCTCAATAAAACCTGTCTTCTTGTCACTGGAGCCCACCGTCTCACCCATACTTGTGACCTCTACTCTCTAACTGGATGGCTGCAACTCAACAACCAAATAAAGTTTCAAACCTGTATCACAGCAAAGAAAATAACGATGGCCAATGCTCCCCCTGTAGTCTGCTCCCTCCTCAAATCCAGAATCAACAACTGCAACACCAGGAGCTCAAAACCCCAATTCCTACAAATCCCCCACTGTTGCATAACCCAAGGCCAAAGGTCCTTTGCATACAGGGCACCTAGCTGGCTGAATAGTCTCACTAGTAACATCTCTGCCTCACCAAAGCTGGCCGCTTTCAAGACTAAGCTCTGCCTCTCCCTTGTAGCCTCAAGCACCTGTGATTAAACTGCTTGAGCAATACTCCCATCACTGCTGCCCTTAGTCTCTGCTGCCTGTTGTTGACCGTATACCAAGTACGTCATCATTCCAATGCCCATCAAATGCACTTATCCCTGTTCTGTCCTGACAAAGCCCCATAGGTTGCCATACTCTGTCCCACTCCCCATGCCCTCTCCTCCCTACATCCCCATTCCTTTGTTGTATACACCTCCTAGTGTTTCATGTAATGTCCTTGTAATTAATATGTTATGACTATCAGTGCTACTGATTGTTTTATACTGTAATTTTGAAGTCTGTACGCCTGTAATTACTGACGTGGAACCTTTGTAAAAGAGCCTCGGCTCAAAGGTACTTTGTAGTCCTAGATTCAAATAAATAAATAATAAAAAAAATAAATAAATATATTTGAAAGTAACAAAAATTACATTAAACATTTCATTATTTTGTGAAATCCAATTAATTATTATTTATTTATTTATAAGATCATGGATTTAAAAGTACCTTTGAGCTAGGAGTTATTTTACAAAGGTTCCACATCGGATATTAATACAAATAAACAAATGTAGACAGGAACTTAACATACAGGATTACATACCAATACAATGGCAATAGACAATATAATCAGGTATGCAAAACATAACAAAATGAACTTTCAAAAGACCCTAAGGCAACAAAATCAACATTAAGAATCAGCCAAGGAGGCTTTGTCAACAGGAAAAGGGAGAGGGTGGAGGGGAATGTGTGAAGAGGCAGGAGTGGAAGGAGGGGGGTATGGAAGGTGGTATGCACAATAGGTAACGGTGATTAACAGAAAAATGGAGGTAGGTAATAAGGTAGGGCTGTGAGGAGGGTGCAGAGGAGGTAGGGTGACCAAGTGGCAGGTTCAGCTGTTAAGTAAGGTGGAGGGACTGCAGGAGTGATCAACTGCTACCAGTTTAGGCATAGCAGTCACAACCACAAAGTGCCGTGAGGTGTTGGCGAAGCTTATATTTAAAAGGGCCCAGTTTAGATTCAAACAGGATGTCACTGTGTAAGGAGCTGAGCTAGTAGAGAGCATGGTAGGCGAATTACCTTTGTTTGAACTCAAACGGTGCAACAGGGAGGGACCCTAAAAGGCTGGCTTTCTGATCCTCTAATGTGGTGGGGGTTAGTGGATAGACTTAACAGGTTCTGAACACCTGGGGGGGGGTTAGGCCCTGGCTAGTTTTTTTAGCTAGCAAGCAGATCTGATACTTGAGTCTACCTTTCAAATGTAGCCACCCTGCCTGTGCACATAGATTACAAGTATGCGTGAACCGATGGGCCCCTGTGATAAGCCTAAAGGCTTTATTTAGCACCATCGTGAACCTTCTTAGGGCAATGTCCATAGCTGTGAGATAAATACCTCACTGACACTCAAGAAAAAGAGCCAGCAATGTGGTAAGTGTAACACAGGACACCATACAACATGGTGAGTGTAACGAAGGATGCCACACAACTGTTAAAAGTTAAAAAAAAAACTTTACTAATCATGATCTAATGAATAACATAACACCACAACATATTAGCAAAATGATTATGTGTTTACATTTATTATATTCATGGCAACTGGGATGTTTTGCAACTGTGCAATGAGCTAAGAAAATAAAAAAGGCTTATATTATACTACAGTGTGACATATTCTAAACATGCAGGTGCAATAAATTTATCATTGCCACTGACTTGGTTTGTTTTCAGCACCCATGTAAATCAATTAGTAATGTGTTATGTAAAAAGCACAGAATAGTTCTATTGTTGTGACAGTAACAAGGATATCACAGTGGTTTAATGACAGTACCATTTTAGATTGCCATATTTATTGTTTATTATCTGCAGTTCATTGGGTTTGATTTTTATTGTACCTTGTCCTGACAAGATTTTGTCCATGAAATATGAGTCCTATCTTATTTACTGTGTCATTGCTATCGTGCCATAGCCATTGTAAAGCTGCCATCCCCACGCTGGTAGAAAACGTAACGCTGAATTGTTGGTTTGTTTCCCCATCAACAGATTTGAGCTGTTAAATTTAGATGGTATTAGAGTAATAAACAGCATAAAACTTATTTACTTGTATGTGGTCTAATTTTCTTGTGGGCAGCATAGTGGTTGAGCAATCAGACGATGGAGGGGGTTGTATCAAAGTCCTGGTTGGTAGCAGTGCCACATGATATATGGGTAACTGGAGAACCAATGTGAATGTTGTGATAATTTCTCTGGCAGGAGCAGAAGGCATATTTATCACACTTGAATGAGGAGCAGTTTCATAGGAGGAAGGAGATGCCAAAGCAGAGGGTGCATGGGTGTGAGACATGAGACTGATAGAGCAGTGACAGTAGTATGGGAGGGAGCAGATGACAGTTCAGAAGGCACATGGGTGTCTGGCGTGAAATCATTAGAATCTAAAGCAGAAACAGTAGTATGGAAAGCAGGAGATGCTAGAACAGAGGGTACAGGGTTGTCTGGCATAAGATCACTGATCACAGTCACAAAGGGCAAATATCCTGGACAATTCTTGGCTCTGGACTACTTCATCAGCATCTTTAATGCTGCCTGTGACTCCTATGCCCCTTCAAAAAGCGCAAAGTCAAGGCCTCTGCAATCCCTGGCTAACCTCTGAAGTGCTAGCTCAACTAAAAGCTAGGGACCACCTCTGGCTGCAGGCATGGGCCTCAGGGAATTCAACCGACATCCAAAACTACAAACGGGCTAGCAATGCATGCACAAAATCAATCCATCTAATGAAAGCAACTACTACAAAGAAGCCCTCACAAACACCTGGGGAAATGGTAAATCATCCTGGAACAATATTAAAGAAGTCACTGGAAAGCAGCCAAAAACATCTTCCATGATGTTGTACTTGGATGGGGTTACAATCTTGGACCCTGCTACCATAGCAAATACGTTCAATACTGCATTCACTGACCTCAGCAGTGTCCTACTGCCCGACTTTTTCATCACTGCTGACCCTCCAACACTAGACGCCAGCCTCCCCCCTTCCTCTACTCACACTAACATGTTTAAATATAAGAAAAATAGCAGGACAAGAGGACACAGCATGAGATTAGAGGGAGGCCAATTAAGGGGGGATGTGAGGAAATCCTTTTTCACAGAAAGGGTGGTGGATGCAGGGAACAGCCTACCTCAGGTAGTGGTGGCTATGAATACAGTGCAGGGCTTCAAACAGGCATGGGATAGG
Source organism: Neoceratodus forsteri (assembly GCA_016271365.2). Classification (NCBI taxonomy): domain Eukaryota; kingdom Metazoa; phylum Chordata; order Ceratodontiformes; family Ceratodontidae; genus Neoceratodus; species Neoceratodus forsteri. Next base: position 63,317,983 of record CM057453.1, read on the forward strand.
CATAAGGGAGCAATACGGATGAGTATGAATAGATAGACCACTGACAGAGCAAAGGCCGATGGCACATTTATAAGGTAGAAAAAGAAATGGTCCTTGCGGTCCTTATCTGCCTTCAACCTCTATGTTTCTATGTTTCTTACTTCCTTTCATTTCCCTACTTTTGTTTTTTCCTTGCTCTTGACTTATGTGGTACCCTTCGGAAACAGACAGTTAGGAATTGTTGGGCTGCAGGGAGGTTTTGGGTGGGTGGGGATGGGCTGTGTTTACCTTCAAATTATGTCTTTAAATGTCCTGTTTGTTAGCTGCATTAGAGCTTGTTATTGTCAGAGTGCCTGATGTATTATCACTTGTTATCTTGTGTTGTGTTTGTTACTTGTGAACATTTTCCATAAAGTATATTAAAAAAAAAAATTTACGGGGTCATCAGGGATTGGGTGGGGGGGCTACCACACCACCAGTGAAAGGGGCTTTATTTATTATTATAATAATGGGGACATTGGAGATTGGGGGGGACCGCCACACATTGCCGCACACAGGCTACTGTCCCAGAGGAGAATTTTCTAAGTGCCCTTAGACCAATTTCTCCCTCTGGGAGAGTTCTGAGAATTCCACATTAGGGGATGTGGCAGCTTGCATCTGCCACACACCCCCTAGTGCCGGGTCACAGCCCATATTTGGGTGCAGTGGTAGTGCATGTCCCATTTGGGGCAGGCAGCCTGCAGTTGACACAGGCTGCCTTTGAGAATCGCTCCTGGCAGATCGTTTGGCACATGGGGAGCGTTGCGCCATTCATTAGGGTGCAAGTCCCTTACACTGCACCAGGAGCTTTGAGGATCAGGCCCATTACCTTCAAACTAAGGACACTATAATTGAGGCAGCTTTCACTGCCAATTATGCAAATATTTATTTAGGTATGTGGGAATGTGAAGTAGTTTTTAAACAAGACAAAAATCCTTTTTACCACTGTTTGAATATTTTTAAGCGATACATTGAAGATTTATTTTTGGTGTGGAAGGACACTGAGGCAAAATTGTATGAATCTGTTGAGTATCTGGAAAGTAGTAGTCCTAATTTAAAATTTTCTCTAACTTGTCATAAACAAGCAGTTATTTTTTTAGACCTACACATTTCCAAGGATAGTAGAGGGGGATTACTACTGATTTGTACTGTAAAATTTTGCCAAAAATTCACTGTTACATTTCATGAGCCAACATCCTAGGAGTGTGTTAGAGAACATTTCTAAATGACAATTTGTTAGATTAAAATGCAGCGGCAGTGACCTACAAGGCATATATAAATGAGGGGAGCTCATATGCTAGAGAAACAGTTTTTAGATAGAGGCTATAATAAGTCCTGTATTGATAAGGTAGTACAGTCTGTGGCTCAGAAGGATCGGACACAGATGTTACATGACATAAATGGGAAGCCATTTAATAGTACAACAAGAAGCCAAAATATTAATAGAGAGCAGAATAATGTCAGTTTTATTGCAAGGTTTCATGCACAGTCACATTTGGTTAAGAAAGTGACCCTGGATAACTGGCATATTTTATATTCAGAACCGTGATTGAATCAGGTTACTCAACAGGGACCTAGAGTGGTATTTAAAAGTGGTTGTAATTCAGTAGACAGAGACATACATCATTTGTATAGAGATAATTTGCAGAGAAAGGAATCAATGCAACCCAGTGGCAATTTAAAATGTAGAAATTGTAAATTTTGTGAGCACATTAAGAAGGGAGACACTTGCAACAGGGAGACACTCCATACTGTATGTACTTCATGCAATAACTTAATTAAACAGTGTACTGCGGAACATCCCTTCTGAACGTGCCCTCAGATTGCTGTACTGGATCAGGCCAGTTTATTCCAGATGGCTTCCATTAGGTGCTCACTCAAATCTAATACTCTCTGCTACTTGTTAGGACACATAAGTTATGAAAATCGGTCTAAACTGCATAATTTCTTACTTACTTTGCTTGAGGATTGGGCTCAGCTCCTCTCTCTTCAACATTTGTAGTAAAAATCCTTCCAGCAGGGAGGAGTTTATTATTGAGGTCAAAAGGTGAGCCAATAATATTGCTCCCTCCCTAAGAAGTCACCCTGATAACTGTCTGAGCAGGTCTGGTGACTTTCCTCAAGATTGATGACATTCATCTTGCTTACATCCTACCCTAAACTCACAAAGTACTGGTAAGGTACCTTTATGCATTCTCTCTGCTTCGCTCCATGGCCTACAACTTTGCTGGGCTCAATCCCTACCCCCCCAAGCTTTTTCATCAGCCATCTCCGATGACAGTGAGGGCAAGGAGTAGGATTGGGCAAAATTAGTGAATCCTGCTTCTACTAAATGTCATGGCATTTCATGACATTTTGCAAATTTATGAGGTAACTATGATCTAGAAGGCATGCTAGTTGTCATGCCATTCAGTTGAGTAGTTTACGAATGAAGAGAGGATTACATTCTGGCATTTTATTTCTTTGTGAAATGTTGTGAAGATATTTTATAGCTTGTACTATAACTCCAGTCCATGTATAGTGTGGTCACAGAGTTTGTTATTTAAATATAGGGTGGTCCAGTGGGTGAAGCCCCCCTTTGGGGGGTGCGGGTGGTGTAACCACCCACATAAAACATAGTGTTTTGATATTGTTTCTGTCACTGTCAGGCTGGTTAACTTGTGTGGTACATAGGGTGTCAGTTGACTTGCTCCATTCATGATGTCACTGTGGTGTAGTGGGTTAGGCAGGTTGGTAGGTAGGTAGGGTGCTCTGTGATGTTGCGTGTCTTAGGTTCGAATCTCAGTGCCGGTGTGTGTTGTGAGTTTGTGTGTGTAGTGTGGAACTGGGTGTTGTGAGGTTTTTAATTTTGTAACTTGTGTTGCCAGGTGGTGGTGGTTTGCCTTGCCAGGTGTTTTGAGTTGGAAGTGATGTGTTAATGTAAGAGAGCTGTGTGTTGTGGGTGTGTTAGGCACGACTGTTGTGTTGCTGCTGGAGGTGGATTTCAATCTGTTGAGATGTCTGTCGAGTTTCTACAGAGCCAAAAGGGGAGACCACTGTTGCTGTATGCAAGATATTTATATTGGAGGGATAAGGAGGTGTGTCACAAGGTGTACTGGTGCTGAGCAGTTTATCACAAGTTTTGGTGCTTGGCTCGAGTCCATACAGTAGCTGACCATGTGGTATGTAATATAAAAAGTCATAACCGCCTTCCTGAAGCTGATGATGTTGCTGTGTGCTGTGTAATGGGTCAGCTGTGGGAATGGGCACATAGCAGTGTGGAAAGCACCTCTCATGTTGTGGGGGAGTGTACCTCTAGGGTGCCGGATTCTGCTGCTGAGTGTTCGCTGGGTGTCCAGCTGATAAAGAGGACCATACAACATGTGCGGTATGTCAAGAGGGGATGTCCGGTTGCTCCATGTTCTGTGAGGGAGCTTAGTATTCCAGAGCCGTATGCGGTGACCAGTTTGGGTGAGTGGTTAATCCTTTTTGATAGTGGGATGGAAGGAGATTGCATGTTGATGTTAGCAACTGAGGGAAATATTCGATTTCTGGAGCCATTAGAGGAGTGGTTTCTGGATGAAACTTTTAAATGTACCCCACTGTTGTTCTCCCAGCTGTATACTGTGCATGGGTTGAAAGATGGGTCGGTGATCCCTGCTGTATATGTTCTGATGTGTTCCCATAAGTTGCAGTCATATGTTCGTGTTTTCACTGTACTGAAATCAGCTAGTTCTGGGATATCTCTTCATACTGCTGTATTGGATTTTGAGCAGGCAGCATGAAAGGGATTGTCTACGGTGTTTCCTGATGTGCAGGTATGGGGCTGCTTCTTTCATTTCTCACAAGCAGTGTGGAGGAAGATTCAGAAGTGTTCTGATGTTTTGGAACATTACTGGGACTGACGCGGGGATTTTGCCCTGCATGTGCGGATGTTGCTGGCCTTGGCATTCATGCCAGTTGTGGATGTGGTGAGCATGTTCAAGGAAATGAGGGAGTGGGATTTTTTCATTTGCCGAGTTGTGATGTTACAGCCTTTGATGGACTATTTCAAGGACACATGGATCAGTCATACTCTGGGTCATTCTGGTCGTAGACGACCAGTGTTTCCAGTGTCTGTTTAGAATTGCTATGATGGCACGAGGATGGGTATGACATGTACAAACAATGCAATGGAGGGGTGGCATCAGGGATTTAACATGTTTGGGTGCTTCTCTTCCAATGATTTGGAGGTTTATTGAATGTGTACAAAATGAGCAGAGCTTGAACGAAGTGCGACTGGAGCAGCTTGTGTCCTGTGCAGGTTCTAAGTCTGGGAAGGAAAAATACAGTACAAGGACCTCGCAGTCCCATTATGATTATTTGTGTGGAGTTGCCTATAATTTCCAGTTTCAGCTGTGTTACCTGTTTGGACTCCTTTTAGTAATGGAATGAGTGTGTTTTGCTTTGGTGTTTTTTTTTTTTTTGGTCAGAGAGTCATTGTTTTGAGGTGCGGTATACATAGTGTGGGCTGTACTTCTGGTCGCTGTAATGCATTCACTGTTATTTTCCCTGCTATTTTGAAGTCACTGTTATCACATGGAACTGACTTACAGTATCAACACTGCATCCGATTTGGTTGTTCTCCTAATTCCCCCAGCTGAGCTGAGCTCTTTGCAGTCATATAGCACACCCCTGGGAGGCTATTTTATTTACCAGGGCTCTTTTCTCTGAGCATGACCCAATAGACTCATATTAGAGCAGGCCCTTCCGGCAACCCCTATGTCTCTTACCCAGCCAGCTGGCTCAAAGCACCGCACATCCCTGCAGCAGAAATCATTAACCTCTATTCAAAACAACAATGCCCCACTGTGAGGCATTTTGATCAGATACTTTTGCATACTTGTTTTCTCCCCTCGGGACAGCAGGTACTGGCCTAATACTAGAGATGTTTGGTAATTCTCAGCTGTCGTTTGTTTGCACTGTGCTAAACATTTCTATCTCTGATGCCACCACCCTACCCTCACAAACACTGCTCTAGGTGAGGACCACTTACTCCGGTCTACCTTCAGTGATAAAGCAACCCTTCAGCCACAAGCAATCAACCCTAGCTCATGGACTGTTTTTTTCCCCTGCTGACCAAAAGATGCAGCTCAGAACTGAAACCATGCTGAACTCTGCTTTTATATCCTTTGCAGCCTCAATTGACTTGCTTATGGTTTTGGGGGAGGGAAGTAGTTGGGAAGACAATAACAAATGAATGCACTGCTCTGACCTGGACCAGTGCAATAACGGCACGGGGTCATAATGTCGCATGACATTATGCTGCATGGCAAAATAGTGCTGCCGTGTGTGTGTGTGTGTGTGTGTGTGTGTGTGTGTGTGTGTGTGTGTTTGTGTGTGTGTCTGTGTCTGTCTGTCTGTCTTGAGAGTGGGACAGAGGAGAGAGGACTCAGAAGTGCTAATCATCAATTCTCTTTTACTATCCCAGAGTTCATTCACACTGCCGAAGGACAAGAAAAACAAAAAGTTGTGAGACTGAGAATGAAAGATATTTATAGTACAAACACAAGGCATGGGACCCTGTGCCAGATACTCCCTTGTCAGTTAACTTAGAGTCCCTTAAACTAAAAGGCAGTGTGAGTATATATGAGAGATGAAACTGGAAATGTTATACTGTGGCATTTTTTTACCAGTTTTTATAGGCTAAATGATGCAAACTGCAATTCATCCTTTTATCCAAGAGTGGAATGTAAAATGCTGAACATTTGGTTATTCTTCCATAAGTAGATGCAGTTTACATATACAGTAATGTCTTTTAAATACAGTACACAGCTATTTTATGTGACTCCACTGCAAGAAAATCTAAGTCATTCCATGAGTCTTTGTATTATGGTGGACTCCAATTGAATTTAATAATTCCTCAAAGCAACTCTTATGTTTCTTAAAGGCTAACAAATCATTAGCTTACGGAGCAGGCAACTCGTGCCAAGGAGTTGCCACCCCAGGAGCTAAATTTGCTACTTTGAAAATGTTTTTTGTTCAGTAAATACAAAAATATTTACCCTAATTTGCTCGGCTGATAACTTCATTGTAGGAGGTGAGCCGGGCAGCCACTGAGCATTACAGCACCACCACTGAAATCAGCACTCAGATGACACGTAGTAAGGAAAAGGGCAGCCACTGAGCATTGCAGCACCACCACTGAAATCAGCACTCAGATGACATGCAGTTAGAAAAGGGGCTGGCAGTGCTCTTTGTAGCTAGTAATAGGATCGGGAAGGGGACTTCCTAAATGTACTACGATTATCTTTGCTGGTAATTTTATAAGTATGGGGCACTTTATTCATCCCATACTTATAGAACTGCCAGTAAAGATAATCTTAGTACATTCGGACAGCCTCCATCTTATTAATAGCTACATAGAGTGCCAGCTACCCATTCCTTATTTCACATCAAACAAGTGTTTATTTTAGTAGCAGCGCTACAGCATTCAAGCATCTGCTTGGCTCAACTCATAAAATGAAGTTATGAGCCGGACAAATTAAGGTAAATACTTATGTATTTACTGAAACATGAAAAATGCCAAAAGTAGCAGATGTAGCTCCTCAGACAGGCAACTCCTTGGCATGAGCTGCCTGCCCAAACTGAAAGAGTATTTCATCAGGTCTTTAAGGCTGTTGTTAGAGGCTCTTTTTTAATAGTATTAATCATCTGTCTAATATCTATACCAGTGGTGGTGGGGTGGGGGTAAAGGCTGAACCTGTAAATCCAGTGCTTGATGGGGGGAACTATAATTCAGTCTGGTGCTTGGGGGGGGGGGGCTGTAATTGTTTGCTGTTTGGGGTCATTGAAAGACTGTGTATGGTAAATGTTGTGTTTCTCTACTTAATTTGCTCTACTAGTATCTAAGTGATGTTGTATAAATACTTTTGTGTTTGTCTGTAGTCACAGTCCTTACACTACAAGTATCTAAGTCATTAATGTACGGTAGCACTAAACTCTCAAAAACTGACTGTATAGATATTTTTAAAACAGTCTATCTGCTACTAGGGGGTATAACTTATGTGTACAGTGGCGGGGGGGGGCTAAAAGTGTGTATGAAGCTAGTGGAGGGTTGAACTTGTGCCTCAGTTGCTTAGGGGGCTATACATCAATGCTGTGCTTGTTGGGGTCAAACTGCGATTGTGTCTAGTATTTGGTGTGTTTGAACCTATCTTTTGGTGGTCAAATAGCAATTCTGTCTAGTATTTTGTTGTGTTTGAACCTGTCTATATGGTGTGAGCTACAGTTTTTATGGTAAGGCATACCGCTGTTGGTACCAGGGCCCCCAAGTCCCCATTTCCAGGTGAACCCTTTGCTACCCAGTCTGACCCTGGCTGGCAGATGTAGTTTCCCTGAGTGAGAAGCCTGGCGATCCCCCTTTCCTAACACCATGCTTCCACAGGGTGCCTCTATACAGCCACCAGTGATATACTGGACATGACTGTGCAGTGTAATTTCACCACTACCCCTGGATCAGGCTTTGTTTTCATGTAATAAGATTCATTTGTCAGTGCAGGCTGAGGACAGGCACCATAGTCTGGGAGGCTCCCAACTGTTGGTCAGACTCTCCCTCTCAGGTTGTGAGCACGATTACCAACTCTTCACATCCTTGTCAGCAGTGCCTATATTGCCCAGTTCTGCCAGTTGTCCCTTCGGATGCCATTCTTTATTCCCGCACTTCCCTGCCCTGCCCGTGGCTGCTGGGAGAACAAGAAGCGCAACATCCAGACTCCACCACCAGGGTAGAGGGGCTCTTAATACACATAACCCACCTCCTTTTTACCTAAGGAAAGCTTCCTTATAGCACATATTATTTAATCATTTCACATTAAAAAGGAAATGGGGAAAACACACTCATATTTGTAACTTTTTTTGTGAGGTGTAATTAAAGTAAGCAGGACATATGGTGGGATACTTATGCTGTAGCACACTGGTAGTAAACAGCCTCTGAACTGAATTAAAATATGGCATGTTTGTGATTTTGGTCACTGTTATAACTTGTTCTAAAGTGTCCTGTCCTTTCACCCATGTGTAGACACATTTAAGATAATTTACATAACTACAGCTATTGAAGTACATGATCAAAAAGGAGGTTCTAGCCACAGGTTAAATGCATTCCTAAAAGCTGTCTGAAAACTAGTACAGATATTCTATACTATTCTATTATGAGTAAATATCACCACAATTGTGGATATTATGTGTGGATATTTCAATATAATTCATGTTTCACTACCCTGAAAACATAGAAACATAGAAGTTGATGGCAGATAAGGACCCTTGGCAAGGCCCATCCAGTCTGTCCATTTCTTTTTCTACCTTATGAATATGCCATCGGCCTTTGCTCTGTCAATGGCCTATCTATTCATACTCATCTTTATTGCTCCCTTATGCCTATCACATGCTTGTTTGAAGCCCTGCACTGTATTCATATCCACCACTTCCTGAGGTAGGCTGTTCCATGCATCAACCACCCTTTCTGTGAAAAAGAACTTCCTCATATTACCCCTTAATCGGCCTCCCTCTAATCTCATGCTGTGTCCTCTTGTCCTGCTATTTTTCTTATATTGAAACATGTTAGACTATTTCACCTTGTTAATCCCCTTAAGGTGTTTGAATGTTTCGATTATATCACCCCTCTCCCTCCTTTGCTCTAGGGTATACATATTGAGCTCCGTTAATCTGTCCTCGTGTTTTCTGATGCAGTCCCTGCACCATTTTGGTTGCCTTTCTCTGGACTGCCTCAATTTGGTTAATGTCCTTGTGAAGGTGCGGCCTCCAGTACTGCATGCAGTACTCCAGATGGGGCTTAACCAGTGTCTTGTAAAGAGGGATTATTACCTCCCTCTTACGACTTGTGATACCCCTACTAATACACCCAACATCCTCTAACCTTACTTACTGCTTTGTGGTCTGCCTGGATGATTTCAGGTCATCTGTGATGATGATGCCCAAGTCTCTTTCTTCCCTTGTGACTGCCAGCAACTCCCCTCCCAGGCTGTAGGTGGCTTCAGGGTTTCTCTTCCCTATGTGCATGATCTTGCACTTCTTTGCGTTAAACCCCAGTTGCCACTCTTCCAGCCATTTTGCCAGTTTATCCAGATCTCTTCTCATTCTGCCCACCCTATCTGGATCATCTACTCTGTTGCAGATCTTGGTGTTATCTGCAAACAGACAAACCTTACCATCCAGTCCATCTGCAATGTCACTGATGAAGATATTGAAGAGGACTGGCCCCAGGACTGATCCCTGAGGTACCCCATGTGTGACTTGCATCTCTTCTGACTGTATACCATTTACCGCCACTCTCTTTTTTCTGCCCATCAACCAGTTTGCCACCCAGTTGATCAACTTCTGACCCATCCCAAGCCTACCCAGCTTATTAATCAATCTTGTACCGTATGTGGAACAGTATCGAATGCTTTGCTAAAGTCAAGGTAGGTGACATCAACTGTTCCCCCTTGGTCCACTACTCTGGTTACCCAGTCAAAGAAATCTATGAGATTAGTTTGATAGGACCTTCCTGTTGTAAGCCCATGCTGTCTTGGATCCTGTGCTCCTATGTATTCTAGGTGTTGCACTATCCTTTCCTTAAGGAGTGCCTCCATAATCTTGTCCACTACTGAGGTAAGACTGACTGGTCTGTAGTTCCCTGCCTCCTCCCTGCTACCACTCTTGTGGAGCGGGATCACATGAGCCCTTCTCCAGTCTTCTGGGGCCTCTCCTGTGCTCAGAGAGTCACTAAACAGTTTTGATAATGGCTCTGCTAGTTCCACCCTTAGTTCCTTTAGTACCCTGGGATGTATGCCATCAGGTCCCATTGCCTTGTCCACCCTGAGCTTATCGAGCTCTTGTAGGACCCTTTCTTTTGTGAACGGACTAGTGCATACCTCCCTCCCCCGTGTCCATGGTGCTGAGCTGTGGGCCCTGCCCTACCTTCTCTTCAGTAAATACTGAGCAGAAGTATCTATTTAGGATAGATGCTTTTACATGGTCCTCCTCCTCCTCACATGCCCCCTTATCCCATTTGATCTTAGCAATACCTCCTCTGGACTTTCTCCTATCATTAATGTGTCTATAGAAAGTCTTGACACCTTCTTTTACTGTTCGTGCTAATGTTTCCTTGGTTTGGGCCTTTGCCTGCCTTACTGCCTTCCCCGCTTCCCTTAGGGTAAAACTACAAATGTGAGGAGTCTGAGGACCTTCTGAAAACAAGTTGTGACATCTCAGGGCTGTTCTGGTCCTTGGAGGAAAAAGGAGCAGCTTAAGATTTGTTGCTCAATAGTTTGATTTAAAAAAAAAAATAATAATTTCATTAAAAAAAAATTCAGTTTACTGTTTGGATCATTAAACAAGTGAGTGACAAATGGGTGAATTTCAGGAGATGCCTGAAAGCATATATAGCATAGAGAATAAAGTATGGTGTAGTGTGTGTTACATGAAGTTTACATACACTCGAGGGGTTAGATGCTCATAAACTCCGAGATCGAAGCTCGAGGGGTTTATGTTAGCATCTAACCTTGAGGGTGTATGTAAACATCAAGTTTAAAAACACTACCCCATATTTTATTTTATATAATTGCTGGATTTCCCTTTTTCACCTCAGCAGTTATATAAAATAAAGACCTTCCAATGCAGGAATCTACATCTTTTTAAAAATGGCTTCTGTTTTTTTTTGTGTGTGTTTTTTACAGGATTCCAAAGTTTGTACTATATATTGGGGGGGAAATAAAACAAAAAACTTACCACTGAGTTCTGGTGGTGCTGTTTTTGGTGAGATGGAAGCAGTGAGAGGTCGGGAACAGTCACGATGCTGCGTGGGCATGCACACAGTGAGGGAAACCATGCGTGTGTTTGCCATTATAAACACTCCTTTATATTGGCAAATTACACCATGGTTTCCCTATGGGAAAAAGGGGAAGCCAGTTATTATCTTACAGTTACATACTATTGGGTTATGTTTTTTTGCTGTATATATTTTTGAATGTCCATAGTATGTATCCTCTAATTGTTTCTACAAGGTTTGGAGTGATGAATTATTGTGAGAGCAGGGTTAGTGTAGCAGTTTCTGTGTATCAGTCTCCCTTCTGTTCTCATTGCCTTCAGGGTGACTGGTGTGGATGACTGGTGTTGCAGAAGAGTGGGTATGTAGGGGGCCCCCGATGTATGGCTTGCAGTAGGGCCCCAATGTCTTGTAATCTACCCCTACATCCTGTGCTGGCACTTACGTAACTCCTGACTTGAGTAACAGCCAGCATGTGTGTCCGGCCTGGGATCATGTTTTTTTTTCAGTTGTTTTTGAGGACAGGGTGAACAAATCAACAGCTGGCCACTGCTAAACCCAGTCAGGAGCATCCACGACACTGGAAGATCACTGAATCCACCCAGCTAGGAGCACCCAATGGGAAAAGCACATCCCCAAATCCAGCTGTGCCCAAAGAACTAAATGCTCTTCTCCAGCGTCCAGTCTGGAAAAGTGAACTCGCCCCCAGATAAAGCCCAAGAGAAGCCCAGCCTGGAGTCTCTCTCTCTCTCTCTCTCCTTACCAACAGCGGCAGGTCTTAATTTAACCACAGAACTGAAAAACAAAATAAACACAGAACCACATCTCCATTGTCCAGAAGCACTTTCCCTTTAAGGCAGCCCCCCATCATTTTTCCTCTCACCCCTGGTGGGTTGCTTGACTGGGGCGGATTGGACTGAGGACCAAGGAGGTGGCCAAAGGAGCATATCCGAAAGGTGGCAGCAGCAGACTGCATTAGGGGACTCACTCTCAATCCAAGCTAAGCAAATGGGTGCTGTTGTGAGCTTTGCACATAAATTACTGATACAATTAAATCCAAGGTATTCAAATGTCAGTGAGAATGAACTGTCAGGAACTCTATAAACTGTTTCAAAGAACTGGATGATAGGTACCTTGATTATGGTGCCATTTATTTTTATTTTTTTGTTTTTGCATGTTTTTATGTGGCCTTTCTCTGGAGCCATCCTAGAGAGGGCCACTATCCCTGCTTGCCAGCCGATACAATGTTAAGGGGCCTGGGTTTCTATAGCTGTTATGGGGGGGGTCCTTTCCCAAAGATACACATAAAGTGGTGGTGCCTCCACCCAGAGTACATATTTAGTGGGTCTGATCACTTACCAGTACAACCCCCTGGGATGTCGTACCAATCCACCTCCCCAATACAGTTACCCCAAACATGGACTTACCAAGGTTCGAACTTCCCCACATTCAGAGAATCGGCATTTTACATTTCAGCAAATAACATGCTCACTAAAATTAGGCTCTGGGGTCAGTTCTTCTGCAAAACAGTAACATCATAATTTATTTGCTTGGGGAGGGTTAGGATACGGGAAGATGGAGTAGAGGTTCAGAAACATTTTAATTTTTCATGTAGAGATTTAGCATTTCCCCACAATCATTTCCCTTTGATTTTCAAATCCCCATATTCTGATCAATGCTGCCACCAGATCTGCCTAGCTTGCTAACTGCTGCAGGTGTTACCATGCCCAGAACCCCCAACTGGTACCAGTCCGGAATGATGCCTCTAATTCTGTCTTTGGGTACCCAGATGTTACAGTTGCAGGCCTGAGGTGCAGCTGGTTGGCCGGCATTGGTGCGCTTTGCTAAGTTAAACTACTTTTCTGCATTTCTTTCTGTAGATTACCTTAAGCCTTGACTCTGCCTCCAGCCTGGGTGGGCCTACTTGAAACTATATACAGTCCCCAGGTTGCTGCAGGGCAATTCCTGCTGTTTACTCATGGTTCTACATAATCAGTCCTTGAGTGGCACAGTTCACTGATGTCCTGGGGTTGATGGAAACAACTTGCAGAACTGAGCTCGATGCTTGAAATGAGGGCACAGAGGCTGCAGCTTGGGCCTTTGGCTTGCTTGCAGTTCTTGCAGCTTGTCCCCTTTGGTCTATTACGGGCCTGTTGCAGGGTATACATGCAAAGGCCTGCCACCTGCAAGGGACCCAGACCCAGGAGTGGCCCTTCCGGCCAGGTTTCTCCCCAGATCAGAACATGGGTATACTCAGAGACAAACCCCGTGATACCCTGCAGACAACAGACTCAACTTGTTGGGGGTTAGTGAGTTCCCCAGTGTCAGCGTGAACACGCAGCACATTTCTCCTCTTCTTCTCTTTCTCTCAGTTACCAGCTACGGTGTGTAGCCAAAGCAGTTTCTGTCCTTTCCTGTTTCCCAGACCCCAGGGTACAAAGTCCAGGCTACAGGTTCAGCACAGCAGTCTATTCCTTGCTGTATCTCAGGAGCAGACAGCAGGTACCCGTCTGTAAGGCACCTGTCCATCCTTCTGCTTTCACAGTCTCTCAACCTTAACACAGCTGCATTCTCACTCTGACTCGCGCACAATTCCAGAACTCTGTCTTAGTAAACAGTTCAGAAGTCTCTTTTCTCACTGTGCAGGTGCAGTACAGCTCTTCAGTCCAAAGAGGCTTTCTCCTCAATTTCTCAGAAATCCAGCATCCAGTTTCTTTTCCCATTCCTGTCCCACCGAAGAGGTACAGACAAGAATATCCATCTTTTCCCAGGCTCAGATGTAACCTTTGTCCTTTTACCAGGCTCAGGACACAACCATCGTCTTTTTCCAGGCTCAAGACACAACATTTGTTCTTTTCCCAGGCTCAGGATACAACCTTTTCCTTATCTTTACCACTGTGGTGCATTTTTCAGAACAGTGCAGATTCCAGTAACCTACAACTTCAATCTTCCTCGGCAAAGCTGCCTCTTAGGTGGTGTCAGTTGCTTTGGCTTCTCAGAAGGAACTAGAAGGGAAAGGATCAGATCTGTTACAGTACAGTAGCTTCTTCTTGTTTTTACATTGTTTCTTGTGGATTTTCCTTGATAGAAGGTTATTTCTTTTCTTTCTTACTACTTCTAAGGGGCTAGCAGGGTATTGTTTTGGGGCTGTTGGAATTTTGAAAACTGTTTTGGTGGCTATAAGCGGGCTCATGTGTTTGATGTTTCACTGTGTAGCAGGCTGCATTTGTAGAGGCCTATTTCTTCTGATTTAAAACCTATTTGGTGTGATTTAACTGGGGCTGTTTATTTGAATCAGAGACCTATATCTTCTAATTTCAAGCCTATTTTGATGTGTTGTTGGTGAAGCTGTTTGAATTGGAGACCTGTTTCTTTTGGTAGCAAACCTATTTTGGGGGCTTTGAGTAGAATTGTGATTCATTTTTGCTGGCTTCACTAGCTGCAAAGGTTAGAGCATAGTGGGGGAAGGGTGCTAATGGTCTGACCAGGGGCCTCAGCTACCTGATCGTTTCTGGAAGACTTGGGTTGGTCTCACCCCCCCACTCTTCACCCCACCCACCCCTGGTCCGTGATTTCCTTTATACCAGGGGTTCTGACATCACATCCTCAAACAGGCAAAGGATATGCACCTGTCATAGCAGAAGCAGACATCCAGGAAAGGAACAGCAGAGATTGAAGAGGTGACTGCTATCTCAGTGGAAGGGAAGTAACTGCAAATCTAGGAGCTTTCATTGTTATTTCTTTTCATTGCTATTGCATTGTGGAAAGGAGGAGTACAAGTTTGAAGAAGGTTGTGCAATAGCTACTTAAAGTCTCTTTTTGAGTGTGGGTAGGAAGGTTAGGAATATAAAAAGCAGTTGCTCAATCTATCTAAACGTGTACAACAAAGGGGGTAAGGGAAATTAAGAAAATAATGTTTTGCACAGATAGAGGGTGGAGAGGGGAGACTTGGGGGAGTGTTTAGTATCCTGCATCTGGAAGGGTGGGGGGTTGCTAGTGGGCAACGGCAGCAATGGGTAGGGTGGTAGGTTGCAACAACTGCGGTGCACCAATCTTTCTAAAAATTGCCTGAAGTGTGGGAGGATGTTTAGTGTGCAACCACATAGAGAAACTTAGAAAGGAGATTGAGGGTCTGCAGGAAGAACTAAGACGAGCAAGGCAGACTGGGGGTGGGTTTAGCCCAATACTGGAGGGAGGAAGAATGGGAGATGAGGGAGGGTGATTTAAGCCAACAGTGGTGAGGAGAGGGTCAGAAGAAGGGAAACAGGGACAAGGGGGCCCAGACCAGGAAGAATGATTGCCGGGGAAACCAGGTCAGGAGACAAAAGACAAATGGAAGGAGGAGATAGGGACTTGTGAGGGGAGGCGAAGAAGTGGCAAAAGTCATGGAGTGGAAAGGAGATAACAGGTTGCTATGAAGAGAGAGGGAGCGGGCATTTGTGAAGGGTCTTCAGAAAATAGTTTTGCACTGCTAGAGAGGAAGAAGGTGGAGAAGGGAATTGATGAAATTAGAGGAGTAATTGATAAATGCCTGGACCAAACCGGAGCGGGGGGAAGTTCTGCTGGAAGAATTGCAACAGGGGCAAAAGGGGGAATAATGTGCAGGAGGAAGAAGAGGAGCCAGAAATGAGAGAGGGAGATGAATGGAAGCAAGCAGGGAGTAAGAGTGGTGGAATCTTAGTGCTGGGGGACTCAATACTAAGAGAAGTCAGGTGGGGTAGCAAGGGGAAGAAGCATAGTCGCATTTGGGTGGAGCCCATGCCAGAAGTGACAGCAGAAAGGGTGAGACAATCTGTTCTGAAATATGCTAGAAGGGGTAGGAACAAGCCTCATTTAATTATACATCTTGGGATGAATGACCTGGCTGGCAAGACAGTAGATATAGTCCAGAGGAGGTTTGAGGAACTAGGACAATTATGTGAAGGGGCAGGCAGATCAGTAACTTTTTTGGAGATACTTCCAGTGCCCAAGGCAAGCACAACAAGAAAGCTGAGAATGGAGGAATTTAACGATGGCTAAGAACCTGTGTTGTGCTAAAGGGTATGGGCTGCTGGGGCGGGAGAAAAGTAGTCTCATGCCAAGGACAGACTACACTTGAGTGAGGAGGGAAAGAAAGTGTTGAAACAGAGGATGGAGGAGTACATAGAGGAAGTAGGGAATTTAAACTAGGAGCAGGGGGTGGCAATTGGGCAAGAGACATGCAGAGACCACAGGTTGGGAAACCATATGAACTTACCCCCCATAACAGTGACAAAGAAAAAATGGCAAGTACTACTGGTGATACTAGTAAAGGAGGGCAGGATGGGGGAGGGTGGAAGGTGGTTACACTTAATGCTAGGAGCCTTGGGAGGAAAACTGCAGAGTTACAGGTGCTCATGGCAGAGGGAGAGGTGGACATTGCAGCCATCACAGAAACATGGGTCACCCAATACAGTGACTGGGACCTGTCTGTACCAGGTTACAGGTTATTTCATAGGGACAGGGTGATTGGGAAAGGAGGGGGTGTGGCACTATATGTGA
This sequence comes from Neoceratodus forsteri, assembly GCA_016271365.2. Classification (NCBI taxonomy): domain Eukaryota; kingdom Metazoa; phylum Chordata; order Ceratodontiformes; family Ceratodontidae; genus Neoceratodus; species Neoceratodus forsteri. The sequence continues at coordinate 63,334,304 of CM057453.1, forward strand.
AGGAAGGACTGAAGTGTGTAAGAGAGGAAGGGGAGGAGGGTAGTACGGAGTCACTTTGGATGCAAATCCAGGATTCCAAGAATGGGATTCTTAGAATGGGAGTGGTGTACAGGCCGCCATCTCAGACAGAGGAGTTAGACAGGGAACTAGCGGGACAGATCAGGAGGACCTGCAAGAAGGGTCGTGTGGTGACTGTGTGGGACTTCAACATGCCAGGAGTGGAATAGAGTACCCCAACAACCAGGAACAGAATGGAGCAGGTACTGCTGGATGCCTTCCAGGATAGCTTCCTGCTGCAAATGGTCAGTGAACCAGCCAGGTTAGGGAATACCCTTAACCTTGTGCTGGCAAATGGGGACTTTGTGAGAGAACTTACAGTGGGGGAACTGCTGTCAGGAAGTGACCACCACTCAGTATGGCTCACATTGGATATGGGCAAGGAAGGAGTGGAATCTGGGACAAGAGTGCTGGACTTCAGGAGGGCCGACTTTGGGAGGATGGGGGAAGTGGTAAAAGGGTACCTGGCCAGAATTCAATCTAGTATGGACACTAACCAGAGGTGGGAGCTTATAAAGCTTGGGATAGTGGAGGCAACCAAAGAAGTCTAGGGCTAAGAAACCGAGCTGGTTGAGCAAGGAGGTCATGGAAAAGGTAAGAGGAAAAGAGCTGCCTTTAGGAAGTACAAGAAAACAGGGAGAGGGGAGGACAGGGAGGAGTACTTGATGGAATCGAAGGAAGTGACAAGGGCAGTAAGGGGAGCCAAGGCATCTACGGAACTCAGGCTGGCACAAGGCATTAAGAAGGGGGACAAGGACTTCTTTAGGTATATCAGGGAGAAAAGGAGCTGTAAGGACCACATAGCAAGGATTAGGAAGGAGGGGGGTTGGGTGGAAGCAGGGTGCGATAAGGCAGAAGCACTAAATGAGTACTTCTGCTCAGTATTTACTAAACAGAAGAGGGGTGACACCCAAGGGGGGAGAAATGGCAGAAACGGGGGGGTGACAGATGGGGAAATCATGGAGGGCAGAGTTCTGGAGGGTTTGAAGGCACTGAGGATGGATAAGGGGTCAGGCCCAGATGGCATCCACCCCAGGGTACTGAAAGAGCTGGCAGAGGTCCTTGCAGAACTTTGGCAGACCTATTTAATGCCTCACTACATTCGGGGTGTGTACCTCAGGATTGGAGGATGGCTCATGTGGAGCCCCTCCACAAGAGTGGCCCCAAGGATGAACCGGGAAACTACAGACCAGTGAGCCTCACATACGTCGTGGGTAAGCTAATGGAGACTATTCTGAAGTAGAGGCTGGTGGCCCTCCTAGAGGCCAAAGGACTACAGGACAGCAGACAGCATGGCTTCATATGGGGCAGATCCTGCCAAACCAACCTGATGGAGTTCTATGACTGGGTAACTAGGTAACTGGACAGGGGCCATGCAGTGGATGTCCTGTATCTAGACTTCAGTAAGGCATTTGACTCGGTGCTGCATGGAAGGCTGGGAAGTAAGTTAGTAGGCACAGGGGCAGGTGCAAAGCTGGTGAGATGAGTAGGGAACTGGCTTCAGGGAAGGCAACAGAGGGTGGTGGTGGTTGGGGAACTCTCACACCCAAGGGTAGTGACTAGCGGTGTTCCACAGGGCTCGGTGTTGGGACCTGTGTTGTTTGGGATATTCATTGCAGACATATCATTGGACATCAAGAGCAAGATCAATCTGTTTGCTGATGATACCAAGGTAGGAGCGGTGGTGGATGACCTAGGAGGATGGCGGAGGTTGCAGGATGATCTGGCAAAGCTTGAAACCTGGTCAGACACCTGGCAACTGGGGTTTAATGCCAAAAAGTGCAAGGTGCTGCATTTTGGGATGAAGAACCCAAGGAGGAGTTACCAGCTGGGGGAGTGCAGCTAGCCCAGACAGAGGAGGAGAAGGATCTGGGGGTGCTCATTACAGGGTCAATGAACAGCTCGGCACAATGTAGGAAGGCAGCTGCAAAGGCCAACAAAATGCTGGGTTGTATTGCAAGGGGTATATCCTCGAGGAGGGAGGAGGTGATTCTGCCACTGTATAGGTCATTAGTTAGACCGCACCTGGAGTACTGTGAGCAGTACTGGCACCTGTATCTGAAGAGGGACATTAAGTTACTGGAGGGCTGCAGCACAGGCGACAAAGATGATCAAGGGGCTGGGGACTTATCATACGGAGGAGGCTGAGGGAGTCAACATGTACTCACTGGAGGAGAGGAGGGACAGGGGGACATGATTGAAACCTTTAAGTACATGAAAGGAATAAACAAGACAGGTACAGAGGGCTGTTCAAAGTAAGGGAGGGAGGGACACCAGGGGCCATGATATGAGACTGGAGGGAGGAAGGTTCAAGAGGGAGATGTGGAGACACTTTTTTACAGAGGGGGTGGTGGCTGGGTGGAATGCATTACCTGCAGAAGTGGTATCCAGTAGAACAGTGGACTGCTTCAAAAGGAGATGGAATAGGATAAGGGGGAGGGTCAATGAAGGGGAAGGATGGAAGGAAGGGGCAGCTGCAGAATAAGGGGTGCTATTTGCACATTCAAACAGACATGATAGACCTCTAGGCCTTTATCTGCTGGCAAATTTCATATGTTCATATGTTCGTAGACAAATTCTCTCCATCCTGCTTCTCCTTTTGCTTCTCTGATGGGGTGAAGGCACCACCTGTTCTGGGGGGCAGAATGTTGGCAGCCCCCAGGCAGGCCCATTCCCAGCCTTGCAGCCCCATTCTCCTCACAGGGGCAAGAGCCCCCTCCCTGTGGAGGGACTCTCTCCAGACTGACTCAGAGCCTAAAGCACTCCATTGGCTGGAGCCATTATCCTTAAGAAAAATTAATATGTATGAGGCTCCCTTGATGCCTGATTGATGCAGCAAATTGGTGCCTAGTTTTCCCTGGTATTTTCCCCCAGGAGTCTGTTCACAAGCCCCAGAATCCTCCTGTGAAATCCTGGCTTGGTAGTTGGTTGAACAGAGTCATGTGGCTGCAGTCATGGCTGCTGTAGCAAACAGTCCCACTGAAGTATATATACAGTCACAGCCAAAGACATGGTCAGATATTTACAGAAATTTCTGTGATATTTCTAGAGAAATCTGCTTTCTGCAGTTCCGCAGTAGGGGCAGCAGAGAGAAACTCTTTAGAAATGTTGTGAAATATCTGAAAATATCTGACCATGTCTCTGGCTACTATTTTAGTGTCCCAAGTTCAGTGTCCTTGTGCAGCCAAACCATTTATTTATAATAAATTATTTCCTCACACATTTATTGCCAGTCCTGTGATCCACAAAGCGATTCCACATTGTAACCTGCTGGCTTAACCCTCTTGCAGTTGCTGCTGCTGCTGTTATGCATTACCGCTAGGCAGCCTGTCCCAATTGTGCCCTAGAATGCAGCCACAATAAACATATCTTTTTATTTATGGCCCCCACAGAACTGTAACCACACTTTCCCTCTGTAAGCTCACTTCACTGTTAAAACATTTTATTCATTTTTTCTCCTGTCCCTAGTGCTGTTTTATATTCCCAGGCACTGGACAGAACTGAGCTCATTATTATTCATGAGCCACCTCATTAATATGTATGAGGTGGCTCCCGTATCCTTGTGCACATTTGGCACTCACCAAAATCATTCCTTCTGCCTTCCTGCCATCTCCCTGGTCTAGCTAACAGTCCAGGTCCCTCTTTTACTTAACCCTGGAACTGGAACCACTGGGGAGAGAGAGCCAAAATGGCCACCGAAATGGGCAAATGAATTTGTGCCTTTCACGCATGCGCAGAACTTGCCCAACACCAGAGTGCCACAACTAAACTGGCAGCTCTGCGCTTTAGCTCCCTATGGCCCCGCTCTCTTAGAAAAACATTGCGGGAGATTGAGGGAGGATCCATGGACTACAGGGCCACAGACCAGGACCTGGGGAAGAAAAAGAATGGGGGTGGACCAATATCCCAGGTAAAACAGGAAATGGGAACCCCGAAGGGGACAATCAGATAAGCCCCTGGGACAGGGGGGCCTACACTTATTTGATTTTTTATGTGATAATCTGTACAATTTTATGCATTTTGTATGATAAAAACTGGAACTGAACTGAACTTAAACTAATTTTAGCTTTGCTCTCATTTTTTATCAGGATGCTCCCAGTTTTGTTTTTAATATTCCCCCCACCTGACCCTCCCTCTCAGTACCCACCACCCCACACATCCCACCCCCCAATACATAAGAGTGACACTGGGGGTGCCCAATCCCATTGTCATGATAATGATATCAATCCCCCACCGTCCCTTCCTTGACACTGGGGTGCCCAACCCCAGTGCAGAAATTCTCTGGCTTTTCTTTTTCTTTTATGTTTTGTACCTGGAAAAAGAAAACTGTTCATCGATGTCTTTTGCGGCCAAGACTCACCCCACCCGCCCTCCCACTCAGCACCCCCAAGCCCTTACTTACCGACTTGAGGTCCAATGCCAGAATCCCCTGTCTGGGCCACAGACTTGTCCTCACTCTTCAACGCCGGACCGCGAACTGAAGAAACAGGTGTGCACTTCAATGTATTTCAATGGGATTTTGAACTTAGTGGAATACCTTGGGCATTTTTGCATATTTTTGGCCCAAATTTTCAACATACCATCTTTAAGACCCTACTTCATGAACAATTAAACTGTCATTAGGCAGATCTGTCCCAAAAGATGATTTTGCGGTCACTGTATGAAATGACCTTTTGGGCAAGAGTTGAAAATGTGATCTGCCCTTGAGGTCATAAGAAGGCTATGTTGAAAATTTGGTCTAAAAATATTTAAAAAAAACAACAAAGTTAAGAGCTGATGTTGAATTTTGCGAATGCAGGCTCATACCCTTGGTAATTTTCAATATTTTGACCCCAGATTTTCAACATGCCCATTTCTTCACAGCACCTCATGAATATGATAGCTGCCATTTTTCAAATCCTGGCCAAAATGCATTTTGCATCCCAAAATGTGATTTTGCATTCACTGCGCAAAAATCACCTTTCGGGCAGGGGCTAAGAATTTTCTCCATCATTGTTCATGAGGTGAGATCATAAGAAGGCGATGTTGAAAATTTGTGGCACAAATGTTAAAAAACAATAAAGTCACGAGCCTATGTTGGAAATTATAAATGCAGGATCGTAACTTTGCTAATTTTCAATATTTTAACCCCAAATATTCAATATAGCCATTTCTTCACAGCATCTAATGAATATGACAGCTGTCATTGACCAGATCCTGGTCAAAATGTGTTCCCCATCCCAAAAGCTGATTTCACAGTTGCTGCATGAAATCACCTTTTGGGCAGGAGCAGAAAAATGTCCCCACTATTATTGATGAGGTTGGGCCATAAGAAGGCTATGTTGAAAATCTGGCATAAAAATATTGAAAAACAACAAAGTTATGAGCCTACATTGAAGTCTGCGAATGCAGCCTTGTAACTTTAGTAATTCTCAATATTTAGAACCCAAATTTTAAATATAGCCATTTCTTCACTGAACCACATGAAAGTGATGGCTAACATTATTCAAATCCTGGCCAAAATGTGTTTTCATACCTGTGGCACAAAATTATGTTTTATCGAGGATTTGAAAATTTCCACCTGCTGCTTTCCTTAGGTGAGCTTACAGGAAGGCTATGCTGAACATTTGGGGTGGGATATTCAGACTGCGCCAGGCTGTTGCACAAGCCTGAGCGCAGTGCAACTGGGATGTGCCAGGGTGCTGACAGGGTGATATTCAACGGTGTTGCGCCATGAATATCGCTCTGTGGCCACCCACAATGTGCATGGCACACTGGCATTGCACCAGCGCAAGTGGCCAGAGAGGGGCAGGGGGATGCGCTGCGCAAGTGCCGTTGTGCTAGGTGCATTAACCATGATATTCAAAGGTGCACATGCAAATGAGGCCATAATGCGTGCAAGATGCAAATGGGGCCATTTGCATGTCATTATGGCCCCATTTGCATGCAGGTGCACCCATCCCCGGCGACTTGCGCCTGGCGCCCTGCCAGGCTGCAGCCATTGGGGACTGATGCCCCCTGCACAAGCAGCAAAGTGCCCCACAGTCCGATCGCGGGCATAAGTATTTAAATAATGATCCCCTACAACCCTGGTGGTCCAGTGGACCGCTCACAGCCTGATCGTGGGCAGAAGTATTTAAGAAATGATCTCCTATATCCCTGGTGGCCCAGTGGACCACTCACAGCCCGATCGCTGGTAGAAGTCTAAACAAAGATTAGAACCCATCCCTGGTGGTCCAGCGGTACCTTCCTCCCCACCCTCCCACTGCTCCCCCCGGTCAGCGGCAGGCGGCAGCTCCCCACCCGCAAGTCACCCGGCCGCCCGCCAACTGACTGCATACAGTACAGCTGTACGCCCATTGGTCCACAGCATGGGCCAATGGGTGTGCAGACCGTACCGTACTATACAGTCCAGATATGTGAATGAACCCATTCACATAGCTGGACTGTGTAGTACAGTACTGCACGCCTCATTGGCCCACGCTTGTGGACCAATGGGCATACAGTTGTATTGTACGCAGTCAGTCGGCGGGCAGACTGCCAGCTTGTGGGGGGGAGTTGCCACCGCCACTGACTGGGGGAGCGGGTGGCAGGGCTCAGTGGAGGGTAGGGAGGGGATACCTGGACCACCAGGGATGGGTTCTAATCTTTGTTTAGAATTCTGCCCTGCAATCGGGCTACGAGCGGTCCACTGGACCACCAGGGATATAGGATATTACTATATTTATACTTCTGCCTGCGATCAGGCATGGGGGAGCGCTACCTGACAGAGGGTGCCACCGGAGCTCGGGTGGCCACTCACAGCTGGCAGCTGCCGTGTTGTGCCCTGCAATACGACAGCTCACCTGTGGGTGGCCGGCTGTTGCTCCTTTATTTTTTGGAACAACTGTATGTGGCGCGTGCAGGAGTTGCGCCTGCATGGACTCTGCACATCCTGGGCTGAATATCAGGATGTGCGAGGGTATGCATGGGCACACCACCCCCACATGCACCGCATACATTACTGATGCATCCCGGCACATCGGGATTTGTGCCATGCACTTTCCCCCTTTGAATATTGCACAGGGGCACATCAGTGGGTTGCGCATGGCGCAACCCTTCTGAATATCCCATCCTTGGTGTACAAATATGGTAAAATGCTTAGGTTATGACTGAATGTTACACCATTTCAGCTCTACAATGCCTGTTCAACAACAATTTCTTCGACTGGCATCACAGCGACGGAATTTATGTCGACTGTAAGTTGCGGTTGACATAAATTCCGAAGGACTCCAGGGGCAGGATTCACAAAGAAAGCCAAAAATCTTGCAGCTGTGGGAAAAAGACCTGGAGCACTGTAGAAACGCAGTTGCATGATATTCTTAAAGAAAATTTGCGCAGGTGCATAATTCCATAAAAATCTCTGCATTTGCAGAAATTCTGCAGCTGCAGAAATTGAGCAAGTGCTGAAAATCTGCAACTGCGGATCCACAGCTGCGGAAATAGCTTAGGAGGCACAGCAACAGTGAACAGAGCAGCAGACTTTAATATTTCTGCCATAGAATGAAGCTGAAAGCACCCACAGAGAGACCAGCAACCAGTCCCTCAACTGGGACCGCTGCAGCACCACTGGTACCAACAATACCATGGCACCACAATGGCTATCTTTCACTGCTGGTTATCCTTCCCTGGTGTGTTCCTGTTGCCGACAGGAAAAACACTCACTGCAGGCTGTTTAGGCTCTACTGCCTGTGGGACTCCTTCATGGGCTGTACTGGGTCTGGTGGTTGTTGTTTATTGCAATTCAGTGGCAATGTGTGCTAATGTTGCTGTAACTTCGGCCGCTGATATACCCACTGGGATGCTATTATCTGTGCCTGACCTTCACTTTAATTGTATTTCAGTTGTTGGGGCACTACTGCAGTTTGCTGAGGGAGTGTTACGCCTCACTCCAATGTGTGTAACATTTTTACTGCAATTCTGCAACTGTGGAAAAAACCTGGCTGAGAATAGCCTTTGAGGGACTGTGCCATACTTATCAATTACCTTTTTCCCTCAGGAACTTCCGCAGCTACATTTTTTTCCACAGTCTGTAGTGTATTTTTTCTGCAGCTGCGGAGGTTTTTGGGTACAGCACTCAGAGCAATTTCCCCTTTTTTTTCATAGCTAGGGAAGTTTTGGGGACTTAGGGAAGGTTTTGCACCTTCAGAAAGCTTTGTGAATCCTGCCTCAGGTCTCTTTTTCTATTGGGGGACTATGCCCCCGAACACACCATGTGTGTAACATTTTTGGTGCTTACCTCCATGCTGCCTAGGTTTATCCCCCAGCAGGGAAGGAGAGAGCAGCTCCCCATTCCAGTCCCCCCTACCTGCTAATTGTATTCCTCAGGTGGCATCTAGGATCATCCAGTTTTAGTCCTCTCTACGGCAAGGTGCCGGGGCCCATCATACTTCAATGTTGCTACTGCTGATGGCTCACCTGTTGGGGTGGTTCACTCTTTCAAATATCTAGGTATCACCCTTGATCATCCCTAAATTTCAATCTTCACATTCAACAGACCTGCAAATTGGTAAATAGAAAACTTGGTATTACCTATCGTACTAGCTATATACTCACCCCCTCTGCCAGACTTGCCATAGCACGTGGCATACTACTGCCATTGCTCACTTACGGGGCCGCAACTTATATCACAGCAGGTAAAATGTCTTTTCAGAAGTGGGATGTTACCTACAACAATATCTGTTGCTATGCGTCTTCCTCTCATCAGATGAAACACCACTGCCTTCTTTAAGCTGAACTGGGCTGGCTCTCTCCTCCTGCATCCAGATCATATGCCTATGGCTCCGTCATTGATAATATCATCAGAACACAAATACCCAGGCCCCCTGGCAGGCCTATTCTGAAACCAGACACCCATCTATGGTTTACGTTTGGCAGACAATGCCCCTGTTCACATTCCTAGACATAACTCCACTAAAGGTGCTAGTGCTTTTTCCTGCCATGCCCCTCAATACTGGAACTCCCTCCCGCTAACCATACGTTCAGTGTCATCCCATGCCTCCTTCAAAAAACTGCTACGTGACCGTCTCGCTGCTTCCTGTACATGCTCCTGTTTCAAACCTCCCTAGTTCCTACTACTTTCATGACTCCCCCTCCATTACCTATCTCCAAAACTTGCCCTCATAACATGCTCTATACTTTTCTCCGAGATTGTCCCACTTTCTATTTCATTCTTGGCTCACTCCTCCTAATTTCCTCCTCTATCCTCCTAGTCCACACTATCCTCTTTAAACTAGTAGCCCTACTCCTATTTTTCTCCCAGCACTACCGTATCTACCCAGTATAGACCATTAGAAAGTGTACAATCACCTCAGTATTATACCTACTTCAATTAGTACTGAACTGTTGTTGTTTTGAATTTAACCTTTTATCTTACCTTCCTATAATATCTACTCTGTAATTGTATTATAATTAGTGTATTCTCGTGCTTGTATTGTGTCTATACTCCTCAGAAATTGTCACATTTCTGTACCTTACTCATTGTACTGTCACTGCCTCTAATGTTTTGTTTCTGTAACCTCCTGGGTCGTGCCTGAAAATAGTCATTGCTATGGCTAGTGCACCTTACCGGGTTAACAAAAACTAAATAAATAAATAAATCATCAGGCTTGGCTGCAGGGCTTTTCCACTGTAGTTATTCCCCCCATATACCATTTATCTTTATGAGTGAGAGGGCAGAACTATAACTCACTAGTGCCAGAGTTATTAGTGAGCTGAGAAAGTTCTACCCTTTCAGAAATGGAAATAAATTATATATTTTCAGTCAAGCAATTATGTATTTGATTTATTCAACATCAGTCTATTTATTTATTTATTTAGTTTGTTTTTGTTGACCGGGTAAGTGCACTAGACAAATCCTGCCTACTTTCAGGCACGACCCAGGGGAGGGGGATACAGATCAATGCCAACTGACCTTGAACCAGATTAAGCAGTTTATCACTTAAACTTTTTAAATCAGATGTCTCTGTATGGATTTAACTGTTTCTCTTTCAATTCAGTACCTGGTTTCAGGGCACAACAAGGCTATTATAATGGCATCAGCATTTTGGCAGACCTGCAAAGCATTGCAGCAGGTGAAGATTTGTTTCGTAATCTTGACTCGTGATTCAACTAACACAGTACACCCCTGCCACATAAACCCTGCTTGTTAAAGCTATTGTCTGAATGTTGGCAAATAGACCCATTTAGTATAGGATGTTAAACATGCCAAATGTGGTGAGATTTGGATTAATGATTTACCATTAGATGGACAAACTGAAAATTAAAATTTGGCAAAATGTCAAGAAACTGTAGCAAAATTTTTCTGATCAGATATGTAATTTAGCCCAAATTTCACTTGAAGATTTAATTTTGTACATAACTACTGTAGCTGTTGGCCTTGAAGTTGTATTTTTTTTTCAATTTATTTTTAGCCCCATACAGTGATATGTCAGCCAGGACTGCTGTATCCCACAATCGTCAGCTTCGCATGGAGCAGGGAATACACTCTGGTGCTCACCTGGGCATCTTTGCATCCAGCCTCACTTCAGTCCATGGAATGCTCCTGGCCCTTGCGTGCTCTGCTGCATGCATGGTGTGGAGAGGCCAGAGCTGTGGCGTTGATCTGGTCATGCTTAGCCAAATGTGGGGGCAAAGCTGCTACTTAACAAGTCCAGTCTTTGTGGCTCAGGCACTTTACATTTATCTTTATTTTATGCCACTGTTAAAAAAAAAACTTTTATAGTGTTACATACATACATAGACAGTGTCAGCAGATAAGGGCCTACGGCCCACCCAGTCTGCCCATTTGAGCTTGTAAGTTCACTTTATGTTCTCCTAGAAGTCTGTTGCCCCTAACCCCTGACCTCCAGAATTCCTTATGTCTATCCCATGCACTCTTAAATCCTGTGATTGTTTCAGCCCCCACCACTTCCTCTGGCAGGGTGTTCCACTTGTCCACTACCCATTCTGTGAAGAAATTCTTCCTCACATTTCTTCTGAATTGTCCTCCCTCCAACTTCATCCCATGCCCTCTAGTCCTGGAACATCTTTTTCGCTTAAAAATAGTGTATTCCTGCACCCTATTCCTCCCTGTAAGATACTTGTATGTCTCTATCATGTCCCCTCTCCCTCCTCTCCTCTAGGAGTACATATTCAAGTCCTTTAACCTGTCCTCATAGGACTTGTGATGCAATCCATGTATCATCTTTGTTGCCCTCCTCTGAACCTTCTCTACCCTGTCTATGTCCTTACGTAGGTAAGGGCTCCAGAACTGTACACTGTACTCCAGGTGGGGCCTCACTAGTGTCTTGTATAGTGGAATTATGACCTCCATTTTCCTGCTGATGATGCCCCTGCCTATGCATCCTAGCTTCCTATTTGCTTTACCTGCTGCCTTGTTGCACTGTTTCCCCTACCTTGAGGTCATCAGAGATGATAACCCCAAGATCACCTTCCTGCTTGGTGCATGCTATATCCTCACCCCCCAACTGATGCATTGTGCCAGGGTTTTTGTGCCCCATATGCATTATCTTGCACTTCTTTGCATTGAATTTCAGCTGCCAAGCCCCTGACCATTCTTCGAGTTTCTGCAGGTCCCTTCTCATTCTGTCTAGACCCTCTGGTGTGTCTACTCTGTTACAGAGCTTTGTGTCATCAGCGAACATGGAAATTCTGCCTTCTGTGTCCTGCGCAATGTCACTGATGAAAATATTGAATAGAACTGGTCCCAGCACTAATCCCTGTGGTACCCCACTGGTCACTCTTCCCTCGTGGAGTGAAAGCCATTTACCACCACCTTCTGTGTCCTGCCACCCAGCCAGTTACCTACCCACCACACTGCTGTCCTACCCACACCCATATTCCCCAGTTTGTGTAATAGTCTTCTGTGTGGCACAGTGTCAAAGGCCTTGCTGTAGTCTAGATAGGCCATGTCCACTGCCCTTCCCTGATCCACCTCCCTAGTCACCCAGTCGAAAAATTCAATGAGGTTGGTCTGACATGACCTCCCCCTGGTGAAACCATGCTGCCTTGGGTACTGTAGTCCATTGTCAACCAAATGTTCCACCAATCTCTCCTTCAGTAGTGCTTCCATGATCTTCCCCACTACCGAGGTGAGGCTGACTGGTCTGTAGTTCCCCGCTTCCTCTTTGTTCCCAATTTTGTATAAGGGGACTACATCTGCTGTCCTCCAGTCTTTGGGTACCTCCCCTGTTTCCAGTGATCGGCTAAACAGGATTGCCAGAAGTTCAACCACCACCTCTCTTAGTTCTTTAAGGACCCTGGGGTGCACCACATCTGGCCCCATTGCTTTATCAACTCTTATTACTTCCAGTTCCTTCAGGACCCTTTTTCGTGTAAAGGGACTTGTGTCCATTTCTGCACCATTCCAACCCCTTGTACTCCCATCAGACCCATTACCCTCCTCTTCCTCAATAAAGACTGAGCAGAAATACCTGTTCAATATGTCAGCTTTACTGTTGTCATCCTCCACGCGGCCCCCATCCTCCCCCCTTCAGTCTCACTATCCCTCTCTTTGCCTTTCTTTTTTCGCTTATGTACCTGTAAAAGGTTTTGTCCCCTCTATCCACTGATTTTGCAATGTGCTCGTCTGTCTGAGCTTTGGCTTCCCTTACTGACCTCCCTGCCTCCCTTTGCTTTTCCTGGTACTTCTCCCTATCCCCTTCTGCCTGCGTGTTTTTGTATAGTCTGAATGCAATCTTTTTGGCTTTCACTTTCTCCTCTCTCTCCTTGGAAATCCATAATGGCCTCCTCTTCCTTTTCCCCTTGCTAATTGCTTAATGCATAATTCTGTTGCTCTTGTAATCTCTGTTTTAAATACTGCCCACTGTTCCTCAACCCCCGATTCCTGCCCCATTCCCCTTAATGCCTTTTTCAAGCATCTCCCCATTTTCCCAAAGTCTGACCCCTAAAATCCAGGATACGTGTTTTTGTGTGGTTTGGTTCTGTTCCTTCTGTGATTTCAAACCACAATGACTGGTGGTCACTGTTCCCCAGGTGCTTCCTCACTGATACTCCCATCACACTGTCCCTGTTTGTGAGCACAAGGTCCAGTATTGCTGTCTGCCGAGTCGGTTCCATGACCAGTTCCTTGAGGAAGGCACCTTGAAGGGAATCCAGGATAAATCTGCTCCTGGTTGATGCTTTATTTAGCTTTATTTTACTGTTCTTACTTTTTTGGTTCTTGACACATCTAAAGGACAGTGCTGAATCAGAAGGGGAATAAATCTGAAAGAAGCACAAACAAAGAAATAATTAAATGAAATTGAGAAAATCCTTCATGGCTAGCATGGTAAAATAAAGCTTGCAATGACCTAGATAGGGAGGCAGTATAGCGCAGTGGTTTAAGGCTCTAAGCTGCAAATCTGGAGACCTGGGTTTGAATCCCGCAGCCCCCACTTGAATACTGTGTGACCCTGAGCAAGTCACTTAACTTGCCTGTGCTCCCAGGTAGCACCTGTAAACAAGCTTTCAGTTTAGTGTGTCTCACCTGGTTAAACAATTGGGAAAAAAAAAAAGAAAACTGCTTCTTGAAATTAGGCCAGTATGTTGAAGCTATGTAAAACTTCACCTACTGCAATTAACCAGAGAGCAGGGCATCAGTGAAAATAGTTATAATGTGAAAGTTTTCAAAAAAACACTGTTTATCTGAAAAGTTTCACAGTGTTATTATTGTCACTGAAGCTCTAAACAGACTATTTGTTTAATAGTACTCCATTCCATTATGTAGGGTTATGAAATGGGCACAATAAAAATCCCAAAAGCAGATTGGTTTTGAAACAGTTCCAGTCATGATGGTATCCCACTACAATGTCATGGTCTGAAACAAATCTAAAGAAAACCTACATAAAAGCCTTTTTTTATTGTAAAGGATCCATTTAATAATCACAATAGACCACTCCAGAGCATATGTTATGCTGGTTAATGTCATTTCTCAGCTGTCTGAAGGCACTCTGTATGCCACATGTTTTACAGCACACCTGAGGCATGTAATTATCCCAGCATAACACATGCCCTATCCTTACTTACTGCTTAAATAATTATCTTGTAAATCCTTTTAAAGAGGATTTACCACTGGGACAACCCCTCAAATGTTTTCGCCTTAAATTGATTTACATTGTTTAGGTGGGATAGGGAGTGGAAAAGGGGGAGGGGTAAAACTATGCATAATGGAGAGTATAAAATCAGTGGAGATCAGGGATGATGGGGAGGGCAAGTGTATAGAGGCAGTGTGGGTTAAGGTAGTTACAAATCGGGAAAGGAGATCAGTTTAGGAGTGGTACGTACAGTAGACCACATCACAGAAAAATGCGTCTCATGGGGAGTTATGGGATGAAATTAAAAGGGCACTAAAGCAGGAGAGGTGCTGTTAATGGATGACTTATCCCTTGCAGTGCTGCCAACTGATATATCAGTAAAGAATCCTAATACATCTTAATTCTGTCAGCAGCCAATGGGTTCACATTCCATATGTGAACTGCAGGATTTTAGTAGCTGCAAGTGGCAGGAGTCAGCTATTCATAGACGTGTTCCAGGAGGCATACCTGACACAACAGGTCTAAGAGCCTGAAAGCGAGTGGGACATACTCAACTTAGACCTTAACAACAGTAATAGTTTAAGGGAGATCACAGTACAGGTTCCATTTAGAACCAGTGACCATCAATGCAATTGGTGCTAGAAAGAGAGAAAAAGAAGTCATAGACAAAATTCTTGGACTTCAGAACAGCAGATTTTGGCAGGAAGTGGGAGAAATATAGAAACATAGAAATTTTCAGCAGATAAGGCCCTCTAGGCCCATCCAGTCTGCCCTTTTCCCCTTACACTTGTTTGTGGCCTGTGACCCTAGTTGGGCATGGCTTTTCCCCACTCCTACTCGCCTCTAAGGTTCCCTTATGCCTATCCCAAGCATGTTTAAAGTTGTTGCAGGAGAAGATAGAACAGGAGGTGTAGTAGAGGGGGTAGAAAAGAAATGGGAATTGATAAAGGGCACTGTATGGGAGATCACGATTCACTGTGTCAGGATAGCAGAGAAAAACAAGAGAGGCAGGCAATCACTGTGTTTTGCACAGAACGTAGAAGAGGCTGTGAGAAAGAAGAAGACCATCAAAAGATACAAAAACAGCCAGGGTGAAGGAGATAGACTAGAGTATCTAAACAAGATACAGGAAACAAAAATGGCTGGATGCTATTTGGCCCCAGATAGTAATCTTAGCATACCATCCCCAGTACTTATTAAAACTTGTGATGATGCTGTGCTAGAAAACGTATTTTATTTCAAATATCTGGGCATATGCTTGACCAGGAGCTAACTTTCTCTACACATATTGTAAAAAAAAAAGATTGTTAAACTGGGTGCATAATATAAGCTACAAGGTAGCTTTTCCTTAAATGCTAGGAAGCATATACAGTAGCTGAAAAATTGCTTTTACCAACTTTAGACTATGGGGATGTCTGTTACTCCACAGCCTCTAAAGTGACCTTCTCCAAAATTGATTGTTTATATAATGCACTAATATGTAGATTTGTTCTGAAGTGTGCCCCTCCCGTACCCAGCACCGTACTATATACAGTCAAACCCCGTTTATCCGACCCCCGATATTCCGAACCTCCCTATCTAACAAACTCTCATTGTGTCCTCCAACTGTAGTGCAAGCAAATACGTTTAATTACATTCTTAATCGAATTTACAATTACCAGCAATTACTGTAGTATAATGACAGTGATCAACTTCACTTAACTTTGTACTTTGTACTTATAAGCAGTTTAATTCCTTCCATTGTCCTTTAACTTTAAAAGTGCTCATTGTGCCATTTTAAACATAGACAGTTTTTGCTTTTATCTAAGTGGTGTTAGCAGGCGAGCAACAGATCCCGTGTTCTTAAGGAAAGCCTTGTGATGTAGTGGTGCCGCAACCAAAAAGCACAGCAAACATTATTTTTTAACCAAGGTACAGTATTGTATCTATGTTGCTGTAGCATCTGTTGTTTATAGAAAGGCTCCCAGGTGTAGCGGGTGAGAACTACTGGTGGGTGGAGGAGGAGGGAGAGTAAAAGTGTGCAGCATGTACTGTTTCTGTAATTGGAGACCAGAGTAAATTCAGACAGAACTGATGGTGGGTAGTAATCAGAGACCGATGTAAAGTCAGAACTTCTGATGGCAGGCATCGGAGACTGGAGTAAATTCAGATGGAACTGCTGGTGGGTGGTATTCGGAGACTGGAGTCAATTCAGAACTGCTGGTGGGTGGCGATCAGAAATCGGAGTAAATTAAGGCCTTCTGATGGGTGGACATCGCAGACTGGAGTAAATTTAGAACTGCTGGTGGGCAGGGATCAGAGACCTGAGCAAAAGTAAGCAGGAGGTGGGCAGGAACACAGTACAGTACTGTATCTCTGTGGGAAAATAAACAGTGCATACTTAATATGGGCTCACAGTTATCTGACCTCCCTTTTATCCGAACTGATCGGATGTCCCCCAAGCAGTTCGGATAAATGAGGTTGGACTGTATTCTAAATGTGTCTGGTCAGCTTTGGAACTCAACCAACTAGGCCACATGATCCTTATAGGTGACAAGTTCTGGGCTGGTAGACTTCCATATTACCCCTGTAATCTACTTAATCTTGCCTCTAACCCCTCTTACTAAGATGTGAATTGGCCAAAAGGTTGCAGATCCCTCAGCAAACAAGCATTTGTCAATGGCAAATCTTGGCTTGCTGACATTGGCATTGGTAGTGCAGGAGTTAGAGATGCATAATAGGAATAGCAGTGAAGTATTGAACTAACGCCAACACCTCCCCCCCCTGCAGAAACTGAAAGGAATTGGGAGTGTGGCTTTGGGTCATCGGCCATAACGTTTACACCATTCCACCTCACCACCCCACCCTGCAGACACCAACAGGTGTTGTGGTGTGCTTTGAGGTCTTCAGCCATAATGCTCACCCCATTCCATAAGGAAATAAGCTGAGATGGGTGCAATATAGGAGAATGGGGTGAACGTTAGGGTGACAGAACCCAAGGCACACCTCAATGCCTGTCAGTGGTTGTGGGGGGAGGATAGAATGCTGTAAACATTATGGCCAACGAACCCAAGTTACGCCCCTGACACCTGTCAGTCTCTACAGGATGGATGTATGGTTAGAAACCTTAATACCCCAGGCATTTGTTGGTATTTTCACACCAAATTTTCAACATTGGCTTTTTGGGATCCCACCTCATGAACAGTGGCACTATCATTTCGATACTCAATCCTGAAAGGTGATTTTGCACAGCAACTGCGCCATTGGGAGCCACAGGTGTGGAAACATATTTTGGGCAGGATGTGAAAAATGACAGCTGTACTGTTCATGAGGAGGTGTGTAAAAATGGCAATGTTGAAAATCTGGAGCGAAAATATGAAACATTTGTGAACTTATGAGCGTGCGTAGATACTGCGAAATGCACACCCGTAGCGCAGCCATTTTTGGGGGAATTTTTTCACCAAATTTTCAACATGGGCATTTTATGAGCTCTCCTCATGAATGGTGCCACTGTAGTTTTGTTAATCTGTCCTGAAAGTTGATTTTGCACAGCAACCGCGCCATTGTGTGCCACAGGTGCGAAAACATGTTTTGGGCAGGATGTGAAAAATGACAGCTATACTGTTCATAAGGAGGTGTGAAGAAATGGCAATGTTAAAAATATGGAGTGAAAATATTAAAGATTGGTGAAGTTACGAGCGTGTGTAGAAACTGCGCAATGCACACTGGTAATGCAGTCATTTCTTTGAATTTCTTCACCAAATTTGCAACGTGAGCTTTTTGGGACCTCCCCTCATGAACAGTGGCACTGTCATTTTTTTAATCAGTCTCAAAAAGTGATTCCACACAGAGACGGCGAAATCACCTTTTGGGACTGAGAAACGAAATGACAGTTATATGTTCACGAGGTGAGGTCCCAAGAACCCCATGTTGAAAATTTGGGGCCAAAATTCCTAAAAATGGATGCGATATCAACCTAAGTTGAAAGCCCCCATTATAATGCTTGCCATCATTTCTTCTGTTCACAGTTTGGCTTTGAAGAGTGCAGACATGTCCCGGTTCAGAGAAGATCATGGCTCCCGACCTCCAGAGGGTAAGTATGGGTGGGGGGAGGTGGGTGCACACAGGGAGAGTGGGGATGGGGGAGGGGGACAAGGGAGACAACGGTGGACCATTTTCTTCTTTGCAGGGAAAAACACAGACCACGAGGGAAGATTTTCATTATTTACAGGTTACACTGCTTACACACACAAAACAATTGGCACATTGGGGTGGGCTCCCAGCGGCCACAATTTGAGGGGGATGCCGACACGGGGATTAGGCACCCCGATGTCAGCAACCCGAATAGACTAGTCGGGGTGGCCGCATCCAACACTGGGAGTGGGCATCCCGGTGTTGGAAAGGGGAAGCTGTTTAACCAGGAAAGACACACTAAGAGGAGGATGCCGACATGGGGATTGAGCACTCCGATGTCAGCTTTTCAGGAGTGTGTGGAGGGTGGCAGGAGCCACCATATTAGGTGTGCCACATAATGGGAGGGGGCATGCCAACACAGGGATTGGGCACCCAATGTCGGGATTGTGTAGCGAGCAGCAGGAGCTGCCATATGTATTTAAATGTTTTACCAGGAATGGCACATAATTGAGATGTGTCATCAGCCACTGCAATGACAAGCCTGTCTCTAATTGCAGCAGCAGATTCGTTTCAAGTTGGTGGCACTTTCTGAAACTGCTGTCATCAGCAGCATGCTCACTGGTTGGCAGCTGAGGGACACACCGACTAAAGCGCATCCCCTGGATTTGCTGCAACACTGCCACACCTCTGAAAGTGCTACTACCTCAACATGTTGTTTGCGCGTACGTGCAAGCCAACATAAAAAGTGAAACCACCTCTTCATCAGGGTGCGATGGCCAGTCCCGTGTTGGTGTGAGAATGTGGTGCATGCAGTAAGACCAGTCTTGGAAGTGATAGATTTGCTTCTTGAGGAAATGCGGCTGTTAATGTCCAGAACTGGATAAAGAGTTATGCCTAGGTATTTCAATTCCACAGTGGGGAATTGTGAGTCATCCTTACAGTAGATAGATAAGGGAACAGTATTGGAGTTGCACCTGACCTTAGACCTGAACAGCATGGCCTGTGTTTTATAGGACTGAGGATAAAATTGTTATCAAGCACCAGGTTCAGTATCAGGGAAAAGTCATGGTTAAACTGAGCATTAACGTGAATAGGGGACAGGGAGCAGAAGTCTAGAGCAGCATCATCGTAATACATGATTATGGAACAGGAGGAGAAAACAGAGGGATGATTGTTAAAAATATAGAGAAGAGAATGGGGCCAAGCATAGAACCCTGGAATAAAGGGTCATTATCAGACTGTGTAGTCATGACAAGGTGGGAAGATGGTAGGATTGTTAGTGAGGTTCAGATCTCAGAGGAAGAGGCACTGACAGGAATGAATGCACTGAAGGTGGACAAGTCACTGTGCCTAGATGGGCTACATCCCCAGGTGCTGAAGGAGATGGGGCAGATCCTAGCTGCACCACTGGCTGAGCTCCATAACAGCTCCCTGGAAACAGTGGTGGTACTTAAGGACTGCAGAACAGTAAATGTAGTTCCCCTGCACAAGAGCAAAAATAAGGACAGTCCACTACAGACCTATCAGTTTAATATCAGTAGCAGGGAGGATGCTAGAAGGTGGAATTTTCAGAAGGTGAACAGGCATCAGGATGTCAGATAGCATGGGTTCATGGGCGGAGGTCATGTCAACTGAGCCTGATCCACTTGTTTAGTTGGCTAATGAAGGTGGTCAACAACAGGCAAGTGGTAGACCTACTATCCCTTGATTTCAGTAAGGCCTTCGACTCTTTCTCGGATTAATTACTGGTTTAAGAAGCTTGGGGAACTGGGGATGGGGGAATAAAATTACATGATGTGTAAAAATGTAGCTAAGTGACAGAAATCAGAGGGTAACCCTTAATAAGGAATACTCCTTGGGGAGGTCTCCAGTGGGATGCCACAGCAATTGGTCTTTGGTACCATTCTTTCTCAATGTTTTTATTGTGATATGGGAGTGGCTGTCCAAGGAAAGATCTGCCTCCTTATCAATGATACAAAGATCTGCAGAGTAATGGACAGCGAAGAGGGGGTAAGACATATAAAAGAGGACTTAGAAAGGCTGGAGAAGTGGTCAAAGGTTTGGTAGTTGAACTAAAACTTCAAGAAGTTTAAGGTAATTCCCAAAGGGGCAAGAAACCCAAGGACTGAATACAGAATGGGAGGGTTTCCTGTGGAGTGTTTGATGGAGGAAAGGGACATAGGTGTAATAATATCTGACTATCTGAAGACAACAGCCAGTGCAATAGGGCAGTGGTGAGGTAAATAGGATGCTGGGATGTGTAGGAAGTGGGGATTAGCAGCTGGAGAAGAAAACTGATTCTGCTTCTGTACAGGTCACTGGTTCATCCCCACATAGTAGTAGTAGTAGTAGTAGTACTAATGTATTTTATTCATGGTATGAATACGGATTGCCCATTGAGCAAAGCTAATTTTCAGTAGGGTCCCTGGTACAAAATACTGTAACAGAACATTAGATATGTCTTACATACATTATTCTATTAATCTATAACATGTTCAAGCACATCAAAACACATGTAACATGCTACATACCTAGGACAATTAAGGTATCCAGTGATAATAGCTACTGCAAAATAGCAAATGGCAAAATAGCGACTACAAAATAGTGAATGACACATAATAGCGACGCATAATAACGGTGTTCCGAATATGTAATTCTCTCCAACATCAATGAGCGGCGTGGAGTTAGAATCTTTAAGATGGGGGGTGCGGGGGGGCGCAGACCCCCCCACATTTATATCAAGTAATCATGCAAAGAACAACAGTTGAAGGAAAAGGTAGTAGTAGCTGTTATTGGCAGTGGCAGTCACTGTTTTGACGGTCTCTATTTTGTAAGCGCTATTATCACATGGAACCAACAATCACAGATCATATACTGTATATATCGCAATTCAATTGCTATAAAATATACCACCTGGAGTACTGTATGCAACTGTGGAACCAGCACTTGAAGAAAAACAAAGACAAGGTGAAAGCAGTGCAGAGGCGAGTGACCAGACTTATCCAGGGTCAGCAGGATAAGACTGTCATGGACAGGTTCTCAAATCTCAACATGTACAGTACATGCTCAAGGCAAGAAGAGAGCAATGAGAAATAACTGAGAGGAACAATTCTTTTTCCTACAGTTGCTGGAGGTGTATTTCTGTTAACATATTTGTTTTCTGTTTGTCCTTCTCTGTTATTGCACTGTATCTGTTTATACACTTAGCTGTTATTTTTTTATGGTCTGTATTCTTTGGTTGTTACCCTGTCAATTTGCCTGGCTCTCCAGATTCTACTTATATGCCTCTTTTGTACTGTCCCAGTTTGTATCTGAAAATAGGCTTTCATTTGTCTCGTGTACTTCCCAGGTTAACAAAAACTAAATAGATACCTCCATGAGATTAAAAAAGTAGACAGTGGGGAGTAGTTTATACTGACCAAGAACACCAACACATGGGGAAATCAATGAAGCTGGGGGAAGGGGGGGGCTGATTACAAGGGATGTCAAAAAGCATTTCTCCATGGAAAGGGTGGTGGTGGAGTGGAATATGATATGAAGGGATGTAGTCTGTGCAGAATCAGTGGTGCATTTCAAGCGCATGTGGGACAGGCATTTAGGGCTGATGAAGATGCTAAGACCCTCACATAATCAACATTAAATAGGTAGAGCAGGGTAGACTTGATGGCCTGTGGAGGCTTTTTTCTGCCAATAATGTCTATGTTTCTATGTTAAAAAATGTACTCCAGGATTGACAAAGCAGATGCGCCCGGCACAAATGAGATGTGCTGGGGCAAATGAGATGCACCATCCCCATACAGTGGTATTCTCAGAAGGATGCGCCCCAAGATGCACTATGCACATCCCCACTGTGAATACCACTGAAGCGCCATGGCGCAGCCTGAGTTACTCCAGCACAACTAAGATGCACCAAAGCACCCTGGACCACACAACACTGAATAAGGAGCAAGTCAGCAAGGTACACAAGAGCAACAGGGGAGACTGCAGTGGCACAAAGGACATAGGTGAACAGTCCAGCAGGGACAGGCACAGAGTCAAAGGGCTGGAGAGTGGCCAAAGCAGATGAGGTGCACAGACAGAGCACACATGGGAACACCTGGAAGCACCAGACACACCCAACTCAGCGGACCAACAGGCACAGATGCCATGCACAAGGGTGACTGGTGAGGTAGGGCACAGCAGCAGAGGTGCACCGGTCAGCATGGCAGAAGGTGCCACATACGTCCCAGTGTGCAGGAACACAGCAGGGTGGACATGGGAGTCGCAACACAGGTGCACACAGGGGGATAGGCACAATGGCACACAGGCCGAAGGCCATGTCCTGCACAGGTGGAACATGCCCACAGGCATTGTGGACCACAAGAAGAGCAGCAGAGCAACAGTTGACCAATACAACAGAACCAACCAGCATTCACCACACACAGAATAGGGGCAAAGTGCAAGCCAGCATGGTTGAAAGTGGCCCAACAGGCCATATGCAACAAGGAGGGCACACACTGTAGCATGCATGAAAGGTGGACATGGCGTAGGGATGCACAGTACCACAGCTGCACATGTGCGAATCAGAACAAAGGTACAGTGGAAACCAGCAAGCACAACAGTGCACCAGAACAAGGTAGAAAGAATTACCACAGATACCGTCATCAATTTAAAACTAATTAGTCAAACAAGAATAAGTACACCAGAAATTATTTACAAAGGAACAAAGAATGAAGAACAGGAATAGGGTGGAGTGGGAACAAACACAATAACAGGAAACAGGGCACATAGTAAGGGGACTGTATGGGGTTGGGGGAACAGGGGAAGACATTTGGTACTGGGGATGGGCATGGAGGGTGGGGGTAAAGCAACAAAGGGCAATATACAGCTGGCCCAGTGGCCTAGTGTCTCGGAGCGGCTGCAGCCTGGTGTCCACCCCTCCTGCCCCTGATTTGCAGCAACCTCATGAGTAGGGTTATTGCCTGCAGGAGCTGCCCCTACCTCCAGTACAGTGGTGCCAATGTCCACCTCAGTGCCCTCCTCCACTGGATCCCTGCTGGCTGAACAAATACTCGTCCTCTCCTCCTTCCTGGCACATCGGGCTGGACTCTTCATGGACCTACAGTCGGGACACAGACAACAGGAACCGAGTACCATGGTCCACACCTCCCCCCCTTGCCCACCACGCCAGTGTGCTAGAGGCAGCCCCCACAGCAATGGCCAACAACCCACCATGCACACCACACACGAGCAACAGGCTGGCACACAGTGCCACACTGTGACCGTGCAATGATACTGAGACAGCACAAGCCCTACATGTGTATGCACAGTGATGCATAGAGGGGCATGCAGCCATGACCCACACAGCATGTGCAGATGCCAGCAGGCTGCACAACTGTGCAGGCCCTATCCAAACACCAATAGAGCACCACAGTATGCTCATGGTCCTCAGCAGACACGTACATGGTGGACAGACACACAGGAGCCATGTGTACTGTGACCCTAGCACACGCCGCCAGGGCGACACCCCATGTGTGTGTGCAATGTGCAGCACACAGACATGCACATGTGACAGGCAATGGCTTGCTGTGGGCATTTCCCCCCCTCCGATGAACACACAGAGGATGCAAAAGCAGAACACTCACCTGCACCCTCACAACCAGATCCCCGGCTTCCTCCACTGGCCCTAGCGAGCCTGGCCTCCACTGCCACCGCAGCCCTCCACCTGTCTGCCAGCCCTGTGAGGGAAACACAAGCAAAAGGCACTGTGAGGCAGTAGTAGGTGTGTACAACCCCCCATCTGTGACCCACTGCAACACCACTGGTGCCAGCATGCAGTGATGGACCCACCCCATCACTGATCCAATGTAACCACACCCTGGGCAGCGTGTAGTAACACACACCACCCCAGCCATGCCCACCATGGTAGTGAGCCGATGGATGCATGCCATATCCCCGTCAGAACCACAATGCACCCGCCACAGTGCCCCCCCATTGTGCACTATGCTGCACATGTCTATGCACGGTAGCCATGGCTGCACCCCACATGCAGCATTGGCATGGCATGCTACACGTGTGTGTTTGTGTGTGTGTGTGTGTTGGGGTTGGGGAGCCATGCACCAGGGCACACTGCCACCCCCCTCTGGAACCATACCCCTGCCTGCTAGAGTTGCTGCAAGTTGTTATGACTTACCTTGGCATGGCATTGCACCCCTGCGTGCCTGATCAAGAAGGCTCTGGAGTTTGTCTGGGTTCCGGCACTGCAGATTGCCATAGTGGTGCCTGCTTTGCTCCCCCATGTGCTCCACACCTGTTCTGCACACAAGGCACTCTGCCACCCTCGCCCACACCACAGAGCATGGCTAAGTCAGGTCCTATGACTCAAAGAGCTGCCTCTCCAGTGGCAGGACAAGTGCCACCAGGTTGAGTAGCTCCACCTCCCCCTATTTCATGGCCCTGGACCCAGCTGCATGTGCACATGGCATGATTTTAATCAGTTTGTTTGGAGCAGGTGTGCACAGTACAGGTTGCTGGTGTGAAATGGCCTATTCATGACACATGCACAATAGGCCAGCAAGCACTGGACCGCACATCACAGTGTTGCGGTATGGCAATGTGCGATTGATGCCCATTGCGTGTCAGCGGCATGCGTGTATAGTGTGTTGCAGTATGGTGAGACCAGGGTCAGGGGTCATGACCAGGTCGCACATGTGCATTTGGACCCGGTGGTGACCCCTGACCCTGGTCTCCCACCCATACTGTGAATGGCAAATAATGCCACACACAGTGCACTGGGATTTCGCATACTGCCAGTGGTGCGCCATGAACTGCAGTTGTACACTGACGTAACGGCACTGCGATGTACCATACCCACACACAATGGGTCATGCAGCACTGATCCAGTAGCGCATGTGGACCGGGATGCACTGCAGTCATCGATCGTGCTAAGGGAACCACCGGACAGGATATGCTATGCATGGCATGCCACTGACTCTGCATGGCACATGAGCGGGGATGCGCCGTGCAACTTGTGCCGCATTCAGGAAATGTCCCCAATGCGACCACGCATGCACAGGAATGCACCGTAGGAGGATGTGCTCAATGCCCCAGATGCCCTTTGCTGACTGAGATGAGCTGGGGGCAATTATGCAATTCACAAACAATGCTCCCAGATCAGCTTATTGCCAAATTCAGGGGCATCTCACCTGCTTTGCATCTCATTACAGTTGCTCCTAATCTCATTTGCATGCCCTGAGCCTTAAATGCAACTGAATGCACCTCCCCACTCCACAGTTGACTGACAGGTATTGCGTCCTTGAAGGTAGGTCTGTGTACAATTTACCATTTACAGCTTGTCAGCACCATCTGACAGTGTGGATTTGAGGGCATTCAGGTTGCTGTGTGTGTGCAGCATCCAGCCACGCTGTTGGCACACATCCACATTTGCCTTTACTGTGCTGATGCCTGCATATTGTCACCCACAGGAACCAGAATGTCCACACAGGATGATGCAGCTGGATGGAGACGTTCAAACTTCACTTCTGATGAGGAAAGGGCACTGCTGGTGGCCTACATCCCTAGGCAGAGCATCCTGTCTGACAGGGGTGGCAGCCACCTGCAAAGGGACGAGGGCTGGGAGCAGGTAGCCAGGCACGTGAATGCCCATGGCATTTTCAACAGAACACCACAGGACTGCCGGAAGTACTTCCATGTTGAGAAGTGGAGGGCCAAGAAGAAGATGGCCACCATCAGGGCTTCTCTGGGTGTGACAGGGGGCAGGCCACAGACTGCATTGCACTTCACCCCAAATGCAGAGAGGCTGGTAGCTAGCATGGGCCGGACAACAGTGATGGGAGTTCCAGGTGGCAGATTCCAAACAGGTGGCAGTCCATTGCAGCACTGTAAGTATTCATGTCCCAAGCACTGTGCTGGTCTGTGTGTGCGTGTCATGGGTGCCCTGACAAGTCACATTATGGGCCACTATGCGCCCATGTGTCGGTGTGCACTGAGCATGTTGCTGTGCAACCCCATCCATCTAAAGTGTACTGCAGATGCATGATATGCCACCCCTGTGCAGCACTGTGGGGGGGGTGCCTGGGATGTTGTACCCGCTGGTTGTGACCAGGAGGGACCAGTCCCACACATGTCCCTGAGTGCCTGTACAGGCCTTAGTGCATGTCTGCCTATGCTGGTGCATGGCTGCAGCAGTGGCCCCATGTGTGGCACTCCCCTGTATGGCATGTCAGCCGCACCTGTGGCACACTTGCAAGTCTCTCTGTTCATGCCTGTTGGAACACACCAATTACACATGTCAATAACCATATTTTTCTTCTCTCTCTCTCTTTCAGCTCCACCCCACCTCATGGGTGCTGCTGTGTCTGGTGGGCTCCACGACAACCTGGCAGGGAGGAGGCCAGGCCATCACAAACCGCTGCAACCGGGTCTGTGGCTGATGCCATGCCAGGCCCTTCCAATGCCATGGCAGCCACGGACACAATGGTGGATGGTGCAGGGCCATCAAACCCCTCCACGGACGGTGCCATGGCTGGCAGCCATGGTAGCTCATGGCTGATCAACCTACTGGATTTCATTGATGATGAACCAGTGGACAGTGTCAACATGGTAGACAACCTGCTGGTGCTGGCATCCAAAACGGAGGTGATGTACGATGACGATGATGGTAATGTCACACAGATATGGGAGCACATGGCCAACAGCAGCCCGGCCAAGGCACATGTGTATGCACAGGTGGCACCATGCAGTGCTGGCAATCCTGTGGCCCCATGCACACCCACAGGGCCTGCACAACTGCCCACAGTGGCGGTTGATGGGGGCCCTGTGTCTGGTGCTGCTGTGGGGACAGGGATTGCCGACATTGTTCATTAGAGTGATGTGGGAGTCCCTGGACATGCAGTGGTTGCCCATGCCTAGTCCCTGCCCATACAGTGGCCTGCTGTGGGGCATCTGCCTATGGTGAATGCAGCGCAGCAGGCCAGGACCCCACCTGCCCATCAGCACAGTCCCAGTGATGCATTCCCTGCTGATGAGGTTGAGGGCTATGCATGCCTCCTGTGGGACACCATGGAGAGGCAGGCATCCCTCAGGGTGGAGCTGAGGGGCATTTGGATGCAGCTGGCCATGGAGCATGAGCCGTCGGCTGTGTGGCATGCCCAGATGCTGGCAGAGGCATGCCTACTGCGGGTGGGCACGACCGCTGCACTGGAGTGGATTGCACTTGCTGCCGAGTTGGTGAGTACAAACAGTGCACCACATAGCTGATGGGCTAGCAGCTGCACCCCCAGGAGTGCCTCATGCACCCCCAGGTTACAGCTGACACTGTCCCCATGCATGACCATTCCTGACACCCCAGATCCAACCTGGGTCTCAGGGACAACACACCAGTGAGCTCTCATTCACGGTCTTGCTTCAGTACCCCACCAGGGGTGGTAGACACCCCCCCTGCAGCCAGTGGCACTGACTAAGTGATCACCAGGTGAGGGCATGGCCACCTATGTGTTCATGGTGGTCGTGGTGGCTCCCACTGATGCCTGGATTCACAGTCCCCATGGCCCCTGTTACCAGCACCAATTGCAGTACACACACCAGGCAGACAGTGCCTGGGGCAGCGTGATGTGGCACGCACCTGCCCTGGTACAATGCCTGTGTGGGACACCTGTGTGGTGCACTGTGCATGGCCGGGGCAACCAGTGTTGTGCTGTGTGGCATGGATGTGATGAGTGTGGCCCTGTGTCTGCTGTGCATGTGTACTGGTGGATGTACACTAATCCTTGCCATCCCCAGCACAGAAACCATGTCCCCCCTGTCCATATATGGCTTGCTGTGTGTGTCTGTGCATAGCTGTCACCCCCCATGGGTGCGCTACATGCTGGCTGTGTGGTTGTCGTCTGACCTGTGGTATGTGGGTGTGGGTGTTGATGTGTGGTGTGGGTGGTGGTGGGTGTGGGGGTTGCTGAGTGTTTCCCACTTGTGTTACTCACCTTTCGTCCTGAGTGCTCTTCCACTATAGTGTCCCTGTGCCACCGGGACCTGGTGACCAGGAGGGTCCCTGCAGGCCAGGGTTAGTTGACCACCTCCTCCATGGTGCCCCTGCTCTGCAGCATCCTGTTCCTCCCAGGAACTGTTGCCCTCCTCAGCCTGGACAGCTATTCCATGGTCAATGGCCATGCTGTGCAGCATACAACAGGCCAGGAATATGCCATGGGCCTTCTCTAAGCTATATTGTAAGGCACCACCTGACCTATCCAGGCACCTGAAGTGTATCTTCAGCATGCTGAAGACATGCTCGATGATGGTGCATGTAGCGATGTGTACTTCGTTATAACGCTCCTCCACCTCTGTGCCAGTATGGTGAAAGGGTGTGAGGAGCCAGGGTCAGAGGGGATACGCTGCATCACCTGTGGGGGGGACAAAGCAGTCTGTTAGTAACCCGCATACATGTGCACTGT
This sequence comes from Neoceratodus forsteri, assembly GCA_016271365.2. Classification (NCBI taxonomy): domain Eukaryota; kingdom Metazoa; phylum Chordata; order Ceratodontiformes; family Ceratodontidae; genus Neoceratodus; species Neoceratodus forsteri. The sequence continues at coordinate 63,362,973 of CM057453.1, forward strand.
GTAGCACAGCCCCCCTTCCCCTCCATTATAATGCACTGGTGCAGCTAATGTCTGTCCACCTCTGTCCCTGTGGCCCACCTCCGAGTGCGATTCCTTCCCCCACGGTGGGATGGTGCATTTGTGCACTCACCAGCTACTGCTGGCCCTGGCTGCCCTTATCTGTCCTGGACCTGACCATGCCTGCATCTATGAGTGACCGCTCCTGTCCAGTCCAGCATTGATTACCCGCCATTGGCCAGTGGTCACCCGTGCCTGGGTGCATGTTGAGCATTCTGCCCTTCCACACATGCCTGTTGTTCTGCATCATCTCTCCTCCCATGCTGCTCTGTGCTGCTGCACTGTCCCCTTGACACATGCACCGTCCCATCGGTGTGCCTACCTCCACTGTCCCACCTGTGCATCTCACCTTGCGCAGGGCCGGCCGAGGCCCCCACACACCTGCACTACCTCCTGACATTTGTTGTGCCATGGTGTGCTATTTGTGGGCATGTGTGCATGCCCCACTCACCCACTAGGTAGCCGCTGGGAATATCCCTGGTCTCAGACCGGTGGCACAGAGCAGACTGGTGCCATATGAAGGCATCATGTGTACTCCCAAGGTGTATGGTGCAGACATTGCTGATGTGCCCTGTGGCATTGCACACCACCTGTCAGTTTATGGAGGAGAATCCCTTGCGATTCATATATGGCATGGCCTCATCACCAGGTGGTGCACAGATTGCCACATGGGTGCAGTCAATGGCCCCCATGATGCCTGGCATGCATGCCACCCTGTGAAACTGCTGCATAGCTTCTGTCTGCTCTGCCTGTGTGCTTGGGAATCGAATGAACTCTGAAGTATGTGGGAGCAGTGCAGTGAGGAATTGTGTGAGGAGACGGGACGTGGATGGCTGGGATATGCCAGTGGTGTCTCCAGCTGGCCTCCGGATGGTTCCCATGGCAAGCAGGCACATTGCTGTTGTTACCTTGGTTTCCACAGATATGGCGTGGCCCCTTCCAGTGGGTGCCTGCATTTCATCATGGCACAGCTCCCACGGTTGCCATGCCTTAACACTGTACTTGCCTTGTATTTGTTCTCTGCCCATCCCTGACTGTAGTTCTCTGCCTATACCTGTATGTACCTTGTTGATTGCTGTTACCTTGTCTCCGAATTGTTATTGCCTGTACCTTTGTAATTCTCCTGGGTCGCACCTGAAAATTGGCACTTGACTGTCTAGCATGCTTACCTGGTAAACAAAAGCTAAATAAATAAAATAAATAAATAAACAGCTCACAGAGCTGCCTCAGAATTGCCCTGTTCAGGCAGTATCAGCCAACTGTTTGTATATCTGTCAGTTGTTTGAATGTTAGTCTGGCATGATACCACAGTGGGGCAGGCCACCTACGGTGCCTTCTGCCGCCACGTTGGTGGCTTGCCTGTCTTCTCATCCCCATTATCATGCCCACCAACAGGAATGGTGCACCATCCATGTTTGTCTCCTCTGTCGTGCTGCTGCTGGTGTTCTGCCTGGTGCTGCTGCTGCTGCTGCTATCCTGCAGTCTGCCTGCAGGGGGGCCTGCACTTAAGTTTATTTCTTTTATACTTATCTTCTTAGGGCGCATATTGGTGGATGCGCTGTGTATGCACTGTGTTTGCGCATTCATTTTGCTTTGTGAATGGGGATGCGCCATGTATGCAGCTACACGACCCCTCCAGATGCGCCGCATATCATTATATTCGGGGTCCGGCACATCCTGTGTGGCGTGATGTACCTGGGATGCACCTGGGCATCCCTGCCCTATATGAATAGCACCAGTGTGCATCTCAGAGTTGCACTGGTGCATCTCAGATGCACCGGGTGCATCCCTTTTTGTGAATCCTGCTGGTAATGTTTAAACTCAAATCCATTTAAACTTTCCTTTTCACAGTATTGATAATTATTGAAATATACTGTATGTGTTTTTACAGACCTTTCAACCTCATTTTTTTTTTTTAAATCGGGGTGTTTATGCACCTCCTTCCATTGCTTCAGGGATGTACCCTGTGATCATGAATATATCCTCTTCAGCTGGACTGCTGTCATGTAGATGAATGGGGTGGTGGGGGTTCTTCTCTGCTTTTCTCCCACTGTTCCCTCCCTCCTCCCCTTGGCATGGGCCATACCATAGCAGTCTTGAATGCTACAGCTTCCTGCAATGACAGCAAGCTTCCTGGCCAGACCACAAAGGTCACTGTGGCACCAGAACCCGCCACTAGCCATCTCTGACTGCTGCATGGCAGTTACCTCAGTCCAGCCTGCCACCTGACATGGCAACCCAAGTTCATTCCTGAATTTGGGTCACTTGCTATCAGTGCGGCAATCAAACTTTCACCTTCTTAAAGGAACACTGCCAACCTCCTTAGACCCTTAAAGTGTCTCTGGTTTAAAAGACACATTTCATGATTGGTCACATTCTTTTTTTTTTTATCACTTCTATTTTTTTCCGCCTTGCTGTGGCATGTCCAGCATGGGGCATCCAGCTACTACTCAACCCGGAGAGCTGGGTGGCTCTAACCGCACCCAGGAGGATCCAGGATGGCCATCTTGCCATCCTGCTGGAGGGCCCCCTTATGCCTCTCCCAGCCAGGATAGCCCCAAACCCTCCCCTACGGGACTCCTCACAAGTCCTCTGGGCAGTGCAGAGCGTGGCCATCAAGCTGCACAGTTTCACCCAGCCCTGTTTCCTCCTTAGTTCCCACTGGAGCATGGATGTGCAATGATGTCCAGGCACAACATGCCGACGACCATTGCGCACACCCCCCCCACGCACACCGATGCTAGTAGTACCTCCAGGCATCCCCAGAGGTTGCTACAGCATGGTGGATGTTCCCCAGCCCACCCCAGGACTAGGAGAGCAGTCTGCGGATGCCGATCCTAGTCCCTTCCCATAACAACCCCAATGGCCGGGCTCGTTCATGAACCCGGTCTCCGGCATGGTGCGAGGTGTGGCATCCAGCGCCTCAACCCTCCGCACCACCGGGCCTGGATGGTCACATTCTTTAGAGACTGCTGATGTAGCTGCTGTTTGAATCTGACTCCTTTTTTTGCAGAAGTTGGGAGGGGAGTGCCGAAAAGGCAGCCAGAGGGCATCAAGAACAGCAGGTTTTGAGCAATTTTGAGCTGTAACTCACTTGATTTCTTTTTATTATCTCCCTACAACTGGAAGAGGAAGCACCACCATTTTCCAGACAGCCAAAGAGGAGAGAGGTTGGGATACTAAGCAGCTCGACCAATCAGATGGCTGCTAGGGGGCTCTAGACAGGGATAAAAATTGACCTGTAACCTTAAAATGGGGTGCAGAATTTGGGAGGGGAGCTCTGAAAAGCACCAGAGAGCAGCAAAATCGCATCAAGAATGACAGGGTTTACGCTGTTTTGAGTTGTAATTCACTTGATTTTTTTCTACCTATAACAGGAAGAGGAAATGCCTCCATTTTCCAGGCATGCAAAGTAGGAGAGCGGAAGGGACGCTAAGCAGCTCAGCTAGTCAGGTGACTGCTAGGGGGCTCAAGAAAGGGATGAATTCAGCCACTCCAGCATATCTTGTCATGCTCGTGTCCCAGAACAGGTGAAGAGACTGATGTCTTAGGCGTCTGCAGGCATCGGCAGGTGACAGCAGGCACACAGGGGACTCTGCTGGTCAGTAAGGTAAGGTACAGTACCTGTTAACTTGCTGCTGCTTGTGTAGAAAGTACTGGAGTGGGGGTAAAGAGATAACTACAGGGAAGAAACAGTCCTTACAACAGTATGTACCTGTTGTTGGAAACAGGGGAAAGTCCCTATCTAGAGTATGAGTACATAAGTTGCTAAGGAAAGGCACAACGGAGATTGTGTGGTGATATATGTCATTAAAAGCTATACACATGGTGGAACCTAATGAGTTTCCATTTCTGATTTGGAGAGCCTACATATTATATGTGCCTTTGAGTGAGTGCTGGCTTCTAAAAACCATTTCTCTGACAAAGGAGATTAAGCAGAGGGAAGACAGAAAGGTATAAGGGGTGAAATACAGAAACAAGTAAGGGATAAAGCAAAGGAAAAGGGGAAAACAAGAAACACCCTGTCTAGGGTAGGGTGACAAGGTAATTATGAGAAGAAGGGAAACAGAAAAGGACTAAAGCAACAGGAAGGGGACAATAGGGGAAAGTCACAGACAGCAATAGTGGAGAGAGAAGTATAAAAGCAATTATGGGAGTGGTGCAGTGTAATTGGTGTGCAGCTGCAGTTTCCTGGGAGACTTTCTGGAGACTGAGGTGCTGCCACATATGCATGCAGCTATATGGGCTGAGGGAGGAGGTCACTGGTCTCCAGGGTGAGTTGCTAGGATCCAGAGGACCACTCCCTCCAAGGGGCCACCAAGTCTACCACTATTGCCTCAGAGGTTGTCTAGGAGAAGGAGGGCCAGCTGGACCATGGTGGGCTTCGGGAGGGTGTGATTAGTGGGTTAGGGGCACATTTCTTAGCCTGTGCCACTACTGAATTTCTTCACTGCTCTGGCAAGGCAAGACTGCCAAGAGGAGGCAACTGTGGTAGTAGCAAGGAAGGATGTGGAGGTCCTCTATGGGGATGCCTCAAGATGTGATGGTGAGGACCTCAGCAGAAGAGGAAGCAGCTTCTGGTGGGCGACTTGATTGTTAGGGGGTAGATCTGAGAACAAGAAGGGGGGAAGGATTGAAGTGAGCTGCCTATCTGGCACCATAGCTCAGTGGGATGAGCAGCAGATCCTAAGTATTGCTAGAGTAGCAAGGCAAATACAGGAGCTGGATCTCGGGGGAACTAATGACCTAGCTAGGAATGGAGTTGGAACTATGAAGGGGGAGTTTAGAGAGCTGGGTAGGGGTCTTAGGCAGGAGCATACACGGTGGCTTTTGTTAAGATTCTGCCTGTCTATGACCAGGGTGAGGATCAGGTACTCCATAACAGGAGCTTCAACTCATGGTTGAAGTAATGGTGTAGAACAGAGGGGTTCAGCTGCATTGGGGACCAGAGGTCAACAGGTGATAGCCTGCATCCATCCGGGAGGGGAACCAGAGTCCTCAATGGATGGTTTAAATGTACTTTCATGAACATTTAGGCTAGCTAAGGGAGTGATGGAGAAGGAAAGAGTGGCAAAAATGCCCCCCCCCCACAGACTGAAGTGGTAAGAAGGGAGGAACTGAGGGGGAGGAGAATCCCAGAGGGAGCAGGATAATGAAAACACTGTAACAGTGCAGTGGAGGACAAGAGAGATGGGAATAAGAGTTGTAAAAGGAAAGGGGAAAAGGAGATGGGGCAAAGAGTAAGGAAGGAGGGTTGCAGGCAGAGTAGGAACAAGCTGTGGAAGGCCATGTGTGTGAATGCAAGGAGTCTTGGAAAAGAAATTCCAGACACAGAGGCCATCATGACGGAAGTAGACCTGGATATTGTGGTATTGAGTCATGGTGCATAGGCAACCATGACTGGGGCATGGCTATACCAGGCTATAGTTCAAGAAGGATATGGTGGGGAGGAAGGTAGTGGGGGGTGCTGTAGGTAAGGGAAGGTTTCAAAGTGAAGGAAACCCAAGCAATCCTGGGAAGGGTTAGAGGTAGTGTAGGTCATCCAGGAGACAAGAGACAGAGCCACTATTCATATTGGGGTGCTCTACAGATCTCCAATACAGTGAGAGGAACCAGTTAAGCAACTGGGGTAAGCCATCAACAAAATGGCAGAAAAAGGGAAGGGGCTGCTGGTGGGGGACTTCTGCTTGCCAGATGTAGATTAGAGCCTCCCAGCCACAGCCTCAGCTAGATGCAGGAACATCCAAGACTCCCAGCATGGGGTGTTTCTCAGGCAACTAGTCAGGGACCCCACTCATTATGGGAGCAATATTAGACTGGGTGCTCACAAACAGGGACAGCATTGTAGACGTCAAGGTGGGAGGCCACCTGGTGGTTCAGTGACCACCATACAGTGTGGTTCAACATAAGAACGGCAATGGAAGCTAACCACACAAGGACAAGGGTCATGGACTTCAGGAGGGTAGATTTTAAAGAAATGGGTGAATGTCTCATAAACAACCTACCAGAGGGGGATGGCCTGGGTGGGGAAGAGGAACAGTAGGCCACGTTAAGGGATTGCATAGTGAAAACAACAAACCTCCACACAAAAGAAAAGAGCAAAAACAAAAGGAAAAAAGCAGCCCATCAGTGCATCAGTAGTACTACCTCTCCAGAAGCCACAACCCAGTTTTGGGAACAAGCCTGAGTCATCAAGGGCCAGCCTGGGAGGAAGGATTGAGCATCGCAGAGGAGGGAGGGTCTCATCTGCCGTTGCCACACTGCCCCTGGATATAGGGAGTGGTGGGCTTAGTGTGATCAAGGGGTGGGAGGAGCAGCGCTGGTTGTATGTGACACTGCATAGTGATATGCACACTTGCAGCCTTCAACCATGCAGCTCCTGAGGGGCAGGAAGAGAAACTGGAGGAAAACGCATACTGCATCCGATAATGAAGGACCACCCAGCACCATAAGATCCCTTTGCCTATCCCATCAAGCATGCCTCCCGATGCAAACAGTTTGTTCAAGGGTAAGCCCCTCCACTTTGTCCCCACCTGGGAGAAAAATCAAGGCTCAATGGGTGTGGCACCTCACACAGGTGGAGGGGGACAGATGACTTGCCTTGGTAAGTGTGGAAGGAGAATGGGTGCAGAGTGGATGGGGGCTTAAACAGAAATGGTAAAAAAAAGAAAGATAAAGAGACTGCAATGGTTCACAAGGGAAGTGGAAAGGTTAAGGCTAAAAGGGTAGCATTTAGGAGATACAGGAAGATATAGAGGGAAGAGGATAGAGAGAGGTATACCAGAAAAAACAGTGGGAAACATGGAAAGCAGTGAGGAGCACAAAGACACAAACTTGAGGAAAGGATAGCCAGAGGGGTAGCTAAAGGGAACAATACATTTTATAGGTACATGAGTGAAAAGAGGAAGGCAAGGAGAAGTATTGTGAGCTTAAGAAGGGAGTGGGAGGACTGTGCAGAGAAGGATAAGAAAAAAAAGCAGACATCCTGAAAAGATACTTTTGTTCAGTCTTCATGGTGGAAACAGAAGGGGATGGACAACCCAAGCAACAAGAACACTGTGGGGAGGGAAATAGACACAAGCCCATTTACAGAGGAGAGAGAGAGAGTCCTGACAGGACTAGCAAATCTGAAAGTGCACAAAGCTATGGGGCCCGATGGGGTACACCCAAAGGCATTGATGGAGCTCAGGGAGGTACTGACTGCACCTCTAACAGCCCTGTTCAAGAACTCACTGGAAACAGGAGTAGTTCCAGAGGACTGGAAGAGGCCAGAGGTAGTCCTGTTTCATAAAAGCAAATAACAAGGAGGTTGGCAACTATAGTCCAGTCAGTCTAACATCAGTGGTAGGGAAGTTAATGGAGTCGCTTTTGAAGGAAAGGATTGTGGATTATCTTAAATCCAACGGGTTACAACACCTGAGGCTGCATGGATTCAGGGGGGAGATCATGACAGAAGGACCTAATAGATTTCTTTGACGGGGTGACCAGGAAAATAGATCATGGTGTGGCAGTGGATGTAACCTACCTAGACTTCAACAAGGCCTTTAACACCGTACTACCTAGGAGGCTCATAAGGAAACTGGGCCATTTGGGAGTGGGTCCTGAGGTGGTAAACTGTGTACAAAATTGGTTGATGGATAGGTGATGAGAGAGTGGTTATAAACAGAACTCACCAAGGGGAGGAGAAAGTGACCAAGAGGGTGCCTCAAGACTCAGTACTAAGACTAGGGCAGTTTAATGTCTTTATATGCAACATTGCAGAAGAGCTGGAAGGGCAGGTATTCCTCTTTGCTGATGACACCAAAATCTGCAATAGGGTGGACATTCCAGAGGGGGTGGAGAAAATGCACAGAGACCTGAAAAACTTAAGGTCAAGGATATGGCATCTAGGTTTCAATGTGAAAAAGTGCAAAATCATGCACCTAGGGCACAGTAACCCACAGTAGAGTATAGAATAGAGAAAGCGGTACTAACGGTCACCAAACAGGAAAGGGACCTTGGAGTAATCATATCTGATTACCTCAAGTTAGTGAGGAAATGTGACAAGGCAGTAGATAGGACCAGTAGGGTGCACAGGGAGGAGTATCACCAGCAGAAGGAAGGAGGTAGTGTTGCCACTGTGTGGATCATTGGTGAGACTCCACCTGGAGTACTGTGTCCAGTTCTGCAGACCATATCTCAAGAAAGACATAGGCAAGGTGGAGGTTGTCTAGAGGACAGCAAATAAAATGGTGCAGAGGCTGCATTAGAAGCCCTATGAGGAGAGACAAAGGGATCTCAAAATGTACACCCTGGAAGAGAGGCGGTGGGACATGACAGAGACCCCTTAACACCCTATGGGGTCAAACAGGACACAGAAAGGGAGTATTTTTCGGTGGAGAAGGTGCACGAAAACAAGAGGACATGCATTGAAGTTGGAAGGGAGAAAATTTAATAGGGATGTGAGGAAATAACTTCTTCATGAAAGAGTGGTGGATTCTTGGAACAGACTTCAAGCTGAGGTAATGGGGGTGAAAACAATAGTGGGCTTCAAGCATGCATGGGATAGATACAAGGTAATCTTAGTTGGTAAGTGGGGTGAGGGAGGAAGCCAGAGATCAGGTAGGGTCTGCGGTGACAGTAAAGGCAGGGAAAAATGGTCAGACTTGGGGCCAAGCAGTCCTTATCTGCCAACAAATTCTATGTTTCTACGTTCTGTTTCTTTTTAAAAGTGAAAAACAGACCGCCAACCATACTGCTGTTACCACACAAAATCATGTTTATTTACAGTCCGTTCTCAACTTTCTCTGCATCTTTCTTCGACTTGTGAACACCACCAGTGCAGTCTAGTTACTCATGATGCAGTCGGAGGAGATGAGGCTATTACATCTTGAGTGGCAACACTGTTTGGGGCTGCTCCTAATGTTCAGGAAGTATGAAATAACAGTAGGTCAAAGATTTGAAACAAGACAAGGTTGGGTATAATTTTACCATTAGCATGCATTTCATTTCTACTAAGAACAAAAGCAGATAAAACAACCAGTCACTTGAATTTTAGGGAAGGTAACCAAATATATGGGTTTCCAGCTCCAAATAATAAGTTGCAAAAAGGGTTGCTAGTGTCCTTTTTTAATCAGTTTACTTCTACTACTTGATCATACAGTAACTGCCTAGTCCTGTGACATCACTGTTGGTTAACAGTGGAATGATTGTGATAAGACAGAAACATCATGGTGACTTCACTGCATGCTTAAGCAGTAGATGAAGGCACTGTAGATGCTGACGGAGAAAACTTTTACTTATGCCAGCATATTTTCAATAATAAAACTCATTGGAAGGGACATACAGAACACTTCCTGTCATCTGACAGCCATGTGAAACAGTCAGAGTTTATACTGCAAGCTACAATGCAGCTACTTCAAATGTGTCTTTAAATGTCTTCGGTGTTGATGCAAGGACAATAGCAAATGCAGAGAAAAACTACTACAGAACTGTTTGACAAGCATGCAAGAATTACACTTAATGGTATTATAAACATTATCTATTGTAATGGCATATCCAAACAAATGAGTCTGTATGAATGGCAATAAAGTTATCATTTAGTTAATTAGTTAGTTATTCCATTAAATTATCATTCTTTGACTTACTGCTATTGAACATCTAGAGGAAGAATGTGAATGCATTCCTGATACTGAGTGCAGTTTAGTTACATATATCAAAATTTATCAACGTAAGGTGTCTCGCGCTACAGTAAAATACCAGTTTCCCACTCAGTTTGAAATAAAAAAGGCTTGTTTACCTTCAACTGTGAACATTCCAACACAGGAAGACTGCAGCTCAGTTATCTGATGCAGTGTAGCGCAATGAATTACATGGCACATGTGGGCATGCTGACTAAGCTGTCACTTCTTAACTGCATGGCAGCCCACACACACAAATGTGCACATGCGAGCGGGCACACACACACACACACGGGCACACATACACACACACACACACGTACTCACAGTATTTACCGTATGCTTTACTCTTGCGCAATACATAAGCATAATGTGGGCCACTCTACAATTCATCGGCAGAGATCCAATCTGTGGATCCTTCTGATTGGCTGGTTTCTACAGCTCAGTGCATTTCCCTTGCCTTTAACCTTTAGTTGTGTACTGTATTTTTCCCAAAGGAAATATAATGACAGAATTGCCATTTAGCTGGCAAATAGCATGGTAGCTTTGCCTGAAGCAAGAGCAACCCCAGAAAAGATATGTGAAAATGGAAATCTACTGACTTAGTGACAGTGCTAATAAGATGCATGTTAAAACAACAGCAGACTTTCTTTTTTACATTCTTGAAATACAGGAAGCTGCATCTGTTTAGCACGGTGTTGAACTGGTCAGGTGGTTTGCAGTTCTAAGAAAGCCTAGTAATCAGCATTAAATCAGAGCAGATGGGAAGGGCAGTATAGGTTAAGGAGGCTGCCAAAACATTGGGGGGGGGGACCTTCTTTATTTTAGAAGGGCATCAGAAACTGCAGTACTTACACAATGTGGTACTCCACTGTTTATGTTAAATAGTAGCAGATAAGGTTCTGCAAAAACACAAAAAGATCAGTACTCAGTAATGCAGCTTGCCTGAGATTGTAAAGCATGAGGGCAGGAGGGGTCCATGCCAAACCTGAGGCAGAGTTAGAATGCTCTTAACCCTATCTGAAAATATTAAACAGCTACTGATGCCTTAAAGAAAATTTAAAAAATATATAATAATTAGGTACAATTCTGCTTGCATTCCATTTATATTTTATATATTTCTTCTTCCCATAACTTATTACTAAAAAAAATGTGTATGAATATATGATTGTTGTCCCTTAGAGTTCATTTTGAGTTGATCTGCCTCTATAATTTACTCCCTACTTGAAGTATAATCCTCTTACATAGTTACATAGTTGTTGGCAGGAAAGGACCTCCAGGTCCATCCAGTCTGCCCTGGTTTAGCTTTAAGAAATGTTTTAATTCCTTCTGTCAGATCCTGCTGGACCTGTTTCCTTGTTTACAGTCATACCGGATCATAATGGCATACGCTTAATAGCATACGGCATTATGCGTGAACCCCGGACCTGTGCACTCTCCAGCTGGACCCCCAGTGTTAGAATCAAGTGGAGGGGTCCGGGGTGCAGCCCCTCATAACGGGGTGTAGGGGATCCCACAGAAATAAAATATCAGTAAATTGCGAACACGTATTATTTCAAGATGCATTCTGCTGTGTGCGATATTGACCTGCGCCATTTCCAGTCTGTCCTAGTTTCAGCAGTCCCGTGTCTATCCTATGCATGCTTGAATGATCCTATGGCTTTTGCCTCCACCACTTCCTCTGGTAGCCTGTTCCAGTGTTCTATTACCCTCTCCATGAAGAAGTACTTCCTCACATTGCCTCTGAGTCTCTCCCCTTCAAACCACATATTGTGACCCCTAGTCCAAGTGCTCATTCTTTTCTGCAGATAGCTGGTCTCCCCTACCTTGTTTATTCCTCTGACATATTTGAATTTTCTATCATATCCTCCCTATCCCTTCTTACCTCTGGTGAGTACATATTTAACTCCCTGAGCCTTTCCTCATAATTTTCTTCCTGCATGCCCTGGACCATTTTGGTAGCTCTTCTCTGCACTGCCTCCACCTGGTTGATATCTTTTTTGAGAAGGAACCTCCAGAACTGGACACAATACTTGAGGTGGGGCCTCACGACTGACCTTTATAAGGGCAAAATTACTTCCCTCTTTCTATTTGTTATTTCTCTCCCAATGCATCCCAGCATTCTGCTTGCATTACTCACTGCTTTACCACACTGACTAGACACGTTGAGGTCTTCTGTTATGATGATTCCTAGGTCTCTTTGTGGCGTTTTTTTGTATGGTCTGCCACTAAAAGACCCCTTACCTTCTCCGTGATCTGCCAGACCTCTCAGTTGCTGCAGTTGCTGCTGCTGAGGACCCCATCTGGACCGTGCGAATAACTAGTCGGACGCATAAAATAAAGTATAAGGCAGGTTTATTTTCTGTACAGCAGATGTTCTCTTCATGAGGACAAGCCCCATACTGAATAATACTCTGACTGACAGGCTTACATGGCACTGCCAGGCAGTGCAACAAATTGTTACATGCAAGTTCTAAGTTCTCTTAAAGGGGCGGCAGCTTAACATGAAGCCCTATGCTTAATGTGTGCTTCACATCACTGCCAGAACAGTGAATGTGAGCACCATTTGAACAAGCAATAAATCTATAAACAGTTTCTAAGAAATATTTTAAGTAAAGGTTTTAAGGCAAAAAAAAAAACATTTTCATGCATTACAAGGCATTAAATTTCACAAAACAGAACAGTGCTCCGCTGCGGGGGGGGGGGAGGAAAGAACCTGGACTATGCTGGGGACCAGTCAGAGTAGCACCAGAGATGAGGGATACACGATAGTACTTGAGACTTGATCATGCCACAAGCACTAAAGTGTGGGGAAAGGAAAAAGGGAAGAGAGGGAAGGGTAGCAGCAGGAGGATGCCCAAAATGCAGGCGCACACTTTAATAACAGTTGTATAATCAACAGGTGGACTGTCCATGTAAAGAGACATTCCAAAAGGGGAAAAAGCATTAATGCAGGTAAGACACTCCTAAGGGGAAAAAGCATTAGTGCAGGAAAATAGTACCATGGCAACAGGTGCATAAGGGACAGGTACAGCGAGATATTTACTGCAAACTGTTAAATCAGAAAATGAATTAGTCCCAACACATTTCACTGAGTCTGGTAACAAAAGTTCAAGACCTCCGTCGACTTTTCTGGTCAGTGGGAATAGAGACATGCATGAATTGTACTAGTTCCTGACAGGAGGGGGTCAGGTCGTTAAAAGTGACCCAGGAGTTCTGCCCACTATCGAATCCACCCCACTTTACTCTGTAAGTCCAGGATCCATTGACAAACTTCTTTCTTAAGATCTTCTTGATCTGGTATACTGTGGTGTGTGGAAGAGAGTCCTGGGAAGAAGAAGGTTGAGAAGAAGAGTAAGTCCCAGACAAATCATCTGGTATACTGGATGGAGAGTGTCAGGAGTGGGAAGATCTGTAGGAACTAGATGCAGATTGTCCAGAGGGATCCCAGCTTCAGAGAGGATGGCAGGCTGAAGGGCAGCTTAATTTCTGGGAGGACTGAGGTCATCTGGAAGGTTGTTGTTCAGATACCCATGCTTTAGTTGGTTTATATGGACTTTGTTGTGTACCAGTTTTCCATCTGACTTGCGTCGCAGACGAACGTGGACCAGAGGAAGCTTTTCTACAATGTAGAAGGGACCAGTCCAGGAAGCAGTTTCTTGATGGTGCCCAGAACAAGAACAGGTCGGTACAAATAAACCATGTCCCTAACAGAGAATGAAGGCTCATGCGCCTTGGCTGCAGATATTTTTTTCATTGGCAATTTTCTCTGGCCCACCGTGGTGATTGCAACTTGTTGAGCAAGTTCCAGCTGTTCCAGAAAAGGGATAATGAAAGAAGAAGCTGACTTGGGCACCTTTAGCAGTGAGAGATCCCTGTCCAGTGGAGTTCTTGGATGACGTCCATGGACTAAGAAGAAGGGAGTGTATTCTGTGCTGTTGACACAAGGGCTGGTATTGTATGCAGATGGCACAAAGGGAACAAACAGTTCCAGGTGTTGTGAGTCTTATCCAGATACTTGGAGAGTGTGCCAAGAATGGTGGATGTCATTCTTTCACTCTGTCCATTGCATTGTGGATGGTAACTTGTGGTATGTGTGTTTTTTATGTCAAGAAGTTTGCAAGTTTCTCGGACAATGGTGGATAGGTAGTTAGTGCCTCTATCTGAATGTAGGTACGATGGGTTACCGTAATGACAAATGATTGTATGAGAAAGGAACTTGCCACAGTGGAGGCTTTAATGTCTCTCAGGGGGATGAGTTCCAAATACTTTGTCATGTAGTCCCCAAAGACAAGGATATATTTGTTATCAGAGTCAGAGCATGTTGGTAAGAGCCCAAGAATGTCAATGCTGACTCTTTGGAATGGTTTGGTGGCTACCGGCATGTGGATGATGTGTGCCTTTGTTGGTTTGGCAGGAGGCTTTCTCTAGGAGCAGGGCTGGCAGGATTTTATGAACTGGACAATGCCCTGCTCATGCGTGGCCAGAAGAAGTGAAGCCTTGTCTTTTCCAGAGTTCTGTGTATTCCCATATGACCTCCTGAAAGTGGAGAGGCATGAGTGGAGAGAAGAACTTGAGGGATGAGAGAGGCTGGCACGACTAGCTGTACATGAGTTCTATCCGTGCGATGACCCTTGCTTTCCTTAGTCCAAATGTGAAAAAGCACACCGTCATTGAGGAAGTACTGCGAAGCAAAGAAAAGTACATCTTGGCAATGTTTCTTTTGTTGCGGTAAGGTTTCAGACTCTAAGTAGGAGATTATGTCTGTAAATTGAGTGTCAGTTCTTTGTTGCATTTTAACAGTTGCCAGGAACAAATCAGATGTAGAGGAGATGAGAAGCTCTTCAGCTGCTTGCAAGAACTGAGGATTTGTGGGTCTCTCTATGGAGGTGGTTGGTAGCAGCAAAGCAACCTGAGGTGCTGTAGGAGTGTCCACAGGAAGCACATCCGTGGCATGGAAGGGAAGAGCTTGTAAGCAGGATTCTTCATCTGTTGAGGAGGATGCAGAGGGATATCATCTCTGGCTTACACCATCAGCATTTGAGTGAACTTGATCTGGTCTGTATTGAATTTCAGAGTTGTAGGATTGCAGCATGGTGATCCATCAGGTGAATTTGCCTACTGGCTCCTTCATTTCAAATAACCATCAGAGGCCAGAGTGATCAACGATAGCTGTAAAGGAGGAGTAGCGAAGGTAGCAGTCAAATTATTTTACAGCAAATACCATGGCTAGACATTCTTTCTCTGTGATGCCATAGTTCTGCTCTGCTGAGGAAAGAAAGCGCCCAGCATAGGAGACAACTTGTTCTGTTCCATCTTGAATTTGACAGAGCACAGCACCCACTGCAAAGGAACTAGCATTTGAGTAGAGCTTGAATGGTTGGTCGAACCTTGGGTAGGCCAATACTGGAGAAGAGATTAGGTTTTATTTTAAGGTGTCAAAGGCCTCTTTACGTTCAGAAGTCCAAATATAGTCACATCCCTTTTTGGTGAGGGTAAACAGTGGAGTTGCAATCTTGGTGTAGTTGCAAATGAACTTTCGGTAGTAGCCAGACAAACCCAGGAAAGCTTGAAGGTCTTTGAGATTGT
This sequence comes from Neoceratodus forsteri, assembly GCA_016271365.2. Lineage (NCBI taxonomy): Eukaryota > Metazoa > Chordata > Ceratodontiformes > Ceratodontidae > Neoceratodus > Neoceratodus forsteri. Next base: position 63,378,278 of record CM057453.1, read on the forward strand.
TAGGCTCTGGATAGTCTTTGACTGCTGAGAGCTTGTCTGGATCTGAAGAGATGCCTTGAGAACTAACCACATGCCCAGGTAATGAATCTGATGCTGCGCAAAACAACACTTTTCTGGGCAAAGTTTGAGATTGGCTTTTCTGAGACGTTCGAACACTTCTTGAAGATGTTGGAGGTGCTCTGGAAAAGTTCTGCTGAAGACTATCACATCATCCAGGTAGACTAGGCAAGATTTCCAAGACAACCCACGTAGTACAGTTTCCATAACACGTTGAAATGTGGCTGGCCTGTTCCGAAGGCCCATAGGCAGATGTTTGAACTGGAAAAGTCCCAAGTGGCAGAGCCATGCTGTACATGGATGAGAAGCTGGATCAATGGAAACTTGATAGAACTCACTCTGAAGGTCTAGAGTGGTGAAATAAGCAAGACCGGCTGCACCAAGACTCTCTAAAGCATCTTCAGTTGTAGGCAAGGGATGAGCATCCTGCACCATGCAGGCATTGAGTTTTCTGCAGTCTACCACAAAACGATACCCTTTGACCTTTTTTACCACCAGCAAGCAAGGTGCACCCCAGGGGCTTGTAGATTCTTCGACTATGTCTTGGTCAAGCATGTCTTTGATTATATCCTCGAGGACTAGTTTCTGGTTATGTCCCACTTTGTAGGCTCGCTGATGGATTGGTTTCTGGTTTGGCTGTACTTCGATGGTGTGTTGCAGGATATCACAGCATCCAAGCTCGTTATCTGAACCAACAAAGACATCCAGGTAATTCTCCAGGAATTGCAAAAGTTGTTGCTTTTCTGTTGGAGATGCTGAAAGTTTGGAAGAGGATAGTCGCTGACTGAGAGGTAACGCTGTTGAAGTTGGAGTGGTCATGATAGTATTGACAGGAGTAGAGTTGGTGGAACCAGGTTGAGGTTCTTGCTTGAGATGAAACTGGTCCCCTGAAGACAAACAGGCAAACTTGCCAATGATGGCACCCTTTGAAATGACCACTGGCTCATCTGTGAAGTTGCAGCATTTTTAGAAGTCAGCACCATCATGCACCGCCAATAAGGTAGTTCCTGGATGGAGACCTGAAGAATGGAGCGCGGGGGATCCTGTGACAATGCCAACAACACCCTGTGGAAGTGGTTCACCTCGAATCTTGGCAATCAAAACCATTTCTGACTGAGGAGGCACAGTGACTGAGTTCTAACTGTGAGTTGCCTCCGAGTATCCTGCGACAGTTTGCTTGAGGCAAAGTCTAGGATGGCTTTGTGAGCTTTGAGAAAGTCCAGGCCTAGAATTATTGCAGGTTGAAGATCATGCACTATGTAAAACTTGACAGTAGTTTGCTGTGAGCCAAAGTGGAGCTTGAGATGGACCATGCCGGTGATAGGTACTGTATCTGTACTTGCTGTGATAATGTACTTTATGTCGGCTGGAGAGACATTAGGTATGTGATGAATAGCTTGGATGTCCAGAATACTGCTGTTGATAACTGATATTTCTGCTCCAGTGTTGACCAAGGCATGTGTAGACCAATCTCCGATGGTTACAGGAACATAGTTTGCTAGGAGAGGTGATCGGATGACGGGTACCTTTGCCCCTGGAAGTGAGAGTGTGCCAGAGTTCGCAGTGGGAGGAAGCGTTTTGCTTGAATTGCGAGAGTCAGAGGGGCGTTCAGTTGCTGTGTTCCCCTGGTCCTGGGAGTAGTTGCGGTTATCTTGCTGATTGTGCAGCGGTGGGCACCTGAGTTCTCTTGATTTCTGTTGTACTTTAGCTTTCGGCAGACAGCGGCAGTATGTCTCCTGAATCCACACCACTGGCAGGTCACTGGTTCTCGTGAAGGCGGAGGTGGATGAAGTCACTGTCGAAATGGTCGAAGGACATTGACAGAGGTAGTAGTAGAAGAAGCAGTTGAGCTGTGGTGCAGAGTATTGATACTTGCAGTGAGTGTCTCTATTATTGACTGTTGCTGCTGGATACATGTTGCGAGTGTGGCTAACTGCGAAGACTGAGGTGCTTGTACACTGGCAGCCTGGGACATTGTTATGGATAGTTGTGCAACTCGTGCCGCTTGGATTTCCATCCAGGTTGCTGGTTTCTGCTGGATTGCATAAAGACGGAGTTGAGGAAGCAGTCCCCGGACAAAGGTGGTGATTTGTTCTTTTTCAGCTTTCTGTAAGCATTTGCAGCAAGACTCAATGTCCACTATGAAGGCTTCAAGAGATTCCGAGGGTTGCATGGTGCGCTCCCACAGCTGTTGCTCTAATAACCAGGGTGGATGTGCTTGGTGAAAATGGGCTTTGAAGATGGTGTACAGTGTGGCAGTATCTCCTTTGACTTGGTCTGGAAGTGCATTGAACCAAGAAACGGCAGCCCCTCTCAGAAGCAAGTGCAAGGCATTGGAGATACGCAAAGGATCAGTCCAACCATTGAAAGAAATCCATGCTTGGAAGTGTTCCAGGCAGTCGACAGTGTCTTCATGAGGCAAGGCTGAGAAGGGTGCTGGTTGTAGGCTGGCATGGACCGTGGACTGTGGTGAAATGGCTTTAATGTAGGCCAAGTCATCTTGAATAGCTTGCATAGCTGGTGCTCCTTGAGCAGAAATAGAAGACTGGAAGTCATGGAGGATTGCTTCGATTTTGTAGCCCCAGACCCTTGAGGCAGAGGAAGGTAGGACTCTGGATGCTCCGATGCTCATATCTGTGTTGTCATCAGACATCGTGGTTGGAGATGAGCTTTGTTTCACTGAGCGAAGGTCATATGGGTGAGAAGCATTTGCCATCATGCAGGAGACAGGATGTCGTGTACAGATGAACTGCCAAGCAAAAATTATTTTTGTAGACAAAATGACTGTTTTTTTTTTTGTAGCAAAGTTCATCAGTTGACGTCTGAATAAAGAATTCCCACTCAGTTTTGTGTTGTTTGTTATTTAAATAAAGGTTTTGTTGCAAAAATCAGTTTTTCGTTATGGTGTCCATTCATTTCAATAGGACTCCCTTTGATTTTAATGGAGTGAGGTCAATTTGTGCCCTTCCCAAGATGGCTGCTGAACTGTGACATGTAGTTCCTGTGGGATATGACTGGTCTGACTGTAGCAAGATGGCCACCAGCAAGGGGTCAATGTCACTTCCTGACTTTTGGTTTTTTGCTGTGCTCAAGATGGAGGATTTCTTGCACGAAGCTGCCTGGCTGCTTCACAATGTTGAAAATGGCGATTGCTGCCCTGCTGTCCTTCCTCCCCACTGAAATGGCAGGAAGAATCTGTGGTGGTGGTGAGTGGCAAAAAGCTGGGGGAATTTACTGTAGTTATTTGTTCACTTTCTGTTTAGTTAGTTGTGCTTTGTACTTTATTTCAAGTATTTATGTGACCCTGTGTTTATTTATTGCTCCCTGCTTTGTTTATGGGGTTCTTTTCTGTTGGCTCCCCTCTGTTTTATTTATTCTTTATTTCCTGGCCCTGTGTTTGTACTTTGCACCCCCAGAACTGATTTGATCCCATGGGGTTCCTGCAGTTTTATTTTGATTTATTCATTTGTATGGCCGGTCGATGAGAGGTGTGCTTCCTGCAGCTTTAGGAGCAAGAGGGAAGCCATTGTTGCTGTGGAGGGACTGCCTGGTTGTGCTCCACGGAGAGCGTTGCTGTGGACAGAAAGGGAAGCGGGGAGCAGAGACTTTGTTTTTTGTTTTTATTTTACTGTGCTCCCTTTTGTTGCATGGCTAAGTGGGGATATAGCGGAGCTGTGGTTTCTGCCTGGGAGCGTCAGTGCAGGCCTGAGAGCTGTAGCAGTCCAGGAGTGGGACAGGAGCAAACGAGAAGCCGAGGAGCAGCCTGATACGGATGCGAGAGGGAGCAGAGCTCCGTGCGGCTGGTAGGTGAAAGGGGCCTGCAGAAATGCTGTTGTCGCTGGGATCTTGGCAAGGGAGCTGAGGAGCCAAACCATGCTGTGCCCTGCAGTTGTAGGTAAGATGTGCGGGTTGTGCCTCCAGAGTTCCGGTGCTGTACTATGCAAAAGGGGTTCAACTGTGTGGAACGGTTCGCTCCTTGTGGCTTGAGGAGCAGGGCTCCAGATTGGTTTCTGTTGCTGGTGGGTTGAGGACTCTATTGCAGCATGGAGGGAGGCAGCAGTGAGCGTTCTGTTGCGGCAGTGACAAATGGAAAACCGCAGCTGAGAGGAGTAATCGGGCGGCAGACTGAGCCTTTAAGTGGAGAGAGCGAGAGGTATTGATGCTGGGACGTTTCTTCTGAGTTGCCAGAGTAAGGCTGTGGCAGTTAGTAGGGCAGCCTGTGTGTCAGGGAGCAGGAGACTTGTGTTGCAGTGCTAAGCCGTGGAGTTGAGGGTGGGAGGGGGTTCAACAGCACCCAGACGTCCCTTGTTGCAGTAGCCACTGTCAGAGGCAGCAGGAGACCTTTTGTAGATTTATGATTTTTTTTATCTTTTGTAGCTGCACTCCCTGTTGTAAGGGAAGTTTGCTCAGCAAAATAAGACAGGCCTGCCATGATGTGGGAGCTGGGTGGGGGTACAGTTCGGAGCTCCGTGGTGCTCAGGCTTGGAAAAAAATAACGTTGAAAGTCTATTTGTTTAGGTGACCAGTGATGTTGAAGATTTTTTATTCTGTTTCTGTCTTTATGATTTTTGTTTCTACAGTACGAGGGCTGCAGGCTGCTTCACCAGACAGTTCTGCTTTTCCTCTGGCTGCCAGGGCTGTAGTTATTTGATCAGCATGAGCATTCAGGCAATTCAGGCATACTGGGGTGATGACTTTGGGGCAACCAGCGACGCAGGCAACGCGAGTTGGGGGTCTGGACAGAAGAAGGGCTGCATTCTCCACCATGTGTGGCCTTTTTTTGTATGGTCCACCACTAAAAGACCCCTTACCTTCTCTGTGACCTGCCAGACCCCTCAGTTGCTGCAGGTGCTGCTGCTGAGGACCCCATCTGGACCGTGCGAATAACTAGTCGGACGCATAAAATAAAGAATAAGGCAGGATTATTTTCTGTACAGCAGATGTTCTCTTCATGAGGGACAAGCCCAGACTGAATAATACTCTGACTGACAGACACATGGCACTGCCAGTGGTGCAACAAATTGTTACATGCAAGTTCTAAGTGCTCTTAAAGGGCGGCAGCTAACATTAAGCCTTATGCTTTTATAAAGTCTCTCATCACCAGCTAACAGTGAATGTGAGCACCACTTAACAAGCAATAAATCTATAAACAGTTTCTAAGAAATATTTTAAGTAAAGGTTTTGAGGCACAAAAAAACATTTTCATGCATTACTAGGCATTAGATTTCACAAAACAGAACAGTACTCAGCTGCGGGGGGGGGACCTGGACTATGCTGGGGACCAGTCAGAGTAGCACCAGAGAGGAGGGAGACACAATAGTACTTCAGACTTGGTCATGCCACAAGTGCTAAAGTGGGGGGAAAGGAAAAAGGGAAGAGAGGGAAGGGTAGCAGCAGGAGGATACCCAGAATGTAGGCTCACACTTTAATAACAGTTGTATAATCAACAGGTGGAATGTCCATGTAAAGAGACATTCCTAAAGGGGCAAAAGTGTTAATGCAGGTAAGACATTCCTAAGGGGAAAAAGCATTAGTGCAGGAAAATAGTACCATGGCAACAGGTGCATAAGGGACAGGTACAGCGAGATATTTACTGCAAACTGTTAAATCAGAAAATGAATTAGTCCCAACACATTTCACTGAGTCTGGTAACAAAAGTTCAAGACCTCCCTTGACTTTCCCGGTCAGTAGGAATGGAAACATGCATGAATTGCACTAGTTCCTGACAGGAGGGGGTCAGGTCGTTAAAAGTGACCCAGGAGTTCAGCCCACTATCGAATCCACACCACTTTACTCTGTAAGTCCAGGATCCATTGACAAACTTCTTTCTTAAGATCTTCTCAATCTGGTACACTGTGGTGTGTAGAAGAGAGTCCTGAGAAGAAGAGTAAGTCCCTGGCAAATGATCTGGTAAAATGGAATCTGGCTGGAGAGTGTCAGGAGTGGGAAGAGCTGTAGGAACTAGATGTAGGTTGTCCGGAGGGAGCTCAGCTTCAGAGAGGATGGCAGGCTCAAGGGCAGCTTCATTTCTGGGAGGACTGAGGTCATTTGGAAGGTTGTTATTCAGGTACCCATGCTTTAGTCGGTTTATATGGACTTTGTTGTGTACCAACTTGCCATCTGACTTCCGTTGCAGATGAATGTGGACCAGAAGAAGCTTTTTTACAATGTAGAAGGGACCAGTCCAGGGGTGAAGCAGTTTCTTGGTGGCGCCCAGAACAAGAACGGGTTGGTACAAATAAAGCATGTCCTCAACAGAGAATGAAGGCTCATGCACCTTGGCAGCAGACATTTTTTTCATTGCAGATTTTCTCTGGCCCAATGTGGTGATTGCAACTCGTCGGACAAGTTCCAGCTGTTCCAGAAGAGGGATAATGAAAGAAGAAGCTGACTTGGGCACCTCTAGCAGCGAGAGATCACTGTCCAGTGGAGTTCTTGGATGACGTCCATGGACTAAGAAGAAGGGGATGTATTCTGTGCTGTTGACACAAGGGCTGGTATTGTATGCAAACTGCACAAAGGGAACAAACCAGTCCCAGGTGTCATGAGTCTCATCCAGGTACTTGGAGAGTGTGCCAAGAATGGTGGACATCATTCTTTCACTCTGTCCATTGCATTGTGGATGGTAACTTGTGGTGTGTGTCTTTTTTATGTCGAGAAGTTTGCAAGTTTCTCAGACAATGGTGGACAGGTAGTTAGTGCCTCTATCTGAATATAGCTATGATGGGGTACCACGATGACAAATGACTGTAGTGAGAAAGGCACTTGCCACAGTGGAGGCTTTAATGTCTCTTAGGGGGATGAGTTCCAAATACTTTGTCATGTAGTTCACAAAGACAAGGATGTATTTGTTACCAGAGTCAGAGCATGTTGGTAAGGGCCCAAGAATGTCAGTGCTGACTCTTTGGAACGGTTCAGTGGCAACCAGCATGCGGATGATGTGTGCCTTTGTTGGTTTGGAAGGAGGCTTTCTCTAGGAGCAGGGCTGGCAGGATTTGACAAACTAGAAAATGTCCCTGTTCATGAGTGGCCAGAAGAAGTGAAGCCTTGTCTTTTCCAGAGTTCTGTGTATTCCCATATGACCTCCGGAAAGTGGACAGGCATGAGTGGAGAGAAGAACTTGAGGGATGAGAGAGGCTGGCACGACTAGCTGTACATGAGTTATATCCGTGCAATGACCCTTGCTTTCCTTAGTCCAAATGTGAAAGAGCACACCGTCATTGAGGAAGTACTGCGAAGCAAAAAAAAGTATATCTTGGCGATGTTTCTTTTGTTGCGGTAAGGTTCCAGACTCTAAGTAAGAGATTATGTCTATAAATTGAGTGTCAGTTCTTTGTTGCATTTTAACAGTTGCCAGGGACAAATCAGATGTAGAGGAGATGAGAAGCTCTTCAGCTGCTTGCAATAACTGAGGATTTGTGTGTCTCTCTGTGGAGGTGGTTGGTAGCAGCAAAGCAACCTGAGGTGCTGTAGAAGTGTCCACAGGAAGCACATCCATGGCATGGAAGGGAAGAGCTTGTAAGCAGGATTCTTCATCTGTTGAGGAGGATGCAGAGGGATATCATCTCTGGCTTACACCATCAGCATTTGAGTGAACTCAGCCTGGTCTTTATTGGATTTTGAAGGTGTAGGATTGCAGCATGGCGATCCATCGGGCAAATCTGCCTACTGGCTCCTTCATTTCAAATAACCATTGGAGGCCAGAGTGATCAACGATAGCTGTAAAGGAGGAGTAGTGAAGGTAGCAGTCAAATTATTTTACAGCAAATACCATGGCTAAACATTCTTTCTCTGTGATGCCATGGTTCTGCTCTGCTGAGGAAAGAGAGCGCCCAGCTTAGGAGACAACTCGTTCTGTTCCATCTTGAATTTGACAGAGCACAGCACCCACTGCAAAGGAACTAGCATCTGAGTAGAGCTTGAATGGTTGGTCAAACCTTGGGTAGGCCAATACTGGAGAAGAGATTAGGTTTTGTTTTAAGGTGTCAAAGGCCTCTTTACAGTCAGAAGTCCAAATATAGTCACATCCCTTTTTGGTGAGGGTAAACAGTGGAGTTGCAATCTTGGTGTAGTTGCAAATGAACTTTCGGTAGTAGCCAGACAAACCCAGGAAAGCTTGAAGGTCTTTGAGATTGTTAGGCTCTGGATAGTCTTTGACTGCGAGAGCTTGTCTGGAACTGGAGAGATGCCTTGAGAACTAACCACATGCCCCAGGTAATGAATCTGATGCTGTGCAAAACAACACTTTTCTGGGCGAAGTTTGAGATTGGCTTTTCTGAGATGTTCGAACACTTCTTGAAGATGTTGGAGGTGCTCTGGAAAAGTTCTGCTGAAGACTATCACATCATCCAGGTAGACTAGGCAAGACTTCCAAGACAACCCACATAGTACGGCTTCCATAACATGTTGAAATGTGGTTGGTCTGTTCCGAAGACCCATAGACAGATGTTTAAACTGGAAAAGTCCCAAGTGGCAGAGCCATGCTGTACATGGATGAGAAGCTGGATCAATGGAAACTTGATAGAACTCACTCTGAAGGTCTAGAGTGGTGAAGTAAGCAGGACTGGCCACATCAAGACTCCCTAAAGCATCTTTGGTTGTAGGTAAGGGATGAGCATCCTGCACCATGCAGGCATTGAGTTTTCTGTAGTCTACCACAAAACAATACCCTTTGTCCTTTTTTACTACCAGCAAGCAAGGTGCACCCCAGAGGCTTGTAGAGTCTTTGACTATGTCTTCGTCAAGCATGTCTTTGATTATGTCCTCGAGGACTTGTTTCTGGTTATGTCCCACTTTGTAGGCTCGCTGACGGATTGGTTTCTGGTTGGACTGTACCTCGATGGTGTGCTGCAGGATATCACAGCATCCGAGCTTGTTATCTGAACTAACAAAGAAGTCTGGGTAATTTTCCAGGAATTGTAAAAGTTGTTGCTTTTCTGTTGGAGATGCTGGAAGTTTGGAAGAGGATAGTCGCTGACTGAGAGGTAATGCTGTTAAAGTTGGAGTGGTCGTGATAGTATTGACAGGAGTAGAGTTGGTGGAACTAGGCTGAGGTTCTTGCATGAGATGAAGCTGGTCCCCTGAAGACAAGCAGACAAACTTTACGATGTTGGCACCCTTTGAAATGACCATCAGCTCATCTGTGAAGTTGCAGCATTTTTGGAAGACAGCACCATCATGCACCGCCAATAAGGTAGTTCCTGGAAGGAGACCTACGAATGAAGCGCGGGGGATCCTGTGACAATGCCAACAACACCTTGTGGAAGTGGTTCACCTTGAATCTTGGCAATCAAAACCATTTCCGACTGAGGAGGCACAGTGACTGAGTCTATAGTTACGAGTTGCCTTCAAGGATCCAGCGACTGTTTGCTTGAGGCAAAGTCTAGGATGGCTTTGTGAGCTTTGAGAAAGTCCAGACCTAGAATTATTGCAGGTTGAAGATCAGGCACTATGTAAAACTTGACAGTAGTTTGCTGTGAGCCAAAGTGGAGCTTGAGATGGACCATGCCAGTGATAGGTACTGTATCTGTACTTGCTGTGATAATGTACTTTATGTCGGGTGGAGAAACATTAGATATGTGATGAATAGCTTGGATGTCCAGAATACTGCTGTTGATAACTCATATTTCTGCTCCAGTGTCAACCAAGGCATGCATAGACCAATCTCCGATGGTTACAGGAACATAGTTTGCTAGGAGAGGTGATCGGATGATGGGTACCTTTGCCCCTGGAAGTGAGAGTATGCCAGAGTTCGCAGTGGGAGGAAGTGTTTTGCTTGAATTGCGAGAGTCAGAGGGGCGCTCAGTTGCTGTGTTCCCCTGGTCCTAGGAGTAGTTGCGGTTATCTTGCTGATTGTGCAGCGGTGGGCACCTGTGGTTCTCTTGATTTCTGTTGTACTTTAGCTTTTGGCAGACAGCGGCAGTATGTCTCCTGAATCCACACCACTGGCAGGTCACTGGTTCTCGTGAAGGCGGAGGTGGATGAGGTCACTGTCGAAATGGTTGAAGGACATTGACAGAAGTAGTAGAAGAAGCAGTTGAGCTGTGGTGCAGAGTATTGATACTTGTAGTGAGCATCTCTATTACTGACTGTTGCTGCTGGACACATGTTACGAGTGTGGCTAACTGCGACGACTGAGGTGCTTGTACACAGGTAGCCTGGGACATTGTTATGGAATGTTGTGCAACTCATGCCACTTGGATTGTGTCCATTAAAGGTTGCTGTTTTCTGCTGGATTGCATAAAGACGGAGTTGTGGAAGCAGTCCCCGGACAAAGGTGGTGATTTGTTCTTTCTCAACTTTCTGTAAGCGTTTGCAGCAAGACTCAATGTCCACTATGAAGGCTTCAAGAGATTCCGAGGGTTGCATGGTGCGCTCCCACAGCTGTTGCTCTAATTACCAGGGTGGATGTGCTTGGTGAAAATGGGCTTTGAAGGTGGTGTACAGTGTGGCAGTATCTCCTTTGACTTGGTCTGGAAGTGCGTTGAACAAGTAAATGGCAGTCCCTCTCAAAAGCAAGTGCAAGGCATTGGAGATGAGCAAGGGATCACTCCAACCATTGAAAGAAAGCCATGCTTGGAAGTGTTCCAGCCAGTCGACAGTGTCTTCGTGAGGCAAGGCTGAGAAGGGTACTGGTTGTAGGCTGGCATGGACCGTGGACTGTGGTGAAATGGCTATAATGGAGGCCAAGTCATCTTGAATAGCTTGCATAGCTGGTGCTCCTTGAGTAGAAATAGATGACTGGATGTCATGGAGGATTGTTTTGATTTTGTAGCCCCAGTCCCTTGAGGTGCTGGAAGGTAGGACTCCAGACTCTCCAGTGCCCATATCTGTGTCGTCGTTAGACATCGTGGTTGGAGGTGAGCTTTGTTTCACTGAGCGAATGTCGTACGGGTGAGAAGCAGTTGCCATCAGGCAGGAGACAGGATGTCATGCCATAAATGAAGTGCCAAGCAAAAATTATTTTTGTAGACAAAATGACAATTTTTTTTTGTAGCAAAGTTCATCAGTTGACGTCTGAATAAAGAATTCCCACTCAATTCTGTGTTGTTTGTATTTTAAATAAAAGTTTTGTTGCAAAAATCAGTTTTTGTTTACAGTGTCCATTTCAGTAGGACTCCCATTGATTTTAATGGAGTGAGGTTAATTTGTGCCCTTCCCAGGATGGCTGCCGAACTGTGACATGCAGTTCCTTTGGGATTTGACTGGCCTGACTGCAGCAAGATGGCCACCAGCAAGGGGTCAAAGTTCACTTCCTGACTTCTTGTTTTTGCTGTGCTCAAGATGGAGGATTTCTTACACAAGGCTGTCTGGCTGCTTCACAATGCTGAAAATGGTGATTGCCGCCCTGCTGTCATTCCTCCCCACTGAAAAGGCAGGAAGAATCTGTGGTGGTGAGTGGCAAAAAGCTGGGGGAATTTACTGCAGTTATTTGTTCACTTTCCATTTAGTTTGTTGTGCTTTGTACTTTATTTCAAGTATTTATGTGACCCCTGTGCTTATTTATTGCTCCCTGCTTTGTTTATGGGGTTTCTTTTCTGTTGGCTCCCCTCTGTTTTATTTATTCTTTATTGCCTGGCCCCATGTTTGTACTTTGTGCCCCAGAACTGATTTGCTCCCATGGGGTTCCTGCAGTTTTATTTTGAGTTATTGATTTGTGTGGCCTGGCAATGAGAGGTGTGCTTCCTGCAGCTTCAGGAGCGAGAGGGAAGCCATTGTTGCTGCAGAGGGACTGCCTGGTTGTGCTCCACGGAGAGCACTGCTGTGGAGAGAAAGGGAAGCGGGGAGCAGAGGCTCTGTTTTTTGTTTTTATTTCACTGCACTCCCTTTTGTTGTGTGGCTAAGTGGGGATATAGCGGAGCTGTGGTTGCTACCTGGGAGTGTCAGTGCTGGCCTGAGAGCTGTAGCAGTCCAGGAGTGGGACAGGAGCAAGCGAGAAGCCGAGAAGCGGCCTGATGCGGATGCGAGAGGGAGCAGAGCTCTGTGTTGCTGGTAGGTGAAAGGGGCCTGCAGAAATGCTGTTGTCGTTGGGATCTTGGCAAGGGAGCTGAACAACTGAACCATGCTGTGCCCTGCAGTCGCAGGTAAGATGTGCGGGTTGTGCCTCCAGAGTTCCGGTGCTGTACTGTGCAAAAGGGGTTCAACTGTGTGGAGTGAATCGCTCCTTGTGGCTTGAGGAGTGGGGCTCCAGTTTGGTTTCTGTTACTGGTGGGTTGAGGACTCTATTGCAGCATGGAGGGAGGCAGCAGTGAGCGTTCCATTGTGGCAGTGACAAATGGAAAACCACAACTGAGAGGAGTAATCAGGCAGCAGACTGAGCCTTTAAGTGGAGAGAGCGAGAGGTATTGCTGCTGGGCCGTTTCTTGCGGGCCGCCAGACTAACGCTGTGGCGGTGAGTAGGGCAGCCAGTGTGTTGGGGAGCAGGAGGCTTGTGTTGCAGTGCTAAGCCATGGAGTTGAAGGTGGAAGTGGGTTCGACAGCACCCAGATGTCCCTTGTTGCAGTAGCCACTGTCAGAGGCAGCAGGAGAGCTTTTGTAGGTTTATGATTTTTATTATCTTTTGTAGCTGCACTCCCTGTTGTAAGGAAAGTTTGCTCGGCAAAATAAGACAGGCCTGCCACGATGTGGGAGCTGGGTAGGGGTACAGTTTGGAGCTCTGTGGTGATCAGGCATGGAAAAAAATAACTTGTTGAAAGTCTATTTGTTTAGGTGACCAGTGATGTTGAAGATTTTTTTTTTTCTGTTTCTTTCTTTATGATTTTTGTTTCTACAGCACGAGGGCTGAAGACTGCTTCACCAGTCAGTTCCGCTTTTCCTCTGGCTGCCAGGGCTGTAGTTAATTGATCAGCATGAGCATTCAGGCAATTCAGGCATACTGGGGTGATGACTTTGGGGCAACCAGCGATGCAGGCAACGCAAGTTGGGGGTCTGGACAGAAGAAGGGCCGCATTCTCCACCATGTGTGGCGTTTTTTTGTATGGTCCACCACTAAAAGACCCCTTACCTTCTCTGTGGTCTGCCAGACCCCTCGGTTGCTGTAGGTGCTGCTGCTGAGGACCCCATCTGGACCATGTGAATAACTAGTCGGACACATAAAGTAAAGTATAAGGCAGGTTTATTTTCTGTACAGCAGATGTTCTCTTCATGAGGACAAGCCCCAGACTGAATAATACTTTGACTGACAGGCTTACAAGGCACTGCCAGGCAGTGCAACAAATTGTTACATGCAAGTTCTAAGTGGTCTTAAAGGGGCGGCAGCTTAACATTAAGCCCCATGCTTAATGTGTGCTTTACACTTTCCTGGTTAGTTGTTGCCATGTCTTCCCCTCCTTGCTAGTAAGTCACCCCTGGGTTCTTTTGCCCCATCTGCATAACCTTACATTTTTTAGCACTAAACCCCAGCTGCCAAACCTTTGACAATTCCTCCAGTTTGTGTAAGTCCCTTCTCATCCTATCGACTCCCTCTTGTGTGTCCACCCAGTTGCAGATCTTTGTGTCATCTGCAAACAGGCATACTTTCCCTTCCAGTCCATCTGGAATGTCTCCAATGAATACACTAAATTGTACTGGTCCCAGGACCGACCCCTGTGGTACCCCACTTGTCACCTCCATCTCTTCTGATCTCCTGCCATTCACTACTACACTTTGGCTCCTATTGCTTAGCCAGTTCTGCACCCACATCACCACCTTTGCCCCCACCCTAAACTGTTCAACATGTTGACTAATCTCCTGTGTGGGACCATGTCAAAGGCCTTCTTGAAATCCAAGTAGGTCTCATCCACTGCTCCCACCCTGGTCCAAGACCCTTGTCACCCAGTCAAAAAACTTGATTATGTTAGTTTGGCATGATCTCCCCCCTGTGAATCCATGCTGTCTTGGATCCTGCAATTTGTTGCTGGTCAGGTACTCCACTATCCTTTCCTTTATTATGTCTCCATTACCTTCTCCATCACCAACACCAGGCTTACTGGCCTATAGCTCCCTGCCACCTCCCTGCTCCAACTCTTATGGATTGGTACTGCATCTGCACTTCTCCAATCTCCTGGTACTATTCCTGTATCCCAAGATAGCTTGAACAGGGCCACCAGGGGTGCAGTTAGATCTTTCCTCAGTTCATTTAGCATCCTTGGGTGTACCCCATCAGGTCCCATAGCCTTGTCCACTCTTTAATTTCTCCAGTTCTCTAAGTACCCTGTCCACTGTAAAGGGGCTTATGTCCACCCCCAACTGTTCATTACTTTCTCCTGTATCTGTGGACCATTCCCCCCTTCCTCCCCCCCCTCCTTTGTCAATACTGAGCAGAAACACTTGTTCAGTATGTCTGCCTTACTGTGGTCCACTTCCATGCATTTACGTCCTCCCCCTTGATTCTCACTAGTCCTGCCTTATTTTTTCTTCTTTCACTGACGTATCTGTAAAAAGTTTTTTCCCGCCTCCTCACTTGCTAAGTTCTCTTCTGTGAGAGCCTTTGCCTCCCGGGTCCCTTTTACTGCTTCTTTTCTTTTGCTCCTGTCCACCTCCCTGTCCTGTCCCCCCTGTGTTATTTTGTACCTCTTGAAGGCTGTTCTTTTTAACCTGACCACCTCTGCTACTTTCTGTGAGAACCAAAGGGGTCTCCTCCTCCTCTTATTCTTCAATACCTGTCTTATACATAGCCTTGCAGCTTCTTCTGATACCTCCTTAATTGTCTTCCACCTTTCCTCTATCCCCTCCCCATTCTGTATCCCTGCCAGAGCTCTGCTAACTCCCACCCCCATTTTCCTAGTGTACCCTCCTGAAATCTAGGACCTTTGTTTTGGTGTGGAATGCTTGTTGCCCAATACTCAGCTCAAAGTGTATTGTTTTGTGATCGCTCTCCCCAAGGGGGTCCCCCACTGTAACTCTGGTCAAACTGACTCTGTTGTGACATCTCAGTCTGTTGCCAAGGGAGTAACTGTGAGGTCACAAGCAGTGCTCTATGACTTCAGGTAGAGAGAAAGCAGTGAGAATACATGAACTTTTCAGGAGCAAAGATCCTGGTTTCATACATATGACGTCAGTAACAAATAATGGGTAGGAGGAATACAGAACTAAAGGGAAATGCAAGCTGAACAGTGCCTAAATATTATGTTTTGTTGAAGATTTCCTGAACATGTCACCAGGTCTTTAAACATGTAGTACTCAAAGTGGATGAATTCTACCTTAATTTTTATTGTAAATCTCTTATGTTATTTCAACCAATCAGTGCTCAGAACTGCAGGGCTGCTAATCTTGTGCACAGTTGTTGACTCATGCAGCAATTCTGAAGTGGGGAAAGGAGTGTTTCATCCACTTTTTAACATAAAAAATTATCATAAAAGTCATTGTAATCACTCTGGCTAACTCGAGTAAATTATGTAAGCAATAATGCACCCTACCCAGTCAGAACAGCACTACATTTATAGCGCTGCTCAGAAGAGCGTGGTCTACACAGAGCTTCCATGGACAGCGATGGGGGAATAACAGCGCTATGTAGTAGGCACTCCCCAGGTTGCTGTCTGTGGTACTACAGAAGAGCACAAGAGGACTGGAAATCAGGAGGCTGGCTGAGCGGATCCCATGATATTGAGTGCTAAACCATAAGCAGCTTGGCCAGAATGGTGGTGGAGACCAGGGTTCTAATCCTGGTCTCCAAAATTTAATTTTTTACCCCAAAATCCAACTCTGACTCAAAGTAGGTTATTTCAAGTACTGCCCCCCCACGCAAAAATACTGTTTTTGCGGGTAGTGATCGGAAACCAAACTTGTGATCACTACCAGTGGTACTGAGTTTGTTTGCAGCATTTCTTCCTGCCACTTTTGTGATCAGCGCTGTTTGAATGGTGCGATTATTGACAGCACTGTCCACACAGTCGCTGTTCTGACCTAGTGCCTAATGCACGACACACATTGCACCCAAGGTGTGCGTTGATCCCCATTAACAGTACACCCTGGAGTGTGGTATTGTGCTTATAACATGGGGGTACCCCACTGTTAGCAAAGGAAAGGAAAGTTATTTAAAATGATAAAAAAGTCTGGATTTTGGGAGTTATCCTTCCCCCAGACAAAGTAGTCCCTCTGGTGCAAATTACGTACAGCACAGTGTGCTGCACACCCCCACTCTGTCCCGCACTCACCTGATAGAGAGGCACAGAACAGAATTCCAGAACTATGTGGCCCCGTGACAGGCGAGATGAAGCACTGCCCTGCATGAGCACAGTTCCTTTACCTACTGTGCTCCCTCCGGTCTCTCCATCCCTGTGTGCAGCTGCTGCAATGCTGCCGATGTGTGAGCCTTTCGTTGCTCTTCTCTCTCTCTCTCTCTGTCTCAGAACACACAGAAAATGAGACTGACACACAGAACACTGCCCATACTGTCCTGATAGCCACGCCCTGCCTTTTCTCTTTCTCGCATTGTGACTAACAACTGTTGTTGCCTAAACACTCTTAGTGTGTAGAGCAAATAGTAATAATACTAATAATACAGCTTTTTATGTCTTTGGAGTCTGCCAAGAAACATTTGTAAACAAGCAAGAGTACTAATAAATGTTTATTATACTACTTACGCCAAGCATGTGACAAAGAAAATCACAAGGGAGATGGGTTTCTCACCACTTTCCTGAAGAATGTACATAATATCCAGTATTTCAAGGATCTTAGGTTTCCAATATCTTGTTTTCCTTCCCAGAACTAGATTACAGAAGGCTATATACTACAGATAACAGCATACAACAGAGAGTACAACATTATTACAGATATGAGAAACATTATGTATTGGATAACGACTTAGGAGACAGAATTACTAATGAGTATCATATGAGACATAGAATATGCTTTGGTTAGCATTATGGCTTGGACAAAAGAAATGTTGACGGGTTTAAACTACATGTGGCATTTCTTGCCTATGTACAATATAAGACATAACAAAGGTTTTCTCTCTCTATCTGTCAGCTAGCTTGCTTAGACAAAGATAAGTGCTGACTGGCCACTACTACATATGAATATATGAGAATATATATATATATACACATATAGTGTATAAAATAATCACTGGTGATCCCTCAGAGTCATCTTATCAGTGATTAGGTAGATTATATATGGAATATATGTGCAATGGTCAAGCCCTGATGTAATGGTCTAGAGGTGCTCTGTGAAGAGTGCTCTACTCTAAAGGTGGTGAAAAGAGATGAGCGAGGCACCAAGGTCCGAATTATGTGGATAGGATAACTGTTACCCAGACAAGGAGAGGCTGGAGTCAACTTAGTGCTTCAATGCCCGCAGGGCGTTTATTTTGTACCAAGGGTAGAGAGACACAGTCACAAGAGGGAGAAGGGGTTGCCCAAGAACAATAGGGCAATGAACAGGGAAATACCTTTATCTAATACTACTAAGGTTATTACCACAAGAATAAACTTTAGGCCTACTGCCACTCTTATTCTGAAATTATTCTACACTTCTATACTCTTAGATGAGGATCAGGTAACATAAGCTACTCAGAACTGTACTAAGGTAATTATCATCACACATTTCCTTAAGAGTCCAGATATTACAAGGGTCCAGAGATCCGGCATCTTCGTGTACACCGTCATTCTTCATTGGTAGCTACAAGGAAAGTAAAACAGAACTGTAGAACCCTAGTCACAATTCCCAGCAAGGACCTAGTTAAGGCCACTGGGGTGGCGAGAGGTTTGGTAAACAGACCATATATTCTTCGGTAAAAGCCCACTCTCTTCAAGGCTGCCGGAATGTAGAAACCAGAGCAACTGGTTCCTGAGATAACACACTGAAAACAAAGGGTTCCTCGACCAAAACCTACTTCCAGGGTTGACAAGGACGAAGATAGATCAAGACCTGCGTGGCGATTAATCCAATGGAGGACTACCACGACCTGACTGATGCTGCAGCACTCCAAGGGCCAGCTAAACTCGGAAGAAACTCTGACAGGACCAGGAACCATAAGAATCTGAAGAGATGATGGTTGACTCTGCAATCCTAGGATCAGGAACTAACACAAAACAAAGAAACGGTGGATGCATCCCGTACTGGGCTTCGACGGACTCGACTTTCGGCGAACGACCAGGTGGGGCACAGACTAAGTTCTCCAGGATAAGATCACTCTTCTGTAGAGGGCGACCAACTTCGGGACATCTGGAACAGGAACCATATGGAACGATACTGGCACAGCTGTCGTGATGCGTTTTGGCGGACGTACCTTCAAGCTGTGAAAACAAGAAAACGTCGGGAACGACTTGTATGACTGGTGATGGACTCGACTTTGGTGGACGACACAGACGGATGTGATGAGCTGATGGATGATCTCCCAGGAGTGAAGAATGTGAGAGGACGTCTTCTTCTGAGTAGAGACTGATTCTGAGTATGTGGGGTAACAGACCACACTATGAGACTGTAGTGTGGTAGAAGACTGAGACTGTCTTCGTACAGTAGTAAACATATAACTGAAGAATGCCCAGAGAACTGTGGAATGATACAATAATTTGCCGGAGGAGGGCAAATTATAACTTCAGGGGTAATTATTACTGATAAGGGCCAATGTCCAGGTGCTTAGAGCAATAGTTCACGTACTTGGGACAATAGTTCAGGTACTTAGGACAATAGTTCTGGTACTTAGGACAATAGTTCAGGTACTTAGAACAATAGTTTGGGTACTTAGGACAATAGTTCAGGTACTTAGAGCAATAGTTCAGGTACTTAGGACAATAGTTCAGGTACTTAGGACAATAGTTCAGGTACTCAGGGCCATAGTTCAGGTACTTAGGACAATAGTTCAGGTGCTTAGGGCAATAGTTCAGGTACTTAGGGCAATAGTTCAGGTACTTAGGGCAATAGTTTGGGTACTTAGGACAATAGTTCAGGTACTTTAGTTCAGCATAAGCAGTACAGTAATTACAGTAGTTTCACAGTATAGGCAAAATCGAACACTCTTAAACAAACCCCTGTTTCTGAATGTAGGGTCTTCTGGAATAGGATCTCTTTCAGTACGTCATGGCTAAGGAATCCTATCTTTAGTACCACTAGGCTGGCTTGCCCTATTCTGCTAGGCCGGGGCCTCCCTTTAGTACCATTAGGCTGGCTTGCCCTATTCCGGTAGGCCAGGGCCTCCCTTTAGTACCACGAGGCTGGCTTGCCCTATTCTGCTAGGCTGGGGCCTCCCTTTAGTACCACTAGGCTGGCTTGCCCTATTCCACTAGGCCGGGGCCTCCCTTTAGTACCACTAGGCTGGCTTTCCTATTCCGCTAGGCCAGGGCCTCCCTTTAGTACCAAGCTTTACCTCAGGCCTAATGCCCTACTTTTACCTCAAGCCTGATGCCCTACCAAAACTTGGGCCTGGTGCCCTACTTTATCTTGGGCCTGGTGCCCCACCTTACATTGGGTCTGGTGCCCCTCTTTATAATAGGCCTGGTGCCCCAATTAATACTGGGCCTGGTGCCCCACGTAATACTGGGCCTGGTGCCCCTCTTCAATTAGGCCTGAATTGCCCCTTTAAGTCTGAAAGTCCCAAAAGCGGCAAAGTCCTTTAAATATGCAGCTCACTGAGAGCTGTTGCCACTCAGTAACTGAGACCCCGCCCGAGTCCCGCCCCTTATGAATATGCATAGGCTGCGTTAAAGGCCTCGGTGGTAAGCCCCTCCTTTGGGCGTCACTAAGTCCCACCTCCTAATAAATATGCAAATACAGGGTCCTTGCGACCCAATGCCCCTGCGGTGTTCGATCGCCTTTCTAAGTGCCTTCTGCATGCTTCTCACAACAAGTAAACAGTCTCCCTTTACAGGCAGTCAGCACGCTTCAAGTGCTGCTGCCGACTCACCGCTCTGCAGTCCTTTGAAGGGTTGCTGCGCTGTCGGGAGGTGGGAGATATGCTAACAGTGGGAGGGAATCATGCAGGCAGATGGGGGGACAACCAGGGGGCCTCAGACGGCCAACGGGCGAGCGTCGATGTGGCTGGCAAGACTGCCGATGGGGGACTGAAATTTAACTTAAATAAGCGGAAGAGGGGTCAAAACAATAAGCAGCAGGCTATAAGCCCAAACCAGGCAACGGCCATGTCAGGAAATTTCTCGATGGCACCATACTGACCACTTTAAACACTGCAGAGCAGGAGTCTTCAGGCAGGAGGCAGCACAGGACCACAGCAAGCCCAGAGGGACAGCTTCAACTCGAGGTAAGCCCTGAACTGTGCCTTGACTTCTGTGTCCTGTCTCCTCTACCACTGCCCAGGATCAACTGACAAACAGAAGAAATATTTTTTAAACTTGAACCCCCCAGGGTTCTAGATTGGCTGGAGTGGAATGCTGTGCATGAGCCACTCAGCACAGCATTCCATCCAGGCCATTGTGAAATCTATTGCTTTTAAATCTGCTTTTTGACCATACTGTAAAGTGCACAGGGCACTTTTCTACTATTATTTTACAGTTTTCCATTACAAGGAGGTGAATCTTTATTTTCAGGGGTCCGTTACCATAGCATCCTGCTGTCTACACCTACAGCAGGTACCCTGAGCACCTGTGAACCCCTAATTTATTTATTTATTTTAAACTTTCTGGGATGCCCCAACTTTGGGGCATTACATATGTAAAAGACAAACAATGCATTATAGTGAGGTATAACAGTCATTCATGATCTAATCTATAAAAGGATGTAAGCATTGGCATATGTTAGCAGCAAAGCACATTCCTGGCACTCATGCTTATATGATGGGTTCCTAAAATCTACATGTTAGTGCAAAATAGCAGTATCACAGTATAATAGACCATGAATACAGTGTGAGGTGTATGTGAAATGATAGGGGCATAACCCAGGTGCAACACTATGTAGGGAGCTCAGGACCCAGGGATGATGTACGGGCTGGAGGGGGGGACCGGCAAGGAGCTTCACCTGCCTCTCACTCTCTCTTAGGTCCCTCTCTCTCTCTCTCTCTCTCTCTCTCTTAGGTCTCTCTCTCTCTCTCTCTCTCTAGGTCTCTCTCTCTCTTGGTCTCTCTCTCTCTCTCTCTCTCTCTCTCTCGGTCTCTCTCTCTCTCTCTCTCTCTTAGGTCTCTCTCTCTCTCTCTCTCTCTCTTGGGTCTCTCTCTCTCTCTCTCTCTCTCTCTCTCTCTCTCTCTCTCTCTCTTGGGTCTCTCTCTCTCTCTCTCTCTCTCTCTCTCTTAGGTCTCTCTCTCTCTCTCTCTCTCTCTCTTGTCTCTCTCTCTCTCTCTCTCTCTTAGGTCTCTCTCTCTCTCTCTCTCTTGGGTCTCTCTCTCTCTCTCTCTCTCTTCAGGTCTCTCTCTCTCTCTCTCTTGGTCTCTCTCTCTCTCTCTCTCTCTCTCTCTCTTGGGTCTCTCTCTCTCTCTCTCTCTCTCTAGGTCTCTCTCTCTCTCTCTCTCTCTCTCTCTCTCTCTCTCTCTTAGGTCTCTCTCTCTCTCTCTCTCTTAGGTCTCTCTCTCTCTCTCTCTCTCTAGGTCTCTCTCTCTCTCTCTACTCTCTCTCTCTCTCTCTCTTAGGTCTCTCTCTCTCTCTCTCTCTCTCTCTCTCTCTCTCTCTCTCTCTCTCTCTCTCTCTTAGATCTCTCTCTCTCTCCAGTCTCTTTCTCCCCCAAAATTGCTGGCAAACTGTGCTAGAACATAAGAACATAAGAAAAATGTCATCAGATGGGGACCGCGTGATCCATCTAGTCTGGCCCCAAAAGACTACCCCCTTCCCCCATGTTGCCTGCAACCTAACCTGTCCTCAATGCCTATCCCATGCAAGTTTGAAATCTCTAATCGTCTTTGATGCTACCAGCTCCTGGAGCAGGCTGTTCCATGGTTCCACCACTCTCTCTCTATGAAGAAGTACTTAGTTTTGAACCTACGTCCCACCAAGCTCAAATTACGGTCCCTTGTATGTGCTGTTGTGTTGTGATGAGATAGATTACCTGCCTGAGATGTGTTTAGCCCTTTCACATACTTAAATGTTTCGATCATGTCACCTCTGTTTCTTCTTTGCTCGAGGGAGTATAAATTTAACTCCTAATCACACCTCATATGTTTTGTGGTGTAGACGCTGCACCATTTTTGTGGCTCTTCTTTGCACCGTCTCCAAACAGTCAATGTCCTTTCTGAGGTGAGGTCTCCAGAACTGACCACAGTATTCCAAGTGTGGCCTTACCAAGGACCTGTAGAGAGGCGTGATAACCTCCTGCTTCCTACTAGTAATGCCCCTATTAATACAGCCGAGGATGCCATTTGCTTTCTGTGCTGCCTTCTCACAGTTTTCCTACCTTTATGTTTGTCAGTGATCACTATGCAGAGATCCTGCTCTATCTGTGTTTCTTCGAGTTGATGTCCTCCCAGTGTATACTTATTACTTGTGTTCCTCCTACCCAGGTGCATTATCTTACATTTTTTGGCATTAAATTTTAACTGTCAAGCCCTGGACCATTCCTCCAACTTTCTAAGGTCAGCTTTCATGTCGTCTGCCCCTTCCTGTGAGTCCACTCTGCTGCAGAACTTAGTATCATATGTGAACAGGCAAACTTTACTTTTCAAATCATTTACGGGGTCTCCTATAAAGATGTTGAAGAGGATAGGTCCCAGTATTGACCCCTATGGGACACCACTGGTTACACTACCTTCCCTCAACAGAGATCCATTTACAAGCACTCTCTGTGTCCTATTGTTTAGCCAGTTGCTGATCCAATTAACTACCTTTTGTTCGACTCCTGTATGTTCCAGTTTGTTAGCCTTCTGTGAGGGACGGTGTTGAAGGCCTTGCTGAAATCCAGATATACAATGTCCAATGCCCCTCCCTGATCCACTATTGTGGTGACCCAGTTGAAGAAGTCGATCATGTTGGTTTGACAAGATTGTCCCGCTGCGAAGCCATGTTGCCTTGGGGTCCATTTTTCTGGTATCATTCAGGTATGTCACTGTCCTCGCCTTTAGTAATGACTCCATAATTTTCTCTATGACTGAGATCAAACTGACAGGATGGTAATTTCCTGCCTCTTCCTTGCTCCCGCTCTTATGCAAGAACACCACTGTTGCCCTTTAGCAGTCTTGAGGTATTTCCCTGCTGTGGGTGCACTGTCTCCTGAATCTTCACTATGGGCCACTCACAGGGGTACTGACACACAGGGGACAGTGTACCAAGTTTGTATTAAGCACTGTATCACTGTGCGTCACTCTCTCTTGCTCTCTCCCTGCATCGCGCCTATAGATGACGCTCATACCTGTATCTGATCTCTTGGAGATATTCCCCAAGAACAGGGTGCTCGCTATACCCGAGCTGTGCCTCCAGATCGTGCCTGACTCACACAAATTCCACAACAACAGAGTGCTGTAACTGTTTCAAAAAATGCTCTCCCACATTCCATTATGTCACTTCATTGTGGTCCATGCCAGCTGTTGTGTGGCAATCCACTCCGAGAAAGAGCATGACAAGGAATGGGGCAGAGGAAAAACCCACTTGGAAGGTGAAAATGGGAACAGTGGATGAGAGGGGAAACAATATCGCTGTCCTGAAACTGGCAGGAGGGGGCAATGGCACTGACACAAGCAGGAGGAGGGGGAACAACAAGAACCTCATAGCCACATCTTGCAGGAGTCCACAATAATGACAACCGTGGTCAGACAGCACAGTGCCTTGTAGAATGACACACAGGACAGTTCAGCATTTGGAAATTATATGTCCTGTATGTTGCTGACTGTCACTCTCACTCTGTCTTGCTGCATGGCTCACTGTTGTCACTGTCACTTGAGGGTGAGGAGAAACACTAGGGGCTTTACTGTGTCACCCAGTAAGCATAGATCCATAGGGTGGGTGGGTGGGTGGGAGTCCTGTAGCAATGCAGGGTGCGGGGGAATGGATCTGCATGGCTATATGTGACAGACAAGGGATGGGAGGGGACTTGCCGGTATAGATAAATGAATGGCTACAGACGTCAGGTGGATGGGTAGCCAGTTGAGGGGGAGGTCACCGCAACAGTAGTATGGCTTGGAAGAGTGACGATGGCTTAGGGAGTTATCTGCTAACCACTACACAACTCCACAACCACACATCAGGAGCAGCTGAGAGGCAAAGAATACCTTGGGAGTGACCTGCACAGGATGCCGCTACCAGTATGAAATATCAGCAAGAGCTTGTCTCACTTAACTGCTTTTACAAATGGCTGCCTTTGACTTTCATTTCCCCGAGGTATGAAACAAGTGCTGTTTTGCCCAGTGATACCTTATAGTGGGGGCCCCTTTACCTTAACCGTACTAATAATGTGCATTAATGCACTGTCAGGTGACCCCACTCAGCTAATCTCATAAGTCTCTCTCCAACCCCATGTTATAAAATAAGTTTATAGGTGCTAGGTGCAGTATTTGAGTGGATGTCCAGCACTTAATGACTGCATACAGTCTCTGTACTACTAGTACCTAACTCATTTCTTTTTAAAAATGCTTTGAGATACATTGCATAGGAAATGTACTGTTCTATAAAAGACCGGTATTCTGCTTTGTTAAAGTGGACAGAGACATTGTCATATTATTTTTTTCCTCCCTTCCCCCCAAAGTTGCCTGCCTCCTGTTTCTGAGGAAGCACCATTGCACCATATTTCCTCCAGCTAGTAGGAGAGATGAGTAGCTGCCTTTGTATTACAGGCAAATGCCTCTCTTTGATTAACTTTTACGTGTGCCTTAGTGTGTGCATGTGGGGGAGGTGCATGCACGTTGGGCAGTCCAAGCCTTCCCCAGGTGGCTAAAAGTTTGATTCATTAGTGAACTCAGGTTTAATGCCAAGGTTGCAGTGCATTGTCGTTGCATCACTACATGGGTGACATGGACCTTGCCAAGAAGAAAACTAGCAACCTGCCTGAGCAAACCTCATGAGGCCTTGTCTATATAAAAGGTGTTACTGAAATATAAGTAGATGAAATTCACTGCCTACCTTGTGTCTAGTTCCCTAGTTACTTCTTTGAAGACTAACATCCTAAGCAATTACTGTATAATGTCCAAGGGTATAGGTGGAATGAAGCAGCAGCTGGGACTCTTCAAGCTATTATACAAAATAGAAGGCAGTGAGGGACATGATGGGGTGGTTAAAATACTCAAAGGTGCACAGAAGGTAGCTATGTATAGAATAGTATATGGGTGGGTGTGTGTAACCAGAATTTTACACACACACGAGGTATGGGATGCTACATAGACCGCAAGGGTGAAGCCAGTGGGTTTATAAAAGCGTCCCATACCGAGGCCCACCCATGTATTATTTTATTTAATTATTGGTGATCATTTTTTTGTTTCAGCACAGCTGAATCAGTGCAATACTTATGTCAGAGGTAGAGACATAAACACACGCACACACACGCACACACACACATATACACACACACACACACACAAACACACACACCATATTGTGTGAGATGTTTAGCCCACTCACAGACAGAGTAAGCACCAATGAGATTTCTATGGGGAACCTTGATTGACAGGTGCTGATTACACCCTCCCGGTTATAACCAGAAATATCAACACGGGAGGTTGTAACTGGATAAAACAAGCATTTGTCAATGCCGGATGTTGTCTCACTGGCATTGGTAGTGCAGGAGTTAGAGATGCATAACAGGAATGGCAGTGAAGTATTGAACTGACGCCAACCCCACCCCCTCCCTCCAGAGAGTGACAGGTGTTGGGGTGTGCCTTTGGGTCATCAGCTGTAATGCTCATGGCATTTAACCTCACCCTACTCTGTAGACACTGACAAGTGTCGTGGTGTGCTTTGAGCCTTATACTTGCCCCATTCCATAAGGAAATATGCTGAGATGGGTGCAGTGTAGGAGAGTGGGGTGTACTTTACAGCCGAAGACTCCAAGGCACACCTTGATGCCTGTAACTGGCTATAGGGTGGGGTGGGGGTGGGGTGGAGGAATGCGTAAGCATTACAGAGAATGATCCCAAGTCACACCCCTAATGCCTGTCAGTCTCTACAGGGTGGGGTGTTACAGTTGGAAACCCTAACGCCATAGGCGTTTGTTGGTATTTTCACTGCAAATTTTCAACATGGGCTCTTTGTGACCACACCTCATGAAGAGTGGCACTATTAGTTTGTTAGCCGAAAGGTGGTTTTGCACTGTGACTATGCCATTTAGCGACACAGTCACGACAACACATTTTGGGCTGGATGTGAAAAATGACAACTGTATTGTTCATGAGGAGGTGTAAAAAAATGGCAACGATGAAAATCTGAAGTGAAAATATGAGAAATTGGTGAAGTAATGAATAGAAACTGCACAACACACGTCCATATCCCAATTATTTTTGGGATTTTTTTAACAACATTTTCAACATAGGAATTTTGGGACCTCCCCTCATGAACAGTTGCACTGTGATTTTGTTAATCTGTCCCAAAAGTTGATTTCCCACAGCAACCACGCCATTGTGTGCCACAGGTGCGAAAACACATTTTAGGCAGGATGTGAAAAATGACAGCTGAGGTGCTGTTCATAAGGAGGTGTGAAAAAATGCAAGTGTTGAAAATCTGGCATGAAAATATTGCAAATCTGCGAAATTACAAGTGTGCGTGGAAACTGCGCAACACACGCTTGTAACACAGTCATTATATGGACTTTCATCACCAAATTTTCAACATAGGCATTTTAGGACCTCTGCTCATGAACGGTATTACCGTCATTTTCTGAAACTGTCACAAAAACTGATTTTGCACAGCGACTGCAGTATTCTGCGCCGGACGTGCGAAAACACATTTTGGCCAGGATATGAAAAATGACAGCTGTACTGTTCATAAGGAGGTGTGGTAAAATGCCAATTTTGAAAATCTGGAGTGAAAATATTACAAATTCACAAAGTTACAAGCGTGTGTGGAAACTGCACAACACATGCTCGTAAAACAGCCATTTTTGGGATTTTTTTCACCAAATTTGTAACATAGGCTTTTTGAGAGCCCCCCTCATGAACAGTGGCACTGTCATTTCATTAATCAGTCCCAAAATGTGATTCCGCGCAGTGACCGCGAAATCACCTTTCGAGACCGAACAACGCCATGACAGTGACTGAATTCATGCGGTGGGTCCCAATAACCCCATGTTGAAAATGTGGTGCCAATGTTCCCAAAAATGTCTGAGATATGCACCAAAGTTGAAAAAACCCTATTTATGCCATTATACAGCTTACCGGCATTTCTTCAGTTCGTGGTCAGCTTTGAAAAGTGCAGACATGTTCCCAGTCCACCGAAGATTGTCGCGCTGGACTCCGGACGTAATTATGGGGTGAGGAATGTGTGGGGAGGTGGGTGCATAGAGGGTGGGCATGGGTTGGAGAGGGGGAGGGGCAGGAGAGACCATGAAGGACCATTTTCTTCTTTTACAGGGAGTAAAAAAAAAAAAGTGGAGGGTCGGTTTTCTTTTTTTGCAGGTGTTTGATACACTCGGGTGGGCTCCCAGTGTGCCACCTGCATAATGGGGAGGGGACCACAGCTGATGGGGATTGGGCCCCCCATCAGCACAGAAACAGGTGAGGGGGGATGCGCATGATGCCAAGGGGGATTGGGCACCCCCTCAGCACACAGCACACCTGGGGGCTGGGGACATTATGCCGACGGGGAGTGGGCTCCCCCATCAGCAAACTGAACTTGACAGGGGGGACTGAAGCCGACAGGGATTGGTCTCCCTCTCGGCAAGGAAAGACTGTTCAGGGGGGCCTTGATGCCGAGGGGGATTGGGCACTCCCTCAGCACACACTTGGAATGGGAGGGGAGAACATCATGCCGATGGGGAGTGGGCTCCCTCATTGGCAAATGAAGTGGCTGCGTGCCACCATGTTTTGTAAACTGCTTCACCAGAAAAGGCATGCTGCATGAGGAGCTTGGTGGCTGTCATTGCAGCAGACCTTTTCTTTGATCTGGCGGCCAGTTTACGAATTGCTGGTGTGGCGCCTGCATGTTATCTTATTGGGGAATGAGGGACGTACCTACTGATGCATGCCCTGCATTGCCCACAGTGACCGCGCCTCCAAATCTGCTACTAATGCAATATGTTGGCTGGCGCACACGCACGAGTCAACATAAAAATGATCACCATTAATTAAAAGCAGGTTATCAACCATTTCTTATGAAAAAAACTAACAAATGGAGTTTCTTTCTTTCTTTCTTTCTTTCTTTCTTTCTTTCTTTCTTTCTTTCTTTCTTTCTTTCTTTCTTTCTTTCTTTCTTTCTTTCATCATTGTATCAGGAAACACTCCCTGAGAATAAGTCTTGTTTCCAAAGCAGTCCTGGAGGAAATTAAACCAAAATAGCAACAATTCATACAGATTGTGTCAAGTGAATATGTAGTTAGCTAATTTCATTATTTTATTAAATTTCTATAAAGTATCCCTCCAGGGCCGAGAGCACCTTTACAATAAGCACAATAAATAAGTCTGTTGTAAATAACATAAAACCACACTACAAACCACATCCATTTCTACAGATATTATCCTCTTATGCAATACTGCGCGTGAACAAACAAAGCAGCAGTTATGTTCAGCAGCTCTAGTTAATCAAAGGATCTCAGGAGTAGGTAACTTGTTGATTTCTTCTTAAACAATAGTACAGATCTGGTGGTGAGTATCCCTTCAGAAGCAAGTTCCACAGGGTAGGTGCTGCAACCAAAAAAAGCCCAATCACCAGAAGACTTCAAACGAGAAGAAGGAACAGTCAACAAAACCCATCCACCAGATCTTAAGTCCTTAACTGGAATGTGGGGAATCAGGAGGTCACTGAGGTATTATAGGTCCAGTCCATTCAAGGCTTTTAAAGTTACTAACAATACCCAGAAATCAATTTGTCACCTAACAGGCAACCAGCTCAGAACCTGCAGCATGAAAGTATTAGGCACAGACCTCCAGGTGGAGGTCAGAAGTCTCACTGTAGCATTCAGAACTATCTGCAGGCAACTCAACTGACCCCCTCATAAGCCTTCATGGGGAGCACAGCAGTGGTCGAGACAGGAGAAAATGAGGCACTTAACTAGTGTAGTTAGATCAGCAGAAGTAAGTAGTGGTCGCAGTCTGGCAACATTCTTGAGGTGGTAAAAGTAATTTCTGACCACAGAAGACATCTGCGAAACAAATGTCAACTGTCCATCAAGAACAACTCCCAGGCTGCAAACCTCCTCGGCTGCCTGAAGACACACCCACACAAGAGAGTAAAGACTCAGACCACCGCGAATAGCTGATATCTGTTTCTATGAGCCCACCACCAGCAACTCAGCCTTGGTTGGGTTCAAAGCAAGCCAACTGAAGGCCTTCCAAACCCTGATCTCCTCCAAGCATTGTTCTAATCTCAGCACAGAAGACAGACTGTCAGGAGGAAAAGACACAGCTGGATGTCATCTGCCTAGCAGTGAAACTCCACACTGTAAAGCCTAATGAGCTCCCCCAGTGGCAACATATTCACTGAGAGCAAAACAGCTGAAAGCACATAACTTTGGGGAACACCACAGTCCAGAGCAACTGACCCTGATTGGCAAGAGGCAAACACTACCAACTGCTGTCTTCCACTGAAGAAGGACAAGCATCATTGTAACACAATCCCAGACAAACCGCCATGCTCCTCAAGTCTAACCAACAACACTGCATGATCAACAATGTAGAATACTGAAGAAAGATCTAACAAGACCGTGACAGAGATCTTCCCATGATCTGTCACCAGGAAGAGATCATTACATACTCTGATCATGGTCGTCTCCATACTGTGCATGATTCAGAAACCAGATTGAAAAGGCTCTAGAGGCAATACTTTCCACCTGGTTAGCAGAGCAACCACAAAAGCCCACTCATCTTTAGACTTCAAATGGGCCAGAGCAACACACAGGAGACCCTGGTAAGTGGAATGTGTTTCTTTCACAAGGGAGTAAGGGACAAGGAAATCCCCTTGATAGTGTGGGACCAGTCCACTTAGGGCTTTAAATGTGAAAAGTGGCACCTTGAAGTCGAATCTCCATCTAACAAGTAGTCAGGACAGCTAGCAAAGCATGCAAATAACATGATGCAACCTCCACGTGGAGGTCAGAACCCATGCCGCCGCATTCTGCATTTGCTGTAGGTATTACATATGACTCACTAGTAAACATTGACAGAGCACATTATAGTAATCTGACCAAAAATGTCATTATGCATGAAAATGCATTCTCAAGTCATCCAGATCCAAGAGGGAGTGTAATCTGGACATTTTTTGCAAATGCTCTTGACCACAGCAGACAATTGCACTAAACTGCCATCCAGATCTAACCCATGATCTTAACAACCTTCCTAACCTCCAACTACACTCCACCTAATGAATGTAAACTAAGGCTACCGATCTCTGATGGTTTATTTGAGCCAACCAGAAGCACTTCAGTTACACATAGGTTACGCTTCGACCATCTAGAGGCCATCCAGCTACTGACATCAGAGAGACCTTGATCTAAATCTGCAACCCTTCATTAAGCAAAATGAGAGGTACAGTTGGGTGTCATCTGCATAGCACTGAAACACCATATTGTACCTAGTAATCACTTCTTTTAATGACAGAATAATCACAAATATTAATACCAGAGAAAAGACTGAGCCCTGTGGAACACCATAATGAAGAGCAAATGAGCGAGAACTTAGTTCTGGGCACCACTGACTGCTTTGGAACAGAGTGATGGGAACCACATTAACACAGTTTGAAAGAGACACACATTTTTCACAAGGTGATCAATGAATGTCTGAGGAAGCACTGTGTCAAAAGTCAACGAGAGAGTGAAGAAAATCAGTGTTGAGGAGTCCCCTCTCCCGATCTCTTGAAAGAAGGTCATTTGGCACCATGTTCAAGGCTGTCTATGTGCTATGATAATCCCTGAAGCCAGCCTGGAATGGCTCATAGATGTCATTATTTTCAAGATGTGATTGAGGCTACATCACCACTGCCTACTCAAAAACCTTCTCTAAAAACGAGTAGGTTGGCGATAGGTCTGTCATTGGACTAAGATTTACTACTGATGCTAGTCTGTTCCAAGCCCGAGCCACCCTTGCAATAACGTTTTTGTCTCTAGTTCCCACATTGCAGAAAAGACTATGTGTTTATTAATATTTTGAGAATGGCTTAAATTGAAAGGAGGAGAATATGGTTGGATGTTAGGAAATGTTACTTTATACAAAGGGTGAAAGGGAGAGGCTACATAAATAGACAATAGAAATACAAATAGTAGATGTGGCCAAAATAAAATTAAAAAGACTGAAACACAGACACTGAAAGTAGATAAAGGTCTTAAGGCCCATCCAGTCTGCACAAAACCTACCTAGTGCTGGGAAATACAGTACCATTCATTCCTGCACACTCTTCCTCCTTACCCCTGCTGCTCCACCCACATCTTTTCAATGTACCAGTTCCACTACCTTTTGAATCCCCCCAACTCTTTCAGCACAGAAAACTTTATGTGGGAGCTTGTTCCATTTTTTTACCACCCTTTCTATAAAGAAGTACTACCTGATGGCCTTTCAGAACCCCCCCCCAATTAACTTCAAAGAGTTTCCCCTAGTGAGCATGTTTCCTTTTGGTGTGAATAACGCCCTGCAATCTACCTTGTCTACCTAGTTTAACACACTGAGGTACTTGAAAGTCTCTATCATGTCCTTCCAGCCACTCCCAGGATGACCTCCCCTGCTGTCCTTTTTGGTTGCACTCCTCTGCACCAATCTAGTTTCTCTCTGTCCTTCTTCAAGTGCGAGTTTCAAAACTGCACACAGCACCTCAAGCACAGTTGCACCCGGAATCTGTACAAGGGGGGTCTATGTGATAACGGCGAATGCCTAAAGGCGATCACCGTTATCGCTCAGTCAGAGTGCCGAACACATTTTCGGCACTCTGACAACCCCGGTGCACCAGCACAATGGCACCAGGATATATTTTTATTGCTTTCCCCCACACACACACACCCTCACAGGGGACTTCGCCCCCCGGACCCTCCTACTTAAGAATTCTCAGCTCCAGGGGGGTGCATGTCGGAGGGGTGAAAGCAGTAAAATAAAGAAGTTCGCCAGGCACAATAAAATCACACCAGCACCTGAACCCGGTACCTCAGCCACCCCAGCCACTAGCCAATCCCCGATGCCATGATGCAGCTCGACCGGCAACACATGGCACCACTCCCTATAGCCTCTCCACCCCCAGCCCATGCTCCCCACGCTCACTCCCACCCTCCCCATGCATATACGTATAGCACATCCTGTCACCTAGTTGCCCACCCCATCATCCAGTCGCCTACCTTTCCCGTCGCTGTGAGTGGATTGCGCCGGGAAGGTGTCACCGTAATGGACGGCGCCCTTCTGCATGCGCCCACTTCACAGGTTACCATACAAGGGTAGTTTCACTTTCCTTCTCCTGCTACTGATCACCCTCCCTAAACATTCCAGTATACTACTTGCACTGCCCACAGCACTTGTACATTGCACCGATACTTTCAAGTTCTCAATTTTTAGCACCACCCAGGTCCCTTTCCTCCATTCTACTCTTCACCATCCCACCCATCTTGCATCCTGTTCTCAAGTTTTTGGCTCCTACAGTATGTGCATTACCTTACACTTTTTTAGCATTACTTTTTGGCTGCTGCACCCTGGATCACCTCTCTTGTCTTTCCAGATACTTTCTCATGATCCTTACCACCTTATCACCATCTACCTTTCCATAGATCTTAGTATCATCCGAGAAGAGGCATATCTTTCCCCTGGATCCCCTCCTGAATGCCACATATGAATATGTTAAAGAGGAGACCAGTCCCAAAACCAGTCCTTGGAGCACTCCACATGTGACCTCCCTTACCTCTGAGTGATCTCCACTGAGGACTACCTTCAGGGTCCTCCCACTCAGCCAGTTTCTCACCCACTGAATGATCTCATCTTCCACCCTCAGATCATCCATTTTCTTAAACAACCACTCATGTGGGACAGAATCAAAGGCCTTCTGAAATCTCAGGCTTGATGGAATTGGATGAATACCTTGGGAGAAACAGCATACCTGGATATGACTGCTAAGACAGCAGTGGACAGCCATTATGAACCATGAGTTTTATTCTACTCCAGTACTGTTATGCTGCTATGTTCCTATATAAATGCTGCTATTATTTTTAAAGTACTGTAATTACAGTATGCTAATACTGTTACTTTGTTACAATGTCTAAAAAGAACACTCCTCAAATCTGTGGTGGGTTTCCATTTAGCTACAGTAGTTGAATTCTTTAGTGGTATTCTATGATCTCCTCTATGATCATTTTTCAAGGACTCTACCGGACATCAGTGTCAGTCTCCCAGGCTCGCAACATGCAGGATCCCTCCTGC
Source organism: Neoceratodus forsteri (assembly GCA_016271365.2). Classification (NCBI taxonomy): domain Eukaryota; kingdom Metazoa; phylum Chordata; order Ceratodontiformes; family Ceratodontidae; genus Neoceratodus; species Neoceratodus forsteri. The sequence goes on from CM057453.1 coordinate 63,411,645, forward strand.
TACTCTACCCTTCTGAAACAAGTGTGTAATATTGGCCGTCCTCCAGCCCTTGGGTCTCTTGCCAGCATCTAACGATTTTTTGAATATCCCAGCCAGGATTTCTAGTTTATTTCTTTAATTCTCTGAGCTGCCATGGGTGTAATCCATCTGCTGCCTGTTCGGTATTAGTCTTAATTTAGCTCAAGAACCTTGCTAGCATGTTGTCTGGGATACTGATATTGCAGAAACAGTCATACTATTCATATATAAACATCAGGTGAAGCAGGTTAGATGGCAAAAGCCCATTTTTAGAACAAAGAAGTACAAAACATCTTTCTTTATTTGGTTTTTAGATGGATGATTTTGACTAAGTTGTGAGTTTTCTCTTGTCTATTTATTGGTGGGGCGCAGAAGTGCAGGATGAACTCAATGAAGAATAATAATGTGCAAATACAGTGTGTCTAAATTCTACTGGCATTTTTATGTATTCAGATTGTGTTATCTTGTGCACTTAGGATGATTTTTTCAGTGTTTTTTTTTTTTATACTTTCTTTTTTTTTATGCCCCCTTCTCACCCCGGTGCTTCCTCACCTTCGGGAGTCTCCTACGGCCTTGTGCGTCCCTGCTCGTCTGTCGGCATCGGGTGCAGTCATCCCCCCCCGAGCAACTGAGTTTCATCGGGGATCCGTCATCCGTGCCGGCAGGGGCCTTGGGATCGGGGCCTGAAGCTCCGTCTACAGGGAGCACCGGAGGGTATTTTCCTCTTTCCGCCCATCCCCATAGGACGTCTGCACGCTAGGAGAGCCTAGGAGCAACGCACTTCACAGCGTGCTAACGCTCTGGCTCCCAGCGGACGTCCTCCCTCCCTGCTTCATGCAGTCCCTGCTGCATCACCACCCGTGGTCATCCAGGTGGTATCGCAGCGGGACCCGCATCCCACCCCCCCGGAGAAGGAAAGCAGCCTCTAGGCGCTCGATCCTCGTCCCCCGGCCGCCCCTCCAGTTCCTCGAATCCGCTCCCTCAACCCGAAAGTTGTTGGCGCCAGGAGCGTAACTCCATCATTGCGCCATGGCCGGCAATTTTTTCAGTGTTGATGTGTTATGATATATTTTGGTTTGTAAAGTTAATTTCTGCAATGTGCATGATGTTTTTGAATGTCTTTAACTTCAGACTCTCCTTTTTGGGTTTTGGCTGCAGTTGTGTTGAATGAACTAAACTAATACCCTACCCTGTAGACACTTCTGTGTGACTACTGATGGAATGTTTTCATTGAGCCTTTTTACAATTTAACATCCAATGTGTGTGGCCCACTCCCTGTTTAACAGTCCGTGTTACACCAATGGAATTAAGGACCTTTTTGTTATTTTTCTCTACATTCATAAGGTCTGATCAGTTAGAATGGCTGATAGGAAGGTGAGCTGGGATGGTAAGTATGGCTAGTTTGGGTAACATACAGTATAACAGGAAATATTCACTGACTTTTTATTTTCACTAAATTTGCTGGTTCCATATTAGAGTGAAAATAAAAAGACAGTGAATAGTAGGTAGATCACTATATATATATATATATATATATATATAGCTGCACTAGTGTTCCACCTGTGAAAATAAGAGGAAGTGAACATGTGGGGGTGTGCTTGGAGTGCTAAATATAAAGGGTGTGAATACAAACTGCTATACAGTATATAAAAAACATTTTTAACTGTTGTCTGGGTGTTTGTTGGGGCAGGAGTATTGTACAGGGCACTGAAGGACCGGTGGCACTGTGGTGAGGGGCGGCTGACCCCACATGACTCCTGTGGCCAACAGGGAGGAAGCGGGAGGAGCCTTCTTTAAGACTCTTCTCATTTTCTTCCAGCTGTGGTAAGGCCCAACTAATTTATGCCAGATTAATGCATTGTTTCATCCTGCCTAATGTGCTAGCTTCCACCATAGTAAGGGTGTAGTAGCAGAGTCCTTTGTAGGGTACCCCTAACTCGAGTACGGTTTATTGCTATAGTGGTTGGGGGATTTGCAGCAAAACCCTATCTAAGGTAGTTCAATCTGGAGTTTTGTGCACTGCTTGTTGTTGTAGTGGTCTGAGAGTTGTAGTAAAACCATTTTAAGGGTATTTCATACTTTGTTTTGTCAACAGTACTACTGTCAGAATGAAGTAAGAAAACTCTGTTTCGGGTAACCTTGCTTTTTATATTGCCAACCATGCAAGAAAGCTAGTGGTATCGATAGAGTATGTACAGGGCACAGTGACTGTTGATTAGGTAGATCATATAGTATAGTTAGCAGCAGGCTAAGCATTCAGGCACACAGGATGATGCATTGGGGGGGGGGCTCAGTGAGCTGCAGATATTGGGACATGGTAATCTTCCAGGGTACACTGTGGAAGTTCAGCAGCCGCCCCATTTGCAGGAAACTGTTGACACTTACCTCAGAGCTAGACACCGTCTAGGCTGAAATATACCAGATGTGATGTGGGTTAAGTGGGGGTTGAGGGTGCCTACTGCTACTTCTCTTCCTCAACAGCCTCCCAGGTCCTATAATGCTGGTTGGAGGGTAATGGGCAGAGAAAGGGAGGCAGGGTAGTGCCACCAGAGGATTATATGAGTCCTGTGAGTGCAGCAAATAGTCCTTTCACCCCACTGGTTGAAGCAGAGAAAGCTATACCCCAACATGGGGAGCAGAATGTTCTGCACCTACAGCAGGGCTCCAGAGGCTGCTACCTTATGCCTACTTTGGCTGTGTGGGACACAACAAAAAGAGAACAAGAAAGGGAGTCCTAGTGATTGGGGATTCTATAGTGAGGGGGCAGACAAGGTGGTCTGTGTCACAGACCTGATGGGGTGGGCAATAAGCTCTCTCTCCCAGAGCTGATAGCAGATAGGGTGCTTCTCAAAGTAGATAAACTGGTTGAGGGTAGCCAGAGGCGGAGGGCTGGTTTGACAGTTTTCTAACTGCAAACAGAGTGTCAGGATATATGCTACAGAGTCCAACCCCCTCCAAGTCACTAAATGTGTACCACAAGGCTCAGTACTTGGCCCCTTACTGTTCTCGTTATGTGTAAAAGTCCTGGGTCAGCATGTTGGAGGTGTGTGCTACCATCTGTACTGGGATGATACTGTGCTCTGTGCTTCTGGAATCAATGTCACTGCTGAGCAGAGCACTCTCCAGAAGGGACTGCATGACCTGCAAGCTCCACTCCTTGACTGAAAACTGTCTTTAAATAGGGCCAAGACTAAAGCTATGGTATTTGGGTCTGCCCCACTACTGAAGAATGATGCTAGCTGTGGTCCTCTGCTCCTTGCTACCACAGATTGGTACCCCTCCATCCCAGAAATAGTTCATAACTACATATATTGGGGATTCTGGGATGACCGACTCCTCAGAGGGAACACCCACATCAAAAAACATGTCAAAAGCCTCTGCTGAAAGGCTAGCTTCCTGTTCAGAGATAAATCCTTGATGCTCTAAGGCTGGAAAGAGAGAATAATTCAATCTATGATACTCCCTTTTTTCATCTACCTGGAGATCTTGCTCCATGGTAACTCAAAGTCAGATTGGCCAAATAAAATCTTCTTTACAACAGGCTTGCTAGGCTAATACTCAATTGTCCTTATAAAAGGAGGGAACTACATTTCATCCGGTTGTCCCTGAAGTGCGTCAAAGGCATTGCTACCTCTAATTTGCACCCAAGGCTTACCTGCAAGTCCTGTATAAGATGTTTTTTCTCTGTTACATCAGTTGAGCTGATGGCCCTGCAGATAAATAGGACTTGTGGGTCCCATGCATTCAGCCACAGTTGCTCAGCTGTATGGAACTTCCTGCCAGAATACCTACGCCCAGTAAACCTCCCCTTGCCCTCCAATATAAAAGTCACCGAATGGTTCCTTTCAGTCTTTTCTGGGCATAAACCTTGTAGCCATCATTCCAGTGGTGGAGCATAGGTAGCAACAACAGTGAGCTTCCATCCCTATACCTCATGCACTGGGTCCTACCTTGCACTTGAAACTTTGTTATACCAAGATTTTTTTTGGGGGGGGTCTAAGCCCTCCTTCTTCCTCAGGACCCTTCTGCCCGCCATCCCCATGCCCAGGCTTACCCCCCTGGATGGAGCCACTAAGGAGGCTCCTCACTCCCTACTGGATATCACGGGCAAGCCCCAGATTACCCCTGGGTCAGGACCATGAGAGTGGGCCCCCCTCAGTGGGCGTCAGAGGCAGTGGACAGCAGAGCGAAGCAGAATGGGCTGTCATGCCAGAGGGCCGGCATTTTTGTTGCTTTTTTGCTGCCCTGGGGGCAAGGACATGCAATGACTTCCAGCATCCACCCTGCCCCCCCTAACATGCTAGTGCCGGTTGCTTGCAGCACTCCCGGCCTCCGCCAGTGGTCCATCATCCACCGGACACTCTTCCCCTTCCTCACCCTAGAGAAGAAGAGCAGTCCCCAGGATGCTCAATCCTTCTCCCCTGGCTGGCCCTCCGACTCCCTGGGCCCATTCCTGAATCCGGGTCATCAGCATCGCAAGTATAAATCTAACCACTGCAATGGTAAGCCGGCCTTTGTTATGCCAATCTTAACATACAATGCCTTGTACACTGTACATTTTAGCTAGCGCTGGTTATGTCTGCAAAAACATGTTCACTTGTTATCGGTAGTTTTTCTTTAAGAGGACACCATTGAAATCAAGTTCTGCTCAATGATTATATAAGAAATAAAACAGAATTTAAATGAGTGAATGGTGGGAAGTCAGACCTCACTTTCCACCTGAGGATGAATGACATGACTGGGTGGAACCTGGGGGAGGTAAAGAATAGTCTCCGTGAAGTACTGTAGGTAGAAAGCTGGAGGGGTTGAAGATGCTGTGGCCTACCTGGAGGTCCTTCCAGTGACTAAAAAGAGTGAGGCCTGGCAGTTAGAAATGTTTCAGCTTAATAAATGGCTGTAGGAATGGTGTGTGGAGGAGGGTTTTCACTGTGGTAGACTGTGGGCCATTCTGGAAGGACAGGAGAATAGGATGGGCGCCATACAAGCAGTGAGAGGACCGATGCTCTGGCACTTGTCTTAGCAGAACCTAATAGTCATCCACTTCCAGAGACTCCACAGCTGTTTCTGCATTGGAAGCATGCTTGCTCCTATCAGTAAGAGGGCTCTGCTGGTGACCATCTGTGAGAGTGGGCTGCTGCCCAGTTCTGCCACATGTGAAGATGTGCCACTAGAATCCCTGACCAGACTCCCACACCAACTTGCTTCCTCAACTACGGGCTAACACTAGTAATATTTGTAAACTTTAATATTCAGAGAATAAGGAATATTAGTTAGTAATCCATAATGTTACATAAAATCAAATAATGCCTTTTCTGATTGAGAATGTTTGTACATTTACTAAGTTGTTTACTGATTCTCATGTTTTAAACCTCTTTGCACCTATGCATGTAAAACTTAATTTTGCTGCTGGTCTGTCGGAACCAGACTGGGATTTTAGGGACTAAGTAAACTCTCCCTCCTGTCCAGCTACACTGAATGATCGGCAGTCAAAATGTGCTGCTCAACGTGAGGAGAAGGGAAACTTAATAGACACAAATATACAACAAAGACCTAAAGAATAGACATCCCTCCATCAACAAGCAGCTCTGCCCATTAACTGTTACTACCATTTCACTCCTTGAAACACTTACATAACTTGCATGAAAGTACTTGCTTGTTCAGGCAGTTAATACCACAGAAACTAAGTGTGCCACCCGAAAGCATGTGGATGTTAATGGGCCGCTTCCGGGTCATGATAGCCACAATATGGTGGCACGTTTCACATACTCTGCGATGAGGCACTGCCATGCTAGTCTTTCCTTCTAGTTCTGTGACTGAGAACACAGAACTAGAAGGAAAGATCAGAATGGGAACACCCTGTATAGCTGCCTAGCACCAATACATAAAGCACACCACCATATTGTGAATGTTAAAACCCAGCAGTGGCCGATTGATATCCTGGTTTAGGGTGGCATGATCACTCTCCAAAGCATTTTTAAATTAAATGTAGAGGATTGTTTATGAGCAGTCATACACAACAAGAATATTCTTGTATCGACAGGATTTCTTGGTAATAGATGACCTCGAGAGCGCAGTTCGAGAGGTGCTCTATTACTGAGGGAACCTCGAGATACAACAATATCCTGGTTTGTGTAAGACTGCTCATACACAATCTTTTATAGTGTGTGGGCAGTCACAGCATAGAAAATCACACAAACCAACTAGTGAAGAAAACAGAAAATAGAAATGTTAACATTTTCTTTTTTTTTAACTGACACAGTGTGCTGCAGATGTTTCTGCAAATTCAAGTTAAAAAAAAGACAACTTCCAGCTTAACTGGAGAGAGGAAAGCAACTATGTGGCAGCATTCCAAGTTGTTCTGCTGTAGTAGTGACATCACTACTGCAGCAGAACAACATAATTGTTATGTATTTGAAATGGTAATGCATTGCGTTACTCTGCCACTTGAGGGCAGCATTCCGATATGTGTAAGCTAGAAAGAGAGCAGAGAGAAAGTGTCATGCCTGAGACCAGAGAGGCACCTGAATAAAAATGAAAGCTGCTCTACTCCAGTTGTGGCGTGAGTTTGTTGAACAAGACCAGAATAAATGTTAGAACATAACATAATTGGCGATGAGGTGTTGAATTACTCTCCGGTACCTTACCAGAACGAACTACAACTGTGAGGGTTTTCCTGAGATGTAACTTTTGGACCCACAAGTGAACCCGCGAGAGACACAAAAAGATGGCCGCTACCATAGGACATATTGATGCCTTTGATGAAAATGTGGAACAATGGACAACTTATATTGAGAGATTTGGACATTTTGTCACAGCAAATGATATAAGTGATGAAAAACAAGTGGCTGTGTTACTGAGTGTCATGAGCAGCACAACGTACAGTTTGCTGAGAAGTCTTATAGCGCCATAAAAGCCCGGGGAGAAAACTTTTGCCAGTATTGTGGAGGTCTTACAGACACATTTCTCTCCTAAGCCTCTCGTGATTGCTGAAAGATTTCGCTTTCACAAACAAAATCAAGCAGAGGGTGAGTCTGTTGCGCAGTATGTGGCTGTTCTAAAGAAATTAGCTGAGCATTGCGAGTTTGTCACCCATTTAGATGATGCCCTCCGGGACAGATTTGTGTGCGGTTTGAAAAGTGAAGCAACACAGAAGCGTCTTTTAACGGAGGCGTGACTGACATACAAGAAAGCGATAGAGATCACTGTATCGATGGAAACAGCTGCACGGGAGGCTCAGAACCTAAGTGATTCCCTGAAAGTAAATGCTTTATCATTCTCTTCTCCCAGGAAGCCTAATAAATGTGGTCATTGTGGAAAGGCTAATCACAGTGATAAAGATTGTTGGTTTAAAGAACAGACATGTCATAACTGTGGGAAGAAAGGCCACACTGGGCGAGTGTGCAGAGGGAAAAAGAAAGGAGGGGAAATCAATGGAAGCAAAGGGAAGCAATTTGCAAAATGTAGAAAGAGAGAAGTACATTGTGTGGAAACACAGGGAACGTTCAGTGATGACACTGATACTGAATTAGCATTGCACGTGCTGACTCTTAAAGAGGAAATGGCAACCATCTGTGTAAGACCTGAAATTGAAGGGAACCCACTGAAAATGGAATTGGACACAGGGGCTGCAGTTTCATTGATTTCTACAGACAAGTATGAAACTATGCTGAGACATTTACCCCTGCAAATGACTGACGTTGTACTGATGACATACACTGGCGAGGCAATTTCACCTGAAGGTGTCATCAAGGTGCAGGTGAAAATAAATGGGCAAACAGCACTACTGCCTTTGTACGTGGTGAAAGGTAACTACCCTTCACTCTTAGGCCGGGAATGGCTGAAGAAAATACGCCTTAACTGGCAGGAGATAAGGACTGTTAGTACGGGGCACCACAACACTCTAGAAGCAGTGTTGCAAAAACATGCTCCTTTATTCAAAGGGGAGCTAGGCACAATGAAGGGCATTGAGGCAAGAGTGTTTTTGAAGCCACAGCACAAACCAAAGTTCCGTCAACCTTGCCCAGTACCTTATGCACTCAGACTGAAAGTGGAGGCCGCATTAACTCGCCTAACTGAAGCTGGAGTCTTGTCACCTGTACAGTGTAGTGACTGGTTGACGCCAGTAGTGCCAGTGGTAAAGAAAGGTGGGTCCATGCGAATATATGGAGACTTAAAGTAACCATAAATCCAGTTCTGTGTGTGGAACAGTATCCAATCCCACGCATTGAAGACTTGTTTGCATCGCTGGCACAGGGCCAACGCTTCAGTAAGCTGGATCTGTCACATGCTTATCTACAAATGAGAGTAGATGAAAACTCAAGGAAATATTTCACAATAACCACCCAAAAGGGTCTCTTCTGCTATAATCGCCTACCTTTTGGCATTGCATCAGCTCCAGCCATATTTCAGCGAGCCATGGACCAGGTTTTACGAGGTCTTCCAAATGTTCACTGTTACCTGAATGATATACTGGTGACCGGAAGGAATGATGCAGAGCACCTGAAGAACCTGGATGCAGTTCTGCAGCGATTGGAAGATTTTGGCTTGCGTGTCCAGAAGGAGAAGTGAATTTTTCAAGACTCATTGGAGTACTTGGCTATACCATAGATGCAAGGGTTTACACAAATCGCCTGAGAAAGAAAAAAAAAGAATTGTGGACACCCCAGCACCGGAAAATGTGAGCCAGTTACGGTCGTTCTTGGGCCTGTTAAATTATTATGGCAGGTTTATTCCCAATCTGGCTATGATTCTCAACCCATTAAATGGCTTGCTGTGCAAGGGGAAGTCCTGGTGTTGGACAAAGGACTGCGAGAGCACGTTTAAGAAGGCCAAAAAGCAGCTTGTTTCTCAAGATGTGCTCATTCACTATAATCCACAGCTGAGCATCAGACTGGCGTGTGATGCCTCACCTTATGGGAGCAGTTCTTTCTCATGTTCTACTGAATGGGGACGAAAAGCCAATTGCCTTTGCATCCAGAACTCTCAGCAAAGCTGAACAAAACTATGCCCAAATTGAGAGAGAAGCTTTGGCAATAGTGTTCAGAGTTCGCAAATTCCACCAATACCTCTATGGTCGGGAATTCACACTCCTCACTGATCACCATCCCCTCACGACCATTTTCAGCCCCCACAAAGGTATTCCTTCCATGGCAGCAGCCAGAATGCAACGTTGGGCTCTCTTGTTATCAGCTCACAGCTACCGCATTGAATACAAGAAGGCGACTCTTCATGGCAATGCCGATGGGTTCTCAAGATTGCCTCTGCAGGTAGCCCACAGTGACAAAGTGGACACTGTCGATGTCTTCTACATCAGTCAGCTTGAGAAATTACCTATCACAAGTTCTGAAATTAAAAAGGAGACAAATGTTGATCCTGTGTTGTCTTAAGTCTTGGACTTAGTAACAAAAGGGACTTTTACTGTGAACCAGGACATTCACAGTGAGTTATCACCATTCTATGCCAGACGTAATGAGCTTTCAGTACAGCAAGGTTGCTTGATGTGGGGTGTCCAGGTGATTGTCCCTTCAAAGCTACGCACCCGTGTTTTGGAAGAGCTACATGTGGGACACCCAGGTGTAGTGAGAATGAAGGCTTTAGCTAGAAGCTACATTTGGTGGCCAGGGATTGATTTGCAAATCGAGCAACAAGCAAAAACATGCACTACCTGTCAGCGTGTTCAGAAAATGCTGTGTCCCTCACCTCTACACCCCTGGATGTGGCCAGGTGCACCGTGGGAGCGCATTCATGTAGATTTTAACGGGGCCCGTGGGAGGGTTCCATGTGTAGTAGTATGAGATGCCCACTCAAAGTGGCCCAAAATTCAAGTAATGAACACCACTACTACCAGTAAGACCATTCAAGTGCTCGAGGACTATTTAGCCGTTACGGGATTCCTGAACAGCTGGTCAGTGATAATGGACCACAATTTATTTCTAGTGACTTTGCAGCATTTTTGAAGTCCAATGGTGTGAGGCATATTCGTAGTGCCCCATATCACCCCTCAACTAATGGTCTAGCAGAGCTTTTTGTGCAAACCGTGAAGAATGCTCTGAAATTGGTGGGGGGGTCTTTGACCTTACAACACAAGTTGGATAACTTCCTGCTGGCATACCAAAATACACCCCATGCTACAACAAAGGAATCTCCAGCAATGTTATTTTTGCGGCGTAAGCTTCGCTCCCGTCCTGATTTGCTTAAGCCAGATGTGGCATCAGAGGTTTTGAAGAACCAAGAATCTCAAATACTGCACCAGCAAGCTCGTTCAAAGGACAGGCAGTTCATTGTTGGTCAAGAGGTGCTTGTTAGAGATTACCGAAAGGGGGAGAAGTGGACCTCTGGTGTGGTGACATCTCAGACGGGTCCAGTGTCGTATACAGTTGATGTTGAATCTGGAGGAAAATGGAAACGGCATGCTGAACAGCTCCTAGATCTTCAACAGCGTATAGATGGGGACACCCCTAGGGAAGAAAACCCATGGGAAATGTGGAGTCCATCTGCCGTAGCTGACAGAAGCCCCACTACGGAAGTCTCAACACCTTCTGAAGATGCTAAGGAGGAGGTGGAGAGGAGCAATGGTGAGGCTGTACAACCACCAACCGAGGATCGGAGGGAGGTACCAGACAGGGCAGCCATGCCAAGGGTTGCTCACGAGAAACGTTATCCATCCCGAATTTCAAAACCTCCAGATTGTTTGAACCTGTGAGACATTTAAAAGAAATAAATGTTTTGTGTAGTTAGAGAGCCAGATCAGATTATTTGGGGCAGAATAATCCACTTGGCTGGTTCGAGGCCTGGGGCAGTCTACCCCCAACCTCTAGCATAGTATGAACCATCTTAATAATAGCGAATAATGCTAATACTTGTTCATTTGGTAACAATATAATTTAGTGGGGAGGAAATGTTATGTATTTGAAATGGTAATGCATTGCGTTACTCTGCCACTTGAGGGCAGCATTCCGATATGTGTAAGCTAGAAAGAGAGCAGAGAGAGAGTGTCATGCCTGAGACCAGAGAGGCACCTGAGAAAAAATGAAAGCTGCTTTACTCCAGTTGTGGCATGAGTTTGTTGAACAAGACCAGAATAAATGTTAGAACATAACAATAATGATGTCACCACTGTAGCAGAACAAGCATATTCCAGGCATGGAATTCCATGCATAACAGCATTCCACCATACACTATAAATAAAATCATAAAATGGCAAGAAAAAAATCTAGAAATCTCATTGGCCAAGTGAGATCAGCTGACCGTACATTAAGTCTCTATATATGTACAGTCATCCTGGTCCTAAACCGCATCACACAATGAGCAAATCAGTCCTCCTACAACCAGAACTATCTTCCATCAAGCTCCCTACAAGCAGAACTGATCTTCCACCACAAACATGGCTGCTACCTTTACACTGTGGAAACCTTCAACTGGGCCCTAAAAATAAAACTACCTTAAATATAAAATAAAACAAATTCATTAAATGTTGTTTACCAGATCATCACACTCCCTTTATACACGTAAACAAATTAGAAACATTAAGTATTGTTTATAGTTTTCATTACAACTGTTTCTTTGCTAACAGTGAAAAATCCACCTTCTATCTTTACCTGCTCATCAGAAAACTCTCTTCTGCTTTCCCTGACAGTGAGATAATTGAGTCTCTGGCTCTAAAACAGGCCTTTGTTGTCTGTCTGTACAGTATGTTAGTAGAAGAACATTCTGCTAGTAGAACTAAGCAGAATTTTGAATCCCTGTATTCCATGGTAAACATTCCATGATAAAATATTCAATTTCTTGTATGTGGGGAAACACAGAGAAAAAAAAAACAGAATGAAGAAAGTAAGTAATAATACTATATAAACAAAGAGAAAAGGTGGTAAATGGCTCACCCTGCTGTTTATCTTTTAGGACAGAGTGAGCAGTTCATGATACTGTCAGTGAGTGTGGCAGTTTTGAACTACGCTCATGCTTGTAGCACCAGGGAACTGAGAAGCCTCTGTTATGGCTTCCTTTTAGTTTTGTCTACAGAGTGAGAATAAAGAAATAAAGAAAGGGGGCTATGTGTCATACTTAGAATGAGGAAAACAGCATTTGTGAATTGTTGTGGCTGGCAGGGGAATATGAAGCTTAAGTGGGCAGGGAGGCACACACTGTATAACACTACTTTAATCTAGCACCAATAGGCAGACAGACTGTTTTATGTTAAAAGCACAGATTCACTTACATTTTTACTTATTTAAAAATGTGTTTCAAAATAAAAAAAAAACTGCTTCTAAAAATAAAGGGCCATTTTATAAGTGCAATAAGACACTCCAGGTTTACGCATTACAGTGTGATAACTGCACTCCTAGGGATGACCGGCACTGGGCATATAGCCTCGTGCCTAACCACGCCCCTAGGAGTGCAGTTATCACACCATAATGCACACCCTGTTGTGTCTTATTGCTTATAACTATTACAAAAACTGCCAATGTCATGGCTGCCAGAAGAGCACATTTGTTCCTGCATCAAAAACTCTGTGAGTCAGGGTTGGGAGTCCTGTCTGGCAGTCAGGATCTGGGCAGCACCAGTTCTCTGCTTGGGGGTGTCAGCTGCAGGGTTTTGCTGGTCTGAGGGAAGAGGATCCAGTTGTGGGATGGTTGCTGGTCAGTAAAAAGAGGGATTCCAGGCCCCAGCAGTGTGTGTGTAGGGTTATTATAAAAAGGGTCTCAGAAATGCTGCAGTCTGATTGGCTGTTAGGATTCCAACAGCTTTACATTAATTAAACAATAAGGCATGACCAGGGGTTATGTTAATGGTCTGTTAATCACCTTCTATGGGTGTAATGTGGCACAGGGGGTAGCTGACTGCTACATGCTCCTAGAGGGTGATTAACTGACCATTAACATAACCTCTGGGAGTGCCTTGTTGCTATTATAATAAAAATGTTTTTTTAAATAGTGTTAAACCTTGTTCAGCACATGATTAGCCTGTGCAAGTATGTTAATCAAAGATTAACATAGGGCTGATAGAAAGTTTACAATCAATCAGAAAGCTCTGCTTCTCAGACCCTTTTTATGTTTGCTTGCACGCATGTACAAGAAACATAGTACCACCATATGAGTTTTCATAGGTGTGCCTCCCCCACTTCTAATGCCCTGCTCCCTTTTGCAGGTGCGGCTGCACGGCGTCAATGAATGTCCAAGCTGTTTATGACAGCCGTTCAGATGCAGTGATGTACAGCTGAAAGGAAAACACCGCGGCTTGTGTAGGCAATTTGCATACTGCCGTCCGTCGGCAGTATGCAAATTGCCTACACGTCAGCGCTCACTGCATCCGAACTGTCATAGACAGTTCACCCCTCACACACACACACACACACACACACACACACACACACACACCTACGTAGCATGCTGGAGTCCACCCAGCGTGCTCATGCAGTCCCGACTTCCCCACACACTGTATGGCTGACAGGGTACTCAATCCCCGCCGGGCTTAGCTGCCCCCAACAGATTTCCAGGTGCCATGCTGGTAGCCCACCCCAGCGTGGGAAGTCCAGATGGTGACTGGGGTGCCCAATCCCCGCCGCTCCACTGTACCCCCACACACAAAACACCGACTTTCCAGTTGCCATGCTGGGAGCCCACCCCAGCATGACAAAAGTCCCACGTTGTCTTAAGAAAATTACCTGTAAGAAAAACAGTCCCTCACTGACTGTCTTGACCCCTCCCCACCTGCACCCACCCTCTGCGCACCCTGCCTCTCCCCATACCCCGCTCACCCCATACTTACCTCCAGTCCGGCACGACGATGCTTGGTGGACCAGGAGTGCGTCTGCACTCTTCAAAGCCGACCGCGAACTGAGGAAATGCCAGTAAGCTGTATAATGGAATAAATAGGGTTTTTTCAACTTTGATGTATATCTCAGGCATTTTTTGGAATTTTTTCACCAAATTTTCAACATGGGGTTCTTGGGACCCCGCCTCATGAATTCTGGCACTGTCATTTTGTTATTCTGTCCCAAAAGGTGATTTTGTGGTCACTGCGTGGAACCACTTTTCAGGACCAAGTAGCGAAATGACCGTGTCACAATTCATAAGGTAGGCCCCCAAAACCCTATGTTGAAAATTTGGGGAAAAAATTCTCAAAAATGACTGTTTTACGAGCATGGATTGTGCAGTTCCTATGCACGCTCGTAACGTCACAAACTTTTAATATTTTCACTCCAGATTTTCAACATTGCCATTTTACCACACCTCCTTATGAGCAGTATAGCTGTCATTTTTCACATCTCGCCCAAAATGTGTTTTCACGCAAGTAGCGCACAATGGCGCAGTTGGTGTGCGAAATCATTGTTTGGGACAGATTAAGAAAATCACAGTGACACTGTTCATAAGCAGAGGTCTTAAAATGGCTATGTTGAAAATTTGGTGACAAAAGTCCATAAACTGACTGTGTTACGAGCGTGCATTGCACAGTTTCCATGCACTGTCATAAGTTCACGAATTTGTTATATTTTCAGTCCAGATTTTCTACACTGGCATTTTTTCACACCTCCTTATGAACAGTACAGCTATCATTTTTCACACCCTGGCCAAAATGTGTTTTCGCACTGCTGGCACAGAAATGCGTTATCGCTGTGGGAAATCAGTGTTCCGGACACATTAAGAAAATCACAGTGACACTGTTCATGAGTGTAGGTCCCAAAATGCCTGTGTTGACAATCTGCTGTAAACAATCCCCAGACTAATTACATTATGAATGTGCGTTCCTGCGCGGTTTCTATGCGCTCGGTAAACTGCCAGTTTGTATATTTTCACTCCAGATTTTCAACATTGCCATTTTTTACACCTCCTCATGAACAGAACAGCTGTCATTTTTCACATCCTGTTCAAAATGTGTTTTCGCACCTGTGCTGCCAAATGGCGTAGTTGCTGTGCAAAATCATCTTTCAGCTAACAAACTGATATTGCCACTGTTCATGAGGTGGGGGTCACAAAAAACCCATGTTGAAAAATTGGAGTGAAAATACCAATGAACGCCTGCGCCATTAGGGTTTGAGGCCATAACGCCCCTCCCTGTAGAGAATGACAGGCATCAGGGGGTGTGACTTGGGATTGTCGCCTGTAATGCTCATACCATTCCACCCCCACCCACACCTGCAGCCAGTGACAGGCATCGAGGTGTGCCTTGGACTCTTCGGCCCCAAAGTTCACCCCATTCTCCTATACTGCACCCATCTCATCGTATTTCCTTATGGAATAGGATGAGCATAAGGCCCAAAGATCCCAAGGCACACCGTGACACTTGTCAGTGTCTGCAGGGTAGGGTGTGGTGAAATGGCATGGCTGTTATGCCTGATGACCCAATGGCATACCCCAATGCCTGTCAGGCTCTGCAGGGTGCTGGTGGGGTTGGCTTCAGTTCAATACCTCACTGTCATTCCTATTATGCATCTCTCTAACTCCTACACTACCAATGCCAATGCCAGCAAGCAAACATTCAGCATTGACAAATGCTTGTTATAATCCCTGTTAAACTGTCATGTACAGCCTGATCACCATGGCACATAGATTCTTCCTGTCAGCATTCCATCCTCTAGCACTGCTAAATGACTGGAATGATGTATTCTGACTCTGAACCAGCATTCCGAAACTATTGGTGGAAGAACTATTTTATTAAACATCTCCCTCTAATCAAGCAATCAAATCATTCAATCAGAATCTTTATTTATCCAGGCGAACATCATTGAGCAGAGCTCTTTTACAAGATGGACCTGGTTAGAACAGGGTCAGGTAACATCCATCATAAAAACATATAAATACATGTAAATAAGTATATAAACACAAACACAATGGTGCAGTAATAGTGGAGTCAAATGATAAAAGGAAGACAAGGCAAACCATAACAGAGGAGGATTCAAATACAAGGGGGCAGGTCCACCATTGAACCATGCAACTGTATATAAACCATGTTCTCTGTATAGAAGTACCAGTTAGTTAATTTACCAGGGGCAGTCACTAGTACTAGCCATGAAAATGGCTTGGAGAACCACCAACTAATGGCAGATGGGGTACCAGGAGGGGTATGTAATATGTAAGCGAAGGATAAACATTGTGAGAAGTGAAGTCCCAAGGACAGGTCGGTAGAACTGATGCGGCGGTGGGGGCCTACAGGGAGAGGGAAAGGGGAGTTGGGACTTTTATAGTATGATTGCATGTAGATTGTGGATGAGTGCAGTATAGAGTTGTGAAAAGAAGGCTGGAGAAAGCGGGAAGATAGACCAGTACCAAAGGGAGGACAGAGGCATCAAGGTGTTACATGAAAGCATGATGACAGACCAGGGCCAAGGAGGAGACAGGCACTAGAAGTAATTTGTTTATGGTTAAATGGTACAGGTTAGCATGATGACAATTCATGGTCATGGGAAACAATTGCAGTGATCATTTCTGAGACGTGAATATAAGAGCTTCAAAGATGAGATGCCGATGGGTGACCTCAGTTTCAGTTTTTTTTGCAATTTATTCCACAAGGAGGACAGTGTAAAGCTTATAGCAGCCCTGCCAAAGCGAGAGTTAACTTTGGGAACCATCAGTAGGAGAGATTTGCAACTTCTCAGGGCGTAATTGCCTATTGGTTTTATAGGAAGACAGTCTGTAATCTATTGGGGCAGTTTTTTGGAGATGGCTCTCAGGGTCCATAAGGCTGCATTTTTATCATGCCTGAATTAAAGAGAACTCCACCCCACTGATTGATATAGGGAGCAGTGGTGAGTGGAATAAGGCAGGCCTGTGATGAACCTCAAAGCTCTATGATATAATGTGTCAAGTTTGGTGAGGTAGGAAATGAGACAGTGACTGTAGAGGATGTCAGCATAATCTATCAAGGATAGAAAGGTTGATTGTACCAGCTGTAGTTTGGCATCTCTAGTTAAGAACCGGGCTATCCTAAAGATCAGGCCAAGTCTGTGTCGTAATTTTTTGAGTAATTTTTCAATGTGCTCTATAAAGGAGAGCCTGTGGTCCAGCAATACTCCCAGGTATTTGAATTTAGGGACAAATTCTAGCTCCTCACCAAGAATTGTAGTAATCTGTGGCACAGGATCTGATAGGGCTGAATTTACCATTTGGGCAGAGGGAGAAAAGAGCATTGCTTTTGTTTTCTTAGCGTTAAGTAATAGTTTTTTGTTTAGGAGTTGGTGTTGCAGCAGGTTGAACTCAGATTGAAGGTCATTACATGCAGATTGTAATGACGGGCGGCTTACATAAAGAAGTGTGTCATCTGCAAACAGATGAATGTTGGCCTTAGTTATGCTTTCATCAATATTGTTGATGTATATTGCAAATAAGATCAGTCCTAAGATAGAACCCTGGTGAACACCTCTTAGGAGAGGTTTGAGAGTTGAGAGATCTTCTTCCGCTTTCACCTTCTGGAAATGATCAGAGAGGTAGTTGCTGAACCACTGTAAAGATAATGGGTCAGTGCCTAGTGAGGTCAGGGAAGAGAGTAGCAGAGAATGGTCAACAGTGGTGAAGGCCTTGCTCAGGTCCAAGAATACGGCACGGGTGTAATTCCTGTTGTCTAACTCTCTTTGCCAGTCATTAGTCACTTTGGCAAGTGCTGTGATGGTACTATGTTTAGCTCTAAACCCTGATTGAACTGGATTAAGCAGGTTATTAGCTTCTAGATACTGCCTCAGCTGGTTACTTACGACTTTTTCCAGTAATTTTGACAAGACCAGGAGAATCAAAATTGGTCTGTAATTATTTAGATCACAGGGATTTCTGGACTTGAACAGGGGTATGATGTGCACTGTTTTCCATATTGAAGGAATGGATCCTTGAGTTAATGATAGGTTAAATAAATGGGTTATGGGCATGGCTAACACATGGATGGCCACCTTTAAAAACTATGGGTCGAGGGTATCTGCACCAGCACTTTTTTTATATCTAGTTTTAGCAATAGGTCTTCAACTTCTTTCAGAGTAGTAGGATGCAAGGAGAAGACTGAATTGGTGCCGCTAGGATCTGCATCTTGATTATCCACCTGAGAGCGTATCAAATTCATCGGGGAATTGTCGAAGGCTAAGCCTGCAGTCGCAAAGTGATTATTGAAGGCATCCAGAACTTCCAGTCTGTCACTAATGGTGCTATTGTTTAAGGAGATTTCATCAGGTAGTGAGCCACCGGACGTGTGACCAGACAAGTCCTTGATGGTTTTCCAAAATTTTGTAGGATTTTTGGAGGCAGAGAGAAATTCAGAATGATAGTATGCATCTTTTATATCTCTAACCATTCTAGTACATGAGTTTTGTGCCCTTTTGAACTTGCACCAGTCAGCAGCAGACTGGGTTTTGCGTGCTTTTTTCCTTAGGTTATCTCTTTCAGTCAATGCAGATTTTAGTAATGGTGTGAACCATCTACATGCATTTTTTGCTATTCGCACCTTAACTATAGGGGCATATTTATTTAGGGCGTCTAGGATAATTTTGCTGAATATGTCGAATGCTGATTGTGTGTTTTTTGCCAAATAGAACTCTTGCCAATACAAGGAGTGTTTCAGTTTGTTTATGTAGGCAGTGAGATCAAAGTTCCATCTAGATCTCTTGGCACCAAACTTCAGCGAAGTAGTAGGTTTGTTGCTTGATCTTATGCAAGCAATAAATGAGTGATCACTGATATCACTGAAGAAGGTGCCGGCAAAGGAGAAGAGATGTGGTTTATTCACTAGGATAACATCTAGCAGGGAGCTGTTATCCACGTTCTTTTTATTTACTCGTGTTGGTTCAACAATGAGTTGCAATAATCCATTGGTGTCACAGAAAGCTATGAGAGGAGCGACAGTTTTAGATAGCCAGTCTAAATTAAGATCCCCAAGAATAATTATTTCTGAGGATTGTTGTTCGATGATATTACTCAGATGAGGTAACAATTGTAGATTGGCAGAAGGAGGTCTATAGCACCCTATGCTACATAATGTTGAAGTGTGCGAGATGGTGACTTGAAGAGACAGACATTCATAAGCATTTGCAACAGATAAAGCATTCAGACAGGATGCCGTATACCTATCCTTGACATAGATGGAAACCCCTCCACCCCTGGAGTGTCTGTCTGCTCTAAATAGTAAATAGGGATATTGACTTCCCTGTCAGAGGTGGCTGGTCTAAGCCAGGTTTCTGAAACCACTAGGATGTCTGGTCGAGTATGGAGGACCCAGTCCTGGAACATGGAGAACTTTTTTAACAGACTGCATACATTAATGTGGAGGAAACTCATGCCTTTCAGTGTGGCAAGGTCAGAGGGCGATGTGATTGCAGCTGGTGGCCAACGGATTGAACTCCACATTTCCTGAACACAGGAGAAGAAGGAGTAAAAGTTTTCTTGGAGTGGCAATAGTAAGCTTCGTACTGGTAACCCCTTTACGTCGTTGTGGTCCATCATCCTGAGGGGGCGCTCCCCAACATTTTTTGCCCTTCCCACTAAGGGTGGCAGAGACAAGTACTCTGACTGCTATCTGTAGAGGTGATGCCTCTATGATGTTGGCAGAAGTCATAAGCTGAGGTGGTAATTCATTTCGTGTACCAGCGTTAAAGGTAATATGAAAATAGTGTTGAAGAATTGGGGAGTTGAAGAGGCATATATCCACGTAGGGACAGGAACTAGTTACAGAGCAGATCAGATTAGTATCCACAGTAATAAAGGCTTGAGGTGGCATATATTGGGTATGCGATATGAGATAGAAGAAGGACCAGAGCAGGATCCACGATTTGACGCACATAGTGGAATAAGAATGGGGGGAGCTAGAGAGGAGTGAGCTAGAAAGCCGGGGCGGGGTTTATGTGTATTTAATCAGGACCGAGGGGGGGGGTGCATGAAAAAATTGGCAGCTAGTGCTCCCTTCCTGGAGGTAATCAGTCCCTGAGGGCAAGTCCGTACCTGTGTTTCTGTGAGGGGCTGGTGGCTTCAGACCTGGACTGCGGGTGGCAGTCTGGCAGGTCGGGTTCGTCAGAGAACCACGGCTGTGGCTCTCAGACTACCTGGAAGGAGAAGGCAGAGGAGAATTAAATAAGAAAGTCAGAGGGGGTGGGGCTGCTTGTGGAGCTAAAAAGAAATGCAGACGGGCTTAAACGGAGGGGGGTGTTGCAGACCAAGATGTTAGGCAAGGTGCCTCCAAGTCTAAGTGAGCAATAACAGGGCTATTTAAAACACAATACTAGTGTAAAAAGGTGAGGTGGGGGTTTCAAAGGCCTGAGCTGAGATTGCTACTGGTCTTATGAGGAACTCAATACAGGCATTTACATTAAATCAGAAAACTTCAGCTATAAAATAGAAACAAGACAGTGAGGAAAACATTCAAAAAGTATACTTTTAACACTTTTCTTTTGGAATAAGTTTTTAGAATAGCAATAATGCACTTCCAGGAGTTAGATTAACAGTCAGTAAATCACCCCCTGGGGCAATATGGGACTCGGCTACGCCTCGTGCCACATTACACCCCTGGGAGTGATTAACAGACTGTTAATTTAACTCCTTGTCATGCCGTACTGTTTAATTGTCAGTCTGTTCCAAAGAGTCCCCTAAGGAAGCTCCAGTTGAGTGAAACACAGGGACGTCTGGACTGTGGTCCCCCACCCTGTGCATAGTTCCTACCCTTTGTTGTGTAGTTTCACCAGCAATAAACCTTTTACACACTTGTGGAAATTATGGATTACCTGTGATTCTTTGGCTGATTCTGTGTGCATTTTCACTTTGTGAGTGCTTCTATGCTTGACTTTGCTGTTCTGAGGAGTCAGCTGCAAGGGGTGTGTATGGAGACAGGTTCCTACTGTGTGGGGCGCACACAGCTAGTCTGTTCTGGGAGGGAGCAGCCTACTGCAGGGGGGTGGTCGGTGTGTGGAAAGTGGGGTTCCAGCTGAGGGATGCACATAGCCAGTCAGTAGAGGGGGTTTATGAGAAGGGGGGTTCCAGCAGTGAGGGTGCATGCTTGGTCCACTGCCCCCTATCCCTTGATGTAGGCTCCCTTTACAGTACACCAAACCCCCTCTATGGGAAGGGGAGTTCCAGCTGTGGGGTTGGAGCATACAGTCAGTATGATCTTCGGGGGGGGGTCCAGCTGCTGGGGGAAGGCTGGTCTGTAAGAAGGGGGTTCCAGCTGTGCAGCCATGACTGGTCCACTGCCCCCAATACTTCATGTTCCCTCACTTTACAACCCACCAGCCCTCTCTCACACATGCCCCCTGAGCTGCTTTCATGGTCTTCCAGCACTTCCCAAAGAACAAAGTCAGAAGAAGGTGCCTCGCACTCAAAGCTAGACAATGAAGGGTCTGTTGACTTGAACCACTGGGACAAGTTTGGGATGTTAGCCACCTGTTTATTTTATTATCAGGACAATAGAGATTCAGATTCCAATTGAATATTCTTGGTCTGAAGCCTTCATTGGATAGGATCCAGTTTTAAGTGCAGGGCACCATCTTCTGACTTTGTGCTTCATTTTTGGGCTGGCTGCCCTTAGCCGCTGCACTAACCCTGCACCACTGGGATCACAGACTTCACTCACCTGCACCCACTTCCCAAAGCCCCTCTCCCAACTAGTAACATCCTTCATCCACAACAACCTTGCCATCTCCCTCCATCCCAGTTAATTGGAACCCCCCCATATCCTTGACACACTCCCACCCTGCATGACCCCCCATTGACACCAAATCCCAGGCCCATGACACATCCACCACCATATGGGTTGTCCAGACACTTTCCCTCCACAGGCCCTGCACAGCCCCAGACAATAGCTACCTTACCTTTCCTTCTTTTTGTTCCCTGACACCAGCTAACCCTCCATCGACAGCCCCAAATACTATCCCTACCTCCTTCTATGTCCCGAGACACCACTCAGTACCCCCTCCCTCCATGACCTGACACTGACTCCACTCACCACCTCCTTCTTCCATGCCCCCTCACCCCACAGTGCCCCCAACACCTGCAGTCCCCTCCAACACCCTCACTTTCTCTCCACAGTCCCCCCAACTCTACCACAAGTGACACCAACCAAGAGAGAGTCTTAAGAGGGAAGCCTGGTCCAGGGCCTGGAAGGGGAATCCAGCAGTGGGGAGGGTGGTTGGCTGGGGGAGGGGTCCAACTACAGAGAAAGTGATTGACTGAGGGGATGCTGAACTTGTGGTTAGTCCAGTCGCAGGGAGTGTGGAGGCTGGTCCAGCGATAGGGTGGTAGTTCAGCTGCAGGGAGGGTGGTAAGGAGGCTGGTCCAGCTGCAGGGATGATAATCAGCTAAGGTGGGAAGGGTGATGTTGCAGGGATGTTCAAGCTGCATGGAGGGTGATCGGGGGTGGAGGCTGATCCAGGGTCTTGAAAGGTGGTCAGGCAGTGTGGAGTGTTGGGGCTTGTCTAGCTGAAGGGAGGGTGGTTGGAGGGATGCTTTTCCTGGCATTGGGTGGTGACAATTCCACAATAGGGAGGGGGAAAAGGAGGCGAGCCTGCCACTAGGGTGGGTTGGCTCAGGAGCCTGCCATCAGTGCTGAGTGGCCTCGGGCTCAGGGGAGTACAGCCCCTACATGGGGAAAGGTACTTGCAGGTGGGACATCACAGAGGTATGTGTGTGTGTCCAACACTCAAGGATGGCATCTATACCCTTGAGGTGTCTGTATTTGCACCTATAAACCACTTTGTGCCTGTGCTGGACAAGCACCAGCCTCCCTTAAACAGAGCATTCTGTCTAGAGCTGGACCACTCCCAGCCCAGCCCACCTACTCCATGCAGCCCCCATACACACAACTAGGGCTCCTCTTCCCACAGACCAGTCACCACCTTACAGCTGGAACCTCCCACCCCTTTGATGAATGGACTCATTGTTTCTTGTGCCCACCCCACAGCAGGCATCTCCCCTTCCCACAGACAAGCCACCCCATGCTGCTGCCCCCACTTCAGGAGAGGGCTAGGGAGTGGAAGATCTACAGCAGAAAACTGCTGCCCAGGGTTCTGCGGTATAACTTCTGGCAGACAAGAAAAGTGCACCTCCCCTCCCTCCTTCTGTCACCGACTTACAGACTCACTTCCTCTGATTGACAGCCACAAACATGGCAGGTTTTTTTTTTACTTAATTTTAACATACTATAGGGACTTAGCACCATCCAAAACATGTGGATGTCAAGGGGCCACTTTTGTGTCTTGACATCCACAATATGGTGGCATGCCTTGCGTGCTCCACAATGAAACTTTGCCATTCTAGTCTTTCCTTCTAGTTCTGTGAGTGGAGTTATGCTGGGGACCACATAACTACACTCAGCAAAGAACTGGTTGTGCTCCTCAGTTATCCAGTGTGCTGCTTACTAAAATTGTATGGAAACACAGAGCAAGTGGCAGTGCACTACGAGCGTAAGACTAAGGGCACCAGGTTCAGCTCTTCAAAAACATTTTGTTTCCCCACATAACAGAGCACCAGTGATGAAAGCAGGGACTAAATCAGTGCTTCTCCTCTTGACTACAAAGCCCCTTCCCAAGGAAGCCTCATAGTCAATAGGTGAAGTGCTAGGGTTTAGTCCCTGCTTTCATCACTGGTGCTTTGTTATGTGGGGAACTAAAATGTATTTGAAGAGCTGAACCTGGTGCCTTTTGTTATCTTATGCTTGTAGTGCACTGCCATTTGATCAGTGGCTGCACAACCAGAAGGAATGACTAGAATGGCAATGCATCATTTTGGAGCTCATAAAGTCTTTTCTTCTAGTTCTGTGTTTATACGTCATGGGGGGAGGGTGCATTTTTGTTCTAGTCTTTTTTTTCCAGTGCAGTGGTGCTAAGTACAGAACTAAAAGGAAAGACTAGAATGGCAACATGCCATCGCGGAGCACATTAATCATGTCACTATATTGTGGATGTCAAATGCTGAACTGGGAATTTAAACATCCAGAATATGGAGGTGATGCACTGAGTATCTGCAGCATTCCAAAGGTTGCTAAAATACATTTTTATTGACTATTTTTTTCAAACTGTCCTATAAACAATTTTAGCACACCAGTACTATCCCTGTGATGTGGTCAACATATTATCATTCAATAAACATCAATATCAATTGTAAAAGAAGTAAATAAAACAGTTTCAACATGCCGTACATACCTCCCAGCATGCAACCATGCTGTTACAGTACAGCACTTCCAGTTTCTTTTGTCATCCACAACATGGCACCATGTTTCACATATTCACTTCAGGTCAACACCGAAGGACACTGCAGTTCTAGTGCCTTCTGTTTTTGTGTGAAGATGCACAGATATAGAAGAGACTAGAATGGCAATGCCCCATCTGGATGCATGTAATATGTGTTGCCATGTTATAAATAGCAGGATGCGTGGCCTCTGAAGGATTGTCCATGGTTTGCATTAACTTTTGTCAGTACTGGTTTTCCTGCAGCTTTCATCTTAAAAATGATGGTGCCCATTTTCCAACCACCTGGCCCCATCTAACTGCAGATTAGGGTCAGAGACCACATACTACACTAAAACCAACTGCTCTCTGTGGCTAAAAGCCACAGATTTCTTTCAACAATAGCATGAAATTATTTTCTTTCCACTATTAAAGGGTTCCAACATTTTATGTAAACAACTTCATCAGGGCTCAGTGGTACTGGTACCTATGATATTGCTCTGAGAAGTCAGTTCAGCTCAGAATGATACTTGTAGTTTTATTACGTTCACTTGCGCACATGCCCAAGGAACATTTTGGGAGAGTAGCACACTTTGGAGGTGTGCCTCTCCCTTGCAATCCACTGCTCAGTTGAGCAGGCGTGGCGGTCCTGCACCAATGGGTGCGGGAGCTGTGTATGACAGTGGTGGTCTTTGCTTCAAAGAAAACCACCACTGTCATACAGAGCACCGTGTCACGCCGCCCCCCCCAAAGCTTTGGTGCCACGCTGGGAGCCCACCCCAGCGTGGCAAATGTCCCATGTTGTTTGCCGACGGGGGTGCCCAATCCCCCGTCGTCTCCACAGCCCTCCCCAAGTCATCCTTCTGCCATGCTGGGAGCCCACCCCAGCGTGGCAAACGTCCCGCGTTGTTTGCCGACGGGGGTGCCCAATCCCCCGTTGGCTCCTCGGCCCCCCCCAGCCATCCTTGTGCCATGCTGGGAGCCCACCCCAGCATGGCAAACGTCCCACATAATCTTTTTTTTTTTTACCTGAAAAGCAAAAGCGGTCCCATGGCGCTTCTCCCAGTCCCCTCCCACAACCCGCACCCACCCACTGAGCACCAGCCTCTCCCACCCCTCACCCCATACTTACCTCTGGAGCTTGGCACGACAATCTTCGTGGACCGGAACACGCTCTGTACTCTTCAAAGCCGACTGCCAACTGAGGCAATGCCGTAAGCTGTATAATGGGCTAGATAGGGGTTTCAACTTTATTGCATATCTCAGGCATTTTTTCGAATTTTTGCACCAAATTTTCAACATGGGGTTTTCGGGACCCCTTCTCATGAATGATGTCACTGTCATGGCGTTATTCGGGCCCAAAGGGTTATTTCGCAGTCACTGCGTGAAATCACCCTTCGGGCCTGAATAATGCCATGACAGTGACATCATTCATGAGAAGGGGTTCCAAAAACCCCATGTTGAAAATCTGGTACTTAAATTCCAAAAAATGACTGTTTTACGAGCGTGCATTGCACAGTTCCTACGCAGGCTCGTAAGTTTGTGAATTTTCAATATTTTCACTCCAGATTTTCAACATTGCCATTTTACCGTACCTCCTTATGAGTAGTACAGCTGTCATTTTTCACATCCTGCCCAAAACGTGTTTCCGCCCATGTAGGGCACAATGGCGCAGTTGGTGTGTGAAATCAATGTTTGGGATACATTAAGAAAATCACAGTAACACTGTTCATTAACAGAGGTCTTAAAATGGCTATGTTGAAAATTTGGTGAAAAAATTCCTAAAAATGACTGTTTTACGAGTGTTCATTGTGCAGCTCCTATGCACGCTCGAAGTTTGTGAATTTTCAATATTTTCACTCCACATTTTCAACATTGCCATTTTACCACACCTCCTTATGAGCTGTGCAGCTGTCATTTTTCACATCTTGCCCAAAATGTGTTTCCACCCAAGTAGCTCACAATGGCACAGTCGGTGTGCGAACTCAGTGTATGGAACAATTAAGAAAATCACAGTGTCACTGTTCATGGCAGAGATCTTAAAATGCCTATGTTGAAAATTTGGTTAAAAATTCTAAAATGACTGTTTTACGAGTGTGCGTTGCGCGAGTTCTCTGCCTTCGTAAGTTTAAATTTTCAATATTTTCCTCCACATTTTCAACATTGCCATTTTACCACACCTCCTCATGAGCAGTAGCTGTCAATTTTTCACATCCTGCCCAAAACATGGCGTTTCCGCCATGTAGCGCACAATGGCGCAGTCGGTGTGCGAACTCAATGTATGGGACACATTAAGAAAATCACAGTGACACTGTTCATGAGCAGAGGTCTTAAAATGGCTGTGTTGAAAATTTGGTGACAAAATTCCTAAAACTGACTGTTTTACTAGTGTTCATTGTGCAGTTCCTATGCACGCTCATAAGTTTGCAAATTTTCAATATTTTCACTCCAGATTTTCAACATTGCCATTTTACCACACCTCCTTATGAGGAGTGCAGCTGTCATTTTTCACATCTTGCCCAAAACGTGTTTCCGCCCATGTAGCGCACAATGGCACAGTCGCTGTTCGAACTCAGTGTATGGGACACATTAAGAAAATCACAGTGTCACTGTTCATGAGCAGAGATCTTAAAATGGCTATGTTGAAAGTTTGGTGAACAAATTCCTAAAAATAACTTTTACGGGCGTGCATTGTGCAGTTCCTACGCACGCTCGTAAGTTTGCGAATTTTCAATATTTTCACCACATTTTCAACATTGCCATTTTACCACACCTCCTTATGAGCAATACAGCTGTCATTGTTCATCCTGCCCAAAACATGTTTCCGCCCATGTAGTGCACAATGGCGGAGTCGGTGTGCAAAATCAATGTATGGGACACAGTAAGACAATCACAGTGACACTGTTCATTAGCAGAGGTTTTAAAATGCCAATGTTGAAAATTTGGTGAAAAAATTCCTAACAATGACTGTTTTACAGCGTGCGTTGCACAGTTCCTATGCACACTCGGAGGTTTGCGAATTTTCAATATTTCCACCCCAGATTTTCAACATTGCCATTTTACCACACTTCCTTATGAGCAGTACAGCTGTCATTTTTCACATCCTGCCCAAAACCTGTTTCCACCTATGTAGCGCTCAATGGGGGTAACAAAAAGGTCATGCTGAAAATTTATTGTGCAAATACCAGCAATCGCACAGGGCATTAGGGTAAAGCACAATACGTGCCAAACACCACTGAAATACCTGCAAGCGAACGTTCGGCATTGACAAATGCTTGTTTCAGCTTGCCTAGCTCAGTCCTGCTAGTACATCTCACTCATGCTTCGGGAGTTCATAGCAGGAATTTACTTTGCTAAAAGTTTAATGGCTTCCCCTCAGGATTACAGCCAGACTCACATTGACAGCTTGATCCTGAGATGAGCTAATATCTCGGATGAACTAGAGAACAATATTGGGAAGTACCACTAAACCATGAGGAAGTGGTTTTCCATAAAACATTTGAACCATTTTGTGGTGCAAAGTAAACAAATTCATTCTGTTGTTTAAAGAAACATCAGAGGTGAAACATTCTTTACTGTCTCATGCGTCTACCTATGACAACATGGAAGCAGCTCTTCTGCACTACATTTAATTCTTGTCCTCATAGGGAAGTGGGCATCTGGGAGAGTTTAAAGCAGTGTAGTAAGGTGGCTCAAAGTTCCTCAAATGGAGCCGCAGTGAAGACACAGGAACCATACTTGGAGTAGCTAGGCTATACAGTGTTCTAAAGTAAGAAAAAAAAACTCACAATTTTGGAGTGGTTAAAATGCCAGTTTATTGTGAAATACATAGAAAGGATAGCACCCCCTGCAAAGCACCGATGTTTTACGTCACTGCTTTGTGCTTTTTCAAAGACATACCGTCATAGTAAGGGACTGGTTTTATAGTGCCCATATGCAAATTAAAGAGAATACTAATGACTCTCAGAGAGAGCTACAAAGTGCAAAACATAACATTGTACAAAATAGCATCATTTTATAAATAGTCATGTACGGCTAAATAAAGTGCAAGTGCAGGTGCTCACAGTATTTATTTCTAGTCTTTTCTACAAAATCATAATTCTGCAATGCGCGAGTACACTATGGAAACTGTCCTGCTCCACAGATTACATCAGCGGGGAGTGGGAGGATTAGAAAAAAACAACAAACTACAACAGCAGACATGAAGGGGGGGAGGGGAATAGTGAGGTTGGGAGGGGAAGGAACTATAAGTGCAATACATTTGTTAGAAAATGCGTGCTAGAGTCACAATTTATACTGTCTACACATGGCCAATATTAGCATAGCAAATGTTCCATAAATCACAGGTTAGGAAAATTATTTTGATTTTCTAATTGGTTCAGATCTATGTTGCTCATATCAATATTTTCAAGATAATTATCCAAATAAATACTGTATTGTTATTTCTGTACAAATATATTACCAATTTCTACTGAAAATCATACAGAATAGCTGGAATATAGTCAACACACCACAAAAAGATATTCTTTAAACAAGCTATTTTAAATATAGACTAAGCTGAGAGGTGTGCCATTGTATCACAAGCACTACACCATCAGTAGTATATACTGCAACATGTACCTGTAAGTCCTTTTAAATTAATATGACTTATTCATACATGTAGGGCAACATTACATGATAATGAGACTTGTCATTTGTCCATGTTTGAATGAGCATAACAGCAGCTGTTCCTCTGGTTTGGGGGCAACAGTTCCCAGGAGTCCTTTGGTTGACTCCATGATTAAAGTCATGGATAGCCAATTGCCGGAAAGCAGTGGTGTGATTGTCTCCTGGCCCTGTCCTCATCTGTCCAGAAAGAGAAGCGCCAATAATCGATGAGAGTGGCACAGTGAAGATCTTTGCCACAGAACTAGAAAGTAAGACTTTCTTTCTAGTTCTGTGCTGGCACACATGCAGCATAGGGAGCATCCATTTTCCCATAGAATTAAATGTTTTTTTAATTTCTATAATTTTTCCCAATCCTCCCCCCACCACACCCACTGTACCATGCTTGCGCATGATTAGGCTGTAGCTGCTGTATTGGCACCAATCACCATTTAATCAGTTACAGCAGCAGCAGACCAGTATAGCACTATGCAACTCTGCAAACCAGTTGCAGGGGTTGTGTTGCATGTACTGAGGCAAATTATTCTTTTTAGAAGCAGAGCGGGAAGGAAGATGCAAAGGGAAGAAATAGCAGGAGAAGGTTTGAGCTTGAATGGGGAGGCACATTGGGCCAGGTGGATTGGGCACACTGGAATGGCATTCGGACTTGGGCAGTGCACACTAACATGGCAGCAGCCAGTGTACAGAGCACATGGAAACCACTTACCTTGTCAACAATAAGAAGTCTAAAATAAAAAAAAAGTTAGTTCCATGATCTTCCCATTTCCCTTGTTACCTTTATATTTCCTCTCATCTCCTGTTCTCTCCGCCTACTATCTTTCCCATGTACTTTTTCTCCCGTATCCTTTTCTGCCTTCAACCCTTGCCCTTTCTCTTGCTCCCTTTCTCAGGTTTTGGTACTTGGTTTGCCAGGGCACATCAGGCCATGTTTACATTATGTGGTGATCTCAATGATGTTACCATCTTGTAAATTTATGGTCTGTCCCCTTGCATTGATTTATAGAGCACCAATTTCAGGGATTTCCTTAACCCCTCCCCCAGCAGCAGCTTACCACTAAAGGACTTGAAAAGTTCACTTCTCAGAATTTTTAATAGCCTCTCCTCTATAAGTAAAGAGAAGGGGTTGTAAATCCTCAATGAGACAAGCTGGCCGTCCAATCCATTCCTCTTCTTGGTCCCCTATTTGAGCAGGTGCTGCCCCAGCGCTCTCTCACATTTTGTGATGTATTCAATTGGAGCGCACAAGGGTGTGCTGTATTGATAGTAATGGAAGCCAGTTTCTAAATACTATTTTTTATATTTTAGAGGGCCACAGGAGTCCAATCAAAGCTGCAGCTCAACTAACAACGGCTGTGTGTATTGGCTGCTGCAAGGATTGGACCAAGCAAATGTGAGGGATCATCCTAGAGAAAATAAAATAGTGCAGGTAGCCAGGTAAAGGGTTGGAGGAAAGCACAACTAACTAATATGCAGTACAAAACAATGCAAAGACATATCACAGATAATTCTTTTCAAGTATCCATACAATTAATAACACACATTAGTTAATTCAAATGCATAGGTTACAAAAAAGAAAGAAAAGCATACTGCATCTCAACACTGTTACAAAAATGATAGAGATCCCAGTCAAACCTGGAAATATTAGCTGGTTCCCATTAACTCAAACAGGGCAAGCAATACTGAGGAGGAGGCTAGTTCAAATGGAAGAACAGAAGGAATTCGTGTAGTCTCAAAGCCATGAGCTCCTCTCCAAAAGTAAAGTTCCAAAAGAAAAAGATGGGGATCAGCCTGCCAGACAAGGCAGAGGCAGAGAGCAGAACTACAGAAGCAGTGAAGAGAAATCATAAGGCCTTCTTCAGATAAGTTAGTGAAAAGAAAAAAATGAAGGGGGGGGGGAGACTGGAAAAAAGAGGGGGAATGGGTGGTGAATGATGAGAGGACAGGCATACATCTTAAATAAAGTTAATCAGATACTGAAAAATCTGCTCCGCCAGTCTGATTTCAGATTTTGAGCTATCCTCCGATACTAGTCTGAAATCTGCTTCTTCTGTAAAATATAATAAAAACAAATCCCTCCACCTCATGGCAAATACACCCACCTCCTCCCACCCTATTCTCTGACCCCAAGAATGCATCAAGTACCCCCACACCGTCCTCTAACACCCAACCTCCATACTTCCCCCAAGCCCCCAGTGAATTTTTCTTATTAGTAAGGTATGTAATGGTAAATGAATCCTTTCCACTCACCCACACCAAATCATTATCCACCTACCTTCCCCCACCTCATCAACTATCCCAACCCCCAAATTCAAGTTACAAGTTCCCACCCTATCCACCCTCTTGTATCCAACTTCCCTTCCTACTCCCTCCCAAGTCTTCAGATTATAAGGATACTGACAGACATGCACATATAGTCCCTCAGTGGAGTGATCATGCTCTCTCTTCAGTGTCCCAATACTATAAATGAATGATGAGGTCCTCCTATGGCATCACTTTTTTTGGCCACTTATCAGCCAATCAGGTGTTACTATAAGAGGACACCATCATTCATTCATAGTACTGGGAACTGAAGAAAGAGTACCATTTCTCCAGCATGGGACCATAGATGCCCTCTTTCTCTGTATGCTCATAATTTGGGTATATGGGGGAAGATGGGTGCTGGGCGATTGTCATTTGAATCTGATGGTCAGGGTAGTTGATAGTGTGGGAAAGTAGGTTGGTTTCTGATTTCATACTGTGCCAGCTAAGCTTTAGTGCGTGCATGTAAAGTTATGGAGGGTCAGAAGTGGTGGTGACCAAAGGAGGGGAGGACAGAATAGATGAGAGCAGGGGAGGGGGGGCAGAGACAAAAGGGGTGACAGAATGAGGGGCTGAGTAGTCAGAGGGGTGGGATTGGATAGGAATCTACCAGGGTTACATAAGTATGTGATAGGGCAGGGCTGGGTGTGGGGGAGAGAGGGATAAGGAAAGGATTTTAAAGTGTGGGGTGAGGTGAGGGGAAACCGGGAGGAAGGGGTGAAAATTGGGGGATTAATATTTGTGAAGAGAAAGCAGGAAGATGAGGGGGATAAAGAGGGGTAATGGGAGTAAGTGCTCAGTGGGGTCACACCTGGCAGGGGAGGAAGTGGGGGGATGGGTGCTATGCAGGACAGATAAGCTATCAATACAGTAGGATTATGCACAGGTGATGCAGTCGCAGTTACTAAGAGTGGCCAGGTACTGCAGCAGCTTGGCCTTAAATGGGTGTAGTTTCATTTCCTCAATCCGCTCAGAGTTAAGGGAATTTAGCCAGCAGGGGGCCCTGTATTCGAAGGACCATTGCCCTAGTGAGGTCTGGCAGAATAGGGTAATGAAGGCAGCTTTACTCGACCTCCTAGTTAGTCTGGATGAAGTGGAGTTCCTTAGCAGTTGCCTCTCTCCAGGAGGAGCAAGACCTAGGGTGGATTTGTCACTAATAGACAGACTTGGTACTGTATTCTGCTATTCAGGTTTAACCAACCAATGCTTGAGTATAGTTCACAAGTGTGAGTTAAACAGACCACACCCAGGACTAGTCTGCAGGCTTTGTTTAAGACAATCTTGATTCACCTAAGTGCTGTATCGGTACCGGCTCCGTAGACTACCAGTCCATAATCTATGATAGAGAGCACAGAGCACAGAGCTGTTAACTGCAAGCTTAATGGCACTTTTGGTGAGGCACTGCTTATGCTGGTAGAGCTGACCTAGTCTGGCACTAGCTGCCTTGGCAACATGGTCTATGTGCTGGCTGTAGGAGAGAGAGCCGTCAAGGTAGACATCAAGGTACTTAAAGGTGGTGACCATTTCAAGTGTATCAAACTTGTTATTGTAGATATTGAGGTGATGAGACATATGACGGTTTTGATGGGAGGCAAACAACATTGTTTTAGTCTTAGTGTAGTTGAGCAAGAGCTTAGACTGAAGGAACCATTTTTCCACAGCAGTAAAGTCATCTTGCATGCCTTTTTCCAGCTCTTCCAGAGTAGAGTGACATGTGTAGAGAACAGCATCATCTGCATATAGAAGGATCTTATGCTGGCAGACTTTGGGGAGTTCATTTAGAAACAGGCTGAACAGCAGGGGGCCCAGAATGGAACCTTGGGGCACCCCTGTGTTGACATGCCAATGGTCGAATAGAACACCAAGAATCTTAACCTGCTGGTTCCTGTTAAAGAGGTAACTCTGGAACCAGCCTACAGAGACGGAGGATATACCAATGTTAGAGAGCTGTGTGAGAAGCAAGTCGTGGTTGACCGTGTCGAAGGCCTTGGTGTGTCGATGAAAGTGGCCCCCACCAACAGCCCTCAGTCTAGTGCTTCATGGATATGACCGGTAAACTCAACCGATGCAGTTGAAGTACTATGTGCCTTCCGAAAGCCATGCTGTTCCTGGCATTGAAGGTTGTATTTATCAAGGTACATACCTAACTGATCATATACTATCCTCTCTAGTGCCTTGGAGGGGGGGAGAATTGAGATTGGCCTGTAGTTGGCCAGGCAGGTTCTGTCCCCACTTTTAAAGACCGAGGTGACCACCACAGCTTTCCAGCACTGAGGGAAAATGCCAGTGGTTAGCGAGAGATTTAGGATCCAGGTTAGAGTGGAGAGTAACACATCCAGGGTGAGAGCCACAATCTTTAGGTCAAGTGAGTCCCCACTGGATCTAGTGTTCCCGAAAACTTTTTCTAAGTATTTTTTTGCCTCAGTTGTAGAGATCACCTTCAGGTAGAAGGGAGGTGATGTGTGTGTTGGAGGGATGTCAGTACAACTAATGACAGAGCTAGGCACAGGTCAGAGATAGCCTGGAGGAAGGACCCCACTAAGGTCTCTGAAGGCCTTGTTGATGCCATCTTCAATAGTTTTGGGATCCTGGGTAATCGCATCCTCAAAGTTTTTTTTGCGATGATGGTGATTTACTTGCTCTGCCTGTTAGGGTTTTTATATTGTCCCAGAATCTGTGGCTGTCATGCCAAGAGTTGTCCAGTTCACTTTTAAGGTGAGATCTTTTTGTAAGGCGAATGGCTTGAGTGCACTTATTATGTACTGCTTTGTATTTCTGTATGTCAGAGGGGGACCCAGTGCTCTTAGCCCTATGCCACAGGTTATCCCTGACCCCCATGAGCTCAAGGAGCTGTGGTGTGATCCATGATTTGCTGGTTCCTTTGATTTTCCTCATTTTTAGGGGGGGCAAAGATGTTGCAGGCTGAGTTAAACTTGGTGATAAAGCACTCAAGAGCAGCATTCACATCGATGGCAGCGAGGCAAGATGTCCAGCTTTTATAATTCTGGAGGTTATTGTTTTTTAGGGAGGGGTTCAGGGTCTTGTTTGTCCAAGAATATAAGATTGGTGAGTGGTCACTGATACAGCCGGCTAGCACAGAGGTTTTAGTTATTCTTTGTGGCCAGCTGGATAGTACCCAGTCTATGAAAGTACTTGAACCGGTGCAATAGTTTACACGAGTGGGGGATTTAACAATTTAGACCATGTCTATGGCTGCTGTTGCATCCTGGTAAGGTGCAGCATCTGGGGATAACCAATTTATATTAAAGTCCCCTAACATTATGATTTCAGATTGATGGTGATTACTAGATAAATAATCAAGTGCTAGTTTGAAACCAAACTCTTGATCTTTAGGGAGTATGTACACCGAGATTATAGTTAAACACTTTCCCTGGGACCCAAGTTAAAGTCTGCTTGAGTGCGCAGGCCTTCCCCCGTTATCTACAGAGGGATCTGCCCCCCGGTAAATCCCCCCTGCCCCTATCAAGTCTCCCTTTCCTCTCCCCTCCCTCCTTTCCACCAGTAACCTTCCCCTTCTTTCTGTTCCATCCTCTCTTGAAGCTATTCACCTCTTCAAGCAACTCATTCCACTTGGCTACCACTCTCTTGGTGAAAAAGTACCTCCTTATATGTCAAGTTTTCAATTTAACTGCTTTAGGCTATGCCCCGGTGGACTTTTTTTCACTAACACTGAGGAGGCCCTCTGTATTCACCCTGTTAATATCTTTAAGGTATCTGAACGTCTCCGTCATGTCCCCCCTCTCCCTTATGTCCTCCAGGGAGTGCCTATTTAGCCTCCCAAGCCTCTCTTCATAGATGTTGTCCTGCTGGCCCTGGACCATCTTGTTTGCCATTCTCTGGAGTGGACTCCAGCAAGTTACATCCCTCTTAAGATAAGGGCACCAATACTGCACACTGCACACAGCACTCTAGGTGTAGTCTTACTAGTGACCTGTACAGAGGTAGTATGACCTCCACCGTCCTGCTGGTAATCTTCCTGCCTAGCATTAAGGAGCAGATTGTGGACTGTGGTGGCAGTATGACCTCTGCCTTCCTGCTGGTACTCGCTCTTGCTTACATTAAGAAACAGATTGTGGGGTTCCTGGAGGTGAACAGACTCCAATATATTATACAGCGTGATTTTATGATGGGGAGGTCTTGTCAGAAGTACCTCATGGACTTCCTTGACTTGATATCTCTGGCAGTGGATAAGGGGCAGGTGGTTGATGTTCTGTATTTGGACTTAAGCAAGGCCCTTGATTCAGTGCTCCATAGGCAAGAGCACGGGTCATAATGTCGCAAGACATTATGCCGCATGGCAAAATCACGCTGCCAATACAGCGCATTATTGCCATGCGGCATAAATCTTTCTGTGGGGGCTCCACCCACCACCCCATTATGGGGGCTGCACCCAGATGCCCCCAAAGATTCTCAACTCTGGGGGGCAGCTCGGGACTGCACAATTTGTGGAAAAAATAAAATGTCTGGGACCAGGAATCAAACCGGTCCCAGACACACTACCTGGGTTCCTGCTGCTGTGGCTTAGTCAGTGAGCCATGGCAGCTGTTTGGCAGAACCCACTCCCAGCAGAGGTATTATCCTCTGCCTGGGAGTGTGTGAATGGTGCAATACTGCATACAGCAGTATACGCAGTATTGCACCATTCGCTGTCATGGACAATGCCGTTTCAGGTTAGCTATAATGTCATATGCTATTAAGCATACGACATTATGACCCGGTTGGATGGGGCATAGTTAGGAAGTTAGGCAACAAGTGTGGGGGAAGGCATAACCATGTGGATAAGCAACTGGCTAAGTGGTAGGATCCAAACATTTGTATTAAATGGTAAATATTCAAGGGCTGGTGGTACCAAGTGCAGTGCCACAAGGGCCGATCGGGGGTTCGGTGCTCTTCAACATGCTTATCTTTGACTTTGGAGAATAGATTAAGGGCAAACTGTTTATCTTTGCAGAATGACACTAAAATTTGCTGCCAGGTAGACAGCAAAGAAGAAAGACAAAAAGTGCAGTTATACAAAAGGGCAAAAGGAATCCCAGGAATAATTATTGGAACGGTAGTGACCGGGCTGACCAGACCTCAGAGTAATGGGATCTTGGGGTTATTATAGGCAATACCATCAAGACTATGACCAAATGCAACAAGGCTTATGGAAAGGCCAACAAGATGCTGGTGTGTGCAAAAACAGAGCTTTCTCCAGCAGGAAAACAAGAGGTGTTCTTGCCCCTCACTCTATAGATCCCTGGTGTGGCCACATCTGAAATACTGTGAGCAGTTCTAGAATTCTCATCTTAAACCTCTGTATCAGTCAAGATTTGAGCAACCAGGTGGGGGGAGGGCATGGCAGCTTGGTACCATGCTGCTTGCCTGATAGAATGAAGTCATCAGACCTCTGCATGTCAGCTGCGGGAGCACTCCCGCTGGTGCAACAAGGTCATTGTATGACTGCCTCTGTTCCTGCAGGTCATGCAGGGTGATCTCTAATTAAAAAAAACCTGGGTGCGAGTGCCATGACACTGAATCCCGGTATGCTGGGACTGAGCCAATGCAGTGGTATCCCCCCAGTCAACATGTGGGGAAAAAAAACAAGCATAAAAAAAGATTACAGCAACCAAAATGATACATGGACAGCAAGGGGAATCTTACAAAGAGCTTCTGAATGGCCTGAGGGCCAAAAGAGAGACTGGGGACATGACTGAGACATTCAGATTTCTAAGGGGAATCAAAGTGCAAATTGCCAACACTTGTCCAGGCACTGTGAGGGGACAATGACAAGGGACACAATTGTAAGCTGGTAGGGGGAGTTCAGAAGGGATGTGAGGAAGTACTACTTCATGGAGAGAATAGTGTTGTTAGCTTAGGGAAGTGGTTAAAGCAAAGACAGTAAGTGGATTCAAGAGTGGGTGGGACAAACATAAGAGGCCAATGAAAGTATTTGTCGGGGTGAAGGGTGGGGTACAGTCAGAGAGAGAGGGAGAGAGAGAGAGAGAGGCAGACCTACAAATGGGGTCTCAGCAAAACCCCCACTAATGGTAGATTGGTATGTCTTAGGTGGGAATCAGGCAGACTTGATGGACCATTGATCTTTTACGTGTATGGACGTTTGGTCCCCTGACATAATGTCGCAATTAATTAGTTGCAGCCATTATGTTACGGGGACAAAAGATAGTTGTCGGACAAAATCAAGCAAATAATCAAACAGAATGGTCAAATGGTCACCACTACCTGGACTCTCTCTCTCTCAGCCTTCTCCTGTTCAGCCTGATTGCTGTTTACCAGACAGCAAAGAAACAGCACAGGCATGCTGCCATTCACCAGACAGTAAAGAAAAGCATAGACAGGCTGAGAGGCAGAGCTCCAATTTAAAAAAAGGTGGCAAGAACAATAAATCAACAAGGAATCATAGTGGGAAGGAAGGGGAGAGAGACATATAATTGCATGCCCATACAGAAGGTCTTGCACCCATTACCACCTCAGATCTTTTCTTACCCCCTCTGGTACCAGTGGCAGTCTAGTCCCAACCTGACCCTCCGCAAAAGTGATAGCAACAATCATTCTCCGTAATGTCATCACTTTGTCAATAGATCCTATGGCTAAAAACTAGAAACTGCAGACTAACTTACTTTTGTTTTCCCTTCTAAGACTGTCAATCTTTATCATTGTGAGCTCCTACAGCCCTGCAAGGGGTAGCTCAACGGTGGCCTCAGCCTTTTTGTCATTTCAAGAGTTCCCTTGGGATGTGTGGCTGACTGCGTTTTGGCTTTGCTTGCTACCTGATCTGCAGGGGGAGGACATTCAGTGGGATGTGGAATGTAGCCCATCCAGCAGTAACTGTGCAAGACGTCGCCATCTTGCCATTGCCAGTAAATAGTCACTGTGGCTCCATTTTGCCCGCGACTGCTATACAGGTGATGGCAAGTCCTTTTGGCTAAATGACCATACCATTGTGTCCGCGGCTAATTTTACCCTTATTATATGTCCATATGTCGTCTTTTATTGCCTTTAAAATTCTGTTTCTATTTTTTAAGTCCAATCTGATTTTAAATTTTGGCTATACATCCCCAATACCCTTTTGGTATTCTTTAAGAGCCTGATTTTTGAAGGACTCTAAGATCCTTGCGCAGCTGTACATTACTCTTCATGCTGCGTAAGCCAATCAGGACACTAGCACAGTCTTTCATGTTGTGTAGATGTAAGTCTGCCCCAGACAGTCAGGATACATACAGGGAACTTCCACTATGGGAAGGGACCGGCCAGGGTTTTTAGAGCCAAGGATACCTTGAAGGTGGGTACACAGTGTACGTTCTGGAGGGGTGTTGCATTCATATCAAACACAAAGTCAATAATCACAGTGTCCACTCCACATTCAGATACAGAGTTCTCAAGCATCTCATTTATTCAGTACTCCCAAATCCTGTGTTCTTCATCCATGACTCCCAGTGCTTCCCCCAAAACACTGTTACTGATAATCTCAGTCTTCCTCATTACATCATACTATCTCTCAGAAACAGGCTAAAGGTAAAAAATCAACTAAACTTTTGCATAATCTTAAATACATGTGCTGTATGTAAACTGTTGCACTTCACATACTGCCTACATTATGTATATCTGTTTGCCATATTATTCTGTCTTGTATTTTGTGTATAGAACCTAACTGTCTCCTTTACCATGTGTCTATTTTTGACTTGGAACCTTTGTAAAAGAGCCTCTTGGCTCAAAGGTATTAATCTGAACCTGAAATAGATAAATAAATCTCAATAGGCAAAGGATAATCCAGGCTCTAAGCTTGTACAATGGCTGTATTGCAAGTCATTCAGAGGTTGAAGCCAATATCGGTCTCGGCCATGCTGGGCATGTCGTGCAGTTCAGTTCAGTTCAATTCAAATCAATTTAGTTTTGTTCAACACTAAATCCCAGACCTAGAATTTCAATCCTAAATTACTTCTCAGCAGTTCAAGCAATAGCAGGTTATTTCATACAGCTGCAGCAGCCAAGTCTCAAAAGACACTGTGCATATATTGTTCTGCATCAGAAAGTCCCATAGCAGAATGCAGTAGTCTGAACCCAGTCTACCCCTTACTCTGATTAATTCCCAAACAGTTACTCCTCCACTCCTAACTTTTCCCCTGAAGG
This sequence comes from Neoceratodus forsteri, assembly GCA_016271365.2. Lineage (NCBI taxonomy): Eukaryota > Metazoa > Chordata > Ceratodontiformes > Ceratodontidae > Neoceratodus > Neoceratodus forsteri. Next base: position 63,450,895 of record CM057453.1, read on the forward strand.
GGCAACAAAATACTGATAGCTCTGCAGCTTCTTCCAGTTGGTTAGTACTCTACCACGATCAAAAATGGTTCTTAGATTGGGATGGGTGCTTCAAGGCTTCCACCCAAGAGCTGGGGTCCAGAAAGTTTTTTCCACTCACTCTTCCTCCTTCTTCTTCACTTTCTTCCCTTTACTTCTGTCTGCTATCACATAAATGGGATTCATCATATAACACTGTCTAACTGTCTATCACTTCCCAATCTGGGGCTTGCTTAGCACTGAAGGTCCCAGAGAATAATTCAGTCACTTGTTGGGAATCTGTCTAAAGTAGGAACCCCTTGGGATACCAAAGGATTACATACACCCAATTAAGTCTTGCTGTGTTCAGCAAGGGATTGGACAATGGCTTACTCCCTTTAAGCATCTCTGGAGAAAGATATGCCCCTTCCATCTAGTTGAGGTCTGCACTAGCAGAAACCCAAAGGGGCAATTGTAGCTACTTTGTGACAACTTGCTTAAACAGGAAATTATTCATGGGATCCCCACAAAAAAAAATGTACAGAGATAGTGGCAACCTTGCACTGAAGACTTTCTCCATTGCTAAGGACCTCGTGCCATAGTCTCTCACCCAGGGCATATTAGGCATAACCTTTCCCAACCAAGGACTACAACCCCTCACCTATATTCAACACACAGAGTGCTTTTTTAGAAATTACCAGGCTAGGCTCCAAAGCCCTTTTATACACCTGCAAAGAAAAAAATAAATATAGTTCATTATCAGTGCATTGCTCTTGAATCTTTGGCACCTCTCTAGTTGTGCTTGAAATATAAGCAGCGCATCATATTTCTTAAAGCTCTATAGTTTCTTTTCCTTTTTTTTTGTTATACTTTTTTACTCCTCCTCTGCGGCTGGGGGGTGTTACCTATGGTCCCCCCCAGTCCGGCCCGACCTTCAGCCCCTGCTCTGCCCCCCAATCCCCAAGCTCTACCCCTTACCTCCACCTACACAGCGATCAGCCATGGTGGGCATGCGACCACCGCCATGGAATCCGAGGGGGTTTCGGCAAGGAGGAGCATCCTGGGACCAGGGCCCTGTCCGGCCCTCATGTAGCCCGCAAGGTTTTTCCACTTTTTCTCCCCATACGTCCGAGGCGTGCAATGACGCCAAGGGATCAGAGTGTGCACGCTACCGTACGCGCCCCATCCCAGTGTCCACCTCAGTACATCCCTCTAATTCTGCCCATAGCCTGCCAAGCTCCCAGCCACCGCTAGGAGCCGCCAGGCCACCAAGGCAACACACCCCCCTCCCTGGAGAAGGAGAGCAGTCTTACAGACGTTCAATCCTTCTCCTCCCCTGCCGACCCCTGACGACCCAGGCTAGTTCCCGAACCCGGGTCACCGACATAGCGCAAGGTGTGGCGTCCAGCGCCTTAACCCTCAGTGCCACCGGGCCGGCCAAAGCTCTATAGTTTCTTTAATAAAACAATGGGGAAAGGAAAATCCCAATTGTCAGTCTAATGAGGTCCAAAAGTCTAATGAGGTACAAAAATAATCATCACAGATGCAATGCCTCATGTCCTGATTAGTTATCTGCATTAGCATTAGAAGGGGCAACATAAATGTCTTTATTTATCAGTAGGTGCCCTGCAGTGCTGAGGGAGAAACAGAAGAAACATCTCCCCCATGATAATAGGTGGTCACAACCCTTCACCGTAACTGAAGCGCTGACCATTCGATTCAGCAGTGGTGAGATACTTATATTACCTGGGAACAAGTGCCACTAGCCAGTTTTCAGTCCAATGGGGCAGTAGAAAAGTTCTGCAGACTCCTTCTGGAGAAGCTATAGCAATTTCTATCTGCATTGGCATTTAAATTGGGCTCACCAGAGGTCCAGTTATGCAAACGGGGCTTACTTTATCAACATTCTTGTTATCCGGAGCAGTCACCAGACAGGACCTTTATGTAACAGATCCTTCCTGGGAAAAAAAACTGCATACAATGTTTGAATGTGGTCCACCCCACTTCCTTCTCCTTAAGCATCTTATTAAATATCATGTCTATTTATTTACAGTAACTCTGGGTAAGGTCTTCCAGAGAACAGTTTCCTATTTGAGTCCTCCTCCCGGAGCCACTCAGCCCAATACTCCATCACATATTCCCAGGAAGTTCTTGTTAACTAAAGCTATTTAAAGTCTGATTCTACCTGAACCTTCTGACATATGATGCACTCAGCCTTAATAACATTGGTTAACAGTTGTTCAAATGGCACCCAACTTTAATGGTAGAGTCTAAATGTCCTTCTTGTACAAAGCAGTGATAGGAGCCTCCAGCATATTGCAATTGTCTCTGCACCAGATTCTCAGGCTACAGCTGTCTGTCCAATGCACCCACATAGCAGTGAATATCTCAGAACCACCTTTAGTCTTGAATGAAGAGTGATCAGTGTTTAGTTTGGGTGGCTGTTGAGCTGAAGAAGTTGGAGGTGATACAGTTGGGGCAAGTTCAAAGAAAAACAATGTTCCATGAACAGGTTCAACTGAAATTGGAACTGAGTCAACAGGTCTGGGTCTAGATTCAGGGGTGTTATGCATTCAGCAGACTTGTGACATTGTGCCTCATCCCATGGGTGAATTAGTCTGGTCATCAGTATAATGTGAGTACCCAATAATGTCCAGGTGGATTGGGTGTCATTTGGTTTTCCTGAACATTCAGGATAGGTACTAGGAGATGGGGCAACCAACATGACTGCTTCTGATGGTTCTATCTGTGATGCAGTTTTTTTTCTGGGCCCCAGTTTCCTTCATTTTCTCTGAAGTAGTGAGTGGTGTGCCTAATAAATGTCTCTCCATTGGGGCTCAAAGTCTTACCCTGTAACCCCCTGTGGGGATTACCTTGTTTTCCCTTGCTCTCCTGGGCTCCCATACTCTATCTCAGCCCAAACAGGCTGTGGGGGTCTGACCGCGGGACCGGCGATCATGATTTATGTTCTAAAGGAGGTCCACTGGTCCACACATGCACGGTAGTGTTTTAAAGAATGCCGCTGCTACTACGGTGGTTCAGACACCTCCCTGGTGCTCTTGACACCCTTGCTTGGCAAAACAGGGGTCAGTCACCTAGGGGATGTGCTGAGGAGCAGCAGAGTTAAATGGGAGCAGCACCAGGGAGCACTACAAAAATGGGGGTATATGAATATTAATAAGATCCCCTATGAATATTAATGAGCCCAATCACTGCTCCAAGGGGATGGATGAGGACAATGCTAGCGACAGGCAGAAGGAGGGCTGGATAGGAATAAATGTGCAGTCCCTCGGTGGGGAACAGGGATTGCTGAAAGACTGTGGGGCAGTTTATTTTAGAAGTAATATACTTCAGCTGCAGGGACACTCAAAAGTCGGGACTACTATAGAACTGTGTGGAAGCAGCCATGTTTTGACCCCTTGACCCCTTATGGACAGCCAATCAAGTAACTAGGCACCCAAAACTGTCTGAAAGAGCTTGTGGGAGAAGGTGTGTACTATTTTCCGGCTCCAAGAGACTTTACCAATAGATAATCAAAGAGGGCTAAGGATTGTGGTTGATGACTGAAACAAACCAATCAGAGGGCAGAATTTTTGAGAGAAATCCCAGGGACTTTGGGAGTTGAGGGAGTCCAATGCTGGGTTCTGTCAGGAGGGCTCAGTGCTACCTGAGAATTCATCTAATGCCTTTTACAGGGCATAAAGCGTAGTAAAGCGGAGTCTGTTAGAGAAATATTCTTGCTGTTCAGAGGAGCTGTGCATCTGTGCCAATTGTTCCAGGCATCTCTTGGGAGTTGGCTGTTTTAACTGGAGAATTCTGCTGCAGCCATCCTGCACCAGTTTGGGACTGAGAGAGCAACTTTAAGCTGGGAGAGAGGTTTCCCAGAAACTGTGAGTAAGCCAGAGAAAAGGCGGAGGCTGATTTAAAGCAAAGAGACTTTAAGAGAAAGAAGGTAAGCAGGTGCCCTATGCTTCAGGGACCTGTGGCTGTTGCTGAAATCTAGCGGAGGAAAGGAACTGTTTATTTGGAATTGGAGTTTGGAGTTTATGCTAAAAGGCTTGGATAGAGAAAAGGTTGGAGAAACTGTTCTGGTTGCACAGCGGAGCTTTTCCATGTTGAGAGGAAAGAGAAATTAAGAAAGTCCCAGCATAATCCACAGCCAGATGGGGAACTTGCTAATCCCTACCTAGTGGGGTCTACTGGCTACAGCGGGTCACTGGTGCATGCTGGGGGAGCTTGAACACCCCATGACATGTGAGGGAGCTGGGCACGGGATTATAATGTTGCATGACATTATGCCGTAGCAATATACCACGCAATCAATACAGTGCAATATATTACACATGGCATAATACTTGTTTTTGCTGGGGGCTCCAGCCTCCAAACCCCCTGTTATGGGGAGCTGCACCCCTGAACCTCCCCAAGTAATATAACTAATTCTGGGAGGGGAGGTTAACACTTAATATCACACAAAAGTGCAAAAAAAGAAAACTATTCCATGCATCTGGGACCTGAAATCGAAACCCGGTCCCAAACACACTATTTGCCTCCCTTGCTGCCAGTGGCTCATCCTATTGAGCCAAGGCAGCTGCTCGGTGGACCCCTGTCCCAGCAGGATTCTTATCCTGAACTGGGAAGAGTGAGAAGGTGCACTACCACGCATACTTCCTTTGGTGGTTTTGCACCCTCTCGCTCTTACCTACCATGCTGTTCCTACCTCACGGTCATGTCATGAGTTGTAGACCGTGCGACATTTTGACCGGGTAGGAGGGTGCTGGGCTGTGGAGCCACTCCTAGGTCTGGGTCCTCTGTAGTTTGGTGGACTTTGAGTGGGAGCTCTGCAGTGGGTCTGAATAGCTGAAGGTGACAAGCAACCAGATCTTCAATTAAGGGGACAAGCAGCCAGACCTTCAATCAAGCTAAAGTCTTCAGAATCCTTTCTGCTACCCATTTTTTCTGCTCTTCCTGATCTGGAATTCCTTGAGTTTGAACCGGTGGAAGCCCTCTGCACCAGGAGCATTCTAGATCTCCAGGACCATGAGTACACAGGGCTTGCCCTGGCAAATCAAGGGGAGTAATTGCTTAATTGTTTAACAGTCAGTTGCCTTGTTCCTAGGGCCCTAATGCCAGCCAACCCGTGGCACTGAACAGGCCTGCAATCTCCTGGATACCAGAAAGGACAGAGGGAAGTCACTGGTACCAGTGGGGTGGGCATCTGGGGTGGTCTGCCCTATGGGCCCTGATGTTATTCATTGTTCCTAACCATTTTCTATCTTTTTTTATCTCCATAGCTATCCCTTTTCCAGGAACCCTGACCCTAGCCCTTCCCCATAATAAAGCTGTGTTTTGTTGTTTGAAATTGCTGTGTGAAGGGTGTTTTGAGGAAATCAGCTGTAAAGCATATATGGTATATAGTATTGGGAAATTGTTGGGCTTCCAGTGTTTGGGGTGGTTGGAAGAGGAGGTTGGTAGATACAGTATCCTGGGGGGTGATACCAGTCACACACCTGGCCTACTGCAATTTACTCTGGGTGGAGACACCACACTCTTTTATTTATTTTCTGGGATAGAACCCCTGAATACCACCATAGCAGGACTCAGACCCCTTAACCTGTGTGAAGGATTGACAGGCAGGGGTAGTATCCCACTGGCATATAGCACCTGGGCTACATCTTTGGAGGCACCACTGGGATTTCCTGTTCAACAGCCGTGCCCACCATGGATGGCCAAACTGGAAAGTCCACTGTCGTCTCCCCAACCCCCAGCACTACTCCCTCACCTCTAGGCCTAAAGTTAGGCCTAGAGAGAAGGATAAGGTAAAGTTAGTGGAATGGAGTGGAGATATGAAAATGGATCTCCAGAAATTCCTTTTGCTTTTAGGAGTACCAACCAAGATGGAAGAGGGGGATATAGAAGGAAATTTGTCCACAATAATGAGGCTATGTCAGGTAAAAGTGCTGGGAAAAATGCTTGACTCTGTTACTGGGAATTTGGCCGTGCCGATGGAATGTGAAAATGCTGTAGAAGTATCCAGGGTACCTGAAGCGTTAGTGTCAGAGGGGTTGTTGGAGACCTGGGCCATTGTCACTATGGTCAGTACAGTTTTCCCTAGAGAGGGAGGGAGGGAGTGTCCAAGCCCTCACTGACCCCCCCCCAAAATGTAAGGCCTTAGCCTGGGTATGTGCCTACCACTTCAGAGTCATATTGGAAACTGTGAATGTTTTCACGGGTGAAGCCCACCCCTGCAGGGAAGGGGACTATGAGTCCTAGATAAACTATGTGCTACCACTGCTACAGGATTGGCAGTGAGGGAGAAAAATGTGAAAGGCTAACTGAGAGCTTATGAGGCCCTGCCCTTAATGTTATCTGGTCCCTACAGACCACTGACCCGGAGGCTAGTGTGGCAGATCATATAGCCATACTGGACAGTGCTTTTGGTAGTACGGAGACCTGTGAAGATTTGGGGTGGGGGTTCAGGCCAACTTGCCAGCAAAGAGGGGAACTCTTATTGGAATATGTGCAAGATTGGAGAAAGCCCAGCAAAAAGTATATCATGAAGGGGGGATACAGGCTATGGATTTAAATAAGACCATGTTGGAGCAGGTTTTGAGGGACACCAGGTACTCGGAATTATTATTTTTAAAGTTGGGCCTGAAGGATAGGCTGGGTAATCCCCCCCTCTCTCCATGTCCTCCTTAGGGAAGTTAGAGAGGTGGAGGAAAGGGATGCTCCTTGGGGACCCTATCCTACAGTAGCAGCTGCAGCCCAGGCTCAGGAAGTCACTCCCCCCTCTGAGGCTCTGAGCTCCAAGTGTTGCCAAAGGAGTGTAATGAGGCACTGGATAAAGTTAATGCTGGTTCTGTTAGGCCTACTGAAGTTCCCTCTAACCAACCCATTCAGTCAGTTTCAGCCACCCTCCCAGTGATGGGCCTGGGGGTGCAGGCCCAGGTGTCCCCTGTGGTTCCCCAGATTGAAACGTGCCTTCAGAAATTGTATCATGCTGTCAGTGAGTTAAAGAACCAGGGGATGCTAAAGGTAGGGGACCCCAACTCAAGAGTGGCTATGGCCCAAGCGATTGCTCCAATTTTCACATTAGCTCCATTAGTGTATTCCAGGCCCCCAAGTCATCCAGAGCCCTGGCCACCCCCTGCAGCCTATTAGCCAACCAGATCCAGAAGAGAAGATAATTTCTGTTACAGGTGTGGGAGGGATGGACATTTCCAAAGAAGATGCCAGTCGAAGGACGATTTCGCTTGAGTGAGTGACCGGTTGTAGAGAGAGAGAGAAAGCCACAGGGAAGCTTCAGTGGGGCCTGGTAAGGGAGCATACTGTGGCCCCAACAAGCCCAGCTCCATAGTTAATGTGAGGAAATCTTCAGCCTAAGCCACAGCTTCTGCACCCCTTGATATGGACAAGCTGGTGAGGCCATCAACAGAAACCACTGCCACCATAAACAGAGTGGCCACACGTGCCATTCTAGATAGTGGCTCCCAGGTAACAATCATCTTCCTGTCCTGGTATGATAAACATCTGTCCCAGTTAGAATTGTAACCACTGGAGGGATTACATGTGTTTGGACTCAGTGAAAAATCCTACCCCTATCTGGGTTATGCCAAAGTTTGGATGGGTTTCCTGACCAAGGTGGCTGGAATGGGAGATGTGGTTGACATCTTGGCTTTAATCTGCCGAGAGACTAGGATATATGATGGGGTGCCTGTGCTGGAGGGTACCATTGCCAACAAGTTTGAATGGTTGGCCCTGCTTTGCCAGGCCCAAGAGGCTGAACAACAAGGGAAGGAGTTGCCAATCCACCCAGTAATAAAATAAGTGTATAGGAAACAGAGGCAGCCCCCAGCAGAGGAACCGGATGAATCAGTGGGTATAGTCTGGAGGCAGGAGGCAGAGGAAATAGTGCTGCCTCCCAATGCGGAGAGTAATATCAGTGGTGTGGTACGGTCGAAGAGGAAGGTGAGAAATCAGATCTTTTTTTTTAACCCTATTTTTATAATCCTACTAACCTCCTCTCTCCACTCTCTTGGACATCCCTGCTGCTGCATCCTGATCCAGTCGCAATCTGCCCCTAGAGTGCATGTTTCCACTAATCCTAGGTACCCGGTAGCCCCCCAGGCGGGTGAGGAGGGACCCCCAATTCCCTCTCTGATTCAATCATTCTTTGTCGTGGTCACAGCACAGTGGAGTCTGCCACAGCCGTCCGGAAATGCAGCGCGAGGTGTCATCGCCTAGGAGAGAGCGAGGGGTGTTTCCTCCTGTTTTTACCTCCTTCCCCTGAAGTCAGCGTGCAATGGGGGCCAATGAGCCCACACCTCCTGCTCCACCCCCTGCCAACTTCTACCCAATTCTGCTGCTGCTCCCATCTTCTGCACCATCCACCCAAGCTCCCCTAGGTGGTGGTATTGCGGCGGGAGTGTGCAGTAATCCCCCACAGGGAAGGAGAGCTGCCATTGGGCGTTGAATCCTTCTCCTCCCCGGCTGAAATCAGATCTTAATGTTGTATGTGCCAGAGGAACATGGGTTGCCAGCCAGCCTGTTCGTAAAGCCCAGTGACTTACTGGCATGGGCTCATGCCTACATCAGAAGAATCATGGTGCATATGAAGAATGTGATGGAAAAGGAAGTGGTCGTCAGAAAGGGCCATTCTTTAGCTCAAGTCTACTGTGCCAATGCGGCTGTACAACCAGCAGCTCATGGAAGAGGTATCCCACCTGGCATTGACCCCAGTCTGTTTAACCTGAGTGATTCTCCCTATTCCCGAGGAATGAAAGGCCTGAGTTAGACAAAAGCTGTCAACCGGAACCAAGGTGTTTTCCCTACATGAATGGAATGTTGGGCGTGTGACAGGGGAGCAACATCACATTAGGTTCATGGGTAGAGGCCTGTGTTTTTCTTAAATAAGAAATATCAAGAAATAACAAGAAATTCAAGTATAAAAAGAAATAAGAAATTCAAGGTATAAAAAAAAATAAAAAAATCAGCATATAAAGAGAATAAAACAAAAACAAACACATGAATAAAGTGAACAAAATTGCTTTTTGGAGGGCAATAACTAAATAAATGCTTGCAGCAGTTGTTGTTTAGGCTCCGTTGTTAGCACAGAGATAGTCCACATGGAAGCGACAACGGAATTGTTTCATTCACAAAACTTTTCAAGACCATAGCGTAATGCTGCTTAATACAATGTAGTACACTAGGACTGTGATTTCTAGTGTGTATAAGGTCATTTTGAGGTAGTTTATGAATGTAAATGTCATAACAAGAAATACAACTACATTTTCAATGAATAAAAACAAATAACAAGAAATTTCAGAAAAATAAAATAAAAATTATAACAAATAAAAATAATTTCATAGGTCTCTACTCATGGGTATCACGTTCGAACAGCGATGGGAAAACCACAAAGAATATCACGGCGACAAAATTGACAGTTCGCTGTGATGGTCCACTACTTTTCCAACACTGCTGTTTCTGGGGAGTATGCCCCTTCCCTGAACCAACTCCGAACTGGAGTTGGTAATCTATAGTGCAGAGGCCCCCCCACATGAGGGGTATGGGGGGGCAATGACCCCCACAGAAAACACTTTTTTACAGTGATGGTCGGCAAATTCCCTGTCGCTGTGGTGACATAGAACCAGGCTCATGGACCAGCACCCCTTTACAGAGAGGTCCAGGTGGCTCATCCCAGCTGACACAGATGATGTGAGGAGGAACCTTCAAGAAATTATGGCCGCAGGCATAATTCAAGAGTCAGGGAGCCCATATGCCTCGCCTATAATGGTGGTAAGGAAGAAAAGTGAGGCCAATTAGGATGTGCATGGATTACCCCACACTAAATAAATCAACTGTTCCTGAACAGTATATGACTCCGCTGATTCAGGACACTTTGGATTGTTTGAACAGCAGCCAGTGGTTTTCAGTTTTGGACTTGAGAAGCAGATATTATCAAATTCCTATGGCTCCCCAGGACTGGGAGAAGACCGCTTTTATCTGTCCCCTGGGGTTTTATGAATTTTTGAGGATTTCCTAGGGCATTTTGGGTGTCCAAGCCACTTTCCAGCGGCTCATGGAGAAGGCTGTCAGAGACATGAATTTGCTGGATTGTTTAGTGTACCCGGATGACATAATCATGTTTGGCAAGACTCTAGAGGAAAACGATGCAAGGCTATTAGAAGTGTTGGACCATCTGGAGGAATTTGGCTTAAAACTCTCCATCGACACGTGCCAATTCTTCAAGGTTTCTGTTACTTACATTGGGCACATAGTGTCAGCAAAGGGTATTCAGATGGACCACAGCAAGGCTGAGGCGCTTACCACCTGGCCAAAACCTAAGAACTTGAAGGAGCTGCAACAGCTATTAGGATTCTATGAGTACTGTAGGAGGTTTGTTAAGGATTACACCTGGGTAGTCAGACCCCTCCTGAATTTGCTACAGGTTTACCCCAGTCAGCAGGAGTAAGAAACCCAAACAACCTAGGGCCTCCACTAGTCACCACAATACTTCAGACCTTCCAAGCCATTCAGCCCCAGATGGACTGAGAAATGTGACCGGCGTTTGAGGACATCATCTACTGTCTAACCCATGCCCCGGTCTTGGCTTATGCAGACCCACAGAAGCCCTATGTTTTGTACACCTGCACTAGTTTCAGTGGCCTGGGGACAGTACTATATCGAGAGTACCCAGAGGGCACTTCCTGTTCCAGTATGTCTGGGTGAGCAAGCAGATTGAGAGGCTCCCACCTAAACCTACAAAAAAAAGCACAAAAACAGTTGTATATCTCTCAATTCAGATGTTTTCTGAAGCCTAACTGATCTCAACAAGTGCTCCTCAAACAAAAATGGCTAAACAAAACCACAACCGGTTCCAACCCTTCGCTGAAATGATTGAAACAGAGGACCATCTGTCAGATGATGGCGATCAACAAACAAGGCCTACTCCAGGTTCAGATCTAAAAAACCTACTGTCGCGCTGAAGGCAGAAGGCTCAAAAAAACCTCCCAAACCAAATTCTGAAACGATATTGCAAATGATCACGGACTTCAGAGGTGAAGTCTGTGAATCGCTAAAGGACATCAGAACTGAATTGGGTACCTTACAGAGCCATATGGCAGATGCAGACCTTCAGATCTCTCTAAATACATCTCGTCTTGATGAGCGCGAGCAAACAGTTAGGGCTCTTGCGGCTGAACAACTGGCCATGTCCATAAGGCAGGAGGATACTGAAAACTGGGGAAGGAGGAGAAATATTCAGATTTTTGGCCTTCCAGAAGAGGAAGAGGGAAATGATCCTAGGGCCTTTGCCGACTATCTGTTGTGACTGGTGTTAGAATTGGATCCAGATTTCCAGTTGGATGTCGAGAGGGCCCACAGAGCTCTCGGCCCTAAACACTCCCGACCTGAAGCAAGGCCACGTTCCTTTGTTATTTGTTTATTAAGTTACCAAACTAAGGAGGCTCTCCTGAGAAAAGCCTGGCAAAGGGGCAGAGTGATGTGGGGACAACAACGTTTACTGTTTGATAATGATTACGCACCATGTACTCAGAAACAATGCCGGGACTATAGCCCATTGTTCTCTACACTACAATCTCAGAAAATACATTTTCACACTCCCTATCTTGCTAAATTAGTGGTTTTTCTTCCAACTGGGCAGCAAACATACAATTCGGCATCTGAAGCCACTGCAGATCTCTTAAATAGGGGAATCATTACTGAGAAGGTGGCAGAGACAGTGAAATCTCGTCAGGGACTAACATACCAGACAGAACATCCTAAGCAGCTCCAAGCATCAACAACTCCACTGGATGTAATCTTGAGCCACTTACAACAATACAGAAATCCTACAATGCCTACCTATGCTTTCTCCTAAGACTGGCAACTAAGTTTATATTTATTTGATTTGGGGCCTGTTCTTCTCCCGCGAGGGTTGGGGGTGGTGGGGTGATGGATGAGCCGGACTGCTGCAGAGGTGTGGAAGGGGAATGTCTCTTTATGGTCCAGGCAACACAAAAAATCCAGACTTGTAAAACCTATATGTAATTCGGCAATATGTTGCCATTTGGATCTTTCTGCAGTTCTCTGATGGTGGGGGGATTCCCTGCCTAGAGGGCTACTTTCTGGAAACTATTGCCCCCCATTCCTTTCATTGCCTCTGCATGTGTTCCAGCCATCTTGGAGCCCCTCCGCCTACTCTTATAGCCTGCTGTCTCGATGGCTGGGCTAACCTCCAGGGGTGGTCCCTATCTGGAGGTCACCTTTCGAATAAGGATGGTGAATACGGGCCAATGGGTCAAGTGTCTCTGGATGGCTTCAGGACTGGAGGGACTTTCCAATTTTGTTGACTTTTACTGCATTCTTCATTTCTTTAACTGACTATGGTGGACCTGAGGAGGCTTCGAGTCCTCAGCTTTCATCTGCTCCTATAGGGACAGGACATTCAGTCAGGAATTTTCTCACTGAATTAATTGGATATTTTGAAGGGTTTGGATTCCATATATTTGACCTGAGGAGGGTAAAATTTTATGAAGGACTAAAGAGCATCTCTTTGTTACCTAATGTTAAAGGAGTTTTATTTTACACGCTCACACCAAGCTATAAGTAGATATGGTATCTAAAGTTAGATTATCTTTTCTGGCCTTTGAGTACTATTTTTGTCCAGTTTAACATACTCTTCCAATACTCTACAAGATATTGCAGCCAATTGTGTATAAAGAATTTTGGGTGGACAGCCTCATTTGGGGAATGAGTGGTAAATGACCCAAGATATATCGTTTCCACCAGGGAGTGGTAATGTTTCCACTCCACTAGGGGCCCTACTGTTAATCCTGGGGGTTTTAATCTGTAGGTTTGCATGGGGAGCCCCACATTCCTCTCCTACTTCCTCAGGAAATCAGGACAGGATGTCTAAGGGAGAACTCAAAAAGAGTACCTCCCACCTGGGAGTCATACTGTATATAGTTTTAGTTAAGGATATTAGGGTTACTTGTAGTTCTATTTTTTGTGTTTTAGTCATGGGCTATTTAACTCATGCTATTCGGAGTTTTACTGGGGTTCAGGGAGACTTTCTCTTAGCTCTATATAGATATCTGGAATTAAGACAAATTGCTTTAAGTGCCAAATGCCTTGGCCTACATTTTATTTTTACTGTTTCCAGATTACTATAGGATATTTTACCAAATAGATCTTTGTTACGAATGGGGGGTGGCACACGTGTCAAGAATATTTGTTAATCAGGTATGCTTTATTGATTTACATATTTTAAAAAGCAGTCAGTGGATTGCTTTTCTTCGACAGCTGGACTGTGGTCCCTGGAGGAGTGTGGTCTGGACTGATATCTCTTCTTTCACCCTGGGGACAAAATAAATTTTAACTAAAATACTAAGCAAACAATATGACGTCAATTAATCCAGTTAAAATTATATCACAAAATATTAATGGTCTCCATGACCCCATTAACAAACAAGTAGCAGATCTTATTTTTCTTCAGGAGACTCACCTCTCAGACACTAAGCACCTTAAATTAAAATGGGGAATTAAGTACTGGGTTGTGGCATCATCACACCCTAGGGTTAAAAAAAGAGGGGGAGCTATTCTAATTCCCCAAAATACTCCTCTGGAAATATTACAAACACATATTGATGCCCAAGGTAGCTATGTAATAGTCAAGGGTCTTTTATATGGCCAGAAGGTCACCTTAGCCAGTGTATACTTCCCCCCTCAGACACAATTTCCAACATTGCGGGGATTCATATCAACAATGTTGGACATCTTTCATGGCCAGTTAATTTTAGGGGAGGATTTTAATTTGACCCTATCACCACACATTGACTGTTCTAACCAGCAGTGACACAGGAACTCTACAACCATGAAACAGTTCAAAAATACCATGAATCACCTAGGTTTGTAGGTGTGTGGAGATGCCTATTCCCCTCGGAACCTGGTTACACCTATTATTCCCCCAGATTTAAGTCGTATTCTAGATTAGACTATTTTATGGTATCATGTGAACATTTATCAATGGTTCAGGATATCTCTATAGGCCCAAAAATATTATCTGACCACCACCCCCTGATCTTGAAGCTAGACATGGGTAGAGAGAAGAAAAAGACCCTATGGAGACTGAGCCCATTAACTTTAGTTGACAAAGAATTCCAAGAGGAAATTAAAACCAGAATCCCCCAATTTTTTTCTGAGAATGCTTCCCCAGACATTTCTGAAGCGATCCAATGGGATGCAATGAAAGCAACAATTAAGGGGGAAATAATGGCATATACCACAAAAAGGAATAAAGAAAGAGAGGCTAAATACCGCATGTTGTTGGAGCAATTACTAAATTACCAAATGCTATACAGAGTGGCCGATACTGACCTTTAAACTTAATTCAGGACACTGAGGCAGCTTTACAAAAAATTATAGATAATAGATAATAAAACACAACAATCTCTAATTTATCTTAGACAAACAGCCCACAAGGGTGGTCCAAGGGGGGTTAGGAAAGTAACGCAGAAGCTTTGTTCCAGAAAACACTCTTCTACTATCCTTAAGCTCAAAAACCCTACTACAGGGAAATCGCTCCACACTGATAGCCATATTTTACAGGCTTTTTCAGACTATTATGCTAAGTTATATTCCCCAAATTTGTCTCCGACCTCATCTGATCCCTCTCGAATTCCTTGAGCTAAAATGGGCCATTGTGGATCAGGTCCATGATTACTTGTATAGGGCAAAAATTACTGTAAAAACTGATAACAACCCCTTAACATATGTACAGACTACTGCCAAGTTGGACGCAGCTGGTCATAAGTGATTGTCAGTCCTTTCCACATATGACTACTGCGTCAAGTATCGCCCTGGGTTGAACCATATAGACACTGATGCCTTGTCCCAAGTCCTCCGGTTCCTCAAAAAGAGCACTCCATCTGAGTGAATATACCAGAGCAAATTGTAAAGGAGCTGTGCAAAAAGTTAGACACTAGAGAGTCCCCATCTTCTGAGGATGTATCATGCCTGGTGGGCAGTTTAGGAGCTTCTGGGAGCTGTCTCCCCACATCCAGAGGAAAGCTATTCCCCAAAGGGTCGCTCTGCTAGTCAACATTGTTACCAGTGCCCCTGTGGAGCTGATATGCATCAACTTCCTTACTCTGGAACCGGACTCCAGAAACATCTCCAACATACTAGTGGTCACAGATCATTTCACTCAGTATGCTCAAGCCTACCCCACCAAAGATCAGAAGGCATCTACTGTGGCTAAGGTGTTAGTCAAGAAGTTCTTTGTACATTATGAAGTGCCACAGAGCATTCACTCTGATCAAGGCTGAGATTTTGAAAGTAGGCTAATAAAAGAACTATTGTCTCTGTGAGGGGTCAGAAAATCCTGAACAACATCTTACCATCTGCAAGGTGACCCCGAGCCTGAAAGATTCAACTGAACCTTGTTAGACATGCTGGGCACCTTGGACCCCAGAGACAAGCGTACCTGGAGTCAATGACTTAGCACCCTGGTTCACGCCTACAACTGTATCAAGAATGACGCCACTGAGTTCTCTCCATACAGTTTTATGTTCAGGAGGGAGGCCCACCTGCCAGTCAACGCTTGCTTCGGGGGATCAACAAATGGCATTAAAGAGGATGACTACTTACAGTATGTGCGCAAGTTAAAGCAACAGTTGAATGATGCCTGTCATCTAGCCTCTGAGCTGGCCAACAAGAGGAACCAAGTCAACAAGAGAGATATGATAAGAAAGTCCAGACACAAGACCTGATGCCAGGTGACAGGATCCTGCTGAGGAGACTGGGCATTTATGGAAAGCGTAAGATTATTGATCATTGGGGATGCACACCATGTGTAATACTGGAGAAGATGGAGTGGTTCCCGGTATATAAGGTTTGACCAGAAAGGGAGAATCAAGGATACAAAGTGTACCTTAGGAATCATCTACTGCCCATTGGAGATAAGGTGGTCAGCTCAACTTCTGATACAGCAGATCCTCCCACACCTCTGATTACATGAGCTGCTGCACACAGGTGACAGAGAAATGAAAATGGTGATACCCCAGGGGTTAGTCCCACCCCAGTTGAAGAAGTGTCTGAGAAGGATGAATCAGCCGATGAGACAGAAAGAGAGTTTCATGGTCCACCTGTCTGTTTCTATCCCACTCTTGAACTGGTGAAACTGTTTCAGGGAATACCCCTGACATTGGAGACTGGGTCTATGGAAGAGGTGCCTACTGCAGGACAGACTGAGAACCAAGGGGATGATGATGAACCCGGGGAAGTGGACTCAGCTGTGCCTGTCGAACACGCTGCTGAATGGGAAGCTGCTCTCACAATGCCCTTTGAAGGGATCACCTCAAACCTGAACATTAGTCCAACTGAGTCTTTTGAGTGGTTCCAGAGCAGCTCTCCCCTGTGTCAGTACCTTTTAGTGAACCTACTTTGAACTTGAATACTGGTCCAACTAAGCTCTCTGAATAACCACAAGAAAGCACCACTGAGTAGAGTCGTGAAAGTGATGTGGTGATGGAGCATTGTGCAATAGGAGAAGAAGAAACAGGCACGGGGTAAGTGATGTTGACTCCACCTCTGAACAGGAGGTGACCCCCAAGACTGAGGAGCAGACACCCCCAAGAAGGTCGGGGAGGACTGCAAAACCCTTTCTTAAGTTGACCTATGATACCCAAGGGGAACCCACTGACCTACCCCTAGTTGTAGTGCACAAAGGTATATATGACACCCCCAAGTCATTGCCCAAGGCTTACATGTGTCCCGCTAATGCTAAATCCCCCAGGCTCAGAGGAAAAGTGGCAAAAAGAAGAAGGGGAAGGTGAAAGCACACCCAAGGGAAACAAAGGTAAAGGTGTATTATTAATGTGGTTCAAAATACATGTGGTGCTGAATTACTAAAGGGGTGCAAGTATGAGTGCTACACATACCATGGTGTTTGATAACTGTCAGAAAGGAAAAGTGTTTAGCCTTATAAGCTGTACATAAAGTGTTTAATGTTTCTAATTGTTTAATACCTGAGTAGATAGGAACCAGATGGCTAGGTAGAAATGTCTGCCATATGATGAATATTAAAGTTACTGTTTTACTTTTTACAGGTTCCTACCCATAGGCTTGGGGGAGACGCCAAGCATTTAGGGTGGGAGTGTAACCCCCCTGTGGGGGCTTACCTTGTTTTCTCTTGTTTCCCTGGTCTCCACATCATCTCGCCCAAATGGGGCTGCAGGTCCAACCGGGACCAGCGACCATGGTCTTTGTTCTAAAGGAGGTCCACCAGTCCATGCATGCAAGGTAGCATTTTAAAGAATGTTGCTGCTGCTGTGGTGGTTCAGATGCCTCCCCAATGCTCTCAACCCCCTCACTTGGCAATCTGGGGGAGGCGAGAGGGAGCAGCAGAGTTAAATGGGAGCAATGCCAGGGAGCACTACAGAAAGGGGGTATATGAATATTAATAAGCTCTCCTATGAATATTAATGAGCCTGGTCACTGCTTCAAGGGGACTGATGAGGGCAGAGCAAGCAATGGGCAGGAGGAGGGCCGGATAGGAATAAATATGCAGTCACTTGGTAGGGGACATTGATTGCTGTAAGACCATTTATTTATTTATTTATTTTATTTATTTAGTTTTTGTTGACTGGGTAAGTGCAGTAGACAAAGTCTGCCTATTTTCAGGCACGACCCGGGAAAGGAGGATACAGATGAATGCCAGCTGACTTTGAACCAGACCAAGCTGCTGGTGGTATTTTTAGTGAATGGGGGGAAATTTGGCCAGGGCATCGGAGAAATTCCACTACTCTGCCAGCAGGGGGCTTGACTTCCTGGGAGCAGAGTGAAGGAGCTCAGTTTGGAGCCGGACAGCAGAAGAGGAGGAAGTGCTGATGTGGCAGTGTCTTTGTTGGAGTGAGAGAGGACGGACGTGTGAGACTGGGGAGAGGGCCTCCTCCCTGGTCTTGATAACACTAGAGGCTATGGATCAAGAAAAAATGTGAAAAGGAGTGAGGAGATGCAGTTGCATGGAAGTGAAGAAATGGCAATGTATCCAGCAGGAGAGTGATCCTCCGTGGAGATGGAGGATGATGGAAAAAATGTGAGTAAAATGGTGTCTATGCCTGGGGGAGGAAAAATGAAAGAGAAAAAGAAGTTCAGTAAAGAAGAGAGTAATAGTAAACAAAAAACGGAGCGAGCATTGAGTGAATCTGACAGGCCTGAAGCCTGTAAAAAAACAGTTGCAAAATTATGACAAAGTATCATCAAAGGGAGCCACGCGTAATAGCTCTGAAGAGAATAACAGGAAAACCATAAAAGGAAAGGCCAAAAATCAGAAATGGCTAGAAACATAGAAACATAGATTTTGATGGCAGATAAGGACCGCTTGGCCCACCCAGTCTGCCCATTTCCCTACCTAATGGATAAGCTGCAGATCCTAGTTAACCAGCAGCCTACTTCTTCCTACCCCCACCCCCTAGAATTGCCTTATGACTGTCCCATGCATGCTTGAATTCCACCACTGTTTTTGACTCCACAACCTTCCTCCGGAAGGCCGCTCCATGCATCCACAACCTCTGTGAAAAATACTCCTTAAATTACCTCTGAGCCGCCTCCTTCTATTTTCAAATTGTGCCCTTGTTCTGGCGCACCTCTTTTTGAAAGATGCTACCTCTTGGACTTTGTTGATCCCTTGAGGTACTTGAAAGTTTCTACCATGTCCCCCCCTCCTTCTTGAGGCTATACATATTCAGCTCCTTAAGTCTCTCTTCATATGTCTTCTGGTGCAGACCCTGCACCATTTTAGTTGCCCTCCTCTGGACAGCTTCCATCCTGTCTATGTCTTTGCGGAGATTGGGTCTCCAGAACTGCACGCAGTACTCCAGATGGGGTCTCACCAACTGTCTGTACAGAGGGATAATAACTTCCTGTTTTCTACTGGTGATGCCTCTCCCTATGCATCCCAGTATCCCCCCAGCCCTCCTTGCTGCCCTCTCACATTGCTTGCCCACCTTTAGGTCATCTGATATGACTACCCCCAGGTCCCTTTCCATTTTTGTTGTTGTTAGTATCTCACCCCCCATTGTGTACTCTTCCTGGGTTTTGTTTCCCAGGTGCATTACCTTGCACTCTTAGCACTGAATCTAAGCTGCCATACATTTGACCATTCCTCTAACCTTGCCAAGTCCCTTCTCATTCTTTCCACCCCACCTTGTGCATCAACTCTGTTGCAGATCTTGTGTCATCTGCAAAGAGACATACATTTCCTTCCAGTCCTCTGCAATGTCGCTTATAAAGACATTGAAGAGCACCGTCCTACTACTGAACCCTGCAGTACCCCACTAGTAACCCCCTTTCTTCAGAGTGGACTCCATTTACTATTACCTCTGTGTCCTATTCTCCAGCCACCTTTTTACCCAGGCTGTCATCTTGGGACCCACTCCTAGGCTGGCTAACTTGTATATTAATCTTTGTGTGGACTATGTCAAATGCCTTGCTAAAGTCTAGGTAGGCCATGTCCACAGCCCTCCCTGATCTACTACTTTGGTCACCCAGTCAAAGAAATCTATCAGATTTATCTGGCATGACCTTCCGCTGTGAATCCATGCTGCCTTGGGTCCTGAGCCCTCTGGCCTCTAGATATTCAACAATTCTTTTCTTCAGAAGTGATTCCATCATTTTCCCTACCACTGAGGTTAAACTAACAGGTCTGTAGTTTTCTGCTTCTGCCTTGCTCCCACTTTTGTGAAGGGGAATCACATCTGCCCTTCTCCAGTCCTCAGGTACCACTCCATCCTCCCATGATTTGTTAAAGAGGGTAGTCAGTGGTGTCACTAGTTCTACCCTTAGTTCTTTTAGAATTCTGGGATGAATCCCATCAGGCCCCATTGCTTTGTCCACCTTCAGTTTTAAGAGTTCTTTCAGAACCCTAAAGGTCTAAGGAGGAAAGTGGGAGATATACAATGTAGTGGAAGAAATGTGGGACATGGAAAAGTTAAAACTAAAGAAAAAACTAAAATGCATGAAACAAAACAAACAAAAAAGGAGGAAGAGGGCAAAAAAGTGCAGAATTAGAAGGTGATTCTGAAGACACTAAATTTGGAAATTATAAAGATAATCCAGAGTGGGTCACAGAAGCACTATTAGGGGCTGGTTGGAAATTAAAAAAAGATGGGTCAGGCTGGGACCCGAATAGGCCTAGCACATCTGAAACTGGGGGAAAAATGTTGGAAAAAAATAAAGAAGTTAAGAAACAGATACAAGAGACAAAAGATGAACTGGTAAAGGAAAAACAAGCTGAAATGGATGATATGAAAGAAATTTTGACAGAAGAAGGGGTAACAGAAAGTGAGTATACTTCAATTGAAGTAGAACAGACAACAATACAAACTGAGGAAGAAAACACAAATAGAAATGAGGAGAAAGAGAAGGTCTGGTAAGGAAATACAAAAGAAAAATTGTTCCCAAATAAAAATAAACCACAACAGGCCAAGAGGTGAAATGCAGTTTGATTAAAATACAGGTCATCAGCCGACACCCCAATAGGATCTTTGTGGGGAGGAAACTTTTAAAGGAAAACATGAAGTTTTATCCGTATGAAATATACACCCTCATACATGTCCCTGGGAGTGCAGAATATGACATCAGTTTTAAACTTCAAAGTGGTCTTGACAGATTTTGGAAATTACATAAACAAGTAAAATATACAGAATGATGGAGACATTTAATAGCGATACCCCTAACAAAAACAGTTTTCAAAATAGTGAGAGTACTCTTTCGAAATGAGGGGGCAAATGTTGTGGATATTAATTTTTGGATTAAACAAAGATGCACAATGCATGGCCCACCAGAACCTATCCTGGACGAAGAATGCATATGGATGAGGGTTGGAAATATAAGATAACCTTAAAGCAAGTGGATAGAGAAATGCAACATTTCTCAAACTGTTTTTACCTTGGACAAGACAGAGGGATAGTTTTTTATGTGGGGCAACCCCATGCATGTTATAAATGTGGGGAAAGAGGACATCTGAGTAGAGCTTGTGAGAAAGTGAAATGTGGACTATGTGGTACTTTAGGTCTTTATGGCGCAGAATGCAAAAACAAAGTAAAATGCAGCCTATGTGAGGAAGAGGGACATATTTTGTCCAAATCCCTTGGGCATCTCACAACAGTCTGAATACAGGGGAAAGGGCTGAGCAGGATGTTTATTTGTCTGTGGCACAAAAGGAAAAAGGCAAACAAAACAAGACAGTATGGGAGCATTAAATGAAGATGAACAACAGGAAAAAAAAGAGGAGGAAAAAAGGAGTGATGTCCAGACAGAAATTGAAACAGGAGGACGGGGCAAAAGAAGCAAGATATGGGTCAGAAAGAGGGAACGGTGAAGGACATGGGACAGAAGTCAAACAAATGTACCATGATAACTACTGTAGATCAAGGAATAAGAATCTAGGTCTGCAAAAACCCTTGGTGGAAAAGGACAGAGAAGGGGTGGAATTAACAAATAGACACACACCCCTACAGGATGCAGAGAGAACAACAGCTGAGGAAGAGTCAGAAAATGTTAGTTCTGACTCATCTTTAAGAGAAGAGGGGACAGATGCAGGTACATCAGACACTCAAGCATTGAAAAAGAGGAAAAAAGCATGGGACACAGGATTAAAGAAATATAAATATGTTCTGTTTTAACAATAACAAAGAAATGGGAAGTTTGGTGTGCATAACAAATAATGTCAGCAGTATTAAGAACAAGAGGAAAAGACTTACCACCTTTAAAATTCTAAGTGACTTAAAATGTGATATATTATTACAGGATACAAGATTGAATATGATAAATGAGTTGCAGCAGGCACAAAACAACTGGGTTTGGGGTTCTTCGTTATGGTCAATAGGCGAAGAAAGATGTTCGGGGGTAGAGGTACTGTTTATATCTCGAGAAGTGAAAATCTGTAAAATAATAGAACCAGTACTGGGAAGGCATTTATTGTGGACTGTATAATGAAAAATATTGTTATAAGAATAGTAATAATTTTTAATATATGGATGCTT
Organism: Neoceratodus forsteri; assembly: GCA_016271365.2. Lineage (NCBI taxonomy): Eukaryota > Metazoa > Chordata > Ceratodontiformes > Ceratodontidae > Neoceratodus > Neoceratodus forsteri. The sequence continues at coordinate 63,472,938 of CM057453.1, forward strand.
AAAATAATACCCTTCTAAAGCATACAAAAAATCCCTGGTAATACCATCACTCCTGGAGCAATAATACCACCGTTCACGAGTGATAATACTATCATTCAGGTGCCGTAATAGTATTGTTCGGGACCTGAATGGTAGTATTATCAACATAACTCAAGTGCACAAGTGCAACTCTGGCCATGACGTTATCCTAAGCATGCCTTCCTACTGGCCGCTTTTCTAGAGTGGGCGGGTGGAACAATTTTGAAAAACATGGCGGCTTTTTCACTCACTTAGCAACAGAAAGATCCTCGGGGATAGCTGCACAGTATTTTCATTTTTTTTTCCTTTTCCTTTTCCTTTTTCAACACCTCCAAAATATCTGATTGATCTTGCTTTAACTCATCTCCCCATGAAAGAGATAAAAATAAACAGGTAAGACTCGAGTGAGTGAGTCTTCAGCGCAGCGCTCCTAGCTAAACACAGCAGTTGTCGGGCGCCCAAAGCGAGTAATAGCTGAAGTAGTCAGGTGCTCATTTTTGATCCAAGTAAATGTTCGAATCGGATCCATATATTAAAAAAAATAAAAAATAGGTGAGTGCGTATCACTCGGTAATAAAATCATCTCGAGGTTCTGGGAATAAACGAACCTCTCGAGCTTCGCTCTCAAGGTTTCCTTGTCCTCAGAACCTCTCATTGGTTTCATTACCTTGTAATACACTTTCACCTATTCATTATTCTATTTATAATCCACAAACTAAAATAGGAAGGAATAAGGTTATGGGTATATTAGAGTCTTTTCTGCATACATCAAAATTAGTTGTGTGGGGGGCACTTTTAACTGTGGGTTAACTAAAGCAGACTGGGAAAGGTGGCAGATAAGGTGTTTTGTGATACAAATCAGTTAAAAAAATAATGGTTAATGCGGGGCTAGAAGATGCATATAAAATAAAAGGAAAAAAGGAGAACATACATTTTATAAAGGAATAAGATCAACAAGGATAGATTTCTGGATTCTGCCAAAGGACATAATATTAGGCCAAGTTCAGATGATCCTAATGGAAACCACAGATCACATTGCCATTAAAATAAAGATAAATTTGGGGAAAAATGATATTTGGTAGAGGTTTTTGGAGGATGAATATGGCAAAACTAGAAGAAGAGGGTTGTAAAAGAATAAAATAATTATTAGAAGCAAGGGAAACGGTTAAAGAAATTTATGATAGTAACAAAAAGTGGTGGGAAGATACAAAGAATGATATTAAAGCATTATTAATAGAAGAGGGAAACAAATGGAAGCAGAAAATTATGGGGAATATTTAAAATTAAGAGCCAAACTGTATAAACTGTTAACAAGGTAGGTACAAGAGAAAATAAATGAGGAGCTACAAATACAAGAAATAAAATAAGAAATGGGGAAATATCAGTATAACAGAATAAAATCACTAATGATGGAACAAAATAGTGGAACACAGGGCACAAAACAGCAAACAAATCTGTTTGACAGCAATAAGGACAGAATAAAAGAATGAGTAATGTACAAATTACAAGATAAACAGGGGAAGTGACATCAGAGATTGGGCAGATAAAAGGAATAGTGCATGAATTTTTGAGAGAAAAATATCAGAAGGGAAGTGGGGAATATGGAAATGATTTTTTTAGCAATATAAATATGCCAAAATTAAAAAAGGAAGAAGCAGATTTGCTAAAAGAAGGAATCAGGATAGAGGAAATAAAAGAAGCTGTAAGATCACTATAAAGTAATACTTCACCTGGAGTTGATGGAATATCAAATAAGTTTTATAAGGTATTTGAAGAACAATTCAAATGGGTGGCAGGCCAGCAAGGAGGGTACCTACTTGCTCACCCCCCACAGCTAGCAGTGGAACCAGTGAACCAGAGGAGTGGCTATCTCTGCAAAGCAGTGTGCAAAAGATGGAGATTAGTGCCCAAGAGGTGGATAAGCAGAAAGGGCAAAATCAGCAGAAGGGCAGACAGCAAGGAGAACCAGGATAAATGACAACCAAGGAGGGGCTGGAGTAGAACAGTGAAACAGTCTAGGGAGGTCAAATCATGGAAAGCCATGTGTGCAAATGCCAGGAGCCTTAGCAACAAGATGGAAGATCTGGAGGCTAACATGGTGCAGTCAGACCTGGACATTGTGGCATCACTGAAACCTGGTGTAATGATAACCCGCGACTGGGAGATGGCAATACCTAGCTACAACATATAGAAGAGACAGAGCAGGCAGGAAGGGAGGAGGAGTGGCACTGTATGTGAAAATGACATAAGGGCCACAGAGACCAGGAGGAACAAAATGGGGAGAGATACTGTGGGTTAAGCTGGAAAGGAAAATGGGGACAGCCATCTGCACAGGTGTAGTCTATAGACCACCAGCCCAGGAGGAAGAAACAGATAGGGAGCTGATGCTAGCCATCCAAAGGATGGCAGACAAGGGTGAGGTAGTACTGGTTAGAGACTTCAATATTCCAGACGTGGACTGGAGCATCCCAGCAGCAGCATCAACTAGGAGCAGATTTATCCTGGACTCCCTCCAGGGTGCCTTCCTCAAGCAACTGGTCATGGAACCAACTCGGCAGAAGGCAATACTGGACCTTGTGCTCACAAACAGGGACAGTGTGATGGGGGTAACAGTGGGGGAGCACCTGGGAAACAGTGACCACCAGTCATTGTGGTTTGAAATCACAGAAAAGCAGAACCAAACCACACAAAAACACGTATCCTGGATTTTAGGGGGCAGACTTTGGGAAAATGGGGAGATACTTGAAAGAGGCATTAAGGGAATGGGACAGGAATCAGGGTTGAGAACAGTGGCAGTATTTAAAATGGGGATTACAAGAACAACAGAATTATGCATTACAGGTTAGCAAGAGGAAAAGGAAGAGGAGACCATTATGGTTTTCCAAAGAGGTAGCAAAGTGAAAGCCAAAAATATTGCATTCAGGCAATACAAAAAGACACAGGCAGAAGGGTTAGGAGAAGTACCAGGAGAAGCAAAGGGAGGCAGGGAGGTCAGTAAGGGAAGCCAAAGCTCAGACAGAAGAACACATTGCAAAATCAGTGGGTAGAGGGACAAAACCTTTACAGGTACATAAGTGAAAAAGAAAGACAAAGGGAGGATAGTGAGACTGAAGGGGAGGATGGAGTAAGGAGGATGACAACAGTAAAGCTGACACATTGAACAGGGTATTTCTGCTCAGTCTTTACTGAGGAAGAGGAGGGTAATGGGTCTGAAGGGAGTACAAGGGGTGAGAATGGTGCAGAAATGGACACAAGTCCCTTTACACGAGAAAGGGTCCTGAAGGAACTGGAAGTAATAAGAGTTGATAAAGCAATGGGGCCAGATGGGGTGCACCCCAGGGTCCTTAAAGAACTAAGAGAGGTGGTGGCTGAACCTCTGGCTAGCCTGTTTAGCCGATCACTGGAAACAGGGGAGGTACCCAAAGACTGGAGGACAGCAGATGTAGTCCCCTTATACAAAAGTGGGAACAAAGAGGAAGCAGGGAACTACAGACCAGTCAGCCTCACCTCGGTAGTGGGGAAGATCATGGAAGCACTACTGAAGGTGAGATTGGTGGAACATCTGGTTGTCAATGGACTACAGGACCCAAGGCAGCATGGTTTCACCCAGGGGAGGCCAGTGTCAGACCAACCTCATTGAATTTTTTGACTGGGTGACTAGGGAGGTGGATCAGGGGAGGGCAGTGGACATGGCCTATCTGGACTTCATCAAGGTCTTTGACACTGTGCCACATAGAAGACCATTACACAAACTGGGGAATATGGGTGTGGACAGGACAGTAGTGTGGTGGGTAGGTAACTGGCTGGGTGGCAGGACACAGAGGGTGGTGGTAAATGGCTGTCACTCCACAGAGGGAAGAGTGACCAGTGGGGTACCACAGGGATCAGTGCTGGGACCGGTCCTATTCAACATCTTCATCAGTGACATTGTGCAGGACCTAGAAGGCAGAATTTCACTGTTCGCTGATGACACAAAGCTCTGTAACAGAGTAGACACACCAGAGGGTGTAGACAGAATGAGAAGCGACCTGCAGAAACTTGAAGAATTGTCAGGGTTTGGCAGTTGAAATTAATGCAAAGAAGTGCAAGATAATGCATATGGGACACAAAAACCTTGGCACAATATATCAGTTGGGGGTGAGGATATAGCATGCACCAAGCAGGAAAGGGATCTTGGGGTTATCATCTCTGATGACCTCAAGGTAGGGAAATAGTGTGACAAGGCAGCAGGTAAAGCAAATAGGATGCTGGGATGTATAGGCAGGGCATCACCAGCAAGAAAAGGGAGGTCATAATTCCGCTATACAAGACACTAGTGAGGCCCCACCTGAGTACAGTGTACAGTTCTGAGACCATACCTACATAAGGACATAGACAGGGTAGAGAAAGTTCAGAGGAGGGCAACAAAGATGGTGCATGGATTGCATCACAAGTCCTATGAAGACAGGTTGAAGGAACTGAACATGTACTCCTGGAGGAGAGGAAGGAGAGAGGGATGGATAGAGACATACAAGTATCTTACAGGGAGGAACAGGGTGCAGGAAAACACTATTTTTAAGCGAAAAGATGTTCCAGGACTAGAGGGCATGGATGAAGTTGAGGGAGGATGATTCAGAGGAAACATGATAAAGAATTTCTTCACAGAACGGGTGGTGGACAAGTGGAACACCCTGCCAGAGGAAGTGGTGGGGGCTGAAACAATCACGGGATTTAAGAATGCATGAGATAGACATAAAGGAATTCTGGAGGTCAGGGGTAAGGGGCAACAGACTTCTAGGATAACAAACTGAACTTACAAGCTCAAATGGGCAGACTGGGTGGGCCATAGGCCCTTATCTGCCAACACTGTCTATGTATCTATGTATCTATGTACCAATGTTATGGCAAGTGTATAATGAAGTATTTAAAAAAGGGGAGCTACCAGAAAGCATGTAGTTGGGAGTAACAGTGTTTTTATTTAAAAAAAGGTGACAGAAAGCAAATACAAAATTGGAGACAAATAAACTTGCTAACAACAGACTATAAAATACTAGCAAAAATTGTAAATAATAGATTGAGACTATTTGCAGATCAGTTGGTGTTACAAATTCAAACTTGTGCAATTCTAGGAAGAAAGATACAACAGAACTTAACATATATAAGAGAGGTCATATAGAAGGGTCAGGAAAATGAAATAGAAGTTTTTTTGTATGCACTGAACCAAGAAACTGCATTTCACGTAGTTAAACACACATACATATGGGATACTCTAAAAGAATATAATATCCCAGTGGAATTCATTAATGTGGCTATAGCTTTATATAAAGAAACTCAGACATGCCCAATGATTAATGGTCACGTGGTAATACCAATGTTTATAAAGAATGGGGTGAGATAAGGATGTCCGTTGAGTCCTTTGTTATATGTGATGTGTTTGGACCCTATGTTAAGGAAAATAGAAGAAGGTAAAGAGATCCAGAATATAAAGTGGTTGGGGAAAGATTTAAATAAGACAAGTGCATATGTAGATGACTGCATAGTATTGGTTAAGGACCAAAAAGCAGGGGAGAAAATGTTAGACATGGTGGAAAATAATAGTCTATACATGGGTATGAGGATAAATAAAAATAAAAGTAAAATATATCCATTAGGTAATGTGAACAAAGAACAAACAGGTACACTGGGTATTGTGCAAGGGGAAATAAGGATTTGGGGGATTTATATGGAAATCCCAAGACGATACAGAAAAACTGGGAGGAAAGTTGGATATAGCACAAAGGAAGGTAAATACTTGGAAACCGTAGAATATGACAAAAGAAAAGAGACTCTATGTGATAAAGGCTTTTATTTTACCAATCTTTTAATTTTTTGCCTATGCATACCCGGTACCACAACAGATGCAGACTAAGCTATTGTCATTATTTTTTCAGATGTTATGGGGAAGCAAATTAAATCCTATTAAGAGAGGCATAACGTATAGAGAAATTAAAGATGAAGGACTAAATATGTTCCAGCCAATTGTTTTTTTTTTAGTGGGGGATATTTACTACATTTAATGTAGTTCCTATGATTAAAGGGGAAAAGTCGGATTGGTTACAGTTTACACAAGGGTGGTTGGATCCTCTGATTAGAAATATAGGAAAGAAGGGGAATTTAAAGGTGGGAAAGTATGGCCTGGATATATGGAGACTTGTAGGAGTTATCTTACACAATGGGGTATAAAAGTTGATTCTTTAATCAGGAAAAATAGAAAATAAGTATATAAGGAAATAATGGAAAATATTTTTTGTGAAAAAGAAGTGTTTAAAGTTAATAAAGGAATAGTGGCGGATGATGTGCTGGCGGCAATATTGGAAAAAAGAATTCCAAAAAAAAATGAAAGAGGTGTGTTGGATGAGCAGTCATGGGAAGTTGAATGTAAGAAGTAATCATAAACATAAAGTAATGGAAGAAAGAATATGTAGTGAGGTGAATTGTGGGTTACAGGAGGAAACGATGCATTATGTTTTTTGATCGTTCATATATTAAACCTTTCTGGACTATGTTAGATACATTTTGGGGGGATGAAATGATTTAAACAGATGAGTTATGACACACTAATATATGGGCAATTGACTAAAATATGGAAGAAATTTGAGAGGAGTACTATATATGTGATTTTTGCTATGTTAAAGTGGGTAATATGGCAAAATAGATGTCTAAGATTTTTACAGAAAAAAGAGGTAACCATACAGGATTTACTGTTTAAAATGCAAGCAGAAATTGACAAAGTGTATCAGGAGGAATGTAGAATATTTGGAGAAGACAGAGCAAGAAAACTGTGGAAAAATGTTGCAGGAATAGGTTAAGAAAGTTGGTTTAAAAGCTGTAAATAAGTTGTATATAGGAAATGTAAATAATGTATGTCTGAAATGTGTGTGTTTGTTGTAAATAAAAAATTCTCCTACTCTTTTCGAGAAGTGCCATGGGATCTTTAACATCCACCTGAACTACCACCAGAACAGGCAGATGGGACCTCAGTTTAATGTCTCATCCAAAAGAAGGCATCTCAGGAGTGAAGCACCCTCCTCATGCTGCACTTCAGTGTCAGTATTGGGATATTAGCCCAAGTGCATGGTGTGAGGCTAGAACCCACAGCCTTCTGATCTCCCAGCCTCAGAGGCAAGTGTGCTACCTGCTGAGCTACTGACACTGCTCTACTAGAGAGTAGTTTATTTTAAAAGTAATATACTTTGGCTGCAGGGACACTCAAAAGTCGGGACTACTATAGAACTGTGTGGAAGCAGCCATGTTTTGACCCCTTGACCCCTTATGGATAGCCAATCAAATAACTAGGCACCCAAAACTGTCTGAAAGGGCTTATGGGAGAAGGTGTATACTATTTTCCAGTGCCAAGAGACTTCATCAATAGATAATCAAAGAGGACTGAGAATTGTGACTGATGACTGAAACAAACCAGTCAGAGGGCAAGATTTTCGAGAGAAATCCCAGGGGATGGGGAGTTGAGGGGGTCTGCTGCTGGGCTCTGATCGAGTCAGGATGGCTCAGTGATACCTGATAATTCATTTAAGGCCTTTCACAGCGCTTAAAGTGGAGTAAAGCGGAGTTTGTCAGAGAAATATTTTTGCTGTTCAGAGGAGCTGTGCATCTTTATTTATTTAAGTTTAGGATAAATACCTTAGAGTCCAGGACTCTTTTTCAAAAGTTCCAAGTCAGGCAGAGACAGTGTACAGGACATTCCAATCAACGTACAAACATAGTTCCACAAATAATACACTGTAAAGATAGATGCATCAGGTTTACATTATGCTAGAGTTACATTGAAACACAGTTCTAGCACTATAGCCTAGCAGCATTATTAGACTGCAGTATTATTTAGTATGAAGTGCTGAGGACAGTCAGTAGGGAAAACCCTAGCTACCAAGGGAAGTGCAGTAAAGACCATCAGAGATCACGGAGATCTCTGTGAGGAGGCAAAGAATTGAGTGGGGGGGACCTGAAATAGGCTTTGTCAGTAGTAGAAGACAGGAAATAAGCACTGGGCGGAGGTCAGTACAGTACAGGGATGGGGAGGGGTGTAGTGGGTGGGGTATTTTGCAAGTGGACTTACAAGGCCGGGGAGTGAGGAAGAGTGGTTTTGGCAGGGATAGAAGTGGGAGTAGGGTAGGGAGTGAGTAGGTGGAGATGGAGGAGGTTGGAGCTGGTGGCGTCCATTGTGGTGCATTAGATAAGGCATCCACAGACCTTTTCAAATCCTAGGTGGGAGTGAAGCCCTGCTTTGAACTGTCTAAGCTTGGAGCACTTGGTGAGGATGGTCGGCAGTTCATTGTACCATTTTGGACCCAGGAAGGAGAGGGATTTCTATGCCATGCTTGTATGCTTAAACGGCACCAGGAACCCTCCTTTGGCCACATTTCTAGTGTGTATTGTGGGCTGTGCTTTCAAGAAGAGTCTGGTTACGGACTCTTGCATAAGCCCCAGTGTGACTTTTTTTACCAGCATGCAGGTCTGGTAACAAATTCTAAGTTGGAGTGGGAGCCACCTTGTGTCAACGTAGAGGGCACAGGTGTGGTTTAGGAGATCAGCTCCTAGGGTCAGTTGGCAGGCCTTGTTTAGGAGAGTATTTACTCTTTTGAGAGCCAACTCTGAGCCTGCCCCATATATTGGTAGGCCATAGTCTACTGAGGCCAGGACCTAGCTGTTTGTAGCAAGTTTCAGTGCAGAAGGCATCATGAATTGTATATGATGTTATAGAACCCCCATTTTCATGTTCGCTGTCTTGACAACATGGTCAATATGATGGGAGAAATTGAGAGTGCTGGCCAGCTGTACGCCTGGGTATTTAAAAGTGGACACCTGTTTGAGAACGTCTCCCTTAAGGTTCAGTGTTTGCAGTGGGGGGAACCTCTTTTTGTTCTGGGGGACTGTGAACAGCATGCTCTGTGTCTTTTTATGGTTCAGCAGGAGTTTGTTCTGGCAGAACCATGTTTCAAGCATATGGAAGCTGTTGCTTAGTTCAGTGGAGATGGTGGATTGGTCTCTGCCTACGGTTGATATGACAGCATCATCCGCGTACAGTACGATGTGTGCTGGACAGACAGAGGGTAGGGTGTTAATGAAGAGGCTGAATAGGAGTGGGCCAAGGATGGAGCCTTGTGGCACTCCTAGGCTCATATCCCTAGATTCTGAGAGCGTGGTGCCTATACGGACCCGTTGGGTTCTCTGAAAAAGGTAGCTGCCAAACCAAGCCACTGTGTCAGGAGACAGGCCAGTGGACAGCAGATTGTTCAGGAAGAGGTGATGGTTGACAGTATCGAATGCTTTGCTGAGGTCTATAAATATATACCCTACTGCCAGCCCTTTGTCCATGGCATCATAGAGCTTGGAGGTATATTAGACTACAAGGGTAAGTGTAGAGTGTTTTTTCTAGAAACCATGCTGTCGCGGGCAGAGTAACTTGTACTTTTGTAAGTACTTGGTGAGTTGATCAGAGACCACCCTTTTGAGTGCTTTTGATGGGGGGGAAGGATAGAGATCAGCCTGTAGTTTGATGTTTTAGTTCTGTCACCGGATTTGAAAACAGGGGTGACAAGGGCTGACTTCCAAGCATCGGGGAAACACCCAATCTTAGTGATGCATTAAAAACCTTAGTGAGTGGATCTGTGACCTCATTCAGGGTTAAGGAGATTAGCTTCATGTCCACTAGGTTATTCCCCATCCTGGTTTTGCCAAGAACCCGTCTGACATATTTTATAGTCTTGGGACTTATGATTTGTGTGAAATAGAAAGGCAGAACCCTATTTCTCAATGGAGTGTGGGTATGCAGCCCAGAAGATGTGGCAGTCCTTGGCATGAGATAATCTCCCGGTAGCACAGTGGAGAGGTCGGTGAAGGCCGTGTTGAATTCATTTGCTCTTTTGAAGGGTTCTTGGAGAGTCCCTGTTGCAGTTGTGATCAAGTCAGGTGGGGCTCTAGGGGCCCTTCCTGTTAATGATTTCATTGAGTTCCAAAACTCGTTTCCTGATCCCCAAGATTTATTCAGGAGATCCTTATAATAGGTTGCTTTGGCTAGGCAAATGGCCTTCGTGCAGTTGTTTCTGGCTGCCCTGTAGGTTGTTATGTCAGCCTCTTTTCCAGTTGCCTTTACCCTATGCCATGGATTATCTCTGTGACACATTTGTTCGATGAGAGGACAAGAGAGCCATGGGTTAGTGGACCCCTTAACTCTTTAAGTTTTGTACAGGGCAAAGATGTTGCAGGCCCATGTAAAGGTCTCAAGGAAGTAGTTCAGAGCCTGATTGCCATCTTTGGCTCTATCAAGCAGAGACCAGTCAGTCTGTTTAAGGTGCAGTCTGAAGGTGTCCAGGAGCCCAGGTCTCAGGCTTCGATTTTTGGAGATCTTTTGGGGTCACTTTGTAAACTTGTTTGTCCAGGTCCACACGACCAGGGAGTGATCACTGAGGGTGTCTGGGAGGACTGTTACCTCAGGGACATGTTCCGGGTGGGTGGAGAGGAGCCAGTCAATGAGTGTGCTGGTCCCTGTTTTGTAGTTTTGTCGAGTAGTTTGGGTGACCATTTGGGTTAGGTATAGGCCTGCAAGATGGTCTTTAGCTAAAGCTGCACCCTGGGAGTGCCAGTTGATGTTAAAGTCACTGACAATAACCTGCTACCATTTCTTGCATGTCAGCTGTTGGTTTCCTAAGAAGTGTTGTAGCCCAGCTGTCTGTAGACCAGGAGATATGTAAACCGCAGTCAGCTGAAGGACTTTGTTCTGCTGTACTATTGAGAGCTTTAAATTTAGAATTTGGGCCTCTTTGATGTGTATACTGCTCGGCAAAGCCTGGGCTTTAATATCACTTCTGACGTACACTAGGCAGCCACCAACCCATTTGGAAAGCCTGTCCTGGCAGAAAGAGGGCATATCCATCAAGGTTAATGGAGGTGTCTGTGTTTTTGGGGATAGTCAGGACTCCATGAGGGCTATGATGTCAGGATTGATTATCTCTACCCATACCTGGAATTGTGCGAACTTAGGGAGGAGGCCACCTATGTTAAGGGAGACTATCTTGAGATGTCCTACTCCAGAGCTGGTTCCTGAGTGGGGAGGGTCCTGGGTTGGGGTGAACATTGCCTGACATCAGTAGACATATGAGGATCAATTTACAAAGGAAGCGTGGCCAAAGTACCTAATAGGAGTGACTGGCCTTCGACCCTTGGTGATTGTGGCCAGCTGAGTTCAGTATTTGGGAGCGACAATATAACAGTACATCTACAGGGGTGGCAGGTGGGGGTCTGCTCCATGTAGATTTGCAGGGGTGCTATAAAGATTATGGGCCAGGTGTTGTCAGCAAGTGTACCCTTTCTATTATCTACCTCCTGTCGGTGCAACACCAGGAGGTGGAGGTAGTTGGGGTAGCTCCTACACATTCCCTGTGTACATCTATCCTTAGGCAGATTATAGTTGCCAATTCTAGAATTAGTTTTGGGAGCTGCTGCATTGTGGGTGGTATCTCAGAGCTAGGGGGCGCAATTGCAGGGATCTGCAGGACAAGAATGTAGATACTATGCCCCGGGAGAGAGAGTCTTAGTTTTCAGGTTCTGTATTGCTGCTATTAGGATTCTTCAGTGCAGCCAGGCTCTATAGTTTTGGGCTCTGCACAAACAAGAGTCAGCCAGTGGGAGAGGGTGTGGGGGGAGGAGGGTGCAGCTTGAGTTTATCTAAGATTGGTAGGAGGCAGGGGTGTGGTGGGTAGGACAAAAAGCTGGCTTGACAGCAGGCCAAGAAAAAGCGCTGAGCAGCACTGTGACAGTCATTCCAGGCATCTTTTGGAAGTTGGCTGTTTTAATTGGAGAATTCTGCTGCAGTCATCCTGCACCAGTTTTGGACTGAGAGAGCAACGTTGAGCTGGCAGAGAGGTTTTCCAGAAACTGTGAGTAAGCCAGAGAAAAGACAGAGGCTGATTTAAAGCAAAGAGACTTTAAGAGAAAGAAGGTGAGCAGGTGCTTTATGCTTCAGGGACCTGTGGCTATTGCTGAAATCCAGCTGAGGACAGGAACTGTTGATTTGTAATTGGAGTTTGGAGTTTGTGCTAAAAGGCTTGGAAAGAGAAAAGGTGGAGAAACTGTTCTGGTTGCAGAGTGGAGCTGTTCCATGTTGAGTGGAAGGAAAAATTAAGAGAGTCCCAGCTTAATCCAGAGCCAGGTGGAAAACTTGCTAACTCCTACCTAGTGGGGTCTGCTGTCTATAGGGGGCCACCAGTGCATGCTGGGGGAGCTAGGGTACCTCATGACCTGTGAGGCAGCCAGGCTGTGGAGCCACTCCTCGGTCTGGGTCCTCTGTAGTTTGGTGGGCCTTGCATGGGAGCTCTGCAACGGACCTGAATAGGCTGAAGATGACAAGCGGACAGATCTTCAATCAAGGAGACAAGCAGCCAAACCTTCAATCAAGCTCAAATCTTCACAGTCCTTTCTGCTGCAATTTGTTCTGCCCTTCCTAATCTGGAATCCTCTGAGTTTGAACTGGTGGAAGCCATCTGCATCAGGAACTTTTTAGATCTCCAGGACTATGAGTACCCAGGGCTTGCCCTGACAAATCAAGGGGAGTAATTGCTTAATTAACAGTCAGTTGCCTTGTTTCTAGGACCCCAACGCCAGCCAACCTGCGGCACCGAGCAAGTCGATGGTCTCCTGGGTACCCAGAAAGGACAGAGGGAAGTCACTGGTACCAGTGTGGGTGGGCATCTGGGGTGGTCTGGCCTATGGGTCCTGATGTTATTCATTGTTCTTAACCATTTTCTAACTACTTTTATCTCCACAGCTATCCCTTGTCCAGGTACCCTGACCCCAGCCCTTCCCCATAATAAAGCTATGTTCTGTTTTGAAATTGCTGTGTGAAGGGTGTTTTGTGGGAATCAGCTGTAAAGTGTATGTAGTATATGGTATTGGGAAACTGTTTGGCATCCAGTGTGTGGGGTGGTTGGAAGGGAAGGTGGGTAGGTACAGTATCCCAGGGGTTTGTACAAGTCACACACCTGGCCCACTGCAATTTACTCTGGGTGGAGGCACCGTGCTATTTTATTTATTTTTTGGGACAGAACCCCTGAATACCACCATAGCAGGACCCAGGCCCCTTAACCTGTGCAAAGATCAACAGGCAGGGGTAGTAGCTCACTGGCATACGGCACCTAGGGCTACACCCCCATAGCAGGACATGATTCTGGACAAGGTGAGTGCAGACTCATCCAGAAGAATCTAGTAAGGTCACTTCTCAGGTGTAATCCATGGGTTGCTCATGACTAGGCTCACTGGCTGGACTTCTGTATCCTCCCAAGGTGTTAGGGACTGGTCAGTTTAACCTCTAGTTCTTTCTCTTCGACCTGGGCTTCCAGTGTTGGTATCAGAACTGGAGTGACATCCTCAGCCTGAGCAGTTGGCCTATTAGAGACAATGGGAGCGACCCCTTCCCCCGGGGTAGATCAGCATGTGCTGCCAGGAAGAGTGAAATATCAGTAACATCCAGACATGAGGCAATGGACTCCTTACATCTCATAACTCAGTGGCTGCCAACAAACCATCCCTACAATAGGAGACACCCTCAGCATAGCCTTTCAAGTAGACATGCCACCCAATGTGTGGTCTTTGCCATCATCCGGTGAACAGAGTCAACTGCATCTGCAGCTCTTACTCTCCAGCCGTAGCCATATTGCTATTCATTTTTCCTGCCCTCCAGTCTTCAAGACCACACTCTGAGCTGAACTAGGGTCAACAGAGCCAATATCTCAATATGTTAATGCTTACCAGCTGTGTACACTAAGATGGGGAGAATAGTTTCTTTCAACCCCATCTTGTCCCTATATCCATGGGTAATTACTCCTAGCCTTGCACTTCCATGACCCATACTGTCACAAGACTTTGTCGGAAACTGTATCTTCTCTGGGGCATCGGTATGTACTGCAATTTGACAGTTGTTTTAAGTGAACACAAGTCATGTAGGTGATGTTCTGGACAAACCAGACACTGTCTTGTTTTCTTGCAGTGCTTCTGCCACAGCTTGGGGCTCCTTAATGTCCTAAGTGCTTATCCAGTCTAAGGGGAAACACGTTGTGATCTTGGGGCTACATACAGTCACAGAAAATAGTGGGACCAGTAAACATCTACTCTGAGATTATGGAAGTTCTAACATGCACTGCAGGCTATTAAATCTCCCAGTTATGCAGCCCTGCTCTGATGTCACCTGCAGGGGATTCTGGAATTTCTGATTACAGCAAATGCCAGCTTATAAGTTAGCAGAATCAGCCTGATACCTTTTACTTCAGTACAGTAGATTGTGAGTAAAAATTAAAAAAAATACACACAAAGTGCAGATTGAGACCAGATCCACATTTGGTTTTGGGGCTCTTAGTGCTGACAGCTCCCCTTTAAGAATGCTTAATACAAACCGACAGGCAGACATTATATTTCTGTAAACCCGTACAAACTATACTGTAACAAGGAATTTAGAATGCCAAACACAGACTACTGTTCAAAAGTACATGGCAAACCAAAGGAGCTAAATAGAACAAGAAAAACTGTATAAACATGATGCCTGAAGCTGTGCAGGACACAATAAGTACTGAACATGTCTACAGCAAAACGTGACTGAAAGGAAAGTGAGACAGACAAGGGAAGGAGGCATATCACTCCCGCCATAGCTAAGTGGAGGTAGAAGTGAATTAAGGAAAATGATACGTACCAAAGAGGTTAGAGTAATGGGCTGGGAACGAACTTGGTGCATCCAGCAGACGAGACCTGGGTTTGATTCTTACAACCTCCACTTGCATACTATGTGACTCTGAGCAAGTCACTTAACTGCCCAGTGCTCCCAGGTCACCCCTGAAAACAGGCACTTGTGACTAGTGGGCCTTACCAGATTACCAAAGACTAAAAGAAATAAAAATATAATAAAAAGCAGACTTCCAATGCAACACATACATAATAGAAAATCATCAAAAAGCAAGGGGATGGCAGAAGGGAAGCAGTGCACTCCCACAACAGAACAGCGGCAAAGAAGAAGAACCTCCAGAGAAGGTTTGAGCATTCTGTCTTAAATAACCCTGGGAGGAAGGTGTGGTTAGAGTCATTCACTGCCCCACTGTACACCAGGATATAGCCTTGGTAATACAATATTTTGATCATTATCAGAAACCACAATCCCCACCTACAGTACAACTTCAGTGCATGGGCGCATCCCCCCCTCAATTTTTTAAGCCACCCATCATGACCCCCTCAACATTTTTGGCTTCTAGTGAGAACCGCACTGTACAAGATCACCTTCATAGAATCTGGTGATTAGGGATGCTAGTTCCACATATGCAGGTAGCCAGTCAGCCTGTTCCTGTTGAGTGTTCCCTCTGCTCCCCCCCCCCCATGCTTCACAGATTTCTGTTTCAGCCTGGCATCCAATCAGAGTGCATTATTGAGTAGTGCGGGCAGTTCTGAACTGTAGTGAATGTCCGTGAGTGAGTGAGTGAGTGAGTGAGTGAGTGAGTGAGTGAGTCAAGAGTCAGTGGGCTGCAAAGAAGGATCTCGGGCAGAACAGAAACACAATTTTTGAGACCCAGTGAACAAAGAGATGGATGCACTTGGAAACCGGGAGGGAGGTGGACAGGTGAGATTCTGTCAGCAAGCTTTCGGAGAGATGCCCGTCTGTTTGATCAGCCAGCAAAAACAAAGAGCAGTGCAGCTGAGAAAGGAAGCAGGCTTTGCAGAACCAAAAAGCAAAGTAACGTGTATGCTTCTCAGCATGTAAATACTTTTCGGCTTCATCATTCTACAGTATACAGCAATTGCTCCTTAATTCATTAGACCGCCCATTGTAGTGTAACCCCTAGGTGGCGCTATTCCAAGGGCTACTACCCCTGCCTGCTTGGCTAGTAGCAAGTTAAGGGGCCTGAGTTCTGAAACGGGTGCCTCCACCCGGAGGTCAGGGTTGGTAGTGGTCAAGCTAACCTGGGCACAGCCCTCCGGGACACTGTAACCCCCCTCTTTCCCCTCTAGTGGCCTGAACACTGTACAATAGTCACTTTCACAATACCCATGGTACACCACACAAGTACCCACACTGTTTGCACTTACCACCAGGGCTGGTTCCTCTGGCTCGACCCTGGGGACCCCCTGTAAAACAAGGTAAAGCACAGCAAATAGCAACAGTACAGTACTTTGAGCACAAACTGGAACCACAGTCAGATTACATGCAGAAAAAGTTAGATATGATTTATTCAGGGGACTTGAACAAGGGAGGGGCAAACTCAGGTTAATTAACTTACAGGTTATATCAATCAAACAGTTATGCATGCGCTTTGAGTCCCCCAACACAGTCCACCTCTAGATACCCAGGTAGAGAAGAGATGAGCTAGCCAGGACAGTTGCCCTGGGTTGCAGCTGGTTGGGGCCCTGTGATGGAAAACACATCATGCACAGTACACAATATTTGTAATCTGGAGCCAGAGGGCTCAGTTTGTAAAGGAAACAAAACAACAAGACAATCAGATGACACACTCAGATTAAGCTGTTGTTGTAGGGAGCTACCCTGGTATTTACTCACGATACCCAAGACTGGACACATGCTGGATGAGAATCGAGACTGCAGGTGGTTGATCAGGAATGCCAGGAGAAGCAGGGCCCACACAAGTTGCAGAGACATTGTTCCTGTTCAAGCGTGGAGCAGGGGACTGATCCCCAGGCAGGTCTCTTGTCAATGGCTTCTCTGTGCAGTGGGTAGTCTGGCTGGGCCAGTCCAGCAAAGCCCAGACCACATGAAGACAAGTTCGGAAGCAGTCCGTTTTGGGCTGGATACAGCTTCCAGCAAGCAGAACACAGTTCACACAGTGGGGAACTAACTCACAACCCACTAGCAGCTCATAGCACATTTACCTGTACGGGAATTCTACTGTACCAGGCAAAGTGCTCCCCGGGCACAATCGCAAAGTCTCTGCACACACTGGGAGCTTAGGGGTAGCTGGAACTCCTGACAGGCCAATTGCATTTAGCAAAAATATTCTGTCTTCTTCAGGTTGAGCCTGGCCCACTTCAGTAGCTTACTTTAGTCACACAAACTTGGATTTAGTCCAAAATAATTCTCTTCTCTCCCTCTCAGGAGCAGCAGGCAGACATACAGGCCAAACACTCAGCCTTTTCCCAGTTCTCCCATGCGAATCCACTAAGGATTTCTGCTCATAATTACTTCAGCTCCTTCTTGTTTAGTTTCCAGCTTAGTTCTAACTGAAAACTGCAAGCAGCCCGGGACTTCCCCAAGATTCAAAATATTTGGTTGGCTGATTTGGCTATCAGTCAAAGCAAGAGCTCCCCCTTCAGTTGCAAAAAAGGAACAAAAAAACTCCAAACTAAAGTTCCTACAGATTTTGAATTCAGACAGCTTTTGTAGTCCGGCTACATTTTAGGTCTCACCAGTACTGTTTGGTCCAATTTGCAGTCCAGGATCAAGATGGTGGAGATAAACAAAACAGTCCTTGCTACAAAGAAAACAGGTTAGACAAACTACATTATCATTATCACTCTAAATGATTTTCAGTAAATAGTTACATCTTTCAACAGAGTTCCCTCTCAGATTACTGAAGCTGCAATCAGGCAGCTGTTAAAGAGACAGTACACAGAGGCTATACAAGCTCTGGTAATCACATTTAAACTGCTAAAACGCAGGACACCAGCCTGGCAGTGAGCATTTAGTCAAGCTCAAGGAAGACTTTTTGGGAACCCCCATTTGTAGGGGGTGGTCACAGTAGCATCAGTGATAATAATAAGCTGCTGGTTTGTGAGACTGGCATAAAAAAAAATTAGATTAACTATGTAACTCGCCGCTTTATTTGTCCTGCACATTTTTTGAAGAGTTGTGTGACACGTGCAATCCATTATACATTAAACTAGGGACTCAGAGACACAAGTCATTGTGCTGGAGATATAAAGTGCATAGCAGTTCAATAAATGTTTATTAAATTTGTGGAGAATAGAGCTCAGCACAAGTCCCGACTGGGAGTATAGCCTAGAGGTCAAAGTAAGCAGCTGTGAATGAACTTGGTTCATTAAGCAGACCTGGGTTTGATTCCCATTGTTTCCACTTGCATACTGTGGAACTCTGAACAAGTCAGTTAACTGCCCGAGTGTTCCTGGGTCACCCTGAAAAGAGGTAGTATTTTTTTTTGTTGTTATGACATTATTTGTACCATCTCCACGGACCTGACAGGGGCTACGCCCCTCCTCTGAGGGGTACGTCCTCTGGCTCCTTGGGGCCATCATGGGTCCTGCCAGGTCCCGGTATTTTTCCTCTGTTTTCTTCCCCATGCTCTCATCTGTGCAATGGGTGCAGCAGCTATTTCCAGCTCTGCAGAGGCAGCCAAGCACCCTGGGTACAGGCCAAACCCCTCTTATTGTGCTGACACACACAGCACAAACCCCCCCATGCTGAGGAAGAAGAGCAGTCCTCCGAATGCTCAATCCTTAACTCCACAGCTGACCTCTGAATGACCCAAGTCCATTCCCAAACCTGAGTCGCCAGCATGGCACAAGGTGTGGCATCCAGCACCTCAACCCTCAGCACCACCGTGCCAGCTAAGAGGTCATATTTTAAGTACTGAGTCTCAGTAAAGCGTGGCTCAAGTGAAAGTGGTGTCTTATTCTGTGCTGCCCATCCCCTTTTTTTTCTATGGGGCAAACAACTAATTCATTTTTCAGCGGGGCCACCCGAAAGTCACAGCTTGGCAGACTTGTGCACTCATTCCCATAGTTTCAGGAACACTTTGTTGGTCTAGGGGATGAGCAGTCGCGCTCGTTGGTGCATGAGCAGTTTTCAGTGGGGTAGGACACAGAAAAGCCCACGTCTTTGTAACTGTGATTTTCAGCAAACATAGACAGGACAACTAATAATGCTGACTCAGAGATGAGTCCTGAATGTTGGACTGACAGAAACAACAATTTTTTTTCCTTTACTTGTATCAGTGGGATTGTCTACCTCCTTGCCACATCCCTTTGCTTTTCAATTTCTTGTCAATGCTGTTTTAGATAGAGCAGTTCAATTTCCAATAATTGCAGATAAACCTCTTCCTAAATATCATACTCTGCATTTTTTAAATAATTTTATTTGTGGCCAGCCTTAGGATTTATTTATTGAAATGTTTCACCAGGAAGGTACACTGAACAACGAATCATTCGCCCCACGTGCGACCGGGGTGGGGTAGGTACAACTGTAGTTGAAAGCAGAGAATTACAAATAATGAAGGTAGGAACAGATACAATATGGAGCGTTAGGTCAATATAATACACAATTGTGACTGCTTGAGAAAATCGATACAACCACAGGGTGGACAAAGAAACCTGATACAGTAGACCTGGCAGATAGTAATGCAACAATAAAATCGTAGAGCTATGACGTTCTGAGCGCTATGCTCATAGGCAGTAAACAAGTGCTAAGGGCAAACCAGGGTGGAAGGGGGCAATTACCAATGATAGAGTTGTGAGGGATAAAGCTCAGATGTGCTGGAAGGGGTAGTGAAGGTAGCTTAAGATGAGATGAAGGGGGGGAGCCGGGGAGACTGCCGAGACCTGGTTCCCCTCCAGAATGTTGAGAACCCTACAAGGGGGGTGGGAGCTGGAAGCAAGACAAGGACAATGAAAATTAAGGAAGCTAGAGGCAAGCCACTAAAACCTGTTTCTCCTTCAGGATGCTAGAACCCTGCAAGGGGGTCTGGGTGATGGTGAGCAGAACAGGGTTGAGAGACAGTTAGGAAGGATTAAAGCAGGTACAGCTGGAAGAGAGGAAGTTGTGTAGTGCAGTGCCAAGGGAGTAGGTGGAGGAAAAGTGATGTTTTTGTGGGGGGAGAGCATTCCAGATTTTGGAGAAGTGATGGAGAAGCCAGTCTGGCCGATGTGTGTAGATCGGCGTTGGACCAATAGGGTGCGTGTGCCAGGAGATTTCAGGGAATGAGAGGGAGGGGAAGGGGAAAGGGTAGTAATAGAAAATAGGAGACAATGAGGGAGTTCTCCAAGACAGAATTTGGAGGTTAGTTTGGCACAGTGGAAGAGCCGCAGGTTGGACAGTGGGGGAAAGGCTCGGGCATAGTAGAGGTCACAGTGATGAGCTCAAGAGTGGGCGTCAAGGGCAAAGCAGCAGAAGGAGTTAAAGAGAGTCCAATTCAGTCAGGGAAGATTTGGGAGCATCACCATAGACTACATCACAGTAGTCAAAAATGGGGAGTATCATCTTCTGGACAAGTTCACACCTCGCAGTCAGCAGGATGCAACTACAGTTCCTGTACAGGGCACCAAGCTTGGGGCACAGTTTCTTCAGGATGGCGTTGATTTGTACAGAGAAGCTGAGATGTTAGTCTAGCCAAACCCCAAGGTATCTAAATGAGGATGTGTCCTCAAGGTTTATCCCATCTAGGGTGTGGAAGGAGGGCATGCCAGAAAGCCTAGAGAGTCTCTGCCTGGTGCTGAAGATCATAGAGACTTTCTTCTTGGCATTGAGGGAGAGCAGGTGTGAGGCAAACCAGAGCTGAACCTGGTTTCCACAGCTGCAGGGTTACTGCCAGAGCTGTACAAGACAGTATCATCTGTTTGTGCTTGCTCTGCCCATACAGAGGACCTATGCTTGATCCTGAGTCTGGCTCATAGTTGCTTTGGCAGGATGCCAAGTGCAGCCTCTGAGGGATGCCCAATGTCTCTAGGAAGGGAATTCAGCATTTGCTGCTGTGTATCTGTGAAAAGAAGGCAGAATTCCATATACATGTAGCATCTAATACACAGGAGGGTACCCTGTCTGTATCCAGCTCAGGGCTGATGCCACACATGGTGGGTCTAGATTTTGTCCATCTTAATGTCTAAAGCTAGACAATACTTCCTTCTGGGTCTGACACATGGAATGGGGAAGTCAGTGCAGGAAAATTAGTAGTGGAGGGCAGCCTACATGCTATCACTGCAGGATAGGGACTAGGTCTGTGGAAGCTGCACCAGGGGTTGCGGAGGGCAAATGGGGCGAAATAGAACAGTAAAAAATATGGAGTGTTCTATGCTCTCTTTGAGGTTAAGGGGTTGCTAGAAATTGGTATTAAAATGTTTTAATGATTTTTGTTTGTACTGTTAGAGTTACCGTTGGCAAAGTGTGTATTTTTTTAGCTTTGAAGAAGTTTGTGTCAAGTTGCAGATATCTTTACAGTTCTTTAACTAGTAGTTTGGGTAAAGCTGTGCCTTGCCAAGGCTTTGTTTTGTTTCAGTTAGGCAATAGCTGCTGCTGGCCCTGGTTTTAATTTGTAGCAAAGCTAAACACAGAAAATAGACTGTGCTGTTATGTGGATTGTTTTGAACAACTCTTGCAATCTGAGTTTAATGTTCATTAGTGAGATACAAAAAGATAGAACTTATTTTATATCTGTCTAGTTTAAAATGGTGCTCATATAGTGAGGACATTTGTGAACATAGTGGCTGAAACAGCAAAGAAAGAATATAAATGTTATATGTAGTTTTTAGAATATCTGTGTGTCTTGTAAAGGGTGCATTTGTCCATTGAGATAGTTTGAGAACACTGTCATCAAGGTCCCTGAGGGTAGACAAGGCTCCTGGGCCAGACAGGGTACATCCCAGGGTACTGAGGGAGCTGGCAGAAGTCCTGGCAGAGCCACTGGTGGATCTGTTCGACACCTCGCTAAGTAGAGGATGTGTGCCAAGATTGGAGGGAGGCATACATGGTACCTCTCCACAAAAGTGGGCCCAAGGATGAACCAGGGAACTACAGACCAGTAAGCCTCACCGCAATTGTGGGGAAACTGATGGAATCTATCCTCAAAGAAAGGCTAGTTCAGTTTCTTGTGGATAATGATCTGCAAGACAACAGACAGCACGGGTTCGTAGCTGGCAGATCCTGTCAGACTAATGTGGTTGATTTTTTTAACTGGGTTACGAGGGCACTGGACGGAGGCCATGCAGTAGATGTAGTCTACCTGGATTTCAGCAAGGTCTTCGATTCAGTGCCACACAGAAGGTTGACCTGCAAGTTGAGGAGTCTTGGTATAGGGTGGAAGCTAGGCCAATGGGTAAAAAACTAGCTGAAGGACAGGCAATAGAGGGTAGTTGTGGGGGGGAGAGAAGCATTGGAACTCAGGGCAGTGATAAGTGGTGTCCCACAGGGATCAGTAATGGGACCAGTCCTGTTTAACATTTTTGTCACAGACATAGTGATTGGAATCAAGCATAAGATCAGCCTCTTCGCCGATGTCACCAAAATCTGTGTTGAGGTGGATGGGGAGGCTATGACAGGGTTGTGAGTGGTTATGTAGCATAAGCATCCCCCCAAAGTGATACGTCTTCAACTTGTTTTCCTCTGCTGGTCAGCTGAACTACATCCTCAGCAGCTTTAGCAGTGGGACTTCCATTACCACTGGTTCAGTGTGCACATTGACCCTCTACCACCAAATTTCAAGACATAAAATGGGTGGGTTTACACACAGGTAATAAGTACCATTTAACAACTGTGCTGTAGTTTATGTTCTTGCTCAGCTCTTTGATAGCCATTTGTATTGGTTTGGGTGCAAATGGCTCTGCAAAGCCATGTCCTCCACAACCTTTTAGCCTTGGTTGCACCCCTACTTCAGTGGAGAGATCATCCTGGAAATTTATTTGTTTGCTCATTTCTGTTCACCTGGTAAGTGTCTTAGGCATAAAGGTGCCTATTATTGGACATGACCTGGAAGAGTACAAAACAGAGGCAACATGGTAACACTGTACAAAACAGCTGTAATATGACAGTACAAGGCAGGTAATGCAATCACAGGTGATAAAACTGACAATTACAACAAAACACAGAGCACAACAAGCATTGCAGCCAGGGATGTCATGCCAAGAAAACTTCTGGGTGGGGGGACATATAGGCTAGTGTATGGTTAACCATTCACAAGGCTATTCTTCATCCGAGAGGTTACTATGATGGCTGTTGACCTCAAGAGTGAAGCTCGAGAGGTCCAACAGTTGTTATAGCAACCACGAGGGTAAAGATTAGCCCTTGTTGTGAATGGGAAGCCATACCCTGTTCTTTATAGTGTATGAACACTCCCAATAGGCAATAAAAATCACAAACTCAAGATCCACTAGACAGAGTAATAAAAGAGTTTACTGTACTGAAGTCTGACACAAGTGTACAAACAGATTAGGTGCCAGAAAACATTAACATCCTAACAAATAGTCAGTTGCGTAATTCGTCACTTTCTCACTAGTAAACAGGAACTCAGCAGGTGCCGCTCGATCTCTGTGAAGTCAAAAAAATTAACAGAAAAAACAAGGGAAAGAGACTTTTAGCAAACTTACTGTACTGCAGATTGTTCAAAACAGTTATGGTCATACACAGTCCCGAGATAACCAGCAATAACGTGTGCATCATAGAGCAGATCCAGCTTACTAACCAATCCACCACTCAGTAGAATACTGCAACCTCGCCGCCCACCCAACCTCCCCCCATCACTATGTCCTCTTCTAGTGTACGATTTTGAAAAAACTTTTTGTTTGTTTGTTTGTCTGCTGGGAAAGTGGCTTGTGATTGTTCTGTGCCTGGTTGCTAAGGATACTAAGACACTTGCGGACAAGGCAGTGTGGCATCCGTACTGAAGAAGAACAAAAAGTAAATCTGCTGCACTACGGACATCGCTACTGCAGCAGAACCACCTTTTTGAACAGATTAATTTCAGGTAGAACAACATTCTAACATACACTATAACACAGTTAAAAATTAATCAAGAGTGGGCATGAAATTATACTTCCACAGGCTTTCCTCAGCCTAAAAAACAATACTTGGATGGGAATTTAAGGGAGTACATGCCTCCCCCCCAACTTAATGTGCATGACGGCCCAGACAGCAGCAGCTGAAGAAACCAAGATCACGCTCAATGTAACAGATGGCAAATGTGGTAGCAACTTCAGTCACAAGAGGGAAGGGATAGTAGAAGTACATGGAGTGCAGGTGTGATACAAGTTCACTCCGCAAATGGCAGCAGTAGTAAAAAGCAAGCAAGTCCTGGAGCAAGTATTAGATACAAGCAGGAGAGGAATAGAAGGTGAGTATTTGTGCCCTCAGTGCCAGTCTGTCTGATCCTAGCTATTTTTTTTACTACAAATCTATATTAATTCATCTTGATTGCCCCTACTACCCAGCTACTGAAATCCTCTCCAGTACACTCAGTGTGCCATTTCTAAATTCTGTAAGTTTCAGGTACCACCATTCTTTTTTAAGATTGCTTTCTCAAGAGATTCACCACTGAAGAGATGAAAGGCTCTCATAGGTTCAGATCCAGGTCTGACTTTTGTGTTTTGCCGCTGTAAGTTCTTTTCCAGTGGTACTCACACATGAGTAAGGCTACTGGCTGGGAGGGTCTGATCTGGCCTTTCCACTTGACAGAATCAGTGGTTGTGTATTTCTGGATGTGTATGTCTGGTGGTGCAACCAAACAAAATACCAGCACTTGGGAAAGATGAGCTGGCAATGTGGGTGGTAGTTTAGTGATTGCATTGCCAGTGATAGCTAATAGCTCCAACAGAACACAGTGCACATTTCAAAAACAAGCATCTGTCAATGCTGAATGTTGGCTCGCTGGCATTGGCACTGGTACAGCCAGAGTTAGAGACGCATAATAGGAATGGCAGTGAAGTACTGAAGTGACTCCAACCCCACCCCCACCCTGTAGAGACTGACAGGCATTGGGGTGTGCCTTTGGGTCATCAGCTATAACGCCATGCCATTGTACCACCCTACTTCCTGTAGAGACCGACAGTGTCGTGGTGTGCTTTGGGGGTTCTTTAAGTATTATACTTACCCCATTCCATAAGGAAACAGGCTTAGGTAGGTGCAGTATAGGAGAATGGGGTGAACTTTGTGGCCGAACAGTGCAAAGCACACCACGATGCCTGTCACTGGCTGCAGCGTGGGGGTGGGGGTGGGGGTGGAATGGCATGAGCATTACAGCCAATGATCCCAAGTCACACCCCTGATGCCTGTCAGTCTCTACAGGCTGGGGTGTTACAGTTGAAAACCGTAACACTGTAGGCGTGTGTTGGTATTTTCACTCCAAATTTTCAACATGGGCTGTTTGTGAGCCCACCTCATGAAAAGCGGCACTATCAATTTATTAGCTGAAAGGTGGTTTTGCACAGTGGCTATGTCATTTGGTGACACAGGGATGAAAACACATTTTGGGCAGGATGAGGAAAATGACATCTGTAGCGTTCATGAAGAGGCGTAAAAAAATGGCAACGTTGAAAATCTGGAGTGAAAATATGAAAAATTGGTGAAGTCATCAGTGTGCATAGAAACTGTGCAACCCACATCCGTAACCCAATTATTTGGGGAATTTATTTTAACCACATTTTTAACATAGGCATTTTGGGACCTCCCCTCATGAACAGTGGCACTCTGATTTTGTTAATCAGTCCCAAAAGTTGATTTCCCACAGAGATCACGCCATTGTGCGTCACAGGTGTGGAAATACATTTAGGGCAGGATGTGAAAAATGACAGCTGTACTGTTCATAAGGAGATGTAAAAAAATGCCAGTGTTGAAAATCTGGCATGAAAACATTGCAAATTTGCGAAGTTACAAGGGTCTGTGCAAACTGCACAATGCACACTTGTAACACAGTCATTTTATGGAATTTCATCACCAAATTTTCAACATTGGCATTTTAGGACCTCTGCTCATGAACAGTGTCACTGTCATGTCCTCAAAATGTCCCAAAAACTGATTTTGCACAGCGACTGTGATATTCTGCGCCAGATGGGCGAAAACATATTTTGGCCAGGATATGTAAAATGACAGCTGTACTGTTCATAAGGAGGTGTGGAAAAATACCAATTTTGAAATCTGGAGTGAAAATATTACAAATTCATGAAGTTACGAGCATGTGTGGAAACTGCACAACACACACTCGTAAAACAGTAATTTTTTTGATTTTTCCACCAAATTGGTACATAGGCTTTTTGAGAGCCCCTCATGAACTGTGGCACTGTTGTTTCGCATCTGGTCCTGAAAGCTGATTCTCGCAGTGACTGCAAAATCACCTTTTGGGACTGAATAATGCCATGACAGTGCCTGAATTCAGGAGGAGGGGTCCCAAAAACCCCATGTTGAAAATTTGGTGCCAAAATTCTCAAAAATGGCTGAGATATGTAACAAAGTTGAAAAAACCCTATTTATGCCATTATACAGCTAACCGGCACTTCTTCAGTTCACGGTTGGCTTTGAAGAGTGCAGACGTGTTCCCGGTCCACCGAAGATCATTGTGCCAGACTCCGGAGGTAAGTATGGGGTGAGGGGGGGTGTGGGGAGGTAGGGTGCACAGAGGGTGGGAGCGGGTTGCGGAAGGGGGCAGAGAGACCATGAGGGACCTTTTTTTTTTACAGGGGTTTAAAAATTAAAAAACATTGCTGGATGGTTTTCCGTATACAGGTGATTTGGCACACTGGGGTGGGCTCCAGCGTGCCACCTCACTGTTTTGGGGGATGCTTTAGCCGACGAGTTGGGCACCCCATCAGCACATACTGAAGGGGGTGCTTTAGCCAATGGGGTTGGGCACCCCGTTGGACATACTAAGAGGGGATGCTTTAGCTGATGGGGATTGGGCACCCCTGTTGTACACAATGAAAGTGGGGTGCACGGAGCCTGGGGATTGGGCACCCCCGGCACATAACAAATGGGGGTGCATGATGTCAAGAGGAGTGGGCTCCCCCATTGGCACACACATTGCGTCAGGGCATGCCAACAGGGGGATTTGGCACCCCCAAAGTCGGCATTATGGCAGGCAGTGTGCCGCCATGTTTTTAGTTATTTACCAGGGTAAGCACGTTGGGAGGTCTGCTGTGTATGACGAGCTTTGCTCACATTGCAGCAGACCTTTCCTTAGATGTGCTCGTCACATTAGGTATTCATGGTGTGGTGCCAACATGCAGGCTTATTGGGGAGTGAGGGACACAACCACTGGTGCATGCCCTGCATTTGCCCAACACTGACCGCGTGTTCAATTCTGCTACTACCGCAATATGTTGGCCGCGCATGCGCATGCCAACATAATAAAGTAGCATGTATAAATACAGCATATTTCATCAAAACAGCATAGTAGGCAAGTCCAAGTGCCCTGTCACTTCGTTCTAATGAGAGTTTCTCTGTTGGTGGCAGTCATAGAAAAGAACAGGGGCACCTGAAACTCATTGAATTTTGATAATTTTAATGTTTCACCAATTTGATTAGCCAGTAAAGCCCAGATGAGTTGCAATATCTTGTATTCGGTAGGATCCTTCTTTTATCTATTTCTGTGGCTGGGTACATTGAAACACTGAGAGGTTATGTGACTTGCTCAAGGTCCCACAATGAGCAAGTGGCTGGGGTGGAATTCAAACCTGTATCCCAAGGTTGCCCAGCCTGGCCTCTTGCCATTAGACCACAGTGTCTCTCCTTATGGCATACTGCAGGGAGGGAGGGTAGTTGTGGGAGGACATTTATTTTAAAAGCAAGACACAGTAACACATCATAATAAAAATAGATGTGGGGTGTGTGTGGGGTGTAGACACTGCATCAGAATATTTTTATTTTATTTATTTATTTATTGAGATCTTGGATTAACACCTTTGAGAACAAGCTCATTGCACAGCATAGGTTCCATGTCAGAAGTTATACAACAGGTGAAACAATGTGTTGAATGAGGACATCTACAATACACTTATACAGGAAGGATTACAAAATGTCACAGGTGATAGTAACAAATGAGTAGGACTGGGACAAATCTGAATAAGCAGTGAAGATCACCTAAGTCGGCAGCACACAAATATTGACAGCACTACAGGGGTTGAGAGTCAGCAGGAGACATACAGAGACTACAGGACAGGAAAACATTGGTCCAAAAAGGCTTTGTCGCGTTGGCAGGAGGATGAAGTAAGAAAGCAAGAGGTTAAGGAGCAGGTGAGGCAAAGGGAGAGCCCAGGCTGATTCTCCTCAGAGTGTGAAGGGTAGGGTAGATAGGATGGGTAAAAGGGGGATTGAGAGGAGGGGGTAGGAAAAAGGCAGGCGATGCTGAATGTGTACATATTAAACAGAGAGAAAAACAAGTGCAAACAGGAAGGAAATGAGAGGCTGAAACAGTAGTGAGCTATAAATTATGAAAAGCAGTCACAACTGTATCTCACAACTACTGTAGCTGTTGTCTTAGTTTTCTTTTAAAAGAGCCTAATAAAGTAACAATGGAGATGTCCGTGAGAAGAGAGTTCAACCAATGAGGTGCACCATGCGTAAAAGATCTTTGATCCATTGAGGTCCTACAGTGGGGAATTTTGAAGATCTGACTTTCCAAACTGCGGGTGCAGCATCTGTTGTCACATGGTGAGAGGAACTTCTGTACGCCAGAGTGCAACAAGTTTAGACTAAGTTTTTCTCCAGGAGACAGGACTGGAACATGAGTCTGTCTGAGAACTGTAGCCAGTTAGTCTGCGCATAAAGATCGCAGGTGTGCGTCAGTCGAGCAGATCCTGTAACAAGTTGGCAGGCTTTGTTTAGGGCTGCTTTTAAGCGATGAAGGGTGGTGTCAGAGGCTAACCTGTAAATTACCAGCGCATAGTCAATGAGTGATACTAGAGAACTGTGGACAGGTAGTTTAAGTGCCTCGGGGGTCAGACTGTGCTTGTGCCTGTGTAACAGGCCAATGCGCGTATTGACAGCCTTAGCAACAATGTTGATGTGCTGGGCAAATGACATCGTGCTGTCAACCATAATCCCCAGGTACAGGTATTTAAAGTGTTGCACAAGCTCCAGGGGAGAACCTTCCTCATTAGTGATGAGAAGGGGGTATGATTTGTGCCAATTGTGGGTGGTGGAGAACAACGTAGTTTTTGTCTTTTTATAGTTCATCACTAATTTGCATTCTTTAAACCAACTTTTGATAGCCGTGAAATTACTCTGCAGCTTGCATTATAGCACACTGGGGTCAGAGTCATTAGTGAATAGTATAGCGTCATCTGCATATAACAGTAGATGACATTGGCAGGTGTGTGGAAGTTGGTTTAGATAAATGCTAAATAAAAACAGACCCAGAATGGATCCTTGAGGAACTCCAGAGTGGACAGACCAGCTATTGGATAGTGTGTTACCAATCTTAACTTGTTGAGACCGGTTCAGCAGGTAACTGTTGAACCATGCCACTGTATCAGCAGAGAGACCAATGTCTGCTAGTTGCTTGACCAGTAGGGCATGGTTTACCGGGTCAAATGCTTTGGTTAAGTCTATGTGGGCTGCGCGGACAAGGAGACCTTGGTTGAGGGATCTGTGAATGTAACCCGTGAATTCTAGCAGTGCTGTAGCAGTGCTGTGCCCATGTCTGAACCCGTGTTGCTGCGGGCATTGTAGCTGATACTTTTCCAGGTAATCTACCAACTGATCAATTACAATTCTCTCCAAAGCTTTCGAAAGAGGCGGAAGAATAGAAATTGGCTGGTAATTCCTGGCAAAGGACCAATCATCACTCTTAAAGATAGGTGTCACTGTGGCCGCTTTCCACTTGTCAGGGAACTGAGAGAACTTAAGTGATACGTTGATAATATAGGTGAGTGGAGCCAGAATCTCATCTAGTGTCAGTTCAACAAATTTCAGGTCAGGGATATCACTGCTGTACCTTGATTTACCTAGAACCTTAAGCAGGTATTTTTAACTTCCTTAGCTGTAAGAGCTTTGAAATGGAATGGTGGGTGGGAAAGTGTCGAGTCCCTATTTCCACTAGGGTCAGCAGGATTGGGCTGATTGAGAAAGTCCGGGGGAAGAACTCCACTCAAATCTGTGAAGGCCTTGTTAAATGAGTTTGCATCTGTTCTGGGATCCAAAGTAGGTGCACCATCAAAGTGTAGCATGGTGGGGGCAGACTTGTAGTCTTTACCAGTAACTATTTTATGTTGTTCCAAAAAAACTTTCTGCCATCACTATACGTACGGGTGAGGGCTTCCTTAAAGTACTGTTTTTTTGCTGCACATATAGCCCTGGTGCAGTCATTACAACCTTTCTTATAGTTCTGCATGTCGGCCTGTTTTCCAGATGCCCGAGCCCTTAGTCATAGGTTGTCCCTCAATTTCAGCAGGTTAAGCAGGTCAGGGGAGAACCAAGGATTGCTGAGGTCTTTGATTTTCCTTGTTTTAAATGGGGTGTGCCTATCACAAGCAGCATTGAAGTGGTTGATGAAGTGTTTGAGAGCAGTATCAACATTGCAGGTGTTGTAGACTAGAGACCACTCTTCTTGTTGAAGATCTGCTTTTAGTAATTCAAGGTGACCCTGTTTAAGAACCCTATTAGTGACTGTTCTAGCAGGGGGCTTGGTGAATCTGTTTGACCACTGAAACAGGACTGGAGAGTGGTCGCAGAGGGCATCTGGGAGTACAGTTGTCCCAGATATATGGCCCAGGTGGTTAGACAAAAGCCAATCCAGTAAGGTGCTGATTCCTGTTTGGTAATTTACCCTAGTGGGTGATTTGACCAGTTGTGTGAGGTAGACAGCTGTGACTGCATCTTTGTAGGGGCTGGCCTGTGGGGAGACCCAATTAGCACTGAAGTCCCCAAGTAGTACTAGTTCTGAATTAAGATTCAGGGCGCCTATGCATTCTATTATAGCATCAAAGCCTGCCATCATATATCTGGGTGGAATATAGACAGACATAACTGTGAGTGTTTTATTATGAGTGCCGAGGAGTACTTTCAATGCTATTGCTTGCCAGTGAGCACCACTGTTAGGGAGTGGCAAGACCAACCCCTGAAGAGTGTCTCTTGGGTATATCGCACAACTGCCACCATGCTTGGACAAGCGATCATGGCTGTAAACCATGTTACCTGGAATGGAAACAGAGATGTCCGCTATCTTTGGGGAGAGTCACATCTCAACAACAGAAAGTATATCAGGGTTGTGTTGCAGTATCCATGCATTCAGGATGTCCATTTTGGGGAAGAGGCTGTGTATATTAATTGAGGTGATCGTGAGAGACCCTGAGGTTTTCTGAGAGATAGCGGTACCTTGTGGGGGGCCCGGGTTAGGATGGATATTGTCCAAGAGCAGTAGTCACAACAGTGCAATCCTGCTGATGTATTCTTTTAGTTGTCTGCTACTACATTTAGCATGTCTTCTCCATGGTTGGTGTGAAATACTGAAGAAATCAGGAATGAGTGTCAGAGGGGAAAGCCAAACAGGATCGACTACGGGCATAACCCTGCTAGGTGGTGTCTGCATACTCCAAGGCCAACTGGGAAAGGCAATTTGTTGGTCTGAAGTAGCAGTGCTATAAGCGCAGAGGCTGTTATGTTATTTGTATTCCAGGAACAGAACAATGGCGAGTGGAGTTGGGCTGATGTACAGATAGTAGGAATAATGTTTTTGGAATGCATCTTGGACAAATAGTGGCCATATTGAGTATGTCAAATTATTTTATTTTTTTATTTATTTTTTGAGATAGGGAGTTGGTGTTTAGATATTACTATGGTGCGTGTCTCTGTAGCTGGTGCTACCTTCATGTGTGCAGTATAGAATATTTCCACACACTTGTCAGCCAGTCAGATCACTCCATTTTCCTAAGCATTTTATGAAGATCTGGGAAAGATGTTTGTGTTCCATCTGTGACTGAACTGGCAGTTAATCTAGATCATTCTGATGACAACATTAAATATGCTCAGTTCCACTGATGTTAGTCAACAACCTGGCTGCATTTTTCTGCAAAAGCTTCAAACAACAGATCAATTTCTTTGACAGGCCCGTAAACTCTGAATCAGGATGTGATCTGCCTGTTGTCACTGGATGCAGATTGCTTGTCTTTGTTGTGGACGTCAGAGTCCTCTAAACCAGAAGAACTACAGTACCATTTGGCCAGGACAAAAAGATGTATTGCTTGTCTGGGTTTCTCTTTTATTTTCCATTTCTTTTTAGAATTCTGCATTTGTGTAGTATTTACAGATTATGGGAGGCCAGTGTGGAATGTTTAACTCTGATTTTTTCTCCTGAAGAATAGGTAAAAAATGGTTTTGTCATTTAACCAAATTTTAATTGTTGAGGGATAAAAACAAACATTTTGTCTGATTGTAGAAAAATGCTCAGAAAAATCCACACATACACACAGTTTTGTTATAGAAACACTGAAACATAGACAATGATGGCAGAAAAAGACCAAAGGTATATCTAGTCAGCTCAGAGCTCCCTATCTGCCCCTGGACCTACTGTTCATACAGGGTTTTATATTTCCCAGTCCCTCTCATTCCCCTCCCTACTGCTACTGACCTGAGCACGGAACAAAACCTTTGCTCTATCCCAGTCATGTTTGAAACCATTTACAGTCTTGGTGTCACCACGCTGGCAGACAGTTTCGTGGCTCTGCCACCTTTTCTGTTAAATAGAACTTCCTCAAATCCCTCTTAAACCTATCCCCCTGCCAGTTTACACTAGTGACCTAGGGTTCTTGTCTGTGTACTTTTGTTAAATAGTTTCTTGCAGTTCACCTTGTTTATTCCCTTTGGGAATGTGAAGGTATCTATCATCTCTCCCCCCCCCGCCCCCGCCTGGTGTCCAGTGACTGCATATTCGGTGCCTTCAGATGATTTTCATAAGATCTGCCCTGTGAGCTCTGAATCATCTTTGTCACCCCTCCTTGTATCGTCTCTGTCCTTTTTTACCTGAGCACTCAAGAGCTGAGTACATTATTTTAGATGTCGCCTCACCAGTGACCTCTATAGAGGTAGTAGTGCCTCCTTTTTCCTGCTGTCTGTACAAGACACCCCAGAATCCTATTAGCCTCAATATATTATTATGTATACTATATTATTATATATTACTGTAAATCATGCTCCCTGGTTGCAGTACAATTGTCCTGTAAACTGCACCTCTGGCTCTGAAGCTAAACAATATGTTTAACTACAATAAATCATGTGGGAAGAATCAGATATGCAATACTTAATGCATATGCACTGTAAAGTATGTTCCATGTCACCCTAGCACTAGGGCCTTGCCTCACATCCATCCACAGGAGGGTTTCCATAAGAGAATATGAGAAATAGTAATTCAAGGGGACTTAAACCCACATCTGTCATTAATTTCAGGTTCCACCAAGCTGGTTCAACAGAAAACCTGCCAACCAGCTTTACAGTGATGGCACAATGTCAGCCTCAATTGCAGTCCACATTGTGCCATCAGCTCAGGAACAGCTTCACCCCCGCACCCCCAGATTTTATTATAATCACCTCCATGGGGAGGTGTTTCAGGAAGGGGGCACAAGACCTATAGAAGCTTACCAGGGTCTGGCTTGACCATTACAGCGACTGGTCATTTTGTTGATTTTGTCACTGTAAACAACTGGTCGCTGTAATATTTTCAATGAAGTAATGTGCTACCTACATTTTATATGTTTGTCACCACTGAGCTCCATTTCTGTAACTGTTAGGGTTAGAAAAGTTTGAGTGCTTTGTTTTTACTGTAAACTGTAGTCCCCCGTAACTAACCTAGGTGCCTCCCTTTGATGATGAAATGTCCTTTGTTCTTGAGGGCTGCATTAGCATAAGAGAATATAATGTTACTTTGCTGATTAGTCTTTACAGCATGTATGCCAATTTATAACAAAGCAGGCAACAGCAAAAGTGACAAATACCCTGGTTGCTTCAGTTAGCTTCAAATTCTTCTTATCAGTTGTACAGCAGGACATGTTCATGTAATTGTTTTCCCTGTGGTTATCCCAAGATTATGAGAACAGTGACAGCACAAGCAGTTCAATGAGACAGGCTCAGGTATGCAACCAAGCATAAGACTCGGAGACCCCAAAAACATCAAGAATTAAATTACATTTTAGAGAATGGTCAAATTCCACATACTATTTCTTTGCATACTGGTAATGCACAGACGTAGGTGAAAAAAATGACAGAATTTACTACATACCTAATTATAATGTTACACTGCACAGCTGTTTAAACTAGGGCAAGCTTGTGTCATAGTCTTGCGAGATTTGGTGAATCCTGGGAAGCAGGATCTAAAGCAGCAGCAGAAACAATGAGACAATGGTGAACCCCACACTAACAAACTCTGGCCAGAGCCAATAGGGCTGCAGCCAAGGAATTTGAGGTAAAAATATTGAAAATTGCCAAAATGACTAGCCTGCATTTGCAAAATGTAGCGTAGGCTCACAAATTTGTTGTTTTATAATATTTTTACACCAAATTGTCAACATAGCCTTGTTGTGAATGTGCCTCATGAAGAAGGGCAGATAAAATGTTCAACACCTGGCTTAAAAGTGATTTTGCAAAGGGATTTTCAGGGTGCAAAAACACATTTTGAGCAAGAGTTGAAAAATGACAGCTGTCACATTCATGAGGTGCTGTAAAGAAATGGCTATGTTGAATATTTGGGGTAAAAATATTGAATATTACCAAACTTACAAGCCTGTATTTGCAAAATTCAACATAGCCTTGTGACCTTTTTAAAAATATATATTTTTATACCAAATTTAGAACATAGCCTTCTTATGACCCCGCCTCATGAACAAGGGCAGAGAAAATTTTCAACTCCTGTCCGAAAGATGATTTCATGCAGGGACCACAAAATCACCTTTTGGGACACATTGCCTAATAATAGAGCAACTGTTCATGAGGCGGGGTCCCAAAAAGCCATGGTTGAAAATTTTGGCCAAAAATATGAAAAAATGGCAAGTTATGCCACTAAGTTCAAAACACCATTGAAATACATTGAACCACATACCTGTTTCTTCAGTTTGTGGTTTGTCTTTGAAGAGTGAAGACATGTCTGCAGTCCAGAGAGGATAATAGTGTTTTCCCCTGAAGAGTAAGTAAGGGCTGGGGGGTGCAGCGAGGTGGGTGCTGAGGGGAGGGTAAGGTGTGGGGCAGTGTAATGGTCACAAAAGACATCAATGAACTTCTTTTTTTACAGAAAAAAAACAAAACAAGGATTCCTGCACTGGGGGATTGGGCATCCCCCAGTGCCATTGTTACATTTCTGGGGTGGAGGAGTGGGGTGGTGGGTGCTGAGAGGGAGTGTCAGGTGGGGGCAACAAACTATAAATATATGTAATATAAAAAACACAAATAACAGCACATGCACAGTAGTGGACTGGGGGTCAGTAAGAGGATATGTGATCGAACACTGGGGGATTGGGCACCTCCATGTCACTTTTATTTTTTGGAAGGGTGCTGAGAGGGAGGGTATGGTGGGGGGGATATGTATAATAAAAAAAATAAATTAGCGATCATGGCAGAACACAGCACAGTCCATCGTGACCAAGATGGCCGCCGCACTGTACTGCACATGCGCTAACAGTCGTGCATAGCAATATAGTTTGGCAGCCATCTTGGACATGGCAGAGTGTGCCATGTTCTGCTGTGAATGCCGACACATAATAAATAGTGCAGTACTACTTCCAATTCCAATGGTACTACTTCCAATGGATACAAAGAGCAGAGTGCTTCATGGACGATGAGGCGAATGTGATGCAACTCCAACATGTTGTTCAGTCGGAAGGAATGCACCGAGTCCTTTTTTTGTAACAAGAGGTCTGCAGGGCTATGTCCACTGCAGCCCTAAAAATGGAGTTACAGTATGTATTCTTAACACTTTAACTGCTGATCAGTAGTATAAATTTAGAACCGCTGCTGCTGGTGATTTTGCTAGAATTTTGACACCATATATAAATCCGTATATCATTATTTCTGTTTGAGCTTTCATAATGAGATTTTTAGAATATGATATTAGGTCCACTAGATGTAATCTGGTCTTATTGGTTTCCATTCAAAGGAAATGGAACAGTAAAATCTTGTATATGTACCAAATGAGACGTTATTACCGATCATGAATTTTCTGTACAGTCCACATTAGGCACTCTGTGTTGAGAAAAGAAGATAACTAACTCAGATTCATTGTTTTAATAGTCTGGCAATTAATGTAAGAAATGAAAGATATATTTGCATGTTATTTCTAATGTTTACATGTCACTACATCGATGTACTCAGTACAGTTACAAAAATATTGGTCAATTTTCAGTCAAATGGCATACATTGCAATGCATAACTTTTTAGTAGGTGGAGGCTATTGTACATGCATTAAAAGCATTGAATACAATAATACATTCAAGAAAATGCCTTTTTTATTCAAAACATGATTTTTTTTATGATCATACATCTTATAACTTGCAATATGAAAGGTGTTTATAACCATAAATTCGGTGTAGAACTTCAGAACTTGTCCAACACCTAAACTGAACCATTTATTTACCACTTTTGTAATATTTTGTTTACCGTTGGCTTGTTACCAACAAATAACATCTGTATCAGATGAAGATTTACTTGATCAAATCAAAAGTGTCTTAGATATGAATGAGAACAATGTTGCAAAAACAGTCATGTTGCTTTTAGCAAAGTGCAAATTTAGCCACTGTGAATATAGCCAATACACTCAGAGGAAATATTTTAGTGACAGGCATGAGTACTTGGATAACTATGGTCAATACTGTACTTATAAAGCAAGATACCTGAAAATGCATTCACAGTCACGTGCCTGTGTCACAGACCAACAACTGATAAACACAATTTCAAAACTCCCTAACATCTGTTAAAGCAGATGTAGGCACAGTAAAATATTATCAAAATTATGTACAAAGTATAACACTGGACCAGACAGGTTAACCCACAATGCTAGGAAAACAGCATTTGCAGTTAATGAAATAAGTTTCTTTACTCTGAAGTCGAAGATGACAGTTTGTCTGGTTCTCAAATTATTGTCCAGGTCATTTTTGTCTGAGAAATTAATGGCCAGAAGTTATTCTAGTGTGGCTAAATTAGTCAAGTCGTGTGTGTCCAAATCAGGTAAAATTTCAGCTAATGACGTATTGAAAAGTTCCATAAGTTTATTGTTTCTTATCTCTGCTGCTGGTTCTGAGCTCTCTATTGTTTTCTGGATTGCAACAGTGACAGTATTCCTAGTATTCCATGCTGCCTCAGTTGTCTCCTTGTAGATATCTATCATTTCCAGTGGCAATCATTCTTTAAAAAAATCCTTCAAATGGAGCTTCCTGAAGAATCTGAATACATTAACCCGAATGTTGAACTCACCAACTTGTGGACTGGGCACAAATGAGAAACCCTTAGACAAGACCTTAGTTAGTACGTTTGTGAGATTAATTATTTTAGGTTCATCCTCTTGTCTTGGCTCCATAGTTGCATTCCCTCTCTTTATCCTCCTCCCTCTTTTGCCTCTGTGGGTTTTCCTCCTGCCCTGTGTCTTGTTTTCCCTGTTTCTTGACCCTGGCCTCAAAAAAAGACAGATTTATTCTGATTGTCAGAGGTGCTGGCTACAGGGAAACTGTTTTCTGAGTTACTTCTCAGTTCAGTGGCTGGTGATCTTTTTCTCAGTCTTGATGTTTTTCTTGTTTGAAATCTACCCCTGCTTATAGAGCGTAACTCCATCTTCCAATTGTAGATCCCCCTAGACGTAATCAGTTCAGTCTCTATCAAGTTCTTTCTGTGTTCTATTTATAAGCTCTGCCTTGTGTTTGTTCAGTTTGCATTTTTAAACTTTTGTCCAGTTCACTGTAGCTACTGTTATTTAGATGTTGGCTTAATTCCACTTTCACAGTTTTTATTTCTTTATTTAGGGTTGCGTGTTTCTGAGTGTCCTCTTTTATGAGGGCTTTTAAGTAACGTTCAGAGCACTCTGCAGATATGTCCTCCCCCTCTTCTCTATTATTAAAATCTTCCTGTCCTCCTTCAGGTAACTTAGTTATGCAGAGACCTCTGGGGGCTTACTTGATATCAATATATACTGTTCTATCATTATGATGTTATAAATCAGGTTCAGTTCTGATATTAACGACTTTTCCAACTATTTGAATAGAGACTTAAAGATCATTGACAGTAGCTGTTGGTTCACTACTTGAATCTGTCCCAAACTATGATTTGGCTTGATCAATCAATTGCTGTTTGTTGATCTAATGTACAATGCTATGGTCTCCTGGAATAGCATTCCATAAATAAAGGACTGATTGATTGATCCTTGTGGTTAAAACATCTGTGTAGGATAAGAAAACTAGTGTATCCATGTTGGAACTTGCTGGCTTCTCACTCATTCTACTGGACAGCATCATAACACTAGTTTGTGCTGCCAGGAGTTGGAACTTTTCTAATCTGAATCCTCATTCTCTCCAACATGATACACTACATTCCTGATTTTGTTGACACTGTAATTAAACAAATGCTCAACATCGTGCTGCTTAGGATGCCTGAGGCTGTGCACTGAAGTCTAAGTCACTGCAGGCTGGGTGTGCGCATGCTTAGCCTACATAACCTGGTAGGGCCCTTCTTTTTTGGTGTAGGAGGTATTTTCACTGCCAAGTGCCTGGCAACATGGTGTATTTCTGTGTCCACACTTGACACGTTTCTGTAGTTTTCAGTAGCATTAGAAATAAATAACAAAATAATTGGACGCAGAGATGGAAAAACATTTTTTGTACCACTTTTTTGTTTTCTGAATGCATTGGTAGTTCTTCAGCATTTGATCACTGACATCTTCCCTCCCATCTTACTATCATAGTGTAGTGCTGCATCAGGTTTGATCTTGATAGTTCCATCATGTTTGTTACCGCATAATACCATGTCACCCTTATTCAGAGTACAGTACAAGTCGCATTAAACTGTTCCTCCAATGAGGTTGGTTTAGCATTGTTTTTTACAGTTGGCAATGCATTGGCAACCCATATTTGCATTGTTTTTCATTGCTTAAGCAGCTCAACAGCAATGTTTGTAAAATGTTTTTGCAACATAGAAACATAGAAACATAGACTTTGATGGCAGATAAAGACTGCTTGGCCCACCTAGTCTGCCCATTTCCCTACCTACAGGATAAGCTGCAGATCCTAGTTAACCAACAACCTATTTCTTCCTACCCCCCACAAAAATTGCCTTATGTCTGTCCCATGCATTCTTGAATTCTTTCACAGTTTTAGACCCCACAGCCTCCTCTGGAAGGCTGTTCCATGCGTCCACCACCCTTTCTGTGAAAAACTACTTCCTCACATTGCCCCTGAACTGCCCCCCCTCTATCTTCAAATTGTGTCCCCTTGTTCTTGCTCATCTCTTTTTCTGAAAGATGCTACTCTCTTGGACTTTGTTGATTCCACTGAGGTACTTAAAAGTTTCTATCATGTCCCCCCTCTCCCTACTTTCCTCAAGAGTATACATATTAAGCTCCTTTAGTCTTTCCTCGTATGGCTTCTCTTGCAGACCCTGCACCATTTTAGTTGCCCTCCTCTGGACTGCCTCTATTCTGTCTATGTCCTTGCGGAGCTAGGTTCTCCAGAACTGGATGCAGTACTCCACATGGGGTCTTACCAACTGTCTGTACAGAGGGATAACAACTTCTTGTTTTCTGCTGGTGATGCCTCTCCCTATACATCCCAGTATCCCCCCAGCCCTCCCTACTGCCTTCTCGCATTGCTTGCTAACCTTAAGGTCATCTGATATGATTACCCCCAGGCCCCTTTCCATTTTTGTTGTTGTTACTACCTCCCCCATTGTGTA
The DNA here is from genome assembly GCA_016271365.2 of Neoceratodus forsteri. NCBI lineage: Eukaryota > Metazoa > Chordata > Ceratodontiformes > Ceratodontidae > Neoceratodus > Neoceratodus forsteri. The sequence continues at coordinate 63,512,533 of CM057453.1, forward strand.
ATCTTCCCCTGGGTTTTTGTTTCCCAGGTGCATTATTTTGCACTTCTTTGCATTGAATCCAAGCTGCAATACTTCTGACCATTCCTCCAACCTTGCCAAGTCCCTTCTCATCCTTTCCACACCTCCTTGTGTATCAACCCTGTTGCAGATCTTTGTGTCATCTGCAAAGAGGCATACTTTTCCTTCCAGTCCCTCTGCAATGTCACTTATAAAGACATTAAAAAGGACTGGACCCAGAACTGAACCCTGCGGTACCCCACTAGTAACCCCTCTTTCTTCAGAGTGGACTCCATTTACAATTACCTTCTGTGTCCTGTTGTCCAGCCAATGTTTTACCCAGGCTACCACCCTGGGACCCACTCCCAGGCTGGTTAACTTGACTATTAATCTTTTTGTGGAACTGTGTCAAATACCTTGCTAAAGTCTAGGTAGGCCATGTCCACAGACTCTCCCTGGTCTACTACTTTGGTCACCCAGTCAAAGAAATCAATTAGATTCACCTGACATGACCTTCCCGCTGTGAACCCATGCTGCCTCGGGACCTGTGCCCCACTGGCCTCTAAGTACTCAACAATTCTTTCCTTCAGAAGTGATTCCATCATTTTCCCTACCACAGAGGTCAAACTGACAGGTCTGTAGTTTCCTGCCTCTGTCCTGGTCCCACTTTTGTGAAGGGGAATCACATCCGCCTTCCTCCAGTCCTCAGGTACCACACCATCCTCCCATGATTTGTTAAAAAGGGTAGTCAGTGGTTTCACTAGTTCTCCCCTTAATTCTTTTAGAATTCTGGGGTGAATTCCATCAGGCCCCATTGCTTTGTCCACCTTCAGTTTTAGGAGTTCTTTCAGAACCCTTTCTTCTGTGAAAGGACTGGGATTGACCCCTCTATCCAGAGTGCTTCTGTTAATTGGATTAGGCACCTCCCCTCCTCCTCTTTTGTGAATACTGAGCAGAAATATTTGTTTCATATCCCTGCTTTTTCACTGTCCCTTTCTGCCCACCCACCGTCCATTCTATTCAGCCTCACTATCCCTCCCTTTGTCTTTCTACGCTCCCTGATGTACCTATAAAAGATTTTATCTGCCTTCTTAACCGAGTTGGCTATCTTTTCCTCAGTTTGGGCCTTTGCTATTCTGACTTCCCTCCCTGCTTCCTTCTGCCTTAACTGGTACAGCTCTCTGTCCTCCTCCTTCTGTGTTTCCTTATACTTCCTGAATGCTATCTTTTTTCTCCCTGACCTTCCCCGCCACCTCTTTTGAGAGCCATAGTGGCTTTTTCTGTCGTTTTGATTTGTTTATTTGCTTCACACAAAGACTTGTTGCCTCTGTGATGGCAGTTTTGTTGTTTCCCCATTGTTGTTCCACCCCTCCTTCTAGCCTATTTACTAGTGCTTTTCTAAAGCACTCTCCCATCTTGCCAAAGTCAGCCCTCCTGAAGTCCAGTACCCTCACTTTTGTATGGCTTGACTCTGTAGCTGAGTTTATCATAAACCGCACTGTTTGATGGTCACTTGTTCCAAGATGGCTACACACTTCTAGATCTGAGATCCTCTCACTGTCCCCATTTGAGAGTATGAGGTCTAAGATTGCTCCCTCATGAGTGGGTTCCAAAACTAGCTGTCTGAGGCATGCCACCTGTAGGGCATCGAGAATGGCCCTGCTCTTGGATGTAGCTGCCGCAAATGTGCTCCAGTTAACATCTGGCATATTCAGATCTCCCATCAACAGTATCTCCCCTTTCTCTGCCATCCTAAGAATGCCTTCTATCGTATCCTTGTCCAACTCATTTGGATTGCATCAGCAGTCCAGTCACAATGCAATGCAAAACTGAGTTTTAACTCTTAAGAAACAGTTTTTACAGGGCTTTGTATTGGATCCAGCAAAACTTATGTAACTCAGTCAGAAATGCTAAAACAATGCTGCTGTTTTGTCTTGTCTTGTCTTGAAAGGAGCTCTGTGCAACTTGATCTGAAGGGAGCTGTCTACAAGGGATCGTTTCTGCTGCAAACTGCACTTTACCTGCCATCTCCACCCTTCCCCCGGTACTGTTTTGGATGCTTTGTTGATTGCTGGGGTTGTGAATTGGGGAAGTGACTGCATCTGTTGCTGTGTTACTGGGAGGTGGGCTGTCCTGCATTTTAAAAGCTTGCACTGCTCTTATTTACACAGTAGCTGCTGTTTTGTCTTGTCTTGAAAGGATCTCTGTGCAACTTGTTCTGAAGGGAGCTGTCTACAAGGGATTGTTTCTGCTGCAAACTGCACTTTACCTGCCACTCCCGGTACTGTTTTGGACGCTTTGCTGATTGCTGGGGTTGTGAATTGGGGAAGTGACTGCACCTGTTGCTGTGTTACTGGGAGGTGGGCTCTCCTGCATTTTAAAAGCTCGCATTGCTATTATTTACACAGTAGCTGCTTTTTTGTCTTGTCTTGAAAGGAGCTCTGTGCAACTTGTTCTGAAGGGAGCTGTCTACAAGGGAACGTTTCTGCTGCAAACTGCACTTTACCTGCCACCCGCCCCCTCCCGGTACTGTTTTGGACATTTTGCTGATTGCTGGGGTTGTGAATTGGGGAAGTGACTGCACCTGTTGCTGTGTTACTGGGAGGAGAGCTCTCCTGCATTTTAAAAGTTCGCGCTGCTCTTATTTAGACAGTAGCTGCTGTTTTGTCTTGTCTTGAAAGGAGCTCTATGCAACTTGTTCTGAAGGGAGCTGTCTACAAGGGATTGTTTCTGCTGCAAACTGCACTATACCTGCCATCCCCACCCCCCCCCGGTACTGTTTTGGACTCTTTGCTGATTGCTGGGGTTGTGAATTGGGGAAGTGACTGCACCTGTTGCTGTGTTACTGGGAGGTGGGGTCTCCTGCATTTTAAAAGCTAGCACTGCTATTATTTACACAGTAGCTGCTGTTTTGTCTTGTCTTGAAAGGAGCTCTGTGCAACTTGTTCTGAAGGGAGCTGTCTACAAGGGATCATTTCTGCTGCTGCACTTTACCTGCCATCCCCCCCTCAGGTACTGTTTTGGATGCTTTGCTGATTGCTGGGGTTGTGAATTGGAAAAAAATGACTGCATCTGTTGCTGTGTTACTGGGAGCTGGGCTCTCCTGCATTTTAAAAGCTCGCGCTGCTAGCAAGTGTGAGCGATTGCGAGTGGAGCGAGCGCTACTCCATAGAAGAAAATCTGTAAGCAAATAAGCCTGCTCTCTCTTTCAGAAGGCAAAATTTATCCTGATCTGTTAAGTATTTTAAAGTTTTGTTTGAATTTGTTACGTTTTTTAAAGTGTTAGTAATTTTATTTTTACGATTATTTTAGTTTGACTGCTTAAGTTTTGTTTTTTACTATTTTCATTATGTCTTTTATTTATATATTGTTGTTGTTATTAACGTTCTGTTCATTTTCAATTAATGTTTTATATGTTGAAAATGATGAGTTTTAGCTGCATTATTCTTGCCCATTTAGTACAGACCATGGCAATGGGTTTCCTAGGATGTATTTGTCAGAATCTCATGCTCCATTTTCGTTCTCCCTCTATGAAGTTTACATATTTCATAATTTTCAATATAGTGAGTGCACATGTCCACTGGTTACTACTTCTACTACTAAAAATGAAAGACAGAGAAAAGAAATAATTTAAAAAGATTAATTATGTTGTTACTACTCATGTCAGGGTCAGTGCACCCACATCCTGGGCCTAATTTTTCATCTGAGATAGACAGTGAGTTAATTACAGTTAGTGCTAACAAGGGTTCTGTCTCTCCCAAACTCAAAATTGTTCCTTTGAACATACAGAGTTTGTTATCGAAATGGTCCCAATTTGTGGCTTGGTCTCAATATCATTCTTTTGATATTATTACTCTGTCTGAGACATGGTTGCACAATGGTATTAGGGACTCTGAGATTTATCTTCCTAACTACTATCTTGTTAGGCAAGACAGAGAGGGAAAAAGAGTAGGTGGAGTTATAAAGTATATTCTTTGTAAACTTGACTATACTGTTTTGACTACCCTGTGAGAAATTCTGGATGTAATATGATTTCTATTGATTTGATTTTTGGACAAAGTAAACATTTGACTCTCAGTACTGTCTATTTTCCCCCTGGTAAAATATTAAATGGTTTAGACTTAATGACCCTCTTTCGTGAGGTTCTCCCCCCAAACAGGGAATGGATTATTTTTGGTGATTTTAATTGCAGATGGGATAAAAGTTTGAAGGGTGGAATCAGAGAGACTTTGGTTAATCTGGGTGTAATGCAGTTAATAGAGGAAATTACTAGGCCCAACTATAAAACAGACATAGGGACCATCCTTGATTGGATCGTTGTCACTCATGTTGATAGAATTTCCAAATTTGAGGTTATGCCTGGCACCATGAGTGACCACTGTCCTGTCAAATGTGAGTGGTCCATAAAATTATTAAAAAGTCTCCCCAGATATGTTGAATGTCGAAATTTGGCTAAGTTTACCCCCCAGGGAATCCAAGATTTATATAATAAAATTGATTGGTCCCCTTTGGTAATTAGTACCAATATTGATGCAATGTGGGCATTTTTTTGTTTAGCTTATAATGCAATCACAGATACAATTTCCCCCTTCAAGAAAATAAGAATTAGATCATCCAAACAAGAATGGGTTACAAGGGACCTTATTCATTTAATGAGAAAACGTGATAAGTGTTGGAAGTCTTATACTCTTTCTAGATCCCAGGTTGTTCTTCAAGAGTATAAGACACTCAGAAATAAGTGTAAATCCGAAATTAGGAAAGCAAGGGTTGCATATTGTTTAAATGAACAAAGGAATTCCAAGGCTAATCCTAAAAATACTTGGAATTCCTTAAATAAAATTTTGGGACAGGGTAAAGTTGATTCTGCCCCTATTCTTCAACATAATGGACAAAGTATAACTGATCATTTTAGGGTATCCAATATTTTTAACAGTCCTTTTGGGAATTTAGGCCCCTATAGAACCCCCATAGATTTGGGTGGTGTATTTGATAATAATGACACTCATAATGACACTAATCCAAAGTTTTATTTTAAGTCCCTTTCCCCTTCTTTAGTAAACAAATATTTTTTGAAAAATAATCCAAAACCTTTTCAGGGCCAGGATGGTGTTGACATTAGGATAATTAGAATGGGTATTGATTGTTTTGTTTATCCATTAGCACATATTTTTAATTTTTCCTTATATCATAATGTTTTTCCAAATAGCTGGAAACAAGCAGTTATAAAACCCATTTTAAAGAATGGCAATCCCTCATTAGTTGCTAATTATCATCCAATCTCTCTTCTATCGCCTATTTCGAAAATTTTGGAAAGGATTGTTGTGGACCAGACCTTGGATTTCCTTGGGAGGTATTCTTTATTGTCTGAGAATCAACATGGCTTTAAGCCAGGGTATAACACTGAGACAGCCTTGGTGGGGTTCACGGGCAGTGTTCATGGTGCACTTGATAGTGGACATTCATGTGCGGCACTGTTCGTGGACCTCACCAAGGCTTTTGATTTGGTTGAATTTGATCTCCTTCCTGGTGTGCTTCATGGCCTTCATTTTTCTGATAAAGTGAACATGTGGTATCAACATTTTTTGTTTAATAGATCTTTTAGAACTAGTATTGGTTCATCTTTATCCCATTCTCTTCCCCTAGTTTGTGGTGTGCCCCAGGGTTCAATTCTGGGGCCACTCATTTTTTCCTTATTTATGAATTCTGTTTCTGACATATGTACAAAAACAGAAATGATTTTATATGCTGATGACTCCGTTCTTTTTTGTTCTGATCCCAGACCTAATGTCGCCCTTTCCCATCTTCAAACTGATTTCAATCATCTGCAGGATTGGTTATCCTTAAGTCCCCTGGTTTTGAATTCCCAGAAGACCAAAGTAATGGTGTTTTTTCTAAAAAGAAAAATGTATCTAATGATTTGCTTTCAATTTTTGATAAGACAGGAAATACAATTGAAAATGTTTCTGTTTTTAAATATTTAGATATTACGTTGGACACACATTTTTCTTTTGAATCTCACATTCAGAATCTTAGAAAAACCCTCCATCAGAGGTTGAGTACGCTTTATCGAGTTAAATCTTTTTTTGATTTTGGAATCCAGAAAGCTCTTAGTACATAGTTTTCTGTTTTCCATACTCGATTATGGTATACTTATTTACACATCTTCATGTACCAATGTTTTGAGTCCTCTTAAAGTAATTTACCATTCAGCTTTGAGGTTTTGGCTAGATTTACCCTTTCGAACCTATTGCTCCAATCTGTACAAACAGTCATTTTCTTTATCTTTTGAAAATCGAGTACTTTATAAAATGGGCATTTTCTTATTTAAAGTTAAATGCAATATTTTTCCTTTTTCTACTTCTATAATGTTTCCCAGATTAACTAATGCATTGTTTACTAGGTCTCAGTATAATTATAAATTTAAAATACCATTTTTTAAGACTACCTTTGGACAAAGATCTTTATTATTTAGAGCACCTACTTTTTTTTAACAGAATTCCGTTAGAAATTGTCCAAAATAGTCCTTCTCAGGATCATATGAAATCTTTAGAAGTTGTTGACAATAATTCCTGTCAGGGCTTTAAGACAAGGTTAAAACAGTGGCTATTTTCGAAAACATGATGTATTTTTAATGCATTGTATTTTATTGATTGAATGTATTGTTTGTATATATGTTTGTTTGTTGGTATTTTGTATGTTTTTTAGCATTAAACTTGTCTCCAATGAAGACGGGCAGTTTGCTCATTTGGATTTACAAGTATAAAAATTAAAAATGAAAAATGAAACTCATTGGAGGAACAGTTTAATGTGACTTGTACTGTAGTTAGCATATAAATGGTTTGCATTTTCTTGGGCTTTGCTCATCACATAATTGCCCTCTTTTTTGGACAGTCCTCTCCTCAAGCAAAATGCTCTCTTCAGCATCAAGCTGGGCACTACCACACCACAATGGTAGTCCTAATCGTGATTTATTGACTGTGCCACAGAATTCTGTTATGAGTTCCTGCAAGGGCCACACAAGTTAAGGGCTAGAGTACAAGCAGTCTGTAAAAAGAATGTACCCCTTTCCTGCAAGTGGACCTAACAATTGAATTACAATGTCATGAGTTGTTTGCCTTGTCTTTGGCACTTTGGCATTGTTCACAACCTCTGCTGTTATTTTAAGTGTCTGCTCTGTCAGGATGGGCATTCTGTTCCATATTGTCCTCCCCAGGGTCTGTGGGTTCCATGTCAACTACGTGCAAACAAAACCGCTGTGGTAAATAATCGTGTGGTCAAAGCACCATCTGTAAATAGCACGCTTGATATTTTCAAAACAGAAATCTCATTGTGTACAACTGATTGTTTTCCTGTTTGTAGTAGAACACAAGATCGACAATGCGTGATGCACTCACCAGTGAAAGTAAATACAGCTTCAGTTGTGCTGGAGAGGGTCTGTTGCATACAGTCTGACCCAGGTCACATGACTATGTGTACTCTCAGTGATGTTGGGAGGGAGGCAGAGGTTCATTGCTGTGAGGGGCAGGGGTCTGTCCCTGAACATGGCAGTCAGTTCCCAGTTTTGAATCTTGGAATGTTCACTCGAGCGCAGCTCCAAAGTAAGTTGAAAAATCAGGTCTGTCTAGATTTAAAACTCCTGCTCTGGTATACTGCATTTTTTATCTTTCAGCACCAGACCTGATGGTGAACCTACCATCAACACATTTGATTGTGTCCTTGGCAATGCACATGAACAGGACGTGCTGTGGGTCCTTTGCCACACTAACTCAGGAAGCAACTAATTAAGCCTGGATATTGGGCTTGAAAACACAGTAAAATGCTGATTTAACCACACAGTCTTTGGTCTGATTCAGGGCAAGGTAGAATCGGGAGGAACATTGGGGAAATGGGAGATTCAGGGGCAGCGAAAATTCAGGAGAAAATGAAGAAAAACTGGAGAGTTGGAAACTACGAGCTGTCCTTACCTTGAACCACATTATACAGTGATTGTTATTTCCCGTGTGTATTGCCAGCCTTAGCACAAGCGCTAACATTTGCAGGTAGTAGTCATGACATGCTGTTATGGTACTGACACTGTGATATGCCCATTTCTGTTATTGCTATGCGTGATTGTGGTTGTGCTTAATTTGATACGCTGTTTTATCCACACTGCATTGACATGATACCGGGCCTGTGATGCTCTGGTCCAATGTTATGTACTTGGTACATTATTTTTACCTGCATACACCACATAATGCCACATGTAGCCTCCAATCCAGCCATTATCTGAATAGCTTTGACATAGCTCATAGGTTTTGATGACAAATCTAAATTATTTCAGATGAAAGGTCCCCCCTTTTATCTGCCACTTCCTGCCAAACCATTGTTTCCACAGCACTCCTCCCTATACTTTTCTATGGTGCACCACCACTGCTCTCTTCTCAACCTTCAACCATTGCTTGGCTCTGACAACTCTACTTTAGGATTGGACGTTTTGCCTTAGGGGCTGATCCTAGAAAACACCACTGTGATATCTTGGCTACCCTACATTGGCGGGATTATGACTCAAGATTAAAGTACCTTACACTATGCATTGTATTTAAGCTAGTACACCTCTTCAATCCTCCTTGTCTTAGAGACATTGTAAATCACAAAGTAGTTGCTCTTCCACTCAGATCATCCACTCTACCTATTCTAGCAACCCCAAACCCTCATCGTATTGCTGGGAGATGATCTTTCACCTTCTCTACCCAAACTGCTTGGAACGCGTTACCTCCTCATCTCCTTTCCTGCCATTCCCTATCACTTTGCAAAAAGGCCCTTGCTGCACACCTGCTGTATCCTCCTACCTGCATTTGTTTTTGATAATTCCCTGTATCCTAACATCTCTCAAATTAATTTAACTTAGGAGCAATTCTCAATTTTCAAAGTTTGCTTCCCATCTGCACTATTATGTACATCCTAAGATGGAAGAGGTCTTTCTTGCATTCTTCTACATTGATCTTCTTTAAATATGTTTATTTTATCTGAAGTTTTGTATATATCACTGTATATTGCATTGTAATTCATGTATTGTTTGTACTCACTGGGCCTGATGCTCAAAGAGGGCTTAGAATGACGCAAGCTGTGGCAGACAGCAGCTTGTGCCGAAGCCTCTTGTGTCATGGACTCTGCACCAGATTCTGGTACAGAAGAGGTCCCTGCACCTACATTCCTGTACTTGCAGCAGCCTCTCCTATGTGGCAAACACAAGGTGCATAGGAGGGATGTGTTGCAGACTCCTTGCCAGAAACACAACTGGTCCCCCCTCCCAGATCCCGATGGTATCCCTTGTTACATACATAGTATAGCCCCTTTGATCCCCGATGGTGCCCATTGTAACAATGTATAAGATAGCCCCCCATTCCCCAATGCCCTTGTGTAATAGTTAATATAGCTCCCCCCTGCTCCAATCCTCAATAATACCCAGTATATTAAGCATTACAGCACCCCCCATCCCCAGTGTAGCCCGTAATAAACATAACAATCAAGCTCTCATTCCTGGTGGTCAAGTGCCACCCCATCCCGCAGGTAATGCCCATTACCCTACTACTGTTCACCTGTATGGATTAAGGAGCCGAGCCGTATGAGTGTATGAGGACTTTTTGGTACACTGGAAGGGGCTCAGTCTGCTATTGACTGGTCTATCGATCGCTGGAAGGCGTTCATGTGTATGGACTAAGGGGGTTGTTATATGAATGTATGAGGACTTGTTGGAGTATTGGGAGGGGCTTGGATGCTGAAGACTTTAAGGATTTTGGATCTGTGGAGGAACTGCTGCTGGATTTAATTGGTGGATTTGGGGATGTCAACTGCTCGATTTGGAACCAGGTGGAGCTGCCCTGATCTGTCTGGTAGGCTGTGCAGAGGTCTGTGGCAGCACAAGGATATATGCTCCTATCCGCTGGGGAGTCAGTGGTGGGAGTTGATCCCTAGGGCTTCCTGGGGGGCCTATCGGTTGGTGGATTCTGTCAGGGGGTTCCGTGGCAGCTGTTACAGTCCGAGGCCAGCCGCCAGGTTAGTTTTGTCAGGGCTGTTCCCGGTTTCAGAGTTTTGGCTGATCCCGAAGAGGTCTACTGGAGGACTATTGGAATCCTGGCCCTTTTTCCTGAACTATGGTCAGAGTGTTTGTTTTGCTTACATTGTCAGCAGTGAGAGTGTCATACAGTACTTCCCCAGACTCTAGTAGTGAGAGTACTTGAGGACTGGGGAACATTTTGGTTTTATTTTGGAAAGATTTATAAGACCATTCCATCTGTCTGCTATGGGAGGTGTGAGCTCCTGAGAGGGTTGTCCAATCCTCCTGGTGGTGAGAGGACCTTTGGGACTTGGACAATTTGAATTCTTTCCTAAATAGTTTTAAATGCACTGTCAGCTAACCCTGTCTGTCTGTATCAACTGTGTTTATTTTGTATCATTTTTTTTTTTTGGTAAATTGTTTTGTTTATTTTTTGGGTTATTATTTTAGTTTTAGAGTTTTATTGATTAGTATTACTGGATCTTAGGAATGTGGTACTAGAGAGATTTGTTTTTGTGTTATTTATTTATCTCGGGGAGTGAGTTTAAAGATATTTATTGTTTTTAGCAAGATTTTGCATGTTATTTTATTTTATATTATATCTTTTTCTTTTTTGGGTTTGGTTTGTGATACGTAGTTGGATAGTAGTGGAGTATTGTTTGGATTACCAAAATGTGTTAGAGTCCTACCCCCATGGTCGTGCACTATTCATCCTCTGCTCTTCACGCTCTCTGCCCTTCCCCCCCTCTACTCCAGTTTACAATGTACCTGCCTGTAGGGTGCTGGGTATTGTGCGCAGAGGTGGAAGGAGTGCGTGGGAGTGTGTACAGTGGAGGATGAATGAAGGGGGCCACCGCATTGAGGTAGTGAGATCTAGAAAATGCCCTGGGGCAAAATGGAACCCATAACATGGTCCACCATGTCTGGTTTCCATACCCAAGGGCACTACAAATGGTGGTAGGCAGATAGTCCGGGCAGCCCGAGAGGTTCATCCAACTCGGGCAGTGTTATGCAATGCTAGGTCCACTAAAAACAAGACTGAACTTATTGCAGATCTTGTTAAATCAGTGGATCTGGCCTGCATCACCAAGATCTGGCTGGATGAGAACTCTGGCCCCATTTTGGAGGCTGCAGTTCCGGCTGGGTATTCGGTGATACACCGCCCAAGATTGGATCAGGGGGGTGGTGGTAGCAGTCTGTTTCAAGACCGAACATAACCTCATGAATGTACCGTTGGGGAGACTAAGTCATTTGAGTGTACCATAGTAGCAGATGTAGGCTGTAGGATCACCATCTTCTACTGTCCACCAGGAGATGAGAAGCGATTCCTTCAGGAAGTCTCAGACTTCATCATTTACATGGCATTTGAGTCACCCAGGCTGATGGTCCTGGGTGACTTTAATGCCTCAGTCGATGATAAACTCTCACAATTTGGTCAGCACTTCCTCCAGTTGATGACATCTCTGGGCCTTACACAGGTAGTTAACACTGCTACTCATAGTCACGGTCACTCTCTTGACTTAGTCTTCCTTCTGGGGATTGAGGCCTCCGACTTGGGGGTGGAACTGATTGGATGGTCTGATCACTACACCGTGGGATTTAGTTTTAGCACCCCCCTTACGTAGGCCTACCCCTGTGGAGATGACTCGGTGCCATCCTTTGCTAGATATAAGCTCTCAAGGCCTAACGGCGGTGCTAGATTTCTCGTCCCTCTCAGAGGAAAACAGTGACCCAGAGGTCCTCATGATGGCTTATAATTCAGCCATTGCAGCAACCCTGGATGTCATTGATCCTGTCCGTGTTCGTCCTCTCTCCCTTCGCCCTCAATCTTCATGGTTTGATGGGACTTTGAGGGAGATGCGGTGAGTAGGACGAAGGTTAGAGTGCTGCTGGTGGAAATCCACCCTTGATGCCTACCATCTTAGATTGGTGGACCATTATCAAGTCTATCAATCTGCAATCACTCGTAAGAAGGCAGAGTTCCCTTCTGGGAAGATTGCAGCTGCTCAAAACCAACCAGCTCAGCTGTTCCGAACTGTGGACAGACTGTGCACCCCAGCCTGTCTACAAGTCCAGAAAGCTTTTTCGCAAGAAGAGTTCGATGAGCTTGCTCAATTTTTTGCGACTAAGGTGGCTGACATCAGGGTGGCGCTCCATCCAGCACAGTCTATGGGTGTTGCTGTGGATTAATGCGGGGTCACTGCCCCTCAGTTTTCTTGGAGTACCTTTGTCCGACCGGCTTTCATGGATGTCATGCAGATTGTCCAGAGTGTGCACCCTACATGCTGTAGTTTGGATACAGGACCTACTTCCCTGATATTGGGTTGTATCGATTCTATAGGTCCGGTCCTAGCTCGGATAGTCTGGTGCTCCTTGGAGACAAGTGAGTTTCCAAGCTCACTGAAAGAGGTGGTGGTGACACTACTCTTGAAGAAAGCTTATTTGGACCCAGACTGCCTTGCAAACTACAGACCAATCTCTAACCACTCCTTTTTAGGGAAGGTAATTGAGAAAGTAGTGGCCACTCAGCTGGAGGACCAATTGACCATCCATGACATCTATGAACCTCTCCAGTCCGGATTTTGAAAGAAACATGGTACCAAGACAGTGCTGGTTCGGGTGCTCAATGATTTTCTGATGGCTAGAGATAGGAGGAGCCGTTTCATTCTGGTTCTCCTAAATCTCTCAGCGTTCAACACTATGGACCATGGGGTTCTGCTTGATCATCTGAGGTTCATCTGTGGACTGTCAGGCACAGTCCTTGGGTGGTTTACATCATTTCTCATGGGAAGATCTTAGAGAGTGGTGTCCGGGGTTTATTCCTCGGACCCAGTTTCTTTATCATGTGGGGTCCCTCAGGGCTCAGTGCTGTCCCCCATGTTGTTCGCAGCGTATATGCTGCTCCTCAGAGACATTGTAAGAAGGTATGGACTGAGGTTTCACTACTATGCTGATGATACCCAGCTCTACCTTTCTTTTGCACCTGACCAGGATGGAGCTGTCTCGGTCTTTAATAGCTGCCTCACTGAAATCCAGGAGTGGATGGATGCCAGTTGGTTGAAGTTGAACTCTGATAAGACTGAGGTATTGGTTGTGGATCCAGGTCGCCGGACATGGGGGGTTGGGTGTGGGTTCACCCTCTGGACTTTTTCTTGGGGACATGCCACTCCTGATCTCTGAATGGGTGCAAAACCTCAGGGTAATTTTTGACGAAGGGCTGAACCTGCATTCGCAGGTGTCGGCCGTCGTCAAATCTTCATTTTACCATCTGAGGAATATCTCCAGGATTAAGCACCTTGTTCCATCCAGTGACCTTCCTACTCTGATCCACACCTTTGTGACCTTGCATCTGGACTATTGCAACTACCTGTACCTAAGGTTACCAATCTGTCACCTGCAGCTAGTGCAGAATGCAGCAGCCCAGCTTTTGACAGGATCATCTCGGTCTTGTCATATTTTGCCAGTGCTGTGTGGACTGCACTGGCTGCCAGTTCAGTGGAGGATCACCTTTAAAGTTGGTCTTCTAACTTTTAAAGCCCTACATGGACTGGGCCCGGACTTTCTGAAAGAACTTCTGGTCTCTTACTGCCCTGGGTGATTGCTCCGCTCAGCCGATAAGGGGTTGCTAGAGATTCCAAGGGTGTGTTTGACATCTTCTGGGGCGAGAGCATTTATGCACGCTGCCCCTACCCTTTGGAATTCTCCACCCCATCAGTTACGTGAGTGCACGACCATGGAAGGATTTAAGCAGGCATTAAAAACGTTTTTGAGGTACCAAGCTTTTGGTGATTAATTAATGGATGATACCAGTATGAACATATTGTTTGCTGCTGAGATGTTTGTTCTGTTGATGTGATTTCAATATTGTTAAGGCGCCTTGGTTTTTGAAAGGCACTATACAAATAAATATTATTATTATTATTATTACCCTGACACAGAGCTGGCACTGGCACAGCCCTCCTCTCACCTCTGCGGCCAGTTCTGACTGATCTTTCACTGATGCCTTACTGTAATATGGCATGGCTCATTTGCATACATTACAGTAAACCACCAATGAAAGATCAGATCATGTACCGACCGTGGAGAGTGGAAGGAGAGCTGTGCAGTGCCAGCCCGTGTCAGGGTAGTGCAGTTACCTGCGGGGGGTGGCCACTCGACCACCAGGGACAGAAGCTGGATTGCTATGTTTATTATGGGCTACATCAGGGATTGGGGGGTGTTGTAATACTTAATCTACTGGGATCAGAGCAGGGGGACAATGTTAACTATTACAGAAGGGCATCGGGAGATGGGGGGACTATCTTATATATTGTTACACCGGGCACCATCGGAGATTGGGGGCTATACCATGTATGTAACAAGGGGCACCACCAGGGATGGGGGGGCTATATCTGTCCAACAGGCACCATCGGGGATGGGGCTACATTTCTTATGTGTTGACAGCCACATCAGGATCATGGAAGGGGGACAGCGGCACAATGCCACATGCAGGTCAACACACCCAGCGGGAAATTTTCTAAGTACCCTTAGCCCAGCCCTAGCTGGTCTAAGGGTACTTAGACTTACTCCCGCCAGGTGATGTATGTGAATTGCATTCCTGGGGCTGTGGCAGCTTGTGTCTGCCGCATGCCCCCTAGTGCCTTGTCACAGCCCATATCTTGGCGCAGTGGTGGCGCAAGCCCCGTTTGCAGTAGGCAGACTGAATTTTTTTGGTTTGTTTTTTTTAACCAGGAGAGAGTCACACTAAGCTGAAGCTTGTTTACAGGTGCGACCTGGGAGCACAAGGAAGTTAAGTGACTTGCGCAGGGTCACACGGCATGCAAGCGAGGGCTGCAGTTGATGTAGGCTGCCTTTGTGAATAGCTCGAGGGTCGTTTACTGACATAAGGTGCACCTTACACCATATATGTTTGGCGCAGGCACCTTGCATCCTACTTTGGGCTTTGAGAATCTGTCCCACTGTTTCTGCTTATGATACCCTGTACACCACTGACTTTAGAGTATGTTCATCGTAGTCTAGCTGTCCTCGTCTGTTCACTGTATGTAAATTACTGTAATCATAAGCTGCTTATTTTTTGTATTCCTGCTCTTTGTATTGGATTGTATGTATCGTATTGTCTCCCCAGGTCGCCCCTGAAAAAGGGATTGCATGGTCTCAGTGGGCTCACCCAGTTACCAAAATTCAAATGAATAAATACAATTTCAAGGGTGTGTATTGTTTAAATCCAGGACGGCCTTAGAATAGTAAAATAAATTAATCAATATTGATTTATCTGTCAGGGGTATATGCTACCATAAACTTGTTCTGCAGAAAATCTAAGACACTTCTGATTTGCCAAGGTTCTCAGGGGGTGCCAGAGCATCCTTATTATCCACAAAATGCAAGCTTTATAGAACCTTCATAAACCTGTCCCTGTTCGTAAGTGCGTGCAGACTAGGTGTGCAAAGGAATGGGTTTGTGGACTAGTAATCTGGAAGTTGTGTTTTTTTTTTTACCAATCCAGTAAACAGGAAAATACTAATGAACACAGACATTTCAGAGGAAGACTTTGGTTTCCATGAAGTGTGTAAAAGTTCAGCTTGGGTACTGCTAGGCAAAAATTGTTCAGCATACTGGTTAGTTTCTGCACAAATAATTTTATAACACCTATCACTACCTTGAGGCTCTGTCTCTGAAAAAAATATTTGGAAACCCTGAAGAGGTGTTGTGTTGTCTGGCAAAAGGACAATAATCCTAGGAGTTCCTGTGAACTCCGGTGGTTCTGCTTGCTGCTCATTTTCATGCCATAGAATTGCAGACACACTTTCTTGTTTGTACCAGTACTATTGTTAGAAGGATTCTGAAGGACTTATCAACTTGATCTGCTTCTTCCAAAGGCTCTGCCTCACCCCATGGACTTGTTATTCCCCCTATGCTTTAGGTATCTTTTGCCTCAACCCCTCCTCGCTACTGAGACAGATTCTCTGTCACATGAGGTGTCGAGTACCCCTTCACTAGCTGAACTTTGTTCCTATTCACTTTCTGTGCTTTCTTCCTTCCAGTTGGTCTGTCAAAGTCTATTTCTGTTAATGGCTGTGGTTCACTTGGGGTGATTTGCTCTACTTGGATAGATGTGTATAGACCACTTTCACTTGCTGTTCCCTGTCCCTTTCCACATGCTGTGGCTCAACCTCTTTTATTATTTTGCCTGTCTTGTCCCATGCCATTTTCAATGCCTTCATCATTTTTATTTGCTCTGACTTGCCCCATGCCACTTTCAGTCCCGTCATCATTTTTATTTGCCTTGCCCCATGCCACTCTTGGTGCCTTCATCATTTTTTATTTGTCTGCTATGCTCCAGACCATGTTGCCGCTTTCTGTGCCTTCTTCATTTTTATTTGATCTGCCTTGCCCCAGGCAACTATCAGTGCCTTTGTCATTTGTATTTGCCCTGCCTTGCCCTATGACACTTTCTATGCCTTTATAATTTTTATGTGCCATGCCTTGCCCTGTTACACTTGTGGTACCTTCATTATTTTTATTTACTCTGCATCGCCCCATTCCCAATATACTGCTTTTTCATTTTTATTTGCTTTCCTTCCCCCAATTCCACTTGTGGTATTCTGCCTTCCCCCAATTCCACTTGTGGTGCCTTCATTATTTTTACTTGCTCTGCCTCACCCCATTCCCCTTATGCTACCTTTGTCATTTTTTATTTGCTTTGCTTCACCTCGTTCCACATTTGGTGCCTTCATTATTTTTATTTGTCTTCTCTCGCCTCATTCCACTTGGGGTGCCTTTATTATTTTTATTTGTCCTGCCTCACCCCATTCCACTTTTAGTGCCTTCATTATTTTTATTTGTCCTCTCTCACCCCGTTCCACTTGTGGTGATTTTATTATTTTTATTTGCCCTGCCTTACCCCATTTCACTTTCAGTGCCTTCGTTATTTTTATTTGTCCTCTCTTGCCCCATTCCAGTTGTGGTGCCTTCATTATTTTTATTTGACCTCTCTCACCCTGTTCCACTTGTGGTGCCTTCATTATTTTTATTTGCCCTCTCTTTCCCCATTCCACTTGTGGTGCCTTCATTTTTTTTTATTTGTCCTCTCTCACCCCATTCCACTTGTGGTGCCTTCATTATTTTCATTTGTCCTCTCTTGCCCCATTCCACTTGTGGTGCCTTCATTATTTTTCTGTGTCCTCTCTCGCCACATTCAACTTGTGGTGCCGTCATTATTTTTATTTGACCTCTCTCACCCTGTTTTACTTGTGGTGCCTTCATTATTTGTATTTCTTCTCTCTCTCTCTCTCTCTCGCCCCATTCCACTTGTGGTGCCTTCATTATTTTTATTTGCCCTGCATTGTCCATTTACACTTTTATTGCCTTTACAGTTTTTATTTGTTTTGCCTTGCCCCTTCCTTTGGGACATGTTGTGCGCATTTCACTGTCTGATTCTTTATTCATCTGCATTTTGCTCCATGTATTATATTTAGGGTTTCTGGGTTTAGGTGTTTATTTATTTTTTTTAAACAGTGCTTATTTTCAACCTCTTTTTGGACCTTTTGAAAATAAAAAGATATATAGATAGATGGACAGATAGATAGATAGATAGATATTTTATTTCTAAAGCACCCAATTCTAGAGACTCTGGGCGCTGTACAATATGAAACAGTACAATTATTTAAAATCGTACAAAAAAATGCACATATAAGCTTCGACTGGGAGTACACAGTTGATCTGTTTATCCCGCTTAAAACCACATAATTAATCAATAAAAGCTTGCTGGAATAAATACGTTTTCAGGCCCTTTTTAAAGCCTTCTACTGAGGAAGCCTCCTTTAAATAACCAGGCAAGGAGTTCCACAGGGTAGGTGTGGCCACTGAGAATGCCCTGTCCCTGAATGCCTCAGCCTAACCCTGGGAAATCCAAGGAGGCCTCCCCTGGCAGAAAGGAGTGCCTGGGTGGGCAGTAGGGGATAATGAGATCTTGCACATAGACCGGTCCCCTTTCATGCAGGGTCTTATAGGTCAGGAGCCCAATCTTGAAGACAATCCTCCACCTGACCAGTAGCCAATGCAGTCTACGGAGGACCGAGGTGATATGCTCACACCTTTTCACCACTGTTAACAGTCTTGTGCCGCATTTTGCACCAGCTGCAGCCTGCAGAGGTTGCCTCCAGATAACCCTAGGTACAGGGAATTACAGTAGTCCAACCTGGAAGTGACAAAAGTGTGCACCAGCATGGTTAGGTCTTCAGGTGGGATCAGGGCTCGGATTCAGGCAATATTCCTAAGATGGTAAAATCCACTTTTGACCATAGCCGACACCTGAGCATCAAGTGTCAGACTGTCATCTAGGATCACACCCACATCCTTCACCTGTCTAGATGGGGCAAGGGGAACACCCCCCAACACTAAGCCAGGGGGTAACCCCAACCCCTTCCTCTGCCCCAATGACCCAGATCCACCAGTACTTGAGTCTTGTCTGGGTTAAGCTTAAGCCAGTTTTGAGTCATCCACGACTGGATTTCCTCAAGGCAGCTGTTAAGTACAGAGGCCGTCACCTGGGTATCAGGTGCACAGGACAAGTACAGCTGGGTATCATCTGCATAGCAGTGAAAACCCAGCCTGTATTGCCTGATAATGTCCTCCAATGGCAGAATATACACTGTGAACAGCAAGGGTGATATGAGTGAACCTTGTGGAACCCCGCAGCACAGAGGCTTCAGGTTAGATGAGACTAATCCCATTGTCACCCTTCGCACTCTGTCTGTCAGGTATGACCTGAACCAGTTGATGACATTACTGGACAGGCCACACCAGAACCACAGGCAATCAAGTAACATCTCATGGCCCATGGTGTCAAACACTGCAGAGAGGTCCAGGAGGACCAGAATGGTGCAGTTTCTCCTGTCCCTCACCATCAGAAGGTCATTTAGCACCATCACATGGGCAGTCTCTGTACTCTGCCCCACATGGAACCCAGACTGAAAAGACTCATAGGTGGAGGAAGAGGCAAGATATCTCTCAAGCTGAATGACCACCACCTTTTCTATAACCTTCCCTAAAAATGGGAGGTTCAAGACCAGCCTGTAGTTGTTGAGGCAGGCAGGGTCCAAAGAGGGTTTCTTCAAAAGGGGTCTAACCAAAGCCTCTTTCAAGGCCAATGGGAAGACCCCACTCCTCAAGGAACTCTGGACAACCTCAGCAACCACAGGTCCAATCAGGTCCAGACATCCAACCAAAAGGCGGGTCGGACCTGGGTCCAGATCACATTGTGTTGGCCGCAGCTTCGAGATTATCCCCACCACCTCCTCCACCCCAACCAGCTCAAACTCATCCCAGACAGGAGGAGTGTTCCATCACAGCTGAGGCCGGACCCTGCATCCCTTTCAAGAGACACTTGAAGAGACCTCAGCCCTGATAGAGGACACCTTGTCAGTGAAGAACAGAGCCAGCTCTTTGCATCTAGTGCTAGAACCTGCCCCCTTAACACAGAGACAGACATGATGTAAAAGCCCGTCTACCATGCAGAACAGCTGAGCTGGTCTGTTCCTCACTGCAGCAATCTCCCTAGACAAAAATTCAGCCTTCTTTCAGGAGATTGCCCCCTGATAGTTGACATAATGTGACTTCAGGGTCAATCTGTACTCCATCAGGACAGATCTCCTCCAGCATCTCTCTAACCTCCGCCCCCTAATCTTTAAGCTCCAGAGGTCCTTGTCATATCAGGGAGGTTTCTGGTGAGTAGACAGGGGCCAGACATGAATGGGTGTGATTGAGTCAAAGGCCGCAGCAACAGCCCCATTATAAGCTGCCATTGCTTCCTCTGTCCCAACCGCACAAGCCGCCCCAATACTCGATAGGTCCAGCACCATTGACAGTCCCGTAGAGGAGACTCCTCTTAATGGGCAGTATACCAGACCATCTCCACAGGTGCAAGACCATCTGAGAGGCACTATAGGTGAACCCCATGGTGTTATGATCTGACCAAACAACCAGATCTACTCCTAGGTTGATAACATCTAGACTCGAAGAAAAAAATAGGTCCAGTTTGTGGCCGCCTGAATGCGTCACTGTTGTTACATTTTGTGTCAGGCCCAGGGCCTCCATACTCCTAAGGAGATTGTTTCCAAATTTTGAGAACCCACCCTTAATCCAAACATTGAAGTCCCCCAGAATCAACCACCTGGGGAACTCCAACACCAGGCTGGCAACAAGCTCTTCGATCTCCCATAAAAAGTCCCCATCTATTACCGGTAGACAATAGAGCAGGAGAACCCTGAAGCTTGTACCAACACCCTCTTGAGTGGCCACACACTGAAAGGACTGTATAGGACCAACAGGCAGCACCAGGAGGTTCAAGCTAGATTTAAAACAAATGGCCACCCCCCCCGCCCCTGCGATCCTCCCTCAGGGTGTGTATCACAGAGTATCTGTCTGGCACTGCCGCCTCCAAAATGGAAGCAGCATTCTCATTCAGCCAGATCTCTGTGATGCAAGCCAGGTGAACAGAGGATATCAAGTCTGCCATTAAGAGAAAATCATAGGGGTGGCGGTGTAGCTATTTGTTTTAAATCAAATTTGGACTTCACCGTGCACCCGGTGGGAACCACGGGTTCATTCGAATGTGTGGCTGTTCATGGAGGACTTGGCATTGGCTGCAAGATCCTCCTCATCTATCGCCCTCCTGGTCCGATGGGGGGGTTCCTGCAGGAATTCGCCGAGTTTGTTGCCAGCGAGACGTTGGATTCCCCAAGATGTATTTTTCTTGGGGACTTCAATGTTTGGGCCGAGGATAAAAGTCAAAGGTGCGCCGATGAGTTACTGCAGAGTATGTCCCTTTTGGGGCTGGTGCAGTCTGTCGGCGTGCCTACTCATCAGGATAGCCACACATTGGACCTGGTGTTCTCACTGGGACTTGAGATCTCTGATCTCGATATTGATCGAGTAGTTTGGTCCAATCATTGCACGGTGAAGTTCACATTTAGTGCTCCCGTCATAATTTCTTCCCCTTCTGAGATATTTCGCTGCCGCCCGTTAAAAGATCTTACCCCTGAGGGTTATTTGGCGGCAGTTGATTTATCAAGGGTGGGTGATGCATGCGTCGGAGCCGTTGACGCCGGGGTAGACGCCTATAATGAGGTGCTATCTGGCGCCATTGACTCCCTCGCACCTGTCCGTGTACGACCCAGAACTTCATACCTGAGGTCACCTTGGTATGATGGTGATCTCAGGGAAATGAAGAAGCTGGGTCGGAGATTAGGCGTCGCTGGAGGAAATCCGTCTGAGGGCTGACAAACTGGTTCTGTGTCGCATTATGCGCATATCAGGAGGCAATCAACAAAAAGACATTATTTTGTCTCGGGAGATTGCTGCTGGAGAACCAAGCCTCACTCTTCGGACTGTCGACGAGACTTCTTCATCCATCCTGTCTTCAGCCCAGAAGAGTTTCCTCGAATGAGGATTGTGAGGAATATGCTCGTTTTTTCTCAGACAGGGTGTCTGCGATCCGGCGGGAGGTCTCCTCAGCCAGTAATACCATTGCTGTCAGTGCTCATCAGTCGTGTTCTAAGAGCACTCTCTCTGGGTGGGAGGAGTTTAGGCCAGTGGAGATTCGTGAGGTCACTGAGATAGCGGCCAACTTGAAGTATACCTTTTGTGAACTGGATCCCGTAACAACGCGCTTCTTGATGAGGTGCATTGACACTGTTAGCCCGGTGTTTGCCCTGATTGTCCAGTGCTCCTTGAGTCAGGGTGTCTTTCCGGATGCCTTGAAGAAGGCTCTGGTGAGACCCCTTTTAAAGAAAGCTTCTCTGGACCCAGAGATTAGGGCAAATTACCGTCCTATCTCCTATCTTCCATTTCTGGGAAAGGTTGTTGAGAAGGTGGTATCACTTCAGTTGGGAGAGCATCTCATGACCCACGAGTTGTATGATCTCTTCCAGTCAGCCTTTCGGGCCAGGCATAGCACTGAAACTGCATTAGTTCGGATGCAAAATGATCTCCTCAGGGCTAGAGATGGGGGGGACAAGACAATTCTTGTTATCCTCGATCTCTCCTCAGCATTTGATACTGTGGCCCATTGTGTGTTGCTTTTCCACCTGAGGGAGTTATGCGGACTCACCGGTATTGTCATCAAATGGTTTGAGTCATTTCTTACTAACAGGAGGCAGCGGGTTGTGATGGGTAATTTCTCATCCATACCCTGCCTCCTTTCGTGTGGAGTCCCTCAGGGTTCGGTATTGGCCCCAATGTTGTTCGCAGTATATATGCTGCCCCTGGGGAGATCATTAGGAGGTATGGTCTGAGTTTTCATTGCTATGCTGATGATACTCAGCTATACCTATCCTTTGCCCCAGGAACATCAAATGCAGTGGATGTGATGAATATCTGTCTGGCTGAGATAAATGACTGGATGTCTTCCAGCTGGCTGCGACTAACCTAACAAGACTGAGGTACTGGTAGTGAGTCGAACAGAGCTCGTGATGGAATGGCCTCTGATTCTGCGACTGGCATTGTGCTAGGAGCTGTGTCATTGATGGCCTCCCAAGGGTGCGTAATCCTGGTGTGATCTTTGACAGGAACTTGTCCATGGAGGCCCAAATATCCTCCATGGTATGTTCCTATTTCATCTTAGAAATATCGAGGATTAAGCCCTTGTTCCAGCTCTGGACCTCCTACTTTGATACATGCCTTAGTCACTTGAGACTTGACTACTGTGTCGCTCTATCTCGAGGTCTGGAACTTCTCTCGCAGACTGCAGCTAGTGCAAATGCTGCTGCCCAGCTTTTGACTGGACAAAGTAAGTTCTGTCATATCACTCCAGTATTGCGCGAATTGCACTGGCTGCCTGTCAGGTGGAGAGTTTTGTTCAAGGTGGGTTTTCTCACCTATAAGACCCTACATGGACAGGGCCCTGGTTACCTTTCTGATCTCTTGGTACCGTCCACCTCTGTCCGGGATCTCCGCTCCTCTGGTGGTGGCCTCCTCAAAGTTCCGAGAGCTAGGTTGAAATCAACAGGGGATCGATCCTTTGGAGTTGCTGCTCCAGCTCTCTGGAACTCGTTGCCGCTCGAAGTGAGAGAGGCCCCCACTATAGAGGCCTTTAAGAGTCGTCTTAAGACCTTTTTATTTGTGCAGGCTTTTGGAGTTTAAGTTATATGTATGATATTTTAATTCTAATGTACACGGTATGACATACTGTATAGTTTTTGTGAGGCGCCCAGAGCCTCTGGGATTGGGCGTCTTTTTAAATAAAATTGACTTTGACTTTGTTCCTTATCGACATGGCATTGCATAACGCAACCCGAGTAGGATAAGGTGAGGCAGCCGGACCAGCCATCTGCCCTCACTCTAGAGTGGAGCCCTTGGGTATAGGAACTAAGCATGGCAGCCCCCTCTCAAGTTCTCATTTTGCTCCAGGGCATCTCCTTGATCTCACCACCCAAATCCCAGACACGGGATTCATTGAAATCGGTTATTTCTGGTGTTAACAAATTCACTGACACCAAATTTCAGCATTTATCAGTTTATTCAAATAAATAAAAAATGTTTAAAAATGCACTGTGTATCATGAATGATGATGCTGAAGACATAAATTGACTTTAAGCACACTAGTAATTATTGATATTGCACTTGTCAGTTTTAGCACTATATATATATATATATATATATATATATATATATATATATACTGTATATATTGCACGAGTCCCATTATTAGCACCATAGACATTGCTCATGACAACAATAGCACCATAGATATTGCACCATATTATTGATAGCAATAAATACTTAGCCATAAATATTGCAGGATAATTCATTTCATATTAACTGCCAAACTTATTGTACTAAATCATACAGTGCATTTTTAGTGCTTGCTTGGACATTCTAGCTCTTTCTTTTCTGGCAGTAAAAGCTCTAGTCCCTGAGAATGACCTTTCTACATTAGCACTAGCGACAGGTAATGCAAGAACAGACAAAACACATTCGCTCAGTTCTGGCCACTGCTTCGACTTCCCGCTCCAATACTGGTGCACTTCTAAATATGTATTACTGGGTATTGGTTCTGCCAAGTGCTCATCAAATTGTACACAAAGCAAGTCTGTGTCTGATTTGTTGAAAGTGTCCAAAATAAATTGATAATTTTCAAAGTTTGAAGAAAATGTATTTCTTCTGAATGGATCGAACACTTGTGCTGAGTACCACAGTGAAGTTTCATTTAATTTAAATCCTATTGTTGGAGTTGGGATATTTCTTGCCATAACAGCCTGCCGTTTATCATATATTGCTGTGCAGAACATCTGAAAAGTTTCCTCCAGTACTTGCTGTGTCTCTAAAGGCAAACACCCTTGAAGTGCGCTTGCTGCTGGGCCAACTCAGAACTGCCACCATCAATTTTACTTTCTAATAGGATTTTTGTGTCCACTCCTACAATGTTAAACACTTGATGAACTTGAGTGTTTTCTGACTCAAGTTTTTTCATTATATCAATGACAGGTCTCATGTTCTCACTCAGAAGATTTAAAACACAGTACACAGTGTTCTTTTTTACTTCTGAGTCTATGTGCAGTCTGAGTTCATCACATTTGTTTCCTGCAGCATCTTCACTTAATAAAAACACAGTGAACAGTCATCACATGGCAAGCAATCTTTCAACTGCCTCTATGACTGAGTACTAGTGGCTATGTGTGATGCTAGGTTTAATTTTTGCTCGACTCCTAGCTATAAGCAGATAGCAAAATATTTTCTTTTCAGTTTTCGAGCATATTTAAACAATGCTCCTGAATGCAAGATAAAATCTATTACCCTTTTTCAAAAGGCTTGACGAGGTCAGTGCAGACCTTAGAACACCATCCAGAAGGTGACAAGGATTGTGTAGAGGGAATGTCTTGAAGTGTGGCTGAGCTTTGCGCAGATCCTCACAAACCTTTTTTATGTACAGTACAAGTCACATTAAACTTTTCCTCCAACTCACTGGTTTAACATTTTTCAGTGGGTTGCTTAATGTGTGCACTGATCAGTGCACTGCATTAATAAAAGTTTCCTTATGGCTTATCTCTGGATGCTTTTTAGCTTCAGCTTACATTAAAGCTCTCTGAAATCCATTATCCAATGCAGTGCAATGACAAGTACATACATTAAGCAACTCATAAAAAATGCAACCTGATTGTACTACATACTTTACTGCCGTGCACATCTTAGCCTCTCGGTAAAACGTTTGCTGTACAGTGCATTCTCTATTTCTAACTACAGAGCCACAGTTGGGTGCATGAAAATGAAAGAAATAAATACTGAAAATACAGTGGTGTGGGCATACAGTATCGATAAAATAAAGCTACAGCACTGTGCTTCAGAAATCAGAGTGCCATCTGTCTACTGTACTGACTTCCGGGTTCATCATTCTCTCAGACTTGACTCTCCACCTTACAGTAACTCTTTCTAACTACAGCACTTTATGTAAACAAACTCTGAAGTATTGAAATAAATATCTTAAGAAGTCAGTGGGTCAGTGGGCATATGGACATTTCTTCAAGATAATGAATGCTGCAGCTTAATTGCCACAGGTAAAATGTGGTGTGGTAAAAAAATCACCGGCCACATTGGCGCACACGAAATGTCACAGCTGAGATGGAACCCCAACTCACACAACATGCCACTATTTCTGCAGTTCATATCACAACACATTTTTAAGTCTTTTAGGATTATTACTTGTGAAGAGTTATAGTGATAGTTGCACTGGGATTCAGTTGCGAGTGCGAGCAGGATGAGCGAGCAAGCGGGAGCAACTGAGCAGTTGGGAGGGTGAGAAGCACGGCAGCAAATCTGTGTGAAGTGTGGATTTAAAATATTAAATTATTTGTTGTAAACACTATAAAAGCATCAGGGGGAACAGAAATTTCGTAACATGTGCAGCGTCAGTTCAATATGCAGCAGAGACATGTGACAATGGCAATCGGTGCTCAAACTCCAAGCTAATAAGTATTGCATCTCAAATGCATTTAAAAATGGGAAGCTGAAGACAATTTACAGAGGCTGAAAGTGCACTGTATGTGCATTGCATGAGTGTTGACGTTTGGTTGAAATGGAGTTTTAAGTTTAAGCATTTTGAGTTGCCACTGCATTGTCAGCATATAAAATCGGTGCCAGAGCAGTGAGCTGGAGGAACAGTTTAATGTGACTTGTACTGTAGGTGGCATTATTGCTGCATATGCAGATCACATCCTCCCAATTTTTCCATACAGGTCCAGAACATTTGCAATCAAGGCAGTGATGGACATGGCATTACAACATTCAACAATCTCCAGGTCGGCCATTGCTGTTCTCTGACTCCAGCCCATATGTCAGTCAACAAAAGTTAGGAGTACTGCCACAGCAGGGACACCACGCATTTCTGGCATTTCATTGATTGTTATTGAAATTAATGTTTTGTTAATGAGATCCAGCATGTGGTCTATGTCTGCATTAAATATCTCAGGATCTTTGTCATACATTCGCTCAGATTTTGGCATTGTTCGTACAGCTGGGGCCCATTTCCAGAATAGTTTGCCTAGAGGGCTGTTCATTTGATCCAGACTAACACCCAACTGAATTATTGTACGGACAAACTCGTGTGCTACATCCCTTTCATCCTTTCATTTCCTCTTAAATCTGGTGGTAGTTTCGGAGAGAGACGTTTGGCTAAGTCCATGTTCTTCCATCTCTAACATCTGCTTTTGTTTGATGTGAGTTTTAGACTGAATATGCTCCAAAATCCAGCTGGCATTTTTCCCAGGTACCACTGGGACAGTCACTCAACAAAACTTGCAGACAAGAGTTCTCCTGCTGTGTAACTCCTTGACAATAAAATCTTTGTGCTCAACAGCATATTGTTTGGGAGTCTTGGAACATCAAGACATTTTTGTTTTTAGCTGCCTGCCTTCCATGTTGACGTTTGGAAGCTCTGGACTTTATCCACATGGTGCTGCTCATCATGGCATGTGATGCATTTGCCTCATTTGCATATGGAAAGCCCATCACAGTTTTCGGAGGGGGGGGAGATTCGGTAATAATTCTGTGATTATCAGTAATAACTGAAAACCGTAAACCCTAATTATATTCTACAAATAAGCTGCACACAGGTAACACACCTTCCATGTCTGATTCTGACGAGAAGTCAGAATCATAACTTGCATCCCCACCTGAGCCCTGTTGGCAAATATTTAAACAAAGCCATGATTCAGTGTAAATTTTTTTTTAAACATGGCAAAATCAGTTTCACAGTGCCAGTATCAAAATCAGCTGAGCAACTGTATAGCCTTTATCCCTTTTATTTCAATACACACCTTGGGAAAGTACTGTTCGATCTCTAAATAACAAGCAATAAATGTCTCTCCCTTTTTCTGTAAATTAACATTCTTCTAAGCAGGGATACTGTAAACACCTGCATACACCTGTTCAACAACAACAGGCACTGCTGTTTAACGGGATCTTAAAGTCTCCTGCCCCCAAAGCAGTTCCTGCTATTGCAAGATAAAACATTTTTTTATTATTTTGGATGGTTGAAAATCAAGCTCTGTGTGTTAGTGCACACTCTTTGATAGGTTTATCCCAAAATGAGCGTTGTTTCTGGCCACAGTAAGGAGCTCCAAAAGAATGATCTTTCCTTGTTGCTGCTCTGCCACTGAATGAATGAAGTGTTTCATACCTATGCCTTTGGCAGACATCCCTGCTAAAGGCTAGGTCACATGACAACTCACCACATCTCATCAGTCCACCTCTCATAAAGTCCCCATGTGCACCAGTACAGATGTCCATGCAGAAACACACTCTGTTTCCATGATATTCAATGATTCCTTTGAAAACGGATTATACTCGGCATCCGCGATAGAATGACTGCGACCACGCAATGAGTTTACTTGGCACAAGAAGGCAAAGGGTTAACAAAAAGTCAGTAAACAAAACACTACTACTGACATAGAGAGCATTGATGTACACAACTGGGCAGACTGGAAAACACATCTCTTTGAATCTTTGTGCTTCAGGATTCCATTAAAAGTACTGTTTTGCCACTTCAGCACTAATCTTCATTCATTTTGAGTTATTATTTTTGCCTGGGAAAGCTGCAGAAGATATTGATATCACTGAACATGAAAAGAAGAATTTTGAAATTTCTGTAATGCAATTGTAACTCTTCACCATTGGACTATGGTTACTGAAATAAGTTAACATTTATTTTTTTGGTCTGAGTATGGGCCAAAACTTTGAAAATTTTGAAAAAGTTATTTACAGTTGCTTTATTGTCATGTAAAATATATCACTGACAATGCAATTATTAATATTATTTTAAATTATTGATAATTGCAAACTATATTGATTAAAGCTATTCTTTGTTGTCCTGACTCCAAGCTTTAATTTAAAAAAGTTAGCTTTCTAGCCCTAACAGTTCCAAAGTTAACCCTTTTTAAAGATAATTTCTTAGAAAAGGGATAACTCAGGAAAACTTCAGGCTAGAAAAGACTCGTGTGAATAAATTGAGATCCTTACCCAGCATGTCCCATCACACTCATGTCCCTGTCTGTGAGAGGGATGGAGCAGCAGTGGAGTATCTGTCCTGGGAGTGTCTAAAGGGCATCAGTAGGAAGACCAGAGGTCTGCAGGAGACTCTGAAGATGCGGCACCAGAAAAGGTAAGAGGTAAAACCAAAACTACTGTTGCATCTGTAACATCCAGCAGGCAGGCAAGTAATAAATCTTGCCAACAACAGTAAAGTGGTATTGGAGTACTAAAGAAAAAACGTGAACCCAACAACTCCCTATCTGGGTACACATAAGCATCAACTGATCCTCAGCAATGGAGTAAGTTACCTCTAATATATGATACTGTAGTGTAATAAATGCTGTATGGTTGTGGTGTTGTAGCTGCTGAAACAAATTAAAATAATTGACCAGACACCTATATAGGGTCGAGTACTGGTGCAGTGCTATGGACAAAGTATTGAGAGACAGTAAGCTCATGGTAGGAAGCTTCCTTATCCAAACTATCTAGATAGGATAGGGGTACAAGATGGTAATCTAGGAAGGAAAACCAGGTAGCAAACCAGTACAGGAAGTAACAAGTCAGGTTCTAGTTGAAGGGTACTAGGCAGTCAAGGTAATACAGGTTTTTAACAGTCAGTGGTCTAGGGTTATTATAAGTTCAGTGTGGGAATGAGGTACAGCAGGGAGCTAGTTAGCTGTGGCAACTGTAGGGCACTCTTCTCCAGGGTTGAACTCTGAAGAAGGGGGCAGTGCCCCAGCTGCAGGACTTTTGCTGAGCTGCATTCTCAGCTGGTATCAGCAAGAGAAGAGATATCTCAGCTGCATCACTGACTCAGCTGTAGCCCAACCCCCATCCCCCAGAGGGCCACTAGTCCAGGGGTTGGAGAGTGGTGGGGAGGGAGAGGGGGGTGTAGGCAGGATAGCCACAAGGAGATTCACCAGCTTCACACCATTCTGACATCAAATCGCTTTGCACCCCTAGAGACTTGGGGGCCTGACCAGGGGGTGAGACTCAGTCGGGGGTAAGGGACAGGACCATTAAGGGGGACAAGCAGGGTGAAGTCAGCCAAGAAAGTCTTAGTGGTAAGGGACTCAATGATAAGGAGGTTAGAAAGGTGGTGGGAGTGGGTGAGATGGGTGGGGAATGGTCAGGTTCCTTCCTGGTACATTGGCCATCCACAAAATATACAGGATAGGGAAGAAGCCTCAGAGGGAGGGGTGAGCTGGGGGTGATGGTACGCTTGGGCACCAATGATTTAGTGAATCTGACTGTGGAGATGGTGACATAGAACTTTTACAGACTGGGGGACAGAATGAAGGCACACACAGCCACCCTGGCTTTTCCTGAGGTCCTCCCTATGCGGAGTAGGATGGGTGGATAAGATAGAATAAGGAGGGATGAGACTGAGGAGTTTAATGGGTAGTTAAAGGGATGGTGTCAGGAGATGGGGTACCAATTTGTGGGGGACTGAGGGACTTCCGGGACAGGAAGCTCTTTAAGGGTGATGGTCTTCACCTAACAGAAGAGGGTGCCAGTGCACTGGGGCAGAAGCTTGACGTTTTCACTGGACAGTTAAACTGGCTGCGGGGGAAACTAAGGCTAGGGGAACCACAGTGATAGAAGAAGGGAAAATGAATCTAGCTGGTACTCCTCCTAATCTGGAGGCTTGTAGCAGAATAGTGGGACTGTGCTAAACTCATTGCTAGTTAGTTGATACACCTGGGGCCGGACATTCAAAAGTTAGTTTGGGTGCTAACAGGTGTTTGCTCGCTCTAACTGGGTTTTGTGTCTGATTCATAGGTGGGGTCTATATTCAGAGAGCCACACAGAGCAGGCAAAACCCAATAGTGCTCAAGCATTAATATACCACTGTGCTTATGCAAACGAGGGGGTGTTCCCCTGCATACAGGTGCAGCGGCATATTCAGTGGTTTGCACCAGTGGTAAATGCCATCCAAATGGGCACTACCTACCACCTTTGCAAACCCTGACTTAACAAGGCACAAGACCCTGGTGGCAGGACACAGTACTGCAGCTGCCCACCCCCCAAACCCCAGCCTGGTGAAACAAGGGATGCCCTGGTGTCCAGTGGCACCCCCACCCTCCAATCACCTGTTCCTGTATAGCTCTTGTGTTCCCTGGTGGCTAGACGCACCCTCTGTCTCCGATCACCTGGCACTGTATACAGTAGCTTTTGTGTTTTCCCTGGTGGCTAGTAGCAACCCCCACCCTCCAATAACCTGTCCCTGTATAGCTCTTGCATACTGAATGGGATGACAGGGAGTACACACATACTGTATGAGCACTCCCTGTCACCCCATATGGCAGCTGGCTGAGGAGGTGAGAGGAGGGCTGTGATGTTCATTGTACCATGCTCTCCACATGGCACTGTCTTCATAGGTAACGGAGGGCTGGCTGGATGATGTGCTCAGTGCAATCAGTGTGTAGGCCCATTAGCCACTGGGAACTCCAAAGTGGCACTAGGATGGGTGCTTGGCAGGTGAGGTAGGTACCACTAGACACCAGGGACTACCTATGCATTTTGGGCCAGGGTATCAGAGGGTTGGGGGCCCCTAAACACCAGGGCACCATGATACTGGCCAGGATGGGGGATCAGAAGGGAGGATGTCACTAAACATCAGGGAACACAACAGCTATACAGGGATGGGTGACTGGAGGGCAGGAGATGCCACTGGCCACCAGAGAAAGAAAAAGCTATACAGGGACAGATGATCGGAGGATGTGGGGTGCCACTAGACACCAGGGAGTACATTTGCATTGCAGGGATGTGCATTTGGTTGGCAGGGGCCAGACACCACCATGATGGACATGGCAGGCAACCATGGGACGAGCGCAAACCTGCCACAATTTCCCATGCAAATTAGCCCATGCTGAGCATGCATATGGTGCCTTACCACCTTGCATGCCCAATGGCCTCATTTGCATTTTGCAGCTAAATATCATGCCCCAGGATCCTGATGCTATCTGCTCTGGGGGTGCAGTTCCTTATGGGCTGGATACAGCGCAGGTCCATGTCAGGGCAGCAAAACTGGACTTTGCATTGCACCAACGTGGGCCGATATTCAGTTGGATAGTGCTTGTGCACTATCCAACTGAGGATAGCAACCTCCAGGTCAGCTGCAGGTGCAAGCACAGTGTGAATCTTTGCACTCCGCTTTTGCACCTTTTTCAATATCTGGCCCCAGTTGTTAATTAAATAGCAATGAAGTTGCATTAAAGTTCAATGATGACTATACTGTATTTACATTCATATTATTCTTCTATATTGGTCTGGCCATGTACTCTATCTTGCTTTGTACTTGTTTTTCTTTTCCCTTTTCTTTCTCTTTTCTCTTTACATAAACATAGAAACATAGAAACATAGAATTTGACGGCAGATAAGGACTGCTTGGCCCACCCAGTCTGCCCATTTCCCTACCTACTGGATAAGCTGCAGATCCTAGTTAACCAGCAGCCTACTTCTTCCTACCCCCACCCCCAGAACTGCCTTATGACTATCCCATGCATGCTTGAATTCACCACTGATCTTGACTCCACAACCTCCTCCGAAGGCCGTTCCATGCATCCACAACCCTCTCTGCGAAAAATACTCCTTAAATTACCTCTGGCAGCCCCCTCTATCTTCAAATTGTGCCTCTTGTTCTTGCACACCTCTTTTTGAAAGATGCTACCCTCTTGGACTTTGTTGATTCCCTTGAGGTACTTGAAAGTTTCTATCATGTCCCCCCTCTCCCTCCTTTCCTCGAGGCTATACATATTAAGCTCCTTAAGTCTCTCTTCATATGTCTTCCGGTGCAGACCCTGCACCATTTTAGTTGCCTCCTCTGGACAGCTTCCATCCTGTCTATGTCTTTGTGGAGATTGGGTCTCCAGAACTGCACACAGTACTCCAGATGGGGTCTCACCAGCTGTCTGTACAGAGGGATAATAACGTCCTGTTTTCTACTGGTGATGCCTCTCCCTATGCATCCCAGTATCCCCACAGCCCTCCTTGCTGCCCTCTCACATTGCTTGCCCATCTTTAGGTCATCTGATATCTGATCTGATTTTTAGGTGAAACTTTCAGAACCAGGACTTATTAGACTATGAAAACGAGCATGACATTCTCCAGTTTATTTTTGTATCAAACTCTGTCAATAAATAATTCAGTTAACTCATTGTCTCCTAGCAGACTCCTGTAGTCGTCAGTAAAAAAACACTGGTGTGTCCTGAGGACATCTGCAGAAGTCGGCTACTGACTCCCAGTGTGCCCAAGCAACGTCTGGAGAAGTCACTTATATATTTTAATATGTAGTGTAACAGAATATACTATATATTTGACTGCATAGCACCGTTGGAAAGGTAATGTTATGCTGAACAACGCTGTCACTGATATTTTGTGCATATCATGTATACTTTAGGAGTTATTTGCATTTGTTTATGGTATGGTGTGTATGGCTTATGTTGCCTGTTTTAGTGAAAAAAATATTTTTTTTGCTGTTTCAACCAGCTTAAAAAAAAACAAAATTACATATTATTATTTGCATACCACCATTGGGAAGGTAATTTTGTGCTGAACAACTTTGCCACTGATATTTTGTGTATATCATGTATACTTTAGGAGTTATTCACATCTGTTTATGGTACGGTGTGTATGGCTGACATGTTTTCCATCAAGATTCACCTAAGCAGCTTGAATAAAATTCACTTTTTTGGCACTTCAGCAGGTATAAAATAAAAACCGTATTGATTACAACTGGTTGCATAGCACCATTGGAATGGCATTTTTGTGCTAATCAACTTTCATGCTGATACTTTGTGTGTATCATGTATACTTTTGGAGTTACGCATTTGTTTATGATATGGGTGTGTGGTTGATTCAGCCCTCAAATCTCACCAAAGCACCTTGACTAAAATGGGGAAAAATTAAGTTTTATAGTAAAAAGATATCTTTTTTTTAACTAACATAATATTAAAACACCATCTAATGTCTGTATGCTTAATTTGGTATTGATATTTTACATATTTTCCAACAAAAAATGGCTTATGTTGCACTTTTTTAGTGAAAAAAATACAGTATTTAGTTTGCTCTT
Organism: Neoceratodus forsteri; assembly: GCA_016271365.2. Classification (NCBI taxonomy): domain Eukaryota; kingdom Metazoa; phylum Chordata; order Ceratodontiformes; family Ceratodontidae; genus Neoceratodus; species Neoceratodus forsteri. The sequence continues at coordinate 63,546,162 of CM057453.1, forward strand.
TCGACCAGCATAGAAAAAAAAAATACTTATTATTACATGCATGCCACCATTGGAATGGCAATTTTGTGCTGAATAACTCTGCCACTCATACTTTGTGTCTAGTATGTACAGTTATTGAGCTATTAGCATTTGTTTGCAACATGCTGACTATGGCTTGATTTTGCTTAGAAAGGCCCAGGATTCACTGTTAAAAGTATACAGGAGATTCAGGAGGCAAGTGGTGTAATCTCAGAGTGAGCCTGTGGAGGCAATGAGTTAAGTGCGATGAATATTAGCAGCCAAGCTTGGACTGGAATCAATTATTAAGTCTGTAAGAATATTCCCAACCTATTTTCCTCTTGACCCTTTTGTATTTTGTTTGTATGTTTGAGGTCCTTACTTTGGTTAAATATTGCTATCAGAGCAAGGAAGCAGCTGAGCAGACTGAGGCAGCTAGAACATATTGTAGATTCAGTATGGGGATGAGGTACAGTGGGGAGCTAGTAAGTTGTAGTGACTCTGGGGCACTCTTCTCTATGGCCAATCTACCGTGGTTTGGATCCAGGCCCAATATGCCTCCTGATAGAGTGTGTTGATATCATCGGCCTGGTCACTGCCAAGATAGTCCAATGTTCTCTGGTGATGGGGTGTTTTCAGACCCTCTGAAGAAGGCGGTCATAAGACCCCTTCTTTAAAAACCTTCACTAGATCCGGATTGTCTGGCAAATGACAGACCAGTCACCTTCCGTTTGTGGGGAAGGTTATTGAGATGGTGGTGGCTGTGCAACTGGAGACCTATTTAACAGACCACAATGTCTATGAGCCTCTCCAGTCGGGATTTAGAAAAAGGAATAGTACTGAGACTGCCCTGGTTCGGGTGCTGAATGACCTCCTGATGGCGGGGGATCAGGGGAGATGGTCCATTCTGGTTCTCCTCGATCTCTCAGCAGTGTTCAACACTGTGGACCATGGGGCGCTGATGGAGCATTTGCAAGTATGTTGTGGACTGACAGGTTCAGCCCACAAGTGGTTTAGATCTTACCTCACTGGCAGGTCACAGCGTGCGGTGTCGGGGGTTTATTCCTCAGCCCTAATGCCGCTGCCATGTGGGTCCCGCAGGGTTCCATTTATTCCCCCCATGTTGTTCATGGTGTACATGCTTCTGCTGGGGGACATTATAAGGCAATATGGGCTGTTTTCACTGCCACGCAGATGATACTCAGCTCTACATGTCCTTTGCACCTGAGCAGCAGGAGACAGTCTCAGTAATAAACACCTGCCTGTATGAGATCCAAGACTAGATGAGGGCGAACTGGTTGAGGTTGAATCCAGATAAGACTGAGGTACTGGTGCTGGAACCTGGTCACCAGGGGATGACGGTCCAGTCTGATCAAGTCTCAGGGCTTAAGCTCGGGGTCTCCTAGCTGCTTACCTCTGATCGGATGAGGAACCTTGGTGTTGTTTTGGACTGTGGCCTGACCCTGAAACCACAGGTGTCAGCCATGGTCAAGACCTCATTTTACCATCTGAGGAACATCACCAGGGTTAAACACCTGATACCCCCAGCTGATCTGCCGGCACTAGTCCATGCCTTTGTGATGTTGTGGCTGGATTACTGTAATGTCATCTACCTGGGGCTAGCGGGTGTAGATCTATGCTGCCTGCAGCAACTGCAGAATGTGGCGGCCAGGTTGTTGACCAGTCTACCCAGATTGTGTCATATTACACCTGTGCTGTGCTCTCTGCACTGGCTGCCGGTTAGCTTGTGGATTTTCTCCAAGGTCGGTTTGCTGACCTATAAGGCCCTACAAGGACAAGAGCCTGGTTACCTGTAAGATCTTTTGTGTCCTACCAGCCCACCCACCCCCTGCGCTCCACTGATGAGGGTCTTCTGGGAGTTCCTGGGATTTATTTAAAGAATTCTGGGGCCCCTGCTTTTGTGTCTGCTTCCCGTATCCTGTGGAACTCCCTCTCTCACCATATACGAGAGAGCCATACTGTGGACATTTTCAAGTGGGAGCTAAAGACATTCTTATCTAAGCTATTCTATGTTGTCCTGGCTCCAAGCTTTAATTTAAAAAAGTTTGCTTTCTAGCCCTAACAGTTCCAAAGTTAACCCTTTTTAAAGATAATTTCTTAGAAAAGGGATAACTCAGGAAAACTTCAGGCTAGAAAAGACTCATGTGAATAAATTGAGATCCTTACTCAGCATGTCCCATCACACTCATGTCCCTCTCTGTGAGAGGGATGGAGCAGCAGTGGAGTATCTGTCCTGGGAGTGTCTAAAGCAGTTAATCGTTATTGCCAAAGAGTGCCCGTGTAGCCTCTATGTACTGTCGCTTTAAGAGCTGCCTAGATTGCAGTAATAATTAATCTGGGAGGGGGCTGAGTGTTGTCATGCTCGAGTCCCACCCGGGCTGCCAGGTAATTGCTCCGTTTCTGCCATCGCTAATTGCGCAGAGGGAGCCCTGTTAATAATAATAATAATAACTTTATTTAGTATAGCACCTTTCAAAATGTCAAGACGTTTCAAAAATACATACAGATTCAGTAAAAACAATAAATATAAATAAAATCATAGAAAATCAGGAAAAGCTTTGTTCCGTAGAAATGTCTTCATAGATGTAACTGTTTGCTGATCATTCATTAAAGTAGTAATAATAATGTAGTTTGTCTAACCTGCCTTCTTTGCAGCAAGGACTGTTTTGTTTATCCCCACCATTTTGGCCCGGGACTGCAAATTGGACCAATCAGTCTGGTGGGACCTAAAATGGAGCCGGCCTACAGGAGCTGTCTGGAGTCAAAATCTGTAGGAATTGTAGTTTGGGGCTTTTGGCGCCTTTTTGCACCTGAAGGGGGAGCCTTTGTTGTGACTGACAGACAGATCAGTCAACCAAATCTTTTGGATGTGAGGGAAATACCCAATCTGCCTGCTGTTTCAGTCAGTTCTGAGCTGAAAGTGAGATGAGAACAGCTCAAGTGATTTGAGCAAGAGTTCTATGTAGTTTTGCATGGGAGGACTGAGAAAGGGCTGAGTTTTGGCCTGCATGTCTGCCTGCTGCCCCTGAGAGGGAGAGAAGAGAATTATTTTGGACTAAATCCAAGTTTGTGTGAATGAAGTAAGCCACTGATTTTTTTACCAGGCTCATACCTGAAGAAAACCGAAGATTTTGCTGAATGCGAGCGGCCTGTCAGAACTTCCAGCAGCTTTTGAATCCCCGGTTTGTGCAGAGACTTTGCGATCGTGACCAGAGAGCGGTTTGCCTGGTACAGTAGAATTTCCTTACATGTAAATGTGCTGTGTATGGAAAGTGGGTCATGATCTGGTCCCTCACTGTGTGCACTGTGTTCTGCTTGCTGGAAACTGTATCCAGCCCAAAACAGACTGTATCCAAATTTGTCTCCATTTGGCCTGGGCCTTGTCACACTGGCCCAGCTAGACTATCTGCTGCACAGAGAAAGCCATTGATGAGAGACCTGCCTGGGGATCAGCCCCCTGCTCCACGCTTGAACAGGAATGATGCCACGGCAATTCGTGTGGGCCCTGCTTCTCCTGGCACTCCAGATTAACCACCTGCTGTCTCAATTTTCGTCCAGCTTGTGTCCAGTCTTGGGTATCGTGAGTAATCATCAGGGTAGCTCCCTGCAACAACAGCCTAATCTAAAAGTGTGTCATCTGATTGTCTTGTTTTGTTTTCACGAACTGAGCCCTCCAGCTCCGGATTACAAATAGTGCGTGTTGTGCATGTTGTTTTCTTCCATCTAAGGGCCCCAACCAGCTGCAATGTTCCTGGCTAGCCCACCATTCTCCATCTGGGTACCCAGATTGTGTGACTGTTTATGGACCCTGAAGTGCATGCATAACTGTTTGATTGATAGAGCCTTTAAGCAAATTAATCTGATTACGTCCCTCCCTTGTTCAAGCCCCTTAAATAAATCAGATCTAATTTTTTTTTGCATTTACCCTGACTGTGGTTCCAGTTTGTGCAAGAGTACTGTACTGCTGTTATTTGCTGTGTATAACCTTGTTTTACACGGGGTCCCCAGGGCCGGGCCAGAGGAAAGCCCTGGTGGTAAGTGCAACCAGTGTGGGTACTTGTGTGGTGTATCAGGGGTATTGTGAAAGTGATTATTGTGTATTGTTCCAGCCACTAGAAAGGAAAGAGGGGTGTTACAGTGCCCCGGAGGGCTGTGCCTAGGTTAGCTTGACCACTGCCAACCCTGACCTCTGGTTGGAGGCACCCGTTTCAGAACTCAGGCCCCTTAACCTGCTACTAGCCAAGCAGGTAGGGGTAGTAGCCCTTGGGATAGCGCCACCTAGGGGTTACACAAACAATGGGCTGAGTACTGCGGAGGGGGTCAAGGGCAGGGAGAAGCAGTTCCTTAGGTATATTAGAGAAGGAAGGAAGGAAGGAAGGAAGGAAGGAAGATAAATTATTAAGCTATCTGAGGGAGGTAGGGCAAAAGAGGAGGACATGCAAAAGATAGCCACTCTTAATGATTACTTTTGCTCTGTCTTCACAAGGGAAGACTGCAGGCCCCTGCCAGACAGTAGCATCAAGGCGGCCCTAAAAGTGGTCCCGGACACGAGGTAGTTAGTATTTACAAGCAAAAGGGTCCAGAAAGGGCTAGTAGCCCTAGAGATAGATACAGCTCCCGAGCCTGATGGAATGTATCTAAGGGTGGTCAAAGAACTGGCAGCGGAACTGGCTGAACTCCTTGTATTGGTATTCGATAGCTCATTACAGATGGGAATAGTTCTGAAAGACTGGAGGGTACTGGACATAGTTCCACTCCATAAGGGGGGCGAAGGAGTAAATAGGGAACTACAGACCTGTCAATATTAACTCTGATGTGGGTAAACTGATGGAGTCACTGGTTAAAGAAGACCTGTGGACTTCCTGGAAGATAACAGACTCCAGTACAGAAAACAGCATGGGCTCATGACAGGGAGGTCTTGTTAAGACAGACCTGATGCTTTTCTTTGACTGAGTGTGAGGGTATTGGATAGGGGCCACACCACAGATTTACTCTACCTCGACCATAGCAAGGTTTTAGATATGGCACCTCACAGAAGACTGCTGAAGAAGATGGAGGATCTGGATGTAGCAGGGGACATAATAAGATATTTAGGAAACTGACTAAAAGAGAGGCAGCAGATGATTGTGATTAATGGTGTTAAATCAGAAGAGAGGATGTTCACGAATGGAGTGCCACAGGCATCTGTCCTGGGTTATGTTCTCATCAGTATGTTTATTAGCAACATTGTAGAAGGAATCCTGGGCAAGTTTCATCTCTTGACAGATGACACTAAGCAGCTCTGTATAGTAGTGAGGGAATTAGGGAGATGCAGAGTGACCTGCAAAGGCTAGAGAGGTGGTCTAAGGTTTGGAAGTTGAAATTCAATGCCTGAAAGTGCAAGATGATGCATCTAGGGGACAAGAGTCCCAGGACAGAGTACTGGATGAGAGGGGTAAAGCTGAGTATTAAAGTGGAGGAAAGGGACCTAGGAGCCATCATTAGTGATTCCCTTATACAATCAATGCAGTGCAACAAGGCCTTTAGTAAGGCAAATAGGATGCTGGGATGTATCGGAAGGGGTAATGGCATTAGAAGAAAAGAGGTATAGGTTGGGCAGACTAGATGGGCCGTGGGGCCTTTCTCTGCCATCACATTTCTGTGTATCTGTGTACCTTTTTATAGATCACTGGTGAGGCCACACATGGAATGCTGTGCACAGTTCTGGATTCCTTGCCTCAGGAAAGATAAGGACAGGCTTGAGACAGTGCAACAAAGGGTGACCAGAATGATTCAGGATCAATAAGTCAGATCCGATCAGCCTGAAGTACTGAACAGGTACTTGTTGAAGACCAGATGAGAGAGGGATGATATGACAGAGACCTTCAAATTCCTGAGAGGAATAAATGAGGCGAACTGTGCAGAGCTATTTAGAATGAGTAACAGTTCAAGAACACAGAGGTCATGAGTGGAAACTGTTGGGAACTAAGTTCAAGAGGGATGTGAGGAAGTTCTATTTTATGGGAAGGACAATGGAGCCATGGAGCAGTCTGCCAGAGGAGGTGGTGGGTGACAAGACCTTAAATGGTTTCAAGCATGACTGGGAGAGAGTGAAGGGTTTGGTGGTTGCTCAGGTTAGTAGCAGTAGGGAGGGGAGCTCGGGGGTGGACCAGTAGGGATAAAACCCTGCATGGACTATAGGTCCTAGGGCAGATAGGGAACTCTGGGCAGACCAGATAGACCTGTGATCTTTTTCTGCCATCGTTATGTTGGCTTGCTTTTGTGCGCCAGCCAACATATTGCAGTAGTAGCAGATCTGGAGGTGCAGTCACTGTGGGCGAATGATGCAGGGCACGCATCAGTAGGTGCATCCCTCATTCCCCAATAAGCCAGCATGCAAGCGCTGACATCAGCTATACGTAAAGTGGCCACCAGATCTAACAAAAATGCCACTGCAATGAGAGGCAAGCTTGTCATGCAGCAGCACAATAACACGCCTCCCAACGTGCCCTTCCTGGTAAAGCATTCCAATAAACATGGCGCCCCAACCCAGTTCATGTGCCGACAGGGGAGCCCACTCCCTGTCGACATAATGGCCCCCCTCCATTTAATTGTGCTACAAGGGTGCCTAACTCTTGGCATCATGCGCCCACAGTCTTTCTTTTTGCCACAATGGGGCCCAGTCCCCATCGGCTTCAGTCCCCATTCCCAGTTCAATCTGGCAACAAGGGCACACTCCCTGTCAGCATAATGTCCTCCCTCCCATTTGTTGTGTGCTGAGGGTGGTGCCCAATCCCTCGGCTTTTGCCCCCCTCTGGTATGTGCCGGCGGGGTGCCCAATGCCCGTCAGCTACAGTCCCCCAAAAACACTCAGGTGGCATGCTGGGAGCCCACCCCAGTGTGCCAAATGCCTATAAAAAAAAAAAAAAAGTCCCACAATGTTTTCTTTTTTTTTGTTAAACCTAGTAAAACAGAAGGCGGTCCCTCATCGAGTCCGGTGGCCCTCCCCAACCCGCGCCCACCCTCTGCACACCTGCTCCCCACACACCCCCTCACCCCATACTTACCTCTGGTGCATGGCCTTGATGATCTTGGGTGGACTGGAACACATCTGCACTCTTCAAAGCCGACCGCGAACTGAGGAAATGCCGGTAAGTTGTATAATGGCATAAATAGGGTTTTTCCAATTTTGGTGCATATCTCGGGCATTTTTGGGACTTTTGACACCAAATTTTCAGCATGGAGTTATTGGGACCCTCCTCATGAATTCAGTCACTGTCATGGCATTATTTGGTCCTGAAAGGTGATTTCGCAGTCACTGCACAGAATCACCTTTTGGGACCGATGAATGAAATGACAGTGCCACTGTTCATGAGGTGGGCTCTCAAAAAGCTTATATTGCAAATTTGTTGGAAAAAATCCAAAAAATGACTGTTTGACGAACGTGTGTTGTGCAGTTTCCATGCATGCTCGTAACTTCATGAATTTGTAATATTTTCACTCCAGGTTTTCAACACTGGCACACCTCCTTATGAACAGTACAGCTGTCATTTTACATATCATGTCCAAAATGTGTTTTCACACTTCCGGCGCAGAATAGCACGGTCGCTGTGGGAAATCAGTTTTTAGGGACAGATTAAGAAAATGACAGTGACACTGTTCATGATTAGAGATCCTAAAATGCCTATGTTGAAAATTTAGTGATGGAAGTCCATAAAATGACTGTGTTACTAGCATGTGTTGTGCAGTTTCCACGCACCCTTGTAACTACGCAAATGTGTAATATTTTCATGCCAGATTTTCAACACTAGCATTTTTTCACACTTCCTTATGAACAGTATAGCTGTCATTTTTCACATTCTGCCAGAAATGTGTTTTCGCACCTGTGGTGCACAATGGCGCAGTCGCTGTGCAAAATCACCTTCCAGCTAACAAACTGATAATGCCGCTCTTCATGAGGTGTGGTCACAAAAAGCCCAGCTGAAGATTTGAAGTGAAAATACCAACAAATGCCTACGGCGTTAGGGTTTCCAGCTGTAGCACCCCACCCTGTAGAGACTGACAGGCATCAGAGGTGTGACTTGGGATCATCGGCTGTAATGCTCATGCCATTCAACCCCCACCCTGCATCCAGTGACAGGCATCGAGGTGTGCCTTGGAGTGTTCAGCCTCAAAGTTCACCCCATTCTCCTATACTGCACTCATCTCAGCGTATTTCCTTATGGAATGGGGTAAGTGTAAGGCCTAAAGACCCCAAAGCACACCACGACACTTGTCAGTGTCTACAGGGTAGGGTGAGGTAAAATGGCGTGAGCGTTATAGCTGACAACCCAAAGGCACACCCCAACACCTGTCAGTCTCTGCAGGATGGGGATGAGGTTGGCGTCACTTCAATACTTCTCTGCCATTACTATTATGCGTCTTTAACTCCTGCACTACCAATGCCAATGCCAGCGAGACAACATTCAGCATTGACAAATGCTTGTGGTCTATGTTTCTATGTTGAACTGAGCTGAATTGCATTTGACTGCATGTTATGCCTGGAGTGGATGGGTACAAGACTGAGTTCAGTGTGTGGCTGAATGACACACCCAACATGGCTGCGGCATGATATTAGGGTCTGATGTGCATCAGTCGCTTCCTGCTGGTGAACTATTGGAATGCATGAAGAATTGAAAGTTGTTAAGTTCTGGAAAAAATGCCATGCTTGAGAACTGCTTATTGATTTTGTATAATGGGATCATACAGCCCCACATCAATACCTCTTGAGAGCTCTACACTATGTGCCCTATTGAAAGGGTCTGTTTGGCATGGAGGGAGCCCTGGCTGCCCTCTCCCTGGGGAAGGAGGGAGAGAGGGCCCTGTCTGTAACCTGACTGCCAGGCATCTGCTGACACATAATGTAATGGTTCTGACACATTATTATTTAGAAATATGTGCTTTCCCTTGCTATTGGGAGATGGATGGCTAACTACAGTGCTTCAGTGCCGTGTACTGTGTGACATGATTAAACATTTATTTTGGTAATGGCACCACCTATAGTAGACAAAGTGGTTCACAGTGTTGTTTAGCTGCCTTGCATTTTTCTCATGGCTGATTTGTGAGCTACACTACAGCACCTGTAGCAAGTGGAGTGACATGCAGTGCAGTTTAGCTGCTGTGCCTTTTTCTAATAATTTTATAGCATAACTTACTGCGTGAGATGCAATGCATACAGTAGCCTGTGAGGTGTGCAACACTGTACTGTGTTTGTTTTGGGAAAATGTTTGCTCCAAATCATTTTCTGAATGGCACCTGCAACTAATAGTGGTACAAGGGGCATGCAGCACAATTGTACATGCTGTGATTTCTTCCAAAACTGTTATAGGATGGATCATTTTGTGAGTGGCACCACCAACAGACAGTGGGCTGAGTGGTGTACAGCACAATTGTAACAGCTGTTTTTTCTGAAAGTGTTCTAGTTTGAATAATTTTGTGAGTAGCACCATCACCATAAACAGGGTGTAATGGCATGCAGATCAGTTGTAGCAGCGATGCCTACTTCAGAAAAGATTTATAATGTAAATCATTTGTGATTGGCACCACCATCTTATGAGAGGCTGAGTGGCAGACAGCATAGCTGTAGCTGCTGTGCCTTTTTCTGCAAGTTCACTAGTGTGACCTGTGTTCTGAGTGCCTCACTACACCCCTCATCATGCTTTAGAAGTGTTTAATGCACACCCCGTCATGTCTTATTGCTTACACGTAGCCCAGCAGAATTGCAAACATTCAGCAGGTTGAGTGATTCACTGCGCAGCTGTAGATGCGCTTTTTAATTAAATGTTTGTAGTGTGAATTATTCTGTGGGTGGAGCTGCAACCTTAAACTGGGTTCAGTGGTGCGCAATATAGCACAGTGCCTTTTTTAAAAATTCTTTGGCACGGAACCATTTTGTGAGTGGCACTGCTCACATATAGTGGTATATGGGCTATGCAACACAGTTGTACTTGCTGTGTTTGTTGCTGAAACTGTTGTAGTGTAAATCTTGTTGTGAGCAGCACCATTTACATATAGATAGAGCTTAGTGGCACACAGAGAGGTTGTTGCTGTGGGGCCTTTTTTCTGAAAATTTGATTGTGTGAATTGTTTGTGAGTGGCACTGTCACCACATAGTGGGATCAGTGTTGTACAGCAAAACTGTTGTTTCTGTCCCTTTTTCTGAAAGCTTTATACAGTGAATCTTCCTATATGTGGCACACCATCACCACCATACAGAGAACTGAGTGGCATTCAGTGCAGTAGAAGCTGCTCTGTCTTTTCAGTCAAATATTATATTGCTCTTTTTTACTGAGGACTCCAAAGACATATAATGGATTTGGTGGCAGGCAGCACAGTTGAAGGTGCAGTGTAATTTTCTGCAAGTCTTACAATATGTTACTGATGTATGAGTACCACCACAGGACATCCAGTATAGTGGGCTTAATGGTACACAGCACAGTTGTAGCTGTGGTTCCTTTCTTCGGGAGTTATATAGTGTGAGCCGCTTTCGAAGTAGCACTTAAAACATTTTGTCAAAAAAAACTACTATGAAGGCACAGGCAGATGCTGTGTTATAATGTGAATCAGTTGTGAGTGAAACTACTGCCTTATATTGAGCAGAGTGGCATGCAACACAGTTGCTGCTTTGCACTTTCTTACAATGTTATAGTGTAGAACATCCTAGCCTGAAAAAAAAATGGTGGTTAGGCTTCAGAAGGGGAAGCAGATAATGAAAGAGGCACATTAACTAATCATAACACAGGTTACCGCTCCATAATAATTATGTCATAGTAACATAATGTTCGACAGCAGATAAGGACTGCTAGGCCCACCCAGTCAGCCCATATTCCCTGCATGCATCAGTGGGCACTGACTCTACTTGGTCATTGGCTTTAACCTTTCCTACCAACCTCTAGGGTTCTCTTGTGCCTATGCCATGCATGTTTGAATCCCCCCACTGTGCTAGCTCCCACAACTTCCTGGGGTAGGATATTCCATACATCTACCACCCTTTCTGTGAAGAAAAAGTTCCTCACATTCCCCTTTATCCTATCTCCTTCCAATCTCATATCATGCGACTCATCCTTGTACACCTCTTATACTGAAAGATGTTGCCCACTAGCACTTTTTTGATGTCCTTAAGATACTTGAAGGTTTCTATCATATCTTCCCGTTTTCACCTCTTCCACTGTATACATGTTGAGATCTTTTAATCTTTCCTTGTATGCCTCCTGCTGCAAGCCCTGTACCATCTTTGTTGCCCTTCCCTGAACCACCTCCACCCTGTCTATGTCCTTATGAAGATGCAGCCTCCAGAACTGTACACTATACTCCAGATGAGGCCTCACCAGCGTTTTGTACAATGGCATCACCACCTCCCTTCTTCTGCTAGTGATACCCCTTCCTATGCATCCCAACATGCTACTGGTCCTCCCCACAGCCATGGTACACTGTTTGGACACCCTTAGGTTATCTGATATGATTATCCTAAAATCCTTTTCTTCCCTGGTAACCATCAGCAACTCCCCCCTCATCCTGTAACTCTCTGCAAGGTTTCTGCACCCCAGGTACATGATTTTGCACTTCTTTACATTACATTTTAAATTGGCATGCATTGGACCGATTTTTTCAGCTTTCCTAGGTCCCTCCTCATTTTCTCGAGCCCCCCCTCCCCCCGAGTGTCTACCCTGTTGCAAACCTTCCCTTCCAGCCCTTCAGAAGTGTCACTAATGTAGACTTTAAAAATGACTGGCCCCAGGACTGATCCTTGAGGCTCCCCACTGGTCACCCCCTTTCCATTGATTGAATCCCATTAACCGCTACCCTCTTCTTTCTATCCCTCAACTAATTTCTAACCCAGTTCGCCACTTTGTAGTCCACCCCCAGGCTACGCAACTTGTTAACCAGTGTTCTGTGTGGAACGGTGTCGAAGGCCTAGCTGAAATCAAGGTAGGCAATATCCGCCTCTCCCCCTCCCCGATCCACCTCCTTCATCATCCAGTCCAAAAAGTCTATCAGATTTGTTTGACATGACCCCTCCTGCTGTGAATCCATGCTGCCTCGGATCCTGTGCTCCACTGGATTCTAAGTGTTCCACAATCCTTTCCTTTATCTTTCATTAGCATTTGACACAGATCAAGATCTCATTGTGCAAACAGCTTGAACAAAGGGTGCATTACAATTTAAAAAAGTGAGAGTTCATGTATACCTTGACATGGCTATAGTTACTCCAGAACACAGAGAGCATTTTCTCTTATTTAGAGAAGATTTTATTGAACCTGGAGCAACCTGCACATTTCCTTTACCTGTAGAGTGCCTAGATAAACTGAATAGCAAGAATCATCTGTAATGCCCCAAAGTTGGGGCATCCCAGAAAAATAAATTAAATACGTCAATATGGGGTTTACAGGTACCCAGGGTGCCTGCAGAGGTGTGGGCAGCATGGTACAATGATAAGGGGGCCCTTCTTAAGTGAATTTCCCTTCCCTACAATGGGGAAACTGTAAAATAATAAGGAAAAGTGCCCTGTGCACTTTACAATATTGTCAAAAAGTAGATGTAATTGCAGCACAAATAACAATGGCTTGGATGGAATGCTGTGCTGAGCTGCTCAAGCACAGCATTCCAGTCCAGAACATTCTAGAATTAGAAGTTTTTGTTTTAAAAAGTTTACCAGTTTTTCAGTCGTTCCTGCCAGGCTGTGGAGGAGAGAGGGCACCACAAACCAAGGGGAAACTGTTTAGGGCTTACCTGGTGTTGAAGCCATTTCCCTGAGGGTTCGGTGGTGTGCCTGCTCTGGGCTCCAGCTGGTGAAGACTCCGTGATGCTCCGGTTTGGTCCACGGTGCCATCGGGACACCAGAAGAAAGTAATCAGCCGTTTGCCGCGGTTTGGGCTTGGCAGTCCCGTTGTTTATTTGTTTTGCCCCTGTATTTTCTTTTAAAGTTTAATTTCAGTCCCCCGTCAGTGGCAGAGAAGTGCTGCATCGCCACAACTTTGTATGGCCCTCTGAGGACCCCCTGTCACCCGCCACAGTGCCTGTAGAGCTCCCTCCCACTGCCAGCATACCTCCCACCTCCCGAGACCGCGCAACAGCCCTCCAGCAGCCCGAGGAGCGGTGAGTCGGTGGCAGCACATGCTACGTGCTGACCGGCTGTGAAGAAGTGACTGTTTTGTTTTTTTTTATTTAAAAGAGCGCAGGAGGCACGAAGAAAGGCGGCCGAGCACCGCAGGGGCATTGGGTCGCTAGGACCCTGGATTTAAATATTTAGGAGGGAGGCAGGGTAGCGATGCCCTCGGGGAAGGGCCAGCTCAGTGAGGCCAAGCAAGGCCTTATAAATATTCATAAAGGGGGCGGGATTCAGGTCAGTGACCTTTTGCATGAGTGACAGCTCTCTGAGAGCTGTATAGATTTAAAGGGGCCCTGCCAATTCTGGATAATTACAAATATAAAGAGAGCATCAGGCCCATTTGAAGGCACCAGGCCCAGTTTTAAAAGGGCTATAGGCCCACAGTAAAAGGGCACCAGGCCCAGTAAAAGGGCACCAGTCCCAGATTGGAGAAGGGCACCAGGCCCATTTCAGAGGGCACCAGGCCCATTTCAGAGGGCACCAGGCCAGTTAAGAGAGGGCACCAGGCCTATTTCAGAGGGCGCCAGGCCCAGTTAGAGGGCACCAGGCCCAGAGGTAAAAGGGCTACCAGGCCCAATGTCAAGGTAGGGCATCAGGCCTGTGGTAATGGTAGGGCATCAGGCCCGAGGTAATTGCAGGGCATCAGGCCCAAGGTAAATGTAGGGCATTAGGCCAGAGGTAAAGCAGGGTTCCAAGGCAGCCCCCGGCCTAGTGGATTAGGGCAAGCCAGCCTAGTGGTAGTAAGGGCAGCCCCGGCCTAATGCACTAGGGCAAGCTAGCCTAGTGGTAGTAAGGGCAGCCCCGGCCTAGTGGATTAGGGCAAGCCAGCCTAGTGGTAGTAAGTAGGGCATATAGGCCCCATAGCAAATAAGGCATTTAGGCCTTTAGTGGCCCGGGCAATTAGCATAGGGCAAGTGGTACCCTCAGTATAGTGGTTAGGGCATCCATAGCAAAATGCTCAGAGGTAGCCAGATCCTATTCAGGAAGGCCCTATAGTCAGGAAAAAAGGTTCATCCAAGGGTGCTTTGCTCACAAATACCACAAAGTAACTGTAACAACTGTATTGTTCATGCAACTGTTTATTGCTAAAGTATCTGAAAGACTGTGAGATTGCCAAGAAACACCAAGACTGTATTGTATATGGATTGTGGTTATTTGCCCCTGGTTATCTGAATTATTGCCCTAAGCATTTGCCCCTCAAGTAATAATTACCCCAAAAATGTATAATTTGCCCTTCCCCTGGCAAATTATCTGTTCATTCTGCAGTTATCTTGGCATTGCAGAAAGGTGCATCTTTTAGCTACAGTATTACCAGCAGAAGGAGACAGTCTCAATCTTCTACCACACTGCAGTCCCATAGCGTGGTCTGTAATACTATGTACTCAGATTCAGTTTCTACCCAGAAGGGGACGTCTTCTCATCATTCTTCACCCAAGTGGGGTCGACCATCAAATCATCACCTCCATCTGTTTCGTCCACCGAAGTCGAGTCCGTCACCATTCGTACAAGTCGTACCCGCCATTTCTTGTTTTCCACAGCTCAAAGTTACGTCCATCAAAGCGCATCATGACAGCCATGCCAGTGTCGTTCATATGGTTCCTGATCTGGATGTCCTGAAGTTGGTCGCCCTCCACAGAAGAGTGTGCAGATCCTAGAGAACCTGGTCTGTGCCCCTGGTCATCCACCGAGAGTCAAGTCCATCGAAGCCCAGTTCGGAACGCGTCCGCCATTTCTTTATTTTGTTCTAGGTTCTGGTGACAAGATTGCAGAATCAACCATCCTCTCTACAGATTCTTCTGGTTCCTGGTCCTATCGGAGATCCATCCTCACCCGAGATCCTTCAGAGTCTAGCTGGCCCTTGGAGTGCTGCAGCATCATTCAGGTCGTGGTAGTCCTCGAGCGGATTCGTCACAAGAGATCCTGGTTTCCTCTTTCGCCTTGGCGACCTGGAAAGTGGGTTTTGGGCCAAGGAACCCTTTTTGTCTTCAGTTTGGAACTGGCGCCTGTAAGGTTATTCCAGGAACCAGTTGCTCTGGTTCTTTCTTTCCGGCAGCCTTGGAGAGAGTGGGCTTTTGCCAAAGAATCATATGGTCTGTTTACCAAACCTCTCACCACCCAGTGGCCTTTACAAGGTCCTTGCTGGGAATTGTGTTTAGGGTTCTACAGTTCTGTTTTACTTCCCTTGTAATTACCAACGAAGAACGACGGTGTACACGAAGACGTCAGACCTCTAGATTTAGGTGACATTGGACTTCGATAGAACTCTGTGGTCATAGCTAAACCAAATATTGTTGTGGGTAGTACATATCATCTGATTCTCGCCTAAGTTTAGTAATAAGTATAGGTTACTGTTGAAGGATTGTAGGTGTATAGTGGCAATAGGCAGTGGTGCGCCCATAGAGAAGAATAACATAGAGTTCAGACATTTTAGAATTTAGTTGTAACTGTTTAGATATCCATAATGCTGTCCATACTCCCTACTATTTTTGTGGTTGGTATGTTTCTGTACGACCATGTCCTCCATCCCCTCCTGTCTAATAAATGTCTTTGCTTCATCCAATCTCTGTGTATGATTCTTGCCCTTCCATGTCGGGTGATTCCACCAGCCCAAATTCGGACCTTAAGCGGCCCCTCACCATCCCACCTGCTGAGGGTGTCGCTGGCACTGCTGGTAGTGACACAGCTCCCTTCACCATTCCGAGTGAAGAACCCCAAGGTCTACCAGCTCAGCGTCCATCACACATCTGTTTCGGATCCAGATCATTTAAAGGAATTCATTTCGGCAAGAAAAGGGGAAAGAGAAGAAGAGTGACACATACAAAAGAAGACAATATAATGCTAACAGACTTAAAAGATCTTCCAGCACTTGGTCAGATCCCTCTTTAACCTTCCTCCCACCCACCAGTTTCCTCTCATGAACTCAGGTTCTTAACTCTATTCTTATGCTAAATTGTTCTCCACAGTTCACTTTGTGGAACTTGAAGGTCTCCATCATATCTCCCTCTCTTGCTTGGTCTCCAGCAAATACATGTTTAGTGTCTTGAGACAATCTTCATAAGATCTGCTCTGTTGGCCCTGAATCACATTGGTCACCCTGTGTTACACCGTCTCCAGTCTGCCTCTGTCCTTCCTTGGGTGAGGACTCCAAAACTGAGCACAATATTCCAGGTGTGGCCTCACCAGTGACTTATATAGAAGTAGTAGCACCTCCTTTTTCCTGCCGTCAGTACCCCTTCTGATACACCCCAGCATCCTATTAGCCTTACTATTAGCTTTGTTACATGTACTTGATTGTCTGATGGAGTCACAAATGATGACTCCCAGATCCTTTTCCTCTGCCATAGTGTTCAGTTTAACCCCTCCCATCCAGTACTCTGTCCTGTTTTTTCCCCTAGGTGCATAACCTTACATTGTTTGGTGTTGAATTTCAACTGCTAAACTTTAGACCACTTCTCTAACCTTTGTAGATCCCTCTGCATCTCCCTGATATTTTTGTCATTATCTACCCTACCGCAGAGCTTCGTGTCATCTGTGAAGACACACAACTTGCTCTGGATGCCCTCTCCAGCATCACTGATGAAGATACTGAAAAGGACAGGGCCCAGGACTGATTCCTGCCGCACCCAACTCGTGACCTCCCTCTCTTCTGATTCAACCCTGTTTACCACCACCCTCTGCTGTCTTTCTTTCAGCCAGTTTCTTATCCATCTAACTATGACCCTAGCTGCACCCAGATCTTTCAGCTTGTACAGCAATTTTCTGTGCGGCATTAGGTCAAAAGCCCTTGCTGAAACTGAAGTAGAGTAACTCTACAGCATGGCCCTTATCTGCTGTTTTACTTACCAAATCAAAGAAAACTATCAGGTTGGTCTGATAAGACCTCCCTGCCACAAGCCAATGTGTTTACTGTCCTACAGACCATTACTCTCTATTTAGTCCACAAAGTCCTCTTTGATCAGTGACTCCATCAGTTTACCAACTACAGAGTTAAGGCTGACAGGTCTGTAATTCCCTGGTTGTTCCTTGTCTCCCCCCCCCCCCCCCCCCAACCTTGTGTAGCAGGATTACATTTGCTATCCTTCAGTCTTTCAAAACTATTTGAGCTATTGAAAAGCACTATTAGGGATTCAGCCAGTTCTGCAGCCAATTCTTTGATCAACCTTGGGTGCATCCCATCAGGCCCTAGGGATTTATCTACCTTTAGGGCTTCAAGCTCCTTCTGGACCCTTTCTCTGGTAAATACTGGCTACCTCATTTCAGATACCTGATTGTATACCTAGAGATCCAATCTCAGTTTACTTTTCAGATGTTCAGGTATTAGGAAGCTTTATAATGCAAGACCATATCTATCCTGAGAGATATTGTACATGCATCATTCCTGGACCCACAAGTCCCAATACCAGTAAGTAATATTCTGAAGCAGACTGTTGCTTACACAACTCTGCCCCAAATGAATCAGTGTCTAGACACTTTATCCTCCTCTCATAAGATCCAAGGCTTTGGGTCCGTGATTCCCAGTACAAGGCAGGTGCTAACAACAGAGGGGGTAGCCTACCCCTACACTTAGTCAAAGTCAAAGTCAAACTTTATTTGTATAATGTGCTTTTCAAAACCAAAGCGCCTGTACATGATTAAAATTCTAAAACAAACTATTCCATAAAAACTATAATAAATTTCAGAATAGGTCAGGATAGGTTAATTCCAATAGGCAGGTTTTTAATGAAGCTTCAAAGGACTCGGTGGACAGGCACTCTCTCACCCAATGAGGTAGAGAGTTCCACAGGTTTGGGGCTGAAAACTCAAAAGCTCTGGTACCAGAAGTCTTCAAACGTGCCCTGGGAACCTCTAGCAATCCCTCATTGGTGGAACAGAGCAGTCAGAGGGGGTAATAGGGGCATAGAAGGTCTTGCTGATAGCATGGTCCCTGTTCGTGTAGGGCCTTATAGGTCAGCAATGTGAGCTTGAAGGTGATTCTTCACTACTCTGGCAGCCAGTGCAGTCCACGGAGCACGGGCGTAATATGACTAGCTCTAGATAAGCCAGTCAAAAGCCTGGCTCTCACGTTCTGCACCAACTGCAGGTGGCGGATCTCCACCCGTGGAAGCCCTAGGTAAAGAGCATTGCAATAGTCAAGGTAGGAGGACACAAAGGCATGGACCAGAGTAAGAAGGTCTTCAGGTAGAACAAGGTGTTTCACCTAGGCGAGGTTCCTCAGATGATAAAACAAGGTCTTGACAACAGCCGACACCTGATCTTTACATGTCAGACCTGAGACAAGAACATCGCCCAGGTTATGTACCTGTTCAGAGGCCCTAAACTGGCTGCCATCGAGTATAATACTGGAGAGACAGCCAGGAGGAAGCCCCTCTACCCGACGACCTGGGTCCACAACCAACACCTCAGACTTCTCTGGGTTCAATCTTAGAACAGCTGGTAAGTTGCTGCACTCCAGGACAAAGAAGCAAAGTCAGAATCAAGTCTTGGTGCTATGCAATTTTATTTAGAAAAATGTGCAGACAAGTTAAATACACACTGGTACACAGGACTTGCCTGTCACTAGCCCCGGCGCTTCGACTTACAAGAAGTACCCATCAGGGAGAGTGGTTACTATGAAGATGAGCCCTTTTTTGTACATCATCCCATAAATATTCATTAGATAATAATTCAAAGTGTACTAAACAATATTTTTAACTCTCAAAAACAAGTCTGTGTAAAATCAAGTAATACAAAAGTACAACATGATTCTATCTCATGGCTGCATTAGGAAAGTATCCACATCAATTTCTCACACTGAGGAGCAAAGCTCATTAATATTAATTAAAAATCATGAATAGTCATCACTTTTTGTGAATTACACCATGTTTATGGTTCCAAGCTTCATTATATGGCTGAACGATTATGACTGTAACTCTAGCGAATAATACTGTATCACCCATAATAGAAAGGTTTAGTCAAGGAAAAGATAAAAAAAAGTCTGGTGACCTTCCTCAATCACCCTATGCATTTTGTACTGGGATTCCAGTTCATTCGGGGTTCTCTCCAAGTGCTATTCCAGGCTGGAAACAGAAATTACCTGAAAGATAGATAAAAACAGCATCAGTATTCCAACTCATTAGGAAAGCAGTCTCACAGGAGAATGACAGCAGTACAAATAATGATCCAAGATATCGCATAAATTAGGACTTGTGGGGGGGGGGAACTGTAATAATTCAAGGTATTTTCAAATCAGAAAGTTGTTTTTTTCATTTCAGAAAGGGTTTAAATCCCAATGATCACTGAGGCCAAATGGTCTCATGCTTCTCAGTAGAAAAATCCACCTGCTCTCTTTTTTTCAAAAGTGTATTTGTTTGCTCCCCTCCATTTTGAGGAGGTGGCATCCATTCAAGGCCAACAAATAAAACCACAGCACTTTCACCAGTGCAGGTGGGGTGCCTCTAAGGGCTTTGCTTGCCCCAAACTTTCAGAAAACCAGAACCAGGAGGCACTCCAGAGGAACAGCGTTGAATAAACAACCAAAAGTAAAGTCTCAGTTAAGCAGTTTATTTTTTATTTATTAGATCATTGGTTTACAGACCTTTGAGTCAAAGACTCATTTACAAAGGCACCTCATCAAGGGGGTTTATACAAGTGTTATTTTACAGAACACAAAATTAAGTCATCCAACACTGAAAAGTAAACAACTAGGAACCATTACCCAGATGCCTCGGCACTTTGTTTGTTAGAGTTTCATCAGGAGGCATTAATCTGGGGAAAACAGGATCCTTAAGTAGTCAAACAATAGTGACATCATCAAATTAATTGTAACATTCAGCTGAATCCCAAATGTTATCTAACATAAATGATTATCTAAATGAAAAAAAAAAATTGGAACAGTCAGCTTCATGTCATACGTTTATTTGTACAACATTATTACAGTACAACATTTTTGACAATATTTATGAGCCTTTTTAGGAATGAAAGTGTAGAGGAAAGCAGGAGTCAGGAGCTACTTATAAAAGCATTCATACAGGAGAGTCCTGTGCTCGCCACACCTCCAAGCTGGAAAAAGACGAAAAGAACATAGTGAGAAATTGGAAAACACAATTTGCATATATCAGTGTTGTACCACACAGAAAAAATAAAGAAAACAACAACAAAATGACCATGGGGGGGTGGGGGGAGTTTTTGTTTTATTTAGAAAAAGTCAAATTGTAGCGGGTGTGTGTTGGGGGAAGGGGGTTCCAAAGGAATTGCCTTTAAACCATATTATTCAATAGCAGGTGAAAGTACATACTGTGCCAAATATTCATAAGTAAGGCCTAAAATCAGTTGCTGCATTTAGGCCTGCAGGCTGCAAGGTTTTTAATGTAAAAATCCAAAAGGTTTCACATTGCAGCAATCTTTGTAATTGGTCTCCTTCCCTGAAACGCATCCTCACCTGTTCTAAACCCATAAATTTGAGTAGGGAAGAAACACTGTTACGTGAGAAGAATAAATGTTCAGCCACAGGGTTATCCATACACAAATTCTTTATGTTCCTGACATGCTCTAGCACCCTTGTTTTCAGATGTCTGGTAGTGCGGCCAATACACTGCATACTAGCTCTCACTGGCACCATAATGCATACACTACAATTGTTATGCACGACCCCATTCAAGACCCACTGCATGAATGCCTTCAATACTGGTGCCAAGCACTTCAGCAAAATGCAATGCCACAGGAGTGTCTGCTCTACCAGTAGTGATGGACCAAATATGCATCACCCCATAATATTGTTTACAAAACATTGCTGCAATAATATCATGGTGAAGAATGTCGGGAGCCTTTACAGCGACAAGGGAATTACAGTGTTACAAAGTTACGCCTACCCCTGTCGCTGTATGTGTAGGCGAGGAAAGGAAAGCAGTAGTGGGGAAGAGATAACAGAGCAGGACATGTGGTGCCTGGCTGAACTACTCCTGTAGTAGAATGGCTAAGGTACTCATTCCTGCAGTGGAGGAGATCTAGGGACCAGGGTTTGGTTCCCCGTCTCACGAAACTGTACTTTTTCCTTTTTTCAAAGACATTTCCCCCCTTCTGAGTTTCTCCCCGTCACTGAGATGCACACCTCCTCGGAGCTGATTATATAAGTTCGGGGGGAGGGGCAAAGCCACCCACAAAAGAAAGAACTCCTGCTGTTTTTTTATTAGTCTTTGTTTTTTGTCGGTATTTGTATCAGTCAGTGTTTTCACCAACGTTGTTATTTGTTTTAGGTATTTTGGTTGTGGAGCTGTGTGTCGCAATGTTGTTATAGGCGATGTTATTGCTTGAAATTGCCAGATATGCGCTTGGATTCTAATTTTAAAGCTTCTAACTGTTCCACCCACATGTGTATTGCCATAGGTACACCACAAGACATAAACTACAAAGGGTGTCACACATTATACATTCTGTAATATCCACCTTAATGTTATTGTCTTTGGGATGCACAAAGGTATTACCTGTTGTAGTGTATTTGCATATGTTACAGCAACTGCACTTTAAGAATCCATTAGGTCTTGGAGGAAACCAAGTAGAGCCTTCTGTGCCTGATCTCTCCAATTTCATTCTGTTACTGTATGTACAAGTTTAACTTTCAAATTATTAGCTCTGCTAAAACTTACCAGTCATTTAGGTCCAACTGCTTGTCCTACTTCCCCATCATTTTGTAGTAGGAGCCAGTTCTTGTATATAATATTACCAATGTTACCGACACATTCATTATACTCTGTGACAAAAGTGATGGGTCCATGATACTAGACTCTAGAGCTGTTTCTTTTTTCATGAGGATAGATAGATAGATAGATAGATAGATAGATAGACAGACAGACAGACAGACAGACAGACAGGTTTTATTTGTATATTGGCACCCAATCCCAGAGGCTCTGGGCACCATTACAATAGGAACAAGGTCAAAGCAGGATTCACTTACAGACTATCATCAATAAAACAAATTATAAAATCAGAATTAAAAACTGTCAGCAAATGCCTTATCTTGCTCTGACTGGTCCCCAGTCTTGAACCGGCTTTTGCTTGCCACAAAACAGCGCCTCTCCCACAAACTTTAATTGAATTCAGTTTCCACTGAAAAGCCTTTTACTCACTTCGCTCCTACTTTTGCTTAATAATATTTTAGAGCTATGTAGTACTTGTTGAAATACTTTGTAAATTAACAGCACTTCTGAGATCAAGTTTAAGTATAGTGCATTTACAAGTAAGTTAGAGTTTCCCTGTCCGTGCTAAAACAGCAGACGGTATGTATTTCAACCATGTGTTTAATTTTGTTTGACTGTAGCTTACCCCATATGGAATGTGCAATTGTTTTACCTGGTAGTATGCTGCTTTCATTATGTAACTCACTATGTTATGTATTCCAATCTGTTTGTTTCTTTTGCTGACTGTTGCCCACCCTATGTGGAATGTACAATGTTTTACCTTCGTAGTATGTTGCTTTCTGAATGTATTATTTTCACTATCAGTTATACCTGCAATTATGTAATGTTTCCTGCACTGATGAAATGCATTTGTCTCACCAGTCTGTTGTACTCTCCATGATCCTGCCTGAAAATAGTCATTTTATGGCTAGAGCACTTACCTGGTAAACAAAAACTAAATAAATAAATAAAAAGGTAGGTCTTTAGGCCCCCTTTAAATGCTTCCATCATTGGGGTCTCCCTTAAAGATTTTGGCAGCGAGTTCCAGAGGGCCAGGCTGGCCACCTTGAAGGAGCAATCCCCAAAGATTTTCACCATGGCCCTCGGAACCACCAGGAGGCCCTCGGTGGAGGAGTAGAGGGGACGTACAGGGGCGGCTGGAGTAAGGAGGTCAGGCAGGTAACCAGTGTCCAGGTCAAACAGGGCCTTATAGGTGAGCAAGCCCACTTTGAAGATGATTCTCCACCTGACGGGCAGCCAGTGCAGGTCATGCAGGACCGAGGTCACATGGCAGAACCACGGAAGGCCAGCCAGCAAGCTGGCCACCATGTTCTGCACTAGCTGCAGCTGGTAGAGGATCCCTCCATTGACCCTGAAGTACAGAGCATTACAATAGTCTAGCCTGGAAGTCATAAAGATGTGTACCAGTGATGGCAGGTCCTCTGGTGGAAACAGGGGTTTAATTCGGGTGACATTCCTTAAGTGGTAAAACTCACTTTTGACTACAGATGACACCTGGGCTTCCATGGTCAACCTGTCATTAAGGATGATGCCCAAATTCCTCACCCTGATGGATGCCATCAATGGAGTTGACCCCAGGATTAGCCCAGTTACCACTCTGGAGGCATTCCCATCATGCCATCAACCAGGTTCAATCACTAGCACCTCCATCTTGTCTGAGTTCAGCCTCAGCCAGCTAGAGGACATCCGGTCCTGAATCTTAGCCAGACATTTATTTAGCACTTCAATGGTACTTCCAGCTCCAGGGCAAATGACATATACAGCTGGGTATCATCCGCATGCATAGCAGTGAAAACCCAAACTGTAATGTCTAATGAGTTCTCCCAGGGGCAGCATATATACTGCAAACAACATCAGTGAAAGAATTGAACGCTGAGGTACTCCACATGGTAGGGGCTTTGAGGAGGAGGAGAAATTCCCCATCACCCGCTCATTGCCTCCTATCGGTGAGACAGGACTCAAACCATTTGATGACTGTTCCGGTGAGTCCACCATACACTTTAAGGAAATTCAACAGCACAATGTGGTCCACGCTGTCAAATGCTGATGAGAGATCGAGGAGAATGAGAATTGGCCATTCCCCTCTATCTCTTGCCCTGAGGAGGTCATTTTGCACCCCAACTAGTGCTGTCTCTGTGCTATGCCTAGCTCTGAAACCAGACTGGAATGGCGCATAGCTGTCAAAGGCCATGAGGTGTGCCTTGAGCTGCACAGCCACAACTTTCTCGACAACCTTCTCTAAAAATGGGAGGTTGGAGATAGGTCTATAAGTCACCAGGATGTCAAGGTTGAGCGATGGTTTCTTCAGAAAAGGCTTCACCAATGCCTTCTTCAAGGTACCAGGGACACACCCCTCTGACTACCATGATGAACACTGGACTAGTGGCCTCGACCTCTCCCACTAGGAGATGAGTCGGGATAGGATCCAGTTCACAGCATGTGGGCCGCAGCTTCAAAATCACCCCAACGACCTCAGCCACCTCAACTGGCTGAAACTCCCCACACACAATGGGAGTGCCTCTGCTCAGACCAGGCTGACCACTGCAGGGTAAATTTTGTCCCATTGGGGAGATCCCAGCCCGAATGGAGGACACCCTGACTGAGAAGAACAGAGCAAACTCTTCGCACAATGCGGCTGAAAATGCTCTTTTCGGCTGTAGACAGGTTGGATGTAACAATCTGTCCATAGTCCGAAATAGCTGAGCTGGTCTGTTCCTCCCAGCAGCAATCTCCCTAGAGAGGAATTCTGACTTTTTATAGTTGATTGCCCCTGATAATCATTACAGTTATTTCTCAGTGCCAGTCTATCCTCCATGGATCAGGTCCTCCCACAACAATGCTCTAACTTCTGACCCTTTGTCTTCATCTCCTTGAAAGCCCCGTCAAACCATGGAGGTCTCAAGCAAGAAGATGTGGGTCATAGACAGACTGGTGCGATGGCATTGAATGCCTTGGTAATGGCCCCATTATTGGCTGCCATCACCTCACTTGTGCCAACCACACATGCAGCACTCATGCCCGAAAAGTCTACTACCACCAACAGTCCCTCTGGGGGACAATCCCCTCAAAGGGCAGTAGCAGACCATCTCGACAGAGGAGAGACTCTCGGGTTTGCCCCAAACCAAAACACTGTGTAGTGATCTCGCCTATCAAGTGACTTTGCTTTATTTTTAGGCCTGCCCCATACCACTTTCTCAGAAATCTTCCCTCTAGTTCAGAAGCCTGTTCCTCAAAACTTCAATTGGAACTACAGTTCCTGCATAAATTAATAAATTGGTTATATGGAATGGACTGTTTGAGTGCTCAGGGGTGTGCACTGTCAGCGTATAGTAGTGAATATGTGGCAGTTCTTTTTCTAAAGCATTTAATATCTACTCCACCCTCCAAATTCTTGCGCAAAGTAACATCCAAATAGATTAGAGGTCTGCATTTGCTGTGTAAGTGAATCTCAGATTAAAGTCATTCTTGTGAAGCCACTTACTGTAACAAATTCCAGAATTTCTGAGAAATCCCCCCCCCGCAGGTCACATCATTTATAAACCTGCACTAGTGTCTGATTTGTGAAAATAATGGATTATTTTCAGAGTTAAGGATATTTGTTAACTCCCAAAAGCCCAGGAACTGGTTTGCAGAACTGGGGGCCAAGCATCCCCCACAGCTGTTCTGCAGATTTGCAGAAAGAATTCCCCTTCAAATTCATATGTAGTGTGTTTAGACAAATTCTAATGTGGTTAACAGAAAATCTACAGGTATCACATCTCTTGAGGGGGTGATTCTCCTGAAAGAATTTACATGCCCTAAGCCCGACTGTGTCTCGTAGATGTGTATAATGATTCTGTTTAAATTCCCATCCAGAAAAAGCATTCCTGCCATTCTCAGATTTTTAATTTTCTTGAGAGCTGATGTGTCCCTAATGTAAGATGATAAATTACATGCACAATCCTATAGAAAAAATCAATAAACGTACCTAACATTTTCACAGAGTGAACCCATCCCTGAAACTGTAGATCTCCCTGGTGGCCTTGTCAGATTTTTATGGATCTTAGGTAAGATATAAAACCCAGCTGTTATAGGGGTTTCCTTCCAGATATATTCCAGTTCCTCATTACCAATGCATCCATCCCCCACAGCTTGAGTTAACATTTGCAATAATTCTTTTTTTGAAAGTGCACACAGGATTGGCACCAAGTTCCCTGTAATTGTCTGTGTCAGTCAAGAGGGAGAACATTATTTCTCTATAGTGTTCCCTCTCAAGAATTACAATGATGCTCCCTTTGTCAGATTGCTTAATTACCATGTCCCTATTATTAGCTAGCTCATTAAGGGCTTTTCTCTTACCATATGTCAAATTACACCTTTTCAGGGGCCCTGTATTTTTTAACAACTTGATCACCTGATTGCTCACAGTGTTTTCAACAGCACTTATGGTTTTACTTGTTACAATCAGACAAAACACAGATTTGCCGTCAAATAATCTCTGTCTTTGTTTTCTTAGTTGTTCACTTGCTAAGAAAAAATTGGAGGTGTCAGCATAATTAGTAATACCTCAGTCAAAGGAAGAGTTTGTATATTAGCATTTTCAGCCAATTATGTATCCAAAGTTGAGGTCCAAGTCATTATGGTCCTATGTATTTTCTCCTGTTGAGGGGGCCCCTGTTGGTCATCTATAGTATAGAAATACAAAAATCACACATACCACCATAATACAAAGCTTCATGGACTATATATGCAAATCACCAACATTTTTTTGGCTGGTTCAGCTTTAAGCAGGAATGTATGGTGCTGAAGGGCCTCTCACATAATCTGCAAAGGGTGCAAACAGAAGACATGGACTTGTGTTTCATCCTAATTGGGACTCATTAGTGTACCTTGTCTGTATGACACCCAAGGGGAAATGAACCAGCTGCCCTAAGTTGGTCTTATAGGTTTGAGCCATGGTGAGCCCCCCCCCCAAAAAAAACAAGCTAAAAGACAAAGAACCTCAGTGCAAAAATACTGAGGCAAGGGTTACCCCAAAGTAAAGTTTATCTATAATATAGGTTTCCTGGTTAGAGTCCCACCTAACAGTATCTGGTGGCAATTCATTCAAAATGAAGTCCAAATCTTCCATGGTTGTCTCCAGATTCTCTTCTGTCAGACCCATATTGGTAATTGATCCATTTGCTCCCTTTTCTTCATTTTAGAAAAAGTATTTTAATATAATTTTGCAGAAGAATTTCTGAAGATCCACAAAAATTTCAAATTGGTTGATATAGCAGTACAGACAAAACTTAAACCCTTTTGAAGCACAGATATTTGATCATTTGTCAGGGATATGCTTGTTAATAAATTATTTGTAAGTCATTTTCTTTTTGTTCCTCAGCACTCGGTTGTTTGCTTCATTTTCTCCCCCCTTGTCCTTCCCTTGTGCTTTTCTGACTTTTCTTTTGACCTAAAAAAACTTTTTTTACCAAAATCTGTTTTAGAGCTCAAATTGTTGTTTTTATCTGGTGAGGTATTCCCTCTTTCCTTGCTCTTACTTCCATTTCTTTGGCACTTCACTCTTGATCTCCCTCTGCTCTTAGAGCGCTTTCTGCTCCAACTTAGAATTTGCCCCTTGTCAAAGTCCTGCAGGTCCCTATTGAGATTTGTTTGTTTGCGGTCAGTTTACTCTTTATTATATTTGTCTAGCTTCCTTTTTAAGTTGGCATCAAGATCTTTAAACTCTGCCTTGTAATTCAAAACTCCCTCTTTTGCATCCCTTATTTCAGGTATTAATGTCTCATATTTTTCTTCATCTTCCTTAATAGTTTAATAAATCATATGCAGCATTTGCATGCTGCTTTCAACCACTCCTCCTTATTATCAACATTTTCAATACCACGGGAGGGAGCCACTGTCACAGGCAAACATCTAGGTACTTGCTCTTTCTCCAGGTGCTGTTCTAAAGCTGTAATGTGATAAGTTACATGCATCTCTATACATAACAGTTTTTCTAATTTAGAGAACACTACCTAATGTCTCCTGGAGTAGATGCTTGTTGCTCCATGCCACATAGTTTCTCCTTTGCTTGTAGTCTTTTATTTCCTAGACTCTCAGTCTTCTCCAAGCCACATTCTCCTGAGCCTGATGGTGCTTCTGTGTCTTGCACATCAAAAATATGCTTTAATCCAAAACAAGAGGAAAAACAGCTCAGGCAACTCCGAATTCTGCACATACAGTCCCTTTATCCTACAACGCCTCTCCCAGGTGCCCATGGTCAGCAGTCCCAATGGTAATGCCAAACTGCAAAGATCCAAGCTTTGGGTCTGTGATCCAACAGCTGGTAAGTTGCTGCATTCTGGGACAAAGACACAGAGACAGAATCAAGTCTCAGTGCTATGTGATTTATTTAGAAATATGTGCAGAAAAGTTAAATACACAGTGGTACATAGGAGTTGCCTGCAACTAGCCACAGCACTTTGACTTATGATAATTCTTCATCAGGGGGAGTGGTTACTACAAGGATGGACCCCTCTTTTGTACATCATCCCACAAATACTCTCTAGATAATAATTCAAAGTGCACTAAAAAATCCATTCTATATAGCCAACTTCTTAGGTGACACAGAAGCTGTAGTTCAAATTGAAGTTTTGAGGGATAGGACTCTGAACTACAGAGAAGATTTCTGAGAAGGCGGTATGGGGTAGGCCTTTTGAGACAATCTTAAAAATAAAGTAAAGTCATTTGACAGGAGGGAACTCCTCATGAAAAAAGAAAGCAGGGAGGCGTGGCCTGACCAGGCAGAAGATGGAAGCATAGCTCAGAATCTCTGCAGGAATGACTGCAATCTAACCTCATCCAGCCTTCACCAGACCTTTCTTTGGTACCAACTCCTGTGACCATCCTGTAATCTAACTGCCTGACACAGTTTGCAAGTCATTATTGATCCATTGCCTACTTATATTCAATTATTCTACACTGTACTGCAGCATACCAGGCCTCATCCTTCAGCGTTATGGCAGATCTCCAAGTACAGCAAAGCTCACTTGCTAGAGTGGAAGTAATGTTTTCTAAAGTGATGGCTGAGATTAATGACCTAAAAACCTCTACCCAACAGAATGCAACTACTCTTGAAACTTTTAGCCAAAAAATTGCATTTAATGAGAAAGCAATGGCCTGTAACACCACTACTGTTCATGAGCTCCAGGCTACTGTCCGCAATCAAGATCGAACTATTAAATCCCTATAAGCCAAAACTGACGATATTGAAAATCGTAATCGTCGCAACAATTTACGATTTTTTGGCTTTCCTGAAGGTGCAGAATTAGGAGACACTACTGTGCTTTTATTACATGTGATGCCTGCAATGCTTAAACTGCCTCCTGACCTAACATTAATCATTGAGTGGTCTCACCTTACTCTGGGTCCCAGGCTAACATCAGACCAGCGACCAAGGCCTATCATTGCTCGCTTCTTGAACTATTCCCACACAGAATTAATACTGAAACGAGCCAGAGAAATGGGGAAACTTCAGTGGCAAGAGTTTAATATTTCCATCTACAGAGACTTTTCAAAAGATTTAACCATCAGAAGGAAGGCCTACAATCCACTTAAACAAATACTCCACCAAAGAAGCATTAAATTTGCTCTACGTTACCCCATGACACTATGTTTTTTCACAGGCTCTTCCTTCAAGGATTTTGAAACCCCTGATGACTTAGCCAACTATCTGGAGGTCTCTCTCTGCAATCTTACCGTGGGAGGTTCAACAGCAATTGGCAACCCGAACACAGCTATGGTATCCGCACGGATGGTGGACGCATTGCAGGACAGGGAAATGTTGCAGAACTCAAGAGCCCCAAGCAGCAATCGCTAAAATCTATTTGACCCCAAGGCAATCAACATGGCTGCAAGAGAAGCTTCTGTCGGGGCATTATTCTTCAAGACTTTCATGCTGTTCTAGCAAGGTTTCACCCCAAACACCCCAAGCTGTAGCCTCTCACCTTCAAATCAACCCCTCTATTCCCTTGAGCAATAAGTTTGCTCTCTTGGAGGATGACATGCACTCCTTGCAGGAGGAACTTTTCCAACAAATTTCAGATGAACATCCCTCTAATTTGGGCCCTATGCCTCAAGGATGTATTTCTGCTGATACTTCATGGGCAGAAGTTGTTGCAAGTTCCCAACTCAAATCTTTACAGCTGCCCAAAAAGAAACGTGGGACAAAGACCAAAAGCAAGAACATCAATAGTCACAATCCTACTAATAAATCTAAGGTGTCATGAGCTTATATGGTCAGTAATATGGACACAGTTGCTATATCTTGGTAGGTTTTGCTTCCAGAATATTTAAAGGGAGTGCCAGTACACTTTTTTGCCTAGCCGCCCACTCTACAGTCTATGCTACCTGGTTGCTTTTGCTCCCAGTGGGTGCAGAAAGCAAAGGCTGTACATCGTGGCACGATTAATTTACTTTTTGTTGCAGTGTTTAAACGAGCAGCTTAAAGGTCTTCAAGGAAACTTTGGTATATCAGCAATGCTTTTCTAACCCATTATTTTAGTGTTCGATCTTATACATTACCTCACTAAACAGGCTCTCTGTATCTAGCCTTTTACTCTCCAATTTAGCAGTGCATCAGGTTTATAGTCTTTTGGCTGTTCAGTTGCATATCTTCACTCGGTATGCATCCTGATTATTGCCTTTTCTTTTTTCATATGTGAATTATTATATATTACAAGGCAACTTACCCCTTCCCTCTCCTGATGACAGGTTCTTAAGTATTATTGCAACTACATTTAATCTGTCTCCTTCCCTACGCTCTATTATTCTTACTACCTCCTGTTTTTACAATATGGAACTATCATTAGCACTCAAAGAGGTGGGCTATGTTTGGTGTACTGTTGCAAAGGATTGTCAATCTACATCTTCCGTATGCTCCTTATTTTACTCGAAGCCTACAGATATTATAGAAATCCACTGCTGTGTGGTCCCTTCTGTTTTGGGGCTCACTGGGCCTAGTCTTCTAGACCTAGTCACCCCATATAACACCTATTTAGGTGATTTTCGAGTAATCAGAGCTGATCTTTACTATGACTATCTCTTCTGTCTACAGTTATCACGACCTATACCTCTCCACATAATCCCGATTTGCATTTGGCTCAGGGCGTAAGGGCTTAAATTGACCTCCCCTTTCTTCTTTCCCCCTCAATATTGTATTTATTATGTACTTATTCTGTTGCACTGCAAAGTATACTCAGAGTCACTCTAATGTGGTAATGATCTACTTTTCCTTTTATATTTGTTCGTTTGCATTCCACCTGGCTCCCTGAATTCCTTGCTGTATGTCTAGGCTGTACTGGCATCTCATATATGGTTCTTTAATTTACTGTTATTTCAAGTTGGCATATCTTGCACTGTTACTACTAATGTTTATAAATAAGTTCTGGTGTTTAGCTTTATCCTTATTCCTTGTCCTGTTAGCTTAGAATTAAGTGGAGGTTATTACAGTCCCCTGCCTTTCTTGGTATTATTCCCTTTCAGTTTAGCTTATCAAGAATACTTATTTTATTATATTACTGAGATCAGATTTAGGTTTGGGCCGATATTTATAACCGGTCCTCCCTAGTCTCCTCCCTACATCAACACCCCAGATTGTGGTGAGAGAGTCTCTTAGCCAGTTGGCTGACTCATATCTCCTCACACCGATAAAACATTTTCTTTGTTATTTAGCTTACTAGTATTGTTGTTGTTGTTAATGACTTTTCTCTTTCTCCATCTCTATTCTAACTTTAATAAGATATCTGTGTGATTCATATAGCATACATCTCACTTTCTGTGGCTTGAATGTTCCTGCCACTCTCTGCATATACGTAAGCTCTCTATATTGTATTCTAATCATCCTTTGCCTCATTTATTTGTCCCTTCACACTCCAGTGATTATTCCCTTTCTTTAACACTAACAATATGAGTGACATACTTTTATATACATAATGTGAAGGGACTTAATTCTCTTTGTAAGCAGAAGCAAATTCTTTCACATCTCAAAAAACATAAAACAGAAATTGCTTTCCTTCAAGAAACAAAATTATTAGCAGAGGATGTTTATAGACTTAAAAAAGATTGGGTCGGTCAGATCTATGAATCATCCTATGCCTCAAAAAAAGAGGAGTTGCTATTCTTATTCATAAGAGTCTCAAATGGTCCCTTGTAAACTCTGTTTCCGATACTGACGGCAGATGGGTGATGGTCAAACTGAATACCAACTCTGGTCCTCTTCTGCTTGTTAATGTCTATGCACCCAACTCTAATTCCCCGGAGTTTTTTCATAATTTAGCTCAACAGATTCTATCCTTTAACACTGATAATACACTAGTTATTCTTGGAGGGGATCTCAACTTAGCTTTAGAAGCCAGCATTGACAGAAGTAGCCCCACTACAGAGACCCACCCTAGAAGTATTAAAGCCCTCTCATTACTAATGCTAGATGTTGGATTAGCTGATGTATGGCACTTCCTTCACCCCTGTGATCGAGAATTTACTTTTTACTCCTCTCTACATAAGACATACAGTAGAATTGACTACTGGTTAACCTCTCCTGTTATAATGGAAAAAACTATTGATTCATCCATCTCTCCCATCACAATCTCGGACCATTCCTCTGTCAAATTGCAACTTTTGTGGGGCCCATTAGCACCTAAATCATCTTACTGTCGGCTGGACCCTCTCCTTCCCAAGGATCCCAATTTCTTACCCATGATCAAAGCACAAATTCAGGACTTCCTCTTTCACAATACCCCAACTGAATCTTCTATGTCCTCTGTATGGGAAGCTCTTAAAGCTATGATTCGAGGGAAAATCATCAGTTATGCTGCACATAGGAAAAGAGTAAGGGAACAACAGCTGGCTCACTTGGAAAAATCTCTTAAGGCTAAAGAGAATTCATACTTTTCTTCTAATAAGCACTGTCCTGTTTCTCAACTTCATCTTGAAATTCTTCAACTTACAGTTAAAATTAACGAATTAATTTCTCGTAAAACCAAACTGGCTTTGTTTAAACTTAAATATGAGTTTTGGGAACACAGCGATTAAAAATGGGAAACTCCTCTCTTACCAGCTCAAAACACAACAAATGGAACAACACATCCTAAGCCTAAAAGATGAACAGGGTACGATTCACTCCGACAACCCCTCTATAAATCGTATCATGAAAACCTTTTATTGAAAACTATACTCTAACACAAATCCTCCATCTACTTTACAAATTCAACAGTTCCTTAAATTGTTACATCTTCCTCATCTTTCTACTCGTGAAACAAATTCTTTAGATAAACCCTTCTCGCTTCAGGAAATCCATAAAGCTTTGTCTTCCTTGAAATCCGGCAAATCCTCTGGGGGTGACAGATTCCCTGTCGATTTCTATAAAATGTTTTCCGACACGTTATATCCCCTTCTTCTTAATGTTTATCAAGGAGCTTCCAATACTGGCAAGCTTCCCCTATCTTGCACCAAAGCAATTATAACCCTAATCCCTAAGAAAGAAAAAGACCCTACTCACCCCGAAAGTTACAGGCCATCTCTTTATTAAACACGGATGGGAAGATATTTGTTAAATTACTAACTTCTCGACTTGAATCCTTGATTCCCAAGCTAACTCATTGTTAGCAAGCTAGTTTTATTAAACATAGATCTGGTTCCGATGACCTACGTTCCTTATTTAATTTAATTCACAAAGCCAAATCCCTCAAGACACCAGCTGCAGCCATAGCTATTGATTTTGAGAAGGCCTTTGATTCCTTAAACTGGGACTACCTTCATTAAGTTTTATCTTATTTCAGTCTTTCTCATACCTTTTGCTCCTGGATCAAGCTATTATATAACTCCTCTGTTGCTAAAGTACTTACTAATTCCACCCTTTCCTCTTACTTTCATCTAGCAAGGGGAACTAGACAAGGCTGTCCCCTGTCACCTTCCCTGTTTATTTTAGCCATGGAACCCCTGACTGGTTGTTTACGTCAATTTTCTGGCATTATGGGCATACCTGTGAGCAATTCAAGATATGTTTCTGTCTCCTACGCAGTTGACCTCTTAATCTTACTCGAAAACCTGAATGAGGCTGGGCCCCTGTTGATTGATTTGCTTAATAATTTTACTAAAATTTCTGGCCTTGTTTTGAATTATGGCAAACCACAAACTATGCCCCTTAACGACCACTGTAAAACCTTTATGAACATACCTCTTGGATTCCACTGGTCTCCACAGGGTATAACATATCTAGGAATCAAAATTACTAGTAACTTAGGGAAGATATGGAACATTAACTTTAATCCCTTATTTGATAATATCAAAACAATTCTGGACAGAGGGAAGCTTCTTAATCTCTCTTTCATGGGGAAAATTGCAGCCATTAAGATGTCCATTTCTTCCAAGATTCTTATCCTCTTTGCCAATATTTCTTTAGTCTTACCATCCTCCTTTTTTGCTAAAATTCATAAATTAACAGGTAACTTTATCTGGGATGGGAAACCACCAAGATTTAACTGCAACAAACTTCGATCACATTGGAAAAAAGGGAGATTCAGACTCTCCTGGTTCAAAGGCTACCTCTGAGCTTTCCGAATGGCCCAAAACATTAAATGGTTTCAGAAACCCTCCCCTCACTCACCACTATGGGTTGCAATGGAATCCGCATTGTGCCCGGGAGGAGTTCCCACTTCCTTCATTTTGAATCCCATTTCCTCTAAACTAAAATCTCACCTGACTATCTCATCCTCTGTTCTTTATTGGAAATTAACCCACAAATTCCAGAAATCCAGTCCAGCACCCTGGTTTTATGCCCTCTTATGGGGCAATCCACTGCTCACTCTAGAAGATCACCCAATTTTCTGTCGTACATGGAGGAACAAAGGCATTTTCTTTCTCGGAGATATCTTGGACCAGAATTCACTCACTCTTAGATCATTCTCAGACTTGCAGGTCACATGGAAACTTCCTAAACAGGACTTCTGGAAGTTTTTACAAATTCGGGCAGCTTATAACTCTCTCTCTAGTTTAATGTATAGGCATACTCTTCTAAACCCATACATCTCGCACTGGACTAATTTATCAGTAAAACTAAATAGCTCCATTTACAAAGACATTATTGATAATCTACCTGATCAGTCTATACAGGCCAAAAATAAATGGAGTACTGTTCTTAACTACAATATTTCAGATGCACAATGGAGTAATTGTTGGCATATTGCACATAATACTTTTAAAGATGCCCGTAGTTCTTTAATACAAACTAAAATCCTACATCTTTGGTATAGAACCCCCTCTGTGCTTCATCGAATGGGCCTATTAAATAATAATAATTGCTGGCACTACAATTTGTCCAACGGGGATCTACTTCATATCTTGTGGTCTTGCGCTCCCATTAATAAGCTCTGGCATAAAGTCTGTTTACTTGCCTCCAGAGTAACAGGACAAAAACTACCTTTTGACCCCAAGCTATTCCTTATAGGCATCCTTATCCCCAATAGCTCTCTCCCCACACATGCACATTTTAGATGGCTAAACATACTTTCTCTTCTGGTCAAACGTCTGATTCTTATGAAATGGAAATCAACTCTGGTGCCTTCTCTTTCAGATGTTCTTCAAAGCCTCTCTCAGTATGCCTCCCTAGACTGATTATCTCATGTTACTTATAACCGACTCACTGTATATGACAGACGTTGGCAGGATTACTTCAAGTACATGAACCTAGTTCTTCTAGACCCTAATTCTTAGGGATATTTAGCCAGCCTTCTTATTTTGCTCTCAGATTAGGTTTTCTCGAAACTTTTGTGCACAGATTTCTCCTCTTTTTCCCCTTCTTCCCAGTTTTCTCCCTCTCTCCTTCCCTTCTTCCTTGCTTTTTTCTCTCTTCTTTCTTTCCTTGCACACTTTTCTCTTATCTTCACCTCTCCATTACTGAACATTGTTCATATTACCACATTTATCACTTTTTGCAATTTACTGAATGCCTTGCCATAGCCTGCCCTAGCATGTATTTCGTACATGGTTGCTATTTCTGATCCTATAATACCCTATTGATTGTAACCCTTCTACGCTCCACTTACATCCTGTCTAGGTTTGTGTTTTATTATTAATACATATATATAAGACTTCTCCAACAGGTTTACCCTAAATACTGTGTTTTGTTAAGTGATATTCTATACCTTACATGGAGGATATTCTTCTATTGTATTAGATGTGTGCTTTCTTATATACTCGAATTTCAATAAAAAGAAAAAGTGAAAAAAAAGAAAAGAGGAAGCAGCTCTAGATGTTAGTATCATGGACCTATCACTTTTGTCACAGAGTACGACTGTGCCAGTAAGACTAGTAATATTCAATACAAGAACTGGCCCATGCTACAAAATGATAGGAAAGTAGGACAAACAGTTGGACCTAAACCACTGGTAACTTTTGGTAGAGCTACAGATTTTAAAGATAAACTTGTACATAGCAGAATGAAATTGGAGCGATCAGACACAGAAGGCTCTACTTGGTTTCCCCCAAGATCGAAGGGATCCTTTAAATGTAGTTGCTGTAACATGTTATTATTATTATTTGCTTTTGTTTACCGGGTGAGCGCACTAGACAGCCAAGCACCTATTTTCAGGCGTGACCCAGGAAGGTTACAATGGAACAATACATGAACATCATGCATACAGGTATAAACAGGGTTAACATGCATTCGGTTCAGGCAACATGATAAATCATATGAATAGGGTACATAGTTGAGGTACATAGATCACATTTAAATATGCAAATACACTACAACAGGTAACACCTTTGTGCATCCTAAACACAATAAAGTTAGGTGGATATTAGAGAATGTATAACATGTGACACCACCTTTACCGTTTATGTCTTGTGGTGTACCTGTGGCAAGATGTGTAGGTAGAACAGTGAGACACTTTAAAACTAGAATACAGGAGCATATTCTGTCCATCACTAGTGGTAGAGCAGACACTGTTGTAGCACTGCATTTTGCTGAAGCACATGGCACTAATACTGAAGGATTCACATATTGGGTCTTGAATGGGTGCCACCTTTTAACAAGCATTTGTCAATGCCGAATGTTTGCTTGCTGGCATTGGCAGTGGTAGTGTAGAAGTTACAGAGCTGCGTAATAGGAATGGCAGTGAAGTATTGAACTGAAGCCAACCCCACCACCACCCTGCAGAGAGTGACAGGCATTGGGGTGTGCATTTGGATCGTCAGGCATAACGGCCATGTCATTTCATCACACCCCACCCTGCAGACACTGACAAGTGTCACGGTGTTCCTTGGGGTCTTTGGCCCTTATGCACACCCCATTTCATTAGGAAATATGGTGAGATGGGTGCGATATAGGAGAATGGGGTGAAGTTTGGGGTCAAAGAGTCCAAGGCATACCTCGATGCCTCTCACTGACTGCAGGGTGTGGAATGGTATGAGCATCACAGGCAAGATCCCAAGTCACACCCCTGATGCCTGTCATTTTCTACAGAGTTGGGGTGGGAAACCCCTCAGACGCTTAGCACAGGGTGCAAAACACTCCACAGATGTAAACTGACAGCTGTACTGTTCATGGAGGTGTAAAAAATGGCAATCTGGCAAATCTGTAGTAAAAATATTTTAAAAAATGGTGAAGTCATGGGCGTACATAGAAACTTCAGTCTTGAAAGCTATCTCTCCCCACCTTGCTTCCTTCTACCTGCCTACCCCCTTGCCCCCTCTCCCTTTCCTCCCCCGGGGCATTTCCTGACTTTTATCCCTCCTCTCTCTCTCTTTCTCCCCCCTTTAGAGCTCTTACCTTCACCCTCACCCTCTACCCTCCGACAGTGGCCTTCCTGCATGCATACCCCCTTCCCTCGCACCTGCAGTGCTTATTTCCAAGATTGCCCTTGGCTGGTTATGTCATGCTACCTAACATTTGGCACATTTTGAATTACTGGAATATCCTAAGCCTCAGTCTCTTACTTCTTGTTATTGTGTAACTATGTATTATTATGTTGACCTTTGTATGTATGTATGTATACCCCTCATTCCTTCAACGTGGAACCTTTGTAAACCAGCAGTTCCTGCTCAAAGGTATTTGTAATCCTAGATTTCAGTAAAATAAAATAAAAAAAAATAAAACTGTGCAACGCACACCTGTAATATAATTAGGTTGGGAATTTTTTACAGCAGATTGTCAACTCAGGCATTTTGGTGCCTCCAATCATGAACAGTGTCACTGTGATTTTCTTTATCTGTCCGAACAATAATTTCCCCACAGCGAATCAACGCATCTATGCGCTGAAAGTGTGAAACACACTTCAGCCATGTTGTGAAAAATGACAGCTGTACTGTTCATAAGGAAGTGTGGAAAATATCACTGGTGAAAATCTGACCGAAAATATTACAAAGTCATGAACTAACGAGAGGGTGCGTGGAAACAAGTAATGCTCACTCATAACACGGTCATTTTATGGACTTTGTCACCAAATTTTCAACATAGCCATTTTAAGACCTGTGCTCATGAACAGTGTAACTGTGATTTTCTTAATCTGTCCTAAACATTGCTTTGGACACCAACAGCACCATTGTATCGCTACATGTGCGAAAACACATTTTAGTATATATGAAAATTGCAGCTGTACTGTTCATAAGGAAGTGTAATAAAATGGCAGTGTTGAAAATCTGAAGTGAAAATATTAAATTTGCAAACTTACGAGCATGCATAGGAACTGTGCTACGCACGCTCGTAAAACAGTCATTTTTAGGAATTTGTTCACCAAATTTTCAACATAGCCATTTTAAGACCTCTGGCCATGAACAGTGTCACTGTGATTTTCTTAATTTGTCCCATACATTGATTTCGCACACCGACTGCGCCATTGTGCGCTACATGGGCGGAAACACATTTTGGGTGAGATGTGAAAAATGACAGCTATACTACTCATAAGAAGGTGTGGTAAAATGGCAGTGTTGAAAATCTGGAGTAAAATATTGAAAATTCAGCGAACTCACAGCAAGTGTGTAGGAACTGTACAGATCCAACAAAACAGTGTCATTTTTGGAATTTTTTCACCAAATTTTCAATATAGCCATTTTAAGACCTTTTGCTCATGAACAGTTTCACTGTGATTTTCTTAATTTATCCGTACATTGATTTCGCACACCAACTGCACCATTGTAGCTACATGGGCGGAAACACGTTTTGGATGAGATGTGAAAAATGGCAGCTGCACTACTCATAAGAAGGTGTGGTAAAATGGCAATGTTGAAAATCTGGAGTGAAAATATTGAAAATCTGTGATCTTACAAGCGTGCGTAGGAAATGCTCAACGCACGCTCGTAAAACAGTCATTTTAAGGAATTTTTTCACCAAATTTTCAACATAGCCATTTTAAGACCTCTGCTCATGAACAGTGTCACTGTGATTTTCGTAATTTGTCCCGTACATTGATTTAGCACACTGACTGTGCCGTTGTGCGCTACATGGGTGGAAACACATTTTGGGTGAGATGTGAAAAGCACAGCTGTACTACTCATAAGTAGGTGTGATAAAATGGCAATGTTGAAAATGTGGAGTGAAAATATTGAAAATTCGCGAACTTATGAGCCTGCGTAGGAACTGCGCAACGATGTATAAAAACAGCCATTTTTGAATTTTAACATGAGGTTTTGGGACCCCTTCTATGAATGATGTCACTGTCATGGCGTTATTCAGGCCGAAGGGTGATTTCGCGCAGTGACTGCGAAATCAGCTTCGGGCCCGACTAATGCCATGACAGTGACATCATTCATGAGTAGGGGTCCCAAAAACCCCATGTGAAAAATTTGGTGCAAAAATTCAAAAAAATGCCTGAGATATGCAACAAAGTTGAAAACCCTCTATCTACATAGAAACATAGAAACAGAATTTGACGGCAGATAAGGACCGCTTGGCCCACCCAGTCTGCCCATTTCCCTGCCTACTGGATAAGCTGCAGATCCTAGTTAACCAGCAGCCTACTTCTTCCTACCCCAACCCCCTAGAATTGCCTTATGACTGTCCCATGCATGCTTGAATTCCATCACTGTTTTTGACTCCACAACCTCCTCCGGAAGGCCATTGCATGCATCCACAACCCTCTGTAAAAAATACTTCCTTAAATTACCTCTGAGCCATCCCTATCTTCAGATTGTGCCTCCTTGTTCTTGCACATCTCTTTTGAAAGATGCTACCCTCTTGGACTTTGTTGATTCCCTTGAGGTACTTGAAAGTTTCTATCATGTCCCCCTCCTCCTTTCCTCGGGCTATACATATTAAGCTCCTTAAGTCTCTCTTCATATGTCTTCCGTGCAGACCCTGCACCATTTTAGTTGCCCCTCTGGACAGCTTCCATCCTGTCTATGTCTTGAAGACTGGGTCTCCAGAACTGCACGCAGTACTCCAGATGGGGTCTGACCAGCTGTCTGTACAGAGGGATAATAACTTCTGTTTTCTACTGGTGATGCCTCTCCCTATGCATCCCAGTATCCCCCAGCCCTCCTTGCTGCCCTCTCACATTGCTTGCCCACCTTTAGGTCATCTGATATGACTACCCCAGGTCCCTTTCCATTTTTGTTGTTGTTAATATCTCACCCCCCATTGTGTACTCTTCCCCTGGGTTTTTGTTTCCCAGGTGCATTACCTTGCACTTCTTAGCATTGAATCTAAGCTGCCATACATTTGACCATTCCTCTAACCTAGCCAAGTCCCTTCTCATCCTTTCCACCCCACCTTGTGCATCAACTGTGTTGCAGATCTTAGTGTCATCTGCAAGAGACATACTTTTCCTTCCAGTCCCTCTGCAATGTCGCTTATAAGACATTGAAGAGGACGGTCCTAATACTGAACCTCATGGTACCCCACTAGTAATCCCCTTTCTTCAGAGTGGACTCCATTTACTATTACTCTCTGTGTCCTATTCTCCAGCCAATTTTTACCCAGGCTGTCATCTTGGGACCCACTCCCAGGCTAGCTAACTTGTATATTAATCTTTGTGTGGGACTGTGTCAAATGCCTTGCTAAAGTCTAGGTAGGCTATGTCCACAGCCCCTCCCTGATCTACTACTTTGGTCACCCAGTCAAAGAAATCTATCAGATTTGTCTGGCATGATCTTCCTGTTGAGAATCCATGCTGCCTTGGGTCCTGTGCCCCTCTGGCCTCTAGATACTCGACAATTCTTTCCTTCAGAAGTGATTCCATCATTTTCCCTACCACTGAGGTTAAACTACCAGGTCTGTAGTTCCCTCCTTCTGCCTTGCTCCCACTTTTGTGAAGGGGAATCACATCTGCCCTCCTCCAGTCCTCGGGTACCACCGCATCCTCCCATGATTTGTTAAACAGGGTAGTCAGTGGTGTCGCTAATTCTACCCTTAGTTCTTTTATATATCTGGGATGAATCCCATCAGGCCCCATTGCTTTGTCCACCTTCACTTTTAAGAGTTCTTTCAGAACCCTTTCTTCTGTAAATGGGCTGGTATCAACTTCTGTATCCAGAGTGTCTAGCTCATTATACAACTTACCGGCATTTCCTCAGTTCGCGGTCGGCTTCGAAGAGTGCAGACGTGTTCCCGGTCCACCGAAGATCGTCATGCCAAGGTCCGAGGTAAGAGGGGTGAGGTGTGGGGAGGCAGGTGCGCAGTGAGTGCAAGTTGTGGAAGGGGGGCCAGGGAGACTACGTTGGACCGTTTTTTCTTTACAGGTGTTCTTTTTGTTTAAAATAATGATGCAGGATGTTTGCCATGCTGGAGTGGGCTCCCAGCATGGCACAAGGACGGTTGGAGGGGAGTTCAGCCGACGGGGAATTGGTCACCCCCGTCGCCCAAAGCATCGATTGTCACGCTGGGGTGGGCTCCCAGCATGGCACCCAGTACTCGGGGGGGGGTGAGGACAGTGGAGCCGACGAGTTGGGCACCCCCCATCGGCTATATCATGAGTTGCCATGCTGGGGTGGGCACCCAGCGTGGCATTTGGAAAGCTTTGGGGGGCCAGGGCAGTGCAGCACAGCCAACGAGGGATTGGGCACCCCCGTCAGCTATACAGTGTGTGCGTGCGTGCGGGGGGGCACGGACGGCTGCGTGTCAGTGTGTGTGGGAGGAGCTGCGCATAAGCAAGCGATATCGCTGCTCACTGAAGCGTAGCTCCCCCTTTGAACTGTATGCCACTGCATTTTGGAGCTTGTCATAGACAGCTCCAGCATGCATTGGCTTACAGGGGCTGCACCTGCCAACACACTGACTGAACTGGAAGAGAGGGTGACACACCTCCAAAATCTCGGATGATGGCACTATGTTTCTTGCACATGCGTGCAAGCAAACATAATAAACATAATAAATGTATCTTAATTTTTGAAGATCTTTTTTTTTTTGTGCGTGTGTATGTGATGTATGAATGAGGGATCCACTCACTGTAAATCAAGGGAGGATGTGAAATGGTACAGGTACATGGGGGGGTGAACAAAGTGGTAGACAGTAAGCCCTACCAGAGCTTCAGGCTGATGTAGCACAGCGATACATGGGGGGGTGAACAAAGTGGTAGACAGTAAGCCCTACCAGAGCTTCAGGCTGATGTAGCACAGCGATACATGGGGGTGAACAAAGTGGTAGACAGTAAGCCCTACCAGAGCTTCAGGCTGATGCAGCACAGCTGGACTAAGGCAAGGGAGGATGTGAAATGGTACAGGTACATGGGGGGTGAACAAAGTGGTAGACAGTAAGCCCTATCTGAGCTTCAGGCTGATATTGCACAGCTGTACTAAGGCACAAGAACCCACGGCATGTTATAGTCCCCATTTATATGTCTATTTATGTTCTTACAGCACTGATTGCCTAACTGAGCCAAGATGTAAAACAGATACTAAAATGTCAGGTTTATTTCAGGTGACCAGGATCGTAGTGGGGAGAGGGGGCAAGTGAAACAATGTCCTGAGAATGTGCTTAAACTTATTAACCATTGCTGTGCCGCAGAGTGATACACCGGTCCAGAATCCCTATACGTTCAAATTCTGTTTGCAGCCTGAAGGTGCTTAGGTGGATTGACATTTACATTACTCAGCGGCAAATCTTTTTCATACTTTTTGTGATCATCGGTTAAGATATAACCACTAACTGATGACAGACACTTGGGGGCATGAAACTGTGCTACCAGCAAAGTTGCATTTGCAAAGCCCTGAATATTTATCTGTTGGTAATTAAATGAAAACTGTCAGCTGATAACATTCAGCCACTGTCCATTGCACAGAATAGACATCTCACTGATAGATCTGGAGCAAAGGGACATGCACTTGCCAATAACACCACTACAGCTCCAGACACTGAAGAAAGAAGTTCATGCATTTTCATGACTGTTAACTTTTTCAGCATTTTAAAACAGTTACTTAGCATCTGCACTAAGATGTTACATGTCGCTGAACTGAATTGTGACACCAGAACTCCATCACCAACATTTGTCATCAAAAGTGAATTGAAAAAATCAATAGATGTATAAAATGGTAAGTGACATGAGTCAATAACAACATATCTGCATGTAATACTTGGCTTAAAATTTGAGCACCACCATGTTCTGCACCACAGCGTCAAACAGGGATGCCATTTATAATTCAGCTAATGTCAAGCAGTTTTCGAGCCATAAAAGAATTACTGTATCAGTATGATGGCAGCAACGGGATCAAGAAATTATTAAATAAAATGCAACAGCATCCCCATCGGCCATATGTTGTGTGGGTGGAGGGAGTGCATGAGCACCCAGGGGTGGGCTGTTAGGCAGCTTCAGATTCGCCGGAGAAAAGGGTGGATTCGATTGTGAGCTACGGTTGAATTTGTGTTTTCTTTTTCTATACCTAGTTTTTGCTATTTTGTTAGGGCACATGTTCAACCCTAAGATGTTTAGGGTCACAAGGTGATGTGATTTCACTGAGCATCTGATTTGAGAAAGAGCTGTGTGATTCTATCTAAATGCCAGCTCACAGCAATTCAGAGAAAAAAAAAATTTGAAACTGCATTACCAGACTAAGTGTGCAGTTTAGTGAATTACCACACAGGGATGTGTATATGACAGCACCAAAAGGCGCATTAAAGTGCTTCAGTCATGAAAACCTCCCCCACTGGCTGCTGCTGAAATGCATAGCAGTATGTTTTCCTTTGTACATTCTGGTTGTTCTTTGCTTCAGCTGCAGGTAGTACAGTACGCTTAAGTTCGTTTGCATAGGTTTTAGCAGCGGGGAGTTCACATTGACAGAGTCTAGTAAGAGAAAACGCTTGGAATTACACATACAACAAAGTCTGAGTTTTCACATCAAATGCTGAGGTATTTTTTTTCTGGAGGATTAGAACTCATGGAGTCCATGAAGGTGTGCTTTGGAGAGCTGGCGTGTGTAAGGACTGTTAGGCACCCACACATTTTGGTGGTCCTGCTGTGGCAGGGAACAGTTTATTAAAGTAATGATGTGTGGCTTGTCTCTCTAAGCTAGACAAGACTACACCATCCTATCAGATAACCAACACAGTTGATCTGTGTGTGGGGGGGGGGGCTGCTCACTGAAGCGTAGCTCCCTCTTTCAACTGTATGCCATTGCATTTTCAACTGCTGTCATAGACAGCTCCAGCAGTGATTGGAGAACTGTGACCATGCCTGCAAACACACTGACTGAATTGAAAGATGCTGACACACCTCTGAAAAACTCAGATGATGGCACTATGTTTCTTGCACATGCATGCAAGCAAACATAAAAATGGAAGGGCCTGAACAAATAAGCTTTTGAAAATGAGCTTTTGAAAAAAGAGAACAGGTGGATTTTTCTACTGAGAAGCATGAGACCATTTGGTCTC
This sequence comes from Neoceratodus forsteri, assembly GCA_016271365.2. Lineage (NCBI taxonomy): Eukaryota > Metazoa > Chordata > Ceratodontiformes > Ceratodontidae > Neoceratodus > Neoceratodus forsteri. The sequence goes on from CM057453.1 coordinate 63,590,791, forward strand.
AGTGGTCATTGGGATTTAAACCCTTTCTGAAATGAAAAAAAAAACTTTCTGATATGAAAATGGCTTGAATTGTTACGTTTTTTTCCTGACCCCCTCTCACAAATCCTAATTTATGGGATATCTTGGACTATTATTTTTACTATTGTCATTCTCTTGTGACTCTGCTTTCCTAATGAGTTTGAATACTGATGCACTTTTTTTCTATTCTTCAGGTAATTTCTGCTTCCAGACTGGATTAGCACTCTGAGAGATCCCCAAATGAACTGGAATCCCAGTACAAAATGTATAGGGTGATCAAGGAAGGTCACCAGACTCTTCTATCTTTCCCTTGGCTGAACCTTTCTATTCTGGGTAATACAGTATTATTTGCTAGAGTTACAGTTATAATCATTCAGCCATATTATAATGAAGCACGGAATCATAAACACAGCAGCAGTTTATTTTTATTTATTTATTGAAAAGTTTCACCAGGAAAGCACACCGAAAAATCAAGTTGCTCGTCTTCCAGTATGTCCTGGGGGAGAGAGTAATGGAAATCGGCAAAACAGAACATACAAATAACATCAGCAGGATATAACTAATACATATTTGGTATCTAGCAAGTGCAAATAATAGCAGTAGACTGCATATCAGTGAAGTGCTTATGCTGTTAGTGCAAATTGCGTGTATACATAATCACTTGAACATGCACATTTTGGAGAATTTCGGATTCAGTTGCAGTAGCAGCAAGTCACTGGAACCCTCTGACCTCTTCGGGTAGGCAACATTATATATCTATGCCTCTGACAATGACTATCATGTGGAGATCTTCCTATAGTGCCTTGATGAGTATCTGACAGCACTCACTCATAGCAGGTTCTATAGTAATAGATAATGCAAAGAACTTGGAAAGGCAGACTGGATGGGTGACAATACTCTTGTCCATGCTTTGTCACTGTATAAGCCTGCTAGTTCACAGATTATTAGATGAGGAAGGTAGAATTATCCAGAACTGAGTGGTGGTGGCCAAAAAAAAATCTGTAGTAATTTTAGCCATTCTATTAAAGCACAAAAGCCATTTTGCAACATTAAGATGTTACACTACCTCCCCCTCTGCCGCCTGAAACAAGATTTGTCAACAAGGTAGAATTCTAAGATTTAAGAATGCATGGGATAGACATAAAGGAATTCTGGAGGTCAGGGGTAAGGGCCAACAGACTTCTAGGAAAACAAACTGAACTTACAAGCTCAAATGGGCAGACTGGGTGGGCCATAGGCCCTTATCTGCCGACACTGTCTATGTATGTATCTATGTATCTACTTTTTATATGATGCAGTGACTGCTAGAACAACAGAAGGCCATCTACAAATATACAGCTGAGTATCGTACTGGAAGGGGAGAGGTAAACATCTGGCCCAATTAGTGGTAACTGATGGAGATCATCTTCTGTGTACTGAAGCCCTTTAAGGAGGCCAGACAGGTCATAAGAGCTGATGCAGCCAGCCATAGCCACGTACTGCCCCTCACTGCCCTGATTAACCTGCAGTTTGCTCACCTGAAGTCCCAATATGAGGAAGAGGATACCACATCTGTTAATATGATAGAAAGACTAAGAACAGAATTCAGGGGTGACACACATTAAGGAAATACAGTACACACAGGTGATCACTACATCATTGCCACTCTGTTAGATCCCCATTTTACAGACACATTTGGGACATTTGTTCATGTAGAAGAAGACAATAAGGATGAGCAATCCAAAAAGGACTGCCATATTAATCTGGCTAGAAAAAGGCTAGGGCTATGAGCACAGCAGAAGAGGAACATACCCAGTGACAGACCAGGTAGAAGAGGAGATGGAGGAAATTCCTGGATCCCAAGGATTTGCTGTAGTTAATCAATGCACAGTAAATTGGGCGGGCTCCCCCCGAGGTATGACACGCACTGTAAATGGTCTCATTGTATTAAAATGTTGGGTTGAAAAACTCCCTGACTACCTAAACAGGATCATCTCTCCCACTGCCAACACTTCCTTCTCCCTCAGATCTGAAGTAGACAACAAACTCTAGACTAATTTCTTTAAATGTAATGCTTGTCAAGTGTCCTTCACCTGCAGACTCCCACCTACCCAAACTTTATTACCCTGCTTCTGGTCTGCCAAGTCTAAGATTAAGGAGCTTTACACTGCCCTTTCAGCCTGCCATGACTGCCCTTCCCTGCAGCCAATACTTGCTATCCTACTGCTACTTTGGGCAGGTTATCAACTTGATTGTTTCCACATCATTGTTACTTTTGTTGGATAGCCTCATTGATGTTTTAAATACACCCAAGTACATATATGCCTGCTGTTTACTCGTGTTTAATAGCCTAATGATTTTGTGCTCACCCCTGATTTATTACCTGTTCATTTTCTTCTGAGTGTCCTTCTCCCCACCCCACCCCACCCCCCACCCCATCAGTTGTTACTGAAATTGAGCCTCCTGGGCTCTGCTTGTTAACCTGGTAAAAATATGTTTTCAATGAATAAATAAATATGAGGGGGTCATTCATCCCTGTTCTTCTGTGAATGGGAAACTGCTACTGCAGTTGTCAAAATCAACAAAACAAGACACATTAGTTGATGACAGACCACCACAGAAACAACTGTCTGGCTATGATTTGATTAAAGTGACTGGCATGTCACAGTTTTCCATGGTGGTGCAGAGATGCCAGCAAACAAAATGGTGCAGGACTGTCCTGATGAGAACATGGCACTGGCAGAAGGAAATGATCCTACCTTGTACTGGTACTGGACAAAGACCGTCTGGCCCTGTTTGACAGAGGTAGCCTTTGGGTACATCAGCTGTCCATCTGCAAGTTGTATTCTGCATATTCAGGGAGAGTCTATAGTACTGCATGTCATATAGTTAGTAATAGGAGAATATGCCTTTGCACCAGAACTGTAAAGATACTTACTTTTTTTTTTTACAGTAAATCTGCCCATTTTTAACAAGACCTGTTCTACGCCTAGGTCTCTGAATGATGAATCTCCTTCACTACCACCTTCAGCACAGGAAGATAAAGAAGTGGATGTTGAGGGCTTCAGTGTCCATTAGTTACACAGTTATACAACTAATATCACAATTCCATCTTCATGCTGCTGCTGCTGCTGCTGCTGCTGTCTTTTCTTTTCTACTATTCCATGTTACTATAGTGCATCAACAGTTGTGGTTATTAATTTGCTGCCATGCCTGTCTGTGTGGCTGCTCCCCTACTTGCTGCTTAGTAAAATTATCCATTCACTGCTCAGTGTCAAACCCACATGTCTGTCTGATCTGAGACACATAGGAATATTTTATGGTGCCTGGCTTGCCTTATGCAGGCTGTACAACTTCAAGTCTAACTCTTGAAGAGTGGGACAATATTTTTGACTGGAGGCACTAACCCATGTAGGCTGATTAGAATCTTTGCTGGCCAGTAGTCAATCACATATGGGTTTCTCATTTCATCCTTGTCTTCCTCGGCCTTACAAATGTAACTCCCCATTGGGGCAGAAGAGGTAGTGGGCTGGTTGGAAGGAGTTGTCCTACTGGAGGTCTTTGGGCCTATCCCCTAAAGGGTTAACTTTTCATCTCCTCCCAGGGAGGCAGTCCCCATTGGCTGGGAGCACCCCTGGAGGGCAGGACTAGTTTGGCCTGTGAGTAAGAGCATCGGCTGGAGGAGTCAGTCCCGAGGCAGGTGTGTGGGCAACTGCCCACTTCTGCAGGATCCCTTTAGGTTTTCTGGAGGGAGAGGCCTAAGACAGAGCCCAGAGTGGATGTGGCAGTATCGGAAGTCTTTGAGATTCCTTGGGGGGTGATCAACCTCCAAAAGAAAGAGAAGGAAGAATACTTGACTTGGCATCAGGGAGATCCGAACCCAAGGAAAATAGACTGCCTAGTCCACAACATGACTTAAACATGGGGTTGCCCATCCCTGATGGAGAAAAGCCAGCACTAGCCAAGGGCCTCTGTGGCTCACAGAACCATAAGGACTTGACATGCATTGGGAGGAATAAAGAAGGAATCAGCAACCAGGCATTAGGGGGTGTGATGAGAGCACCCCTGTGAGTAAATGCCACCCATTTTGTTAGGGAGCAGGAAAGCCCCGAGTGGCCGTAGGACAAGTGAGGGAAGCATTTGATAGACTGTGGTCAGCTGAAGCAAGCAACTGCAGTCTGGGTATGGAGATTAGTCGTGAGTCAAAGAGATAGAGAGATAATTTGTCCCCAGTGGAGATACAGACAGCAGAGGAAAGCTGCCTGTACTCACTGTGGGAGAACTGTACTGAATATTGGATAAGGGAAGCTGCCAGTACCAAGAGTACAGAGTGTGGGAAAAGTGAAGCTGCCTGCTATAATTATGTGAGAAAGGAAATAAGTGCTGCACCTGACGAGAATGGACTTTGCAATTATGGACAATGCTTGGACATTGAACTAAGGGACCCCAAGGTCCACTTGCATTGCTTCTTTCCTCAGGCTTGATTTTCAAAGCCCCCAGTTGCTGCAAGCCCCAGGTGTGCCAAAGATTTGGTGCACTGGACTTGTGGCAATCACCCGGCTGGTGATCGGGAGTGTCAACCGCTACGCCAGATGCCACAAGTTAGACCAACTTTTTCTAGTCTAGCTTGTGGCATTCCCAAGGGCTGTTTTCATGGAGCTTGCTTCAGATATTTGGTGCAAGCTGCCATAAAGCATGGAAACTGTCACAACTGTGCCAGAGATTTAAGAATCGGGTGCAGTTGCAGCGAAGAAGTTCTGTGCACCACCAGAACCCAAGTGTCGTGGTGCAGAGCACGGAGCAAGCCCTGCACCACACTTTGAAAACTGAGCCATGTTTGTTCATTATGTTTGCAGCTGCCTGTGTCAGTCACTCTGTTTCACTCTTGAAAATAGTCTTTGGGCTCAGTATTATTATCCAGTTAACAAATAAATGAAATTAAAACATTGAGCCTTGTCCTTACGTAGCAGTGTTTGGACAGACATCATTTTTGAGACCAGTAGTCTTCTCTGCTACAGTATATTATTTTCATCTTCAGTTTGTTTGTTTTTGTGCCTTTTGCACAACATAAGTTTTATGCAAAAAATTGGATGGCAAAGTTGGAAAACTACTCTGTGTGTTCAAAACTTTGTTCTGTCACAGCACGTCAGGTTTGTCATTGAAAGGGCATACGTTTTGAAACCACTGACCTTCACTGCGGGGCATTGCACCTTTCTGTTGTTTTGTGGACTTCATGTGTCATGACAGGCAGGAAATACTCTAGTGGTACATTCTTAGCCACAAAACAGTGGTGTTCTACAGTTGAACCAGGGCAAACTAGTTTAAAACTAAGCAGACTTTGATGAACGTTGCCTGGTTCAATGGACCATGTTCACAACATCCTTGTCTGGCAGCCCTCCACTTACCGTTCCTGAAATAACCACACAACACAGGTCTTGGAGGAAATAGCCACAGCCATGCATTTATTGTAGTAAATCCACCAACCACCTTTGGGGCAGCATGCTCTGCCGGGAGGATACACAGCCTTCATTCAGGCCTTCCACACTCCAGCCCCCCAATTCTTGGACCACCCTAGTGCGGGCCTAATGACTGATGTACCTCCTGGGTCAGAAACCAACCAACAGGAGCAGGAGAGGTCATATGGCCAAGCACCCTGTAGCCACCCACATCTGGCACTGCTGTCCCTGCAGGATGATCCTGATGAAGGTGGATCACAACCCTTCCCATCTGGGTCTGGGTCCTGCAGTCCCCCAGCCTCATGCTGACTGGAAGTGACAATGCTCTTCGGGAAAATTCAACTCATCTCCCCCTTCTTCCCCTTGTACCCTTGGTCTGCGATCCTCCCGAACTGCTACAGGACAGACACAGTCCAACCCCCCAAGCCGCTTTCTCCAATTGTGCCTCCAAAACCCACCTATCAAATTCAATCTTATCTATCTCTCTGTGCTGCAACTGATCATTCTCACTTCCCTCAAGCTATGTAGCGAGGATCTCAGCATAGCCCCCCATGGCTTCCTTAATGTTCCTCCCATGCATGTAGCTTGCTGCTCCAATGTACCAAGCATGTGGCTGGCATTCTCACTGCATTGGATGTGACCAGTTGAGAACCCTTTCCAAGGAGGAACCACCAGATGTTTGAGCCCTTCCACATGCCGGACTCTTCTTTTAACCTCCAGAGCTTTCATCATGTACACACCCTCCCACTCCCTACTAGCGTAGTTGTTCCGCTCCGGCAGTATCTTAAGGCCCTTCCCCTAGGCCAGCTGGCTGCCCTTGCTGCTGCCCAGCAGTAACCAAATTTCCATAATCCTCTGCTCGTAGTGCCTTCTGGAGAATCTGCAAGAGACAACTGAGAGTTAATGCAACTGCAGACTAGTGTAGTGCGAGAATGCCGGTGCCTCTCCTATTGCAGCAAGATCTCCAGCTTGCTGAGATGCCACCTGTCTGTTAGGGTGCCATGAGGCCTATCTCACCCTACATGCTCTTCGTCCTTGATAACCCTGGGGATATTGAGAGCCCATCCTCCGATAAACCCTGCTGTCCCCAAGAGCTGGCTTTCCCACTCCTCGGTTAACCTAATCTACCCACATGGCTGATTTACCGCCTTTCCATGAGCCCTGCGGTACTGCTATACCACCCAGCTACAGGCTCCCTGGACCATGGTATACTGCTGCCATATCCACCTGCCATTTGATCTGTCCTAACAGGACCTGCCTGGGTCCCCAGTCCCATCCAACCACTACCAGCTAGGAGCCATTCCAGCCATGTGATACACATGTGCAGGCCAAGCCACCTGCACTGGTGGCCACTGGGCCCTGCATCATTCCCCCTTGGAATATACGTAGCAACCCTTGACTCCTGGTCATGTCCACAACTTTCACTGAAGGTGACCAGCCTCTGGCCCTACTGCGCTGCAGCACCCTGACATGAGGCCTACCAGTCTGCCATCCTGCACATCCTCATGCAACCACTCTGTTCCCAGCCCCCTGCAGTGTGGCTACTTGTACTAACCCACTATCTGTTGCCTGTCTTTTTGGAATGTGTTCCCAAAAGGTCAGCCCACTCTGGTGGGGGGGTTGAGTCCATCTTCTCCGGTGCCCCTGCTCCCAGAGGTCTCCACCTATCTCTCCAAAGATGGCCAGGGCCATCCAGCATGCTAGCAAACCAACTCACCCCTCACTGTGAGCCCCCTGTGGTAGCAAATGACCACTCCATGTCTCACTTCATGGGCTTGGCCCCTTGCCACAAGGAGCCAACTCCTCGTATCCAGTCGATACTACTGCATGCCATGTACATGGAACTGCCTGCCAAGGTGCTGGCAAGAACAATAGCTTAGGGAATAGTGTTTTCTACAGACAGCATCAGGGCTCTTGGTTCTCAAATGTTCCAAGTCCAAGAGGAAGTGCTGTCTTATAACACCTCAGTTTATTCCTTGATCCTGTGGGGAGGGGTCTCCCCCCCCCCACTTAGAGTGACAGTCCTCCACCTCTGCCCCAAATGGATGGGCCTGTCTATGTGTGCGAGTGTGTGTGTGTGTGTGTGTGTGTGTGTGTGTGTGTGTGTGTGTGTGTGTGGCTGGATAGATGACATCATTCAGGCCAGATGGCTCACTTCACACCCACCGCTGCTCTGTCTACTTTTATGATTCTGTTTGGAAGAATGTCAAAGGTGTGTGACCCCATGCTTCTTGCCTTTGAAACTGACTGAGGTGTTCAGACTGGCACTCTCCCATCTGCCTTACAGTATCTGTGACTCAATGCTCCCAAGACATTTGACTGAGCACTTTTTGACAATGTGTCCCACAAGACCTGTTTGGTCATGTGACATCAGGAGCCATGATTCATCCACATATGACAGTATTACCAGTACATTAAATCAATAAATTAACAAGCGAAATTACTGGTATCCAGTGAGTATAGTGACTGAATATGAGCGACCATCAAAATGGCGACTCATATTCAGTGCCTTCCCCATGGACTACCCTACAAGGGTAGTGACCCTATGTGAAAGAGAGCATAGGGAAGGGCGACCAGAAGGGGGGATAGCGAGGGGAAGAGGAGGGATAGGGAAGGGATTTATAGGGGAGTGGTGAGCCTGCTGTAATCAAGCCAGTTGTGTGGTGTGGTGGTAAGGGTGACTAACTCTGGCGCAGCAAGTACTGGGTTCAGGGCTGGGGACTGGGAGGCAATATTTGCGTCTGCCTTTATTTTTTTGTGTCACAACTAGAGTGTCACCCCCTTCCCAATATGCACCCTCCTAGAGTTAGCAATGTATAGCCAGGGGTGCGACAAGCAAAGCCCCCCATGAGGGGGTGCGGGGGGGACACAGCCCCCCGCAAAAACACTTAATGTTGTTGCCGGATGTTGGGTCGCCAGCATGTGTATATTGCAGATTTGCTTTTCAGCGATATACACTCACCATAATAGCAATTGCTATTTTATGATTGCTATTATGATATGGAACCAGAATTACTAGATCAATCAGGTCACATGTCCCACACCAAAGGGATGATGTAGCCCTTTGGCGGTGCACCCGTGCCCAAACTTGCAGCTGCCCAATTGCTGCTCCCCAAGTTATAAGGGAGGCATACCTGTGAAAGGGAACTCTCTCCCTTTCCCTTGTGCTTGCCCTGCTGCAGTTCCACCAGTAAAACTTTCTGAAGGTTGTATCCCTTCCCTGCTGGGGCCACCCAATGCTGTGATACCCTTACACCATGACTGCTCCTTGGTGCACCGTTAAGCCATCTCCACTGTTTGTGGAATCATGGTTACTTGCCAGTGGGTATCGTTACTTGATCCACTGAATACTTCTTTGCAGGGGGCGCTCTAGGTGATGCTGCCAGCAACAGGCCAATACATGCTTTCCCAGACTTGCCTCCCCTTCGAAAAACCCATTAGCTGGTGGACCATATGGCCATAAAGTGTGCTTGGTGGGGTGCTGACTCTGTCGCCCCAAACCAGTCCTTGCTCCCTGCAGCCTTTTTCATTTATTTATTTATTCATTTATTTTTTTATTCCACCTTTTTTTTTTTTGATATATACTGATGGGAGTGCCCCTAACCTGCCATAAGAAGGGTCCCAACCCTGACTCGTGCCTTGGTGCTGCTTAGCATGTGGAAGTGGTGTCTCTGAGCCAAATAGCTCTCTGTACTTCCTGAAACTATCCTTACATAAGCGGACGTTTGACCTTCTGCCTGGTGAACTAAAGATCACCCCAGTAGAGAGATGGAAGACAATATACTAATCATCATGCAAACATGACATCGCCAAGCCAGTTGTACCACCTTTAAGTACAGCAGATCAGACTTGGAAGACTCAGTGGGCCTGATGTTCAAACAGATATGCCAGCATTGCATCTGCTGTTTTTTTTTCATTTTTTTTAAGCAGCAATGCATCTCTGCCTATCAGACCCTCTATTAGATGGCCTAACAGTGTCCGCAGCCTGCATCCAAAAACAATGAAAGCGCAGCCTAACTTGCCACAACACACAATTACTTCCATTTACTGCTACGATTGCAGCTTTTGTCATCAGGTAGTATGACCTGGCGGCCAAAGGCACTGAACATGAGCTCCGGATCAAGGTGCGCCTCTGGTTAAAAATTCCCCCTTTCCCTATAAGGTGATGTGACATTTCTTAAAATAGCAGCCCAACTGCCTGGATGTCAGTAGCAAGCACCCATGCTTTGTGTCCATGTCTAGCCCTTATTGGTACTCCCACAGTCTTCACTCTTTACAACCAGTGTATTTTATGCTAGACAGTTTCATTTATTTATTGAATTTTGTTGACCGGGTAGGCCCACTGAGACTAGAAGTTCCTTTTTCAGGGGTGACCCGGGTGGGGGGAGGAGGGGAGGAGGAGATACAGATGGTAACCAACTGAAATTGAACTAAATTAAGCTGTTGGTGGTGTTTTAGTGAATGGGGGAAATTTGGCCAGGACACGGGGGAAATTTCCTTACCCTTTTTGAGAAGTGCTACGAGATCTTTAACATCCACCTGAAATACCACCAGAACAGGCAGAAGGGACCTCAGTTTGATGTCTTCTCCAAAAGACAGCATCTCAGGAGTGCAGTACCCCCCTCATGTTATACTACAGTGTCAGTATTGGAATTTAACCCAAGTGTCAAGTGTGGGGATAGAACCCACAGCTTTCTGATCTTCTAGCCTCAGAAGCAAGTATGCAACCTGCTGAGCCACTGACACTGCTAATTTTCTCAAGGAAAATTAGCTATCACATCTTAATACTAAGAAGGTTCCCATCTGGTGTACTGTGTGCTGTTCTGGAGACCCCATCTCCGCAAAGACATAGACAGAATGGAGGCTGTCCAGAGGAGGGCAACCAAAATGGTGCTGGGTCTGCAACAGAAGACATACGAAGAAAGATTAAAGGAGCTTAATATGTATACCCTTGAGGAAAGAAGGGAAAGAGGGGACATGATAGAAACTTTCAAGTACCTCAAGGGAATCAACAAAGTCCAAGAGGGTATCATCTTTCAGAAAAAGATGCAAGAACAAGGGGGCACAATTTGAAGATAGAGGGGGGACGGCTCAGAGGTAATGTGAGGAAGTATTTTTTCACGGAGAGGGTTGTGGATGCATGGAACAGCCTCCCTGAGAAGGTCGTGGAGTCAAGAACAGTGGGGGAATTCAAGAATGCAGGGGACAGACATAAGGCAGTCCTAGTGGGGGGTAGGAGAAAGTAAGCTGTTGGTTAACTAGGATCTGCAGCTTATCTGTTAGGTAGGAAAATGGGCAGACTAGGTGGGCCAAGCGGTCCTTATCTGCCGTCAAATTCTATGTTATCTAGAAAATAACCCCACAACCCAACTGCTGTTGCTGCTACCAGCATGGATTACAATGATTCTGAAGTTATCACAAAATTGTATTTTTTTATTTATTTTTATGACAAACTGGGCACAATAGATGCGACAATGTATTATTTATTTATTTATTTCGTTGTTTGTTTGTTTTGTTTTTGTTAAGCAGCTGTGATTTCATGCTAGGCTGAATCCTGAGGAGTATGTAAATTGCTTTGCCAAAATCAATTTGTGGGGATAAAACCCTGTACCTCATGTTTCAAACTATATCCACACTACCACAGTGTGCTACTGCAGCTGCTCCCAGCATTGCTTTGTGTAATTTTTTTTTGTTAGTACCTGCCGATATAGACTGCATCCACAAAGAAAACCACATAGTATGCACTGCCTTGTAATATTAGCTCCACTGCCTGCATTATAACCTACCATAGCAGCTTGCACCAAGCGTAATTGACTATGTACCAAACTGCTAGCTTCATCCCTCATCAGGTCTTGTGCTGTGAAGGGGCTCGACATAAGTCAGTGATTAATAGATCACAAGGGAGACCAATGCTTTTATTTTAATAACAATAGTTATGTGTGGCCACCTATGCCACACACCAAATGGCAGGTCCAACATGCCACCACCATGTTGGGTGGTTGCCCTGTCTGTCACCTCCCCGCACCTCTGGTATTGCCTGTGCATCTGCAGTCTGTCGGAGACTGTACCATGGCCACCTCACTTATGTGTGCCATCGTACTCCATTCCTATAACTGAGTTACTGCGGGCCTGTGGTGCTCATGGTACACTTCCAACTGCCATGACCAAGATGGCCACCGAGATCATGCAGCCTGCAAGATCATCTGCAAATCAGGAGGGCAGGATGGCACCCGTTGTCTCATGACCCTCGAGCTTCCCAATGCGCAAAATCCAATAAAGGACCTATGGGTGCCAGGCCGAATTTCACCGCCGTGACCAGACCATTAGAGATTGCCTGTGACCCTAGAGCATCAAAAGATATGGCAGCAATCCCATCCCCACCTAAGGTGCAGCATTCGAGTGTTCCACCCCATCCATCGCTAACGGCCTGTCTTACCACTGCATCCATGCCGCATCCAACTACTACCAGGGCTGCCAGATCCCCAACCAGTCCCATCGAGCAACAGCGCTAGAATTCTAGGACCAAGGCAAGTCTGAAGTGCTGGAAGAGAAGGGCCAGACCTAGGAGGTAGGTGGAGAGCCACTGAGGGAAACCTGTGATTGCTGGGGGGGGGCTTGGGGCACTCCCTGCCCGTGCGGAAGTGCTGGAATGTCGAACATTGCCGTGAGAGCTCATAGCTCATGAAGAGACATCCAGATTGAATGCCAGATGACTTCATCCCCTACACCTCCATTGGGCTTAACCAAGGAAAACCATTTCTCTTTTTATTTTCACAGATGGCATGACAGGGGAACATAAACCACAATGTGGTCAACCACTACTGCTGCATCTAGGGAGCTGAGCATGACCTGGCTCTCCTGCTCCACTTCCATGCCATGACCACTAATCTAAGCTGGTTATTAGAAAGCTTCCCTGGCACCAATGAAAACTAGGTTATACTCTATACCCTGTCCCTATCCCATACTAGGCTAGGGCCCGTGGGGGATCTTGCCTGACTGCAATAAAGCCTCCTCCATGAAGGACACCCCTGATTTTGCCTCAGACTTCTTCTGTGTTCCTCATGAAATTACTTTTTTGTGAGGGAACAGTGCGATTGTAAGCACAACATAATGTCAAACCTTAAAGTTAAAGTCTTGTTCTTCTTAAGAAAAAGCATCTTACACTAATCCACTTATTCTATCAGCTTCTGAGTGAATTGGGAACTAGTTTTTAAGATGTGTCCCTCTCAGAGAAGAGATCCACTGTCTTCAGTTTACCGTGTGACTGCAGTGCTCTTCCCCTCCCCTGACTGCTAGGCCCAGAGAAGGCCCTTACCTCTCTCTCTGCCTGGTGGTCACTGATGTTGTTTTCAGTTTGACAAATGGAGAAGAAACAAGGGAGAGCTGCTGGCCCTTTGCTTATTTGACCCCTCTTTCTCCTCCCTCCACCAAATACCACTGCTCCCCAGGCAACCTTGTGGGACCTCATCTCATGGCTTTGCCATGATCTATTCCTACCCCCAGGGAGGTCCCCTGCCTTCGTTACAGGTCCAGAGAGGGAGAGCCCCAGACAAATGGCCAGCTGCTGCGATGCCTTGCAGCTTCTCTAAACGTTGAGGTTTGCACACATCTAAAGGACTGTATATCTAGCTTTTCTTTAATGACACGTATCTGTATTCTAGACCCTAGAAGCTGGAGTACTAGCTACAAATTCAGCACATAATGCTGTCATCAACACCAATCAATTGCAAATATACATGGTAAATAATTAAACAAGCCAGACACTTTGTCAAAGAATTTGCTGAGCTCTTCACATGCAAGTGCCCTTAAGAAAAAGGCTGAGGTAGACAACAAGATTCATGTTACTTGAGTAGGATAGAAGTAAGAAACGTTAAGTATGTTCTAGCTTAACATTTCATAACACCGTATTTACCAAACAGGGTATTAATAAGCCTTTTTATCCTTATGTCATATTCAATAAAAAGATGATTTTTCACACATTTAAAGGTTAACAAGACTGTCCAAAAACAATGACTTGCACACGATTTACAGTAAGCAGATCTTTTGAAAACTGATAAACTCAGCAAGCAACTCTAAATATCAAGGACAAGAGCAAGGCAGAAAAATAAAATGCAAGCTGACCACCACTGAGAAATGTGCGAGTCTGGCAGTAACACCAACAATGAATTACACTGTAGCTGCATGGTAAGGGATGCATGATAAGGTAACAGACAGTAAAAAGCTAAGCATTACAGAAGCAATTGCACATGTGGTTTGGTTTTGACAGTTGAAGAATATCTGCAGACATCTAGATGTTGTACATTATAGATACATAGATACATAGACAGTGTCAGCAGATAAGGGTCTACGGCCCACCCAGTCTGCCCATTTGAGCTTGTAATTCACTTTATGTTTTCCTAGAAGTCTGTTGTCCCTCAACCCTGACCTTCAGAATTCCTTTATGTCTATCCCATGCATTCTTAAAGGATATCTAAACAACTTTTTGACAACAAACTATTCAAACATCTGACCTCAAACAGGACTAAAGGAAAGGCTGCTGAATTTGTTAATGCTAAAACTACATTTATATAAGTTACCTAAATGTGGTTCCAAAGCATCTGAAAAATGTAAAATCAGCCTTCCAATTTGGAAAAAACTGCCTTATCTGCTTCTTAAAATGGCTGCCAAATGTGTTAAGTGATGACATCATTGGAGCCAAAGTCAGAGAGCTATATGGCTCTCTATACTGTTAACTGATTCTTGTTTCCCTTTGTATAGAATTGTTTCACCAAAATGGTCAAAACCATGTGCATTATTTTAATCAATATGCATGTTAGGCTATGGTTCTATTCATTTTATGTACTTTAACATGCTGAATTGTGTTTTAATCCAACTGACTTTCTCTTTGGCAAACCACAGTGCAGTACAAATCTTGAATAACCTGGTGGCCTAGTGGTTATGGTGGATCCAGGATGCTACAATGGGGGGGAGGGGAGTGCTGGGACTGTGTGCATACTTGATATGCACTTTTTAACATTTTTATGAAACCTTTATATTTTCTGCTATTATGCTTTTCTAGTATGTTTTGGACTGAAACTACAAATGTAATCCATATTTTTGAATGTGAACATTTGTACAATCAATAAATCAGACTTCTTCAACAAAGTGAAATGCAGCAGCAGCAGCGAGTACTTTACAATGGGGGTTACAGCTTCACCCTTCACTACCCAATAAATCCACCACTAATTTGTAGCAAAGTTCTTCTGTAGTCCAATGCCAGAGTTCATAATTTCTTGGAAATCAAAAATATGCTAGTCTCGTCTTCTCTTCTTTATCCACGGGAAATAAGAAGAAGAAGAATCAGTATTTATATAGTGCTTTCATACACATTGTATCCCAAAGTGCTTTACAAGCAATGCTAGACTGGTAATTAAGTGACTGAATGTGTAGTGGCAGCCAATTCACACAATAGCCAAACACAACCTTGGACAATTGCATGAACTGGTTTTATGGGAAGGGGAATGTTGCTCAGGACAACAGAGTCAGGTAGTGATTGTGGTGCTGCAGCCCCACATCTTAGTTCTCACAGTGATCTGCTCATATTTCTCCCCTTCTGTCTTCCCCCTTCCCTGAATATAGCAGTACCTTGCAGGAGTGGCCTTCTCAGTCCCCCTCTGGTATTCATTCTCACTACTTCTCCCCACACCAAAACTGATGAGCTCATCACCCTTGTGCATCATGAATGTAGGTAGTACAATCCCCAAGTTTTTTGAAATATCAAAAATAAACAAATCTTTCCAGTAAGTCAGGCTGATAGCAGCAGGGAACAAGGGGACTTATAGGCTTTCCTCTCCTTAAAAGATTAGGTTACCTTTGATTAGGCACTGTTAAATGATGGGTGTGCACATCATAATGCATGTCATTTAATAGTGCCTAATCATAGGTAGATTAGATCTCATATGGGTAAGAATGCCTGTTTCCCCTTGTGCCCTGCTGCTAACAGCCTAGCTTACCAAAAGATCGTGTTTATTATTAATATGTAAAAATGACACGGTCGACTGTACTAACTGCATTCATGATGCAGAAGGTTAGTGAGCTCACCAGTTTTTGGTGTGGGGAGCAGAAGAGAAGAATGAATGCCAGAGAGGGACTGAAGAGGCCATTCCAGTAGGGTACAGCTATATTCAGGTTAGGGGAAGACAGGAAGAGGGATGTTTAGCAGATCATTTTGAGATCTGAAATGTAGGGCTTACAGCGCCATGATCACTACCTTACTGTGAATGAATGCAGCCAGCGATGACAAATACTGAGTGGCAGGGCTGCACTTAAAGTGTTACTTGAATTCAGTGTAGGGAGAGTACCCTCAGGTGAGGGGGGGTGTTGACGTTTGTTAGGACAGTATTGAGGGAGCTGTGTATAGATCATTCAAGATTTAGAAGGGTGGTAGCCAATCAGCTTGCATTGTGGAGTAGGGCACTAAAAAGCACTGGAGAAGATTTACAGGGAACTGTCCTGTATGGTTCTGCAGATCATAGTTAAAGGAGTAGACTGACACTGGAAGTCTGGTGAATTCGCTCAAGGCATTAGTATGCCTCTCCTGCTAATAATATTGTTATCCACAGTAAGCACAGCCCTATGAGGGCATGAACAGCAGTTTTTCTGGTGAGTCCTGAGGCTTATTGCTTGGCCCTCCACGAAGACCCAATTGTTGGTTAATGAGGCGGGACAAAAACACAACAAGGGAACTGTACATACTGCCTTCACTGTGCAGAAGGGTTGTGATCCACTCAATGTTTACTGTGGGAGCAGACGTCAAACATTGAAAAAGTGTACTTAAGTGTGATGTGTGAGGTATTTTTTAACAGTGCCAGCTGTTGATCTGTATCGGTGTAGGTATGCACAACTCTCTGAGGTATATGATTACAGTCTGAGGTGTGATAATTCTCTTCATGAGACTGCAAGCTCATATGCAGCCCCAGACAGTATTAAGGACATGGCATGGAAGGTTGGGTGTGCAACAGAAGCCAGGCTAGGTGCAGGGGGTTCACTCAGAAAAAGAATACAAGAGAAGCATTTTTTGTGAATTAACAAGAATGCATGAGCTTTGGAATTGGACCAGACAGGTACTTCACTGTGTGACCCTAAGCAAGTCACTTAACCTCCTTGTGCTGCCAGGCCACATCTGTAAGCAAGGTTTCAGCATAGTGTGTCTCTCCTGGTTAACAAAAAAAATTCAGGGCATCACATAACCACTAGATTATCAGGTATTTGGAGTGTTGCACTGTTCTGTAGTTTGCCAAAGAGAAAGTTAGCTACAGCAGATTGCAAAACATTTTCAGTAAGTTAAAGTAAATAAAATGAACAAAATCATAGCCTAACATGTGTACTGATCAATATAGTCCACATGTTAACACATGGTGTTGATCATTCTGGTAAAACAATTCAAAACAAAGAGGGATAGAAGAACTAGTTAGCCTATAGGAATCTATCGTGGTCTCTGGCTCTGGCTCCGATGATGTCATCATGACTCATCACTTAACACAGTTGGCAGACATCTTAGGGAGAAGACAAGGCTGTATTTTGTAAGTGAAAGGCTGATGTTTACATTTTTCAAAAGCTATGAAACTGCATTTTTATTATTTACGTAATGCTGTTTTAATATAAATGTAAACAGTAGCCTTTATTTTACCTCACTATTAAGCCAGATCTTGAAGTTTGCAGTTTTAAAAAACTGCTTGTTTAGGTATCCTTTAAATCCGGTAATTGTTTCAGCCCCCACCACTTCCTCTGGCAAGGTGTTCCACTTGCCCACCACCCGTTCCTGAAGAAATTCTTCTTCACGTTTCCTCTGAATCGTCCTCCCTCCAACTTCATCCCATGCCCTCTAGTCCTGGAACATCTTTTTCGCTTAAAAATAGTGTATTCCGGCATCCTGTTCCTCCCTGTAAGATATTTAAAAAGTATAAAAACCTCAACTGCATTTTTTAACTCCCCCCAAGAAATCTGTCCATCTTTTTAAAGCAGACTACCCACCCTTACCTACCAATTGTGTATTATCTGTTTACATTTAAATCATTTTCTCTCAATGATATCAATTAATTTAATATGCTTTGGTTTATGGTCACTTGTGTGCTAACTTCAACCAGTACCAGAGTTCAGTCAAACTGAAACATGTTGCTCAGATCCCTGCTACCAGCTCAGGAGTTCAGTTAGACTCACTTGAACAAACACGAGTGCCACTGAGAGTAGCAGTTTCTTCCAGAGGCACTTGTGTTTATTCAACAGGAATCTGACTGAAATCTGAAACCAAGGCTAAGCACAGCATCCCATTTCAGTGTAACTAAAAGGAGGTTAATAGACAAGTGGCCACAATCAGATTGCTGCATTGTTAAATTACTACCATGGGGAGGTGATATATAAAGAATAATGTATGGGTAGGTGGTTATAACAAGAATTTTACACCCCCCGAGGGGTGGGATGCCACATAAACCCTGAGAGCGAAGCTCAAGGGGTTTATTAAGGCATCCCACCCGAGGAGATGTGTAAAATCGGAGTTTTACAGACCTACCCATCCTTAATTTTTGTATAATTGCTGGGGATAGTTTTTTTTGCCATAGCAATTATACAAATTAAATGTATTTGTCTTGCAAGTTGAGCCGCGGACCATTGGGGTTTTAGTGCGGTCCGTAGCGGCTCCTAAATGGAAGCTTTTTTCCCACTCCCATTTGCTGTACCAGTAATAATTTTGGTTTTTCAGAAAAAAAGAGAGAGAGAACTTACTGCTGACCTCTTCGGTTGGGGAAGTTTGCAGGCAGCACTGAGGAGCAGAGATGGCGGGGAATGGGGCAGAGCAGTGGAAGATCACATTTGTCGCATGCACCGAACTAGGGAAAGCACTAGGGAAACTGGGCGCATGTTCGTCATTATAACCAGCTGGTTATAACGACAGAATTATAACCTGGTTTCCAAATGGGAGAAAGTGCTCCCCAGTTATTATAAAAATATATACAGATATTACACAGCTTGGAGGTGAGGGTGGGTACACTGATTTATAATGATGAGGGGGGGCTATTAAAAAATGTTCTAGTATTTTTATTTTCAGATGTATAATTTTAAACAGGTAAAGTTATATATAGCTGAGAAGTGTAGTGGGTTATTTATAAGTTTAAAAAGTATTGTTGAGGTTTAAAGTAGGTGACGTGGGAGTGAGGTTAAATTGTATATTGTTAGCTAGATGGAAGGTGTCCATCTTCCATGTGACTTCATTTGCTTTGTTTGATATGCCAGTGTTTTCTTATAACTAATAACAGCCCTCGAGTTCCAGGGAGCGGAGGGGCTCCAAGCTGCCAGCGGGTCAGCGGCGCCTGCATAGCCGACCGGGGTTCCAGGAGGCCAGGAGAAGCAGGCAGAAAGGTACGGGCAAAGCCGCAAAATTTTTGCCCTCCCCCCTCGCGGTTGATTCTTTTTTATACACTTTCTCCCGCCATTTCTTAATCCACGCCCACATCTATTTCCCTTCCTCCCTTAACTCATACCTAACCTCCACAATGCTACTTTGCTTCCTTTTGCTCCTGAGCCTTTCATCTCCCCCAATCCTTTATGATATTTATGATATACCCCTTGTCATGATGAATAAGTTAGTGAATACGATCTGCCCACTCCTGCCATCCACAATGGACAACCACGGATTCCTTATTCACCTCGAACCACTTTTACACTGCAACCCCTGGGGTATCCCACATAAAGCCTCTCTAACAATTCAACACTCCTAGCACCTCTACATGTATCCTGGCTTTATATTAACCCACTATGCCTGTCCATCAGATTATTATGCTATGATAAAATTGCACCTATATATCAGGACCGCTCCCATCACACAGCAGGCACCCAGGAATAAGAGGAAACGCTCTGACCACTCACTATCCCTGTCCCTTGGTGCCCTCCTCAAATTAATCTTCTTCCTTCTGATCTGCATTGGTACTATTGAAATAAATCCTGGCCCCATTGAAAGTTTCTTTTCCCCTGCTGATCTATCCTCCATAAATGGCCTAAGCTTCCTACATTTCAATGCCTGCAGCCTCTTAAAAAATTCTCCTTAATACAGGTGGGTGGCACATACTCTGCCTGACTTTCTGGTCATCTCTGAATCTTGGCTCAGACCTTCAACAAAAGACAGTGTTGTAAACCTTCCTAACTATCAGCTCTTCAGAGCAGATCACCCTTCCAGGGGAGGCGGGGTGGCCATATATATTAAGGACACCATCTCTGCTACCTGCCTCATCAATACATCCGAACCAAAGGAATTTGAATGTTTGTCAATCAAAATATCCCTTCCTAACTTGTCTTCATTTAAATTGATTGGCTGCTATAGGCCCCCCCTCTGCAGGCCTCAAACTACTATCTCATCTGGGGTCAATAATCAATCAAGGCCCTGAAGATACCATCATCCTTGGTGATCTGAATTTAAACTGGCTATCTAATGTATCTGCACCATTGGTAACCTTTTGTGACACCTATGGCTTTACACAACTAATTAAAGACCCAACCAGGGTTAACCTAAAAAACCCTAGCAACAGCTCACTCCTGGATATTATGTTGGTAAACAAGCCTTACTTATATTCGCATGCAGGAGTACTACCAAATGATGTAAGTGATCATTGTCCTATAGCTGGCATAAGATCTACACTCAAACCACCCAATCCTGCAGAATTTGTCCTCAAAAGGTCAAAAAAGAAGTTCAACATCCCAGGATACCTCCATGACTTGAATAATACAATATACTGGCAAGATTTCTACCTTACAGCCTCAGTTGAAACAGCTCTCCAGACCTTAAAGGACATTATCACTAATGCTCTCAATATTCATGCACCAATCACCAGTATCAGAACTAAAGCAAGATCCTGCCCTTGGTTCACCACTGATCTTAAAGCAGCCTTTGTTAACCAGAGATAAACTGTGGAAAAAGGCAAGAAAACAAAGGATACCAGAGACTGCTAAATTTCAGAAAAGCAAGAAATTCATGTACAAAACAAATAAGAACTGCAAAGCTGCCTATTATAGAGCTGAATTGGATGACTCCTATAATAACCCAACCAGACTCTGGGAACTATAAAAGGAATTCTGCGCCAAAACTCTACTCCTGCCTTAACCTCCAAACTGCTACTCAATGATACAGAAATTACGGGCAAACAAGAAATCCTAAATACCTTCAATGACCACTTCACCACAGCTGGCCCAGCATTTGACTCATCACCTGCAAATCTCCTGAGATCTTCCTTGAACCTTCAATCCACTGTGGGACAAAGAGCTACATCAACTTTTCCTTCAACCCAATACCCTTGAAAGAAGTGGAAGACCTCCTCTCTAATTTAGATACTTCTAAGAGTGCAGGTACAGACTCCCTGGATCCCTACTTCTTAAAATTGCATCACACGTCTTATCTGCCCCTCACTCATCTCTTCAATCTTTCCCTCACCACTGGATCCATTCCCTCCACTTGGAAAACAGCTCAAGTAGTTCCATTACTTAAATCTGGTGATCCCATGGACCTCAATAATTACAGGCCATTTCCATCCTATCAGTACTATCCAAGATGCTAGAAAGTTAGTAAACTCACAATTAAGGGACTACCTGGATAACAATAACCTCCTAAATTCAGCACAATCAGGATTTAGATCAAGGCATAGCACCATTTCGGCCCTAGCCAAAGTAACCAACGATTGGCAGATTGCCATGGATAAGAAGAACAGTACCTGTGCTGTGTTCCTGGATTTGAGTAAAGCATTTGACACAGTGGATCATGAATCATTAATCACCTCCCTTGGATCAATAGGGCTGGATTCTCCCTCACTCAACTGGTTCAAGTGCTACCTATCAGACAGGTCACAACTGGTAAAAAATGAAAATTACCTATCCACCTTAAAACCACTACTAAGAGGTGTACCATGAAGGCTCGATTCTTGGCCCCATCCTCTTGCCATTTATATTAATAATATTGATGCCAATCTCACTCAATCCAACATTCATCTGTTTGCTGATGATACTGTATTATATGTCAGCAATCCTTCATTACCTAAAGCCTGTGAACTGCTACAATCTGAATTCTCCATCCTGCAACACAATCTACTGGATAAAAAGCTACTTCTAAATGCCAAAAAAACAAAAGCTATGTTCTTTGCCACAAAGAGTTGCTCTGCCACTACCCCATCACCCACTACCCTACAACTATCCACCTTACTTGGAGAGAAGCTGGAATTCGTTGATAACTTCAAATACCTTGGAGTCTGGATTGATAACAAGCTTGACTATTCTGTCCATATTGAGGAGCTACTAAAAAAACTGAGACAAAGGCTTGGTCTATTTTTTAGAATAAAGCACTACCTCAACAGAGACTCCAAAAAGATTAATCCAGGCATCATTCATATCCCTCATTGACTATGCTGACTTTCTCTATGGCCATTGTTCCTCCCCTCTTAAATAAGCTGGACACCTATATCACAGGTCCATCAGATTTATTACTGACCTTCCCTCCAGCACCCATCACTGCTTCCTTTATAAGGCAGTTAACTGGACATCATTACAACACAGAAGAAATAGGAATGCTGCAATTTGGATATTCAAAGCTTTATCAGGCAAACTACCCACCTATATCACAGACTGTTTTACCGAATTACTTCTAGGCCATACAACTTAGGATCAGCAAACTTATCATTCTAAAGGTCCCCAATGCCTGCACCGGTTTGGGAGGGCCGCTTATCAGCTACTCACTAGCAGTTGCATGGAACTCACTCCAAAACCATGAAGCTAAATAGCCTCTACCTTTAACATCCTTCAAAGATTATTCTCCACCGTATTCCCAGAACTCTGCAATTGCTTCAACAAGGCCTAATCCCCGACCTACCACCCCCACCCCTTTTCCGTGTTCCATTATGCTAGCTCTACTTCTCTTTTCCAGTCACCTGATATACTCTCATAAAAGCCAATTAGGACCTATAATTTATACATTATGCCTGCTATACCCATTGCCTTCTTTTCTTACAGGTTAAATGGTTTTAATGTGCCTTGTATATATGTAAATTGTTATATATTAGCACTTTATGTCATTGTACTACTGTTTATGTTTTTCTTGTCTATGTAATAATACTTGCACTTCTTGACCACTCAGGTCCATCTTGTAAATGAGCTACGCTCAATGATGTTCGCCTGATTAAATAAAGATTTTGATTGATTGATTGATTGATTGATTGACTAATGCATCCTGGATGGTGTCAGATGAAGCCATTTGTAACTAGATGTCACAGTTTCATGCACGACAAATTGCAATAATTACCACTGGATTATATTGGTTCCTGCTGTATCCTGCAATATATCATTGGCTGAAACTCTGATACTAAGTTTCATCCTGTGGGCAGCACTGTATGTACTGCAACACCAAAAGAAGATGAAACATTACTAAAAAATTGTAAATGCAGATAAGGCAACTGGGTCTGATGAAATGATTCCAAAATTCATGAAGGAGCTAGCAAAGGAAATATCCATACCAATGGCATTATTTTATTAAACAGTCAGTCCAAATGCACTACAGACTACTAGAAGTTCTATTTAATGAGTCTGTCAGATCTGTGTATCTGCCTGATAACTGGAGAGTGGCTAATGTGGTACCAATACTTAAACAAGCATTTATCAATGCCGAACGTTTGATGCTTTGCTCCAGCACATCCTCAGATGTTACATGGGCACTTGGGCTGTGAGTGCAAGGAATGTTGGTGACTGCCAACAGCTCTCTTACAGGATGCTATGGACAACACTGAGCATGGGGGATTCACTTTGGAAAAAAAATCCATTTTGTTTTTTTACACCTAGACAAATATTGAGGGTACTGAATAGACAGGGGACTGGATTCACAAAACTTTCAGAAGGTGCAAAACCTTCCCTAAGTCCCCAAAACTGCCGTAGCCATGGAAAAAAAGGGGAGATTACTCTAAGTGCTATTCACAAAAACCTCCGCAGCTGTGGAAAAAAACACTATGGACTGTGGAAAAAAAGTGCAGCTGCGGAAGTCCCTGAGGAAAAAAAGATGAGAGATAAGTAAGGCACATCCCCTGAAGGGCTATTCTCAGCTAGGTTTTTCCGCAGCTGCAGAAAAAATGTTACACACAGTGGAATGAGTTGTAACTGTCCCTCAGCACACTGCAGTAGTGCCCCAACAATTGGAATCAATTAAGGTGGAGGTGAGGCACAGGTAATAGCATCCCAGATAGTATAGCAGTGGCTGATGCTACAGCAACAAAACCACACATTGCCATGCTATGGCAACAGGCAACAACCACCAGACCCAGTGCAGCCCATGACGGAGCCCCACAGGCAGTAGAGCCTGACCAGCCAGCAGTGAGTGCTACCCCCGCAGGCTATAGGAACACCCAGGGAGGGATGACCAGCAGGGACAGTCAGCCACTGTGGTGCCATGGTATTGCTGGTACCTGTGGTGCTGCAGTGGTCCCAGTTGAGGGACTGGTTGCTGGTATCTTTGTGGGTGCTGTCAGCCTCATACTATGGCAGCAACGTTAATGTCTGCTGCTTCAGCTACTTGTTGTACTATTGCTGTCCCTCCTCAGCCATTTCCACAGCTGTGGATCCGCAGCTACAGATTCGCAGCACTTGCAGAATTCCCTCAGCTGCGGGATTTTGTTTAAGAATATCACGCAGCTGCATTTCCACAGTGCTGCAAGCCTTTTTCCTGCAGCTGTGGGATTTTTACTGTTCTTTGAGAATCCTGCCCCTGGTATTTAGGAGAATAATAACTGTCTCGAGTCTAGGAGAGGGCTGTTGCAGAGGATCACCATGGACAGAAGGCAAATACTGGGGTCACTGTGAGAAAGATGGAAGGCAAAACTTGAGCACAAGAAAAAGGAGAATACATGTAGGGATCTGCCAGTTATTCTTTTTTATTGAATTTCAACATATGTAACATCCTAACAACAAGGATTACCATGTTAAGATCTATGCATCACACAGACAATGGCAGGTCTTGGCATATATGCAAGGGCTAAAATGGGAAGGTACAGGTAGCATGCAGGGGAGGGGTATGGAGGGCTAGAGAATGAGAAGGGGAACAGAAGTGTTATGGGAGGAGGGGTGGTGACAAATGAAATAATGGGGGAGAGGCAGGAGTGGATTGCAAAAGTTGGTGACATCCATATACTCACAGTTCTATACTGTAAGTGTGGGTTCACCTTTCAAATTTGATTCATAAATATAGACACACAAAAGTTTAGAATGAATATGTGTCTTTGTCTATTAACATTGTTTGCAATATACACTTGCTGGTGAAAAGAAACAGAGTTATATTATGATTTTTTCTTCCTGTATGTAAAAGTAGCCATAGTAAGGAGATTAAGTTCCATACTACTAGCAACAAGAGAGGCAGACAAGGGTTAAAACAGAGTTGCTAGTTTAGCGGAAAGAAAGGGTGTAAGCTGAGACATCATTGCTGTAGTTTCAAACTGCCTACAGAGTGGTAATAAAAACATTGGCACAACAGTACAAACTTTCTGAGATTCCCCCAGTTCCATATAGTCTGTTCAGGTTGTCACTGCTGCTCAAGGTGTTTTACCTTTAATTTACAGGATTGTAAAGACAGGCTGCCGGTGTTCACAATCGATCAGCTGTTTGTTAAGTGGCTTCATTCAAATCAAAGGGCTGAAGCCCTCTCTGATTTCAGCAGCTTGGTTTTTTGAAGTCCAAGCGGTTGAAGAGTGGTATCACAGTTAAAGTGCATGGTCATTGGACTATACTGCTGAGCCCCTACTGTTTTGCACTGCAATAGGCTCACAGTGACACACCCCTGAAATCCCCTTACACTGAAGCAAAACATTTGGTGCACAAGTGCATCAAACGTAAAAAGGCTCTACGGTAGAACCAGGGAACTAGTGGACAGTGAGCTTAACTTCAATACTGGGGAAACTGCTTGAGATCAAACAAAATTGCCAAACAATTACAAAATAACAACTTGGAGTTAGTGGTCCAGTAGGCATTCTGTTTGGGGAAACTTTACTAAAAAGATGTCATTACATTTTCTGACAATGTCATTGTAATAAGCATGAAGAAGAAGATATCTGCATTTCTTTATTTTTTTTTTGTTTCTGTTTTGTTTTTATTTATTTATTTGTTTGTTTTTGTTAACCAGGTAAGCACACTAGACAACAAGTGCCTATTTTCAGGTGCGACCCAGGAGATTACAATACAGAAACATAGTACATTGTCAGGGTAACATACAAGCCCACATACAAGTGGAACCAGAGTGCAATAGAAACATGATACAGAGTCAAAATAGAAACATGATACAGAGTCAGGGTAACCATACTGGCCCACGTACAAGTGGTATACCTCTCAACTGTTCCTGATTTTCAGGGATGTCCCTGATTTTGCCTCAAAATTTTACTCTGTCCCTCCTAAAAATTGTGCTTCCGTGACCAAACAGCGGGAGTTATAAGCACAAACTAATGTCAAACATTAAAGTTACAGACTTGTTCTTCTTTAGAAAATGCATTTTACACTAAGCCCTTTATTCTACCAGCTTCCTGAGTGGATATCTCCAATTTTGAAGAAGTGTCCCTGATTTTGGTCCTTTGTCCCTGATTTTTTTAAGCCCTGTCCCTGATTTATGAGGCAGGAGGTTGAGAGGTATGACAAGTGGGTGGGACAGCACACAGTACACATTGCATTCCATAGTAAAGAAGGCAGTACATCCACAGGGTACATTAGCAGCATGGGGAGGTAGAAAATCAACAGGTAACAACAAGGCAGAGTGTAGGCAGTACGTCAGCAAGGTACATAACTTTAGGGTCACCTCTGAATTATAAAATGCTTCTACAGTATATAGGGACTATGGTAACGCTATTATTTTCCATCGGGGTAGAAATCTGACAGTTTATCACATGCACAGTCTTGTTCATTGTGTGTATTTTGTGGGGCCCATCTGGACTTATATACATACGTTATACTGTTCCATTCCTCAAGAACCACATTCAAGAACCTTGTTGAGCCGTGAACAGCGATAAACTAGAGCACCCAATGAAGACACACATTGAGGTAGTCCATGGATGCAACAGCAGTGTGGGCAAATTCATGGGTGTGGAGGCTGGTATGCAAAACCCTAGGGGGTGATCAGATCTACTTCAGAAGGAGACACAATGGACCCATGAACTGAGAGCCCTACATCTATCAGACTTCAGTGAAAAAAATGACAGGACACCTTACAGTACCTATGGGGAAAAATAGTCACTTGAACTCTTTCAGCCCCTCCCCATCTCCATCCCTCTTTTTAATTACCTTAATGTAATGTATCAAATGTAAAATCTGTAAACTTTGAAGAAATGAATGCTATAAATAATGAGTGACAATACATTCTCAACTACTAAGCCGTAAAATCTTTGGATGTCATGCTTTAACCTCATTGCTAGTTAGTTTAGACACCTGGGGCCCACTACTGGAAAAGGGGCAAAGCACAGCACAAAGGTTTGCACTGCACATGCCCCCGCCCATAACTCTGAGTATGCTGTATTCAGTCAGACAGCTATTCCACTGAATATAGAGGCATGTTAGTGCAGTGCTAAGTTGAGTAGTGCTGCTCCAACTTGGATCTGGGAAGTGCAGAAAACAGAGCCCCCAGACCCACTAGTGCCAGGAGCCTCAGGCACAATATTCAGCCAGCAGCATGCAGCTGAGCCCATGGGGCATGGAAGGCTCTAAGGGGCCATATGCAGCCCATTATGGACTCATTTACAGGGGAAGTGGCAGCAGGTTTGTGCCCTTGTGAGCAGCCCCACCCACTCCAATCACCCATCTCCATACAGGACTGCCCATTCCCTGGTGTCTAGTAGCTCTCCCTATCCTCTTATCCCCAGCCCCATAAAAAACATAACATTCCCTGGTGTCCTGTAGTCCTCCCTGTCCCCAGATCCCTGGCCCCGTTAAAAATAAATCAGTTCCTGGTGTCCAGTAGTCCCACCATCCTCTGATCCCCGGCCCCATTAAAAATAAATCAGTCCCTGGTGTCCCACCATCCTCTGATTCCCAGCCCCATTAAAAATAAATCAGTTCCTGGTATCCAGTAGTCCCACCATCCCCTGATCCCCGGCCCCATTAAAAATAAATCAGTCCCTGGTATCCAGTAGTCCCACCATCCTCTGATCCCTGGCCCCATTAAAAATAAATCAGTTCCTGGTATCCAGTAGTCCCCCCATCCTCTGATCCCCGGCCCCATTAAAAATAAATCAGTCCCTGGTGTCCAGTAGTCCCACCATCCTCTGATCCCCGGCCCCAATAAAAATAAAGCAGTCCCTGGTGTCCAGTAGTCCCACCATCCTCTGATCCCCGGCCCCAATAAAAATAAAGTAGTCCCTCATGTCCAGTGCTCTCCCTGTCCTCCGATCCCTGGCCCTGTTAAAATTAAAACAAACCCTGGTGTCTAGTGGTCCCCCAACCTCCGATCCATTTCCCCTGTCCTCTGAGCCCTAGCCCCATAAAAAACATAACATTCTCTCATGTCCAGTGGTGTCCCCATCTTCTGATCCCTAGCCCCATTAAAAATAGAGCAGTCCCTGGTGTCCAGTGGTCCCCCGTCCTCCAATTCCTGGCCCTGTTAAAAATAAAACAGTTCCTGGTGTCTAGTGGTCCCCTCAACCTTCAATCAATGGCCCCACTAATAATGAAACATTCCCTGATGTTCAGTGGTATCCCCCCACCCTCCGATCCCCATCCCTGTAGGTTTCCAGACAGACCCTTGTGTCTAGTGGCACTCTCCACTCTCTGATTGCTCATTGCAATTTCTTAAAAGAAGTCCCTGGTGTCTAATGACCCCCCATTACCATAGTGACTGGCACCATGGGGAGCCCATACGGTGACTGGCACTACCATCCTCTTACCATCTCAGCTGGTCACCATATGCAATGATAGGTAGCGTGCATCCTGTGTACTGTAAAGGGAGGGCATGTACTGTCTACAGTAGACTGTATGCAAGCACTCTTTACAGTACGCAGGACATTCACGCTCTGTCATTGCATATGGTGGTTGGTCGAAGTGGTGAAATGAGGGTTGTTGTGCAGCTCACCACATGGGCTTCTTGTGGTGCCAGCAGCTATGGTATGGGGGGTGGCGGGGTGGTATGCCTGGTGTGGAGGGGTTGCTAGATACCAGGGATTTCTTTTAAGAAACTGTGGTGAGTGATCAGAGTGTGAGGGTGCCACTAGACACCAGGGACTATCTGAAAGCCTACAGGGAAAGGGACTAGAGGGTGGGGGTACCACTGGACACCAGGGAATGTTTTATTATTACTGGGGACTGGGATTGGAGGACAGAGGGACAACTGGATATCAGAGACTGCTTTATTTTTAATGGGGCTGGGGATCAGAAGACAGGGGGCCACTGGACACCAGGGACAGTGTTATTTTTAATGGGGCTGGGGATTGGAGGACAGGAAGTGCCACTAGACACTATCTTGTAACCTATGGAGACAGGGCTTGAGGGTGCCACTGGACACCAGGGACTGCCTTTGCATGTATGGGGATGGGGTCCAGAGGATGGAGGGTGTCACTAGACACCAGGGAGCAGGTATGCTCCCCCAACCACCAACTTGGTTGTTGGTTATAGTGGCCCTAACAGCCATTAGGGTTGCCTGAAGTAAGTCAGGATTTTCTTCGTTCTATTTGTGCTGCACAAAGTGGCCTGTGCGAACCCTTCTGCACAGTGCAAATGCACCTAATTTAGCACTGTGCCTTTACTCATGTCCCTGCCCTTCCATCTGCCCACTGAACACACTGGGCCAGATTTTCAAAAGGTGGCACAGGGCTTACGTCAAGCCCTGCCCCACGGGACTTAGGTTTTGGCAGTGTGCCAAACTCCTTTGCCACAACTGCACCCAATTTTTCAATTTCAGGTGCAGTTGCGGAAGTTTCCATGATTTATGGCAGCTTGAGCCAGATATCTGGTGCAAGCTCTGTAACAAAGACCCCCAGGAGTGGCGAATGCTAGACCACAGAAATGTGGTCTAAGGTGCCGTGAATGGCACAAGGGATTGAAAATCCTGTTTGCTGGCCACAGACTGCCACAAGCCTCGTGTGCCATATATTCAGCGCACCAGGGGTTTGCAGCAGTCTTGGTGTTTTGAAAATCCGGCCCATCATCTTTTAGTGCACATGTTATCCATTTTAGGACTTGCACCTTCTCCCTTTGAATATTGCGCTCAGGCACAAACTCCACATAAACGATGCATAATGACTTTGCCCACCAGGCAAACTTTTGAATATCTGGAGTTTCTGGACCATGGTTTCTAGCTAAATAGTAATGAAGTTGTTTTAAAGTTTAATGCTGACTATACTGTACTTGCAAAAATGATATTTTCCTATATTGGTCTGGGCATGTGTCTTGTTTTGCTCTGATTTTCCTTTTCCCATTTCTTCTCTTTTCTTTTTAGGCAAAACTTTCAGAACCAGGACTTATCGGACTACAAAAAAAGCATGTTCTCTTATGGACTTTTTTCTACAGTTCATTTTTGTCTAAAGCTGATTGTATTTGTCAATAAAGAATTCAGTTAGGTTCAAAGAATATTGGCAGCCTAGCTTGGACTGGAATCAATTATTTAGACTGTTAGAATTTTCCCAACTTAACCTGTTTATTTTTTTGCTTTTGGTCTTTTGCATTTTGCTTTTACATTTTTGGTACTTACTTCAGTTAAATCTCGCTATCAGAGCAAGGACATAACTGAGATGACTGAGGCAGCTAAAACATTTCATAAGTTCAGTATGGGGATGAGGTACAGTGAGGAGCTAGTCAGTTGTGGTGACTGTGGGGTGTTCTTCTCAAGAGTTATGGAGTAAGGGGCACTGCCCCATTTGCAGGAACTTTGCAGAACTCCATTCTCAGCTAGTAGCAGCAAGAGAAGAGATATCTGTACTGTATCACTGGCTCAGTTAAAGCCCACACCCCACATTCTCACTCCCCCAGAGGCTCACTAGTCCAGGGGGCTACACAGTGGTGGGAGGAGGGGAAAGGGAGGCAAGGGTAGCCACAAGGTGGTTGAACAGCCCCACACCATCCTTATGACAAATCACTTTGTAGCCCTGAAGGAGACTCAGGTACCTGACTCCGGGGGGGAGACCTCTGAGTCAGTCAGGAGTAATGGGCAGGACAACATGGTGGCAGCCGGGGAGGGGTCAAGCAGGAGGAAGTCAGCCATGAGAATCTTAGTTATCAGGGACTCAAAGATCAGGTGGCAGAGAGGGTGGTGGGAGAAGGGTTGGATGGGTGGGGGATGGTCAGTTGCCTTCCTGGTACATCAGCGGTTCAGAATTTAGACAAGATAAGAAGGATGGTGGAGAGGAGAGGGGTGTGGGGGTGCTGATATACTTGGGTGACAACTATTGGAAAATCAGCCTATGGAGATGGTGAAGCAGCACTTTAGCAGACTGAAGGACAGATTAAAGGCACACTTGGCTTCCCTGGCCTTTTATGAGGTCCTCCCTATGTGGAGTAGGGTGGGGGAAAGAAGGCAAGAAAGTTAGCAAGGTCATATTTCTAAAGTATCCTTTCTCTGAGGCTCAGGGCACTGTACAAATACAGGCAGATGAGGAGGGAAAAGAGTTAATAGTAATTAAATTGATAATTTAGATAAAAGACAGAGTTCTAAGTGCCAAAAGCTTCTATAAAAAAGTGCACTTTCAGACCCCATTTAAAGGCTTCCACCAAAGGGGCCTCCCTCAGAGACATGGGAAGTGAGTTCCACAGGACCAATGCTGCCACCTCAAAGGCACAATCTCCGAATATTTTTAATTTGACCCTGGGAACCACCAAGAGGCCCTTCTTGGCAGAACACAGGGAGTGCATGGGGTGGGCAGGAGTCAGAAGGTTGTGCCAATAGCCTGGACCCAAACTGTATAGGGCCTTATAGATGAGTAACCCACCTTGAAGGAGATCCTCCACCTAACCGGCAGCCAGTATAGACCACAGAGAACCGGTGTTACATGATAGGACCTCAGAAGGCCCATCAGCAACTGGCTGCTGCATTCTGCAACAGCTGCAGGTGATGCAGGACCGCTCCACTGACCCTGAGATATAGAGCATTGCAGTAGAAGATCCTAGACATCACAAAAGCATGCACCAGTGATGGTAGGTCATCTGGAGGGAATAAGGCTCTAATCCGGGTGATATTCCTAAAATGGTAAAAAACAATCTGGACAACGGTTGAGACCTGAGCCTCATGTGTCAGTCCACTGTCTAGGATCAGGCCCAGATTTGTCACTCTTGCAGATGCCAAGAGAGGAATCATTCCAAGCATCAAGTCTGTTTCAGCCCTCATGGCATCCACCTCCCTCCTGCAACCTGGCTCAATCTAAGCTAATGGAGACTATCCTGAAGGAGAGGCTGGTGGCCCTCCTAGAGGCCAAAGGACTACAGGACAGCAGACAGCATGGCTTCATACATGGCAGATCCTGCCAAACCAACCTGGTCAAGTTCTATGACTGGGTAACTAGGCAACTGGACAGGGGCCATGCAGTGGATGTCCTGTATCTGGACTTCAGTAAGGCATTCGACTCAGTGCCACATGGAAGGCTGGGAAGGAAGTTAGTAGGCAAGGGCGGGTAAAGCTGGTGAAATGGGTAGAAACTGGCTGCAGGGAAGGCAACAGAGGGTGGTGGTGGGTGGGAGCTCTCACACCCAAGGGCAGTGACGAGCGGTGTCCCACAGGGCTCGTGTTGGGACCAGTGTTGTTTGGGATATTCATTGCAGACATATCATGGGACATCAAGAGCAAGATCAGTCTGTTTGCTGATGATACCAAGGTTGGCGAGTGGTGGATGACCTAGGGGATGGCAGGGGTTGCAGGATGATCTGGCAAAGCTTGAAACCTGGTCAGACACCTGGCAACTGGGCTTTAATGCCAAAAGTGCAAGGTGCGGCATTTTGGGATGAAAACCCAGGAGGAGTTACCAGCTAGGGGAGTGCAGCTAGCCCAGACAGAGGAGGAGAAGGATCTGGGTGTGCTCATTACAGGGTCAATGAACAACTTGGCACAATGTAGGAAGGCAGCTGCAAAGGCGAACAAAATGCTGGGTTGTATTGCAAGGGGTATATCCTCGAGGAGGGAGGAGGTGATTCTGCCACTGTATAGGTCATTAGTTAGACCACACCTGGAGTACTGCATGCAGTACTGGTGTCTGTATCTGAAGAGGGACATTAAGTTACTGGAGGGGGTGCAGCGCAGGGCGACAAAGATGATCAAGGGGCTGAGGGACTTATCATACGAGAGGAGGTTGAAGGAGTTGAACATGTACTCACTGGAGGAGAGGAGAGACAGGGGTGACATGATTGAAACCTTTAAATACATTTAAGGAATAAACAAGATGGGTACAGAGGGGCTGTTCAAAGTAAGGGAGGGAAGGGCCACCAAGGGCCATGATATGAGACTGGAGCGAGGAAGGTTCAGGAGGGAGATGAGGAGACACTTTTTTACAGAGAGGGTGGTGGCTGGGTGGAATGCATTACCTGCAGAAGTGGTATGCAGTAGAACAGTGGACAGCTTCAAATGAGGATGGGACAGGACAAGGGGAAGGGTTAATGAAGGGGAAGGGTGGAAGGGAGGGGCAGCTGCAGAATAAGGGGTGCTAGCTGCACATTCGAGCAGACTTGATAGACCTCTAGGCCTTTATCTGCTGGCAAATTTCGTATGTTTGTAATCACCGGCACCTCTGTCTTACCCGGGTTGAGCCTCAACCAGTTAGTGGATATCCTGTCCTGGATCTCAATAACATATTTGTTTACCACCACAAACACATTACAAGTCTTGGGTGCAAAATTTTTTTTTTATTTATTTTAAACCTTTGTTTACCAGGTAAGTGCAATGAGCCAAGGCCCCTTTTCATGTACAACCTGGGACCATAAATATACAGTCAAGATGTTATAAAAATTATTAAACATACAATACAAACATTACATTAATAGCAATTGCTAATATTCAATACACATAATAACAACTCACTCAAAAACATTGACAGTGCAATTTGCAAGAAAATAATTCTTTAGCTTAATTTTAAAAGTTTGATGGGTAAAATTCCCATGTAATAAAATAGGAAGCTCATTCCAATTTTTAGCTGCAGAACAAGAAAAAGAACCATCCCCCATTTTAGTCTTGGTTTTGGGAACATTTAATTTTATCTGACAATTTGACCAAAGTTCCCTTAAATTTATCTTAATTGATAACAATGAATATAATGGAGAATTTGTACCCTGGTGAAGAATATTATCAGTCAGGGAACAAAGACTATATAGACAATTAAGCCTTGGCAGAAGCCAGGCAGAAAGTCTACAGTATATAGTTCACAATGATGAGTCGAATAAGGCAATTTGAAAGCAAATCTACAGATGCCATGAAACATAGAGGTAAGGAGAGATGACTCTCTCTTAGACAAATTTGAAAAAAGAAATTAATTATAATTTAACTGGGGAAGTAATACATCCCTGGCTATTGCCTTCCTAGCTGGTAGGGTTAACAAGGATTGAAACTTAAACAAAACACCCAATCTCTGATTTACTTGACGAGAAATAAGATTTACATGATTGGAAAAGGTTAAATTTTGGTCCAGCAGGACTCCCAGATATTTAAATTGTTTTACCTGCTCTGTTTTATTTCCCAGTCTATCCATTATCAACAAATTCTGAGCTCTACTAAGTCTTACTCTAGACTCAAAAAGCATACATTTGGTTTTTGTACTCTTAAGTGCCAAATGATTCCCCTGTAACCAACTACACAATTCACCAAAGTCCTTACTTAAAGACTCATTTATTAATTCCACTGAAGCTGAACGTTTATACAAAATAATATCATCTGCATAAATCAGACAATGCGTACATTGCAGTAGGGATGGGACAATATCCACAAATAAGGTAAACAAAAGTGGCCCCAGGACAGACCCCTGGGGCACCCCCTGTTGTAAATATCTATAAGCAAAAAAGGCTCCATTTAATCCTACTTTTAAAGGCCATTCAATCAGATAACTATGAAACTAATCAAGTGATGTTTCTGCTTGACTATAGTTCCAGAACGTCCTGATCAGCAGGGGATGGTTCACTGAATAAAAGGCCTTGGACAGGTTCACGAACACAGCACCAGTGAGCAAACTTTCATCCATGGCTACACTGGTGTGGTTCATGAACCTGACCAAGGCCGTCCCCATCCTGTGAAATTTCCGAAATCCATGCTGATCAGGAATCCTAAAACCATTATCCTGTAAATAAGCAGAAAGCTGTGCATTAACAAGTTTTTCAAAAATCTTACCTAAAGGTGGCAGAAGAGAAATGGGACGATAATTGTCCATATCCGCTCTACTACCAGATTTATAAATTGGTTTGATTACTGTTTGCTTCCATTCATTAGGGAATCGCCCAGTGAGGAATGATAAATTAAAATTGGAAGTAAGTGGATAGGTAATATATTCAGATATTAGTTTTAAGAACCTAGTCTCCAATTCACTAGCACTAGAGCTAATTGACATTTATTTTAATCATTTGTAAACCTGATGTGGTTCTATAGCTGAAAAATGAAAAAAACTTAAATTTGAAGTATTACAAGACTCCATTTACACTCAAACCTAAATTAAAAGCTTGAGTATATTTGGACAAGTCAAGAAATTTATCCAAAAAAGACTCACGAATCTCCTGAACATCAATCATCTCATGGCCATCCTTAATAAAGACTTCTGAGGTTTCTTTCTTAGATGAATTAATTATAGAATTTACCGAAAACCAAAACTTTCTTGGGTCATTTAGACCCGAGGTTTGTAAGTTCTGAAAAAAAAAAAACATTATTTGCTTTGTCTAATTTTTATTTTACATTCATTTCTGAGCTTCCTATAACTACATGTATTAAAATCTCCCAGTAATTTGGTTACTTTGTAAAGTTTCCAAGTTGCATCTCTTAATTTCATTAAGCAAAGCAAAGGGGCAGTAATCCATTTATTCAAAGTATCCCTAACTCTCCTAACCACTTTAGGAAAATGTTTATTTTGCAACTCCAAGAGAATAGATGTAAAATAACCTACTGCATTATCCACATCAGGAATTGCATCTAAAAAGGTCCAATCAAGCTTTTGTAAATCAACAAGTAGCTCTCCACTTACTTCATTCACAAATTTACGGTAGGATATAAACCCTGGGGGTGGTTTGGGCCTTTTACACCTCCATATGCAGTAAGTGGCCACATGGTCACTTATCACATCAGTAAGTATACCAGCACTGGAAATATTTACCAGTTTATTAACAAGAACCCAATCAAGAGTTGTATGTTTCTGACTCCCCATGTTTATACATGTAAATGTGTGAATAAGCTGAAATAAACCTGCATTGGTTAATAATGTCTCTATACCAGGATCACTTTTAGGGTCCCAATGAATATTAAAATCTCCTGTGATCAAAAGATCACTACCTAAATTGATAGTCGCTACAAGATTTAAAATATCATCCAACCCTTTCTTAGCAGTTTTTGGGGGATTATAAACTGTGCACTGCCTTAATTTGTGACAACCACCTAGTTTCATTTCCAGCAGTAGCCATTCACATTCAGAGGTAGATTTATAGCCAGAGGTTATCTCAACTATTTCCAATCCCAATTTATAATAAACTACAATACCCCCTCCCTTTTATTTTCCACCCCTATCTTTTTGTATTAATTTATAACCTTCAAGAGCAATCAAATTATCACACACTGAGGGTTTCAACCAAGTTTCAGTTACACTGAAAATATCTGGGTCATAATTAGCAACCCAAGCCTCAATTTCAGCTTGTTTTGACATTAAACTTCTAACATTAAGATGGACTAACCTTAAACCTTTTGTTTGCCAATAGCTGTCATGTAATACAACCTCGGGAACTAAAGGTCCCGGATTTGTCTCCACATCACCAGCTAATAGCAAAGTACACCACATAATACAAACCAATGAGGAAGTAAAGGAAAACTTTATCCTTGATATTACAAAGGTAAAAGCCCCCATATCATAAATGGCCCTTTTGTTAAGACAACCCAGCTCCCTCAAAGTTAAGGAAATGCAGTGAGTAGAGGCCTTTAATGAATTAGAAAAAGTAAAATCAGTAAATGATTGAGCTTGTACGTTATATGGAGTAATGGGATTTATAATGAACATTAAACCCTGATCAAGTAATATTAGCCCCATACACCAATACATCATATATATATATATATATATATATATATATATACCTTTAAACCCCCCCCATCTTAAATAACTCAGTCCCCAGCAAAACAGCCTTCCTAAACTCTATGTAATACGTGCTTACACAATCAATACTATACACACGTGGGGTGTTACTTGCATATAGGATGTAGCTCAAATACATGTACAGTTGGGTATCATCGGCATAGCAGTGAAACTCCATACTGTACCATCTAATGATATCACCCAAGGGCAGCATGTATACTGAGAACAACATGGGTGAGAGAACAGACCCTTGTGGAACTCCACAAGGCAGAGACCTAGGGTGAGAGGGAAAACTTCCCATCACCACCCTCTGAGTCCTGCCTGTGAGAAAGGACTTGAACCAGCAGATGACAGTGCTGGTGAGTCCACATAGACCCCTCAGGCAGTCCAACAACACCACATAGTCCACAGTATCAAAACATCCCATCTCCATCCTCTGAGTCCTGCCTGTAAGAAAGGACTCAAACCAGCAGATGACAGTGCTGGTGAGTCCACATAGCCCCCTTAGGTGGTCCAACAACACTGCATGGTCCAGCCGGCCCAGTGGTGCTGAGGGCTGTGGCGCTGGATGCCACACCTCGTGTCATGCCGGCAACCTGGGTTCGGGAATGAGCTCGGGTCATCGGGGGTTGGCAGGAGCAGGAGAGGATTGAGCACCCGGAGAACTGCTCTCCTCTCCTGGGGTTGGGTGGGTTGTGTCTCCCACTGCACTGCGACTCCCAGTGGAGACTAGGGGTATTGCTACTTGTGAGAGCCATTCACAGGTGTATGGAGGCAGCGGTGGATGTCCTGTGGGTGGGTGTAGATGCATGCCCATCGCACGCTGGATGTGATTACACATCCGCACCTCCAGGAACGGGGGAAAAAGGAAAAACCCTGGCACCCAGACAGGTGAAGGTGGGCCTAGTGAACGGCCCCCATGCCTTCTGCTGGGTCTGACCTGGCTGGTCTCCATCTCTCCTCCACTCCCTGGCAGCCTCTCTAGATTATAGACACAGCACCAGAGGAGTTAAAGGTGGTCCCACCTCAGGGGGCTCAGAGCCAGGGGGTGAGGAGGTTGGCAGAGTTGGAGGAGAGTTTCCCGGGGCAGAAGACTGGATCAGGAGGACCTCAGGCTGGGTGGAATATGGCCCTCAGAGTGTCCCACTGGAGAGAGGTCTAAGGGACCAGCGATAGGACGATAAAGAAAGTTAACAAAAAAACAAAACACTGCATGGTCCACAGTATCAAATGCTGATGAGCAGGGCCACTGGAGAATTGTGGAAAAGGTTATCCAAAATTGCGGAGCGTTTTGCAAAACTTGCGGGGGTTCTACTATAGACCCCGAGTGCTTCACAATAAATCTTTTAATGTTTTCTGCAGCATATATTAGTCAGTATAAATTGCTAAATGAATACACTGACACCTGAATATGTTTAAGACATAAAGAAAAGTTTATGTTCCTAACAAGAATACTAAACTGATAAGCTATCATAAGCGTTGCCTATCTTCCAAAATTTAAAAGCATGTGCTTCATACAGTGCTAAATAGATTCTATAAAGTGAACCACAGCAAATAAATATTAAATAAAGCCAGAAGAAATATTTTTTTTTGTTTGTTTCTGACTGTAGAATAATGAAGCCTAATCAACAGCTGTTTACAGTGCTCTGCCAGCTATTCACCCACTTTGGTACAAGAAAAAATAAGCAGACAGAGTGGTGAATAATTGAGTTTTAGTAAAATGTTGTTAAAGTGTTTAATGGTCATAATTTGTACTGTAGGTACTGTACACTATTTTTGAAATCACATATTTAACCATTAAATATGGGGGTTATTGGGGCTGGCAGTATAATCTAGAGGTTAGAGTAACAAACTGTGAATGAGCTGACGACATCTAGCAGACCTGGGTTTGATTCCCACAACCTCCACTTGCATACCGTGTGATTCTGAGCAAGTCACTTAACCTCCTCAGCGCTCCTGGGTTGTACCTGAAAACAGGCACTTGTGCCTAGTGGGCCTTACATGGTTGCCAAAAAATGTGAAAAAATACCAATATATTTTTACTGCATCATACAGCAGTCAGGGCACCCTGTAATTTGCCTTTGTTTTACTCTGGCTGCAATGATTTTGTTTAGTTAAAGATAAATGTTCAGATACATTTTGTGTTTTATAAGCTTGTTTTTAGACTTTAGTCAGGTTTTTATTGTAGTTTTTGCATGTGAGCATCTAGGGGGTAGTTGCTAAGAATGAGATCACGGTTAGCAACTAGCTTATTCAAGTTTAAAATTGGCAGGGTCATCCAAAAATCCTCAGCTTGCTGAATCAAAACTAGTCTGAATGAAAGTATGCTCACAAGGAATAACTTGCCCTGTGACTTACAAAAAGGCTTCATAGTTAGCACCCCATTTAAGTGAATGGGATAATTTGCACCTTTTCTCCCATCTTTTGTTTCAGTCTGTGTGTCAACAAAAAGTTTTCTGATAGACTGCTTCAGCACAAAACAAATGTTAAGTGTTTAAGTGTACTTATGCTTGGCCAGTGGATTTTGAAACCAAACAAGACAAAGATTCAAAAGAAATCAGTGTCACATAAAACCCTTGCTCTACCTTGCACTACATTGTTTCAGCCAAACCCAAGTCTGCATGCAAAATTGTCAATATATTGAGAGTATTTTATTAAAAATGTTAATACTTTTTACACAGTTCAATATAAAAACTCAAAAGTTGCAAGAAATTGCAGAACATGTCAGTTTTTGCGGAGAATGGTGAAAACTGCGGATTCTGCAAAAAAATTGCGGGTGCAATTTTCCAGTGGCCCTGCTGATGAGAGAATGAGGAGAACAGGTGTTGACCCATTCACTCTATCTCTAGTCCTGAGGAGATCATTCTGCACCCTGACCAATGCAGTTTCAGTGCTATGTCCAGGCCTAAATACTCACTGGAGGGACTCATCGATGTCAAAGGCTGTGAAGAGTGCCTCGAGCTGCAGAGCCATAATTTTCTCAGTCACCTTCCCCAGGAAGGGGAGGTTTGAGACAGGTGTATAATTTATCAAGATGTCCAGGACAAGAGAAGTTTTTTTCAGAAGGAGCTTCACCAGTTCCTCTTTCAAGCATCTGGAAACAGCCCCTCCGAAAGTGAGCACCTGATTATCTTGGTGAACACTGTACTCATGGACTCAACACATCCCACTAGAAGATGAGCTGGGCCACAGTCCAGTTCACAATATGTGGACCACAGCTTCGAAATCACCTCACAGACCTCTTCCAATCCCACTGGCAGAAACTCACCCCAGGCCAGAGGATTACTCTCAGGGACGTCCGATGCGCCACTCCTGGGCCAAGGTAGCCCCAGTTAGCGAAATCACCACCGTGACAGAAGTCACCCTGTCAGAGAAGAGCAAAGCAAACTCCTTGCATTTCACTGCTGAGACTTCTCTAACTGGCTGCTGGAAGGCTGGATGGAGCAGCCTGTCTACAGTCTGAAAGAGTTGAACTGGTCTGTTCTTCCCTGCAGCAATCTCCTTGAACAGGTAAGCTGCCTTCTTATGGGAGACTGTCCTGTGATACTCACCGTACTGAGTTCTCAGTGCCAGCCTATCCTTCCCTGACTGAGATTTCCACCAACAATGCTCCAATCTCTGACCTTTGGTCTTCATCTCCTTGAGCTTCCCATCAAAACAAGAGGACCTCAAGCGAGAGATCTTAGGTAATATATAGACAGGCACGATAGAGTTGAGTACTGAGGTGGCAACCCTGCTATAGGCCACCACTGCTTCACTTGAACTAACTGTGCATGCAGCATTCACTGTCAAGAGGTCCATTACTATCATAAGAACCTCTGAGGACAGTCCCTTTAAAGGGCGGTAATGTACCAACTCCACAAGGGAGGGCACACGGGGGAAGGGGGAGCCCAAACAAGAATCGCACTGCACAATGATCTGACCAAATAAGTGGATCAATCTTGAGATCGCTGATCTCAAGCCCAAGTGAGAATACTAGGTCCAAGGCATATCCATGGCTATGGGTCACAGAAGTAACTGCTTGTGCAAAGCCCAGCGATGTCATTAACTTGAGAAAGTTATGTCCAAATTGTGATGATTTGTCATTGAGCCAAGCATTGACGTCACCCAGGACCACCCACCTGGGTGAATCCAACACTGTCAGCAATAAATTTGTGACTTCTTGCATGAACTCCTTCTCATGCCCCAGAGGCCGGTACACAAAAAGAATTCTGCAGCCAGCATCTGGACCCCCACGCATAGCCATGCAGTCAAATAAAGAAGTAGAGCCATCTGGCTGCGCAGAGAAGTTTGGGCTGCATCTAAAGCAGATGGCCACCCCTCCACCCCTGCATTCCCTCCTCAGGCAGTGTACTACAGAGAATCTGGTTGGGACAGATGCTTCTAAGACTGGACCAGTGTGATGTCCCAGCCAGATCTCTGTAATGCAAGCCAGACTGACCAGGGAAATCAAGTCTGCTGCTACTGTGGTCTTGTTTCTGATTGATGTTGCATTACACAACACTGTCCAAAGGGGACTAGGAGTAGCTGCTGGCCCAATGGATACTTGTCCGCTCGGTCCTTTGATAACCATGGGAATGGGTACCAAAACATTTGGCTTCTCCCAAGGTCACATTTTGCCCAAGGGTACCTCCTGGTCTTGACCACCCCAATGTGCCTCTCTTCCACTACAGCCCCAAGACCCTGCTGCCAGCCAGATTGTCTTCTTGCAATTCCCGCCTCCCTGCAATGCCTGATTGCTGCAAGTGGCAGAGGGGGATCAACAAAAGGACAGAGGTCCCCCAGCAGAGATCCCAGGTAAGTAATCCTATGGGGTCCAAAACCTACACACATCCTTCTACAAAATCAATCTAAGAATAATAAACTACCCTTCCCTTCCTTAAAACAACACTAAGACTAAATAAAATAACACCCAAGCAATAAATTGCCCATCCCCAGAACAACACAGTAAAATAGAATAATCCAACAACCCAATGACTCGAAAAATCACCTCACCCACATAAACCCAACTGCCACACCCTTCCACCCCTCCACTACCCAACCCCTTTCTACGCAACCCCCCATTTTTTTCTTTTTTGATAAATTAAAATAACAATGATAAAACAGAAGTAGGAGAGTCCTGGTAGATAAGGTTGAGGAGCAATCAGGGAAGCTAGAATAAGGAGGGATGAGATTGAGAAGTTCACTGGGTGGTTAAATGGATGGTGTCAGGAGATGGGGTACCACTCTGTGTGGGGCTGGTGGGCCTTCTGGGTCAGGAGACTTTTCAAGGATGATGGACTTCACCTGACAAGAGAGGGAGCCCGTGCGTTGGGGCAGAAGTTTGATGTCTTTATTGTACAGTTAAACTGACTGTGGGGAAGACTGAAGCTAGGGGCACCACAGTAATGGGAGAGAGAGGCAAGGGGATCTAGCTAATACTGTCTCTAATCTAGAGTCTTGTAGCAGCACAAGTAGCCAAAAATAAGGTTGATGTTTAGTCTGGGACAGAGGAAGGGACCGAGGAGGGAGGGCTCACCAAGCCAGCAATCATATGAAAAACAAGAACTTAAGGAGACTAGGGAAGAATAAGGGAGAAAACAAAAAGTAAAAGGAGATCAAGAGTTAGATGTGAGGAGGTCGGTCTTAATGCCAGGAGCCTGGGTAATAAAATCAGTGAGCACCAGGCAATGATGGCAGACCCTGAGGTAGACCTCATAGCCATCACAGAAACTTGCGCCTCAGAAAATAATGAGTGGAACCTAGCAGTTCCTGGTTATACAATGTTTAGGAGATAAAGAGGAAAGGTAAAGGGGGTGAAGCCTTACATGTCAGGGAAGGCACTGAGGCTGTGGAAGAAGGAAACTTAAGGGGAAGTAATGGAGACACAGGGTCACTGTGGATGAAAGTCACAGATGCCTCAGGCAAGAAACTGCAGTTGGGGGTAATCTATAAACTGCAAGGACAAGGGAAAGAGAGAGATAGGAAGCTTGGGAAGAGCTAGGAAGGGGAGTGGCAAAGGGGAAGGTAGTGGCAGTGGGTAATCTAAATGTTCCCGATATTGATTGGGATGTTCCAGCTGCTAGGAGCTCTAGAAGTCAAGCCCTGCTGGATACATTCCAGGACTGTCTGCTAGTGCAGCTGGTTAAGGAACCCACAAGGCAAGCTGCCAGTCTCAGTGTCACTCTCACCAACTCAGAAGTGGTAAGAGGTGTGCAACTAGGAGAGCCACTAGGATCCAGTGACCATAACTCTTATTTGGTTTGAACTGGTCCTTGTGACTGGAAAGCCTCAGTTGAGGACTGAGGTCCTTGATTTCAGAAGTACAGACTTCAACAAAATGAAGGAGTTGATCTGGGACAAGTTTGTCAGGGCAGACAGCATCAGGGGTATGGGGAAAGTGGGGGCAATTACGGGGACCATTCTCAAGGCATCTAAGTTATGCATGGGAACAGTAACCAACAGAAACAGGTACAAGAGACCATTATGGTTCTCAGGAAGAGTCAGGGAAGCAGTGAGGCCCCCAAAAAAGGCCTACACAAGGTACAAGGAAATGCACGCAGAGGAAAATTGGGGAGAAACCTAACTGAGAACCATGGAAGCAAAGAGTGTGGTTAGGGGAGGCAAAGGAAGACAAGGAGCTGCAAATTGCAAAGGGGGTCAAGGATGGGGAAAAGTAGTTCTTCAGGTGCATTAGAGAAAAAAGAAAGGAAGGAGAATTGTTAGGCTATTTGAAGGAGGCAGGGTAAAAAGAGGGTGTGCAGAAGGCAGTAGTCCTTAATGATTACATGCGTTCTGTCTTCCTGTCTGCACAATGGAAGACAGTATGCCCTGCCAGAGAGTGGCATCATGGCGGCCATGAAGGGGATCCTGAGATGAAGCAGCCAGTATTGTTCAGAGAAAGGATCTGTAAAGTGCTAGCAGCCTTAAAAATACTGGAGACAAAGCCCCTGTGCCTGATGAGATGCATCCAAGAGTACTAAAGGAACTGGCAGTGGATCTCATTGAAAAGTACAAGTGCACTGAAATGGCCTGCACTGTAATGGTGCTGTATCATCTGCAGTCACAAAAAGGCTCAAGGCAAAGATGTATGCCTGAAGTTTTTAATACACCAAAGAGACATAGTGCAGCTTTATACAAAAGCCAAATGCTGCAGGTGTGTGAGACAAAACTGTAGACAATCCACCAGGTGCCCCGGCACTTCATCCACTTGAGCTTCATGAAGGGACAGGTACCTGGGCTAAATTAAACTCCTATCTGACATAATGATTACATAGTTCCAGTTAATTTAGAACAAATTAATCACAAGATTGATTATATAGACCATATAGATTTACATGTGTTAACAGGTCAGTGGCCCGAGGGTGTATCGAACATATGTACAAAAATCACTTTCTGTTTTAACAACTAATAATAAATATTTACAGATATTGTTTAGAAAAGCACATTGTGGAGAACTGATTACAACAAGATGTAGATATAGAGAAGAATAACAGAATGCTTGTGTAAAAACTTACATTGAGCAGAAGTTGCACATCTGGAGACTATAAGAGTAAATGGTACCAAAAAATGCTGCCTCAGAAAAAATATTTTTAAAGCATGCAAATAGGCTGTTGGCAAACCATTTTATTCCTACTGCTACATAAGATAGAGCAGCTGAGTGGATGCAATAGAGTCGAGAACTTTACCGCCCCCCAAGTGCACCCAAATACAAAAACAGTTCCATGGTTTGGGGTCTGAAGCAGTGTGACTACGCAAGCCAAACCTCACACAACATCTAAAGAGAAAGAGAAATTGAGTGTTAAGTACAAATGTTGATGTACAGAAATATAATAGCATCCTTGCAAACCATACTGAGGAAATATACAAGAAAAAAGCATTTAAGATGGACAAATAGACATGACACAAGCACAGCACCAGAGGGTAAGATACAGTTGAAATCAGATGTTGGAAATGTTTTTTTTGTGGGGGGTGGAGTGCGATCAGAGTACATGGAAATAGTGATGCTCTGCAAGCAGGCCCATTCAGGCATATCTTTTTCACAACAGCATCCTATTATATCAGGGAAAAGACTTTTTAAATCCAAACCGATGCTTAGTGTTTTTGGCTGTAGGCTACCCAAATTAAATATCCAGTAGCTTTCACGTTGGAGAAGCCTTTCTAGACTATTTCCCTCTTGCATGCCCACTTTGACATGTTCAAGGCCCATGAACTTTAGACAAGCAGGATATTTGTTGTGGTGAGTTAAGAAATGCTCCACTACAGGACTGTCTGCACTGCCCTCTTT
Source organism: Neoceratodus forsteri (assembly GCA_016271365.2). Taxonomy (NCBI): domain Eukaryota; kingdom Metazoa; phylum Chordata; order Ceratodontiformes; family Ceratodontidae; genus Neoceratodus; species Neoceratodus forsteri. The sequence continues at coordinate 63,635,754 of CM057453.1, forward strand.
AATATCGTAGAGATACTCCTGTGTTCTCTGTCATAAGAAGACGCACTGTTCTGTCAACATAAATCAGAGAGCAAGCACGCCATAAAACATAGACTATGAAATTAGTACCAGAGGACATGAACTGCCTAACTGTGACAGATCTATTATAATTCTGTAATGCAAAACTGGACGACTGATGGCAGTACATGCAGATATTACAGTTGCCACTACGGAACATCCTAATTAGTCTCACCAGTAACCAGGTATTACTGGTAGTCTGGCGTGGCACTTTAAATTGGCTCATGACAAGCTTACTGTATCACTTAGATTGGGGACTCTGCTAAATGTGCTTCTGGGCCCTTCACTAAGGCATTTTATAACTGAAGTATCCCCAGAATTAGTGGCCAGGATTTGTTCACAATAGCCCCCACTTTACAAGCTAGACAGTTGTACTCTGTAACAAAACACCCAGGTGGATTAGATTGTTGTGGTCTATTTGGAGGTTGTAACAAGAATCCTGTATCCAGGCTACACGCCTTGTGTTTTTACATACTAACATACTATTTGCCAGCAGATTAGGCCTTACGGTCTATCGAGTCTGCTCGAACTTTAGATCCTTAGTTGGGTGCCAAGACCCTCCCATCCCTTGTGCTCCAGAAACACATATCATCCATCCCCACCCCCCTGGGACAGGCCATCATCTGATACATCCACTTTCTGTGTCTGTCCCATCCTCTCTTGAAGCCCTCCACTGTGGATCTCTGAACTAGCTCACCAGGCAGTGCATTCCAAGGGTCCACCACCCTCTCAGTGAAAAACCTCCTCCTCTTTTCCCCCCTCACCCTTCCACCTTCCAACTTCAAACCATGCCCTCTGGTGATACCTCCCTGCTTTAGTCTAAAGATCCCCTCCATGTTTACCCTATTTATTCCCTTGAGGTACTTGAAGACCTCAATCACGTCCCCCGTCTCTTCTCTCCTCCAGTGAAAACAGGCAGAGCTCTTAAGTCTGTCCTTATACTCAAATCCCCTAGCCCTCGTGATCATCTTTGTTGCCTCCTCTGTACCCTCTCTAGGAGCTGTATGTCCCTTTTCAAGTGTGGTCTCCAGTACTGTACACAGTACTCAAGGTGTGGTCTAACCAGTCCATTGTACAGCAGCAGAATCACTTCCTTGCTCCTAGAGGTGATCCCCTATGATGCATCCCAACATCCTGTTTGCCTTGCTAGCCACTCTCCTGCACTGCTCAGAGTTATTCATACATGCATCCACCATGCCCCCTAGGTCTTTTTCCCCTATTGAGGCCTCCAGCGCCTCCCCTCCCAGGGTGTACCTGTGTTTAGGGTTTCCCCGACCAAGATGCAACACCTTGCACTTGGTGACATTTTTAATTTTTTTACTTTATGTTTATTCATTTTCTGAATAAGCAGATAAATAAACATCCACGGTTTCTCATACATGGGAATAAAAACAAGTATAAATTGTACAAAAGTACACCAAACCATTTAATATACAATTAACTGATAGCAATGTATTCTGTTACAGTAGGAGATGGGGGAAGTCCTGGGCAAGTGCCCATATATAAAAGTCCCACAGATTCTTTACGTATTTGCCAGCCTCTTCAGCGGTTTACGGTGTGCCCATTAGGGATCTGTAGGAAAAAAAAAAAAACGCAGTCTAAGCAACTGCTATTAAACCTGTTGCAAAACTTATGGAGAAGACAAAGATAACTTAGGACTCCTTATGAGCCCCCCCAAAAAAGTAACAAACACCAGAAAAAAGAAATCATACAGCCCCCACATTCGGTATGCTTTGTAATACAAATTGAAAAAGTGGTTATAAAGCATCAAACAGTTACCAAATTCAATCTTAAATTTTATATGAAAAACAACTATCGACAGAACACTTCAGAAGTTGAGTGAAGGTTAGCGTTCAGTGATCACTCCGACTGGGTGCCTTTGATGGAGACTCGAAATAAGCAGATACTCTGCTAACACCATTTAGCCCATATTGGGAAACAAATCAAATATTTAGCCCCAGTCTTGGCACCGTATAACCATTAAATATAATTAGTATGAGGGACAAAAAAGAAACCCCTACTACTCCAAACAATTGAACCATTAAATGAGTGAAAAGTCCGAACATTCAAACCTCAAACTGTTTACATGGTAATAGTAAGTCCCGATTTCAGGTTTCTTCTGGGTCAGATCCCTGGGACTCAGATGGCTCAAGACAGGCTGCAAATTCTTGCTCAATTTTTCCCAGCCAGTGACCTGCATCCTGTGAATTTGTAAACTGCCATGATTTTCCACCATAGACTATATTCAATCTTGCCAGCAGGAGAAAGGAATATATAATCCCCAGACCCCGAAGACGATGTTGCACCACATCAAAACCTTTTCTTTTGGCGCAAGTCTGGAAGGATAGGTCCAGGTAGATCTTTATATCAGAACCGTTGAGCTCTAATGGGTATGCTGCTCTGGCTGCAGCTAATACCGCATCTTGAACATCAGAGCCTCTTGATTTCATGAGAACAGTGCATGGCTGTGCAGTATCCATTGGTCAAACCCTCGGATTAACTCTGTAAGCTTTTATAAGGGCATCCCATTGAAAGTCGTCATCCATCTGGAGATTCTGTTTCAGCCGTACCCGGAGAAACGATAGAAGAGATGTTCACTCCACTCCCTCTGGTAGGCCTACTATGCGGATTTTCCTGACCCTGATTTCATTTTCCAGAGCCTCCATACGACCCCTGAGCTGTCCATTTTCTTTTGTTAAGGAGGCAACCAAGGTGAGAGTAGAGGTAGATCTTTTCTCCACATCAGCTGCTGTGCTGGAGAGATTTTGCAAAGCCGCATTGTGACTTTCCAACTTTTGTAGTGTTTTCTCAGTCTTTGAGTCCATGGCCCGCATGGACTCAAGCATAGTTTGCCACAGCGGTTCCATTGATGCTGCTGGACCTGTCACATCATTACTGCTGGAAGGCCTCACAGTTGTGGTAGATTGTAATAGCTGATCTTTTTGTTGTCCTTTTGTCCGCCCCATGTCAAGTATGGTATCGTTCGATGCAGGATAACTTGCTGCATCAAATGGAATGTTGTATTATCTTGAAAAGTTATTTATAATTAGTATTTTCTAGGAAATTGCCACTGCACTGGAGATAGAGCTCTCTGGAGTGCTGCTGTGCATGAAGATGGCTCTCTGGCACCCCTTGTGCACTGTTTTATCTAAAGTAGACGTCCTATATCCTCTGGCTAAAAACCTGCTATACCATATACAGTAGGTCCCTTGATTGCACCTAAAATTCCTGTATATGGGCGCAACTGTGTCTGAGATGTAAAAATTGTCCATAGGGAATGGATTCTTTTAGAGCTCTGGGGTGGGCACCAGTAGCTTGTATTAAGTTAGTAGTGGTGGGCTTTCTATGGCCTCCAGTGGATACATTATTGAGTGCATCCGCCTCAAGTGTTATGTCAAGGAAATCAAGCTTGGTACCCTTTAATGGTGCTGGTGAAACAAAGTTTAATTTTTTTTTTTATTATTTATTTATTTATTAAATTCTCAGATTACAAGTACCTATGAGCCAGGGGCTCATTTTCAAAGGTTCCACATCAGTGGGTAAAAAAGGACAACATACATGATTTGGGAAGACAGTGGGTAAATGAACAGAATGTTCAGTTACATTACATTTAAGGACAGCTATACAACCAATACAATATATTAGAGTTCATATAATTCAAAAAATGTCAGGCAGTACAATTTAAGTGATAATGCTTACATACAACGTGACTGCTATACCTAATCTCTGCTGACAGCTAAATGCACTGGGACCTCCCTCTTTTATCATTTGCACCTGTATAGCCCTATCCTGTTGCTGTGCTATTCCACTCACTCCCTTATCCCTTTCCCATTTCTGCCCTCTTTTCATCCTACCTCATCCCCCTTCCTTTACCCCTCCACTCCCACTTCCCCCCTCTCTCCTCTGTTTCCTCACCTTGTTCTGTCCCTCTAACCCCCTGCCCCGTGGGTCTTTCCTGCTTAAGCTTCATTGTGAAATCTCCCTCCTTGTTCTTATTTTGCTCCTTCCACCCCCCAATTCACCCCCTGTACTTCTCTCCCTGTAAGCTCTTTCACCCCTCTTCAGACAAGGCCACTGGCTGCATTTTACAAAATATTTATCTTGCCATATTGTTCTTTTGTTTATGTAATTACTTTCCTCATGTTGTGCTACTTACTGAAACCACTGCAATTTGCTATTTTTGTGACTTGGTGTGGAACCTCTGTAAAAGAGCCCTTGGCTCAAAGGTCTTTCTGATTTGTTAAATAAATAAAAAATAAGTAAATAAAAAAGACAGGATATTAGACATTTTACTTTATTCATACCTGTGGCAAGATCGGCCTATATACTTTATTAATGTTCCTATGTAGGTGCTGTAAGGCACTCCTGAGGTAAGACACTGTCTCTTTAAGAAGGTCTTTAAAAAGTGAAGAAAAATAACAAGAATTTCTGTTAAAGCCAGCTTAGGTCTGGCACTTATCTAGATAAGGAACATATAGGTTTATGACCATAAAAGTCATAACTCTTAGATAAAACTGGGCATTTAGTTTCCAGTAACAAGAAGAGGTCAGGAGGATGACCTAGGGTCAGAGACTCAAGCCAAATGCATAGACCAGATGTTACAGGGGTTTGATGTGGAACCACAGTGACACCTGCAGTAGGGTTAAACTGTTGCACCCCAATCTCTCTATAGCTAGAATATATACCCCATCACAAAAGTGATGGGTGGGGCTTGAAAATGACCAGACTTTATGTAATAGACCCATCTTGAAATCAGGGCATTCTCTTAAAGGTTTTCAGAGGAGAAGGTACATTAGCTTAAAGTTAAAACCATGAGACGGACTTTTTCCTTAGACATCTCAGAGCTGAGAGAACTTGAGCTGCTTATATACTTCAGTTGAAGTATATGATAAGTCTTGGACTACTTTTAGAACAAGACCTGTGTTTTGTGGAAAACTGATTTTTCACATGCTAAATAGAAATTCTGATTTTAAGTCAGAATTTGGGAACAAGGACTTCACTCTTCAAGATAAACCCTGAGTTTTGAAAAAGGACACTCAGAGACTGATTTTTAATTCCAACAAATCTTGTGTTTTCCAAATAACCTTTCTTCACCTACACAGAGAGAAGGTGATTCTCAAAAAGGACACTTTTCTGGACTTTGAAACTTCAGAATAAGGTATAGTTTAGAACAACAATATATAGTGTTTTCTGTAAACCATCCAGTGTTATTTTTGGTATTGTCTGCAGTTTAGAGTTCTTCCAAATTGTAGAATTTACTGTGTTGTTTTTATTTAAGTAAACTTTTATGATTTTTCTTATCAACTCCACCTGGGATCTGATTGTGTGATCTAACATTTTAATAGAAGGGTTTTGAAAAGACTGTATGCCTTGTTAATGAAGATAGTGACCGCTCGGCTATCCTACAAAACTACTTAGACAAGAGGCTGCCAGTGGCAGTGGTAGGATTCAAACCTGTATGTAGTACAGAGTCAAGGGGACTCAAAACTACAGTTTCCACCCTCCCACTGGGAAAAAGGAAGGTTGGTAACACTTCCTGAACCCTACAACTGCTCACGAGTTCTGTAAAAAGGGGGATCCTCCCTGTAAACAGGAGGTCTTGCCGTGCCCCTGAGGTTGGGCTTGTGATAATACCAACTTAAGCTTCACAGCCAAGAGGCCTTGTCAGGAGCCTGGATAGCTGGGGATGGTGGAGGAGGGCATAAGGACTAAAGAGAAAAAGTTGAATGTGAAAAGTGTAGGAAAGTATAAGGTGGGAGAGGGTGAGCAGGGGACAAACTAGAGAGGTGTAGGGGTGGACAGTGGTAGTTGGGAAGTAAAGGTAGGGGGTGAGTGCTCTGGTGTTTGTCATAGTAGCTAAAAGCAACAGTTAGACAGTGTAAACAGGTCAGCCAGATTCCAATTAGGTTTGGCTGTCACAACTACCAAGCACAGCTAGGTAACCCCCAGCTTCCACTTAAAAGGGCTAATTCTGGATTTGACCAGTATGACACAGCAGAGGGAGTTCAGCCAGTTGGGGGCGCGGTACTCAAACAATCTTCGCCCTTATGAGGTATGGCAGAAGGGGACCTTGAAAGACTGGTTGATTGTTCTTCTGGTGTGGTGGGGATTTGTTGATGGGCACAGGAGGTATTGGATGCTTGGAGGGGTTAGGCTCAAGGATGCCTTCTTGGCAAGCTGGCAAGTCTGGTACTTCATTCTGCCATGAAAATTGAGCATCCCAGTTTGGGCATGTAATTCACAGGTGTGTGTGTGTGTGCCAGTGGGCCCCTGTGACAAGTCTACAGGCCTTATTTAAGGCTATTGAGATTCTTTTAAGGATGGAGTCTGTCACAGCACCATATACAACCAGGCTGTAATCAATTATGGAGGTCACAGAGCTATGTACTGCAAGTCTGAGTGCTTCATCAGTCAAGCAGTGTTTGTGCCTATAAAGTAAGCCTATTTTTGCATTGATAGCTTTGGACACCTGGTCAACATGGTTTGTATAGGATAAATTGCTGTCTAGTGTAACCCCTATGTATTTGAATGTGTGGACAAGGTCTAAAGGGGTGCCTTTTTTATTTTGGATTGTGAGTTGATGTGATCTGTACTTGTTATGTGGGGTTGTGAATATCATGGTTTTGGTCTTTTTGTAGTTCATGAGTAATTTATGATTCATGAATCAGGTCTCAACTACGGAGAAATTCCTCTGAAGCTGCTTCTCTAGTAATATTGGGTCTGAATTACTTGTAAATACTACCACATCATCTGCATAGAGGAGAATACTGCCTTGGCACATGTAGGGAAGGCAATTCAGGAAGAGGCTAAACATCAGTGGGCCTACATGGATCCTTGGGTGACCCCCATTTGCACTTGATGGCTTTCAGAAAGTACCCCATTTATTTTTACCTGTTACGTTCTGTCCATGAGATAGCTGCTGAACCAACCCATGGTGTCAGGTGTTTAGGTCATTATGATTCAGCCATGTGACAAATAGCTCAGCCTGTTCCTTTGTGGCCTGCCAGGCAGGCAGAATATCGTTAACATAGTGAAACCTTTCTGCTATATGCTGGCGAAAGGAGTTGGAGTCAGCCTCCAGTACTGTGAACTGTTCCCACAAACTGAGAAAAAGATTGTAAAATGAGGGGGCCATTGCTGTTCCCATTGAAGTTCCACAGCACTGGTGGTAAAACTCTTCATCAAACTCAAAATAATTGTGTTTGAGTACAACATCAAGGCTGTCTAAAATTAAGTCAGCTGGTAAAGCATCTCTCATGCGATCTCTGAGCAAAAAAAATGTTTAACATGCAGTGGTTCCTTGACAATGCTAAATAGACATGTATAAGGCCTCGATATCTGTCCCCAACAAAATATAATCACTCTGCCACTAAAAACTGCAGTTTCTCCAGCACATGCATTGTGTTACAGATGTAGGATCCTTGACTGAGTACACATCTTTGAAGGAAAAATCCCCACATTTACATAAGTTATCAGTCAGGAACCTTACCACCACACAACTGGACAGCCTGGTGGATTCAGCAAATCTCAGTGAACCTTTGGGAGAATGTAAAAGGTTGGAACTACTGGGAATATTGGCCACAAGAAATCAAACTCATTATCAGAAATACATCCAGTAATACTTGCATTTTCTAACACACTCAAAAGTTCCCTTTTGAAAATACTGATTGGGTCTGAATTGAGTCTTCTGTAATTAGTATTATTCTCCAGTAATTCATGTGCTTTTGTTCTGTAAAATTAACAGTGGCTGAAACCCTGGTAAGGCTTTTCAATAGCTCAGTAAGATGGTGGTAGTTCCAAAAAAGACTAGAGTGTAGTGGACGTAGTTTCTCTTCACAAGAAAGGGACAAGGAGCAAGTGGGGAACTACAGACTTGTCTGTCTTACGTTTGTTGGTGGTAAACTGATGGAGTCACTGGTCAAAGAGGACCCTGAGGACTACCTGGAGAGCAACGTCTCCAGGATAATAAACAGTATGAGTTCATGGCAGGGAAGTCTTGTTAGAGCAACCTGATACTTTACTTTGACTGAGTGACAAGGGTATTGAATATGGGCCATACTATGGATTTACTCTACTCTGACTTCAGCAAGACTTTTTACTTGGTGCCTCACAGAAAACTGCTGAAGAAGATGGAGTATCTGGGTGTGGCTAGGGAAATACTAAGATGGGTAGGAAATGGTTGAAGAAGAGGAAGCAGAGGGTTGTGATTAATAGTGTCAAGTCAGTAGAAAGGGATGTCACAAGTCAGGCTCCACAAGGACCTGTCCAGGGTCTTGCCTCTTCAATATATTCATCAGCAACATTTGAGAAGGTATCTAAGGCAAGTTGTGTCTCTTTGCAGATGGCCCTAAGCTCTATGGGAAAGTAGATAGCAATGAGGGGATTAGGGAGATGCACAGTGACCTGCAAAGATTAGAGAGATGGTCTAATGTTTTGCAGTTGAAATTCAATGTAAAAAATGCAATTTTATGCACATAGGGAAAAAAACAGGCTAAAGTACTGGATGGGAGGGATTAAACTGCAGACTACAGCAGAAGAAGGTGACTTGTAAGTCAACATTATTGACTCCCTTAAACAAGCAAGCCAGTGTAACAAGGCCTATAGTAAGGTAAATAAAATGCTGGGATGTATCAAAAGGGGTATTGACATTAGAAGAAAAGAGGTATTACTACCTCTTTATAGATCATTGGTGAGGCCGCACCCTGAATACTGTTCTGCAGTCCTCACCTCAGGAAAGATAGGCTACAAATGGTTCAATGAAGGGTCACCAGGATGATTCAGGGTCAGCAGAAAAGATGTGGATCTGCTCATGGCACTGAACATGTACTCGCTGAAGACCAGATGAGAGACGGGTGATATGACAGAGACCTTAAGCTTCTCAAAGAAATAAACGAGGTGAACTGTGAGGAACTATTCAGCATGAGTAACAGTTCAAGGACATAGGGGAATGAGTGGAAACTAACAGGAGGGGGGTTCAAAAGAGATTGGAGAAAGTTTCATTTTACAGAAAGGGGAGTAGAGCCATGGAACAGTCTGCCAGCTGAAGACGTGAGCACCAAAACCGTAAATGGTATCAAGCATGGCTGGGAAAGAGTGAAGGGTATAGTGGTTACTCAGGGCGGTAGTAGTAGGAAGGGGAACAGGGGGTCGATAGTGAGGGCTAGTACCCTGTATGGACAATAAGTCCTGGAGTTTGCTAGGGAACTATGGGCAGACTGGATGGACCGCTGGTCTTTTTCAGCTGTCATTGTCTATGTTTCTGTGTTTCTACTTTCTGTACCTCTCATTTCCTATTTTCCTTCACAGACTTACAAGATTTTTTCATTTCAAATTTTACTTTTCACCTTTTCTTTTTTCACTTTTTCTTTATATTATTCACAGGTCTCTTTCTAGATGTTATATCTCTGTGTGGTGTTACTAGCACCTCAGTCTCTCATAATACCTTCGCAGTCATTTTTCACATTTGATTGGGTGTTTTCAGTTACTTGTTTTTAAATTTCCATCATTTTCAGTACTCATTCTTTTTTTACTCAACATCTGTAGGGCTCCCTGCTTTAATGGGGGGAACCACTTCTGATCGCACTGGTTTGAGAGAAGATGGTACCAGACAGAAGTTCAGTTTGGAGATGGTATTTTACACCCCTCTCTATATAGACATGCAATACCTGTGTAATTCCAGGCCTAGCTATTGAGTAGACTACACATAAGCCATCTACCCTATTGCACTGGCAGCTCTGGTCTGTTGCCTCTGTAAGAGAACCATTGCCTTACCACCTTAGGATTATTTTAGGATGGTAAGTCCTTGTTTACCCCCTCCAACAAATTAATATCCCCCCACTTCTTTACTTAGGATAAAGGATTTTTTTCTATATTTTTTCCCGAGCTGAGACGTGACATTTTTCTTCATGTTTTGATTTTGTGCAACATATAGTTCCCCCTCATTTTTTAACAGAGCAATGGCTTCCCTGTTCATATGACTATCCCACTATATATATATATATATATATATATATATATGTGACTCCTCTACAGCTTAGGTCTTTTGAGGAAGAGGTGTTTACTTCACAGCACTAGGCTCATGTCGGTGTGCAGTTGGTTGGTTATGTATGTTGCTGATACTTTATTCATGTTTATACAGAATTCCATAGCATTGCTTTGCATGACACTGTGCAGCCTTTGAAACATAGTTCTTGTTTTTGCATCAGTTTTTGCAATAATAAATGTCACGAGCCTGGTATCAACAGGCCTGGATAACCATCTGGAGTGCTTCTTGTGTTTTGTTTGTTGTGTATTCCTGAAGTGTGATAATGTCACAGCCCTTCAAGTACTCAATAAATTCTTTACCTACTAACTTCTGGGAAATACAAATGACATTCCAGCTCCTAGTTGTTAGGGGCCTTCAAGTGTGGAATCAGATTTGAGGGGGGATTTGGCACTGCTAGTCCCAAAGGACTTTTTAATTAATCAGTTTGGGCTAACTGTGTTTAATTTCTTCAAATCTATTTGATGTTTGCACATCAGAAGAAGCCAGAAGGGGAAGGAAACATATTCAATTCAGTGCTTTACAGTAACTGGTAATTGCTATTTTTCTTTTAAACTTAGATTGTGGGCTTTTAGTGACACTGTAATTTCTTTGCTGTCTTTACTTAGAATTGTTTTTTGGGCTGTTGAAAATTTAAAACGTAGTGGGGGTGTATTTCTTTGCTGTCTTTAATTGCTGCAAATTTAGTCTTGGCTTGTCTGACTTGCCCTGTAGTCTGGGTGAGGGGTGTTAATTGTCTGGCCTCTGACCTCAGCTACGTAATAACTGGAGGTGGGGCTTAGTCAGAGTTGAGGTAGCAAGTGAGTTTTTTTCTCAGAAGAAGCCAGAAGAGGAAGGAAACATATTCAATTCAGTGCTTTACAGTAACTGGTAATTGCTATTTTTCTTTTAAACTTAGATTGTGGGCTTTTAGTGACACTGTAATTTCTTTGCTGTCTTTACTTAGAATTGTTTTTGGGCTGTTGAAAATTTAAAACGTAGTGGTGGTGTATTTCTTTGCTGTCTTTAATTGCTGCAAATTTTGGCCCCCTCCCCTTCCACCAACTCTTAATTATATGCCCTGTTAAATCTGATTGACAGGAGCTAAACACAGGGGATAGTGAGGGGTGTGGAGTAGGAGTGGCATAAGGGGGAAGAAGCCCACCCTCAGCACAACAGGTGTTTTGACTCATTTATTTATTGGTTTATTTTCTTTTTTAAAAATATAAGCATCTGAGGATCAGTGGCAGGATTTTTAGGACAGTAAATTAACAAAAAGGGAACTAGGAGAGCTTCAGTAACAGACAAGTAGTGGAATAGCAGTATAATTGCAGTATAATGTGGGGAGTGGTGCAATGCAGTGGCTGTGGGGCAGCCATATTCAAGCAGACCTTCTGGACACTGAGGTGCTGCCCTATCTGCATGCATCTCTCTGGACTGTGGGATGAGGTAGCCAGACTCAGAGCGGAAGTAACCTGGGTCAGGAGTACCGTCACCCCTATCCAGAGACCACCCAGTCCAATGCAACTGCCTCAAAGGATGCCAAGAACGAGGAGCACTTGGATGACAGTGGGCTCAGGAAGGGTTAGAGCGGTCAGGCAGAGGCACATCCCAGATCCTATTCCACTCAAGAACTCATATGCCACACTGGCAAACAGGGACAACCAAATAGAAGTACCCAGAGAAGTGGAAGGAAAGGATGTGTTGGTTAGCCAAGGAGGTGACCTCAGTGAGGAGAGCAGTGGACCCCAGAGGAGGAGGAAGTGAATCCTGGTGGGGGACTCCATCATAAGAGGGATCCAGCTAGGAACACATGAGGGGGAGTACAGGGAGGTGAGGTGCCTACCAGGTGCCATGGTATGGAGAGATAGAAGGAAGATCCTGGGGATCACTGGGAAGGCAAGGCGGGAGGGTGAGCTGGATGTCATTATCCACCTAGGTACTAATGACCTGGCAAATGGGGAGCCAAAGGAAGTTCAGGAAGAGTTTAGGAAATTGGGGAGGGGTCTCAAGCAAGTAGCTACTTCTGTCACTTTCTCAGAAGTACTACCTGCAAGAGGCAAGGGGAGAGCATAGGGGTGCATGCACCAGGAACTTTAACTCATGGTTGAAGAACTGGTGCTGTGAGGAAGGGTTTGGATTCATTGGTGACTGGGGACCCACCTGGAGGGATGGAGGTTTGTTCAAGCCTGACGGCCTGCATCCATCCTGGAGGGGAATCCAAGCACTCAATGATAAGTTTAAATGCTACATTGAGAAGCATTTAAACTAGCAAAGGGGGGTGGCAGGTCAGCAAGAAGGGTACCTACTTGCTCACCCCTACAGCTAGCAGTGGAATCAGTGAACCGGAGGAGTGGCTATCTCTACAAAGCAGTGTGCAAAAGATGGAGATTAGCGCCCAAGAGGTGGATAGGCAGAAAAGGGGCAAAATTCAGCAGAAGGGCAGACAGCAAGGAGAACCAGGGATAAAGGACAACCAAGAAAGGGGCTGGAGTAGAACAGCGAAACAGTCTAGGGTGGTCAAATCATGGAAAGCCATGTGTGCCAATGCCAGGAGCCTTAGCAACAAGATGGAAGATCTGGAGGCTGTCATGGTGCAGTCAGACCTGGACATTGTGGCCATCACTGAAACCTGGTGTAATGATAACCACAACTGGGAGATGACCATACCTGGCTACAACATATTCAGAAGAGACAGGGCAGGTAGGAAGGGAGGAGGAGTGGCACTGTATGTGAAAAATGACATAAGGGCCACAGAGATCCAAGAGGAATAAAATGGGGGGAGAGATACTGTGGGTTAAGCTGGAAAGGAAAATGGGGCCAGCCATCCGCACAGGTGTGGTCTATAGACCACCAGCCCAGGAGGAAGAAACAGATAGGGAGATGATGCTAGCCATCCAAAGGATCGCAGACAAGGGTGAGGTAGTACTGGTTGGAGACTTCAATATTCCAGATGTAGACTGGAGCATCCCAGCAGCAGCATCAACTAGGAGCAGATTTATCCTGGACTCCCTTCAGGGTGCCTTCCTCAAGCAACTGGTCATGGAACCAACTCGGCAGAAGGCAATACTGGACCTTGTGCTCACAAACAGGGACAGTGTGATGGGGTAACAGTGGGGGAGCACCTGGGGAACAGTGACCACCAGTCATTGTGGTTTGAAATCACAGAAAGAGCAGAACCAAACCACACAAAAACACATATCCTGGATTTTAGGGGGGCAGACTTTGGGAAAATGGGGAGATACTTGAAAGAGGCATTAAGGGGAATGGGGCAGGAATCAGGGGGTTGAGGAACAGTGGGCAGTATTTAAAATGGGGATTACAAGAGCAACAGAATTATGCATTAAGCAGGTTAGCAAGAGGAAAAGGAGAGGAGACCATTATGGTTTTCCAAAGAGGTAAGCAAAGAAAGTGAAAGCCAAAAAGATTGCATTCAGGCAATACAAAAGACACAGGCAGAAGGGGCTAGGGAGAAGTACCAGGAGAAGCAAAGGGAGGCAGGGAGGTCAGTAAGGGAAGCCAAAACTCAGACAGATGAACATACTGCGAAATCAGTGGGTTGAGGGGACAAAACCTTTTACAGGTACATAAGTGAAAAAAGAAAGGCAAAGGGAGGGATAGTGAGACTGAAGGGGGAGGATGGGGGCCGAGTGGAGGATGACAACAGTAAAGCTGACATATCGAACAGGTATTTCTGCTTAGTCTTTACTGAGGAAGAGGAGGGTAATGGGTCTGAAGGGAGTACAAGGGGTGAGAATGGTGCAGAAATGGACACAAGTCCCTTTATTCGAGAAAGGGTCCTGAAGGAACTGGAAGTAATAAGTGTTGATAAAGCAATGGGGCCAGATGGGGTGCACCCCAGGGTCCTTAAAGAACAAAGATAGGTGGTGCCTGAACCTCTGGCTATCCTGTTTAGCCGATCACTGGAAACAGGGGAGGTACCCAAAGACTGGAGGACAGCAGATATAGTCCCCTTATACAAAAGTGGGAACAAAGAGGAAGCAGGGAACTACAGACCAGTCAGCCTCACCTCAGTAGTGGGGAAGATCATGGAAGCACTACTGAAGGAGAGATTGGTGGAACATCTGGTTGTCAATGGACTACAGGACCCAAGACAGCATGGTTTCACCAGGGGGAGGTCATGTCAGACCAACCTTGTTGAATTTTTTGACTGGGTGACTAGGGAGGTGGATCAGGGGAGGGCAATGGACATGGCCTATCTGGACTTCAGCAAGGCCTTTGACACTGTGCCACATAGAAGACTATTATACAAACTGGGGAATATGGGTGTGGGCAGGACAGTAGTGTGGTGGGTAGGTAACTGGCTGGGCGGCAGAACACAGAGGGTGGTGGTAAATGGCTGTCACTCCACAGAGGGAAGAGTTACCAGTGGGGTACCACAGGGATCAGTGCTGGGACCGGTCCTATTCAACATCTTCATCAGTGAAATTGCATGGGACCTAGAAGGCAGAATTTCACTGTTTGCTGATGACACAAAGCTCTATAACAGAGTAGACACACCAGAGGGTGTAGACAGAATGAGAAGGGACCTGCAGAAACTTGAAGAATGGTCAGGGGTTTGGCAGTTGAAATTCAATGCAAAGAAGTGCAAGATAATGCATATGGGGCACAAAAACCCTGGCACAATATATCAGTTGGGGGTGAGGATATAGCATGCACCAAGCAGGAAAGGGATCTTGGGGTTATCATCTCTGATGACCTCAAGGTAGGGAAACAGTGTGACAAGGCAGCAGGTAAAGCAAATAGGATGCTGGGATGCATAGGCAGGGGCATCAGCAGCAGGAAAAGGGAGGTCATAATTCCGCTATACAAGGCACTAGTGAGGCCCCACCTGGAGTACAGTGTACAGTTCTGGAGACCTTACCTACGTAAGGACATAGACAGGGTAGAGAAGGTTCAGAGGAGGGCAACTAAGATGGTACATGGATTGCATCACAAGTCCTATGAGGACAGGTTGAAGGAACTGAATATGTACTCCCTGGAGGAGAGGAGGGAGAGATGAGATATGATAGTGACATACAAGTATCTTACAGGGAGGAACAGGGTGCAGGAATACACTATTTTTAAGCGAAAAAGTGTTCCAGGACTAGAGGGCATGGGATGAAGTTGGAGGGAGGACGATTCAGAGGAAACGTGAGGAAGAATTTCTTCACAGAACGGGTGGTGGACAAGTGGAACACCCTGCCAGAGGAAGTGGTGGGGGCTGAAACAATCACGGGATTTAAGAATGCATGGGATAGACATAAAGGAATTCTGGAGGTCAGGTGTAAGGGGAAACAGACTTCTAAGGAAACATAAACTGAACTTACAAGCTCAAATGGGCAGACTGGGTGGGCCATAGGCCCTTATCTGCCGACACTGTCTATGTATCTATGTATTATAGACCCATCCTATACCATCACAGAGTCCCTTTTTCTATTTCCTTGCACTTGCACAAGAAAGATCTTGTGGCAGAATGACATTTGAGAGGTGTGTCAGGGATGAGTCCAATGCAGAGCTCTCTACAGTGGGCTCAATCCTGACAGGCCAATGACCACACAAGCAGACAGTGACAGTGGTTTGAATTTCAGAGCGGGGATTTGGCCACACTTGAAAGGAATGAAGTACTCCAATGAGAGTGCTTCATTCCTTTCATTTACATAAAGCTGTCTGCCCCGCTCCCTCTGGTCCCTGTTCCTGCACTTGGCATCATGCAATGAAACACACCTGCTCCCTCCCACTGCGTGCTGCCTGCCTTGCACCCTTTGTTCCCCCACCAGACTGGCAGTGATCTAATAAAATCCTCCTGCTCCCTCCCATTGCATGCTCACTGCCCCGCACCCTCTGTTCCCCCAGCCAGTATTCAACTGAGCCCTCCCATGCCCTCCCACTGCTTGCTGCCTAACCTGCACCCTCTGTTTCCCCGGCATCCAAATGATCCCTCCTGCTCCCTCCCACTGCATGCTGCCCGCCTTACACCTTCTGTTCTCCCGTCATCCGAATGATCCCTCCCACTCCCTTCCACTGCATGCTGTCCACACCAATCTTTCCATTCCTCATGCCAACATCAGGGCACCCAGTCCCAGTGTTGGCATTATCTAAACTCCACCCCCCTCCACAGTGGGGACCCCACTCCCATTTTCTGGAAATAAACATTTTTTTCCCTGTTAAAAAAATAAACTTATCCCCTAATGTTTTTTTAAAGCTTGTAAAAAAGAAAATGGTCCCTCGTCATCTTCTGTACACCCCTTCCCCATCCGGACCCTCTCTTCATACCCACCTCCCCGCATCTCCCCCTTGCCACACACTTACCCTTCGAGGTCAGCAGCTGTGATCTTCTGAGGACCAGGATATGTCTGCACCCTTCAAAGCCCAACTGTGAACTGAGGAATCAAGGTACTGTAAGCACTGTATAATGACTGTCAGTGGGAGTTTCAACTTATATTGATATCGCAGCCATCTTTAAGACTTTTGACCCCAAATTTTTAACAGGGGTTTCTTGGGACCTCGCCTCATGAACACTGTCACTGTTATTTCATTACTTGGTCCAGAAAGGTGATTTCCCAGTCGCTATGCGGCATCACCTTTCAAGACTGATTAACAAAATGACAGTGCCAGTGTTCATGAGGAGAGGTCCCATAAAGCCCATGTTGAAAATTTGGTGCAAAAATCCCCAAAATGACTGCATCACGAGCGTACGTTGCGCAGTTTCTATGCATGCTTGTAACCAGTTTTTAATATTTTCACTCTAGATTTTCAGCATTGCCATTTTTTCATACCTCCTCACAAACAGTACAGCTGTCATTTTTCACATCCTGCCCAAAACGAGTTTTCGCACCTGTGGCGCAGAATGGTGCAGCCGCTGTGTGAAATCATTTTCAGGATGAGTGAACGAAATGACAGTGGCACTCTTCATGAGGTGGTGTCCCAAAAAGGACATGTTTAAAATTTACTGAAACAGCTCCAAAAAATGGCAGCGTTACTTCCGGTCATTCAAAATTTTATACACATGTGTGTAACTTTGATCATTTTCAATAGTTTCACTACAAATTTTAAGTATAGCCATTTTATCACACCACCTCATGAACAGTACAGCTGTCATGTTTCACATCCTGCCCATAATGTGTTTTCGCACCTGTAGCATGGAATGCCATTTTCCTATGAATTTGAACATTTTCACCTGCAGGGTTCATGAGGTGGAGTGATAAGAAGACTATGTTCAACATTTGGGGTCAAAATATAAAAAAAATGACAAAGTTATGGCCGTTTGTTGCAATTTCGGTTTACATGCTCATAACTGCGAAAATCTTCATTATTTACACCTCACATTTTTTTTTTTAATATATACCCCTGCTCCACAGCCCTCCCTATCTGGAGGGAGCCCCAGCCCTGTCCACCAGCTGATGCCGACCAGCTAAACCCTGGGCTTACCCCCACATCTGGGTCATCGGGGGGGCCCACCCCCACCAAGACCGGGAGGCCCACCCCACCAAGACTGGATCCAGCACAAGGGTTGGCACTGTGACTATTCAGGGGCAGGACCTGCAAGTTCTGTCCATCATCTGCCATAAGATTTTTTCCTCCTGGTTTCTCCCCTTCAGGGGTGGATCATGCAAGAAAGCCAGCAACGGTGCCACGCATCCTCCCATGCATGCACCCCATCAGGCATCTGCCCTGCTTCTGACCCGATGTCTGCAGCATCAGTGTGCCAGCCCCCAGCCACCGCTTTGGGTGAGGCATGCACTGACAACTGGTTGCCCCTGTTCCCGAAGAAACAGCTGTCCCTGAATGCTTGTTCTTCTCCTCCCTGCCGACTGCAGCTCCAGGCTTGCCTCGAACATGGCCGTCATGCAGGCGCGAGGTGTGTATGCTCAGTGCCTCAATCCTCAGTGCCACTGGGCCAGCAATGCACCCCACATTTTCAACATAGCCTTCTTATTAACCAAGCTTCTGTGTTCAAATAATGTTCAAAATATGACAACTTGTCAAAACATACTTCAGACAGGCTTTTCCTCCCACCAGAAGTTCAACTAACATAATACACCCCTGCCACATAAACCATGCAAGGAAACATTCAGCATTGACAAATGCTTGTTTTAAAACTGAATTCAGTTGATGATTTAATTCATTATTTATTGTGGGTGGAAACTGCTTTCTTCCTGAAGATATTTCATCCTTGTTTACTGTAAGTAGACCTAATGCATCAAGCTTGCTGCTACAATTTTATCAGTTAGCTCTATGTCTCCTGGCCCCAACTCTACAAACACTCTCTGCCTGTAAATATCATGTACACCCTCCCTCCCTCCCTAGATCTATACTCATGATATTTTTGAGCAAGTTACACAGAATGTTGACAAGATACTGTAGCTGCTGGATTCCCTTTTCCCTCTTGATAGACCATGCATTAATAAAATTATTGATTTATCCTTTTTATGTCTCTGTTATTACACTCTTTTTGTTGAGCTATTTCTCTGTAGTCTTCTATTTCAGCAAGCCATTCTAATGTCTCATGTATAGTTTCCATGGCCACGTCAGGCTCCATTTAGTCATATATTTCCATTTAATAACCACCCATACTCAAATCTGGAGTTAAATGGCCACAGCAGCATGTTTATTAATGATATCACTAGCAGCACATACATGTGTGAAATGCACAGCTAGAGAATCTCTAACCCGCCCACTCAACAAGAAACCAGGCCACAGCATCTACTAGCCCCCACAGGGAAGCAGTAGCACCGCATCACATCCCTTAGTCAAGGGGGGGTGACATGGAGGAAGACAAGCCCCTCTCCAGCTAATCATTTTCCTGCCCCCTAGCCAAACCCCTCAACTGCAAGAGGATTAACATCCACTATAAGGGAATCCTGGCCTAAATGGGTGGAGGGTGGGATTTATCTTACCAGGTGAGACCCTTTGTCTACCCAGAGTGACCCAAAGGAGGGGGTCCATAACACATTCATTCAAGGCATGAGTCAAAGGCCAACTACTCTCCCTGTTGGCCCATTAGGGGACCTGTCCACTCTCAATGCACGTCCTCCTCCCATTTCCTGCATACCTCATGATCAGTGATCACATGATCAGTGACCTTCATGTTGCAGTTCTTACAGCTGCAACATGTGCAAATGATTTATTATTGGGGGGAAATCCATGGGGGATTCAGGCCTGGTGGTTCTGTGCCATGGAGTGCCAGGCATGAGGGGGCAGAGGCAGGGCTGTGAGCCTGCCCACGCCATCTGTGGAGAGAAAAAACTCTATGGCAAAAAAAAATCCATTTGACCAGTTTGACATGTCAGGGTATAAATGCAGGAGGTTCAGTCCAACAACGCAGCCCCCTGATGAAGACCTAACAGTTGAAGCACACAAGCTTGAAATGGTTGAGAAAATGGCTGCATAATGAGCTGTCCTTGGGGCCCGTGAACAGGAAATCATCCAAGTAATGACAAACCCCTGGTTCCCTTTAGATTCAGCTATGACCCATTGCAGCAACCTGCTCCCACCTTCTCTTCTGTTTTCCCCTGGTTACCTCAGTTCTCTCGTGTGCATCACCGAGGCAGCAAGCACAATCACTCTCTCCTTGCAGTCAGAGATATTAAAGGGGAACAGTCAGCACTAAAACCCCACACTCAAGTGTGGGAATGGTACCAATGGCACTTTGTTACAAAACCACATGAACAAATGTAAATGTAAAAAAGCCCAAGGTAATGCCACTGAACACATATATCCCACAGTGGAATTGCATCGCACATCAAAATATTGCAATTCACGGGAACCCCCCCACCTCCAAAACAGAAATGGAGCACCCGAGACATATTTCAGAGGTTGCACAGCACATCGCTCCACTCCGCACAGCACTGGAGAAACAGGAATGTGGCAGGCGGCCATATGTTCCACGGGACATTATGGCATGCAAGATTTTCCCTCAGTGTTTTTGCAGCAGTATTCTGAAGTCAAGATATTGATTGGCAACCAGTACAAATTTTCATTTTCCCTTAGATTTTACCTAGCCTGTATCATTGATTTTTTATATATATATATTTATTTATTTACTGAATTTTGTTGACCAGGTAGGTACACTGGAACAAAAAGTCCCTTTTCCAGTGGTGACCTAGAGTTAATTACAGAGAATACAAAACAATATGGAGTATACAGAGTCAGACAGTGCATGGGTTCCTAACCTACGTGTGCTAAGTCAAGTACATGCCAGCACATGGAAACAGTATACACAAGGGTACAGGAGATTAGTATACAGTCAGGATTGTATTACAGTTCAAGGAGTAACACAGAATTATGCATTCAAGATGATTACTCATTCAGTAAGTTGTGCGTGAATCAAAGTACTATAGGGAGGCCTAGCACCACCAAGTGAAAAACCATAGGCATGGAGGAATGGCAGAAGCTGCAGGTCAGCAATTGCAGGAACACAAGCTGCACTTGAGCCAATATACCTTGAGGCCTTTTCTAAATCCTCCAAGTGTGGAGCAGTTTTGGAAGGAAGCAGGAAGAGTGTTCCACAGTGACAGAGCTGAGCTAGCAAAGGATCTCACCCCCCGCACTTGACCTCACCCTGGGTATTTCTAGTGAAGGGCATCCGGTGGACCTGAGCACTCTCCATTCTGGTTTAGGAGACAGGATACCTCAGATGCAGGGTGGAGTAGGACCCTTTAAGATTTTCTAGGTGAGACAGAAGAGGGGATATTCTAGCCTGCCTCCAAGGATGGCCAGTTAAGAGACAGGAAGACATTACAGTGATGCATCTTAGGTGGGGCACCCAGGGCAAATTGGCCAATCTTGTTATAGAGTACTTTGAGTTTATTAAATTCAGTGCTTCTCACAGAGTGAAAAGCAAGGGCCCCATATTGTAAGAGGGGAAGTAGTGTATTCCTGGCAATAACTGGTCAAGATTCCTTGGTGAGGTCATTGCCTACGTGGTAATGCAAACCAATTTGCTGGTGTAGGGATTTAGTGAAATAATCAATACGTGCGCTGAAGGAGTCTTCTTGATCAAGGTGTACCCCTAAGTATTTAATTGCCTCTACCACCTCTATTTGGTCACCCTCTGATGTAAACAAGTTTAGCAGGTGCTGCCTGGCTACACCTAGATGCCTGGTGCTGAAAAGGATGGCATTAGTCGTTTTGGCATTGAGAACCAGTTTATTTGATGAGAACCACCTTTCTAGTATCAAGAAGTCCTCAGCAAGGAGTAGGTTGATGAGGGTGACATCACTGGAGCTCCTATACAGTACTGGATCAGCAGCATAAAGCTGAAGGAGCACACCTCCACAATGATAAAGTAACTCATTTACAGATAGTAAAAATAACACTGGGCTCAAAATGGACCCTTGAGAGACACCATCAATAATGGTTCATAATGTAGATTGCATATCTTCCATTTCATTTCTGAGCCCTGTCAGTCAGGTTAAGAGTGAATCATCGGCAGGACAAGTCATCTAGACTAAACCTCCTGAGTTTTTCTAGTAGGAGACCATGATTAACTAGGTTGAATGCCTCAGTGAGATCTATGAAGATCGTGCCAGTCATACACCCCCTGTCCATGTCACTCAAGATATCTGTGGTCAGTCTAACCAGAATGAAGTCGTTGCCATGGAATTTTCTGAAGCCATGTTGCCAATCTGTCAAAAGGTGATACTGCTCAAAATATTCTTGAAGCTGGTTATATGTATCTTTCCTGAACTTTAACAAGGGAGCTAAGTAGTGAGTTGGGTCTCTAATTTTCTATGGGCTCTTTAGGGATGACCTTGAGGATAGGTATCACAATGGTTACCTTCCAGCTATCAAGGATTCTTCCTTCCATGAGAGACTTGTTGAATAGCATGGCAAGAGGGGTGGCAATTGAAGGAGCAGCTATCTTTAGCCACTTAGGCTGCAGGTAAACAAAACCTTCCAAGGCCTCTGCTTTTAGTCTTTTTAATAGAGTGAGAACCTCTTTCCTAGGTATTCATTGAAAATGGAATTTGGGCATTGGTATCTCAGTTTCCAGCTGTCCTGGGATGTTCAGTATGGCTCCAGAGAAATGAATTGTGTACCTATCTAGATCTGTGAAGAACTTTTGATAGATGTTGATTTTTCTTGTGTTATAAATTTGAATTGTTTCCTAGCAATGTGCTATATGCAAGGTTTGCACACATTCCCGATGCCAATCACACATCTAGTTCCTGTTCTAATGGGAGTGTGGAGGATCTGTGGCATGTTCTTCTAATTTGCTGATAGAATGAGGCAGATTTGGATTAATCCAGTTTTAGCTGGGTTCTCCTGTTTGCCAAATGACCTTGTAACTTCCCTAATGATGGTACAGGATATAAAATGCACTTGAATTTAATTTGCTCTGCTGTTGTACTGAAGCTTATTCTATTGTTTGTGCTATTGTACACCAGCTAGCCTTAGACCAAACTGTCAGCACTCTGTTTTATGCACTGCCTGTTAGCTCCCTCCTCTTGCTTCCCTTCCCCTTGAATGTCATTTGTATGCCAGCTGTCTACTTGATTCTTAATTGTATGCCATTCCAATTGTGTGCATTGTGATTCTGTATCATCTCTGTGTTCTATCCCCATGTAACCCCCACCCCCAGATTGCACCATGAGATGAGCAACTTGTTGTTCAGTGTGCCTTTCCTGGTGAAACATTTCAATAAATAAATACATTTTTATACTTAATCAACAGGGAAGTTATTTTCACGTAAATAAACATATTAAGAAAAGTAAACCATTTCTATACAAAGTCAGTTGAGTTATTGAGTGAAAGTATACCACAATAATCTGCTTCTGTTGGAGAAACCTGAGTATTTATATGTGAAATATGTGAGTACGTTTGGACTTGAGTCACATCTGGCTAGTTCAGATTACATGCAATCATTTGCATTTGCTAATGTGCTGATTCTGGATACATAGATACATAGAAGGTAACAGCAGAAAGGGACCACAAGGTCCATATAGTCTGCCTGTTACATCAAGTGATCTGACATGTGCAATGACTGGTTCAGGGGCAATGTACTTCTGGTGGTTGTGGGATTCAAACCCATGACTATGAAGTCTTTTGGTTCATAGCTTAGTGCTCTAACCTCTGTGTTATATACTGCAGACCCTTATGTCACCTTTACATATAATGACACCCAGACTCTTATTTCGATATTCTGTATTTTGCATCTCTGTATTTGATATGTATCACCCCATCCCCAACAACCACCAGGATACATCTGGAATTGAGCAGTAGTCTGCTCAGTATGCCTTCCTGGTAAAACTTTTAAATAAATAAATAAATACATTTTATGTCCAACTGACTCTCTGTTCACTAGGATTTATGATTACTGTGTTAGGAACTGCAGTTTACATGCTCTTGGAGAAGCATCGTTCCTTATATTTTGTAGATATTAACTAATTATATATGTCCATTTTTTTAGGTCATTCTTTGAAAAGATTGCAATTGCAGAAATATGTTATTGAATTGCTACAGAGTGATATCAATGTTGTATGTGTATGCTTTGTAAAAAGGAACACTGTATTTGTTGTGAATGTATTTTGATGCATTTTATTCTTGCTTGAACATACGGCATATGTGAAACAATAACATTTTTAATGACAACAAAATTTCAGTTTGTGTGCAGAATTGTTTCTTACTTACTCTTTCAGTTGTATCTGGTTGATCCTGCTGGCTCCCACCCTGACATTTGCTGTAACCAGGAATCCCAGAATCCCCTGCAGCTGACATAAGAACTGGGCTGCAGCTGTAGAAGAGTCAACAGCCTGAAGTACATGTTAAGCATTTTTATAAGTTCTGATCTTTTATTTGCTGGTCCTGCTGTCTTCCTGGGGCTGAACACAATCATAGAGGACTGTACTTGTTCCCAGATGGACAATAGGACCAGCAGACAACTAATTGGAACTTATAGAAGCTCAAACATACACTGCAGGCTTTTGAATCTCCCATGGCTACTGTTCAGCTCGGACATCAGCCAGAGGGGATTCTGGGATTTCTAGATAAAGCAAAGGTAACTTGGGAGAAAGCAGGATCAGCCAGATACTATCTACTATATTGCAGTAAACAGTAAGTAAAAGAAACTATTTTTTGGCACACAAAGTGCAAATTAAGACCAGACCCACACTTGGATGTGGGGCTCTTGGGGATGACTATTCTCCTTTAAGGTACAATTTCCACAATTTATTATGCTTAGACTTTGTTACCTGCAGTCAGTTGTATTTATAACTTATTAATTTACTGGTTCCAAGAAGGGTCTCCGGGCATTTGCCATAATTACCTTTTTTATCTAGAATCTGTTAACCCTCCCCCACCCCCACTACCAAACAGGTTGGTTCAGGGTTGGACTGGGCCACAGAGGGCCCACCTGGAAAGTCGGCCCAATGGCCCACCTGGAAAATCAATAAGGAGGGCCCAGGGTGTCACACTCATATAAGTATTCCACTTCAATATGATACACCAGTTCTGTGTTTGCATTATGAATTTACTTACAGGGCCTATTTAATTAAAAAATAGAAGACAAAACCAAAGATTCTCAGAGCTTAGAAGGTGGCCAGGAACCAAACAGAGGGGGTCCACCTGGAAATTTCCAGGTATCCAGGTGGGCCAGTCCGACCCTGGGTTGGTTGGTGTCAAGTTCCTTTTGTATGCTTAGCCAAGTCTTCTTCTAGTAAACTAATTTGCATGTATTTCAGTATAACTGAGCACATAACTATCACAAGATTTTAGTAGTATTTCCCATTAACTTTCATCCCCAAGAGATCCTAGTCATCCTTGTCTACTGATGATTGGAGAAAGGCCAGTTCTATGCCTGCCTTGGATAGCAGGGCACCAGAGTCGCACTTGCGAACTACCTTGATTGCTTGGTCAAAGGAAGTGTACATCACTGATGTGAACAGAAGATCTCTGTGAACATTCGCAGACTTCTTTTATGAGTAAGATAAGTGACTGATCATCTGAAACTCCCTAGGGGCTTTTCTAGGAAACAACTCAAAGTAACCTGCACTCGTGGAAAGAGGAGTCAGGACATCCAAAAAATGCTGTTGTGTGTGACATATTTACTTAGTCCAGTGCTGGATGGTGATACAAAACAACAGTCTGTGAAAGAAATCAGCAAAATTCTGGCACAGTTCTGTATAGCTAACTGGAGATCTGACAGCAATGTGACAAAACTGTGCTGATTTGAGAGGCTTGTTTTGTACCATCATCCAGCATCAGACTAAATAAAAGTGTCTCTCACACAGCGACATTTATTAGATGTTCTGACTCTTCTTTGCACAAGTGTGAGTTATTTTGTGTTGTTTGATGTATGTTTGGAACTTGCTGCCCTCATATTCCTGCACTGGCCCTGCACCACTTGAATCACTGCTCACTGATGCCTCTAGCTTTTTAGGAATCAACCTTATTGGGGACAACCACATGGTGGAGGAGTGAAAGGACCCCACATCTGCACCAGGTGCAACTACGTGGCTATCTTCTCTAGTACTACCCTGGAAGCTCTCTGGTACATTTGAAAAATCAGCTTTGAAGGCTCAATGGGGCCAGCTGTATGGACTTCTAAAACTGGATGAGATCCCATCTGGCAACAGTAGTACTTCCTTCCTGTTGGGGCAGAGCTAACCATAGCTTAGGTTATTCCAAATTTGTCAGTTTCACCACCTCTTCCTTCTCCAGTTACAGTGAAATGAACCTTGTTCCCTACCGCAGATGCCCCAGTGAACCCTTCAAGGAGGAATGGGCTCTCCACATGAGCTGCAGTCATGTTTTCATACTTGTATTTGCAGTTTGTGTATTTGCAGGACTCCTGGCTGATAAAATCCCAGATAGGGTTAATGCACCAGGGCTTAGGGTCCTAGTCAGACTGTTCTTCACCAGGGTTCTTCCACTTGATGCCATATGAATAAATAGCATTTAACTTAATTTCATGCCTTGGATATCTTTTTTGGGGTCCACAAGTGCAGAGCTTTTTTCCTTTGTTGCTGTTAGCAGGCTGGCCACTTTGCTTTACATCGCATCCATTTCCCCATCACAATATTTTCCTGGTTCCACTACAGAATAAGTTGCTGGCAACTCCAAGTAAACATTCCAATGATCAGAAAAAAACAACAAAAATTTCATGCACCAAAACAATTCCAAACTCACAAACCACAAAAGCATAAAAATAAACACATTTTTTAGAAAATTTGCTGAGAGTGCAATGGTGAGATACCCCCAGAGCTTTGATGCCCATGGGGATCTTCATCAGGTGGCAGAGATAGCAAGTGAGACTATTTCTGACCCCTGCTGAAGATTCCTATGAAGCACTGGGGTATCTCACTGTTACACTGTCAGCACAATGTCCTAATAAATGAGTTTATTTTGACTATCTGGTTTGTCAGCTGGCAATTTCTTTGGCATGCATGACTTTGTTTTTTCAGCCAGCATGATGAACCCTGCAGATCAGCTCTCAAATGTGTGTTCCAACTTGGGCTTCTGCACTTTTTTGTCATCCCTTTTTTCCCTCTTTATTCTCAGCATCTCGAGGCCAGTGCAGCAGTGATAATTTGTCTACATATTCCCTAGACCTGATTTGCTGCCAAACCTTTTCAGTGAGGTGGCAGCTGACCAGCTGCACCACACTAATGTATGTCAAAGCAAACAGAGCTTCTGTGCATTTTGATGTTGCCGGCCCAAGCACTAGAGAACCCCCTGCTTCCATGGTGAAACCCTGTTATTGTGCCGCAACAGTAAACATCAGGCCCTTAAAGGGTACCTAAGCAATCAGTTTTTTAAAACTGCAAACTCCAAAATCTGGCATCATTGTGAGGTAAAGTAAAGGCTGCTGTTTACATTTGTGCTAAAACTGCATTTATGTAAATAACATAAATGCAGTTTCATAGCTTTTGAAAAATGTAAACATCAGCCTTTCACTTTCAAAAAACAGCCTTGGTTTCTCCCTAAGATGTCTGCCAAGTATGTTAAGTGATGAGTCATGATGTCATCATCGCAGTTAGAGCCAGAGACCCACATATATTTCTATAGTGCTAACTAGTTCTTCTTTCCCTCTGTATTTTGAATTGTTGTACCAGAATGATCAACACCATGTATTACCTCATGGATTATTTTGCTCAGTACACGTTAGGCTATGATTTTGTTCATTTTGTTTACTTTAACTTGCGGAAAATGTTTTGCAATTCAGCTGACTTTTTCTTTGGCAAACTGCATTACAGTACAACACTTCAAATAACTGATGATTTTGTTTTTTGTAGTTTGCCATCTAGTGGTTATATGATGCACTGAATTTTGTTTTTTTGTTAACCAGGAGAGACACACTAAGCTGAAATCTTGTTTATGGGTGTGGCATGGGAGCACAAGAAAGTTTAGTGACTTGCTCTGGGTCACACAGCAAAGTACCAGTCTGGTTCAGTTCCAAAGCTCATGCTGTCTTGTTCATCCACAAATAAGGCTTTCTTTTTCCATGTGAACCCCCTGCTCCTAGCCTGCCTTCTGTTGAACACCCCACCATCCATACCCTGTCCTTAGTACTGCCTGGGGCCGCATATATGCTTACAGTCTCATGAAGAGAATTATCACACCTCAGATTGTAATCTTGTGCCTCAGAGAGTTGTGCACACCTATACCGATATGTATCATCGGCTGGCACTGTTAAAAAATACCTCCCAAATCACTCTCCAGTCCACATTCTCAGTGTTTGACTTCTGCTGCCACAGTAAACATTGAGTGAATCATCACCCTTCTGCACAATAAAGGTAGTATGTACAGTTCCCCTGTTGTGTTTTTTTCCAGCCTCATTAACCAACAACTAGGTCTTCCTGGAGGGCCAAGCAATACGCATCATGACCTACCAGAAAAAACTGCTGTTCATGCCCTCATAAGGGCTGCACTTACAATGGATAACAATATTACTAGCAGGAGAGGCATACTAATACCGTGAGCGAATCCATCCAACTTCCAGTGTCAGTCTACTTCTTTACCTATGATCTTCAGAACCCTGCAGGACAGTTCCCAGCAGTTCTTCTCCAGTACTTTTCTGTGCCCTACTCCACAATGCGAGTTGGCTGGCTATCACCCTTCCAAATCTTGAATGAGCTATACACAAATCCCTCAATACTGTCCTAACAAATGTCAACATCCCCCCACCCGAGGGTAATCTCCCTACACTGAATTCAGGTAACAGTTTAGGTGCAGCCCTGCCACTCTGAGTATTTGTTATCGATGGCTACTCTCATCCACAGTTGGGTAGTGATCACAACGCTGGCAATCCCACATTTCAGATCGTACAGTGATCTGGTCAGCGTCCTCCTTTATGTCTTCAACTAACCTGAATATAGCTGTACCCTGCTGGAATAGCCTCTTCAGTCCCTCTCTGGCATTTATTCTTCTCACCTGATCTCCACACTAAAAACTGGTGAGTTCACTACCCTTCTGTATCATGAATGTGGTTAGTACAGTCTCTCATGTTATTTTTACATATTAGTAATAAACTTGATGGTCTGGTAAGCCAGGCTGATAGCTGCATGGCACAAGTGGAAAAATAGGCTTTCCTACCCATATAAGATCTAAGCCACCTATGATTAGGCACTATTAAATGACATACATAATGATGTGCACACCTATCATTTAATAATGCCTAATCAAAGGTAGCCTAGATCTTTTAAGGATAGGAAAGCCCATCATTCCCCTTGTTCCCTGCTGCTATCAGCCTGACTTACTTGAAAGATATGTTTATATTTGATATGTCAAAATAAAACGGGGACTGTACTACTTCCAGTCATGATGCAGAAGGGTGATGAGCTCACCAGTTTTTGGTGTGAGGAGGAATAGTGAACAATGAATACCAGAGTGGGGTTGAGAAGGCCACTCTTGCGTGTACTGCTACATTCAGGGAAGGGGAAGACAGAAGGAGAGAAATATGAGCAGATTACTGTGAGAAATAACATGTGGGCTGCCAATACCTTGATCACTACCTGACCCCATTGTCCTGGCCAACATTCCCCCTTCCCATGAAACCAGTTCATGTAATTGCCCAAGGCTGTATGTGGATTTTAATGTGTGAATTGGCTGCCACTAGACAATTCAGTCTCTTCACTACCAGTCTAGTATTGCTTGTAAAGCACTTTGGGATGCAATGTGTATGACAACCACTATATCAATGCTGCTTCTTCTTATTATTATTATTTCCCATGGAAAAATAAGACAAAACAAGCATATATTTGAGTTTCAAGAAAGTATGAACTCTAACATTGGATTGTACAAGAACTTTGCAACAGAAAAGTGGTGGCTCTAGAGGGTGGTGAAAGGTGTGGACGCAACCTCCCCCCCCCCACAGACATAGTAACGTACTGTACTTGCTTGCTGCTGCTGCTGTATTTCACTTTGTTGAAGAAGTCTGATTTATTGATTGTACAAATGTTTACATTCAAACTATGGATTACATTTGTAGGTTCTATCAAAAACGTACTAGAAAAGAATAAGAGCAGAAAATATGAAGGTTTAATAAACATGTTAAAAAGTGCATATTAAGCATGCACACCACCCCAGCACCCCCATTGCAGCATCCTGGATCCACCATAACCACTAGATCACCCGGTTAATCAAGATTTGTACCGAACTGTGGTTTGCACAGAGAAAGTTGGCTGGATTAAAACACAATTTTAGCATATTAAAGTAAACAAAATGAACAGAACGATAGCCTAACGTGTATTATACAAAATAATGCACATGATTTTGACCATTTGGGTGAAACAATTCTGTACAAAGGGAAAAAAGAACTAGTTAGCACTATAGAAAGCCATATATCTCTCTCTGACTTTGGCTCCAATGATGTCATCACATAACACATTTGGCGGCCATTTTAGGAAGCAGGTAAGACATTTTTTTTTAAATTAGAAGGCTGATTATACAATTTTACAATGCTCTGGAACCACATTTAGGTAAACTATATAAATATAGTTTTAGCATTAATGAATACAGCAGCCTTTCCTTTAGTCACCTACAGAGCCAGATATTTGAATAGTTTGTTATGAAAATGTTGTTTAGGTATCCTTTAAAGTGATTTTCTGAGATTTTTAGGATACCTTTTTCTCATAGTATGCTATTGCCACCCATGATTCAGATGCTGAAGCTGCAATTAGTTTTGTAAAAAAAACCTGTCATAGTTTTTTTTTTTTTTATATATTTTATCAGCATTTTGTTTCTGCCCAATCTCCCATTTTGTGTGTGTGGCCACACCCCAGAATGATGTCATGCAGAGAATATTTTACATACAGCAACAAGGAATTCTGCGTAAATTGATTTAAATGTTCATTACTCAGAGGTACAGTCCTGTATTTTGGTAGTAGTGACTGCAGTACAGCACCTGTTATGTAGACTTATTTATTTATTAATGTAAAAGTTTCACCAGGAGAGACATACTGAGCAGACAAGCTAGTTTCCAGATGCATCCTGGGGTAGAGAGGAAAGGTGTACACAGTAGGTATATATAGTATGTAGCAAGGCATTGTGGGTACAGTACATGGTTGATTTTTCTGTCTCCCTACTCTTTCGCAAGTGTAGATGTCTGAAGTACCAAGACTGACCAACAGAGGTCTCCCACCTTTTAAGAAGCCCAGAGTGGAACATTTCTTACTGAAATATGTTTTTTACAGGACAATATGTAACACTGATCAATGTGACAGACCTGTTTTCTCAAAATAATCACAATTAAGACTAAGTGTTGTAGTTTTTTCGTCGTTTCTATTGTTTCTTAGCATTTTAAGACATTTTAGCTAAGCTATTATAGTTTCTGCAACATTTAGAAGAAAGTTAGACAATATTTTTTTTCTACCATAAGGTCAGGACAAGCAGTATTTTTCATGTTATTTTTTTGGGCAGGACACAACTGCTCAAATCAAGGCTGTCCTGCAAAAGTCAGGGGAGGTGGTAATCCTAAAATCTCTGTTTCACAACAGTACTTAGAAACTTTGTTTCCCTTGCATGATGTCCAAATTGGGGGCTGCAGCACTGAGAAAAAAGGGGCAGGTTATGCATATGAAGCAAAGCACAGAAATAAAAGCATCTATTTCATGGAAAATAGCACTTTTTGGCAGTTTGACTGGTAGGAGATTGAATCACAACTCCTACAGGTTACTAATCCCATTTGCTATGGCAAAACTCAGAAAATCACTTTAACCACCTCTAACAACTGGGCCAGCTCTGAATAAGCCCTATAATAGGGGCAGTTGGGGCCTCAGGGGAAGGACAAACTGGGCTGGTTGGTGTGTCTGGCAAGGGATGTGGAATGCCTCCAGCCACTGCCAGTGCCAGTACTAGAAGAGCCAGAGAAAGCTGTGGGGAAGGTACAGGGTGGGCTCTTTCAGGAGCACCACTGAACCTAACCCCCAGCCACCATCTTCTGTGTGGGGTGCTGTGGCATTACCTACCTGCCCACTTCCCACTCACTAGTTCCAGTAACATCATTTATAGTTCACCACTGGGCACCTGCACAAAATCAGTGAGGGACTTACCTCCACCACCCCTTGGATCTACAGGACTAGGTGCCAGCTCTTTTTTCCCTCTTGGTCTCACCAACCCCTTGCTCTTGGACATATTCCCCAGCCTGGTCTATGGTCTGGCTGGCCTGCTTTGCTCTGCAGAAGACCCAAAAGGAAGGTTTCAAGCGAAACCTTCCCCTTCTGGGCAATCGTATCCTGTAAGTGGTCCCACAGAGTCTGCATCACTGGATCCTCATCTTGCACTCTCTTCCTGTTGCTGGGCATATGGGCAAAGGACCCTATCTCTATGCCAGCCAAAACTGTCACATATTGCTTGTCTGTAGTGTTTCCCTCTGTAGTCCCTTATTAGAGAGATAGATATCACCTTTTTAATTTAAGCTGCCCTCTGGAGAGGGCCTTGTTTTGATAGCTCATCTTTAACTAACAATACCCACCGACCACATCGGTAGAAAGTAACTGGCCAGGCAAAATGGCCATTTATGTTTCCTTTTTTAAATTAGGATCCCCAAGCTGCTGGAGCCTGCTTGCCTACTGTACTTTGGAGGGTGGGAGCAAGGCCGTCATGCGGTCAGCGCTTGGAGTCTAGTTTACGCACCGTGGGAGACAAGAAGGAAAGCAAAATCAACTACCTCAAACCATTTCACAACCAGGACAAACTGACATGTTTCCACTACATGGAGTGAGGCAAAGCCCAACATTGACCCAGGACACTGCCCCTTTGTAGTGACTACATGAACACCTGCTACTCCTCCAAACAAAGAACCCCAAATTAAAGTCTGGTCTGAACAGACATGCCCTCTTGGTATACTCACAGTCCAGATGCTTGTCCTGGAAGAGGATAAGAAAAACAGGAGAAGCCTAAAGTCTTTTTCTCTGACCTTTCCCTACATGTATCTCCAGCTCCCCCCCCCCCCGTCAGCCCTATGATGACACCACAGCATGGCTGACCTGCTTGCCCTCCCATGTTGAGGAGACACAGTGTGAAATCCCCTGGCTGTCCTCCTGTGGGAGTGGTCATCTCCTGCCTAAAGAAGGGGGCAGGGGAAGAGGAGTCAGCCAGCCTCCAAAGCCGACTCTTGCTGCAATGCTTGCAGACCTGACATTGTCATTACAAAAGCCCAACTCTAATACATGGTTCCATTAATAATTCCCGCTGATTCACACTTTCTGAGTTGTACCAGATCTCATAAGCTATGGCCACAATCCTTGATTATAATTTTCACTTGACTTCCTATTTCAGAGCCTTTTTGTTGAAAAGTCAATTTGACATTGTCTTCCTTACAATATACTCCAGTCTCATTCCTTACTGGTAAATTGTAAGTTCTTTAAGGGATTCCCCCATCTTATATTCCTTTTTGTACGTACTATGGAAGCGAACTACATTTTCCCTTCCATCTATTTATATTTGGTACAGGGTGTATACTGTCAATTTCTTGTTTGTCTTTTTCCACACCTCCCCCCATTTTTTATTATTTCTATATCATTTGCAATTTGCAGTGATAGATCCTTCATCAGTTGTTCAGATTTTTGGACCATTTTCCTTTTACCTGTTTTCTTACTCTTTTTATTTTACCTTGTAGTTTGACTTTCTTTTTCTATTACTTTTTCTAAATAGTTTCAAAATATTTGACCACCTTTTTTATTGCACGTCTCCCTTTCTTTTTTAGGTTTTTTTTTCTTTGTATAATTGGCTTTCTTTCTCCACCATATTCCCTTACAAATCTTGGACATTGTCAACCCTCTCCTCATTTCCTCATCTATCTAATTATTTTACTAAATGCTCCTCTTATTTACACCTACATACAGACTGATTTATCTTGTATTATGTTTACCTTAACTTCTTTTGCAATTTCTGTAATGAGGGTTCTGTTATATGCTGCTTCTGTCTTGAACTGATGAAGTTTTTCTTTTACTAAATGTATCTGTTCCACTGTATAAACATTTTCTTTTTTCTTTTGCTAAGCATTTAACAATAACATTAGTTCATGACTAAGTAATAAATGTAGATTATTACTCTGAATCTTTATTTGAAGCCAGAAGTAATTGAATTGCTGCTTACAGTTGGTGTACTTTCCTTATAGCTTTGTTCTGGTTTCCTTGTAGACTTTCTTTTACATAAGACTTCCATGTGAGTAATATCCTCCTTCCTAATGCTATAAGGAGGCAGCTGACTGAGGCAGCTAGAAAATTTTTAACTAGGAGGGGGAAAGTATATAAATATATACATTATTAAAAGTGTAGGGTCTGCAAGCCAAATTCGGACTTTCAATCAGGGTGTAAAAGGCACAACACTTAACAGTATGCTGGCCTGAGTACAGATGAAGACAGAGGTAAACCCTTTCTTTATTCCTATGCCCCAACCTGCCAGGACCACAGCAGTACCCAGATATGTTATGTCTTCTTGTGGGTATCTATGGTTAGGAAGGAAAATTGCATCCTGAAGGGGAGGCTGCGTGCCTTGAGAGAGCTCAGTTTGTTTCCAGTGGGTTTTATAGGTTGGGTGGGCCCAAAGAAGGGCCAGTTTCATCTGAGATGCCAACCAATAACCAGCTAATTGGGCACCACCCTTTTCCCCTCTGTTTTGGGTAAATATAAGATATGTTGGGAAATTCTGGGCTGCTTTAGAGGTCCAAAAGAACTTTAATATAAGTTTCTGCCAAGTACAGGTAAAGACAGATGATAATTATCCTTGCAGTTAGCTGGAGGAGGACGTAACATAGAAACACAGAAACATAGACAGTGACAGCAGAAAAAGACCAAAGGTCCATCAGGTCTGCCCATTAGGCGCTATATAACTCCATGAGCTAGCATAGATAGAGGGTTCTAACCCTCCCCATCAGTCTTCTTATTCCTTTCCCTTTCCGTGGTTTCGCTTCTACAAGCGAGCACTGGTCCTTTTGCTTTGTCCCAAGCTGGTTTGAAGCCCACCATGGTTTTAGTTCCCACCATCTCCACTGGCATGCTGTTCAATGGTTCCACCACCCTTTCAGTAAAACAATACTTTCTCACATCCCCTCTGAACCATCCTCCTGTCAGCTTCCAGTTGTGCTCCCTGGTGTTGGACTGGTGTTCCTGCTAAATAATTCTTCATAGTTCACCATGTTTATTTATTTCAGAAATTTGAAGGTTTCTATCATATTCCCTTTCCCCTACTGGTCTCCAGAGAGTACATGTTCAATGTCCTAAGATTCTCCTCCTAGGACTTCCCTTGCTGGCCCTGTATAATCTTTGTCACCCTATGCTGTACCAATGTGCTACACTTCAACAGGTCTGTTCTAACAGATCTATTTAACAGATCACTGGAGACCAGAGTGGTCCAGGGGACTGGAGAAGGGCAGAGGTAGTCCCACTTCACAAAAGTGGTAGCAAGGAGGAGGCAGGAAATTATAGGCCTGTCAGCCTGACATCGGTGGTGGGTAAGCTGATGGGAACTCTTCTCAAGGAAAGCATAGCGGAGTATCCTGTATCCAACAATTACAGGATCCAAGGCAGCATGGATTCACAGGGGAAAGGTCATGCCAAACAAATCTGATATATTTTTTTGACTGGGTGACCAAGGTGTTGGATCAGGAAGGGGCAGTGGATATAGCCTACCAGGACTTCAGCATTGCTTTTGACACAGTTCTACACAGGAGACTGGTAAGCAAGTTGGAGGGCTTAGGGGTGGGTAATAAGGTTGTAGTCTGGGTTGGTTAGCGGACAGGACACAGAGGGTAGTGGAAAACAGAGCTCACTCTGAGGAAGAGAAGGTGATCAGCAGGGTACCTCAGGGATCAGTGCTGGATCCAGTCCTCTTCAATGTCTTCATAAATGACATAGCAGAGGAACTGGAAGGAAAGGTCTGTCTCTTTGCTGATAACACCAAGATATTCAACAGAGTAGACACTCCGGTGGTGTGTGTGGAAAGGATGGGTATGGATCTGAAAAGACTGGAGGGGTGGTCAAGAGTATGGCACCGGGATTTCAATGCAAAAAAAGTGCAAAATAATACACTTGGGCCATAATAAGCTGGGAATGGAGTACTAAATGGGTGGAACAATATTGATGAAGACAATGCAGGAAAAAGACCTAGGGGTAATCATATCAGATGACCTAAAGGTGGCCAGGCAGTGTGACAAGGCAGTCAGTAGGGCAAGTGGGATGCTTGGGTGCATAGGAAGGGGTATCACCAATAGGAAGAGGGAGGTGGTGCTGCTCCTGTATAGCTCTCTTGTGATACTGCACGTTGAATACTGTGCCAGTTCTGGAGACCACACCTCAGGAAGGCATAGAGAGAGTGGAGGCAGTCCAGTGGAGGGCAACCAAAATGGTGCAGGGTCTGCATCAAAAAACCCTATGAGGAGAGGCTAAGGATCTAAACATGTACACCATGGAAGATAGGAGGGAGATGGGGATATGATAGAGACCTTTAAATACCTAACAAGGGTTAATAAGTTACTGGAGGAGAATATTTTTCAGAGCAAAGGGTATTTTAGAACAAGGGAGCATGCTATGAAGCTGGAGGGGGGTATTGAAAGGGTGTGGATCCCTGGAACAGCCTTCTGGTGGAGGTAGAAGGGGTGAAAACAGTGGAGGGTTCAAAAATGCCTGGGACAGACACAATGGAATTGTAGGGGTAAGGAAGAGAAGGGAAACTGCAGAGGTGAATAATGGAGAGGAAGTTATGGTGGCATAGATCTAATGATGTTTGCAGCAATATAAAATTAAAGAAAAAGATAAAATGGACAGACTGGGTGGGACCGGCAACCCTTATCAGCCATCCCATTCTGTTTCTGTGTTTCTCTAGCATATCCTTGTCCTTTCTAAGGTGAAGGTTTCCAAACTGGGCACAGTACTCCAGGTGTGGCCTCACCAAGGATCTATAGAGAGGAGTGTCACTTCTTTCTTTCTACTATCAATACCCCTGCCAGTAAAACCCAGCATGTTGTTTTCCTTACTACAAGCCTTGTTGCACTGACCAACCTGTTTAAGGGTGTCACTGATGATGACTCCTACATCCCGTTCTTTAGCTATGGTGCTAAGTTTAACTCCTCCTATCCAGTATTCTGTCCTTGAGTTCTTTTTTCCTATGTGCATCACCTTGCACTTTTTGGCATTGAATTTCAGCTGCAAAACACTTGACCACTTCACTAGCCTTTGCAGGTCACCCTGTAACTCTATAATTCCCTCAGTACTATCTACCCTTCCGCAGAGTTTAGTGTAATCTGTGAAGAGGGTTATCCTACCCTGGATCCCTTCTCCAATGTCACTGAATAGCAGCAGGCCATCACAAGGGGAGGCAATTCACTTTAACTCAGACCCACCCAGGCACCTCATCATGTGGGTGTCCCATCATGTGCATGCTGCAGAGCAGGAATGTGGCAGCTGGCTAAGGGATGTCTGCATGACTTTAGGTAACTACAGAAAGGCAGCTAGTGTAAGGGAGCCTAATATTCCCTATCTGGGGTAGATTAACTTAGCAATTAGTGAGTGCATAAACTGTACATTGTAGAACTAAGTTAATTAGTAGCTGTAGCAAACTCCATATCTAGGGTAGGGGTATAAGGGGAATATTCAAAGGGGTGTCATACAGGTAACCGTGTAAATCAGTATAGTTGGCAAAACTCCCTATATAGGGTAGGCTGGTTTAGGGTCTACGTAAAAGCATATTAAGCAGGTAGTTGGAAGTAATGGTTAATACAGGGAGTCCAGACAGTTATTTTGTATAGGGTGACAACTGATAATATGGAGTACAGTATAGGTACAGTGAGGAGGTAGTTAGCTGCAGGGACTGAGGTGCGCATCTCCAGGGTTATGCTTTGAAGGAGAGGACACTAACCCATATGTAGGACCATTGGGGAGTTCCACAAGCAACTGCTAGCAGCAAGAGAGAAGATATCACAACTGTGACAGCAGCTGATTTGGTACCCATGCTCAAAACCCCCATTAGCCCAGTGGGATGGAGGGTGGTGGGAAGGGGGAAGAGAGGCAGATCTGTCACTAGGTGGTCACCCAAACCCACAAAATCCCAACAGCAAATCATTTTGCACCCCTGAAGGAGGCACAGGTACCTGACTCTGATGGGGGGGGGACTTTGAGCCAGGTGGAAGGAGTGGGCAGGAAGACTTGTTGGCAACTGGTGGTGGGAACAGGAGGAAGATAGAAAAGGGTATTTTAGTTGTACAGGACTCAATGATTAAATGGGTGGAGAAGGTGGTAGGCAGAGGGAGAAAGGAAATTGGTGGTCAGATGCCTTTCTGGTGCATCAGCCATCTGGGATTGGATAGGATAGGGAAGATAGCAGAGGAGGAGAAGGAGCTGGCAGTACTTGTTCACTTGGGTACCAATGATCTGGCAATCCAGCCTATGGAGGCTGTGATGCATAACTTTTAAAGGATGGGGGAGAGACTGAAGGCACACTTGGCTTCCCAGGCCTTTTCCAAGGTTCTCCCTGTGTGGAGTAGGGAGAACAGAAAGGAAAGGGTGAGGAAGAAGGAGGCTGAGGAGTCTAAAGGATGGTTGAATTGGTGGTGGCAGGTGGAGTGATACCGTTTCTGGGGTGAACTGAAAGGGTTTCTGGGACATGAGACTCTTTAAGGGTGATGGGCTTCACCCAACAAGAGAGGGGACCAGTGCTTTGGGGCAGTCATTTGATGACTACATCAGTGGTTAAACTGACTGTGGGAAGGCTAAAACTAGGGGAACCACTGAAAAGGGAGAGCAAGTGGGGAACCTAGCAAATACTACCCCTTAACTGGGTTCAAGAACATTGGGGAGGGAAGAAGCAAGATGGGTGTTCATTATAGGTCAAAAGATGATACCAGGGAGGGAGACTCACTAAGATGGCAAAAAAAGGACATTAGGAGGTTAGGGGAGGATGAAGGGAGTGCATCTGTGAAAAATGGGATTGTTTAGGCACAAGATCGAACACAATCTGTCTTAAAGGAAAACTATACCCTCATATCATGTAAATTCTATTTGTTTCCATGTCAATAGACAACTGTTTTCCTGTAACTGTTAGGGCTATACATGTTTGCTTTAGTTTGTCTTCACTTTTCATGGTAGCTCCTTGTGACTCCCTCGGGGGTCTCCATCTTATTGTCATTGAAATCTCATTGTCTATGACAGATGCATTAACATAAGAGAACATGTCACATCACCCATTTATACCATGTATCTCTATGTTGAAAGAACAAATACTTTGCCAAAACTCTCTGGAAACACATAAATTGAATACAATTTAAAGGGAAAACCCCTACATTACAACTCAGACAGTTTGCAAAGCAAACAGAAGGTAAAGTAGTATTTCACACCTTCCTGCAATTTTTTTTTATTTGAAGTCTAATTAAGGAGACAGGCATACAGTGGAGTCTAAAGGGTGATTATGCATCATGTTCTTATGTGCTCATCAACTCAGAGATGGTGGGAGTGGTGTGAGTAGGAAAGCCACTGGGGAATAACGACCATAACTCTGTTTGGTTTGAATTGGCACTCGAGGCCAGCAAGCCACAATCAAGAACTGAAGTCCTTGACTTTAGAAGGACTGACTTTGAAAGGATGAGGAAACTGGTCAGGAATAAGCTAGTAGGGGTGAAGGACATAGGTGGGGTGGAGGAGGGATA
Source organism: Neoceratodus forsteri (assembly GCA_016271365.2). Classification (NCBI taxonomy): domain Eukaryota; kingdom Metazoa; phylum Chordata; order Ceratodontiformes; family Ceratodontidae; genus Neoceratodus; species Neoceratodus forsteri. The sequence goes on from CM057453.1 coordinate 63,674,915, forward strand.
TGTGGGGGGTAATTAAGGGGGCCATCCTTGAGGCATCTTAAGTATGCATAAGAACAGTAACAAAGAAAAACAGGTTTAAAATACCACTATGGTTCTCAGCAAGAGTCAGGGAAGCAGTAAAGGCAAACAAGAAAACCTTTTATAAATACAAGTAAAAGCAGAGGGAGGGAGGTAGAATGGGAGAATTATCTACAGAAAAATAAGGAGGCAAAGAGGGCCATTAAGGAGGCTAAAGTAGACACAGAGCTGCGTATCGCGGAGGGGGTCAGGAACTGAGAAAAACAGTTTTTCAGATATATTAGTGAAAAAAGGAAAAAGGGAGGGGGAATTGTAAGGCTAGTTGGGGGGGTAGGATGATAGAGGAGGAAGAACAAAAAACCGCCATCCTAAATGACTACTTTTGCTCAGTTTTCACCAAGGACAGCAGGTCCATGCCAGAGAGTGGCATCAAAGTGGTCATTAAGGGAATCCCAGAAATGAGACAACCATTGTTTACTAGTGAAAGGTTTCTGAAAGGGCTGGCTGCCCCTAAGATAGATAAGGCACCAGGACCACGTGGGTTGCATCTGAGGCTACTCAGGAAATTAGCAATGGAGCTGGCTGAACTACTGGTATGCCTGTTCAACAGCTCACTTAGGTCTGGGGAAGTACCAAGGGATTGGAAGGTGGCAGACGTTGTATCACTTCATAAAGGGGGGGATGAGGAGCAACCAGGGAGCTACAGGCCTGTCAGTCTAACCTCTATAGTAGAGAAGCTGATGGAGTCACTGATCAAAGAGGACCTCATAGATTACCTGGAGAGCAACATGCTCCAGGATAGTAAACTTCATGGTTTCATGGCAGGAAGATTTTGTCAGACTAACCTGATAGTTTTCTTTGACTGGGAGACAAAGGAATTAGAAAAGGGTCATGCTGTGGATCTGCTCTACTTTGACTTCAGCAAGGCCTTTGACTCAGTACAGTACCTCACAAACGATTGCTCAAGAATATGGAAAATCTAGGTGCAGTTAAACCCACAGTGAACTGGGTGGGTAACTTGCTAGAAGAGAGGCAGCAGAGGGTGGTGGTCAATGGGGTTCAATTAAAGGAGAGGGAGGCTATGAGTGGGGTTCTACAGGGATCAGTCCTGGGTCCGTTCCTCTTCAACATGTTCATTTGTGACATTGGAGAAGGAATCCAGGACAGGCTGTGTCACTTCGCAGATGACACAAAACTATGTGGGAGGGTGGATAGTGACAAGGGAATAAGGGAAATGCAGAGAGATCTACAAAAGTTAGAGGAGTGGTCAAAGGTCTGGCAGTTAAAATTCAATGCTAGAAAGTGCAAGGTAATGCACCTAGGGAAAAAGAACCTCGAGAGAGTACTGGATGGGAGGAGAGAAACTTAGAGCTACAGCTGAGGAATGGAATCTGGGAGTTATCATCATTTAAGCAGTCGAGTCAGTGCAACAAGGCCTATAGCAAGGCTAACAGAATGCTGGGATGTATCGAGAGAGGTAGTGACAGCAAAAGAAAGGAGGTAATATTTCTCCTCTACAGATCCCTGGTGAGGTCTCACATAGAGTACTGTGCCTAGTTCTGGAGTCCTCACCTCAGAAAAGATAAAGAAAGTTTGGAGACAGTGCAGCACAGAGTAACAAAAACAAACATTTGTCAATGCCGAATGTTGCTTGCTTCTATGTGCTGTTTAGGTATTTGGAAGTCATTGGAGTGCAAATATTGAAAATTTGTGAACTTACGAGCGTGCGTAGGAACTGCACAACACATGCTCGTAAAACAGTCATTTTAAGGAATTTTTTCACCAAATTTTCAACAGCCATTTTAAGACCTCTGCTCACGAACAGTGTCACTGTGATTTTGTTAATGTGCCCCATACATTGAGTTTGCACACTGACTGCGCCATTGTGCGCTACATGGGCGGAAACACGTTTTGGGCAGGATGTGAAAAATGACAGCTGTACTGCTCATGAGGAGGTGTGGTAAAAGGGCAATGTTGAAAATCTGGAGTGGTATATTGAAAATTCGCAAACCTACGAGCATGTGTAGGAACTGCGCAACGCACGCTCGTAAAACATTTTTAGTAATTTTTTCACCAAATTTTCAACATAGCCATTTTAAGACCTCTGCTAATGAACAGTGTCATGGTGATTTTCTTAATGTGTCCCATACACTGATTTCGCATACCGACTGCGCCATTGTGTGCTACGTTGGCGGAAACACGTTTTGGGCAGGATGTGAAAAATGACAGCTGTACTGCTCATAAGGAGGTGTGGTAAAATGGCAATGTGGAAAATCTGGAGTGAAAATATTGAAAATTTGTGAACTTACGAGCCCGTGAGGAACTGCGCAACGCACGCAGTAAAACAGTCATTTTAGGAATTTTTCACCAAATTTTCAACATAGCCATTTTAAGACCTCTGCTCATGAACAGTGTCACTGTGATTTTCTTAATTTGTCCCGTACATTGATTTCGCACACCGACTGCGCCATTCTGCGCTACATGGGCGGAAACGCATTTTGGGTGAGATGTGAAAAATTACAGCTGTACTACTCATAATAAGGTGTGGTAAAATGGCAATGTTGAAAATCTGGAGTGAAAATATTGAAATTTCGCGAACTTACGAGCCTGCGTAAGAACTGCGCAACGCATGCTCGTAAAACAGTCACTTTATGGAATTTTGGTGCCAAATTTTCAACATGGGGTTTTTGGGACCCCTTCTCATGAATGATTCACTGTCATGGTGGTATTCTGGCCTGAAGGGTGATTTCGCAGTCACTGCGCAAAATCACCCTTCGGGCCTGAATAACGCCATGACAGTGACATCATTCATGAGAAGGGGTCCCAAAAACCTCATGTTGAAAATTTGCTGCAAAAATTCCCAAAAATGCCTGAGATATGCAACAAAGTTGAAACCCCCCTATCTAGCCCATTATATAGCTTACTGGCATTTCCTCAGTTCGTGGTCGGCTTTGAAGAGTGCAGACGTGTTCCCAATCCAATCAAGATTGTCGCGCCAGAGTCCGGAGGTAAGTATGGGGTGGGGGGTGGGAGGTTAAAAGCAGTGGTTGGGTGCGGTTGTGGAGGGGGTCGAGACACACCGTGGGACCGCTTATGTCTTACAGGTAAAAAAAAAGACGTTGGGGACCGCTTGCCATGCTGGGGTGGGCTCAGCGTGGCACAAGGACGTTGGGCGCTTCAGCCGACGAGGGATTGGGCACCCCCGTCGGCCATGGAATTTATTGCCATGCTGGGGTGGGCTCCCAGCGTGGCACAAGGACGGGGGGCGTCAGCCGATGGGGGATTGGGCACCCCCATCGGCAAAAGGACTGCTTGACTGCTTGCCACGCTGGGGTGGGCTCCCAGCATGGCACCTACTATTGGGGGGGACGCAGCTCAGCCGACGGGGATTGGGCACCCCATCGGCTATACAGGCAGTGGCGGGGCGCGCACGGTTACAGCAGGGGTGGGAGTTGCCAGGAGCAGCCGAGATATCTTACCGTGCTCACTGGAAGCATAGCTCCCCTTTCAACTGTATGTTACTGCATTTTGGAGCGTGGCCACACAGCTCCAAAATGCATTGGCTTACAGGGGCCGCGCCTGCCAGCACACTGACTGAATTGGAGGAGGAGGTGACACACTTCCAAAATCTCCCATGATGGCACTATGTTTCTTGCACATGCGTGCAAGCAACATAATGATTCAGGGCAAACAGGGCAGATCCTATGACGAGTGACTCAAGGCACTAAATATGTACTCACTGGAGACCAGAAGGGAGAGGGGAGATATACTAACATACTAATTGCCAGCAGATTAGGCCTTACGGTCTATCGAGTCTGCTAGAACCTCAGATTCCTAGTTGGGTGCCGAGGCCCCCCCCCTTGTGTTCCAGAAACCCCTATCATCCATCCCCACCCCCCTGGGCCAGGCCATCATCTGATACATCCACTTTCTGTGCCTGTCCCACCCTCTCTTGAAGCCCTCCACTGTGGATCTCTGAACCAGCTCACCAGGCAGTGTATTCCAAGGGTCCACCACCCTCTCAGTGAAAAACCTCTTCCTCTTTTCCCCCCTCACCCTTCCACCTTCCAAGTTCAAACCATGCCCTCTGGTGATACTTCCCTGCTTTAGTCTAAAGATCCCCTCCATGTTTACCCTATTTATTCCCTTGAGGTACTTGAAGACCTCAGTCATGTCCCCCCATCTCTCCTCTCCTCCAATGAAAACAGGCAGAGCTCCTCAAGTCTGTCCTCATATGTCAAATCCCCTAGTCCTCGTATCACCTTAGTTGCCCTCCTCTGTACCCTCTCCAGGAGCCCTTCAAGTTCCTTAAAGGAATTAACAAAGTGAACTGCAGGGAACTATTTAGCCTGAATACTGATTCGCAGTCATGTGGACACGAATGGAAATTAACAAGAGGTAAGTTCAGGTGAGATGTGAAGAAGTACGATTTTATGGAAAAGGTGGTAGAACCTTGGAACAGTCTGTCGGCTGAAGTGGTGAGTGCACAAACAGTCAGGGGATTCTTGCAGAGCTGGGACATAATGAAGGGAATAGTGGTTATTGGGGGTGACAGGACCAAGGAAGAAAATGAAGAGACAATGGGGAGGGTTAGTACCCTGGAGGAACAGTAGGTTCCAGGGATTATAGGGAACTTAGGCAGACTGGATGGACCTCTGGTCTTTTTCTGCCATCATTGTCTATGTTTCTATGTTAGCACAGCTCTCAGGGACAATGGGATTTCAACAACCAGGAAATGGAGACCCCCCAGCATAGTTAATGGGCCTATGAAGTGTGAAAACAAACTAAAGCAATTGCATACATCTCTAACAGCCACATGAAAAGAGTTCTCTGTTGACATGAAAACAAATAAAATTTACAAGATATGAGGGTGTAGTTTTCCTTTAATGGCACTATCTTGAGAAACAAAATTAGTGAGCTTCAGGCAATGGTAGCAGATACAGGGTTGGACCACATAGCCATACAGACACTTGGACCACAGGGAATAATGACTGGGACCTGGCAGTCTCAGGCTACACCAGATGTAGGTGTGATGGGGGAAAGGTAAAAAGGGAGGGGTAGCGCTCTGTGTAAGGGAAGACACTAAGGCAGTAGAGGATGGGCCCATCAGGGGGAGGGAATGAGGGAACAGCATCACTATGGATTCAGCTAATGGCAGCATCAGGTATGATCTCCAAGACAGGGGAACAAGGGCAATAGGAAACTAGAGGCAGAAATAGAGAGGGAGTCACAAAGGGGGAGATAGTGGTAGTGGGGATCTCAACCTACCAGACATCGATTGGGACACTCCAGTAGCTAAGAACACCAGAAGACAGGACCTGCTCGATACATTGCAGGACTGCCTACTGGTGCAGCTGATAAATAGATCTACAAGGCAGGCTGCCATTTTCAACATGGTGCTCACCAGCTGAGAAATGGTGGGCAAAGTGTGGGTTAGGGAAGCAGTGGGGTCCAGTGACCACAACATCATATGGTTTGAGCTGACCCTTGGTTCAAGTATGCCCTCATCAAATATTGAAGTTCTGGATTTCAGAAAACCAAACTTAACCAGCTGAGGGAATTAGTCTGGGATAAGTTAGTTGGAGTGGACAGAATCAGGGAAGTGGAGGAAAGATGGAGAGACATTATAGGGGCCATTCTTGAGGCAACGGAGTCATGTTTAAGAATGGTTACCAAATGAAAAGGGTACAAGAGACTAATCTGTTTTTCTAAAAAGGTCAGGGATCCAGTAACGGTGAAAAAGAAGGCCTTCAGCAGGTACAAGGAGAAGCAGGGGGACAAAGTATGGAGGAAGTAACAACTGAAAATTAGGGAGGCCAAGAGGGCAGTCAGGGACACAAAAGCAGACACAGAGCTGCAGACTACAGAGGAGGTCAATGATGGTGAAAAATTATTTTCAGCTATTTTAGGGAAAAAAGAAAGCAGGAAGGAGGAATTGTTAGGCCAACAGGAGGGTGCAGAGTAATAGAAGTGAACAAGCAGAAGACAGCCTTTGTAAATGACTACTTCTACTCAGTAATCACAAGGGAGAATAGCAGGCCTTTGCCGGAGAATGAAATGAAGGCTGCTGAAAGGGGGATTGCAGAAATGAGACAGAAGGTATTTACAACTGACACACTCAGAAAAGGGCTTGCATTCTTGAAATAGATAAGGCCCCAGGGCTGGATGGGATGCATCCAAGGGTGCTGGGAGAACTGGTATTGCAATTAGCTGAACCCCTGGCAGGGCTATTCAATTGTTCAGTTCAGTCTGGGGTTCTTTCAAAAGACTAAAGGGCAGCTGATGTAGTTCTGCTCTACAAGGATGGGGACAAGGAGCAGTCAGGTAACTACAGACCTCTCAGTCTTACTTCCATTGTGGATAAACTGATGGAGACACTAGTCATAGAGGAGCTGGTGGATTCCTGGGGAGAAATGGACTCCAAGATAATAAACAGCATGGGTCTATGTCATAGAGGTCTTGTCAGACTAACCTGATAGTATTCTTTGACTGGGTAACTCAGGCAGTGGATGAAGATCATGCAGTGGATTAGATCTTCCTTGACTTCAGCTAGGCATTTGACTCAGTGCCACACAGTAGGAGCTAGAAGATCCAGGCAGAGCAAATGACATAGTTTTTTTTTTGTTAATCCTTTTCCTCCCCTTTCTGGCTGGCTTCTCTTCCCCCTGACCCCACCCAGCCCCATCACTCAGCACCTCCCGGACTTACCTGGCTCCACCTTCCCCATGGTTTACCTTCTGTGGTGGGGCAGCAGAAAGCCAACGCTTGACCCACTGGACAAGATCCAATTGGATCTATGACAGGTCACTGTTGCAGGGCCTGAGAGGGGTTGGAGAATCATCCTGCCGGCCAAGGTGATTTTTTTCATTTTCCTCCCTTCCCCATAGTGCAGAGGAGCTGGTGTGCAATTATGCCAATAACTGAACTGTGTACACTTCTGTACACAGCACGCCTGGCATTTGCCCCACCTATGCCCCTCCCTGTGTGCAGTCCCAACAGTCTGATCCCCAACCACCATTAGATGCCAGGCTAAAACCAGGTGCTGCTCCCACCCCACCCAGGAGGAGGAGAGCCATCCCTCAGATGCTCGCTCACCTTCCCCCAGCCAACCCTCTGATGCCATGAGTTCTCTTCTGAATCTAGGTCATCGGTGTCACACACAGTAGCACTACCACTGTGCTGGTGGGCTGGCCAGCAAAGGACATATTTAGTTGGGTGGGAAGTTGGTTGGAGGGGAGACAGCAGAGATTAGTAGCAAGTGGAGTCAAATCAAGGAGAGGGAGGTCTTTAATGTGGTGCCACAGGGATCAGTCCTGTTCCAGTCCTTTTCAATATGTTCATCTGTAACATAGGAGAAAGAATTCAGGGCAGGGTGTGTCTCTTCACATATGACATTAAGCTCTGTGGTAGAGTAGATAGCGAGGAGGAGGTGAGAGAGTTGCAGAGGGACCTACAAAGGTGAGAAAGGTGGTCCAAGGTTCAGCAGCTGACATTCAATGCCAATAAGTGCAAGGTGATGCACATAGGTGAGTAAGAATCTGAGAACGGAGTCTTGGATGGAGGGGTTACAGTAAGTTGGACATTACTTCTGAGGAAGGGGACCTAGGCTTCATTATAAGTGAGTCCCTTACACAGTTTAGCCAATGCAACAAGGCCCACAGTAAGGCAACCAGGATGTCTGAGTGTACTGGGAGAGGTTCTAATAACTGGAGGAAAGAGGTATTACTACCTCTCTATAGGTCACTGGTGAGGCCACACCTGGAGGACTGTGCCCACTTCTGGAGTCTTCACCTAAGGAAATACAAAGACAGACTTGAGATGATGCAGCCTAGGGTAACCAAAATGATTCAGGGCTACCAGAGCAGACCCTACCAGGATCCACTTAGGGCTCTGAACATGTACTCGCTGGAGGCCAGATGAGAGAGGCATGAGTAAGGTAAATTGTGAGGAACTATTCAACAAGAATGGCAACTCTAGAACATGGGGACATGCGTGGAATCTGGCTGGGGGAGATTCAGGGGAGAAGTGAGGAAGTTTTATTTTACAGAGAGAGAGACTGAGTCAAGGAACAGTCTGCCAGCTGTGGTGGTGGGTGCCAAAATCATTAATGGATTCATGCACAGCTGGGATAGAATAAAGTTCTCAGTAGTTACTCAGGTGGGTAGCAATAAGGCAGGGAACATGGGGATGGGTAATGTAGGCAAGAACCTCCATGTAGACAATGGTCTCAGGGTAGGATAGGGTATTACTTTATTTATCTATCATTACCTTTATTATTTTCTTTATCAATCAACTACTTTTACTATGCAGATCTTGCGATTGCTTATTGTATGTTGATGATTGAATTTTATTTTCTCAGGCAAAATATGCTTCTCATTTGAATTTTTCCTTACAGCAAGAATTTATTGGTGTTTGTGATTGGTTTAATAATAATTCTTTGATTTTGAATGTTAAAAATTAAAAAAAACGATGTTGTTTGGGTCACCCCAGTTGTTAAAGGATCAACCAGCTCTTCAAATCCAGGGTTGCACATTATAATGGCGACTGAAGTTGAGCGACTCAGTTTTGAGCGACTCAATTTCAACACCTGTGATGTGAGCTACACTTAAATGGTAGTGAGGCAAAGTTATAGCACCAAGTTACGGGACCAAACAATGAGATAGTAGGAGGGTGAAGGAACGGAAGAGGAGGGTTCAGGAAGGAGAAGGTGTGTGGGCTGTAGTTTGGTGGTGTGTTGCCGAGCTGCTATTGTGGTGTGGTGGCAAGGGTGGCGGGCTGCAGTGAGTGAGGTCCAGGGTTCAGGGCTGCTTAGGGATTCTATTTCTTTTAACATGTGCGGCACTTAATTTTTTTTTCTTTCCGAGTTGCTCCCCTCCCCAACATGCACTCCCCTAGAGCTGAGAATCTTAATTTTGGGTGGTGCAAGGGGCACAGCCCCTTGCATAGATAGAGTGTTGTTTTCCCATCACTGTTGTTGGGTTCGCTGGGGAGTATACATTGCCGTTTTGATTTTTGGTGATGTACACTTACTGTAATAGCAATTGATGTTATGACATGGAACCAAATCCAGTATAATGAAGGGACAGCAATTGGACAGGTTTATGAATTTAAGTATCTTGGAGTTTTGCTGGATTTAAGTTTGACTTTTTTTTCCACAAGTAAAAGCTGTGAGTAGAGTAGTGAATCAAAAGCAAGGTTTGTTATACACTGTGGGCTGGATATTCAAACTGCGCCCAAAAAGTGCGCAATAGCAGGAGCAAGCACAAGTCCATTGCGCCCATGCGCAATAAACGCAATATTTAAAAATGGAGCAAGCCAAATTGCGCAAACAGCCAACGTCTGAATATCGCACAACTTGCGCCATAGCGCAACTAGGAAGGGGAAGCTGAGCAGATATGATGCGCTATAGCGCAACAAGGGCAGCCCAGCTGAACAGTCCAGAGGCGCCACAGCACAAGCAGGGAGCCCCCCCAGCAGCAGAGCAATGGGACTGCACAACCAGGGAGGTAGGGGCCCCACCACCCATGCCACAGATGGGCACAGGAACACACTGCAGAACTGACAATGCACCCCCACACCCCAAGCACAGCACAACTGGGGGAGGGACGGAATATCCACCGGCCCATGGGAACAACCAAACAAAGCACAGCTGGGCCATGTTGCCCCAGCACACCCACCGGCAAGCTGAGACTGCCACACAAGGAGGGCGGACCACCCCATGGTACAGCAGCCCCCCTGCACAGCACACCCTGCACCGTGACCCCAAGACACCCCCCATGAGCAGTGGCCATCCCTGCAGGAATCCCCATGCATCCCCCCCCACTGTCACACTGCAACCCCGTGTACCACAGAACCATACAAGCCAGACCCACCATGAGCACCCAGCAGTGGGTGGCAGCACACGGCAATGCAACAACGGCAGACACAGTGCCAACATGCACAATCCCCCTGAGGCACAGCTGAGAGACTGAACATGTGTCACCACAAGAGGTATGCCACACAGGAAAGGGCGTGCCCCTGACACCACCGCCATTGATACGGCACCCTGCACAGTAGACAAGTGTCACAGCGTGACCCACCACGAGCCACAGCAGCCAGCACAGACACCCACAGTGCTGCGTGGAAGTATGCAGCACACCAGATGCAACACAGTGCAGGGGCAAACACACACCCATACCTCGGGACACCAACACAGGGACGCAGTAGTAGCAAACAAGCCTCCAGTGTGGGCCCACAAACTGTACACACACAGCCTGCGTGTCCACCATGGCACAGGGGTGACACCCACCCTGTGCATGAACTGTGGCCCTGTACGCCACCAGCATATGCCTGTATCACAAGTCACAGACAGTGGTGCACAGCCCCTGCAACACACACAAGCCACAGCATGGAGGTGGGACAGCAACTGTAGAGGCTACAGTGTCACCCGAGGCAAACATGCACCTCACCAGTGACAGGAGGCAACCCAGCATTGTGACGGTCACAGTGGATGACCTGCAGGGACAGCCACCACTGACAAGGCAGCAGACCTCGCAGGCCACAGACATGCAAGGGTGTCAGCTGCATAGGCCAAGGACAGTTTGACAGGGGCACAATGGACACAGAGCAGGCAACATGGACCACTGCACACAGTAATGCAATGCACAGAGAACAACACAGACCACAGATACCGATTGATCGCCACTCCCACACCAGAGACACTTCCCCACGCGCACACACACATACCCATGACTGAACCACCCCAGATGCCATGCACACCACTGCAACTGAGCACCTATAGCCAGCTGCAAATCAAAGACCACGACAGTATTCATATCAAAATATCTGTATTAAAAAAATATAACAACAACAACAACTATATACATGTATATACAGAAATGGGGTGGAGGGACAGGAACAAGGTGGGGGTGGGTAAGGGGCAGGGGTGAACAATTGGGAGAGGGAAGGCAGGGTGTGAGAGTCGGTCAAACGGGGGAGGTTCAGCTCCATCAGTGGCGTCCAGCCTGCTCCTCTGCTGCCTGGGGCCGTTCACGGGGATGCCTTCTCCTCCTCACCCCATGCTGATGGATGTCCCTTAGTATTGCAAGGGATTCCGCTGCCACACGAACAAGATCCTGGATGGACCGCTCTATCCTGATGAATATCCGCACACCTAGGACAAGGGATCAGAGTCAATGGGTGTGACTGTTCATCCCCCTGCAGCCCACCCATCATGCATGGCATACAGCCATGTGCCCCACTCCTGTGATGGTGTGCAGCCACCCACACTGACCGTGTGCACAAGACATGCCCAACCAGGCAGCAACAGCCATGTGTATCACTGCACACACACACTGCCCATGTCCAGCACAGCACAACCAAGGCTGTACAGTAACGTGGCTATGCGGTGGACAGGCAGTGCCACAGCCATGTGCCCAGTGCACACATGGACCACCATTGACGCACACCCAGACATGCAGTGCCACTGGACAGTGCTGACTGTCACATGTCGCGTGCATGGCAGTGGCATCCATGGATGGTGGCCATGCCCTGCTCCCTACCCTGTCACACAGCATGCAATAGCAATCATGGTGTCATGGCACTCACCCTCATCAGGTTCTCGCTGGCGTTGGGGTTGTTCCCCGACACGCTCACGGTTAGCCTGCACCACCCTCACCTGCTGCTCCGTGGCCCTCCTCCGCTCTGCCACGCCTGTGGGAAACAAAAGGAGAGAAACACAGTACAAACCCAAAGCATATTCCCCCTGCCCCAATGTGTGTGCCCACCCACCCAGCCAGACCCATCCATCCCATACCCTGTAAACACTGCCACAGCCAACCCTAGACCATCCCTCCCCTATGTGCTGGACACATAAGACAGTGTTACCCATATGGACCATACAGGTGTGTACATGTATCACCCACCTGGACGAGGCACCACGCCCCTCCTGGCGCGTGACCGCAGACATGCCAGTCGCTCCGGCTCCCTCCGTCGCAGGTCACCATACCGGTGCCTGCACTGCTCAGCCATCCTCCTGCGGCCAGTGGCCGCCTCCAGGTCATTGGCCACCTCTTGCCAGACCTGGGTCCTGGCCCTGTCCAGTGGCACCTCAGCAAAGAGTGGGCCATAGTGTGGCTCCACAATGGCCACAAGGTTAGCCAGCTCAAGCGCACTCCATTGAGGGGCTCTCCTGCATGCCATCTCCAGTGCTATAGTAGGCAATATGGCGCTCCACAGCGCAGCAACCCCATGTGGAATTGCTGCACAATACATCGCCGCCCATTCCCTATCGCGCTGTCGGTACAGCGCCGCCATTCCCTATCGCGCTGTCACCGAACAGCGCAATAGAGCTGCAGACATGCCAGACGTATAGCGCCAAGGGGGCAAAGGTCGGGCACAGGGTCATGGGTCTCTGACGCAAGGCCACACACAGCGCCATTGGACGTCTATGCACCTAGTGCGATTGGTCGCCTGTGTGCCATTGCCACAGCGAACTATTGCGCAGTTGTGCCACAGCGCCATGTAGTGACCCTCGCCGTAGTGCCACTGGCACAATGGTGGCCGTACCCTGTATTGCCTACCACGCACAGCACATCATCAGTGCAGCAGACACCTGCGTAAGTTACCTGGGCATGCGCAGTGTGGTGTACTACGCAGCCACATAACTGCACCATTGGCTCAGCATGTTCAACCCTATTGCACAAAGCGCAACAGCGCAATATTCAACCGTCATATGCAAATCATCGGATCAGCCATTCAATGGTGCAGCAGCGTGATTTGCATCTCATTAAAGTTGCTCCACACCTAATTTGCATGGATTGCGCCACAAAACTGCGACACTGTTCTGCAGTGGCCATATTCGGTTACTGCAGTTTATAGGTGAGTTGCATGCTGTGTGGTGTTCTGGACTGTGGTCACAGGGACTTGCTTTGTACTGCACAGTCACAGGTCACCACTGTCACTCATACAGGCTAAAAAATGACCGAGCGAGGACTGGGTGAGGAGGACGATGGTGGGCGGAAGAGGAGGCCCAATTTTACCAAGGCCAAGACGGATGCACTCTTCGAGGCCTACATCGATCAGGAGTCACTGCTCAGTGGATGGCGGGGCACCCCTCAGGCCCATGCTGCTGCATGGGAGGGTGTGGCATGTGCCGTCAACCTGCACGGCGGCCACCAGTGCTCTGTGCAGGAGTGTAAGAAGAAGATGGGTACTGACAGGAGGAGAGTGAAGGAGAAGGTGGCTGCCATCAGGGCGGCACATGCTGCAACAGGCGGGGGTCAGCCAGAGGTGGTGCAGCTGACTCCAGCAGAGGACAGGCTTGCTGCAAGCATGCAGCGCAGTGCCATTGAGGGCATTCCAGGAGGTGGCCTCCAGACAGGTGGTAGCCCATCACTGCATGGTACGTCATGGTCTGGGGGGGGGAAGGTAGATCAGGTGCACTAACATGTCCTTACTTTCTTTTACAGATCCTGCACGTCTGCAGGGGTCAGCGGTGGAGGGCCTGTCCACTGCGGACAGCCATCTGGAGTTGGAGGAGGGACCATCCACCTCCGCAGGTAGCCGGCATGCATTGCAACAGTGGGTCCGCCTGGCTGTCAACACTGATGTCGTTGAGACAGGTGTGGGGGAGGCCCTTCCTGTGTCCCAGTGGTCTGGCATCCAAGCATGCCAGCATGCTGTGGCTGTGGCTGTGGTACAGACTTGCACCATTGATGATGCAACAACCATTATGGGCAGTGACATGTGTGTGTCACGGAATGAACACACAGCAGGACAGCACACGCCCATGGACCTGGCTGGTTACGACGTATGTGCCAGCATGTCAGCACAGTCCCAGACTGCACCTGTCAGCACCAGTGGGGCAGCACTGGTGGCTGGTCAGGTCAGTGGCACTGTTGTGGCCACAGTGGCGGAACAGCCGATCCCTTGGGCACAGCAGGCAGAGGGGTAGCAGCAGCAGTCACCCACTGGGACTGGGGGTACAGGGCTCAGCGGTGGCATCTGTGCACCGCCTGTGGACTTGCCCATACCTGGCCCTGGTGAGCAGCGCCCACCCTCAAGGGGTGCTGAACATCAGACCCTTCCATACCCTGAGGGACAGGTTGCTGAGGTGGCAGATGACCTCTTTGATGAGCACACCCGCCTGCTGCAGGCATCAGTACAGCAGCAGATGTGGCTTGCAATGTCTGTGGAGGCACTGTGTGTGGCCCTGGAATGGGTCATGGAGCAACACAGCAGGGACACCGATAGGATCCTGTCACGGATTGACCATTTGCTGGAGGATGTGACCGCTGCCATTGACAGGCTACCACAGGCGTTGGTCGCTGTCATGACCACAATGGGCACACAGTCAGGTGCCCATGTGTCGCTCACACCATGCAGTTCACTATCCACTCTCCATTCCCGGCGTTGTGCAACACCCACCCTGTCGACGCCGGATTCAGCTGTGGGCATCCCAAGCACTCCTGGTGCAGGTTGGAACCCCTGGTGGACCATCGGTGCCACCCCATGAGGCCTGTGCTCAGCCTGCCAGTGCCACTGGGTCTCGGCAGGGCTGCCCACGCATCCGAGGCAGACGTGGCACTGTGCCACAAGACTGACCTGTCTCCCAGCGCAGGCCCTGTCTGGTGCTGCCCTGTGTACATTGTGTGTTTTGGTGGGCAGTGCACCAGTGGGTGCCCAGCCCTACACGCAGACACACGGTCCACCTGCACACCCTCCCAACTGCTGTCCACAGGTGTGTGTGCATGATAATGCCTGCATTGCACTGTACACCAAAGTGCGATGGTGCCCAGCATCTGACACACGCACATAGACAGTCAGTGGACATGGTGGCCTGTGGACATGTGTGTTGCTAGTGTCTGTGTTCCAGCTCTGTTTTGCACCTGACCCCTGTGCACTGTGTGCCTATTGTGTGTGCGTGTGTGTCCGTCAATGTGGCGTGTTACTGTTCACCCCTCCCTGGTTGTATGTGTGTGCTTCTGTGCCCTGCCACTTCCCTTGCCATCATGCACCCCTGGTGTGTTTCCATGTGTGTACGTGGGTTGTGCCCTAGCCACTGATGGTTGCACATGGCCCCATGAATTACCTGTGTTGGCTGAAGTGCTCCTCTGTGATGGTGTCCCAGTGCAGCTGGGCCAGCCGGATCAGTCGGGGGTCCCATCATCCAAGGGGGGGGCTGCCCATCCCCATCATCACCGGCGTCACAATTGTCCCCATCGTTGTTCCCCTCTTCGACCTGTATGGCTATCCCACGGTCTTTGGCCATGTTGTGCAGGATACAACAGGCCAGGAATATTGCACAGGCCTTTGAGGGGCTATACTGTAGGGCACCGCTGGAGGTGTCCAGGCAACGGAAACGCACCTTCAGCATCCCAAACACCCGCTCAATGATGTTGCATGTGGCAGCATGTGCCTCATTGAAGCATTGCTGCGATGGGGTCATGGGCCACCAGTAGGGTGTGAGCAGCCAGGGACTGAGTGGGTATTCACTGTCACCGGTGTGGAGATAGTGGAGGTTAGTGTCTTGTTCAGGCTCAGACTGCCCCTAACCCTGTGCGCCACACCCATGGCACCTGTGGCTTACCCCCTCCTTGCCCACGATTTGTCAGTTCTACATGCATACTCACCCACTAGATGTCCTGTGGGGATGTCCCCACTCTCGAATCGATGGCACTGTGCTGACTGGTACCATATGAAAGAATCATGTGCTCCCCCAGGGTGCGTGGCACAGACATTGATGATGCACCCACTGGCATCACACACCACCTGGCAGTTGACACTGACATAGCCCTTCGGATTCATATAGGCGGTCCCATCAGGGCCAGGTGGCATGTGAATGGCCACATGGGTGCAGTCTATCACCCCTAGCACGCCAGGCATACGTGCTACCCTGTGGAACTCCTGTGTGTTTGCTGTGCGCTCCACCACGGTGCTGGGGAAATGGATGTACTCCGCAGCATGTGGCAGCAGTGCACTGAGGAATTGGGTGAGGCTGCAGGACGTGGCCAACTGTGTTATGCCTGTGGTGTCCCCTGTTGGTCTCTGGAAGGTACCCATGGTGAGCAAGCACAGGCTGTTACCTTTGTCTCCACTGACAGAGCATGACTCCGTCGTGTGGGTGCCTGCATCACATCACTGCACAGCTCACAGAGCCGCCTCAGTATTGCCTTGTTCAGGTGGTACCAGCCCACTATCTCGACATCTGAGTACAGCTCAAAGCTGGTGCGGGCTCGGTACTGCCTGTTGGGGGTGTCCCGCCGACAGGCCCTTCCACAGCCACATCCCCCTGCAGCATGCCTTCTCACCCCCTCATTATGGCTTCCATGTGGAAGGTGGCACTGTCCATGTCCCTGGCTTGTGTTCCCTCCCAGCTGTTGTTGCTTTGTTCCCCCTGCTGTCCTGACTGCTACCTCCCCTGCACCGGGTACACCTACTGGCCTCTGCACTCTGTTGCTCCACACACTTTCCCTTGCCCCTATTCTGTGTTGTGGTTTCCCTGGCCTGCTCTCTTTGTCCCTCTTGCTCTGTCTCTCTCTCCCTCCCTGCCTCATGTGGCTTACCTGTAGCGTTCTTGCGCCTCTTTCTTGCTCCTTTTTATTTTGGCTCATTTCATGTAGCACAACTTCGCCTGCTCCACTGTTGCACATTGCGCAAGTCTTTGAACATCGCACTGCGCACTTTATGCATGGTTCCACCCCTTCGGTTGCACATGCCTTCATTAGCATTGCACTGTTGCTCAGCATGTTTTCAGTGGCGCAACTGCCTCCTGTTGAATATCGCAGAATGGTGCATTTTCTGACTTGCGCTAGCGCAACCCTATTGCGCATTGCGCAACCCTTTTGAATATCCGGCCCTGTAAGTCTAGAAGTTGTTTTTCATTTGAAACCCATCGTTCCATTGTTGTTGAGACATTATTGCCTCAGTTTGATTATGTTGCCAGTTTATATTTTAAGTTATGTGTAAAGGAAAGTAACATTCTTGCAACTACTTACATTAATGTTTGTCGTTTTGGTCTGGATTCCTCTTTACATTCCCATTATTGTTCTTTGTATTCTCAATTGGATTGGTTATTCCGAAAATCAAAGCCTGCTTATCTTTTCAGTGCTCAAATATTGAAATCTATCTTTTCCAAAAATGTATTTCCATTAAGGGACCTGGTTACAATTCGGTCTTCAGCCTCGAGTTTGAGATAATTTAAAGGTGTTCTTCTTCAAACTATTTCCTATAAATCTAAGTCTGGGTCCCGTTCCTTTTCAGTTGCTGCCACTTTGTTTTGGAATGATTTGCTGGACAATCTATGCTTCGCTTCCTCATTACAATATTTTAAAGCTAATTAAAAAAAAATTACAGGCACTGGATGTTTGTACTTGTTTTTCATAATATGTTTTGTTTATTTGTAGTTTGTTGTTTTTTGTATTTATATCGGGTTGGACCTAAAAAAGGACTTTTGCCCAGTGTCACTACCCAGTTAACAAAATAAAACTAAATAAATAAACACATTAATAACAGGCAGACTGGATGGACCAATTGTCTATGTTTCTATTATGGCCCTTTATTAAACTTCTCAGACCCATGATTGTACTTCAAAGATCAGCTGAAATAGAACTTAACTCTTCTGGATCTATCCTAGGATTATGAGGTATTCCTATAATTTTTCTCCATTCTAGTTGGGACACATGTTTCATTTGGCCACTTGGTGCCAGCTCTGTATTTTCCTTATACTGTATGCTTTGTATTCAGAGCTATAAGCCAGCTGCGACAGTAACTGAATCAATTTATCTGAAGAGACTTCTCCAACTTCTACCTGATAATTTTGATAATTTCTTACCTTATATTCTGAGGTCACAGCTTCTCTTAATAAAGATGAGACTGGAGATATACTAAACAATCTGTTATGCTCCATGGAGTGTTTGGTGGTACAAAAGTTCATACTTTGCATGTTAATAATTTCAAGTTAGAAATGGTTAGAGAATACACATACTTGGGGTCATTTTCTCACACAACGGTAAATGCACCTCAAAGTGCCAACCCCCAAAAAATCAGGCAAACTTCTGAAGACATCCTCACATTCAATGTTCTATATGGTGGCACAACTACTTTTCCAGCTTTAAAGTGGGAGAAACAAAGTTTAATCCTATAATATTATATGGTGCAGATTTGGGGTATACTTGCCCACATCTAACTGAAGTTACTTTTTCTCTCTTTTATCGCTCACTCCTAAAAGTAAATACATGTTGGACTGAACAAAATGATAAAATCTGATTTGGGCAGGGTTCCAATCCTGGCCCTAGTAAAAATTAGATTAGTTAGATATTTAGTACGTATAAGGAATAACAATGCAAATATTTGGCCTGAGATTTACTTGACAGAGAAAAACAAATGGTTAAAAGGGAACATTCAGCTCCCAGGAGAAATGCTGAAAGACCTTGACCTCAGCACCATCAGTACCAGTAGAATAAGCATGATGATGCATGCTATAATACTAGTATTCAGCCAGCAGTGGTGCCGGGACATAGAAGTCCCCCCTCCCCCGCAGTGTAGTCTGTCACTCGCATCAACAGATGACTGGCCACGGAAGACTCTGGGAAATAGAGTATGGAGTCATGGCAGTGGGGGGAAGGGGGGTGCAGGATCAACCAGGCAATAAATCACACTGCAGCTAATTGAGTCACTAAAAAATTATTTCATTTTGAGGACTGCTAAATCAGGACCTCAAGGTCCCTCAGTATTTGTCCTGAGGAGCTGAGTTTTCCCCTTTAAAGCATGATTTCAAATCTCCCAGGCTAGAAATTTTATAAAACATCCTTAAGAACATTAGTTTCTTGTTTGTAGGGATTGATTTTTAAGAGGTATTATAGTCTCCTGTAGCTATAGGCTGTATTTCAAAAATGCATTATTTTTGCTTTATATGGAAGAAGATCTTTTGGATATAAGAGCCTCTAAACTGACTCCATGGTACGCTTCCCATGAGTACTGGCACTGATGTGAACCTTATTTACTATTGCCTTTGCAGTATTTCCAAAGGAAAGACATTCATTAACACATATCAGATTTGAATCCATTGTCTTAAAATGTTTACAAAACAGATTTCCTAAAATCCCTAATAAATGAATACTGCCGGTGCCCAGAGCGTATACAGAGAAAAAAAAAGTAAATAGGATTAACATCAGATTAGCAAACTGGTGTGGCAGGAAACGTATTACATTCATAAATCAATGGGACACATTCTTCAATAATAATTCTGTGTACTCAAAGGATGGGCTATACTTGAATAAATGGGTTGCTGATAGACTGGGAAACCAAATCAACAAAACTTGCAGTAATTTTGATTTAAACAAGGTTTCTTGGGGCAACACAGTATACAAACCAGGGGAATAAGGTTACAAACAATAACAAATGCACTAATAACAGAATATAGTACCTAACAACCTAGAATGTATATTACTTAATGCCAGGGGCATACAGAAAAAAATGATGAATTACATGCCCTGACTAAGGAAAAACAATTTGCCCTTATAGCAATTACAGAAACCCGGTGGAGTGATTAAATTATCTGGGCAAGAAGTATTGAGTGGTATAACCTCTTTTATAGAGATAGATGTAATCAAAAAAGTGGGGGATTTTAAAAAGATTGGTGAATGCCTAGGGGATGACTGGCAGGAGGGATGACCTAGATGGGGTCAAGGAACAGTGAACGAAGTTACAAAGTGCCATAGTGAAGGCAACAAACCTCTGCACCAAGCAAGTGAGCAAAAGCTAGAGGTAAAAGATATTGTTATGGTTTTTGAAAGAGGTGGCAGAAAAGGTAATGGCTAAAAGGGTAGCATTCAGAAGACATAAGGAGATACAGAGGGAGGAGGAGGATAGGGAGTGTAGCAGAAAAAAACAGTGAAAATCAGGGAGAATAGTAAAGAGTGCAAAAACACAAACTGAAAGAGAATAGCCCAGGCAGTGACAAAGGGGGGCAAGACCTTTTTTGGTATGTAAGTGAAAGAAAAAGGAAGGGGTGACTGTGCAAGGGACCAGGATAAGGCAGACATCCTGAGCAAATACTTTTGTTCAGTATTCACAGAGGAAGGAGAAGGGGAGGGGCAACAAAAAAGTGACAGAAGCATTGGAGGGAGGGAGGTGGACATTAGTCCATTTTCAACAGAGAGAGTCCTGAAGGGACTCATTAATCTGAAAGTGGACAAAGCAATGGAGCAAGATGGGGTGCATTCAAGGGTATTGAAGGAGCTCAGGGAAGTACTGAATTCAGCTCTGACATTTAATTTAACAGCTCATTGGAAACAGGAGTGGTTCTGAAGGACTGGATGAGGGCAGGTGTAGTCCCACTTCACAAAGGTGGTAGCAGGGATATATTGGACAGTCAGCCTGACATCAGTGGTGGGAAAGTTAATGGAGTCACTGCCAAAGTAGGATTGTGGAATATCTTGAATCTAATAGATTACAGTACCCAAGGCAGCATGGATTCATGGAGGAAAAGGTCACGTCAAACAAATCTGACAGTTTTCTTTCTCTGGGTGTCCAAAGAATTAGATCAGGGTTGGGGGTGGATGTGGCCTACCTAGATTTCAGTAAGTCTTTCAAAACTGTTCCATTTAGGAGGCTAGTAAGCAAGCTGGGTAGCTTAGGAGTGAGTCCAAAGGTGATAAACTGGGTAAGAAATTTGTTAAAGGAGTGGCAGTAGAGGGTAATGATAAATGGAGTTCACGCCAAGGAAGGGAAAGTGACCAGCTGGGTGCCTCAGGAATCAGTGCCTGGACCAGTCCTCTTTAATGTCTTTATAAGTGACATTGCAGAGGAGCTGGAAGGCAAGGTCTGCCTCTTTGTGGATGACACCAAAATCTGCAATAGGGTGGACACTCCAGGGTGTGTGGAAAGGATGAACAGAGACCTGAGAAAACTGAAGGAGTGGTCAAGGGTAAGGCAGCTATGTTTTAATGTGAAAAAAAGTGCAAAGTAATGCACTTGGGGCACAGAAACTCAGCGGCAGAGTACAAAATGGGAGCAGTGGTACTGACAACCACCAAGCAGGAAAGAGACCTGGAAGTAATCCTATTGGATGACCTAAAGGTGGCCAAACAGTATGACAAAGCAGTTGGGTGGGCTTAGGAGGTGATATTGCCTCTGTATGGATCAATAGTAGGATCCCTCCTAGAGTACTGTGTCCTGTTCTGGAGACCACATCTTTGGAAGACACAGAGTGGAAGTGGTCCAGAGGATGGCAACTAAAATGGTGCAAGGTCTGTGTCAGAACCCCTATGAGGAAAGACTAAAGTACCTAAATATGTACACCCTAGAAGGGAGGAGGGAGAGGAGGATATGATAGAGACCTTTAAATACCTCATGAAGGTAAGTAAGGTACAGGAGGGAACTATTTTTCAGAAAAACAGGTGCTCAAGGACAAGGCTGTATGATAAGAAGCTGGATGGGGTGGATTCAGAAGACATGTGAGGAAGTACTTTTTCATGGAAAGAGTGGTGGAGTCCTGAAAGAGTCTCCCAGTGGAGGTGATAGGGCCAAAAATAGTTGTGGGGTTCAAGAATGCATGGGATAGGCATAAGGGAATCTTAGGGAAAAGGAAGGGGGAGTGAATGCACCGGAGATCAAGTAGGATCTGTAGTGATACTACAGGCAGGGAAAAATGGGCAGACTAGGAGGCCAAGCAATCCTTATCTGATGGCAAATTTTATTTTTCTATGGGCATCGCACTATATATTAAAGAAGGATTGCTATGCCATGATATAACATTAACAATCAAGAGAGAATGAAATACAACAGAAACATTATGGATCAAAATTACCAGCAATCACTTAAATGCCCTCATTGCTGGTCTGTGCTACAGATCCCCTGAGTCTACTTAAGACTCAAGGGATGGGAGCATGACTTCGCTGGGTACAAGATGGCAGCTTGACTCTGCTGCTGAGACCACTAACACAGCATTATCCATCTTCATCCATATGAAAGGTGCTAATCGAATTTTTAAAACATCAGACTAGGCTAAGCTAAACTTCAGCCACAGGCACGCACCTTTTTGAACAAAACTGGAGTTGATTTCATCTGGCAGTGCTGAATCCTAATCCACAGGCAGGCTGACAGCATGGCATCACAGAGCGGAACCCCGATGGAAGCAGTTGAAGTTGGCAAGATGTTTAACCACCTAATTTTACAGATGGAAGTGGTCACCCTCGCATCTCAGCAAAAGACCGCTTCTATATAAAAGTTAGAAGGTTGTCTGGGCCACTTAGAGAAACAGGTGGTGGCTCAAGAATCCTCCATAAATGAAGTCCATGTGGTGAACAGGGAACACCACATCATCATTCAGCTGTTGCTGCAAAAGGTGGATGATCTAGAAAACCACAGCAGGCTGAACAACCTGTGCCTACTGGGTTTTCTCGAGGGGGCCGAAAACCAGGACGCTATCTGCTTCCTCAATCAGGTCCTGCTGGGAATGCTAGGAGCACCACAGGGGTTCCACCTGGAGGTTGAGAAGGCCCTCAGGACTCATGCACTGGCCCCCTTGAAAGGAGAATAGCCACAGGATATATTAATCAAAGTCCTCAGTTACAATACTAGACAATGCATTCTGGCAAGGAGATGGGTCACCTAAGTTGGCAGGGGCACTCGATCTCCATTTATCAGGATTTCTTAAAGGACCTCTCCTCCAGGCACCAGGAGTACCTCACAGGAAGGAAAATGATGCAGGAGCTGGGCCTACAATATTCATTAAGATATCCAGCCATGATGCGGATGCTGCAGAATGGCACACCCCACTTCTTTAACATGCCAGCAGCCATAGAGGAGTTTCTTGACAAACAGTGGCCCAAACAGAAAATGGCTCGGGAGCAGTGCCTCTCCAGGAAAAGCAGCCCTAAGCATAGCGACCGGACCAGAATGGAGCAGGAGCTGGAAGAAATGGAAACCGGGGATGGACATCATGCTAAAGACACGTAGGCCCTGCCTTGCCAAAATAGAAAACGATCCCTGCAGACTACGCACTCTAAAAGAGATCCACCCCAGATCAGAATGGCAGCAAAGGAGTGCTGTGTGGAGAAGGTGCTAAAGAGTGAAGAAACCACTGCTTAGGTCCATTACATGATGGCCAACCGGTATGCCGCACTGAGACCTGCATCACTGGACAGACGGGACTGAATGCAAGAAGACTCAGTTGAATCAGAAGAGGCAGTGTACTAGGACCCGGAGACCCTGCCAGCAGCTGAGGCCACAACAGAAAAAGAAGTGTTGCCAAAGATGGTGACATCGGGCGAGACTCTAGAGGTGCGAAACGAAGAACTACCAGCTACCCCATCTGGTTCCCACTATCAGATGCAGCGGATCCCATAAATCCTAGAACATGAGACTCATTAGATAAGTATATTACTAAAATGTTGTGCGCATGTGGGGAAGGGGGGGACTGTGAGTAATTTAGATCCACACATGAGACAGTGCGACCTCTGGGGACCTTAGGAGGCTGGCTGGCTCTCGAGTAGCATGAGTACGAGGCCTAAATATGCCACATTCCTTTTTCATGAGGGACTGGGACAGGAGGGCTGAGGGAACCGAGAAATACAAATGGTCCCATGGAATGGCCAGTAATCTTCTGGGAGAGGGGAGGTTTAAAGGAGAGGCCCTGTACCAAGTGTAACTCAGAATCCCCTCCCTTGTTCTGGAGAGTACAGGGTCTTTAACTGTAACCAAGGTTGGGGGGCGAGGATACAGTCTGCGCAGAGATAAGAGATATGCAGGCAGCTGGACAGTAAGATGGTACAGCCAACTATATGCTAGTACCAGGGCACATTTTTGCAGCTGCCCATGACCAACTCAAACTATCTCTCAGTGGACAGCCACACTGCTTCAATGCTAACATCCAGAGCTGCAGTTGGGAAGAGACCCCCCCCCCACCACTGCCTGGTGAATAACCTCAAAGGGCATGTTAGATTCCACCAAGTATTGAAATTACAAATAAGGGCCCCTCAACCCCAAGATAAAGGTGAAATAAATGGAGAGGGAGACCCCCATAATGTCAGCATATGCGCCAACATTGGCAATAGCCATGTAGGATCCAGAGGACAGATTGCTCCCTTAAAGAAGAGAAAAATGGAAAGATTGACATGGTCACAGGTAATGTTGAATATACCATCCCCCCCAGAAGTCACTGGGTCGGTATTGTGCTGTACAAACTGGCACCTGACCACAATCACCAGGTGCCTTCAATAATAGCACATCAGTGCAAGTTGTATATATGTTCACGGGGATAATGTTGATATTAGATGATGTGATTGGTGAATACTGTAAGGAGTCAACGTGCCAACAGAAGCACTATATAGATCTATGGTACACAAAGGTATTCATGAGGAATTGGGGTCACAAAGTGGGAGATGGGGGAAACCAAAGGACTTAAAGATAATGAACCGGGCCCAAGCCAGACCAAGCCAGGCCATCTGCCCAAGGCCTTTCGGAGAGCTATATAGCTGCTCAAGCAAATAATGGCTAGCAACTTTTTCCCTCTTTTATAACAGGTTTATACATCCATACACTATGGACTCCTCTAACTCTCAATATGGCTAATCTAAACAATATATCTTGGACTGTGAGGGGTCTGAATACCCTGGTTAAGAGGAAGAAGATACTGGCATATTTAAAAAAGCAAAAGGACCAGGTGGCAATGCTGTAGGAAACTAAGCTCAACAAAAAAGATCATGAGCTCCTCCGCAAGGACTGGGTGGGACAGGTGGCATACGCCTCAGCTCATACAAAGAAAATAGGGGTGGCCATATTGCTACACAAACAGCTGCACTGGTCATTCATTAAGGGGGAACTGTCATCTTCAGGATTTCTTAATGTCTAAAAGCCCATAAAAAGCTAATTTGAGAGAGCAAGTGTGTTTATCTGTGAGTCTGTAATCCAGATGTATTCATATGTAAATCTACATGTTATTAAGGGCTGGTGGCAGCCATGTGTTTTAGGCTTCTGACAGAAAATGATGTCACTGAGGGACTTGGCCCTGCTTTGACAGTAGATAATCCAACAGGTTAAATGGGAAATCATTTGTTTTTATTAAGTGTGTTTTAAGGTGTTATTACAACACTTTCTACATTTGTAATAATTGTGTTGTATATGCATTGAAACTAGTGAGTTATCATCTTTACATTTGGAACTGTTAGTAAAAATAATCTATCTTCAGGATTGCTTTAACCTCTAGGCTATTCTGCCAGCTGATCATCAAAAACTACACATCTCAAGGCTGGCTCTGTGGTGCCAACATGTAGTGGGGCCCCACATCAGGATTTTGAAACCCTGACTATGTTCATGTTAGTAAAGATTTCTGGGGCTGCCGCAGCACCAACTTCTGTCTTTTTCCATTCCCTGTCTTGCAGCCTTTTTTCTTACAATTTTGGGTGTGAACTCAGGTCTACAAAATGCAACTATGTCTCAGTACCTACTGGCCTAGCATCATGGGGCAGCCTTGAAATGTGTAGTTTTTGATTATTAGCTGGCAGTATAGCCTAGAGGTTAAAGCAAAGAACTGTGAACAAGCTTCATACATCCAGCAGAATGGGTTTTGATTGCAACATGCTCTACTTGTATATCGTGTGACCAGACCAAGTCACTTAACCTCCCTGTGCTCCCAAAACACACCTGGGAACAAGCTGTAGCTCAGTGTGCCTTTCCTGGGCAAAGACAATAAAAACAATCTGAGCATGTGTTCTATGATTCTGAAAATATTATTCTCTTTCTATCGAAATTTGATTTGAAAAGAAAAATAGGACACAATTATTTGTTTATTAATTGCAAAAACTCAGATGGACAACATTGTTAAAACATGCATAACCTGAAATGCATTATTAAAGGAGTTTTTAACTTCTTTTGATGAAGTTAAAAGTTGAAGTGTCAGGGCTGATTTGCAACCCCCTGGCATGACTCCCTGGGCCAGTCTCGTGTACAAGGTTTTCACCTTGACCTTCAGAGACTGACAACCCTTCAATACCTTCCATGAGGCTGGACAAACTTGGGTAGAGTCTGGTCGGGCTAGCAATACACATCGCTGGCAAAGGGAAATCTGTTTTTTGATCCATAAGTCTTCCTGCCACTACCACTTTATCAGTTACTTGACTGACTAAGACCATTTGATCTTGATGAACAAATACTGTATGTTCATTATAGTCCACAGTACTATTATGACCATGACTGGTCACCATAGGACAATGGACCTGGCCTAATTCCTCAAATATTCTTACTAGTATTTTAAAATCTCTTGCCTCCTTATGTCATGGACAGTTCAGAATTCTACATTTAATTGTTTTATTGGGATCTATGTGGCATCATCCCAGGAATTTATGTATAAATTATGGACAAGTTAAATCTGCACAGTTAATTATATGAATGTAACCCCTTGGATGGCGATCTTTGCTGTTCCCTGATTCCAATGAAGCAGAAGTCAAATTCAAGTTTAGTCCTTAATCTTGAACATTCTAAGTCAAAGACCCTTAACTGTATTAAGTTTAGATGAGAAGCACCACCACAACATATGGAATTCATGTTTTCAAGAAATATTTTTACTTAATTTCAAATTCAAAATTCACACAGTAATCTTAACAGTGATATGAGTAAAAAAACATTAATTCTCTGAACAACAGTGCAAGCAGAAAAATATATAAATTTCCCGTCACATGAAAATTAGTCACAATAAAAGAATAAAAACAGAAATAATAAAAAAATTATGCAAGCATTATTTTTTACCCAGTTCCGAATGCCTGGGTTGAGAGGCAAAACTCACCCCACCAGTTTAACCAGATGTCAAGCTCTGAGGTCTTAAACCAGGAATGGCTCTGTGTCCTCCCTCTGGCTGGTCTTATCTTCACTGATTTGCCTGCTCAGCTTTACAGTATGCCAAGACAAACAATTGGGTTGGCACTTCTGTAGTTTCTAGTTTATGGGTTGGGTTTAAAACAATACTCTGAAGACGGGGGTCGATACCAGTCCATTTAAAGAAGAAAGGGTTCTGAAAGAACTAAAAAAATTGAAGGTGGACAAAGCAATGGGGCCTGATGGGATTAACCCAAGAATTCTAAAAGAAGTAAGGGTAGAACTAGTGACACCACTGACTACTTTCTTTAACAAATCATGGGAGGATGGGGTGGTACCTGAGGGCTGGAGGAGGGCAGATGTGATTCCTCTTCCCAAAAGTGGGAGCAGGACAGAGGCAGGAAACTACAAACCAGTTAGTTTGACCTCAGTGGTAGGAAAAATGAATCACTTCTGAAGGAAAGAATTGTTGTGTACCTAGAGGCCAGTGGGGCACAGGACCCTAGGCAGCATGGATTCACAATGGGAAGGTCTTGTCAGATGAATCTAATAGATTTCTTTGACTGGGTGACCAAAGTAGTAGACCAGGGAGGGGCTGTGGACATGGCCTACCTAAATTTTAGCAAGACATTTGATACAGTCCCACACAAAGGATTAATACACAAGCTGGCCAGCCTTGGAGTGGGTCCCAAGGTGGTAGCCTGGATAAAACATTGGCTAAACAACAGGATGCAAAGGGTAGTAGTAAATGGAGTCCACAGTGAAGAAAGGAGGGTTACTAGTGGGGTACTGCAGGGTTCAGTACTGGGACTGGTCCTTTTTAATGTCTTTATAAGTGACATTGCAGAGGAACTGGAAGGAAAAGTATGTCTCTTTGCAGACGACACAAAGATCTGCAACAGGGTTGATACACAAGATGGAGTGGAAAGGATGAGAAGGGGCTAGACAAGGTTGGAGGAATGGTCAAATGTATGGCAGCTCAGATTCAATGCAAAGAAGTGCAAGATAATGCACCTGGGAAACAAAAACCCAGGGGAAGAGTACACAATGGGGGTTGAGATACTGACAACAGTAAAAATGGAAATGGACCTGGAGATAATTATATCAGATGACCTAAAGGTGGTCAAGTAATGTGAGAAGGCAGTAAGGAAAGCTGGGGGGATACTGGGATCCATAGGGAGAGGCATCAATAGTAGAAAACAGGAAGTTGTTATCCCTCTGTACAGACAGTTGGTGAGACCCCATCTGGAGTACTGTGTGCAGTTCTGGAGACCCCATCTCCGCAAAGACATAGACAGAGTGGAGGCTGTCCAGAGGAGGGCAACCAAAATGGTGCAGGGTCTGCACCAGAAGACATACGAAGAATATGTATACCCTTGAGGAAAGAAGGGAGGGAGGGCACATGATAGGAAGTTTCAAGTACCTCAAGCAAATCAACAAAGTCCAAGAGGGTAGTATCTTTCAGAAAAAAGAGATGTGCAAGAACAAGAAGGCACAATTTGAAGATAGAAGGGGGACGGCTCAGAGGTAATGTGAGTAAGTATTTTTTCACAGAGAGGGTTGCGGATGCATGGAACAGCCTCCCTGAGGAGGTCATGGAGTCAAGAACAGTGGGGGAATTCAAGAATGCATAGGACAGACATAAGGCAGTCCTAGTGGGGAGTAGGAGGAAGTAAGCTGTTGGTTAACTAGAATCTGCAGCTTATATATTAGATAGGAAAATGGGCAGACTAGGTGGGCTAAGTGGTCCTTATCTACCATCGAATTCTATGTTTCTATGCTTCTATGTTTCTATAGTCTTCTGTGTTACAAAGTAATTTTAAATATCTGAAGACTACCAGTTAATAACTTTCTGTATCAATAACTCGAAGCATCTGATTAAAAAGGGTCTGTTTAAGTAAAGATATGGGCTGTCACAAACAATTTGATGTCATGCTACAGTGTGTAGTATGACCAGGGGATTTTCAACTAAATACAAAAGTAATTTTATTTTTACCAATAGTAGACATTACCTGGAGTAGCACTCCAGGCATCTGATGACTCACGTAGACATCTGATTTTCTGTCTGGCGGTTTAGCCTCCTACAAGGACACTTGTCATGTGGCTTATAAGAAAAGTGTTAAAAATGTCTTGGCATATGATTCCTACTGTAAAGTATATAAGCAAAGTATTTATTACTTATCAAAAAGGGTCCACATTCAGCTATAAGTTCACACACAAGTTAATAGATAGGCCAGTAAGCCTCAAATATGATTTAGGCTTGAAAATAAGTAAAAATTGAAAATGTATATATTCATATCCTTAGTTATGAGACATTTTCTGTTTTAATCTGTTGTAAGAGTAAGTAATGCCTGACCTTTAAAGAGTACAGACTGAAAGCACACATCCAGACACTGAGTTACAGGATATTCCTATTTTAGTCTATTTATCAGTCTTATCACAAGAGGAAGTAAGACTCTGCAGTTAGGCCAGTTACAAGAAGAGATCTTTGACTTATAATTTGTCAGAAAAGGCCTCTCTACTATAAAAAGAAAAATGTTTAAATCCACACACAATAATCATTTTAGCAAGTATTAATACAGAACCAAAGTCCTACTAGTAAAGACTATAAGTAAACTTTCATTGTAAGTAATTAATCATTAATAAAAACATTTGACTAAGTATTAAGTATAACTGTAATTATATCTTGGGAAAGAAGGCTGAAAACCCAAGTTACAAGGTATTAATGCTTAAAACTGCTTATTAGTCTATTGCATTTTAAAACACACTACGCAAAAAATGAATTTATCTGACATTGTTCAGAATTCATTTATAATGTCCAGCAAATGATCCCTTGGAGGGATGTCTGAATGCCCATCTACTCATGATTGCTTCAATTTCCTGATTCATTTCTTCATTGGTTGGGAGTGGGGTGTAGAGATGCAGCGAATTTAAAATTCACTGGCGAAGTGCACATGAAGTTGGCACTTCGCGTTGAAAGTGCTCACTTCGCCTTGTCATTACCGCTTCGTGTTGCCATAATGAGTATGTGAAGTAAGGCGAAGCCATTGTTATGTTGCTTGCACGCATGTGCAAGAAACATAGTGCCATCATCAGAGGTTTCGGAGGTGTGTCACCTCCTCCAATTCAGTCAGTGTGCTGGCAGGGGTTCCCGAGGCTGGTCGCATTTGAGCTGTCTATGACACTCCAAAATGCAGTGGCATACAGTTGAAAGGGGAGCTACGCTCAGTGAGCACCGACAAGAGGCTGCTCACGCCGCAGCTCCCCCTGACCACAGGCGCGGCGCACTGCACGCACTGTATAGCCGACGGAGTGCCCAATCCCCGCCGGGCTGAGCTGCATCCCCCCCAGTAGGTGCCACGCTGGGAGCCCACCCTAGCGTGCAAGCAGTCCTATGAAGCCGAAGGTGCCTAATCGCCTGGCCGGCTGAACACCCCTCAACATCCTTGTGCTACGCTGGGAGCCCACCCAGTGTGGCAAACGCCTCACGACGCTTTTTTTTTTGAAACCTGTAAAACTAAAACGGTCCCTGCCGCCTCCCAGCCCCCTCCCACAACGCGCACTCACCCACTGGCGCACCTAGCCTCCCCACACCCTCACCCCACCCCTATACTTACCTCCGGACTCGGCGACGATGATCTCGTGGACCGGGAACACGCCTGCACTCTTCAAAGCCGACCGCGAACTGAGGAAATGCCGGTAAGCTGTATAATGGGTTAGATAGGGGGTTTCAACTTTGTTGCATATCTCAGGATTTTTTGCGATGAGACTGGCCATGGTTTTAGACTTCTTCATGATGATTCACTGTCATGGCGATTGGAAACCGGGGTGATTTCGAGCAGTGACTGCACAGTGACTGCGAAATCACCCTTTGGGCCTGAATACTGCCATGACAGTGACATCATTCATGAGAAGGGGTCCCAAAAACCCCAAGTTGAAAATTTGGTGCCAAAATTCAAAAAAATGACTGTTTTACGAGCGTGCGTTGCGCAGTTCCTACGCAGGCTAGTAAGTTCACAAAATTTCAATATTTTCACTCCAGATTTTCAACATTGCCATTTTACCACACCTTCTTATGAGTAGTATAGCTGTCATTTTTCACATCTCACCCAAAATGTGTTTCCGACCCATGTAGCACACAATGGCACAGTCAGTGTGCAAAATCAATGTATGGGACAAATTAAGAAAATCACAGTGATACTGTTCATGAGCAGAGGTCTTAAAATGGCTATGTTGAAAATTTGGTGAAAAAATTCCTAAAATGACTGTTTTATAGCGATGCTATGCAGTTCCTATGCACGCCGTAAGTTTGCGAATTTTCAATATTTTCACTCCAGATTTTCAACATTGCCATTTTATCACACCTCCTCATGAGCAGTATAGCTGTCATTTTTCACATCCTGCCCAAAACATGTTTCCGCCCATGTAGCGCACAATGGCGCAGTCGGTGTGCGAACTCAATGTATGGGACACATTAAGAAAATCACAGTGTCACTGTTCATGAGCAGAGATCTTAAAATGGCAATGTTGAAAATTTGGTGAAAGAATTCCTAAAAATGACTGTTTTACGAGTGTGCGTTGCACAGTTCCCACGCACGCTCGTAGGTTTGCGAATTTTCAATATTTCCACTCCAGATTTTCAACATTGCCATTTTACCACACCTCCTTATGAGCAGTACAGCTGTCATTTTTCACATCCTGCCCAAAACGTGTTTCCGCCCATGTAGCGCACAATGGCGCAGTCGGTGTGCAAACTCAATGTATGGGACACATTAACAAAATCACAGTGACACTGTTCATGAGCAGAGGTCTTAAAATGGCTATGTTGAAAATTTGGTGAAAAAATTCCTAAAAATGACTGTTTTACGAGCGTGCATTGCGCAGTTCCTACGCACGCTCGTAAGTTCCCAAATTTTCAATATTTGCACTCCAATGACTTCCAAATACCTAAACAGCACATAGAAGCAAGCAACATTCGGCATTGACAAATGCTTGTTTTTAACGGACTTCGTGTTCCTCATTATGATTCTAAGTGATCTACTTGGTGTTTCAGACTTGGCAGCCCCCCCACAGATCACATGGCTTACAGTACTGTAAGTCACATGCTCTCTAGCCAGGCAGGAAGCAAGTGAGTCACACAGACAGTTTCACTTTCTCCTGTGCAGAGTGAGAGAGAGGAGTGTGTGTGTACTAGAGAGAGGAGTGTTTTTTTGATTGCAGAGAGAGTTAAAATGTAATACTTAAAGCAACAGCTTTTTTAAAAGCTACATTTTTTTGGTCTTTTCTATACAGTTTTTTACTTAATTTGTTCTTTCTGTAAATTTTATTTTTCATACCTACTTAGTCGTTTGTGTGTGTGTTGTGCTTGTGTCGTGAGATGGAGCAGGGTGAGGGAATGTCTCGGCCGGGGGCAGCTCTGGGAGAGTGTGGTAGTACACGTCGTCGTACCGTGTGCATGCGTGGGGGGCATGGGCACCCATTTGTGTCGGACCACTCTAAACATCTGAGTGTCCAACCCCCGGAAGCAGGACCAGCACCGCCTCCTGACTCTGAGGCAGTTCAACCACCACCACCACCACCACCACCACTACTACCAAGTCCAGCACAAGGTCCTTTGGAGCAGGATGTACCTGTTCCCCCAGGCCCAGGTGTGGATCCCACCATCAGTACTGTTGAGCAGTGTGATCGGCCTACTGCCAGTTCATCTGGCCCTCCCCTGCCTGTGCCTGGTCCTCCCCGCACCTCCATTGTTTGGCAGTTTTTTGACTGTGTCGGGGGGGAGAGCAGTGTGGTTAAGTGTCGCCTATGTGCGGTGGAGGTGTGCCGTGGCCCCCGGGGGAGTCATCTGGGGACTGGGGGCCAGCGCACCCATATGCTTAATCACCAGCAGTTGGAGTGGCAGGCTGCTACAGAATGGACCATGTCTGCACCTGCTGGCCGTTCCGTGGCAGAGGGTGCCGCTGTGCATAGTGGGCGCGGCATCCCTAAGAAGAAGAGGGCCACAGCATCACCTGTTGCTCCACCAGCACCCCCCACCACCACCACCACCACCAGCAGGTCAGCCTGTCGAAGGAGTGGGTGCCAAAGAAGTGCGTGTAACACTGTCTGACTTGGCAGTTCTCTGGAGTGCTGTTGAGGAGAACAGCGAGAGGATGAGTGCTGTGGAGCAGCGGCTGGATGACATAGAGGGACATCAGCTTCAAATTATGTCCATGCTGGAACTGCTGCTGGATCACCATAGGATCCCACATTCATTTTGTTTCCTCACACCATGTCCCCCCCACCTTCCTTGCTGTGCCATAAAATGTATTCCTCCACCATCCCTGGCCCTTGTATGTAATTATGCCCTTCTTTTGTTGTCTTCAGTATGGCGTTACACTTTGTATTCTGGGGCCCCTTCCTTCTGTTAAGTGTCTGTGTGTTTTGTGTATGTGCGCTGTTTTGGTGCCTCATTTTTCTGCATCCGCAAAAGGCATCTGTCTTGTGTCCAGAAAATTGACAAGTGGTAACACAGTGAAATGAGACTGTTTCAGCACATACAAAGTCCTCCAGAATTTATGGCACACTCAGTCATGTGCGCAACAGTGGCACAGAGTCCCCAGATTTTTTCTGCAGTCCCAGAATGCATCCTCCATGTGTCCAGAAAATTGACAAGTGATAACAGTGAAATGAGACTGTTTCAGCACATACAAAGTCCCCCAGAATTCATGGCACACTCAGTCATGCGTACAACAGTGGCACAGAGTCCCCAGATTTTTTCTGCAGGCCCAGAATGCATCCTCCTTGTGTGCAGAGAAGTGAAAAGTGATCATCTCAACTGGATTGAATGGTGCCCTTTGG
This sequence comes from Neoceratodus forsteri, assembly GCA_016271365.2. NCBI lineage: Eukaryota > Metazoa > Chordata > Ceratodontiformes > Ceratodontidae > Neoceratodus > Neoceratodus forsteri. The sequence goes on from CM057453.1 coordinate 63,708,566, forward strand.
ATGTACAGTAATAGTAGCCTAGGTGAGTAGATAAATATATATATAGATATATGGTTGTGTATTTTGTAGGTGATGATGGGGGGGGGTTGAACTTGACATGGACATATATTCATGCTATTGTTCTGCATCACACACAGGTGACTCCGTCTCTTAACTGTTGCTGTGCACCGTCCAGTACTCAATGAGAATTTTTTGCACTTAAATGGAACTGGATAACTCTCAAGCACATGAAGGTAAGTATTTCTTGTTTTTTTGGGGGAGGTCATATTTTCAGTTTTGTCTGTAATGGTTTGCTATTTTTTTATTTCTTCAAAGATTTCATCAGCATCCTTCTGGAGTCCAGTTCTTAATGATGGTCATGGTCATGGAATGAAATGACTTCTGCGTGTTGCATGTGTGCCCAAGCTCAGATCGGGGAGGGGTGTGCCTGATCATGTTGACGAACTTTTTTGGATCAGTCCCGGTGGTGGTGGTGGTCCAGGGTGGGCAGACAGACTCATGGTGGCAGGAGACTTGGATAACATCAGTCCCGGTGGTGGTGGTGGTCCATGGGGGGCAGACAGACTCATGGTGGCAGCAGACTTGGATAACATCAGTCCCAGTGGTGGTGGTGGTCCATGGGGGAGAGACAGACTCATGGTGGCAGCAGACTTGGATAACATCAATCCCAGTGGTGGTGGTGGTGGTGGTCCATGGGGGGCAGACAGACTCATGGTGGCAGCAGACTTGGATAACATCAGTCCCGGTGGTGGTGGTGGTCCATGGGGGAGAGACAGACTCATGGTGGCAGCAGACTTGGATAACATCAGTCCCAGTGGTGGTGGTGGTGGTGGTCCATGGGGGGCAGACAGACTCATGGTGGCAGCAGACTTGGATAACATCAGTCCCGTGGTGGTGGTGGTCCATGGGGGAGAGACAGACTCATGGTGGCAGCAGACTTGGATAACATCAGTCCCAGTGGTGGTGGTGGTGGTGGTCCATGGGGGGCAGACAGACTCATGGTGGCAGCAGACTTGGATAACATCAGTCCCGGTGGTGGTGGTGGTCCATGGGGGGCAGACAGACTCATGGTGGCAGCAGACTTGGATAACATCAGTCCCGGTGGTGGTGGTGGTCAATGGTGGGCAGACAGACTCATGGTGGCAGCAGACTTGGATAACATCAGTCCCGGTGGTGGTGGTCTGGGGTGGGGGGGCAGCACACTGGCTTTTAAATACTGCAGTTAAAACCTGCCAACATTAACCACGTCATCATCCTCATAAAGAAAACTGCCCTCACAGTCGTCGATGTCTAAAGTCTGACCACTGGGAAATTCTTTCTCCATTGTGTCATCATCTACATCAGTGGTGGTCAGTTCAGGCAGCCACTGCCAGTGCTACCAGGATGCTCCATTTCCACATCAGCAAGACCACCATGACTAGGCCGGGTACGAATACCGAGGTTGCAGTCTGTGCTGGTATGTGCCTTTCATTCATTTTAATGAATGTTAGCAAACTAACATTTGCAGGAGACAGGTTTGTCCGACGATCCCTGACTATAGCACCTGCTGAGCTGAATACCCTCTCAACACTTACACTGGAGGGTGGGCATGTGAGGTACTTCAGTGCCACTGCAGTCAGCTCTGGCCATTCACTGACCTTTCCACTCCAGTGCAAAAGAGGATCTTCACTTATTGTCAGATGCCTGTTTTCAGACAAATATGACTCAACCATTCTCTGTGCACTAAGTCCGATTGTTGTTGCATCAGCCTGTTCCCCGGAATCACTGATGTCACAAATACCCAAATGGGACAAAGCCTCCCAAAATGGGTTGACGCCAACCACTTTGGATGACAAACCACCAGGAACTACAGTCCCCTTACCCTTGCATGATATGCTTGCTGGTCCTGCAGCTACACCTTCAGCTGGATTATGCTGCTGAGGTTTGCAGACCTTAGCACGTGACTTCTGTGCACCATGAACCAAGCGAACCAGTTGACCACTGATATTTTTTACCTGTTCAGGCCCTCCCTCCAGTACTGATGCAATTCCACGTTTGAATCGTGGGTCCAGCATTGTTGCCATGGAAAAGTTGTCACTACGCTGAATGCTCACAATGTGACGATTCTAGTCGAATACTGTCAGCATGTGTTGCAGTAACATACTGCTACCACCGTCTCTGGCAACATCAAGGCTATGCTGTACATTCACCAATGTCTGCCTCAGCACCCGCAGCAGTGGAATTGATTGGTTAATGGAGGCAGACTCGCCACTCACTGCTTGTGTGGCATGTTCAAAAGGCTGCAAAGTTGTTATTACAGAGTCCATGAGGTGCCACTGTTCAGTCGTCATAGACATGGAGGCCCCAGAACTGTCACGGCTAGTGTGCATAACAAGATATTCTGTGATGGCTTTGTATTGTTCATACAACCTCTCTGCCATGTATAACGTGGAGTTCCATCGGGTGACAACTTTCAGCTTCAAGCGGTGATGAGGCAGGCTGTTTTGTATCTGCAGCTGCCGCAGTTGGTCACGGGCCTTTCCAGATCTTGAAAAGTGAGTGCAGATATGTCATGCAATGGTCAGCATTTCCTTTATGTCAGGGTGCTGCAGAAACTCCTGAACCACAAGATTTAAACAGTGGGCCATGCATGGAACACGAAAAAAAACACCATTCGTGATGCATTTCACCACATTTGACCCATTGTCACTTACTATGAACCCAGCTTTCGGGGACAGAGGGTTTAGCCATCTGTCAATTTCAGTCAGTATCACCTCCAACATGTTCTCACCAGTGTGTGAACAGGTCACACTGCGCATAGCAATGGTTGCATGCTGGCGAATTCCAGGAAGATTGCTACTGTGACAATCCACCTTCCTGCACTGATTATTCACACTACCAGCATCACAAACAACCCCCGGCACTTGCGCACAGTGTGTAGTTATACACAGATATGAACTCCCTGCTGTTTTGCCACTTGTCCACATATCCATACTTAAATGGATGAATGGAGAGGAGGAGGAGGAATGTTGAAGAGCATGTCTTACTGAGTTGGAGACAGTGCGGACAACTCGGGAACAGCACGGGTAGAAAAGTATGTCCTGGATGGGACTTTCCATTTTGGACAGGCACGGGCAGCAAACTACCAGAACCCAGAATTCTCCACAAAGGAGAAGGGCAAAAGATCGATTGCCAGCATTTCCGCTACAGCAGCATTAAGTTCATGTGACACTGTATGATTGGGGGGGTACTTCAGCTTATGCGCAAAAACACTCTGTAACGTGGGCTGACTTAAACATTTTACAGGGTGTGTGTTGGTCACAAATGGTTGTGCTCTGTGATGAATGGCATTGGCAGGGGGTGGAATGTGGACATTTGATGAAGACGGTTGCACAGGTGATGATGATAAACCCAGAAATGATGTTATTTTTCCGGATTTGCCAACCAGGGTTGATGTACCACTTGCACTAGACATACTGCATTCACCACCACCACCACAAAAACTGCTACTCTCACCAGCACTGGACAACATTTCAAAGTCATTATGGTCCTCCACCTCATCATCATCATGCCTGTAGTAATCCTCTGCTCTTATTGCCGCACTACTGCACACGATTAATTTCCTACTGAGCTTAACAGTCATGGAAGGGGATAACATGCTGGCTATGGTTGCCACCGGTGATACGGGTGAACGTCCATGTCTGGTATTAGCTGCCAGCTTGTGCTGGGTCCACAGAGCCAAGTGCCTATTCTTAAGATGCGTATGCCGTCCTCCTGTTCCAAGATGGATCCACTTTTTACCTCGACTCACACGCACATGGCAAACCTGGCAGATTGCAACTGAATCAACATTTGCATCTTGAACAAAAAAATCCCAAACAAGGGAGTGTGATGCTCTGCTTTTAACATGTCCATGATGATGTGGCTTATTTAAGTCTGTTATTTTAAGCACTGAAGTGGGGGGGGCACGTGATGTTTCTGGCACTGCACACCTGGACTGCAACTGACCACCACGACTACCTATCATATTGAGTACTGGGTCGTCATCATCATCATCATCCACTAAAACCGGTACATCACAAGTTTTTAGAAAGGGGGGGATTCCTGCAAACAGATTCAGACATTTCAGACACAGCCACTTTTAATTTCTTTTTCTCCGGTTCCCAACTGGGGTCAATTAAATCATCATCATATTCATCAACGTCACTGTCACACACATCCACATCTTCTGCTTGGATGCTAACATGTGGACTACATGTTGCAACAACAGCAACATCATCAACAGCAGCAGCATCATCACATTCATCATCAGCATCTACACCACCATCACGTAATATTTTTTTGCCACACTGTGAATCACTGTTGCATGGAAAATGAGTGACGTTAAGTGCCACGGTGGATGGAATATCACATTGTATGCTATCGTTGACATGATCATCAGAATCAGGCTCAGTTAATGGGATGTTACTGGAAAGTAAGACATCATCTACGCTGTCACTCACTTGCACTGCTTCACACTCAATATGTTTGGATACGGTACACTGGTCGAAATTAGAACTTGATGCAACAATACTAATACTACCTCCACCACCACTAACACCAGTAACACTAACACCACGGCTGGGAAAACATCATCTCCTCCAACTATCAGTGAAGCTACTGATTGGGCTGTAAAAACATTACAGGAGAAATACCTTTCCTCACATCACTAATGCACTCTCCTCCGCTGCATTACTACCACGCCCACAGACCCTCTTACTGCCAACATTGCCATGGCCAGAAACAGCTTTACTTGCACGCCTCTTTGCAGGCATTTTGGGGATCAACCACAATATTATTACCAAATTCAGATTTTGATACGCTCACTTTCTGACTGAGGGTCGGTATCCGCTACTATCGCTAGCTGGATGTGAAGCAAAATAAACAACTGTGGCTTCAGCGACAGATAAGGGGACTACTGTGTTGTGACACTGTCACGGAATTAAAACAACTTCAGTAACCAGTGGTGCTGATAGGGTCACAAAAACAATCCAGTCAGGTAAAAAATACCTTTTCAACGTGGGGGGGCACTGAATACAGACAGTGCTGATTTTTACAGCACTACGAGCAGCAACACTAAGAACAGAGAACATGATCGCAGTACAAAATCAGGCAGCTGCAGTGGATAGCAGGTTCACACTGCTGCACTTAGTTGCACTTACACTGATCTGTGTCACAAATTTTAAAAGGTGTATTATATTTGATGCATGCAACACTGCACACACAACACAGAACACTTTGTGTACAATGCTGAATGAGGAATGCGATGCAAATGCAAAAGTTCAGTGTACTCAGTGCCACGTAATGTAAATTTGTAATTTTAACAACCTGACCTTATGAAATGCTGCAGCACATTCACACAACAAGTAGCAAGAAAATTTGTACTATCACTGACAATTTTACTATGTGTACAGTAACACAGTCAGTTATATAACAAAAATATTACCAAAACATAAAGAAATCACTAGTTCTCCAACTTAAATCTACCTACACACATACGCCCTTCCCCCACACAGCACACTTCACTGTCTTTCACCACACACACTCAATGTTGTAAATTTACATTCAAAATCCACACACAAACAAAAACACTCGATGATGTGAGCACAGGAGGGTTTCCTACAATCGATGAACTACAGTTGGATCCCCCCCCAAAAAAAGCAAAAATGCTTTTTGAACAGCTTTTAAAAGATTCCTACAGACAGCTATCAGAGCATACTGTCTTCTACTCCTTCCTACACATACTAACTCAAACTGAGGCTGTGCAGATCAATATAGAGTTCACGTGACCTGAACTCCCATGAATCACTGCAAAATCCTCCTTCAGAGCTCAAAAAGAAGGCGAAGTGAACTGCCACCAATGTACTTCACCTTAAAAATTGAAAGAGAAGTGACCAGTGGAGGTGGAGTAACACGAAGTAGCTGTTTTCAATGCACTTCATGTTCCTCATTATAACGCCGGCACTACCACATTGCGGAGCACTACGATCCGCTTTGTTCGCTAATCACTTTAAGGAGCGGATTAAGCCCACTGCCCAACCACTAGTGGGGTGAGCAGGCCCAATGGGGGCTGACATGGGGGACAGACTGAGCAGACTGAGCAAAGTATAGCAGGATGGTATGAGATTTTTTACCGTAACAATGCCAATATGCTATTGGATTATTTTTACCAACAGTTTGAAATGTAAAGGTGATAACTCACTAGTTTTTAATGCACATACAAAATCATTATTATAAATGTAGAAAATGTTGTAATAACAGTTTAAAACACACATAATAAAACAGACAATTTCCTATTTAATCTGTTGGATTATCTACCATCAAAGAAGGGCTAAGACCCTTGGTGACATCACACTTGCTCAGATTGTTTTTACTGTCTTTGTCCAGGAAAGGCACAGTGAGCTACAGCTTGTTCCCAGGTGTGTTTTTGGAGCACAGGGAGGTTAAGTGACTTGCTTTGGTCACACAATATACAAGTAGAGCATGTTGGAGCTGGCCTGCCAGTGCAATGGCAAAGGCGTCCACTTGTGGCGCAGACATCCCTGATTCAGAGATGGACTTGGGAGTCGGAGGGCCAGCAGGTGGAGAAGGATTGAGCATCACAGGGACTACTGTCCTTCTATGGGAGGAGGGGGATGAGTGTCTGGTGCATTTCGGACCTCTGGCAGAAGCTGGGAGTACCACCGCTGTCAGCACCTCATGCAAGGGGGTGGAGCAGGCGCCGGTGTCATTGTACGTCCTCACCCACAGGGATCTCCAAAAATAGAAAAAGATTCCAGCCCATTCATGACACCTCACCCTACTCCCACTGCGACTAATGTCCTGCCGGGGGTCCCGCCTCCTGGCCCTCGCCTCCCTGGGGGGTAGCTAGGGCAAAAGAGAACATGTACCTGGAGTGGGGGGCACCTACACAGCAGCTCACCCGGGGTAAGCCTGGGCATGGGGAGGCGAGCGGAGCGGGGGACTGAAACCTGGGAACCAAACGGAAAAAAAAAAGTGGAGCATGTTGGAATCAAAACCCATTCTGCTGGATGAATGAAGCTTGTTCACAGCTCTTTGCTTTAACCTCTAGGTAGTACTGCCAAGTAATAATCAAAAACTACACATTTCAAGGTTGCCCCATTATGCCAGGCCAGTAGGTACGGAGCCACATTTGCATTTTGTAGACTTTAGTTCACACCTGAAATTGCAAGAGAAAAGGCTGTAAGAGGGAATGGAAAAAGACAGAAGTTTGTGCTATGGCAGCCCCAGAAATCTGTACTGACATGAACACAGCCAGAGTTTAGAAAACCTGATATGGGGCCCCAATACCTGTTGGCACCACAGAGCCAGCTTGAGATGTGTAGTTTTTGATGATCAGCTGGCAGTATAGCCTAGAGGTTAAACCAATCCTGAAGATGTATTATTTTTACTAACAGTTTAAAATGTAAAGGTGATAACTCACTAGTTTCAATGTACCTACAAAACAATTATTATAAATGTAGAAAATGTTGTAATACACCTTAAAACACACTTATTAAAACAAATGATTTCCAGCCCGCTGGCACAGAGGCACGATCGCCGTCTGCAGCGCCGATGACTCGGGTTTGGGAACGGACTCGGGAGTCAGAGGGCTGGCCAGGGGGGGAGTAGGATTGAGTGTCCAGTAGACTGCTCTCCTACTGTGAGGGGCGGTGGGATTGAGTGTCCGATGCATGACGGACCCCTGGTAGAGGCCAAGAGTTCTGCTGCGGTCAGCGCCTGTACATTTGGGGGCGGGTGGACGTGGATTGTCATTGCACTTCTCTGCCTCCATTGGGATTCACAGTCTTCAAAATATGCCACCCCCCCCCCCCGCTAATGGGCCGGCTCCATTGCTGTTCCCTCTGGCCACCAGTGTTAGCCTTTTGGTGGTTCCACTTGGGGGGGCAAGCCCAAGAATGAGGGGGTGGCTGACAGAGCCTGGTGAGCCCATCAGAGCTTTGGGTGCCAGCACAGAAAAAAATCAATATAAAAAAAAAAAAAAGATGATTTCCTATTTAGCCCATTGGATTATCTACTGTCAAAAGCAGGGACAAGTCCCTTGGTGACATCATTTCCTGTCAGGAGCCTAAAACACATGGCTATCCCCAACCCTTAATTACAGGCTGATTTACATATGAATTACTCTGGACTGCAAAGACTCACAGATAAACACAATAGCTCACTCAAATTAGCTTTTTACTGTATGGGCTTTCAGACATTAAGAAATCCTAAAGATGACAGTTTCCCTTTAAGGCCAAAGAGGATCCCCAGGGCAGGTGGGTCTTTGCGAAGTATCACACCCCCACAGTTCCCATTCTGATAGGTAACCTGTATGCCCCCAATGAGGATGACTCGGATTTTTTCCACCAGGTGGTCCAAAACCTACTCCACCTGGTGGAGGTGGGTACTCCCACTATTTTAGGAGGGGGATTTCAATGTATTCTTGGAACCCATGATGGACAGGAGTACCGGGGTTGGAGACTCCCAAGGGAAAGGGCGCACTGCCCTACACAGCTTAATGAGGGACCAGGGGCTTGCTGACATCTGAAGGGTGCTTCACCCCCGAATACGGGACTACTCCTTCAACTCCCAGGTACATGGGATGTACAACCAGATAGACCTTTGGCTTACCTCCCCTCAGGTTACACAGGCAGCAATAGCTTCTGAAATTCTCCCCATCATAATTTCGGATCATGCCCCGGTGGTACAGACCCTCTTATGGGGCCCCCCGGCTTCTACCACTTGGAGGCTTGATCCGCTGTTATTGAGAGATACAGAGTTTGTGGATTGGGCCAAAGAAGAAGCTGGGCGCTTCTTTCAGGAGAACCTCATTCAAGACACTACAGCGGGGAACACATGGGAGGCATTCAAGGCCACCATAAGGGGTGGGATCATAGGGTATGTGGTGGCCAGGAGAAGGCAACGCAAGAAACAGCCAAAGGAGTTAGAAGGGGAATTAAAGAAAGTAGAGGAGGAGCACGAAAAAAATATATGTCCTAATCCACACTGCCCCTTGGGGAGGAAAGCGCTGGGCTTCAAGATTGAAATAAATGCCCTCCTATCCAGAAAGGCCAAGGTGTCTATACTTCGCATAAAACAGAAATATTGGGAGGGGGAGAGAAGGGGGGGAGGTACTCACCTACAGACTCTGTAAACAGCAAATGGAGAGGCATACTGTAGGTTTCGAGGATGGGGAAGCAAGGTCCGAACTTCAGAAAAAGAACTGAATCAGATCATGGAGTCCTTTTATACCACCCTTTATACCACCTTGAGAGCAGCTGACCCTCAAAGCTCCCAGGCGTTCTTTGAATCGCTATCCCCCCCCACCATCTCAGCCCACCAGGCAGAGGAACTGGACTCCCAACTAACCATGGAGGAGGTGAAAAAGGCACTTCACTCAGTCAAACTAGGGAAGGCGCCGGTGGGAGATGGCTATACTGTTGAGTTCTGGTAGGCCCTTGCAGACATAGTATCCCCAGTCCTACAGCAGGTTTATAGCAAGGCTGAGTCAGGGGGCATATTCCCCACCACAATGCAGGAGGCTATAATCACAGTGCTCTCCAAGAAGGGGAAGGACCACACTGCCCCAGGGAGCTACCGCCCAATCTCCCTGATCAATGTGGACAGGAAGATCTTCATGAAAGCAATTTCCCATAGATTAAGCTCCCTTTTACCCCAGCTTATCCATTCTTCCCAGGTAGGCTTTGTCCACGATAGATACAGTGCTGACTGTGATGTAGATAGCCAGTTCTGAGTGCTGTATAATATATATTTTTTTTTTAGTTATGAGTTTTCTCTCCCCACTGCCGGCTATCTCAGGAGGCATACCCAGCCCCATCCCCCAGCATCCACCAGCCAATGCTGGCCTGACCTCAGGGCTTGCCCCCTGGCGGGGTGGGTGGGGGTCCCAACCCCTCACCAGTCCGATATAGTTGGCCATCGCTGGTAGGCCGGGGCGGAGTCTGCGAGGCACCTCAGCCATCCTGCATGGCAGTCTATTTCCTCCAGTTTTTCTCCCTAGAAATCAGGACCAGGGAATGTCACCAGAAAAAGGGGGTGCGCACGCTTCTGCATGCGCTTCCAGGCATGTGGCCCGACTCCTCCCAGCTTGTGGTATGGCGCCCTGTCCTCCAGCCTCCGCTGGGGGGCAAACAAGCGCTGACCATGAGGAACCCCCTTCCCAGAGAAGGAGAGCAGTCCATCGGATGCTCAATCCTTCTCTTCCCCTGATGACCCCCCCCGGTGGCCCGTGCTCATTCCTGAACACGGGTTGCCAGCATAGCGCGAGGTAAGGTGTCAGCACCTCAGCCCTCAGCGCCACCGGGCCAGCCTAATTTTTTTTTTATATAAAATGTATTAATGACTATCTCTGCTGAAAAATCTAGTGTTCTAGGAGTGACCTCAACCCCGTTTTCAGCTGACAGATGCAAGCTAAGAGAAATGCTGACAACATGTGTATCACACACACTCAGTTTTTAGAGGCAATGTGTTACATGGATGACTTTAATCAAGGCTCTGTTTCTCTGAGTTAATTACAGACTTGTTTAAGTTAATTTTGTTATGAGAGAAATCATAAACACAGTTTATGATGTTAGAAGGGGAAGCTAGGATGTTACGTAGGGTGTAAGGTTGTAAATGACCCTGTGAAGCCTGTGTGAGGGAGGGTACAGCATGAGATCAAAGAGGTGTCATTTGAAATTGAGTTATGCTAAGGTTGTAGAATTAATACTTTGAAATTACATCCTGTGGTTGTATAGAAATATATATTTTTTAGATATTTTGACAGGGAGGAGCTAGATGACCTCATGCAGAAGAGGTGGGCAAAACCAGCTTTTAAAGATTATTCTGTTTCACTACAGACACTTTTATCTGACACTGACCAAGAAAACATCTGAGCACTGAAAACAGGTACAGTATTTAGAAAGCTAGACAAATCTAAATATTGTTGTAGGAATTGCACTGTTTTAAATTTGTTTTGTTTAAAGATATATATGTCTTGGATCACGTGATGCAGCTCACCAGTGAGTAGCTCTTTAACACTTCTCCAGCCTCCCGACTTATTCTTTCATTAATTTTACTAAAACAATTGGTATAAACACCTTTAAACCTTATCTGGAAGTTTTAGAAAAGGTTCTGTTACTGCACGCAGCCAAAATTTGGGTGTGTGGAGGTGAGAATGAGGAGAAACGTATCGGAGCATACCCCCCCAACATCGCCTGAGAAGGCCCCTAAAAAATCCAGGACCTCGAATGGAGCAGAGGAATCCTCACTAGAAACTTCCATGGCTGACCGGCAACCTCTTACCTTACAACGTTTTCTACAAGAATTCACTCCTTTCAAAGAAGAGCTGGGTGCGATTACTTCGGAAATTAAAAGTATTGCCCAAGTTTTAGAAGAAGTGCACCAGCGGGCAACAGACAATGAGGCCCGTATTTGCTCACTAGAGAAACGAGTTGAGAAAGCCGAACCTGAAACTGTGGCTACCCGCCAAAGAATGGCAAGATTGGAGGTGAAAATTGAGGACCTGGAGGGCCGCAGAAACAATGCGGTCCTCATCCGTCTCCCGGAAAAAGAGGAAGGGTCGGATGCGGTGCTGTTCATTCAAAAAATGATAGCAAAGCTGGCTGGCCCATCGCCATTTGGGCTGAGTTACACTATTGAGCGGGCACATCGATCCTTTCGACTGATGCCACCGATGGGAGCGCCTCCTTGTCCCCTAATTTTCAGATTTTTGAATTACCTCGAACAGCAACATTTTCCCCAGAAAATTAAAGAGTTGCATGAAGTAAGATGGGAAGGCTCTAAAATTAGGGTGGTACAGGATCTACCAGCATCGGTCAGGCAAAAAAGAGCAACGTTTCATCCTTTGGTCTCAAAATTAATTGCCGCCGGTATTAAGTTCCGAATGGGGTACCCCGCTAAGCTGGAGGTTCTGATCTCCGGTTCTTGGTCCTCTTTTGACTACCCCGAAATTGCAGCTAAGGAGCTAAAAAAGGCTTTCCCTGACCTGTTCAAAGAGCCATGATACAGTTATACACTGGTATGATCCCAATTTCTACGAGGGGTAGAAGAAAATAGAAGCCGGAGAGAGCTGCAACTTAATTTAATTTTATTGTAATGCTCAAGGTTGGTAACGGCAGCTTAAGCTAAGGACTCAAAGACTTGTGCTGCCCGAGAGATGAATTTCTACGTCCGAGTCCTTAATGGGGTTCCCCACGGAGACTTTCTGTTTTATAAACGGGGCTTTGTTTCCTAAGTGTTGTATGGGGCAACTCAAGTTTACTTGTGCAACAGTTATTCCTAAACTCAGCCGAGATCAGGCTTGGTTTTAAGTTAACGAAGACTTTATCACTTGTGGTATGAGACTCAAGATTTCTTTTGTCGTTGCTTTCTTCTCGGTGCGGTCTCCTTATAAGATCTGCTGTAACTAGTTATGGTCGCAAGAGGGAGCCCCGAGCATTAAATTGGAATTAGTCCATTTATGTTGGGACATAACCAGAGAAGAGGTTCGCAGCAGAGTGCCCCTCGGTGAATGGACTTTCTTTTGAACATTTATTTATGCAGGGCTCAGCTTGATTTCCCATTTACTCAGTTGAGAGCATTGTTATTTTACCTCTTCAAAGCCGTGCATAATTTAATTTATGGCAGTGAATTAGAATCGCTGATAGGTAGGAAGATTCAATGCGTGGGAGTTCAGTACATTGTTACAAAATATAGTTTCCTGTTTTTTTGGTGTTGTTTCCCCTTTCACTTGTGCACTGTTTAGGGATACAATACTGTCTTGGATATGGGAGTTTACCATTGCCTAAGGCCCAGCTTACAGGGGAGAGTAGAGGTGAGAGAGTAAATTAGATGGTTAGATGATTCTTCTCCCTTTTTTTCTATTTTTTTTTTTATTTTATTTTAGTAACTTTTTTTCTGGAGATAGATCTGGTTAGTTTTTCTTCCTTTCTCTGCCTCTATAATGGGGGCGACCTACATTGAGTCAAGATTTACTCCTGGCCCGGCGTGGTTGTTAAAGGGTTTTAATTTAGTTCTAAAGGAGTTAATTTGCCTTAAGCTAGAGTGTGGGAATCAACTCACGCCATGGGTTTGACTTTGTGTATGCTATTGCCGGAGGATAGTGATTGAGGCACCCGAGGTTGGGGACTAGATGCAGGCAGAGCTGCAACATATCTCCTGGGAAACTTTCTTTAGGTTTTGTAAGATAGATCGCACTGATATTGAAATGCATTGCATAGTAACTTGTTATCATCTTAGGGATTGGATAGGGAGATACTTATCTTCTTTAGGCAATTTGGAGGTTAAGAAGTCGGGGGGGTGATTAACTGTGTGCCTTCATATATTAATTATATTTGCCTTTTAGTCTTCCGAGGAAGGTAGACTGGTTGAAAGGGTGTGGGTTGTTCGAGATGTTTTAAGCCACGGCCCCTGTGTTGATATTTACTGATATTAGCTTCAAAAGTTACTTCACAGGGAGGGTGTAATAGGGAGTCGGGAAGGCTGGGGGAGGAGAGCGTCGTAAGGTGCTTTGCTGACCGTAGCTTGCAGTAACAGGGGAAGAAGGGGGGGGACGGGGTCTTTGCAATGATTTTTGTTTACTTTAAGAGTTGGTTGCAGTTTTTGGGGGGATCGGGGAGAGGGAAAGATAGATTTGGGGGTTGGGCTTGCATGGACTTTCTGGTTAATATTCGATTAAAAGTAGCCTTCTCTGAGGTATCGCTCAAAGTCTTTTATAAATATTCACCTCAGTCATATGGGTAGTCAGTTAGTCTTTACCACGTGGAATGTCAAGGGGAGCCAGACAGAAATTAAAACAATACCAAATTTTAAAACATTTGCAGCTGCTAAAGTCTGATATTACCTTTATTCAAGAATCCCATTTATTGATTTTGGAAGAACTTAAGTTGAGAAGGCAGCAAATTGGTCAAGTGTATACATCGGAATGCACCACCCAAAGCTGTGGCGTAATGATTTTATTAAAGCGAAATGTTCCATTTTCACCTTCTAAAATAGTCAGAGATGTTCAGGGCAGGTATCTGTTAGTTCTGGGTAGAATAAATGCTTTTGAGATTTTATTTGGGAGCATATATGGTCCAAATTGTGACTCTCCAGGATTTTTTATGGAACTACTTAACACTTTAACTCCTTTCCTAGCAGTCCCAATGATTTTGGGTGGGGACCTAAATTTAGCTTTTGATCCCAATATAGATCACTCGAGTAATAGATTTAGAGGTCTCTCCCCTGCCCAGAGGGCGTTGAGAGATATGTGGGACAAGGTGGGCCTCTGTGATGCCTGGTGAGTTATGCACCCCTCGGAAAGGGGTTACACTTTCACTTCCCCAGTTCATAAAACGTCTTCAAGAATTGATTATATCATGATCTCTCAAAGATTAATATCGGGGGTGATTGACTCAGCCATTCATCCAGGGCCCCCTTGGGATCACGCTCTCGTTTCCTGTTGGTTTTCCTTTTCCACTCTTCCAAAGTTGGAGGGACATTGGAAAATTAATAACCAACTCCTTAAGGATCCAAATATAGTGAAATATGTGAGTGACCATATTACACAATTTGTGTTAGCCAATTTCAATTCTACCAGGAACCCTGATATGGAATGGGGTGCCCTAAAGGCGTATCTGAGGGGTTTACTTATTGGGGTAGCATCTAAAAGGAAGAGAGAAGGGGAACAATGTCTGGTCCACCTGCTTTCTAGGATTAGGTCAATTGAGATGAGCATGTCTCCGCACTCACCTGAACAAGCCCATCTGGAACATGTAAAACTGAGAGATGCATACCTGGATCTCCTAGGGGAGAAGGCAGAATTCCTGATTTTGAAGTCAAATGCTACCTATGTCGACCAGGGTGAGAAAGCCAGTCGTTTACTAGCTGCAAGAGTTAAGCAACAAGAATCTGCCATGTTTATTGCCTCAATTCGGTCAGCTGAGGGGGTATTGTTGAATAAGCAAACAGACCTTACAGCAGAATTTCATAAATTTTTTCAATTATTATATACTCCAATGGCAAATTCTTCATCCTTAATGGATATAGATCATTATTTGGCTGAATCACATCTGCCTTCTCTCTCAGAAAGACAGAAAATCTCTCAGCGTCCTCATAACGGAAGCAGAAATTATTAAAGTCATTGAAGATCTTCCTTAGACAAATCTCCGGGCCCAGACGGTTTCTCATCTAATTTTTACAAAACGTTCGCAAAGCAATTTGCCCCTTTACTTCTTGATTTGTTTCAACAAATTATCGCTGGTAATCACATGGACAAAGCACTATTTGAAGCATTAATAATCTTATTGCCCAAACCCGGTATTGTGCCGGAACTTATGGCTAGTTATAGGCCTATATCTTTGTTGAATCAGGATATAAAAATTCTGTGTAAACTCCTTGCAGATCGTATTAGCACTGTCCTGCCTGTTTTAATTAGACCAGAACAGGTGGGTTTCATGAAGGGGAGGTTATCCAGTGATCATTTGCGTTCTCTGGCCCATGTCTTCTCGGTGTCCAGGGATGTGGAGTTCCCGGCTGCCTTGGTGTCTCTGGATGCCGAGAAGGCATTTGATAGGGTAGATTGGAATTTCCTCTTCTGGACACTACATGCTTTTGGTTTCCCCTTGGAATTTCAATCCTGGATACTGGCATTATGTGCCCCACGGCCCGGTCTCTCGCAATGGAAACATACAGGATTTATTTTCTCTGGTTCCGCACTAGACAGGGCTGCCCCTATTGCTTCTACTTTTCATTTATACCTGGAGCCCCTTATACTGGAGGTTGGTTGCCTGTCCCAGGATCCGTGGTATAGCCATACATGATATAGAAATTAAAGTATCGGCGTGTGCGGATGACTTACTACTTCAAATTTCCCATCCTGGAGAGTCTATACCATATATGCTGGAAATTATAAATGAGTACAGTTCTTTTTCCAATTATAAGTTAAAAGTGGAGAAGACATCGGTATTTCCTCTTAACCAGAGAGTGATGAAACACAAGATTAGTGAGCTGGGATTGGCCTGGGTAAAGGATTCGTTGAAATATTTAGGTATTGTTCTCACAAGAAGTGAGACGCTTTTTCAAAAGAAAAATTTGGATTCCTTACTGCATATGATTACACAAGACCTTAACAGATGGTCCCATCTTCCGTTATCCCTTTGGGGTAAAATTGATTTAATAAAGATGAATATTTTTCCCCGTCTCTATTACCCACTTAGTCACGCGAATTTGTGGCTGCCGTTATCATGGTTCAAGAAGGTGCATAATATTTTTGTTCATTTTATCTGGGCTGGAAAACATTCCCATTTGGCTTTCCATAAGTTAGCGGCTCCTAAAATTAAGGGTGGCCTTCGCCTGCTTCATGTTGCCCTTTACTTCTGGGCCAGACATGCGAATAAATATCTAAGATGGGTTAAATGCACGGTGTCTGGAAACTCCACTGATTATGAACCTTTATGGCTTAAGATTGAATTGGCGCAAATTCAACATTATAATCTTTCTCCAGTTTCTTTGTTATATACGAAGCTTAAATATCTTCCTAAGCAGCTGTGTTCCTCTCCGATTGCAATATCTGTAAAAGTACACTCCCAATTTTGTAATTTTATTAAGTACAATCACTGTTTAGATTTGGACCAACCGCTGTTAGGTAATCCAAATCTTAGAATAGATGGGAGAGTTCTTTCCCCCTTGTGGCTCCCGCAGGCCAGAGAGGTTAGCCTCTCGGGCCTCTGGGATGCCGCAGGAGGGAACTGGTTGTCGTCCATGGAGATTTTAGCTACATTAGAGATTCCAACTTCTAATGTATTTAAAGTTTTCCAGTTACGCCATTTGCTTGTGAAAGTTATAGGACTGTCTCCCCGGTTGTCTAGGTCTCCGACTTCCAGGGGAGAGCTGGCCCAAATGGCTGGGCTTCCACATGCGGTGTCGAA
This sequence comes from Neoceratodus forsteri, assembly GCA_016271365.2. NCBI lineage: Eukaryota > Metazoa > Chordata > Ceratodontiformes > Ceratodontidae > Neoceratodus > Neoceratodus forsteri. The sequence continues at coordinate 63,725,515 of CM057453.1, forward strand.
AATTTTCGGGGTTTTGTATGATTGGATTTACCCCAAACCTTTTGGACCTTCCGGTTATTAGGCCCAGCTCCTCCCGGAGACTCCTATCAATTAGGCGAGCCTCTGGCAAGGATGCCACAATTTTATTACACAAGACAGGCTCCGCCTTATGCAATTTCAGATATTACATAATTTACACTACTCCCCTCACAAAATGGCCAAATTTGGTCTGGTCTCTTCCTCTATTTGTACAAGGTGTGCCCATGGGGATGGTAATTTGGTGCACATGTTCTGGTCCTGCTCCAAGATGGCTCTCCTTTGGTCACAGATTAAGCTGAGAGCACATCCCTTACTAGGCCTTAATGATTTGTTCATGATAAAAAATATGCCTTTTAGGCAATTACTCCGATATCCCAATAATTGTTCGTAAATACCACATGGCACTAATAGCCATGTCAGTTAAAAAATTAGTGTTTAGACATTGGAAAGATACTGAGGAGATATCATATGCGGAGTGACTGCGGGAATTCCTGACCAATCTGAGGGTAGAAAAAATGGTGGCTAGTGTTAGGAATAGAATGAAGAGGTTTAATCAAATTTGGGCTCCATTACTAACATTTTATTCACTTCAAAGTGTGTAGAGGAGTAAGTTTTAGGTGGAGGGGCTATGGACTGAATAAGTTTTAACCATGCACGCCCGGGGTGAGAGGGTGTAGTTGGGTAGGAATGGAGTTAGGGGTAAGTGCCTTCTCTTCCTTTTTTTTTTTTTTTTTTTTTAGTAGAAAGTGGTCTGTTAGAAGGGAGGGAGGGGCAAGGGGGGAGGGTCTTTTGAGGGGTTTTTCCATTTAATTTTAGATGTAATGTATGTATCTTATTTTGTGTTGCTGGTTAATGTGGAAAACTTTAATAAACTTTGAATGAAAAAAAGATATGTATGTCTTGTGATATAAGAGTTCTGTATTGTATGTTTGACATATTATTATATATTTTAGTAAAAACTCAAATTTTGGAGCATACCTGGTCTATCTTTGAATTGCTTTCTTTTGCTAAGAAATATTTATTGTTATAGCAGACAGCAGACATAAGCTTGTATGGTGGTACCAAACTGGAAAGAGAAGCATTTTAAATCTGAGGTCTTTATTAAAGTTTTAAGGGTTCAACTCTGAATACCTGGTTAGGTGCCCGTAGGCAAAGATATCTGGCCCTCTGAAGACAGATATATCTGAGCTGTGCATTGGGTATGCTAGCAAGAGGTTAACAGTTTGAATCTCTCCAGAACTTGAGACCAAAGGTTGATCCGAACTCACAAAAACAGACAAGAGGGTTACCTTGTCTGTTACACTGTTCACAAGACTGCGCTCAGAGGTTGGCACTTTGGGAGTAGAGGGCCTGACCTGCTGAGTGAATCTGTGACATTGACCACATCAGAACACTGGTTAACCTAGCACACAAAGCCAGGGGCATGCCCACTCCAGCAGCTGCGGTGGCTATTGACTTTGAAAAGGCTTTTGACTTGCTGGAGTGGGACTATCTCCATACAGTCTTAGAACACCTTGGGATAGGACCTAGGTTTAGAACATGGATAGGGGCCTTATATAACTCCCCAATGGCTCAACTACTCACCAACTCCCCTTTGTCACCCCCTTCCAGCTGGGTGGAGGCACCAGATAAGGTTGCCCCCAGCACCCCTTCTGTTCATGTTAGACATAAAGCCCCTGGCTGCACCAATCAGGTAGTGTATAGAAAGTTCAGGGATTAAGGTATGCCAAACAGAATACATCACCCTCATGTACATGGACGCCTTTTTGATCACTGTCTCTGATCCATACCAGGTCACTTCATTGTATGAGGAACAGCGTAGTGAAAACCACACAGCGCATACAGTGCTGGGAAGTATACCGACAGAGTACAAAACCCCACAAGGCAGAAATGTAGCATGCGCTGTTTGGAGGAGTGATGCAGAGTTGAAGACCTCTGTTGGTGAGGTGGTCTACCCAGCAGCCACCATGGCTCTGAGGGATGAGCTGCAGCAGTGCAGGGCAGCTTTGCGTCTGTGGACCGGGGCTCGAATCCTGGTCCCACACTTTTGCAGATCACATTCTGAGGTATTGTTTTTTCTTTGCCCCCCGCTGGTGTTTCTCCACACCCCCATGTTGAACCCCTTCCCCCCAGAGTTGATTATATGGGGGGGGCTCGGGGGTGCAGACATGGAACAAACTCCACCTTACCCTGGCTGGGAAGGTCGCGGCTGCATAAATGATTGCTGCCCCAAGAATTTTTACAAACTTGCACACATATCAATGGCTCTTCCCCCAGCTGGGGACAGAAACTAGACAAAGCCATAGGGAGATTTTTATGGGAGGACAAACCCTCACCCCAATATAGCCACACTAAAATGAAAGCACACACTGGAGGGAGGGAGGGAAGCTGGCATGCCCATTGGTTCAGGGGTGCAAGCGGGCCTTTCAGATGTCACAAACATTACAGAGGTTCTGACCACCAGGTGAAGTGCCCCCGCAGTGGGTGGACACAGAGAAGGTGGTTAGTCAGAAACACTGCCTGCCTCTTCTACTCTATAACTCCCCTCAACCACAGATGAAGAACTACCCCACTACTGGACCATTCATACATTGTTTGGCCAAGGTAGACAGGAGATTGGAAACCAACCTGGTCTCCCTAAAGTCCACTCCAATATGGGGGAATGAGAATATCTAAGTAGATCGATGCCCTGTACATTGGAAGGACTGGGAGGGGAGAGGCCTGCAGAACGTGGGGGACATCATGGACCCAGCCTCCACTAGAGTAGATACCTTTGAGAACTTACAAAGTAGGTGGGGGATCCTGAGAGTGGACCTTTGGAAATACCTGCAAATTTGCAGCTCCATACAGGCATGGGTGAAAAATGTACTGAACAAGCACCCCACCACCTTACTCCCCACATGGTTCTCCATATCCAAAGGGGGGCTAGCATGATCTATGCTGCAATCAAGGATGCTATGCCCAGTCAATCTGAGCCCTTCAGATGTAGGTGGGAGCAGACCCTCTAGGTGACTATTACAGGGGAGCAGTGGAGGGAGTGCTCAATACAGGCCCACAAAAACTGCCTATATATGAAAAGCAGTCTGCTTCAAAACAAAATATTGCACTCCTGGTACCGCACTCCAGAGATACTAGTGAAAGCAGGGGTCCTAGAGCTGGACCAATGTTGGAAGTGCCAGGAGCAGGTGGAAGATCTCCTCCACATTCTCTTGGACTGCCCAAGGATACAAGGGTTATGAATCCATGTCTGTGACTTTGGCTCCAATGTTCTTCACAGGCCCATACCCAAATCAGCCAAACTACTCCTTTTGGGCATGAAATCAGAGGTACCCCACATTAAAGAGTTGGAGCACAGATGGTTGGCCCTCCTGGCAATGCAGGTCAAACATCTCCGCATGTATAAATGGAGAACCCCAGACGTCCCAACCACTCAGGAGGTTACGGTCTCCCTGATCACGATTGCCCCTATGGACAGACTGTCCCACTTGGCGAGTGATACAATGGTGCAACACAGTGAGTGCTTGGCCTCATTCCTAAGATATCCCACTCCCAAGACCGGGATCAGATGAACACTGGCCACAAGGACAAAATATGTACTCCCAAACAGCATGTGTGAGAGATGGCATTGGATTCACTTTACAAAAGTATTATCCCTGTATGTATATAGTTATGAAATGTTTGTATATAGAATAGAGGTTCTTGGTGTTCATTTTGTTTAGGGTGACTGATGCCGTGAAGTACCACCAGTCCCTTAAGGACCTGCTGGGCCAGTCTGGAGTACTGAAGCCTTGACTGTCCACTCCGCTCATACAGAAACCATGTCACACCCCAGGAGAGTGAGCCTTCACATATACATAGTAATAATCATCAGAAGGGTTGTCTCTGTAACCAACAACCCAGTGTTCAAAGGCAAGTAAGGTCACTTCATTCTGTAGGTAGGGTATGGCATCTAACAGGAGTTTTAATGCAAAGAGAGAGGGGGAAGGATGCCGCAAGACCTCAACAGACTTTGATGGCATTGTTGTTACCAAGCAGAAATATTGAAACCTTGAAGCATTATTGGTAAAATAAGTAGTTATGTTAAACATTAGGTGAGTTGTTTATCTGTTTTAGATGCAAAGATGGAATGGTTGTATCTGTAACTAACAACCACCATCCTACTGTTATCCTTTCATTACATAATGTGTGAAATTGGAAAAATTAATAAAATATCTAACTGCGAAGACTCAGGGGATCAGAGCACCTACGGCCACTGCCGCTGAAGGAGCTCCCAACCCCTGCCAGCAATCAGCACCTGCCCTCCTCAGAACACCCTTGGCCATTGCCGCTGAAGGAGCTCCCCCACCCCCACCAGCAATCAGCACCCACCCTCCAAGAGCACCCACGGCTGTTGCCACTGAAGGAGCTCCCCTGCCCCTGCCAGCAATCAGCATCCACCCTGCTTAGAGCACCCGTGGCTGTTGCCCCTGAATGAGCTCCTTGCCCCCACCAGCAATCAGCACTGGCCCTCCTCAGAGCACCCACAGCCATTGCCGCTGAAGGAGCTCCCCCACCAGCAATCAGCACCCACCCTCCTCAGAGCACCCACAGCCCTTGCCTCCGAACAAGCTCCCCCGCCAGCAATCAGCACCTGCCCTCCTCAGAGCACCCATGGCTGCTGCAGCTGAAGGAACTTCCCCACCCCTGCCAGAAATCAGCACCCGCCCTCCTCAGAGCACCTGCTGCCATTGCCACTGAAGGAGCTCCCCACCCCCACCAGCAATCAGCGCCCACCCTCCTCAGAGCACCTGCAGCCATTGCCGCTGAAGGAGCTCCCCCACCAGTAATCAGCACCCAACCTCCTCAGAGCACCTGCGGCCGTTGCCACTGAAGGAGCTCTCCCGCCCCTGCCAGCAGTCAGCACCACCCTCCTCAGAACACCCACGGCTGTTGCCACTGAAGAAGCTCCCTTTTCCCTGCCAGCAATCAGTACCCACCCTCCTCAGAGCACAGGAGGCCGTTGCCGCTGAAACAGATCCCCAACCCCCGCCAGCAATCAAGTACGCTCTCAGCCATTGCTATTTGAATTTGGTGCCTTTTTCCTTCGTTCTACGAGCTACTCTGCTGGAATATTTTTATTTTTTTAAAGCAGCTGATTTAGCCTGCAGTGAACCAATTTGTCTGTGAAGCATTGTTTCATTACTGTAAAGTTGAAGGAGGATTTTCTCTGCTATTTAAAGCCAATCTTAGTTTATTGTAATTTAAAGCTGATCTTACTTTACTGAATCATTGCTATTGCAGTGCCCTGCATTAACTGCCCAGTTGCCCAGTGGATTTTAAATCCAAGTAGTTGTTAATGTGGATATTAATTTAATATAGGATTGGCATTTTTAAGTAGATCGCTGAAGTGCACTACAAATTTTAATCTTAAAACAGGACTTGTTGTAACTTAAAACAGGACTGTTGCAACTTAAAACAGGATTTGCCGTAAAATAGACATAAAACAGGATTTTGCTGTAAAATAGAACCTCGCTCAGCTCCAGCTCTGTAAGCACAGCGAGCTCAGCCCCCCAGCTCCCTCCCCACTGCTGAACTTAAACTTACTTACCTCTTCTTCTCTTTTGCTAGTTCCTGTCTCCTTTCTTTTTCCTCACAGCACCCGCCCTCCTCAGAGCACACGCAGACGTTGCCACTGAAGGAGCTCCCCAACCCCCGCCAGCAATCAGGTATGCTCTCAGCCAGGACTCCCATGGATGACGACCACCAAATTATTGCTCCCACCCACCCTCCACCCCGCACCTTTGCCTGGCTCTACACATGTAGGGTCTCATAGTCATGTGACTGCCTGGCCGTCATGTCATGCACCTGACTGTCCTGTCATGCATTTTTTCTCTATCTCTTTAAAAACCCATTAGCTCCTTCTCAACTATCACCAATAGATGTCACTATATTTATGGTAATCTCACCTAACCTAAAACTCACCATCACTGCCGGCCTGGTGACGTTGAGGGTTGAGGCACTGGAAGTCACACCTCGTGCCATGCCGGCGACCTGGGTTTGGGAATGACCTCGGGTTGCCAGGGAGCTGGCTTGGGGGGATGTTGGAGTGGGATTTCCCCTCCAGGGGTGGACGTCCACTCCTCCGTAGTCCCACGCCCATTGCATGGAGGCCCGATGGGTGCGTAGGTGGTAGGAACGGCAATGAGAAGTCAGGGGTGGAGTGGAAGGGGTCACTGGATCCTGGCATGTGTGGTGCCTCCACACCCACGTAAGCATGTGTATAATGTGACCCCAGGACAGGGAAGAAAATACAGAAAAAAGAGAAAGTATATATGGAAAAAAAACTCACCATCACTCTAACCTCAATCCCTGATTAAACACCCTGAGCAGGCTGATTCTCCAGACTTCTGCAGCACATGCCTAACCTCTAATGCCTCTAGATGATGTCCTCATAGACTCTGGAATTCTCACTCTCCAGGAAGGCTCACACTACAAGAAGGGACCCCCCCCCCCCAGAAGCAAATAAACCACTACCCAGACATGCTTCCTCTTATTGCCCAACATACAGTCCTGCCCACCCTAGTGCTCAAACTCCTCCTATCCCTCTCCCTAGCAGACTCGCTACCACTAACTGGTGCCCATCCTATGCATCATACCCCACCCACCTCAATGACTTCTACTTCTCCAATCTAATGACAGCCTCCCAGGAAACATCTTATCCTTCATGCCTAGCATACTACAGGATGAAGTTTGCAGAGTTGCCCCCCACCAAAAGGAGACACCCCTGGCTGTCCACACCTGGCTCAGCTCTGAAAAAGAAACCTCCCTATGGACGCACATCCTGTACCTCTCCCTACCAGCAACATGGAACCAAACCTAGGCCCCTTAACCCCCCCACCATGGCATAGCCTCAAAGGTATTAAAATTGCTCACCTAAACATTTGCAGCGTTATGGCAGATAAGATTGATCTTAAATCAGTACAGCTGTCATTTTTCACGTCACCCAAAATGTGTTTCCCTGCATGTAGTGCACAATGGCGCAGTCAGTGTGCGCGATCAGTGTTTGGGACAGATTAAGAAAATCACAGTGACACTGGTCATGAGCAAAGGTCTTAAAATGGCTATGTTGAAAATTTGGTGAAAAAATTCCCAAAAATGACTGTTTTAGGAGCGCACATTGCGCAGTTCCTATGCATGCTAGCAAATTTGTGAATTTTTAATATTTACACACCAGATTTTCAACATTGCCATTTTATTACACTTCCTTATGAGCAGTACAGCTGCCATTTTTCATATCTCACCCAAAATGTATTTCCGCACATGTAGTGCACAGTGGTGCAGATGGTGTGTGAAAGCAATGTTTGGGACAGATTAGGAAAATCACAGTGACACTGTTTATGAGCAGAGGTGTTAAAATGGCTATGTTGAAAATTTGGTGACAAAAGTCCATAAAATGATTGTGTTATGAGTGAGAATTGTGCAGTTTCCACGCACCTTCGTAAGTTCATGAATTTGTAATATTTTCAGTCCAGATTTTCACCAGTGGCATTTTTCCACACTTCCTTATGAACAGTACAGCTGTCATTTTTCACAACATGGCTGAAATGTGTTTTCACACTTTCAGCGCAGAAATGCGTGGTTGAGTGGGAAATCATTGTTCAGGACAGATAAAGAAAATCACAGTGACACTGTTCATGATTGGAGGTCCCAAAATGCCTGTGTTGACAATGTGCTGTAAAAAATCTCCAAACTAACTACATTACGGATGGGTTTCTACACATGCTTCTGACTTCACCAGTTTTTTTTTTATATTTTCACTGCAGATTTTCAACATTGCCATTTTTTACACCTCCCCATGAACAGTACAGCAGTCATTTTTCACATCCTGTTCGTAATGTGTTTTTGCACCTGTGGTGCTAAATGCCGTAGTCACTGTGCAAAAGCAGATTTCAGCTAACAAACTGATATTGCCACTGTTCATGAGGTGGGGGTCACAAAAAAACCATGGTGAAAATCTGGAGTGAAAATACCAACGAATGCCTGAGGTGTAAGGGTTTCTGACCATAACGCCCCACCCTGTAGAGAATGACAGGCATCAGGGGTGTGACTTGGGATTCTCGCCTGTAATGCTCATACCATTCCACACCCTGCAGCCAGTGAGAGGCATCGAGGTGTGCCTTGGACTCTTTGACCCCAAAGTTCACCCCATTCTTCTATACCACACCCACCTCACTGTATTTCCTGATGGAATGGGGTGCGCATAATGGCAAAAGACCCCAAGGCACACCGTGACACTTGTCGGTGTCTGCAGGGTAGGGTGTGGTGAAATGGCATGGCCGTTATGCCTGACGACCCAAAGGCACACCCCAATGCCTGTCAGTCTCTGCAGGGTGGTGGTGGGGTTGGCTTCAGTTCAATATTTCAGTGTCATTCCTATTATGCAGCTCTGTAACTCCTACACTACAAATGCTAATGCCAGCAAGCAAACATTCAGCATTGACAAATGCTTGTTATTACTATTCTCAGAGTATTATTCAGCTGCAACATTTCCAAAACAATGCATAGATGTCTACCTGTGGCATGATATTGACACATTTGTGTCTAAGAGTATTGTGTCATAAAATATTTTAGTATTTATGAGTGCAGAGGAAGCATATAATATCAGGATATATATCAATAAGCCTGCAGCCTTACCATCTTGGATCCTGATTCTGTTGGATCTCAGGAACCAATAAGCACATCCACACCATCCAGGTAACACTGTGCTCTACTGAAGTCACAACACCAGTACTCCACAGTGAAGAAGCAAGCAGACATTTGTTGTAGTAAAAAAATAGCAAAGCAAATAGGTGCAAATTAAGCAAATGGTGGAGAAAATATATAAAAGCACAGCGACAGACGGTACTTGTACTTCTGTCACAATCCAGGTGCCCTGGTACTTGTTCAGGTTAAGCTTCATTAGGGGGTGGGCTCCTGGAATAAACCACCTCCTTAAATACCAAAAACCAGAAAAACCAACCCAGTCAATGTAGGGGACTGTTAACAGAAAGGAAAGATGCTGTGGTATGGTATACAGTGTGAGGGGCTTCAAACCTGTACACCCAAATTGCAAAACCAAATTTAATAAGTACATGTACAAAAACAACATATTGCAGTTTCAATACAAAAAGAAAGGATGATATTATACTACCAAAACAAATAAGGTTGAAACATACATAGTGTATAAAAGAGGACGGTCAAGTCAACTGCTTGCTTACAACGTATGTATGGTAAGGGCCATTGAAAAGTGCTAGCAGTAAAGGTGCAGGAGCCAGTTTGAAATACAATTCACATGAGGTACTTCAAAAATGTATAAAGAGGTGTCAGTCAGGTGTCCTCTAGCTGCGATCACCCCTAAGTTCCAGGGTGGCTTGCATCAGTGACATCATGTGGATTCCGCTGTCCATGGGCAACCAGATGACCTAAAAAGAGGGTAGGTACAAATGAGAAAAGGGGAGAAAGAGGAGAGTGAGAAGGAAAGTGGAAATACAGATAAAACAAAAAAAAAACAGGGAAAAAGAAACAGAGGAGGTGGGTAGGAAAGGGTAGTGGTGGGGTGCAGCTAAGCAAAAGGAATCAGAAAAATAGAAGGAATCACAGATCAAACAAAAGAAGAGAAAAAAGAGAGCTATTAATTGATATGATCAAATCATCACAAAATATAAAATCTCATAAACCATAGAGATAACCAGATACAAGGTACAGAGATATATATTACTCAGTAGGGGTGTAGGTATGGGATTAGATTCATACTGGGAATAGTGGACAGAAGAAGGTATGTGCCCATTGAGTCTGAACATCCATGTTAGTGGGAAGTTAACCTCACTCTCTGGAACATGAAGTCATCTAGTCTGCTTTTAAATACAGCTAGATTACAACTCTGGACCACGATATCTGGGAGGGTATTCCAGTCTTTCTGTCCTTTGGATAAAAGAGAAAAATCTCCCCTTTTTCCTTGCAGTTTTCAGTTGTATTTGTAATTTATGCATTCTCAGGCCTGCTGATTTTGCTTGTATTTCTATCCCCATTTCCTCCATTAATTCACTGTCATGAAGGAGTTTATACATCATAAGAAGATCACCACGTACATGCCTTTGTTCTAGTGAGTAGAATCCTAAAGTCCTAAGTCTGTCTTGATAGGCCATATGCTGCAAACCAAAGACCATCTTTGTCATTCTCCTCTGCACATGCTCGACTATATCAGTATCTCTCCTAAGGTACTGTATGGGTTCCACAACTGAGCATAATAATCCAAATGTGGTCTTATATATGTTTGGTAGACTGGAATAATGCACTGCCTATTCCTAGTCAGAAATGATTTTTTTAAACAGTGAACTAAATAATTGGTTCTATGAACTAGTTTAGCACAGTGTGTGCTAAACTTCGTGTCCTTATCAACTATTATTCCAAGATTTCTCTCAGATTCCACCTCCTTAATTAATATAGAATAATATATGTAGGGTGTGTGTTTACAAGATTTTACACACACCGAGTTGTGGATGCTACATAAACCCCGAGGGCGAGCCCGAGGTTTATAAAAAGCATCCTCACGTAGGTGTGTGTAAAATCGAGTTTTACACACCACCCCATATTTTATTTTTATAATTAATGGTGATTTAGCACTGTTTGCGCGCTTTTGCACAATTGCGTTGCACAGCTTTATGCGCAATTGCGCTGCTTTTATGCTGTTTGTCGTTATACACACTCGTGTATAATGGGAAATTATGCCACGGTTTCCCTATGGGAAAAAGGTGAAGCCATTAATTATATATTATTTATGTAGTGTGCATAATTTGCATTATTCCTACCCAATGGATTATAGAACATTTCTCTATACCAAAAGACATTTTGTTTTCAACTTCCCACTGTTGAATATTAAAGTTTATAATTATCCTCCATTATTACCACCGGACCTCCTATTTTGACATCATCAGCAAATTTTACTATGTAGCTTTTGACACCCCTGTCAATATCATTGATAAATAAAGAAAAAAGAACAGGGCCCAAAACCGACCCCTGAGGGACTCCACTAGTAACTGCACACTCATCAGAAATTATATCCTTAATGAATGGTTTCAGATCCCAGTCCATATTCAAACCATTAGGTTTCAGAGCTTGGAGGGTGAATATCCAATAACTCTCTCTTTATAACAGTTTAATGAGTCTATCTCCCCCTCTCTTACCAGGTCTGATCCATTCAATCCCCATAAATCGCATAAGGCATAGGTCATTGTCATGTTTCTCACCAAAATGCATGCCATTATATCTCAAAAGCTAAACAGTGTTGGGTCTGGTCAGCAGCAGGATGGGAAACCTCCAATGAACATCAGGTGCTGTGAGAAGTGGTGTTGGTCACTCTGCTGGGGTCTCTCTCCCCTTGGTTAAAAGTAACTATATCAATGCCCCAGCATGGTGTTTGGGTAACAATGTGCTGTCAGAGGTTCTGGATTTTGGATGAGATGTTAAACAGAGGTCCCACCTGCCTGTTCTGTTTTCTTTTTGTTGTTGTTTTTTGTTTTGTTTTGTTTTATAGGTGAATGATAAAAATTTCATAGGACTTCCCAAAAAGAGTAGGGATGTTTTTTATGACTTATAGTCCATTCAGTATAAAGATAAACAACTCAAAACAAGAGATCACAAATAGTATTCATTAATGGAACAACAAAAACAAAAACAAAAAAAAAAAACTAGGAAAAGAAAGGAATAGACTAAAACAAAACAGGAGTTAGACATCCCCCTCTCCTAAATTTCCCCCATTCTAAATGACAAGATGAAGTAAATAACAACTAATATGATTAGGAACGTCTTAGAAAGAACTACAGTACCTATTAAAGTCACACTGCCTGTTTCCACATATTCTCAAGAATCTGTTTAAGTATATTGTTACATTCATGAATATATACAGCTTGAATCTCAGAAGTAACCACATTCAACAATAAGTGTGTTGAAACCACCTTCTGTTGAAAAAGTAAGGAACATCTGGCCTGCCAGATGGACCATTTTAAGCATGCCAGAATACATTACCGAGAAAACAGTAAATTAGATTCTCATAAATAATTGTTGAAAATGCAGGGGACCTCTACTGCTTTCCTAATTCTGCCCAAAACACGAAATATATGGGTAGGTGAAAAAAAGGTGGGACATGGAGTCAGTGGCTTGGATGCAAGACTCATGGAGGCAAAACATCTCTGCAGGAGTTCTGTATTTATGTTTCACTCTCACTTGAAGCTTATCATGTGAGCATGGCCACACCAGGTCTTTCATTTTGTTAGGGATCCTGGGGTCAATGAGTTGTTTTACAATAATTAAAAAGGGAACTCCTCTAGCATCAATGAAAATACACTCTGTAAAAAAGGAGCATATACTTTGATCATGCAATCTTTTTCCGATTATGGAAGAAATTTGCACAAAAGACAGCTTCTATTGCCTTACTTTAGTGAGGCAAGAGCTGAAAAATCTTGGAAGAGACTTCAGCACTCTTCCTAAGGGCTTATCTCCTCCCAGTCTCCAACTTCAAAGGAGTGAGGTGCACCATGGTCTTCTGAGCAGGACCCAGTTTTTACTCACTTCTTCTACAAAAGGTTTCAGAAAGTATGCAATAAAGACACAGTGTAAGAAGACAATTGGGTTCACCATGCCTAATCCCCTTCTTTCAGTGGTCAATACATGGGAACTCTTGTCAACGAGTTAAGGCAAATGCATCATATCAGTCAAAAAAAAAAACACTAAATAACTTAGCCTAAGTGGTGGACAAGTAAAACTGGCATAAAGAAGGAGGAATCAAGAATGTTTTAGCCAAAAAAAAACTCTCCCATTTCAACATTTCCCATCTGTTCCAGTTAGATACCTTCCATTCTGCTATTGCCAGCTTGTCATACCAAGTTATCACGGGCCATATCTCCTGGTCCAAATTTAATGCCCAGGACATCAAGGGGTTCATCATCAATTGGTACTCCCAGAACCTTTAGCTGGGTAGTCTCCTTTTAAAGACCCCAGGGATATACCCTTACTTTTTTTTAGATTCACTTGTGCCCCTGCCAAGTCACAAAAAGGTTGTATAATCATAGACACAACCTTTACAGATTCTGTCTCTTGAACCATTAAACACATATCATCGGAATATGCCAAAATAAGGGGAAACACAGTCCATCAGAGGTAACTCTTTTCTTAATGCTTTTGCAGACTTTCCCCTTTCTGATGAAAGGGCCCAGCCCAAAGATATAAAGGAGCAGACTAAGGGGACCCCCTTGTCGCACACCTCATCTATTGGGGACTGGGGACTCCAGCCATCGATGAAGCACAGGGGTGGTATAAGCATTAGCATACAGAAGTTTCACCCAGGAAATAAACTTAGCAGGAATTCCATAATGGATTAAAACATGTTACATGAACTCATGTGACAGCCAGTCAAAGGTCTTCTTCTGCTCCAAGGCCAGGAGAAGGTCAGAGACAGCTCCCCGGTTACCTCGTTCTATTCATTCCATTTACACATGAAAATTATCCTGTATCTTACATTCTGGGAGACCACATGTGTGGGAGGAATCTAGTAGAAGAGAGGCCACCTGTACTAGTATCAATGGCAACATGTTCTTAAGTTTTTTCAAATCAGTGTTCAACAAGCTGATAGGGCTCCAATTTAAAATATCTGTCTTATCCCTGTTCCTAAAAAGGAAAATGAACACACCGTTTTTTAGACTTGAACCCACCACACCAGTATCTAACATGATTAAAAGTAAAAGCCAATTCTTCCTGGATGGACTCCCCTATCAGCTGGTAGAATTCAACTAGAAGTCCATCAGAACCTGGTGCTCAGCTTGTTGATAGAGATCTTATAGTGGAAAGGACTTCCACAGGGGTAATCTCTGCCTGTAGTCTGACCACTTGTTCTGCTGGAAATTCAGGTACTTCAAATCACAGTAAGAAATCTGCCACCGAAGTTGCTGGGGGAACCACAGTTCCAAACCTAGAGTGAGCAAGGAATGTTAAGTGTTATTTGGTCTCTGATAAAAATGCATCTCTTTCATCCAAAAGTTGGGCAAAGGTTTATCCTCAGTGCATGTCTAACAGTCCTCAAAAGGATTCATCTGAGCCTTTTTCTCTGTCATATAGTATTTTTATTCAACTAAAGGGGAAGTCATTCTTTGATACTAATATTTGGATATTTCCTTTTTTAAGGCAGCCAGCTGCAAAGAGAAATCATGATCTGTCGGCCAGGAAATTAACTTTTGAAATTGTTGACCGAGTGACAAGTATTTATTCCAGGGAGGTGTTTTTACCCTGGGACTTGAAAAGGGTATGATCTCAAGCTTAATGTCCTCCAACCAGTCTACTAGGGAATCATAAAGGATCATAATGAATTTTTTGGCTTGGATGAGCTGACTCAGTTTCACTTGAATGTGTTCCTTGTCAAGCCATGAGATATTCAATTTCCAGATACCAGGACTAAAAGAACACTTAGACTTAGTACTGAAGGATGCTATTACCATCCTATGTTCTGATGTCTCAACGGGGATTGCCTGGCCTGTAGAAGTGTCCAACCAGGATGAACAAAATATAAAATCAATTATTGCAGATAACCTGCCTTTAAAGAAAGTATGCATCCATTGGCCTCCAGATACAGTATACAAGCACTGTCTAATAAGCTAGCATTCTTTACCATGCCCCCCAACAAATTAGTGTAGCCCCCCGTGGGGCTTAGAGGCTGCAACTTGCACTGCTTCATGTACTTTAGTATAACCCTGGTGTGTTTCAGGACTTTGTGTCCTGTGTAGGCAGAGATTAATAATTTTGCCGCCTTTGGACTGCCTGTCATGATGGCCATAGGCAGGCATCCCTAGGGTAGATATAAGGGGCTGCTCAGGGAAAAAAGAGGGATGGAGAGATAGGGATCATGCGGGGCTGATTATCCACTTGAGTGGTGAACCAGTGCTCCTTGGTTGAAAGAAAAGTCATGGCCATGACCTGCGGTCAACGTGGTGGCGGCTGTTGGTAGGGGAGTTGCCAGGGGAGATCCCGGGAGTCAAATCTGAATTCTGTTTGGCCCAGAGGTACTGTACTCTGTCAATGTGATCAGAGAGCAATATGACAGTAGGGAGAAGGATGATTCCTGGTGTGCCTTGCAAGCACCTAACTGGGAAGATGAGTGTGCCACAGGAGTTTGATGGAGGCGGCCATGGTGAGTTTGTCAGCCCTCGGGGGGGATGGACAGTTTTCTAGCCAATCTGTGGGTCCAAGGGGTGCAGCCATGGAACAGCTTGGGAGATGAGAGTGGAAAGGGAGCAGCCAGCCCCAATTTGTGTGGTATGTTGGACTGGTCTGAACAGTGAAAAGCCCCAAAAGTGACAGTGTAGCTGAGGCCTCATTTTGAGCAGTCAGAGCAACAGAATCTATGGGGGTTAGTTTGTTTTGAGAACTATGAGTATGTGCTGCCTGACCTGAGCTTTAAAAATTAACTGGATTGCCTGTAAAGTTATTTGGGGTAGTCTGGCTCATGCTCTGTTTATGGACTCCCTGAAAATGGACTTATTGTGACCATCCTAGTCCAGAGACAGTAATGTTCTGATGTGACCAGCTCAGTCCCAAACAAAATAAGTGTATCCCCCCCTGTGATCTGTTAACTGCTCCATGGAGTACTTTTTTGGGGCATTTATCTGTTTATTAAAAGGGATCCCTGTGTTTTTGCAATTTGCAGAGTGGTTTATTGGAGTCATGAACTGTTATGCTACTAATGAGGACTTTCTTTTGTAGCCCATCACCAAGGGGTTTATTGGTACCCTGGTACACCTACTGCCTGGGTAAATGAAGGCCATTTCTGGAAGTGTTTTCTGCTGTTATAAGTGCCCCCCCTTCCCACGGAATGACATCACCATATCACTAGACACTGAGTGAGGAGGGCTACATTAGTGTCGCTAAATACTTTACACGGGGAGGGCCCCGTTTGCAGGGGCCACAATTAAAATTCCCACCCAGGATTACCCCAATGATTGTACAGAGGAAGGGCTGCACCAATTTAACAGTTTCACCATATCTGCCTGGGACTGTGGGGTGTACAAATTAAATAACAGTTTGTAGATGTAAATCTTGAAGCTTAAAATCTAACACAAAGGCCCTCTCAGGAGCAAGATCAACAAAGTGGACTAATTCCAAATGCACTTTATAAAACAATGCCCCCACTCCAGAGCATCAGTTGTCTCCTACTGCCCAAAAAGAACCATGATGCCAGAAGTTTGAGCCTTCTTAATGTCTGCATTAGAATATAATCTGGCAACCTGTAAAAATAAATTATTACAAGCAGACATGCTTAACAATAACAGGGTAGCCATAAGTTTTCTGGGGCTCTTCATGCTGTTGCCATTAATTTCACATGAGAAATTGTGGATTAGTCCCTCCTGATGCATAAAGAAATTAAGAACCATAACAAGCACAGTATCACTTACATTTCTTCCATTTAGTTTTCCTTTTTCTCAAGGACTGTAACTCTGGAGGTCCTCCTTCATTCTCTAAAGATAGGTCCTGCTGAGATGACACTATGGAGGACCCATCAGAATCCTCCTTAGTCTCCCCCAGCATTTCCTCTTCCATAATATTTCATATTTATTTCTGAGAAGGATTTCCTCTGCCTGGTAAGTTTGGACTTGGGTGTCCTCTTATCCATCTTTTTCTGCTACTACTGGCAAGTTCTTAGTTACAAGCATAGAAGCAGCGGGCATAGAATACTGGACTGGAGTTATTACTTTGTCCAAGACTTCTGGAGAGCCGGGATTTGGTTCCACAAGCTAAACTACACGGGAAGAACGACCCTCCTCCTGTATAACAGGATCATCATTCTGCTGAGCAGTATCCATTATTACAGGAGGCCTGTCTCCATCGCTGTGTTCAATTTCAGGGCCCTGATAACATGGTGTAGGTGTCTTTCTGTCAGCTTCCTGTAAATACAGGTCTATAAGGTTCCATCTTTGATGGTAACTGTGGTTTCCAGGAAATTAACACTGGTGTCATAGTACTCTAGGAAAAGTTTAATAGATGGATGGAGGTTGTTAATTTCCTGATGGAATTCTTTGAGTGTGCAGGTACCCTCTGTCCAAACTATAAATAAATCATCAATATAATGGAAATAAGCAAGTAGCTTCTGTGTACATTCTTTTAGGAAATCCTCCTCCAAATTCACCATGAAAAGGTTGACATACTGTGAAGCCACCCTGGTGCCCATTGCTGTTCCCATGGTTTGAACATAATGCTTGCCATTAAATCTGAAGTTGTTGTGGGTCAGAACAAGTTCAATAAGTCTCGCAATTAATTTTGGGTGGATGTCGTGGTGCTGTCCTTGCCCTTCTGGGTATTTAAGGCAGGCTGAAATGCCATCGGTATGTTGAATATTAGTGTATAGGAAGGTTACATCCATTGTGGCTAATATGGTATTAGGTGATAAGTCCCTAAAGACAGAAAGTTTATGCAAGAAGTGTGTAGTGTCCTGAATAAAACTGTCCGTTTCCATGACAAGTGGTTTTAAAATGGTTTCTGTAAAGCCAGAGATTCCCTCTGTCAGGGTACCATTCCCAGATATTATAGGTCTCCCTGGATTCCTAGGTTTATGGCTCTTGGGCAGCATATAGAATGTCCCTGACCTAGGTTCATCAGGGATGAGATATTTTGTCTTGGACAGTCTTAGGAAATAATCTGATTATGTCCCATAATTCCCTGGTGCATTGCACAGTCAGCTCACTAGCCAGTTCCCTATAGTAAGTGTGATCTGTTAATTGTCTCTTAGCTTTACTGACATAGTCTTCCTGGTTTAAGATCACCGCTGTAGAACCTTTGTCAGCTTTATTTTATAACCAAGTTGTGATTAGATTCCAGTACTAGAATTGCTCTCCTTTCTAATGGAGAGAGGTTATAGTGGATCTGTTTCTGCTTTTTAGAATCTGGCAATCAACTCTCTGGTGAAAACACTGAACACAAGCATTTGTCAATGCCGAATGTTGCTTGCTTCTATGTGCTGTTTAGGTATTTGGAAGTCATTGGAGTGCAAATATTGAAAATTCACGAACTTACGAGCGTGCGTAGGAACTGTGCAACGCACACTTGTAAAACAGTCATTTTTAGGAATTTTTTCACCAAATTTTCAACATAGCCATTTTAAGACCTCTGCTCATGAATAGTGTCACTGTGATTTTCTTAATGTGTCCCATACATTGATTTCGCACACTGACTGCGCCATTGTGCGCTACATGGGCGGAAACACGCTTTAGGCAGGATGTGAAAATGACAGCTGTACTGCTCATAAGAGATGTGGTAAAATGGCAATGTTGAAAATCTGGAGTAGAAATATTGAAAATTCGATAATTCTGACGTGCGTAGGAACTATCTGCGCTGCTAATAAAACAGTCATTTTAAGGAATTTTTCACCAAATTTTCAACATAGGCTTTTTGAGAGCCCACCTTATGAACACTGGCAGTGTCATTTCGTTAATCAGTCTCAAAAGATGATTTCGCGCAGTGACCACGAAATCACCCTTCAGGCCCGATTAACGCCATGACAGTGCAAGAATTCATGAGGAGGGGTCCCAAAAACCCCCATGTTGAAAATTTGGGGCCAAAATTCCCAAAAATGCCTGAGACATGCAACAAAGTTGAAAAAAACCCTATCTATCTCATTATACAGCTTACCGGCATTTCCTCAGTTCCCTGTCGGCTTTGAAGAGTGCAGACGTGTTCCTGGTCCACCGATGATCGTCGCGACGAGCCCGAGGTAAGTATGGGGTGAGGGGGGTGGGAGGCAAGGTGCACAGTGGGTGGGGTGTGGGTTGTGGAGGGGGGCAGTGAGACCACGACGACCATTTTTTTATTCTCAGGTTTTTTTTGTTTTTTTCAAGAAGACGACGCGGGACGTTTGCCACGCTGGGGTGGGCTCCCAGCGTGGCAGCAGGAAAAACTGTTTGGGGGGACGTGGAGCCGACGGGGAATTGGGCATCCCCATCGGCCAAAACAAGATTTGCCAAGCTGGGGTGGGCTCCCAGCGTGGCACCGGGAAAGCTTTTGGAGGGGGCGTGCAGCCTTGGAGCCGACAGGGGATTGGGCACCCCCGTCGACTATAACAGGTTTTGCCACACTAGGGTGGGCTCTCAGCATGGCACCTGGACAGCTGTTGTGGGGGGCATGGAGCCGACGGGGGATTGGGCACCTCCATCGGCCATACAGTGTGTGCATGGGGGAAGTGCAACAGCACGCATATCGCGCAGCTGCATGGTAGTGTGGGTGGGAGAGCTCTGCTCACTGAAGTGGATCTCTCCTTTCAGCTGTATGCCACTGCATTTTGGAGCTGTCATAGACAGCTGCAGCACTCATTGGGGAACTGGGGCCGTGCCTGCAAACACACTGACTGCATTGGAAGACCGGCTGACACACCTCCGAAAACTCGGATGATGGCACTATGTTTCTTGCACATGCATGTAAGCAACATAATAAGTGTCCAGTTTAGTATTGCACCCACTTGGGGGAGGGGTGTAAAATCAGATTACTTATTTTTTTTTTTTTTCCTAGTGAAATGCTATAAGGGGTGTCTTCCTTGTTGTGAAAAAAATTGTCTTTAAGTGTCAGTCTATGGAAGTATTTTTCAGTTCTACACAAAACTGTATTCTGTTGAGCTGTTTTGTTGGGCAGAATGTGAGTCCCTTAGAAAGTGCAGTTAACTCCCCCATTGTCGGTGTGTGGCTGGACAAATTAACCACAGAGAGATGTTCAGCAGCATTGCTTTGTTGCTCTGTGTTATTATTGTCTTCTTTGCTGTTGTTGTGAAGTGTGACTTGTTGGAGGGTACTCAGCTTCTTGTTCTTACTGAATATGGCTCTCTTTAAAGTTGTCAGGTAGTTCATGTGGATCTCTTTCAGGAGTTCTGGTTTCAAGCTAACAGTCCCCCTCCGCTCCAGTGTAGCAGAAATCCTCTCAACCTCTTTTTTTTTTTTCTTTTTTTCTTTTTTCTTAATCATTTTTCTCCCCTGGGGCAACCAGTCAGCCTTACCTTTCCACGTCTTGGCATCCACCTTGGTTTCTGGCCGCCATCCAGAGGACCTTCCTTGGCTCCTATTCGGGTCCTGCAGCTTCATCCCCGTGGCTTACCCCCCACGGCAGGGAGGTGGTGAGCCCCCCCTCTGCTCGTCTGCCAGTACCGGATCCAATGTCGCTGCACTCCCGTCGGAGCCGGCGCTTCCCCCATAGAGAGGCCATCATGCCACACCATGACTGGTGCCCCATTTTTCCCTATTCAAGTTGCCCCAGACATGTGAGGCATGCAATGATACCAAGGGGCAGGAGCGTGCGCGCTTCTGCATGCACTCCTTCCCGGCATCTGCCCTAGCACGTCACCCTTGTATTGCCAGAAAACACTGCATCACCCCCTGCCTCTGCAAGGGGCCGCTAATGCTCCGACGGCTACACACACCCCTCCCCAGAGAAGGAGCAGTCCCATGGATGCTCAATCCTCTCCACCCTCAAGCAACCCCCGATGATCCGGTCTGCTCCCAAACCCAGGTCACCAGCATGATGCAAGGTGTGGCGTCCAGCACCTCAACCCTCAGCGCCACCAGGCTGGCTCTCAACCTCTTTTTTTAAAAGAATTTTCTTAGAGTATGTCCTGTGAATGAGGTGATCTCTCAGTTTCTCAGAGGTCCTCCGGCACAGTTGTTCAGCATATTCTAAATTATAAGTGATTCTTAATGGATTGCAGATGGTAAGGCCCTTAGGGACAACATTCTGTTTTTTGCACTGGGTTAAGAAGTAGATGTCACTATCCAGCTGAGCTTCTTTCTTCCTGAAGTTATAAAGCTGCCATATGAGATGGCACATTGCGGCATCCTCCATGATGTTCAAAAAAATGTTTGTTGCCGCATTGGTCTTTGAAGAACAAGATGCACAAACCAGGGAATCCTGTTACGTCTCTGGCTTTGACCGCTTGGTGTTATGACTTCAAGACCCACTGTAGGGGGTGAGCTACAGTGAGTCCATTTTTTTACCTCCTGTTTCTTGGTGCCCATGCCTGGGTCCTGGTGGGTTGCTAGCTAGGAGGGCATACCCCTTGCCTGGGTAACTGTACAGTGCTGTACTATACAAAGTATCAGTGCCTTTAAGAGAGCAGGGACATCCTGTAGTCTGGTCCCCTCACAGTTGTGAAGTGAAAAGTAAGAAAGAATAAGTTTAACAAAGTAATTGCTGCTAATATTGGCACCCACTGCTTTGGGGCTCAAGACATGTAAATACTGACCTATTTGGGCCTTCCATGGGGATAGCAGTCAGTGCTCTGGCTGTGTAATTCTTCCACTAAATACAAGACTTTGCACATATCCGTGTAAATGAACTGCTGGTATTTTGCAAGCAGAGTATGCTTTTAAGCATGGTGCCCTGAGTCCCATCTCGTTGATATGCTAAAAATGCAGTAATACAAAGGATGCTACAGACAGGTTCTCCCAGAACTTGATCCACGCTGTGCTACCAGTTCTCACAACCCTTCAGATGCCTGAATGGTCACCTTGATATGCTGCCACCAAACAGCTTGACTCTAACTCAGGGTATCTTTAGGTCAGGGTCTCACCACAGCCACTGCTCACACAGTACAGTGACCTTTCCCAAAGTGCGAACAACCCACCCCTTTAGTCACAGTTGAGAACACCTTGCTTTGGACAGTTTTATAGCCTGTCTCTCTGAAAGTGAAGCACAGGCATGACGATTATACCAGGTTATCTATACCTTTAAAAACACAATCTCAGAGACCATGAAGTATATAAAAATAAAAAACATTCCACGATACTTAAATGTGATAGAGGATTATTCACTCTAAAGCCTAAGGAAATACAGCACACTACGGAAATGGAACACAAAAAGTTTGAAATGATTGAAATCATACAGAAAAACACTTACTAGTTCTAACAAAATTCTATGTAGAAGCTTAACCACAAATGGGATCTCTTGAGTCATAGCAGACTGACCAAAAAACGTTGCAGGCTCCAGTCCTATAATATCACTGACTTTCATGAGAGAAATACAGGGACAAAAAAAAAACCTGAGAGTCCACTTTCTTCGCCTGCATCATCTGCCCTACCAGTCTTATCTCACACCCTGGATGGTTCTTTGATCCTTCAGACCACCTCCAAGACAAAACCTATTGTCCCACCAGCTCATGGCCTTGCAGGGTTTTGCATTGCTGGCCCAACTATTTGTTTATGGTAAACATTAGCCTCTTTTAGTTCAAAGGGGCTCAGCCATATAGAGTTTTTTTAGATCAAGAGCTCAGCAATCCACACCCCAGCCTCTTCCCTTCTATGAGAGGCATAGGAAACTTCAATTGTCCACTTGCCCCATACATACCAAACTTGCTTACTTATTTTACAGAGAAAACAGATAACACAATTTTGTCTGGGTGCCTCAAAGAAACAGAGTCAAATGGAACTGAAGTATGCCAAAAAGGAGTTTATTGCTTAGATAAAGATTACTTTGTCAGAGATCAGTGAATAGCATGTGTCAATTATATCTATTTTTTGACCAACCATAGTGGTCTTGAGGAGCCTGGTGCCCATGTAGCCGGAAATGGTAAACCCCACCATATTATCTTTGAAATCTTCATCTATAGGAAGTCCCAACTTCAAGGGAAGGATGGAGCAGGCTGAACAGAAGAAGCAGAGGACCACATTTGGCCTCTTTACGAAGGACATAGGTATGAAATAGAGATAGGCTCCACCTGGGTGGCACAGGGACTTTTATAGATGGCACTCTAGTGGTCACATAAGGTAGATTGAGGCATGTTACTATCCAGACAGCCCTGCTCACTGGAGTCATCCCTGGGCCATGATTCCCCCTCACGAGTTTCAGGTGGGTAAGGGACTTGGGGGGATCTCACATGCATATTTCAGAGAGTTGGTCCTCCTAGTACTGATCCCTGTGGAACCCCACAGGTCACTACATTCACTCCTGATAATATAGCATTTGGGATCACCCTCTGGATCTTACCTTCCAACCAGCTCCCTAGCCATCTGGTCAGTCCTTCCTCAAGCCCCAGATCACTCACATATTTTTTACCAGCCTTCTGTGGGTAGTCTGCTGTGGGGAACAGGATAAAAAAATCTAAAGTTTAGGTAGTTGATGTCCACCATGCAGCCTTTATCCAATGCTCTTGTCACTGAATTAAAGAAGTCTATTAAATTTGTCTGACATGAGCTAGCCCTAATAAGCCCACACTGTCTTTTACTATGCAGCCCCTGTGCCTTAATCAATTCTGCTAACTGTTACTTGACCCTGGTTTCTAGCAGCTTACCTAAAATGGAAGTCAGGCTCACCGGCTTATAGATCCCTGGATTCTCTCAATCCCCTCCCTTGTGGAGAGGTATCATGTCTGCAACCCTCAAGTCTAGCAGTACTTCTCATTTCTTGGGACTTACTGATTGGGTCCACTAAGGGGGACCCCAGAACCAGTTTTGTCTCCCAAAGCACCCTTGGGTGTAACCCATCTGGCCCAGGGCATTTGTTGACTTTGAGGTTTAGAAGCCCCTTTAACACTTACTGTATCTACCGGTATTACTTCAGTTTCCAGTTTTTGTTCTTTGGGACCCCAGATTTAATTCCCTTGTTAGACAGGGGTCCTGAAACCTTGGCCATTGACACAGAACTGAAACATTTATTCAGACTATCTGCTTTTCCCTTTTCATCCTCCAAATTAACCCCATTTCCTCATTCTCTCAATGTTTTCTCTCATCTACCTTTTTTCCCTTTTGTACCTAAAAGAGGTCTTATCATCTTTCATCTCCTCCACCATCCTATGTTCTGTGTTGGCCTTGGATTCTTTGACTACTGTAGTTGCTTGGCAATCTCGTTATATCAACCTGTTAGACCATAAACAATTTTTTATGCCCCTAATTGCTGCCCTCACCTGCTCATTGAATCAGGTAGATTTCCTGTGCATCTTCCCTTTTTTTAAACATATTTTATATACTTCTGTGCTGCTTCAAGTGAAGTACCCATAAGTTTTGACCACTTATTGTTAACCCTCTCTATTCCTTAATGTCTCTCAGCCTGTCCTCGAGTATACCCACCATCCTACCAAAGTCTGCAGACCTAAAGTTCAGGGCCATAGCACTTGATTTTAATTTGCTGAACTTATAGAATAAAGCTAAACTTCACAGTCCCATGCTCACTTTGCCCTAGAGGATCTTCTAACTTCATATCACTCATAATGTCCTGATTAGTCAATATAAGGTCTAGAAATGCATTTCAGTTGAGCCGATGTCAGTGGGTTCCACTTCATTGTAGTTTTCAGCATAACTGATGTCACTGGGTTCCAGAACTGCTAGGTTATTAAAAAAACGAACATAGGACAGAAAAAAGGCTGCATTAATATGGGTCCCTAAGTAAGGAAAGAATAGTACTACTGTATTCCAAAACAAACACACTTAACCCAATACAGTGTGGTGAATAAACAGACTTAACACATGCCCAAATGAACAACTATATTAAAATATGTAAACAACAGAGTTTACATCCCCTTGCATACTTATTAGATTCTTACCCAAGTGCCTCATGAAAATAACAATGCTCCCATGAGCTCTTACTCAGTAATCAAAATTTGAAATAAAAAATGTTTATGGCCCTTTAAACAGAATTACAGAACTGGTATAAGATCAGGACATCTGCAGGTTCAGGAAGGTTCTGCACCTGCTCTTGCAGAAACACAGTGCTTTGAGTATTCGTTATTCATAAACTACATTTTGAGAGAACATTATCTACGAAAGGTTAATATGGTGTTCCTTCACTTAATTGTGACCAGTGGGTAATACTCTTTTTTTTTTTTTGCATGCAATAAGTTGCTCCACTTTCTCATGTCATAACTCTGTAAGAATACTGTAGAGCTTCTCTGAGCAGATCACTGCAATATCACAACAGCTTATTCTTGATTACTGAAAACCTTGTTCCTGTCAGTGCTACAACCTCGGCATCTGTTCACTGACACAAATACTCATAAACAGAATGGAGTTTTATGGAAGTCGGTATATCCAGAGGTTCCTAAAAGTGTTGTTTGTAGGCAAGGAAAAAGTCTTGTGACCACTGGTCATGTTAAAAAGCATCTTCAACTGATGAACCATAATTTAGCTAACGAAGTGCAGGTGTTAATTAATAATTGTCATTATATTACTTTTTGAATCATAATACCTGAAAATAAAGTCTTAATTAACAGGCATTAGTAAATGATACACAACCACCGGGGCTTTCTGAATAGCACCCTGGGACCCTTAATTCAAGGACATCTCAGAGTTAAATTATATCAGGAAAACATACTCATTACGCCTTACTCTGCCTCCATCTAGTGGTTCTAGTTAGAATAACAGAGAAAAGTAAGTTAGCACAGCAGTATTACACAAAAATAAAGAGACCTTATAAACATTTCAACATGTCTGGATTTCATCCATTATAGTAGTCTGGCTTCTTTCTACCTATTTGAGCTGCATTATCTAGTGTACTGTCCGATAGGGTTATATAAGTTTCTGTCAGACAAGAACATGAAAGATACCATCACGAGAAAATGTTTATAGAACAAAGGAAAAAAATTATTAAGCTTTTGAGTTTAGTTACAATATGATGAACATCAGTTTTTATACTACTGGATCAATTAATGTACACATAGTTAACATATACACCTGTTCAAACCACAGTCAACTGAGTTTTTAGACACTAAACTACCACCCATGATACTAAGATTAAAATATAGTATATGGGTACCTTCTGTTGTGTATAGATTTCAGCAACTGCTGAAATGTTGTTGTAGGGCAGTTCAAAGGTCAAAAAAGCTGTTGTACTATTGTTCTGACATCACATCAATAGTACAACAACTTTTTACCCTTGACCTGCCACCTGATTGGCCCAGATGAGGCTCTGTAAAAAAATAAAAACAAACATGGTGGCACGGTTTAGTGAGCGCTGGGCAGCGGAACCACTGACTTTGAAGTCGGGAGTCAGAACACGGAGAGCCAGACATGGCTCTCTTTGTAAAAATATATTTTCTTTCCTGATTTTAATAATGAGCAACCCAGGGAGGCAAAATTAAGAAGGCGGACCAAGCACAAGTGGCACCAGCTTGAATGGGAGCAAGCAGGATCACCAACGGGAACGGGAGCAGCACGTACAGCAAGTAAGGACAAAAAATCAAGTAAAAGTACCCATATACTATATAAAATAGTGGATGGGCAAACATCCACAACTAAGGCTGCGTTTCCATCTCGGGCAGTTGATGACATCAGCGAGACCTCTCCAGCTTCGCTCTCAAGGTCTCTATGATGTCATCAACTCCCTCGATGGAAACACAGCCTTGTTGTGGATGCTCACCCATCCACTATTCTATATATTATCTCACTTGGTAATGTATTGCATGGTGTTATGATTCTTCATGTATAATAATGTTTTCTTTTATTACTGTTAAATTGTTGCCCTTCTATTTGCAGTGGATGACTTATTGCCGCAGTATTATTATTATTATTATTATTATTATTATTATTAAAATTCAGATTCATGTCACTCATCAGCTTTGGGTCAATTATTACATGAAACATGAAAAGCAGGTTGCATCTAATTCTTCTTACTTGCAGAGACATGAGTTTCAGCTTAAGTAATCTTTGTCTCATACGCACCATCCTCTAAACCAGTTATTGTTTTAGTTGTCCTTCCATAGTCTTTCAGCACAATTTATTTCTTGTTTTGTGTATGGGTTCCAGATCTGCATTGCTTAGTCCAAGCATGGATGCACATATTTCCTGTATAGTGGAGTAATTACATCTAACCACTTCAAATATGATTTCTTATAGCGCACAGTGCTTTACATGCCTTTGCAAAGGCATTGTTACATTGGTAACTATGTTCTAATGTGTTTGTAACAATTATCCCAAGGTCTGTTTCATTCATTAATATCTTAAGTATGTTCTGACAGAAAGGACCCCATATTCAGCAGCGGCACTTGCCCTACATTAGTGCTTGAACTTTGCTAGTATTAGCACCAGTACACTACCACTGGGATATTCAGACAAATTGCCCCAGTGATCACACCTTTAAATACTGAGCTTGAGTGCAGTGTACACATGCAGCACAAAGGTATAGTGCTGGCACAGCGTGAATGACACTAGTGCAGTGCAATACACTTGTGCAGCACTGAGTATAATGCTGAACACAGAGAGAAGCAATGGATTTGAGCAGGGCACCAATGATACACACAAAACACCAGCATAGCTATCATAAATAAACTTTATAAACAGGGCAACAGGCTGCAAAAGACAACAACAACACACCAACAACAACATCATCATAAAAATAACAACAATACCACAAACAAAAAACACCCATATAATGGGGAAGGGGAGAAAACAAAAGAAAAAGGGCAACCACCTGCATAAAGCGGGGAGCAGAAGAAAAAAGGGTAATGCCCATATAAAGGGGAGGGAAGATAACAATGGGAAAAGGGCAACTGCCCATTTAAAGGGGGATACAAAGGGCAACCACCTGTGTAAAGAAGGGGGACAAAAGTAAAAGGTCAACTGCCCATATAAAGGGGAGGAGGAGAAAAAAGAAAAAGGGAATCAATTCAAGAAAACAAAACAAAAGCCCACCCACCCATGGAAACAAACAATGGGCAACCCATGGTTCCATGTCATAATAGCGATTGTTATTATAGTATCTGCGATCGCTATTATGGTAAATGTATATTGCCAAAAAGCAAATCGGCGCTATACACTTTCAGGTGACTCAACATCTGGAATCAAAAAACGTGTTTTTGCAGCCTCCCCCGCACCCTCCTGAATAAGGATTCTCAACTCCAGGGGGTGCATGTCGGGAGGGTTAAATCCTAGACCAAAAAAAAAAATTAAGTGCCATGGCCGCAGGCAGTGGCAAGATTTTCCTCCACCTGCTCCTGAACCCTGTACCTACTGCACCTGAACTAGCCACCCACACCACCACACCACATGGCTAGCTCAGTGGAAGCAGGTACACCCATCCCTCAAAAGCCATTCCCTGTCCCTGTCTTTCCCCTCGCTATCCCCCCTTCCTGTTGCCATATACTACCATAGTGGTCATGTACAGTTGCTACTCTTGCAGAGTAGCCCATGAGTATAGCGCCCAATATGAGTCGCCGTTTTGACATGGCACCCATATTCAGTTGCTATACTCATGGTATTCCCAACCCACCCATGAAAACAAAATGAAAGCCCACTCACCCATGAAAACAAAAACAGGGCAACCCACCTATGAAAACAAAAGCCCACTTGCCCATGAAAACAAAAACAGAGCAACACACCCATGAAAACAAAATGAAAGCCCACCTGACCATGAAAATAAAAAATGCCACCCATCCATGAAAACCAAAAAAAATGCACAAGCACATGAGAAACACTAAAAGGGCACACACTTGTCATTAAAAGTCATTAAAGGTCAATAGTCCTCTGACCTCTCAAGAGGCTGGAAGTAGTGGTGGTGTTGATGGCGACTGATGGCACAGTTCCCATGCCAATGCTGCTGGCAAGCCCTCAATAGCACAGGTATAGTCGGCAACTTCATTGGTGCAGTCCTCCTCCTGCTGCAGTAGCAATCTCAGTAGGCAGAACTGTCTTTGTAGGAGGTCATAATGCACCTCAGTCAGGGCTGCATACTTCCAACTCAATTATTTTTTAGATATTTATCTACTTGGCTAACATGCTGTATGGATTTTATGTTTTATTGGATTTTATATGTTGTAAGTTGTACAGTGTCTTGGTTACAGAAAGGTGCTTTAAAATAAAATTTATTATCATCATTAACTCCTGCAGGCTCCTGCATCCCTCGGGGCACCTATGGAAAGAAATACACTGAGCTCAGCCAGCTGTGCATGCAAGAAGAGAGACACAGGAGTAGAATAATGTGCATAACAGATGTTAAAACCAGTCCAAACACATGGGCCACCAAGCCACACATAGGTGGAGGGAATCAAACAGCCATAGTGGAATGTGTTTGGCATACCAGAGACAGCACTAGGGACCCAAACTGTAGAGGACTACACATGCAATGAGTGTGCCATGCTGCAACACAGAATGACCAAGCTGTGCAGGGGACACACGAAACCAATAGGCATGCCAGATGTGCAACTGCAGCACATGAAACAGCAGTGCCAAGCCAGAACATGAAAGGCCATGTAATGGCTGATGGGGCTTGGAGCCACACGCAGACGCCCAGCACCCTGTACACTGGCCATCCAGCACTCAGGCCAACACGGGAGTGCAGGGCAATAGACATCTATGAACCAACCTGATCAGCCACAGGGACAGGCCCAGGAGTACAAGTTACCCACAGTACACCTATATACGAATGGCACTGTCATGCAGCACTGTGTGCAGCAGCCGGGATAACATGTGAATGCAGCAGCACTGTATGTGGGTGGGCACCTTACATACTGTACCTGATCAGCATAACACTGGTGTGAGATGCAGAGCCACTTGAAGGCACCCTCCATCCTAGCAGATGGTGGGCCCAACCTAGGTACAGGGTTTCCACTCATACAAAGCCAGTGCAGGACAGTGACCCTGTGAAGACCAAGTTGTGTCTGAATGTATGCATGGCCCTGCCTGTGTACCATGGAATAATCATACTCTGGACATCATTGTGTTGGTTAAAGGCTACTGACTATGCATCATAGTGTCGATCATATATGGCAAGGTACATGCAATACCCACCAATGCCCCCCAGCCATTAACCCCATGCCACACAGGCCCAGCTCTGTTGAAGTGGCTTGACATCCAATGCATATGGCACTGGAGATGGCACAGATGTAGGCAGACTGCTGTGAGCACTGTATGATGCATGTCACAGTGGTGTAGTGGTACAACAGTGGCCCATGCCTACCTCTGCCAGACTGATACGCATAACAGACCCGACTGACAATGACAAGCATACTGCCTAAGGCTGTGAGCATTACCACAAATGCCCTGGTATACCTGGTTGCTGGCATGGGGGACATGTTGTCTTATGGTGTAATGCATTTCAAAGCACAGTTTACACAGTACACACACACACACACACACACACACATACACAAACACAGGGCAGCATGCCTGCAGCAAGAACATGCACAACAGTAGACTGCACTGACTCTGACACACCACATTTCCAGTGGTGGGACAATGTCCCAAGGGCAAGGTGAATGTCCACAACCACAACTGCAAGGGTGCTGCCTCCACAAGTATACATGCAGCTTGCTGAGACACACACGGACATCCCCTCCAACAGTAGAAACATACAGCATAGTGTAGACATGTAATCCAGATGGCAAAAAACACACTTGGATGTATATCCACAGAACATCCCTCCGTGGGCTGGCCACGTTGGGCCCCATTATGGCCTGGCATCCCCACTTGATGCTGCTGGTCTTGGTGGCCCTGCTTCTTCACCCTGGCTCTGTCTTGGCTCTGTTGGACCCTGATGGCTGTAGAGCAGGACAAAGGAGATGTGGTCAACAGCATGCAGTGAAACACATGGCACAATACTATAAGCCTTAAACAGTACACATGCACATATATACCAGTAGTGTAAACCAGCAGCCACATGTGCATGGTGGGGATGGCTAGGACTGTGCAGGGCCCCATCCTACCATTGTGCACAACCATGGCACCCCACACAGACAGGTGGGCCAGGGCACAGGAAAAGCCAGAATGCTACATCCCACTGTTGTAGCTATGGCATGGCCTAGCACTGCGTACGCATAGAAACATAGACTTTGACAGCAGATTAGGACCGCTTGGCCCACCTAGTCTGCCCATTTCCCTACCTAGAGGATAAGCTGCAGATCCTATTTCACCAACAACCTATGTCTTTCTACCTCCCACAAAAATTGCCTGATGTCTGTCCCATGCATTCTTGAATTCTCCCACAGTTTTAGACCCCACAACCTCCTCAGGAAGGCTGTTCCATGCATCCACCACCCTCTCTGTGAAAAAATATTTCCTCACATTGCCCCTGAGCTGTCCCCCCTCTATTTTCAAATTGCGTCCCCTTGTTCTTGCACATCTCTTTTTCTGAAAGATGCTACCCTCTTGGACTTTGTTGATTCCACTGAGGTACTTAAACATTTCTATCAAGTCCCCCTCTCCCTCCTTTCCTCAAGGGTATACATATTAAGCTCCTTTAGTCTCTCCTCGTATGGCTTCTCTTGCAGACCCTGCACCATTTTAGTTGCCCTCCTCTGAACTGCCTCCATCCTGTCTATGTCTTTGTGGAGATGGGGTCTCCAGAACTGGACGCAGTACTCCAGATGAGGTCTCACCAACTGTCTATACAAGGGGACAACAATTTCCTGTTTTCTGCTGGTGATGCCTCTCCCTATACATCTCAGTATCACCCCAGTCCTCCCTACTGCCTTCTCACATTGCTTGCCAACCTTAAGGTCATCTGATATGATTACCCCCAGGTCCCTTTCCATTTCTGTTGTTGTTACTACCTCCCCTCCATTGTGTAATCTTCCCCTGGGTTTTTGTTTCCCAGGTGCATTATTTTGCACTTCTTTGCATTGAATCCAAGCTGCCATACTTCTGACCATTCCTCCAACCTTGCTAAGTCCCTTCTCATCCTTTCCACGCCTCCTTGTGTATCAACCTTGTTGCAGATCTTTGTGTCATCTGCAAAGAAGCATACTTTTCCTTCCAGTCCCTCTGCAATGTCACTTATAAAGACATTAAAAAGGACTGGACCCAGTACTGAACCCTGCGGTACCCCACTAGTAACCCATCTTTCTTCAGAGTGGACTCCATTTACAATTACTTTCTGTGTCTTGTTGTTCAGCCAGTGTTTTACCCAGGCTACCAGCCTGGGACCCACTCCCAGGCTGGTTAATTTGACTATTAATCTTTTGTGTGGGACTGTGTCAAATGCCTTGCTAAAATCTATGTAGGCCATGACCACAGCCCCTCCCTGGTCTACTACTTTGGTCACCCAGTCAAAGAAATCAATTAGATTCATCTGACATGACCTTCCCGCTGTGAACCCATGCTGCCTTGGGTCCTGTGCCCCATTGGCCTCTAGGTACTCAACACTTCTTTCCTTCAGAAGTGATTCCATCACTTTCCCTACCACAGAGGTCAAACTGACAGGTCTGTAGTTTCCTGCCTCTGTCTCGGTCCCACTTTTGTGAAGGGGAATCACATCTGCCTTCCTCCAGTCCTCAGGTACCATACCATCCTCCCATGATTTGTTAAAAAGGGTAGTCAGTGGTGTCACTAGTTTTCTGCTTAATTCTTTTAGAATTCTGGGGTGAATTCCATCTGGCCCCATTGCTTTGTCCACCTTCAGTTTTAGGAGTTCTTTCAGAACCCTTTCTTCTGTGAAAGGACTGGGATCGACCCCTCTCCAGAGTGCTTCTGTTAATTGGATTAAGCACCTCCCCACCTCCTCTTTTGTGAATACTGAACAGAAGTATTCATTCAGTATCCCTGCTTTTTCATTGTCACTCTCTGCCCACCCACCGTCCATTCTATTCAGCCTCACTATCACTCCCTTTGTCTTTCTACGCTCCCTGATATACCTATAAAAGGTTTTATCCCCCTTCTTAACTGAGTTGGCTATCTTTTCCTCAGTTTGGGCCTTTGCTATTCTGACTACCCTCCCTGCTTTCTTCTGCCTTAACTGGTATAGTTCTCTGTCCTGCTCCTTCTGTGTTTCCTTATACTTCCTAAATGTTATCTTTTTCTCCCTAACCTTCACCGCCACCTCTTTTGAAAACCATAGTGGCTTTTTCTTTCATTTTGATTTGTTTATTTGCTTCACACAAAGGCTTGTTGCCTCTGTAATGGCAGTTTTGATATTTCTCCATTGTTGCTCCACCCCTCCTTCTAGCCTGTTTGCTAGTGCTTTTCTAAGGCACTCTCCCATCTTGCCAAAGTTAGCACTCCTTAAGTCCAGAACCTTCACTTTTGTATGGCTTGACTCTGCAGCTGAGTTTATTGTGAACCACACTGTTGGTGGTCACTTGTTCCCAAATGGCTACCCACTTCTAGATCTGAGATCCTCTCACTATCCCCATTTGAGAGTATGAGGTCTGAGATTTCTCCCTCATGAGTAGATTCCTAAACTAGCTGTCTGAGGCATGCCACCTGAAGGGCATCGAGAATGGCCCTGCTTTTGGATGTGGCTGCAGCAAAGGTGCTCCAGTTGACATCTGGCATATTAAGGTGCCCCATCAACAGTATCGCCCCTTTCTCTGCCATCCTAAGTATGCCTTCTATCATATCCTTGTCCATTCCCTCCCCCTGACATTGGGGTCTGTATACAACCAACTGTGTGAATAGTGGTGCCATTTCCAGTCTCTAAGGTGACCCACAGTGCCGTCTCTCCTCCCTATTTACTCTTTTGTTCAGTTGCTTTCATCGCTTCCCTTACATAGAGAGCTTCTCAACCCCCTCTTCTTCCTTCCCTGTCTCTCCTGTAAGTTGTGTACCCTGGTATGTTAACATCCCAGTCATGGTTCTCTGTGTACCATGTTTCTGTGACTGCTACGATATCCAGGCATCCCTCTTCCATCAAGGCCACCAGTTCAGGGAGCTTGTTGCCCAGACTACGGGTGTTGGTACTCTTTACCCTCCATTTCTTGATGGCCTTACCCTTTTTTGCCCCATTCCTGTATTTATTGCATTTGTCACTTTCTCCATTTACCCCTGCGCTTCTCCCTATCGACATCTCTATGTTGGTGTCTACCTCACTTAGTACCCTGATTTTTTTGGTGGGGCTAGGATTTCCCTGCTCCTCTGAAGTGCCTCTCCCCTTGGCTAGTTTAAATGCTTGCCAATGAAGCATTTAAACCTATCACCTAGGATCCTGGTTCCCCTCCTGGACAGATGCAGACCATCACGTCAGTATAGGCCTGCATCCCTCCAGGTGGACCCCCTGTCCCCAATGAAGCCAAATCCCTGAGCTCTGCACTAGTTTTTCAACCACTGATTGAATCCCATGGTGTGGAGCACCCTAGCCTCATCCGTGCCATAGACAGGCAGCACCTCTGAGAAGGTTACCGTGTGTGCTATTTGTCTAAGGCCCCTCCCCATCTCCACAAAAGCTTCTTGCACTGCTCTGATCCCTTTCTTAGCCAGCTCATTTGTCTCTAGGACACAAGCTCATATCCAGTCATCCTCACCAACCCTGTCCAACATACCCATGCATATCAGCTACAGGCCACGTACACCATATAGTACACAGTAGGATGCATATAGCCCCAGATCTCATACAACAGAGGCGCAGGAAGCATACTTGTGCAAAAGTAGGGGAGGGCATTGTATCGTAGGTATAGCCAACATAATGGCCAGGCTCACAGAGGCACACCCCATGCAGTGTAATAGTACATCATGCATTACATGGCATATGGGTACCAGCACCCATGCTACAGAACACAGACAGTGTACATGGGACAGATGGGGGCCTCTGGGAAATGCCAGTGGGCACACCTGTCATTATAGCTACATGCAGACCACATGTTACATGACATAGTCACCCACCCTGACACTATAACCAAGGCACTATCACACACCCCTGTTGCCATGGTATATGCATTACTCAGCAATACAAAGCAAGTCCTGTAATATACAGGGCACCAAGGACATCTATTGGAACGTTGGACTCATACACCTGCATTGGTAAGCTCAGGCTATGCAGTGGAGCATGTCCCATAGGACAGAGGGGACATGACAGGGACACACAGATACAGTGCCCATTCCCTCAGAAACAGTAACCCAGAAGTATATTAGAATAGAGACATTACTGTACGCTTGACACAACCCAAACCATGCATAGAGTCATCTGTACTCACCTGGCCTTGGCACAGTGCCACTCTCCACCTTTGCCCTTAGCTGCTCTAGGCGGCGCAGTTCCCTGCAGGTCAGATTATTATACTGGTGCCTGTATTGGTCCCTGGTGCGTGTGACCCATGTGCTGTATGTCACAAGGCTCCCCACACAGGCCCACACCATACACCTGGGCCTGTCAGCCTCAGCCCCCATGCCCAGTAGCAGGTCCTACCTGGTCATCACCATGTCAACAAGGTTGGCTAACTCTGTTGCAGACAGCTGCTGTCCCTCTGCATGATTGCCCTCCTCCTTCTGTTAGTCATTGTTGCAGTGTCCCTAGTCCCAGCCTCACACCAAGCTAGTGACATGTCCCTGACTCGATGGATGTGTCCTTCCATTTTTGCAACACATTGCAACATTACCACAGCATTAACACTGATTAGCACAATGCTATGTGAGTTTCCAGTTAGGGAGGCCCTCCACACATGGCAGGCATGGGGTGGAACATGCATATGGTGTGCATGCGCAGGCCAGCACTGCACTTGTGCAATGCCATAGCATGACATTATACTGCGCATGCTGGCACTGTGCCATGATATTGCTCCGGATAGGTGACGTAATGTCTACACTGCATAAGGACATAGCACAAGCATAGTTTCAGCATTATCACTAGCACAAATATGGTAGTGCTTAGGACAAATCTGCAATATTCACAAATTGTATGCAAATGCACTAATTTCACAATTGGAGGCCAAATTCAGCATTTGCATGTCATTACTGGAATATGTTCATTCATTTGCATGTCTCGTTACAATGGAGCTTATGAAAGGAGCAAAGGGCACCACACAGATTCCACAGAAGAATTGCAGGTGGCTAGAGGTAAGCGTATTGTGGAATGGCCTACAGTAGGGATATGGGTGACCACAGCACTGTATTTATGCTGTATCTGGACTAGACTACTGCTGTACACATGGCCAAGGGCTGTGTTAGGTAGGTAGGTAGCTTACTGTGTATGTCTCAGCCAGGGGGCACTGGGGCCTGCACACCACTGGAACTTTGCTCTATGCTCTGCTGTGTATATGTAATGCTCAGTGCTGTTTTTTTCTCCCCATTTCCAATGTGAACCATGGAGGACCACTGACAAAAACGGAAGCTCAATGAAGAGAATGTTACCCATAAGGGCCTCATTGGCAGAAAAAAGGGGTCCAAGTCTAAATTCTGGGCAGCCTGGGAGGAGATAACAAAGGCTGTGAATGTGGTCGGGGGCCCCGCATGGTACATGATGTCCATAAGAGTCTCACAGACATGGTGTGTGCCAAGCAGGTCCTGTCCAAGGCATGCCAGAACTTCAAGGCCAAAGGTAGTGGCCAATGGGCAGCTGTCCCCTTCCTCTGCACAGAGGAGATGATAGCTTTAACACTAACTGGTGTGGAGGTGACCGGTGTTCCAGGAGGTGGCTACAAGAGCCAGGTCAGACCAGAGGCATTGCTAGGATGAGATATTATTTGGGGCCTAGCCCCCCAAATCAGTAGGCCGGGGGTCTGGACGCCACCAAGGCCCCCCTAAGGTGTAGAAATGTTGGTGTTTTCTGCTGCAAAATAATACATTTCTCCTTACTTTATCCTTGTTTTTTTTCCTTACTCCTGTTCCATTAGTTTGTCAGGTAAAGACTTCATATTGTGGATTAAAGGACACAGAATCAATACCCTACTTCTTAAATACCAGTAGATTTGGGTAACAGGATTTATGAGAGTGGGCGTGGACATCAGGAGCCGGTGGGCAGCCTCCCTGAGAGAACATCAAACTATGAGTCAATATCTGAACAAAGTATGGCACACCAAGAGAAGTACACAAAAAAGTGGAATTTAATGTTTATGCAATAATCCCTATCAGTGTCCTTATGACATCCCACGGCTCATTATCCTGACACTCACTTGCCTAGGCAGTATTGACCAACAGGTGTAGTATCCTGACAGTGTAAATCCCACTTGCTTCATGCCTGACGGTGTTACGGGAGGGGGTAAGGTAGTGGATGTGATGGGTTGCTACCTTACCCCTGAAAGCAGCATTAGATCCGGAAGCTGGCCAAGCTGCCCTGGTGGTGTAGAGGGCTAATCCACTTGCAGCTTGGCCAGCGTACCCTGGGAGGCTCAGTTTCTGGTCCGGGCTACAGAACATTTTGTAATATTGCCCTGTAACTAATATATTTTTACTCCAAGGTCTGATCCCCTTCAGAGTTTGTTATATTAGTTTTGGGGGGGTCTGGGGGGGCAAAGCCTCCTGTATTGAGGTGTTTGTTGTAGCGGGATGCCCAACATTGTATTGTCAGGCTTCTGAGTCTTGCAGGATTTTTCATTTCAGGACCGTAAACTTGGAATGTTGAGAGTCGGCATACCAAGTTTAGGTCTAACATAATATATCCTACCTATCTCAACTAACCAAAGGTGGAAAATGGGATGTACGGCATAGGAAAGTGGCAGACAGCAAACATGAAATGTATGAGAAGTATAAACTTGACCACAAAACTTTGACTGAGTGGGTGCAAATGTTATAGGTAAAGTACACACAAATATGTTTGACATTTTATACTCATATGGGCCCTTTATTAAAATATTTTTTTCTAAGGCTGTGCAAACCTCTCAAAGTTCGACCTTGTGAGTTTCAGCTGTTGAACTGTATAAGTTCACCATAGTTCTCTTAATGGTGAAATAGTTCATGCTGGTTCAACTATAGAAAAGCATTAGGAAACAGAATAAAATGAACACCCTAATGTATTTGATTAACACAGCACCCAAAGCAGCAGGATGATGCAGTGGGCCATGCTGAGGGGTACTGGTTCCAAAAATTAGCTTCCAGGTTTGCCATGGCTAAGTGTTGTACACAGTGGTTTAATGGGTGACACTGCCCCAAAGATTATGAGTTTGGCCTGTACAGGGCTGGCAAAAATTGAGCAAACATTATCTGAAGTGTGAATGAAGGCAACAGTGCTGCATCCCACAGTGTGGCTACTGGTTCCAAAACATGTTGTGCCCATTGAGACAGTGCAACATGTGACTAGGCTTCTGTTTATCCCATTGCTAACTGTTGTACACACTGGTTTTATGGGCAATGCTGCCCCAAACATTATTAATTCAACCTGTTCAGACCTGGCAAAAATTAAGCAAACAATCCAAAAAAGACTGAGTGAAGGCAACAGTGCAACATCCCACATTGTGGACTACTCGTCCCACAAATTATGTGCCCATGGATAAGGCTTCTGTTATGCCATGGCTAAGTGTTGTAAACATTAGTTTAACAGGCAGCTTTGCCCCCAAAATTATTTATTCAGCCTGTGCAGGACTACCAAAAAGTTGAGCAAACAATCTGATCAAGAGTGAGTGTCTAGGTTACTGATTCAAAAAAAAGACTAATGGACACAGAAGCCCCCCCCCCCCACATTCCACTTCATCATCATCCCCGTTGGCCCAGCGGAACGTGTAGGAGATTCATCATCCATAAACTGTGGCAAAAATGACTTTGGAAAAAGGGGCAGGTTAATTGTTAAAAAAGTGATCATTGGCTGGCCCGGTGGCACTGAGGGCTGAGGCGCTAGTTGCCACACCTCGTGCTGGTCGGCAGGGGAGGAGAAGGATTGAGCGTTCGATGAACTGCTCTCCTTATCCGGGGAGGGGGGTACTTAACAATCAGCACTTGCTCGCCCCCTGGTGGAGGCTGGGGGACAAGGTGATGAGTTGTAGCAAAGGGGAGGTGCTGGGGCAGATGCCTGGAAGGAGCACGGGCGGACGTGTGCGTGCTCCCCTCCACTGGCATCATTGCACGCTCCAGCTCCAAAGGGAGAAATGAACAAAGAAAAGGGAGAGGCTTTCTGGTCAAGCAGCTTGATGGCCATCCGACGAGCTCCAGCTTTGGGGGGGCACGTCTGAATCTGGATCCATAAGGGTGGGTGAGATGGGGGCTCCCCACCACCCCACTGTGGGAGCAAGCTGCAGGGGATGAAAAGCGAGATCCACTGGAATGCGAAGGACCGGACGGTGGCTGGAGTCCCAAAAAGGAGTTGCCTGGTAGAAGGGAGCAGACCAGGTAAGCCAGGAGGTAGGTAAAAGAAATAGCTAAAAAAAAAATTTTTTAAAAAAGTGAGCATCTCTACATTTTGGGTCGAAAGGCATGTTCTCCTGTTAGTGACAAAAACTGAGCAAACATTAATCCGAAAAAGACAGCAAAGACAACAGTGCAGCATCCCACATTGTGGACTACTGGTCCCACAAATTATGAGCCCATGGATAAGGCTTCTGGTTATGCCATGGCTAAGTGTTGTAAACACTAGTTTAACGGGTAACTTTGCCCCCAAAATTATTTATTCAGCCTGTGCAGGACTACCAAAAATTGAGCAAACAATCTGATCAAGAGTGAGTGTCTAGGTTTCAAAAAAAAGGCTAATGGACACAGAAGCCCCCCACATTCCACCTCATCATCATCCCAGTTGGCCCAGCGGAATGTGTAGGAGATTCATCATTCATAAACTGTGACAAAAATGACTTTGGAAAAAGGGGCAGGTTAATTGTTAAAAAATGAGCATTGGCTGGCCTGGTGGCACTGAGGGCTGAGGTGCTAGTCGCCACACCTCATGATACGTCGGCGACCCGTGTTCCGGGGTTGGCAGGGGAGGAGAAAGATTGAGTGTCCGATGGACTGCTCTCCTTATCCAGGGAGGGGGGGTCCTTAACAATCAGCGCTTGCTCGCCTCCTGGCGGAGGCTGGGGGACAGGGTGCTGAGATGTAATGAAGGGAGGTGTTGGGGCAGATGCCTGGAGGGAGCATGAGCAGATGCATATGCGTTCCTCTCCACCAGCATCATTGCACACCCCAGCTCCAAGGGGAGACACGAACAAGGAAAATGGAGATGCTTACTGGTCAAGCAGCTTGATGGCTGTCCGACGAGCTCCGGCTCTGGGGGGGACATGCCTGAATCTGGATCCATAAGGGTGAGTGAGATGGGCTCTCCCCACCACCCAGCTGTGGGGGTATGCTGCAGGGGACGAAAGGCGAGACCCCCTGGAGTGCGGAGGAACAGACGATGACTGGAATCCCAAAAAGGAGTTGCACAGTAGAAGGGAGCAGACCAGGTAAGCCAGGAGGTGGATAAAAGAAATAGCTAAAAAAAAAAAAGTGAGCATCTCTACATTTTAGGTCAAAAGGCATGTTCTCCTGTTGGTGACAACATTGCCTGTAGCACTGAAAATCCTCTCTGACTGCATCCTTGCAGGTGGGCAACTGAGGTGTTCAACAGCTACCTGTGTCAAAGAGGGCCAAATGGTCTTTTTTTTGGTACCACTACAATAGATGTTCATCTCCTTCTGCTAGTGGCACGTTCTCATGCAAGTTATCCAGCACAATTTTGTTTGCTGACGCCTCAGGCATTACTGCATCAGAAAGTGACGTGCTGTGTTTTTTCATCAAGCCATAGTCAGGCAGTTGTTCCCATAGTGGTTTTTCATCGATTGCTGTCTTTCTGGGGGGTACAGCAGCAGCACAAGAAAGTTGACCTGGAGACAAAAATGAGTGACTCTTGTGATTTTCAGTAGCTGCAGAAACACATAGAGGATAACAGTTAACAACAACAACAACAACACTGTGTTCACTGCGAGAGGTTATCATGACAACCTAGTAAAGCTCAAAAAACGAAGCTTGAGAGGTTTACCATTGTCATGAAACCTCAAGAAGTGAACTTATTGTGGTTGTTTAACTGTTGCCCATTCACTGTCTTTTATAGTGTAAGGGCAACAGTTAAACCACAACAGAGCATTTCTTGAGCGTCGCGTAGCTGTCCTTCACCACACAACATTGAACGAGTCATACTCCACTCCCCCCTCCCTCAACCACCTCTCATATAGCCTTGATGTATTTTTAAATAAAATTGATCGGAAAGACCATACTGTTTTGTTCTGGCATCTGCGGTGTCTATTCCCATTGTCCATGCCATTTAC
This sequence comes from Neoceratodus forsteri, assembly GCA_016271365.2. Classification (NCBI taxonomy): domain Eukaryota; kingdom Metazoa; phylum Chordata; order Ceratodontiformes; family Ceratodontidae; genus Neoceratodus; species Neoceratodus forsteri. The sequence goes on from CM057453.1 coordinate 63,766,349, forward strand.
TGTCACAGTACTGCACCCACCAAGTCCATTTCTCCTGAGAATGGCTGTCGCTTGAAGACCATGCTGCAGTCGGAGGTAAAAGCATATGTGCATGTACAAAGACGTTCGATGTTGTTGTACCATCGATGTGTTGCACTCAAGATGTGAAAAAAAACTCTGTGATGTCACATCGATGGTACAACAACAATAAGATTCAATCAAAATCAGTGACTGATAACCCTCTCTCTTACACTATATTGGGATCTTCCTTCTTCTCTTTCCTCTACTTGGCCTGTCAATGTGATTGCAACAAGGGATGATGATATATTCCTCCTCTACTCCTGTTCTTGTTTTGTGCCATACATACAAAGACCAGGGGCCCGAAACTGGAAAAGGCCAAAAAGTGCAGCACAAAGTGTTGTGGTGTCCTTGCCCTTGACCACGACTTCGAGGAATCTATATTCAGTCAGATAGCACACCAGCACTATCCAACTGAATATGGGGTATGTCAGCACAACGTTGAGTAGTGCTGCCCTGACTTGAATCCTAGAAGTTCAGGGAACAGCACCCCCAGACCCAATAGCCCTCGGAGCCCCTGGCATGATATTCGGCTGGCACCATGCAAATGAGCCCATGGGCATGCAAGGTGCTAAGGGGCCATATGCATGCCCATTATCATCACATTTGCATGGGGAGCAGCAGCAGAATTGCTCACCTCCTGTGACCTATCCCCCCACTCTGATCCCATCCCTGTTAAAATCAAGTGTTCCCTGATGTCTAGTGGCCCCCCCCCGTCCTCCGATCATCAGCCCCAGTAAAAAAAAATCATTGGTGTCCAGTGGTCTCCCCCATCCTCCAATCCCAGCCTTGGTAAAAAGAGAGTATTCCCTCATGTCTAGTGATCCTCCTATCCTCTGATCCCTGGCCTCTGTAAAAATAGTCATTGGTGTTCAGCAGTCCCCCGTCCTCCGACCCCCAGACCCAGTAAAAAAAAGAGCAGTCTCTGGTGTCTAGTACCCCCCCAACCCTTCAATCCCCAGCTCTGGTACAAAAAGAGTAGACCCTAGTATCTAGCTGTCCCCTTCACCCTTTGATACTTGGCCCCAGAAAAAAAAACACAGTCCCTGGTGTCCAGTGGCACCCCCCCCCACCACGTCCTATCACTCATTGCAGTTTTGTACAGTAAGTCTGTGGTGTCTAATAGCCCCTCTTGCACCGTCCCACACAGGGTATACCAGCCTGCCACCCCCCCTTCCAATACTCACCAGTGCTACAGGGAGTCCATACAGCAATTGGCCCTTCCCTTACCACCTCGGATGGCCACCATATGCAATAATAGGCAGTGCGCATCCTGCATACTGTAAAGGGATCATGTATACTATCTACTGCAGACAGGTTGCAGGGAGATACACCTGATGTGGGTGGTGCAGGCAGGGCCGCCATTATGGGGGGGGACAACCGGGACTTTTTTCCCGGGCCCTGACCTCTGCGGGGTCCACATGTGCCGATCTGCTTGTTTGTTTTTGTTTTTTAGCTGCCTGACTCACTGACATTGGGGGGGGTCTACATAATGTATGATGAACGTCACAGTCATGGAACATGACATTCATGAAGGAGCTCTACAGAGCTTAGCGTGTGCTGCAGTTGGTGGGCTGTATGCTCATAGGCTGTATCGCACTGTCGCTTCCAGACTCGCAGTAGTCGTCGCCCAGGCTGAAACATTTACAAAACATTTATCTCTAGATAGGTAGTGTACTAGACATCCTCTAGACATATTTGCCGGCTGCCGCCCCCGCCCGCTGGAGTAGACAGTGTCAGTGGACAGTGGTCGCCTGGTTGGATATCTTTCTGGACACGTGTGGCCTGGTGATGTGAGGTAGTTTGTTGCAGTTGTAGTGCAATCGTCAGTCGACCATTGGCTCATCATCGCAACTAGAGGCTCTTCTCACAGATATTTCCCTCTCAACTTGAACTTGTCTCCTCCAGCATCCAGGTAAAAAAAAAATTGATATTATCCTTTTGGCTTCACTGGGGACTGGGCCAACCTGGAGGGAAGTAGGCCCATACTGGCGCGATAGTCTGCATCTGTCCAGAAGGGGAACCAAGATCCTAGGTGATAGGTTTAAATGCTTAATTGGCAAGCATGTAAACTAGGCAAGGGGGTAGGCACTGAAAAGGAGAAGGTTAATCCTAGCTCCCCACAAAAAATCAGGGTAGTTAGTGAGGTAAACACCAAGATAGAGAAGTCAATAGGGAGAAGGGAAGGGGTAAAAGGAGAAAAAGACAAAGGCAGTAAGGACAGGGATGGGGGCAAAAAGGGGTAAGGCCATCAAAAAATGGAGGGTAATGTTAGTACCAGTGCCCAAAGACTAGGTAACAAGCTTCCCGAACTGGTAGCCTTGATGGAAGAGGGATGCCTGGATATCGTGGCAGTCACAGACATATGGTGCACAGAGATCCATGACTGGGATGTCAGCATACCAGGGTACACAATCTACAGGAGGGACAGGGAGGGTAGAAGAGGAGAAGGAGTAGCTAGCTCTCTATGTAAGGGAAGGGATCAAAGCAATGGAACTAAAGGGTAGTAAGAGGAGAGGAGGTACTGTGGATCACCCTGGAGACTGGAAATGGCACCACAATCTGCACAGAGGTTGTATACAGTCCCCTGTCTCAGGGGGAGGAAATGGACAAGGAAATTATAGAAGGCATCCTTAGAATGGCAGAAAAGGGGAGATATTGCTGATGGGGGACCTGAATATGCTAGATGTTAACTGGAGCACCTTTGCTGCAGCCACATCCAAGAGCAGGGCCATTCTCGATGCACTACAGGGGGCATGCCTCAGACAGCTAGTGTTGGAACCCGCTCGGGAGGGAGCAATCTTAGACCTGGTACTCTCACATGGGGATGGAGAGAGGATCTTCAATCTAGAAGTGAGTAGACATCTGGGAAGAAGTGACCACCAAACAGTGTGGTTAACGATAAACTCAGCTGTAGAGTCAAGCCATAGAAAAGTGAAGGTACTGGACTTCAGGAGGGCCGATTTTGTCAAACTGGGAGAGTGCCTCAGAAAAGCACTAGCAAACAGACAAGAAGGTGGGGTGGAGCAACAATGGGGAAACGTCAAAAATGCCATCACAGAGGCAACAAGCCTTTGTGTGAAGCAAATAAACAAATCAAAATGAAAGAAAAAAACACTATGGTTTCCAAAGAGGTGGCGGAGAAGGTTAGGGAGAAAAATATAGCATTCAGGAAGTATAAGAAAACACAGACGGAGCAGGACAGTGAACTTTATCAGTTAAAGCAGAAGGAAATGGGGAAGGCAGTCAGAATAGCAAAGGCCCAAACTAAGGAGAAGATGGCCAACTCGGGTAAGAAGGAGGGTAAAACCATTTATAGGTACATTAGGGAGTAAAGAAAGACAAAGGGTGGGGTACTGAGGCTGAATAAAGAGGAGGGTGGGTGGGCAGAGAGGGACAGTGAAAAAGCAGGGATACTGAACGAATACTTCTGCTCAGTATTCACACAGGAAGAGGGGGGAGGTACCTAATCCAGTCAATAGACGAACTCTGGATAGGGGGAGTCGATACCAGTCCTTTCACAGAAGAAAGGGTTCTGAAAGAACTCCTAAAACTGAAGGTGGACAAAGCAATGGGGCCTGATGGGATACACCCCAGAATTCTAAAAGAACTAAGGGGAGAACTAGTAACACCTCTGACTACCCTTTTTAACAAATCATGGGAGGATGGTGTGGTACCTGAGAATTGGAGGAGGGTGGATGTGATTCCCCTTCACAAAAGTTGGAGCAAGACAGAGGCAGGAAACTACAGACTTGTCAGTTTGACCTCAGTGATAGGGAAAATGATGGAATCTCTTTGAAGGAAAGAATTGTTGAGTACCTAGAGGCCAGTGGGGCATAGGACTCAAGGCAGCATGGATTCACAGCAGGAAGGTCATGTTAGATGAATCTAATCAATTTCTTTGACTGGGTGGCCAAAGTAGTAGACCAGGGAGGGTCTGTGCACCTGACCTACCTAGACTTTAGCAAGGCATTTGACACAGTCTCGCACAAAAAGATTAATAAACAAATTAGCAAGCCTGGGAGTGGGTCCCAGGGTGGTAGCCTGGGTAAAACATTGGCTGGACAACAGGATGCAGAGGGTAATAGTAAACAGAGTCCACAGTGAAGAAAGGGGGGTTACTAGTGGGGGTACCACAGGGTTCAGTACTGGGACCAGTCCTTTTCAATATCTTTACAAGTGACATTGCAGAAAGACTGGAAGGAAAAGTATGTCTCTTTGCAGATGACACAAAGATCTGCAACAGGGTTGATACACAAAGTGGTGTGGAAAGGATGAGAAGGGACTTGACAAGGCTGGAGGAATGGTCAAATGTATGGCAGCTTAGATTAAATGCAAAGAAGTACAAAATAATGCATCTGTGAAACAAAAATCCAAGGGAAGTGTACACAATGGGGGGGGAGGTGAGATACTGACAACAACAAAAATGGAAGGGGACCTGCGGGTAGTTATATCAGATGACCTAAAGGTAAGCAAGCAATGTGATAAGGCAGTAAGAAGGGCTGGGGGATACTGGGATGCATAGGGAGAGGCATCAGCAGTAGAAAACAGGAAGTTGTTATCCCTCTGTACAGACAGTTGGTGAGACCCCATCTGGAGTACTGTGTGCAGTTCTGGAGACCCCGTCTCTGTAAAGACATAGACAGGGTGGAGGCTGTCCAGAGGAGTCCAACCAAAATGGTGCAGGGTCTGCACCAGAAGACATAAGAAGGGAGACTAAAGGAGCTTAATATGTACACCCTCGAGGAAAGGAAGGAGGGGGAGGGACATGATAGAAACTTTCAAGTACCTCGAGGGAATTGATAAAGTCCAAGAGAGTAAGAATCTTTCAGAAAAAGAGATATGCAAGAACAAGGGGGCACAATTTGAAGATAGAGGGGTGACTGCTCAGAGATAATGTGAGGAAGTATTTTTTCATGGAGAGGGTTGTAGATGCATGGAACGGCCTCCCTGAGGAGGTCATGGGGTCAAAAACAGTGGGGGAATTTAAGAATGCATGAGACAGACATAAGGCAATTATAGTGGGGGGTAGGAGGAAGTAGGCTGTTGGTTAACTAGGATCTGCAGCTTATCCGTTAGGTAGGGAAATTGGCAGACTAAGTGGGTCAAGCGGTCCTTATCTGCAATCAAAGTCTATGTTTCTGTGTTTCTTAGACTCCTGACTTGAGTGGAAGAAAGAAGAATCGTAGGCAGGCTAGCGGTAATGTGTGTTACTACTAAATAAAATTACGATGGGGGCCCAGGGGGAAGGGATGGTGGAGGTATAGGTGCAATTAAATATTGGTAATGGCAAGCAACTTGCAAGAACTGTCTATGAATTTTATGTCTATGGGGTACTATGTCCAGTTTTCCACTGTCTTTAAAAAAAAAAATTACAAGCTTTTTCTTCTGTTTTGATTGGTAGTAAGTCCACCAGTCTCACAAGCATTTGGGTCTGTTTGTCTGTCTGTGTGAGGACTCCTGACCCTCTCTTGCTTGCTCACACAGATAGTAGACAGAGCCAAATGCTCTTGAGACTGACTCAGGACAGGTACAGGAAAGACTGGGTTTGTGACACCATTTAACTATCCACAGAAAGTGGAGGGGGGATGATGGCCCTCCTGTGTACTAAAATGATAGCAACGTTCTCCCCTTCCCCAAGATTGCAAAGCACTTTAGAATAAAGTTTGTATGAAAGTATTTTTCTAATTCCAACTATTTGAGCAGCTTATATGATTGGGGTAGGCAAGTCACACCAGACAACAAAATGAAATAGACACCACCACCTGTTTCGTGGTCTTAACAAACAGTTTAAAACGTATAATAACTGAATAACAACCTTTGTATGAGCTGGTCAAACTCTTTCACAGTACCCTATAGTAATGCACATTCATGTTGTTCCATTCAGATGCCATTGTAGGTCATCCAGTTGTACTCGACTCCCCCCTTCCTTCAGCTGCAGATTGTAAGGCTAGACAGAGCCTACAGCATCTCTGACTCCAGTGGTTAAAATAAATTTTTTCATGGATTATGGGTTAGGGAAAGCTTCACAAAATCTTGGTTTTATCTTAAATAAAAGTCCCCAAACTCACCACAGAGCATCAAACCCCCCCCCCGGCGGCCCCCACACCCCCGGCTTTGGTTGATTAGGGATATAGGGGTCCTAATCAAACTACCTGTCAGGGGCTCGAAAATTTCTAGCTGCAGCCCTGAGTGCAGGGGGCTGCTGGATGCCAGGGACTTACTGTACGAACCTGCATTGAGCAGTCAGAGGGTGGGGGGGTCCACTGGATACCAAGGACTGTGTTTTTTGTATGGGGGCCGGGGATTGGAAGGTGGTTAGGACTGCTAGACACCAGTGACTACTCTATTTGTACCAGAGCTGAGGATCAGAGAGTGGGGGGGTCCACTAGACACAAGGACTGCTCTGTTTGTACCAGAACCATGGATCGGAGGACCAGGGGACCACTGGCCACCAGTGACTATTTATTTTTACAATGGCCAGGGATCAGAGGACAGGGGGACCACTGGACACCAATGACTATTTTTACTGGGGCCAAGGTTTGGAGGATGGGGGACCACTGAACACCAATGATGAATGTATTTTTACCAGGGCTGAGGATCAGAGCACAAGGGGACTACTGGACACCAGGGAATACTTTATTTTAAAAGGAACAGGGATCAGAGAATGGGGGGGCTACTGGATTCTGGAAATAATTAAGTTTTAATGGGGAAAGGGATCAGAGTATGGGGAATGCCATTAAACACCAGGGAGCAGGGGTGCTCCCCCAACCATCAATACTGTTGTTGGCTAGAGTGGCTCCACTGGCTGCTAGGGTTGCCCGGAGTAAGTCAGGCTTCCTCTCAGCGGTAATTGCATAGCACAAGGTGGCCTGAACTATTCCTTTTGTGCAGTGTTGATAGGCTGAACATTGCACTGTACCCATATTCATGTCCCCACCCCTCATTTTGTGCATGGATTTTTGTGCAAATGTTAACCCATCTAGCACAAACTCCTAGCTGTTTTGAACATTGCTTATGAGTGCAAATCCCAGGCAAACAGCAAGCAATCACTTTGCCCACCAGGCAACATTTTGAATATCTGGTCCTGATGTATAAGCAAGGCTTTATAGGACTACTGATCCTTATCCCATTCTTGTGCATCAAAGAATGTCTCAAATGTGCCTTTGAACCAAGAGGCCAAGAGAGTGACCAAGATGTAGTGGTCATCTGAACTCATTTGTGAAATGCATGTATCATTCCAGAAAAGTGATCATATCCTCTCTACTAGACTGTGAGCAGTGGTATCCTCCTTTTCCTCATACTGAGTTTTCAAACAAAGAAGTTGCAAGTTAATGAGGGCAATGAGGTAAGTACCTGGATTAGACCTGCTGCATCAGCACTAACTACCCTTGTGGCCTCCTCAAAGGGTTTCAGCACAAGGGAGAGAGTCTCCATTAGGTGCCACTGATTTAGGCTGCTGTTTACATTGTTCTTGCCAATACCATGCTGTATGGCATACTGATGGATGGCCTTCTGTTATTCTAGCAGCCGTTCCATCATGTAATATGTGGAATTCCATCATGTTGCCACATCCTGTTTCAGGTGGTGGAGGTGAAGGTGGTTCAGCTGCAGAATACTTCGTAATAACTTCCATGCCTTTACAGAATGGCTAAGATGACCACAAACATTTTGGCCAGATCAACACCTGTCTGCACAGTGCTGCCTTCCTCATCTAGGAAACCCTGAACTACCAGACTTATACAGTGAGCAAAACAAAACATTTGTATAATCCCCATCCTCAACTGCCTTTACAATGTTCTTTGCATTATCCGATACTATAGAACAGTAGCATGTTATATGGGCACCTTAAATTGAATGACTCAGTTCTGAGCAACTCAGTTTGAGCACCCATGATGTGAGCTACCCTGAAAGGGTAGTGAGGCATGGTTATAGTACCAAGTTAGGAGAACTAACAGTGACTGCTGAGTGGCACGAAGAAACAGAAAAGGAGGGTTCAAGAAGGAGGAAGAAGTATGTGGTGTGTAGTTTGGTGGGGTGTTGCTGAGTTGGCGTTTTGGTGTGGTGGTAAGGGTGGCTGGCTGCAGTGAGGGAGGTCCAGGGTTCAGGATTGGGTAGGGGGTACTGTTTTTTTGTTTGTGTGTGGGAGTTTGACTTCTTTTTTTGGAGTTTCTCCCCTTCCCTGACATGCACAGCTCTGGAGTTGAGAATCTAAATTTAGGAGGGTGCTAGGGGTGAAGCTCCTCATGGGAGGGTGGGGGCACAGTCCATGCATAGATATTTTATTCAGTTTTCCTCGGGGAGTATACATCAGTGTTGTGCTTTTGGCGATGTACACTCGCTGTCACGGCAGTCGCTATTTAGTGGTCGCCGCTTTTCATACACATTGTATCCCAAAGCAATTTAAAAGCAATGCTAGACTGGTAGTGAAGGGACTGAACATGTAGTGGCAGCCATTTCACACATCAATACCCACACACAGCTTTGGACAATTGCATGAATTAGTTTTATAGGAAAGAGAATGTTGGCCAGGACACCAGAGAAATTCCCCTATGCTCCTGTAGGGGGAACTGCTGGTCACCAGCCTGGATGGCCAGTTCTGTCCCAGAGCCAAAGGAGATAGACTCATGAGAGGCTAGGGAGCAGGTCTCAACCCCAGCCCCAGCAAACATGACCGATGTGTTTTTTGATGCAATGAATATGCCAAAATCATGTATTGACCAGATCAAGAAGGTCACTGGCTCGCCAGAAAGCCCAAATGAGTAGAACACTGATGGGACAGATGTGGACTTCTCTGGGAAAAATAAAGAGACACTTCAAGCTTTGTTGAAAGAAGAGGAAATGTGATTCTCAAAAAGAAAACAGGAAATTGCGGCAGCACTGATGGGGACACAAAAAGCAGAACAAGCAAGAGTGGCATTGGCACTGCATAGCAACCAAACCTCTGATTCGAGTACTAGCATAATGACCTCAGAGGTACCCAGCTTTATGGTTGCAAGGGACACTACTGAAAAACAGAATATAGCTTTTCAAGTGGGCCTAGATCAGGAAAATGTCACTATCTTTTCATTTTCTGCTAGACCAGAGGCACGCATGGGAGCAAAGAAAAGACAACTTATCAAAGGGAAAGATAAAGAATCCTGGGTGGATGCTCCTGGTACAGATGAGTCAGTGTGGTCAGTGGAGAAAGTCCTCACTGCAGCTGGATGGGCTCACTCTCCTACATCGGGTGAGTGGATCTCAGGCTTTGCACCGAGACACATCCCAGGGGTAAGACTACATGCTTCTGATGCATTTTCTAATAACTCACACACTAAAGATAAGTAGTTATATCATGTTAAAAAAAAAAGGTGGATAAATTAGCTTCAGACTCACCGCTACAGATCCCGGATGAGTTGCAGCTCACAAAAAGCCATGTTTTACAAATACCAAATGAGAAAATTGCTAAAACGTTATCTACAGAAAGCACAAGTGTGTTAGAAGTACAGTCATCTAGCACTGTGACTCACGATAATGGGAACACTCCAGCTAACAATATAACTGTAGAAGCGGCACAGGCCCTTATCCCACAAAGTACAGGACAAGCTCCAAGACCATATGCCTCCTTGTTTCATGATCCCATGTACCCAGCAAAATGGCATAATGTGGTTAGGTTACTTTATAAAAGGGGACTTAAGATATTCCCAGACAGAGTATATGTAACCAGAACTTTGTTGAAAACAAGTATGAAATTTAACACCATGGAAATATATGCTTTGATCCATGTATCGGGGGAATGTACATTCGCTATGAGTTTTAAACTGAATGGAGGCCTTCAAAACTTCTGGAACCAATACAACCATTTGAAAACAACTCCTTTACTGTCACCATTTGAAGCAATACCTTTATCAAAACCAGTGTACAGAACCATTACAGTGCTTTTCAGAAGCAAAAGTGTTAGTGTAACAGACTTGCTGCATTGGCTGAAACAAAAGGCTCATTCATATGGCCGACTGTGAGACATTGTCAGTGGCTTACAGCGGCCAGATCAGTGCTCCTGCACATGTGTGAATGCAACCGTGTGGGCGCTTTTCCATTGCATGTTGTTGCATCCATGTTCCCCCTTTCTCTGGGTTTGAGGAGTGGTGCAGGTGGTTTCCTGTGCAGTCTGAACAGCCAAACCACCTACACCACTAAAAATTCCCTATTAAACCAACAGTAACTGGAACAACAGTCAAATCACCGGAAAGGAAAAGGGCAGCAGCAACACCGATGCTGTGTGAATGTGGCTCTGTAATGTTTTATTACATTTTTTGGAATGAATAAAAATGAGCCGCTAGGGCAAGGTGCAGTGTGAATGAGCCTAAAGATGTAATGTACTGGCGAATCATGAAGCAATATTTGATACAGAAAATATCTGGACTGGGGGATGAAGGATCAAAGTGATGCTATATGCAAATGACAGGGGTTTATAGCATCTATCTAACTGTTTTGTTTTGGAGGATGGACCGTGGAGTCCTAGTTTATGTGGGCTAGCCCAAGGGCTGCTACAGATGCGGCTCCACAGGTCACTTGAGCAGTACTTGCGAATAAAATTAAAATGTATGAAATGTTCTGCTCTAGGTCATACAGGCGTACACTGTAGATCTGTACCAGTGTGTAACTCATCTGAAACCAAGGGGCATACATATCAGGAATGCAGGTGGACAGCTCATAACCAGGAGGATCAGGCAGATAAAGTAGAACATCAGCTTTTGGTCACAAATGTGCAGAGAGTGCATGCTAATAGGTCAGATTCATTTATCCCCCCACCCCCACCCGCAGGCAACAGGAAAGAACAGCTCAGGATGAGAGAACAGCATGAGAAAATGTTCAGGAAGAAGAACAAGAGGAAGATCAGGAAGAAGATTCAAAGGAAATAGAGACAGAAGAGGAAATTTCCTCCTCTCTCATAGAGAAAGAAAAGGAAACTTCCACAATACCCCTACAAGCTCCAGCCCAACAGTCAGCAGATAGTATGCCCCCTTCCCTCCCCAATCACAGGCCAAAGCAACAGGGAACATTGCCAATAGATGAAGCCAAACCTGGAAACAGCCCAATCCTAAAATCCCTAAAACAAATTCAATCTTAGTCACAAATAGGTATGGGGCATTACAAAATGTGGCAGATGGCTCAGGGGACGAGTCTGAGGATTCTTCAAGGAGTTCAAGTCAGCAAGACGTAGCTTCAGATAATGAACACAATGAAGTGAACAAAACAGCTGTTTCAGTACAACAGCAAGAAAAGAAAACATCTGAAAAAGTAACGCTATTCCTGGAAACAGCCCAATCCTAAAATCCCTAAAACAAATTCAATCTTAGTCACAAATAGGTATGGGGCATTACAAAATGTAGCAGATGGCCCAGGGGACGAGTCTGAGGATTCTTCAAGGAGTTCAAGTCAGCAAGACGTAGCTTCAGATAATGAACAAAATGAAGTGAACAAAACAGCTGTTTCAGTACAACAGCAAGAAAAGAAAACAAAGAAGGGCTCAGGAGTTAGGAGATTTAGCAGGAAGAAACCACCTTAAATATGTAAAGAAATTTAACCACTGAGTTAGCCTGGTCTCTCTTAACACTAAAACAATGTCTTCACTATCCATCTGCACAATAAATGTAAACAGTATTAAGAATAAAGTAAAACAAAATAGGGTTTTCTCACAATTCATTTCAAATAAAGTAGACATTATGTTTCTTCAGGACACAAGAATACATATGACCACAGAGGCATCTGAGGCCTCAAAACACTGGTACACAGAGCCTTCCTACTGGTCACTGGGCACTGAACCTTGTTCAAGAGTAGGATTTATTTTTTAGCTCAACAACGATCAAGGTATTAAAATTGATAGATTTAATACCAGGGAGAGCAATGATTTTAGATGAGAGTTCAGAGAAGACATTATACTGATTAATTAACATTTATACACTTCAGAAAAATCTGAAAGAGTAACACTATTCCAAACAGTACAACCCTATCTTTTTACTCCACATAACATCATATGTGGGGGGGGGGATTTCAATTGTGGAGTATCTATAAAAGATAGAGGTAGTACAGCCAAAACAAAACAAAAAATATTCGGCGATGTGGCATGTCTAAAGAAGGTGATACAAGTATCAGACTTAAAGGATGCATATGTTTCTCATACATCTAAGATAGTTCCAACTTTTCATAAACGGAGCCTGGCAACAAGAACAGATTTTTTTTTTCATCACAAAAAATTTGACATATAACAAATACAAATGGACAACCAGTAGAATATTCGGACCATGCAGAACTGCATCTCCAGATAGGGCATCAGATAAACGTTTCACATGGTCCAAGCAGTTGGAGATGTACCCCAGAATTAATAACATCACTGGAATCTATACAAGAAATTAAATATCTATTTGAAGCCAGAAAATCTGTATTAGTAATGTATGGTGATCCTGTGTAATGGTGGACAGATAAAAAAAACAAGATATGAAAACTTTGTTAAAAGAAATCAATAAGGAAATTAAAAATAAGGAATATATGCAATATATAAAAAAATAGACAACAATTACAAAAACTAGTTATTTTATCCTATACAGTATCACATGACTTTACAGAACAAAAAATGTCTTTGCTAAAACAAAACACACAGCAATATCATGAACAACAGGTAAATAAATGAAAACAACAAAACTATATGGCACACAAGGGAAACTTAGCACAATCTGTCCTTTTGACAGCTGTAATCATAGGATTAAGAAAAAATCTATGTACACCTTGCTAGATGCAAACCAAGTGCCACATTCAGTCAAAAAAACTTACTGAATATAGTAACACAACATGTGTTGCAATTTTATAAGGAAAAGCCAATTAACTCTTCAAACTTTCAGCAATTTTTTTCTAAAATTCAGATTCCAGAATACCCTGTAGAAGTTAAACAATCCATAACTCAGGACATCACAGATGGGGAAGTCAGATTGGCTATTTCATTATTACATAATGAGAAAGCCCTCAGAAAGGATGGTCTGACATCTGAAGTATATAAATTAATAAGGAATGATATAGCACCAGAACTGGCTAAAGTCGTTACTCACACATTACAGTCTACCCACCTTCCTTTACAAATAACTGAAGCTATACTAATTTTTTTACATAAATCTGGGGACAAAAAGGATTTACATAACTGGAGACCCATTAGCCTACTGAATATAGATTTTAAAATTTTAGCAAAAATTTTACAGAACAGATTACTAAAGGTAGATTCACACACTATTTCTCAGGAACAGTCTTGCTCGATTCTAGGAAGGTCTATAATGGACCAATTGATTCTTTTAAGAGAAATCATAGAAAGAGGTAATATTTCTGGGTTGGAAGGTTTTCTGATTTCATTAGACCAAAAAAAAAAAAAAAACATTCGATACCATCAATCACGAGTTCCTATGGTATTGTTTACAACAATATGATATCCCACCAAAATTTATATGACGGCTTCAGAAAATGTATAGAACTGCAACAGTAATTCCACCAGTTAATAGCTGGTATGGACCTATGATACCAGTAAAAACAGGGGTTAGACAGGGGTGCGCGTTAAGCCCACTATTATATCTATTCTGCATAGACCTGTTATTAAGGGGAATAAATTCATCAAACAGTATACACCCCATTCAATATGAAGGTGATAGATTGCTGTTAACAGCATTAGCGTATGCAGATGATATCTGTTTTACGGTTCAAATGAACAATCAATATCCCAAGCCATAGCACTGTCTACTGTATATGGTACAATTTCAGGGGCAGGGTTAAACACTAAGAAAAGCATCTGTAGAAGTTTTAAAAATACACATACAGAAAAAACACAAATAGCAGGTATCAGACTTACTAATGACCCTATCAAAATATTGGGAATCCAGTCTGGACAGGTGGAATTGGAATTGGAATTCCTTAATTGGGAAGGGAAAATTAATCAAGTGAAACAATCTAGCAATGGAATCAATGGCCCTTATGTAAATCAAAAAGAATACACCTTATCAAGACATACCTGGTACCCATCTTTCTCTTTGTAGCTGCTATATTTCCACCACCAAGGAAACTGAAAGCATCTTTACTCAGCGTATTTTTCCTGGCAGTCTGGGGCAGCTGCCTGAACCCAATAAAAAGAAATATTACGTACTTACCTGTAAAAAAATGTGGATTAAATATGGTAAATCCCATCCTGTTTTTCTATACAGTTTTTTTCTCAGCTAATTTACATCCTTTAATTTGTAATAATAATAATAAGTGCCGGATGGAATTTGTTTACAAACTCCACCTTGCCTTGGGTATCTCAGTGGCAAAGTGGACTAATAAAGATAATAAGGGAGTCATCACTGACATCGGACTATATAAGAGAAGTATTTGTAAAGCTTAAAATGTGGGGCAAAACAAGCCAAATGTTGCAACTCAAGACTAGGAAACAAATCTATACAATAGTATTAGAAGCACATTTCTCGGAGAACACCGTATTTCCCTTGTGCCAAGCTTCAAAAGTAGCATTCCTAGAAAAATTAATTATAGGAAAAAGAATACCAGAGAAAATTAAGGATGTACATTGGCTCTGTTGCCACAAGAAATTCAATATATAGGTAAGCCAAAAGCACAAGCAGCAAGAAGAAAGGATGTGTTCACGAATAACATGTATACAACAACTTGAAACCATGATGCATTTCTTTTTTTCATGTACCTATATTGCAGTGTTTTGGAAAATAGTAGTAAACACATGGCACAAAAATCTTTTTGCAAAAATTTCTTATGATGTATTCATTTATGGATGTTATATAGGTCAATGGGGCAAGTAGGATAAAATCAGTTTGACTATAATTTTAGCTGTGTGCAAGTGGCATATATGGAATACTAGGTGTTTATACACATTACAACAAAAACAGATCACACAAAATGAATTAATAAAGATCACGCATGAAATAAGAGACATTTATCATAAGGAAACATTACATAACACCCAATCATATTTAGACAGATTTTGGAGAAATTTACCATGGGTTACAAATTCTGACTTTCCTATTACTTAGAATGTACTAACTTCTACCCCCAAATTATGAAGATATAAGGGAAAGAATATCTAAGGAATTTGGTAAAAAAAAAAAGAGATGAACGATGTAAGGTACAGGTGTTTGGGTTTGGAAAAATGTAGAAAAAGGTAATGAAGTAATGAATTACTGGAAACCACATTTTTGTTTCACGTGATGATATTTATGAGAATCCTGAGTCTGTTTTTCACAATTATGGTGTTATGTATAATATGTATTTTGTTTGTTGTTTGGATTTCAATAAAAACAAATTTCCCTACTTTGCCAGTAGGGGGATCAGTGTCAGTCAGGTTCAATTTCCAGGCTCTACCTCAAAGGCCTGCCCCCATGGAAATGGTCCGGTACTGCCCTTTAAGGGGTTTGACCCCAGATGGCCTGGCAATGGTACTGGACCTATTAAGCTTCCCAAGTGTAAGCATGGATCCAGAGGACCTGGTACAAGCCTATAATAAGGCTGTGGCAGAGGCTCTGGATGCCATTGTTCCTGTCCATGTTCATCCACACATTCTTCGCTTTCTGTCCCCTTGGTTGGATGGGACTTTGAGGGAGTTGAGACAAGTGGGATGAAGGTTGGAACGATGCTGGCGGAAATCCGGCCTTGATGCCAACAGGCTTAGATTGATGACCCATTATAAGGATTATTAATCGGCCATCTCCTGTAAGAAGGCAGAGTTCCTGTCCAGGGAGATTGCCACTGCACAGAATCGACCGGCTCAGCTCTCCTGAACAATTGACAGGCTGTGCAATCCAGCTTGTCTTCAGTCACAGACAGCAATGTCACAAGAGAAATGTGACAAGTTTTCTTGATTTTTTGTAGATAAGGTTGCTGACATCAAGTCTGAAATCTGTGTGGCGTCTTCTGTTGGGAGCAACAGTGGTTGGTGGGAGGTTGCTGCCCCTCGGTTTGTCTGGTTTGACTTCGACTGGTTGGCAATCGAGGATGTCATGCTGATTGTCCAAGAGTTGCAGCCGTCCTGCTGTAGCCTGGACCTGGGCCCAACTCGCCTCCTGTGGGCTGTGTTGAGGTCATTAGCCCGGTCCTAGCTGAGATATTCGGTGCTCATTGGAGACAGGTGTGTTTCCGGACACCCTGAAGGAGGTTGTGATAATAACCCTCCTTAAGAAATCTTCTCTTGACGCAGACTGTGTGGCTAACAACAGGCCAGTCTCTAACCATCCCTTTATGGGGAAAGTTGTTGAGAAGGTGGTCATGCTGCAGCTGAAGGTCCATCTTACTATCCACAACATCTATGATCCTCTCCAGTCAGGATTTCGTAAGAGGCACAGCACTGAGACAGCCCTTGTTCGGGTACTCAGTGATCTCCTGATAGTGCGAGATCAGAGGACTCATTCCATCTTGGTCCTCCTTGATCTCTCTGCAGCTTTTGACACTATGGACCATGGTGTGTTGCTAGATCGCCTGCGGTTCTTCCATGGATTATCTGGTATGATCCTGAGATGGTTCCATTCTTTCCTCTCTGGCAGGTCTCAGAGAATGATGTCTGGGATCTTTTCCTCAGACCCTGTCTCCCTGCCTTAAGGGGTACCGCAGGGCTCTGTGCTTTCACCATGTTGTTCCAAGTGTAGATGCTGCCATTGGGAGACACTGTTAGGTGGTATGGGCTTAGTTTTCACTGCTACGCAAATGATACTCAGCTCTACATGTCCTTTATGCCCGAGCAGGATGATCACTGTCTCGGTGTTTAACAGCTGCCTGGATGAGATCCAGGACTGGATGAATGACAGTTGGTTGAAGATGAACCCTGATAAGATCAGGTGTTGGTTCTGGACCCAGGTCATCAGGCAGAGGGGGCATGAGCAGGGCAGCCCACTGGGCTTTGGCTTGGGGCAGCCAGCTAGTGACCTCTGATCAGGTGTGAAATCTGAGCATTATTCTTGATGACAGACCAATGCTTAAGTCTCAGGTGTCTTTCGTTATCAAGTCCTCATTTTACCATCTGAGGAATATCACCCAGATCAAGCACCTGGTCCTGCCTGATGATCTTCCAGCATTGGTCCATGTCTTTGTGATCTCTCGCCTTGATTACTGTAACTCCCTATACCTAGGGCTACCGGGGGTTGATACTTGCCACTTGCATCTAGTGCAGAATGCAGCTGCCAGGCTGTTGACTGGCTTACCTCGATCTTGCCATGTCATGCCTGGGCTCCACGGCCTGCACGGGCTGCCTATTCAGTGGCGTATCACCTTGTTACTGACCTATAAAGCCCTACATGGACAGGGACTGGGTTTCCTGCAAGATCTTCTGTACCCCTATCACCCCTGCCACCCACTCCGCTCTGACAATGAGGGATTGCTAGAGATTCCCAGGGTCTGTTTAAAGACCTCGGGTGCACGGTCATTTATGTTTGCAGCCTCTTGACCCTGTGGAATTCTCTACCTCACCGGATAAGGTAGTGCCTGACTGTGGAGAGTTTTAAATCTGCATTAAAAGCATACCTTTTAAGCCTTGTATTTTCAGATTATGAATGAATTACTGGCTTGCTGTTGATTGTTACTGACCTATAAAGCCCTACATGGACAGGGACTGGGTTTCCTGCAAGATCTTCTGTACCCCTATCACCCCTGCCACCCACTCCGCTCTGACAATGAGGGATTGCTAGAGATTCCCAGGGTCTGTTTAAAGACCTCGGGTGCACGGTCATTTATGTTTGCAGCCTCTTGACCCTGTGGAATTCTCTACCTCGCCAGATAAGGTAGTGCCTGACTGTGGAGAGTTTTAAATCTGCATTAAAAGCATACCTTTTAAGCCTTGTCTTTTCAGATTATGAATGAATTACTGGCTTGCTGTTGATTGATTATTGTATTTTAATCATTGTCTTGTTTATTGTACAAGCACTAGGATACATGGCGACTTGCGCTTTTTAAAAATAAAATAAGATGAAGTTGAAGTTGAAGCTTGAGTTTACAACAGAAAGGTCCTGTCAAACTAATCTCATAGATTTCTTTGACTGGGTAACCAGAGTGGTGGACCAAGGGGGTGCAGTTGATGTCGCCTACCTTGACTTCAGCAAAGCTTTCAATACTGTTCCACATAGAAGATTGATTAATAAGCTAGGTAGGCTCAGGGTGGGTCAGACATTGGTCAACTGGGTGGTAAACTGGTTGGTGGGCAGAAAACAGAGAGTGGTGGTAAACAGTATAGTCAGAAGAGATGCAAGTCACAAGTGGGGTACCACAAGGATCAGTCCTGGGGCCAGTCCTCTTCAATATCTTCATCAGTGACATTGCAGATGGACTGGAGGGTAAGGTTTGCTTGTTTTCAGAAGACACCAAGATCTGCAACAGAGTAGATGATCCAGATGGGGTGGGAAGAATGAGAAGAGATTTGGAAAACTGGCAAAATAGTCTGAAGAGTGGCAACTGAGGTCTAACACAAAGAAGTGCAAGATCATGCACATAGGGAACAGAAACCGTGAAGCTACCTATAGGTTGGGAGGGGAGCTGCTGGCAATCACAAGGGAAGAAAGAGACTTGGGCATCATCATCACAGATGACCCTAAATCATCCAAGCAGACCACTAAAGTAGTAGGTAAGGCTAGAGGGATGTTGAGGTGTATTAGTAGGGGTATCACAAGTCATAAGAGGAGGTAATAATCCCTCTTTACAAGACACTGGTTAGGCCCCATCTGGAGTATTGCATGCAGTACTGGAGGCCGCACCTGTACAATGACATTAACGAAATAGAGGCAGTCCAGAGAAGGGCAACCAAAATGGTGCAGGGACTGCATCAGAAAACATATGAGGACAGATTGACAGAGCTCAATATGTATATCCTAGAGCAAAGGAGGGAGGGAGAGAGGTGACATGATCAAAACATTCAGACATCTTAAGGGCATTAACAAGGTGAAAGAGTCTAACATGTTTCAATATAAGAAAAATAGCAGGACAAGAGGATGCAGCATGAGATTAGAGGGAGTAATGTGAGGAAGTTCTTTTTCACAGAAAGGGTGGTGGAATGGCCTACCTCAGGAAGTTGTGGATATGAATACCGTGCAGGGCTTCAAACAGGCATGGGATAGGCATAAGGGAGCAATATAGATGAGAATGAATAATAGGCCATTGACAGAGTAAAGGCTTGTGGCACATCCATAAGGTAGAAACAATGGGCAGACTGTATGGGCCTTGCGGTCCTTATCCGCCATCAGCTTCTATGTTTCTATGTTTCACAATAGTTGGGGACAAAAGCAAAAATATTAAACAGCCCCCCAAATCTGAAATTTCTAGAAGAGACTTGTTACTCACAAAAAACATCTACTCAGTTCTATAGTGTAACACCAAGGAAGAAGAGGAAAATGACTCGGGAGCCTCTTCAATTTCCTCTTATAAACAGATCAATCTGATACTGAACATGAACAAGTTAAAGAGAAAATAACTTTATGTGGACTACAATGAAAGTGAAAGCAGGGAGCAGGCTGGAAACTACTGGCCAGTGAGCTTGACCTCGGCAGTGGGGAAGCTTATGGAGTCCCTACTTAAGGAAAGAATAGTGAAGTTCCTTATGGAAACAGGGCAGCTAGATACTAAACAGCATAGATTTACAGCAGGGTGGTCAAATCAAATGAATATGATTGAATTCTTTGACTGGGTCTCCAAAATAGTGGACCAGGAAGTGGCAGCAGACATAGTCTATCTAGATTTCAGCATACTTTTGACTCTGTCCCCATAGAAGATAGGTCAATAAGCTAGAGCACTCCAGGTTAGGGCACAGAATAGTCAAGTGGGTTCAAACTGGCTCCTCAATATAACACAGAGGGTCATAGTCAATGGAACACTGTCTAGCAAGGGAAGGGTGATCAGTGGTCTGCCTCAGGGATCTGTCCTTGTCCCGGTCCGCTTTCAATATATCAGCGACATTGCTGATGGCCTGCAGGATAAGGTATGCCTGTTTGCAGATGACACAAAGCTCTGCAACAGGGTAAGTAGTAGTAGTAGTAAAATTTGTATTCAACTGAAATACATATCAGTGAAAAGGTACAACTCGACTGAGACAAGCTCATTTCCAGCAAGGCCCTAGATACGTGCGTCTAACGTAAAAAATAAACACAATACAGTTACAAAATATCGTAATAAACATCGTATACATTAAACATCATAATAAGACATATATCCTACAAACACACATAATACATAACACATAACATAGAATTACAGCAAACATTGTTGCACCATAGCGTTCAAGTATCCATTAAAGCAGCAAAGGATATACCTATGTCAATTTTTACACATCAAGTAATGCCCTCCCTAACATTCCTAATAGCTTCTTGTTGAAACCAAGCTGTAATTTCACCATGGTATATACAGATTATTCTTGATCTGTAACCATATGGCACAGAATTCCAAATCTGGGGGCCTCTATAAAAAAAAATGTGTGCATCCAAATTCTGTCCTCATTTTAGGTTGTTTATATTCAATACCATAAGCAGAACGTAGTCCTAATTTTACTTCCCTGATTTGTAATTCATCCAATATGTAGTCAGGAATCTTCCCTTCATTACACTTTGCCATAAAATTCTTTACATGGGATAACCTCCTATCTTTAAGATACACCCATCCCAGCAAATCATATAACTGCTGTCTATGTGCCATTCTTGGGGCTCCCAGAATAAATCTGGCCAATTTATTAAACATCATGTCTATCTTAATTAATACTGCATTTGTTGCACCCATATAAACTATGTTCCGATAGTTCAAAAGAGGAAAGACTAATGTTGTAACAACATGTTTTCTAATATGCTCAGATATACACCCTTTAATTCTATATAAAGCTCCCAGACAGCTTCCCACCTTTTTAATACATAATCCACATGTATATTCCATTTAATGGCATTATCCAAATACAATCCTAAATACTTATATTTCTGAGTTTGCTGGAAGGGGACACCATCCAAAGTCCCGATCCCTAAAGGGACCTCCATTGTCCTGATCTTTCTATCCCTTGAGACTAGAACAACCTGTGTCTTTCGTGGGTTCAAAATAAGTTTAGAATCCAAAAAAAAAATGTTGAAGCTCTGTAAATGCCTCCTGTAATGTCATTTCAATCCCCTGAATGGATGTACCTTCTGAGTAAATAATGGTATCATCAGCATATAAATACCAACCAACCCCCAAATGAGACAGAGTAAGACTGTTCATATATAAATTAAAAAGAATAGGCCCCAAAATAAATCCTTGGGGTACTCCTGATATAATAGTTCTAAATTCTGATGCACAGTCATTCATGACTACCTGTTGTTTTCTACCACTCAGGTATGCGTAAAATAAGCGCACCACCCACGTAGATAACCCCGGAGCTTTTAATCTGGACAGGAGGATGTCGTGGTCCAAGGTGTCAAATGCAATTGAAGGATCAGCAGCAATGGAAGCAGATCTAAAAAGTCAAGAGACATGGTCTAGGGACTGGCAGTTTAAATTCAATGCCAGAAAATACAAGGTCATGCAACTAGGTAAAGGAAACCCAAGGAAAACATACACACTCAATGGTGAACAATTAACAGAAACTAGCAAACTGGATTATGCTTTATTAGTTTGCTCATCTACTTGTAAAAATATGCCAGAATCACTCAGGGTTATGTATAATTCTAACCTCAGGTTTATGTTGCAGGTTCCATATCACACTCACCATTGTTTTCTCCTTCTGGAGTCCAATTGTTTATATTTTGATTACCGGATACAGTTTAAATATTGTACAATGCTGTTTAAAATCATATTGGGTCTTCTCCCCACCTCTGTCTCTAAATTGCTTCCCAGGTTTATTAATGGTTGTGGTATTCATTCCCAGGACAACTTTTCTTTCCAGATACCTCTTTTTCACAGGGCTATCGGCCAGAGATCAATTTTGTATAGGGCTCCTAAAGTTTTTAACTCTCTCCCCTCTGATTTTTTTCAGTCCATTGGTAATTTTAAGCACAAATTTATTTTTACTTTTTTGTAGTTTTCAGAAATGTATTTGTTAACTGTACTTGTATTTGTTTATTGTTTTGCACTATATAAGCGGTACTGTAATTTATTATCAATGTTATTTATTGTTTTTTTGTATTATGTCTATTTTTGTAATGCTTGTCGCCTGTGAAAACAGGTAGTTTGCTCTCAAGGATAAAAATTAAAAAAATGAAATAAAAAAAAAACTTGAACGGGACCTCAGAGTGCTTATTTCTGATAATTTAAAGGTGGGTAGACAATGTGAAAAATCGGCGCAGAAAGCTAGTAGCATCCTCGGATGTATTGGCAAGGGCATTACAAGTAGGAATACAGGTGCAGGTCCTTGGTGAGGCCACATCTCGAGTACTGCATACAGTTCTGGAGGCCACACCTAAAAAAGGACATAGATTGCTTGGAGGTTGTACAGAACAGAGCTACTAAAATGGTACAGGAACTGCACCAGGAGCAATATGAATCTAGACTACAGCAACTGCAAATGTACTTCCTCGAGCAAAGGAGAAATGGAGGATATGATAGAAACCTTCAAATACAGAAAGGGCATAAACAAGGAACAAGCAGAAAACCTCTTTCACAGAAACGAGACCACATGAACAAGGGGGCACAGTTTGAGACTAACAGGCGGTAAGTTTAAAACCAACATTCGTAAGTGCTACTTCACAGAGAGGGTGGTGGACCCTTGAAACAGTTTACCACCAGAGGTTATGAAGGCCAAAATAGTCACTGCTTTTAAGCTAGCATGAGACAAGTACTGTGGTAATCTCAGAAGAACACAATAAGGGATAGGCAATCTGAGCAGACTAGATGGATCATGCCATCTCCTTCTGCTGACACGTTCTTATGGTCTTCTTATGAAAAGATATTAACCTATTTTTTTCCCCTATTCAGTATGGCCATACAGGATCTGAGTGTTTTAACACTGAATGTTAATAGTATAAAAAATTATAAGTGAAAACTAACTTTTTCTTCAGCTTTACATACTTTAGGCACTCAGGTAATATTATTACAAGACACCAGATTACAATCTACAGATGAAATTAATAACACAAAAACATCGTGGCATTGGGGACCCTCTGTGTGGTCAGTAGGGGAGGAAACATGTATGGGTGTAGGTGTTTTATTTCATTTTGTTAAGGTTAAAATTCAAAGAATTAAGGATGTAGAACCTGGAGGATATCTTATTATTGATGTTATACTTCAGAATATAAAAATAAGGATAGGAGTTATATATGCTCCTCAAACTAAAATAGCAAAATCGGAGTGATTGAATAAATTATAAACTTATTTACACACAGCAAAATTAATTATACTAGGGGGAGATTTTAACTGCTCATGGGACAAAACATAAAAGTGGTCTTACAAACAAGATGTACTGTGACACCAACTGTCTAAAAAAAAAAAGTATACAGACAGCAAATATAGGAGACTCTTATCGGCGTATTCACCATTCTGGTGGTCATATTTATTTTACAAATAACATTTCTAAAAGAATTGATTGCATTTTTAACTCAAAAAGAGTTAAAGTAACATCAGCTGAAACACCTGCCTCAGTTTTATCTGATCACACAGAATTACAGGTTACAATAAATTTAACGGAATCACAGACCTTAGGTACTGGATGTTGGAAACTGAATACTTCCCTTTTAGACAATACAGCAATCTACAATGAATGTACTGAATTAATTAAAAATAGACTATCAGTAGCAGTACGTTACGTTACAGTCATGCAATGGTGGTTAGACACAAAAAAGGACGTAAAGTCCTTTTTTTCAAAAATAGGGAGGAAAAACAGAAAATCTGATGAAATATATTATTTACAAGTTTGACACAAACTTTTAAAATGTATTTCATTACAGACTAGTGAAAAATTCTGTTATGAGGACCAGATTGTCAAAATTGAAACAGATATGTCATCCTATTTATATGCTAGAGCTAAATCTCTTAGATTCTAACAACAATTTGGAACACAAAATACTAAAGGGTCCTTAGACATTTACAAAAATAGTTAAGAGAAAATTAAAAACAAAATTATAACAGGTATTAGAGATGACAAAGGTGTAGTACATAATACTAGTAAAGGAGGCCACCAGGACCTGTGCAAGACTGAAGCGCTAGGGCGGTAGGTCTCGTAAACCATGCTGGTGGACCAAGGAGGTCCAGGAGGTGATAAGGGAGAAGAAGGCTGCCTACACTAGGTACAAAAAAATGAGAGAAGAGAGGGATAGAGAGAACTATCGCCTTGCAACCAGGAAAGTCACCAGAGTGGTGAGGGGGGCAAATGCCAGGAAAGAGCAGAGGCTGACGCAGGGGATATGGGGTGGGGAAAAGGGGTTCTTTAGGTATATTGGTGAGTGGAGGAAGAATAAGGGCCAGCTCAGTAGGTCGAGGACAGCTGGGGGGGTGGGTGGAAATGGCTGGAGAGCAGGCGGAGGTACTGAATGAGTACTTTCCCCTCAGTGTTCCCTAGTGAGGAGGCTGGGGAACTTCCAAAAAAGGGGTTGAAGGACACAGAAGGCACAGCAGACCTGACTATTGGGGTACCTGCTGAAAAACAAGCTGCTGGAGGAGGTAGGTCAGGGGTGAGATATCAGGCTGGTTCTGCTGAATGGGGGGGAACAGATGCTGATATTCCTCTCGGTCGGGTATGGGAAGCCCTCCAGTCCCTAAAAAAGGATAAATCTCCAGGGTCTGATGCTATTCATCCCAGAGTACTGAGGGAGTTGGCGGATGTTTTGGCTGTGCTATTGGCGGATCTCTTTAGCTTGTCACTCCAGACAGGGAAGGTGCCAAAGGATTGGAAGCAGGCACATGTTGTGCCCATCCATAAAGGGGGATTGAGAGAAGAGCCAGGAAACTATAGACCAGTCAGTTCAACATCGATGGTGGGTAAGGTAATGGACAGCATACTTAAGGAAAGGCTGGTAGGTTTCTTGGTGGAGATGGGTTACCTGGATGACTGGCAGCATGAGTTTGTGCCAGGTAGATCATGTCAGACAAACCTTGTAGAGTTCTATGAGTGGGTGAAATCAGCACTCCACATGGGGAGACCAGTGGATGTACTGTTCCTGGACTTCAGCGAGGCATTTGATTCGGTCCCTCACATTGGCCTAAGGGAGAAGCTAGGGGGATGAGGATAGGACCATTGATGGTTAGGTAGATTGGAAATTGGCTTTCAGGTTGCACTCAGTGGGTAGTGGTCAGAGGGGAGGTCTTGTCACCTAGGGAGGTTATAAGTGGGGTCCCACAGAGATCAGTCCTGGGGCCACTCCTGTTTAATGCCTACATCTTCGATATCAGGGAAGGTATCGGGTGTGAAATGAGTCTCTTTGTGGACGACTCTAAACTGGGGGCAGTGGTGGAGGGGAGGAGGGGAGATTGGCCCTGCAAGAGGACCTGGATACTCTGGATAGGTGGTCCTGCACCTGGAAATTGAAATTTAACTCCTCCAAGTGCAAGGTGCTACACCTAGGGGAGGAAAACCCCAACTATGTGTACACTCCGGGGGGATGAGTTGCAGGCCATGGCAGGGGAAAGAGACCTCAGAGTCTTGGTGTATGTTAACATGAATAATTCAGAGCAGTGCAGGAGAGCTGTGTTCAGGGCAAATAGGATGCTGGGATGCATCACTAGGGGGGTTACCTCAAGGAACAGGGAGGTGATTTTGCCACTGTACAACAGCCTGGTTAGATCACATCTTGAGAACTGTGTGCAGTTCTGGAGGCCCCATCTAAGAAGGGACATCCAAATCCTGGCGAGGGTTCAGAGGAGAGCAACCAGAATGATCCGTGGCCTAGGGGATATGACATATGAGGAATGACTAGGGGAGCTCAACCTGTTCTCACTGGAGGAGAGGAGGGACCGGGAGGACATGATTGAGGTCTTCAAGCACCTCAGGGGAGTAAATAAGGTAAGCCAAGATAGGATATTTTGACTGAAGGAGGGTAGAATCACCAGAGGACACAGTTGGAAGATTGAGGGTGGTAGGATTAGGGGGGGAAGGAGGAGGAGGAGGAGGTACTTCACAGAGAGTGGTGGAACCATGGAATGCGCTGCCTGGGGAGCTGGTACAGGCAGCTACGGTGGAGGGATTCAAGAGAGGGTGGGGCAGGTATAGGCAAGGGGTGAAGGAGAGGCTGGTTTGCGCATGGGGGCAGGACTGGGGGATGGAGTAACAGTGGAAGGAGACAGATAGAGGGCTACTGTACCCAATCAGGGTGCTGAAGCATGAGCAGACTTGATAGACCAATAGGCCTACTCTGCCGGCGTCTAGTATGTTAGTATGTTAATATGTTAATACTGAAAATAATTCAACAAAACTATGAGAAATTTCACGCAGAAAATACCAATACCCCCATAAATATATCTAATTTTCTAAATAACCCACCCCAAACTTTATTAACTAAAAGACAAATATATAATTTACTTAAACCAATTAGCTCGCAAGAAATTGATGAGGCCATTAATTCCTTAAACAGCCACTGACGCAAAAAGTGCTACATTGCAGAATCCGAATAAGCATACCCCAGTAAATCTCATACCAGAAACTAGATTTCTACGTTACTTCAATTTAAAGTTATGAGCTATTTTGTAACCCTAATTTCACTACCTGTTCAAAACAGCCTGTTTCAGCGAAGAGCTGCTCATGATGTCATCTCAGTGCCTCACAGTCTAGTATACCCTGTCAGCAAGCTTATAGGACCTGTTTCTCCAAAGTTTTAAAGATCATGTGCAATAGTTGTCTAAAGTAAAACAGGCAGCACCATTCAAAAAACATTGCTATAAAAAAATATATGTTTCAGGTTTTGTAACAAAGTTGAAACATTTTTATTTTATAATGCCTTTTGGTGTGGTTAATTTCTCAAGGGTTGCTGGATGCTGAGTCAGCATGCCTCTAGGCTGCTGATGCCATTTGGAGTGCTACTCTACTGTGTCTGTTAGTAAGTTGTATTGCTGCTAGTATTGTACTATTGGTAACTTTACTGCTGTTTGTCAGTGTCTGCTTTACAGCTTGTTTTAATAGGGGCCTTATATGTGTTAATTCCTGCTAGGAGTGGAAGTGTTGGCTCTGGTAAAATGATCATATTAATTTAGAGTAGAACATAGATGGGCCTGAATGTTAGTGAAAACAGCCTGACAGGGAGAACACATTTTGATGACTAAATCAGAAACTCCCAGTAAGTTTTCAAAACAGCATTACTTCTCCCACCCCCATTAACAAGGAGATGTAATAATTGTTTTAAAGTGCCATTCTTAGAAATTGTCTCAATTGAATGATAGGTATGAATGATCTCAGCCTTTCACCACATCAGAAACGTATTCAGTGTGCAGACCTCACAACACTGTGCTATGACCCAGCATCCAGTAACCCTGGAAAAAAGGACCACAACAAAAAGACACCCAAACAAAATATTGTCAGCTTTGTTACAAAACCTGAAACACACATAGTTTTTAAAGCAATGTTTACTTAAGCAATAAGGCATGACAGGGGGTGTGTTACGGTGGGATAATAGCCCACCTCAGGGTGGGTTGAAGCACGAGGTGTAGCCGAGGGCTTCCACCACATGAGAAGGGCCATTAGCCCACCATAACACACACCCTGGAGTGCCTTATTGTGATTATGAAATGGGTAATTTTTAGTAAATTTTATGCATTCTTAAACATAATACTTTCGACTGAGCCATTGTGCTGGGATAACGGCCCAGCTGAGAGCAGCTCTCGGCCAATCCGAATTCAGCATTCTTTCTACGCATTTCATAATGACTGTAAATGCCTGTTTTACCTGTGAAAACCAGCTGACAGCTGACCAGATGGCAGCTGACAGTGACACAAGCCACGGCACCAAACAGGAACACACTGTACATGGTTATACAAGAGGTAGGGTATCTCATTACTGTAGAATATTACGATGTGGACAGGGGCATGTATCAGTATATTGAGGATTATTTAACAGATGGCAGGATGCCCCCACAAATGTGGGATACTGTGTGGCTTAATTGTCATGGGAAACTGGGAGTGAAAGGTAATGTGAAGCATAAGAGTCAAGAGAAATAGTTGTGTCCCAGAATAACCTGTACACATCACATTGAGACTATGCAGCACTTTTTAGTTGAATGCCCATGGATACAAACTGTATGGGCTCAGATATCAACCAGGTGGAATAATAGACACTGGACTACTGTTACATATGAGAATATTGTTACTGGTCACTGGAATACACTAAAGACCATTGAAGCCGGGACGTTAAGACTGATTTTTACTTGTATAAAATTTGTGTTATGGCAACTATGATGTAAATATGTTTTGCAGCAGATAGAAACTACCTCAATGGTGGCTGTCATTCAGACAGAAAAAGAATTAAGTAGGCAATTTTAGCATGATCAGTCTCATGTACCAATCACAATGTGTACCTATAGATGGGGAACATTACCAAAACAGATATTGCAACCGATTTCTTAAAACTAAATAGTTTATGGATTTAGAATAAACACAGATGTAAAAGTTTATGGAATTTCATTATAGATAAGATGGAAAAAGTGTGGTGGTACTGGATGATGGGATCTATTGCTGGTAAAAGGGTTGAAAATATAACTAGGAATATATTATGTGCTGTATACTGGATGCTGTGCTTTATTTGCTGTATTTGTCTTCTGTATATATTGCTTACAATACAGATTCTGCTACTCCTGCAAAAAGTACCTTTGGTTCTTTTACTTACATCTGGACAGCACCAGAGATAGGTAGAAAGGACCTTGGTTTAATATCAGATCCAAAGGACAGCACACCCTGATAGTACCAAGGGATAGGCACTGCCATGCAGCCAGCTGGCACATACTTGTTGCCCTGCCCACTGCCCAGATCACACTATAACATCACAACTCAGGATGACATACACATAGGCTGCTTCAAGACTCAGGAGGAAGGAACTGCTTCAACTTACGGAAACGTAAAGACTAAGTATCCATTTGAAAACTGCCACAAAAAGAAAAAATATTTTTTTATGGAATGCCACCAAGGTGCCAACTTCCAGTGGCCAAGCACCACCATCATTATGCCAGTGGGCACACACTTTACTTGAATAAAATAACATTTCTACCCCACCAATAGTCACATCAGGCTTCAGTGGCTTTGCCTTTTTCTTCCTTCCTTTTCCTTTCCCCTTCAGCAGCCCTGCTAATAGGTCAAATTTTTCAAGCAGGATTTAAGTTTATAGAGTCATTTTTTTGAACAATTTGCAAGCTAACCTAACTAATCTGAATCTCACAGCCCTGCCTCTGCTACCTAACAGCCTGACGACAAGTCCCCATTCAAAAATGTAGCCCTAAAGTTACAAGTACACAACAAATAAGTCTCAAATTATCTGCATAATAATTTTCATTTTTGTGTATTCTCTTATTCTCCAATCTGTTCTCTCTCCCCCTCCCCCCCCCGTAGTAACAACTATATGCTTTCTGTTGCGTTTCATAGCAAATCATGTAAATGATGTAATGACAACACAGAATACATTTCTTTCTCAATTGCTAGAATCACAAGATCACATTCGTTATCTGTTTTGACTCGTGGTGCCTCGGAGTCGTTTATGTAGACTTTGCAGTGCACTAAAGAAGAAATTACAGTTATAGCTTGTCACTGGAATAGGTAGTGCTACCTGGACCAACTGCTTGAGTATTGGAAACACAAGAGGGTCTAGTAGTCTATAAACATCCTTTGTATTCATTTGTTTTTCTTTCATTTTTCATTTCAGGTAATTTGCTGCAACAAACAATTCCTCCTTTGGCAATTCAATTCCATAGTGATCAGCTAGGGGAGCCACAGATTCAGAGGAAAGGAATGTTGCAGATGATGGATTACATGTGTGAATGCCATTTATTAAATCAGCTGCAACACCAGAGAATCTTTTCAACACGTATTCTGTCAAGGCATGGATAATAAAGCTTGTTTTGAATGTCCACTTGAGAATCAGTTTGGTCCCGCACTTCCAATGATCCCTCAACAATAAAATCATCCTTTTTTTTCCTTCTGTTCATGTCACTTATTTCCACATTATTATTGGTACAAAAACCCGAAGTTTCCTTAAACAATTCATTATTACTACATAGAAACATAGAATTTGACGGCAGATAAGAAACACTTGGCCCACCTAGTCTGGTCACTTTCCTTACCTGTTACGTATGCTGCAGATCCTAAATTATCTGCAGATTACCCACTCTTTCCTATCGCTAGAGTTCCTTTATGTCTGTCCCATGCATTTTTCAATTCCCCTACCATTTTGGCCCCTATAACCTCTGCCGGGAGGCTGCTCCATGGATCTACCACCCTTTCCATGAAAAAATACTCTCACGTTATCCCTACGTCTGCCCCCCCCCATCTTCATATCATGGCCCCTTGTTCTTAAACATACTTTTTTGAAAGATGCTACCCTCTTGTACCTTTCTTACACCCTTAAGGCATTTGAAAGTCTCTATCATATACCCCCCCTCCCCAGGGAATACATATTGAGATCATCCAGTCTCCCCTCATATGACTTTTCTCACTTTGCATGTCTTAAAGCGTGTGACAGAGTCAGACACATATACTGCCATGGATAGATCTATATCTTCCTTTTGTAAAACTGTGTGGATGTCTTCTCTTACTTTTAGAAGAGAATGGAAAGAAACTAGGCAATAAATTGTGGTTGACTTTTGCAAGAATGCTAACAGTCCAACAGCTTTTGGAGTGGTAATATTAGCGAGACACTGAAGTACAGCTGCATAGCAGTTTATCATCATGGCCTTGATGGATCGGATCTGGCAAAACCAGCAAGTTTCTGACAACTGAATCAACTCTGATGGGCTCAAGCCTAACTGACACTGTATATTGACAAACTCATGATGGCGAACAAGCCAAGAGCTAAAAAACTCATATACACTTTCCATAGTGCAGAATAATTCTTTTGCTTTGGTAATACATTTGCATGTGTGGCAAAGTACAAGATTCAGCTCATGTGCATAGCAGTGCACACGTTTGACCCCCTCTCCCCACTGCCCCACTCATGGAGACGCCATCACATGCCTGTGCCACACATTTGGCACCAATAATTCCATAGCCTATGAGACATTCAGCAGTGATTAAACAATGAAATCAGCATAAAAGATTTCAGGTCTGTGAATCCTATAAAGTGCTCTGTAATGCTTCCAGTTTCAGGTACAATATATCTTACACAAACAGCCAGCTGCTCTTTATCCTTGTCTTTTGCCACATCTGCCATAACCACAAACATTCCTGAGTGCTTAAATTCATAGTCTTAGAAATGACCCCTTATGTTCAACATGCAAATACTTCATTTTTAGTTTGTGAAGAAATGTAACAGTTGAAGATGCCTTATACATTTGCAGAAAAGAATCAAACTGTTTTAGTAGACCTGTAAAGTATTAACTGACTCCAAGAAATCTTTTAACAGGCTTCATTCACAGATAGTTTCCCACACTCCTACTCTGCTAGAGTGCTTGCAATGTACTAAAAAAAAAACTTTGCTCTCTAACCCCACCTAGTGCATCTACCAGTCCGCTACAGGTTCTATAAGGCTCAAAAGACAACTACTGTAACAGATTGAACATTACATCCCTCCCCATCTTAGGAAAAAAAACATTAACAGAGATATACTTTGGATGCAGGAAGGAATTACATTTCAGTTACAACGAAAAATGAACTAAACAATAACAATATGCAACCCCTTCCCCCAAAACAAACTTTGCTGAGGTCCTTTTACAGGATTTTTTTTTTTCAGATTTCAAACAGCAAAATGAACTGGACTAAACTGGCACATAGTCCTTAAACTGTTCGGGGGGTCTTCTGTTCTGTTTTTTGGGATAGCACAGAGAAGACTCAGGCAAAGATGCTACTGGTAAATTAGGACTCTCATTAAGTTGATCGGGCACAGGAGATGCTACAGGTGTTGAACTAACTAACATAGATGGCATAGGCTGCTCTACCTGTGTTTCTACCTCCTCCTCCTCTGAGTCCTGACAAGCATCACTCTTCATCTTCTTGAAGAAGGATGTGTTCCATGTGATTGTGTGATCTCCCCTATGTGCTGTCACCACGGACCCTTTTTGTGCCACAGTTTTATATGGATGTTTGCTGAAAGACACTGGTAATTTCCCTATGGGCTTTGAGTTTTTAACTAGCATTGTGTCTCCTTCAGCCAGTGTTGAGGGCTTCACATACACATTGTTGTCACCATGAGCTTTCATCCAATCTTTGGCTTTTTTATCATGCTGTCTAAATTCAGGCTGGTGGACCTGTTTGTTATGTTGGCTTGCGCACCTGCCAACATCTTTGCAGTAGTAGCATCCCTCATTCCCCAATAACCCAGCATGCAGGCGCTGACTCCAGCAATATGTAAAGTGGTCACCACATCTAAGAAAAGTGCTGCTGCAATGAGAAGCAAGCTCATCATGTAGCAGCACAATAACATGCCTCCCAACATGCCCTTCCTTGTGAAATATTCCAATAAACATAGTGACAGTGACTGCCGCAACCGCCTGCCACAATGCTGACTTCAGGAGTGCCCAATCTCCTGTCGGCATGCCTCAACCCAGTTCATGTACCGAGCGGAAGGCCCACTCCCCGTCAGCATAATGCCCCACTACCATTTCAGTTATGTGCCGGTGCCCAATCCCTTCGGCATCATGCGCCACCCCCAACAGTCTTTCTTTGCTGATGGGGCCCAATTCCCGTTGGCTTCAGTCCCCCCATTCCCAGTTCAATCTGCCAATGGGGGCACCCACTCGCCATCAACATAATGCCCCCCATTTGTTGTGTGCCAAGGGGGTGCCCAATCCACCTCGACTCTTGACCCCTTACTCGGTATGTGCCAACGGGGTGCCCAATTCCCCATCGGATACAGCCCCCCCAAAACACTCAGGTGGCATGCTGGAAGCTCACCCCAGCGTGCCAAATGTCCCTGTTAAAAAAAAAAAAAACCTTCCCGAAATGTGATTCTTTTTTTTTTTATACCTGTAAATCAGAAAACGGTCCCTCATTGAGTCCAGTGGCCCCTTCCCCAACCCACGCCCCCCTCTGTGCACCTGCCTCTCCACACCCCCCTCCCCATACTTACCTTCGGAGCATGGCGCGCCGATCTTCGGTGGACTGGGAACATGTCTGCACTCTTCAAAGCCAACCGTAAATTGAAGAAATGCTGGTAAGTTGTATAATAGCATAAATAGGGTTTTTTCAACTTTGGTGCATATAGCCGGCATTATTGGGCATTTTGGCACCAAATTTTCAACATGGGGTTATTGGGACCCCTCCTCATGAATTCAGTCACTGTCACTGTGTTTTTCAGTCCCAAAAGGAGAATTCACAGTCACTATGTGGAATCACCTTTCAGGACCAATTAACAAAACAACAGTGCCACTGTTCATGAGGTGGGCTCTCAAAAAGCCTATGTTGCAAATTTTGTGGAAAAAATCCACAAAATGACTGTTTTACGAGCATGTGTTGCTCAGTTTCCATGCACGCTCACAACTTCATGAATTTATAATATTTTCGCTCCAGATTTCCAATATTGGCATTTTACCACACCTCCTTATGAACAGTACAGCTGTCATTTTACATATCCTGGCCGAAATGTGTTTTCACACTTTCGGCACGGAAGAGCACGGTCGCTGTGGGAAATCAGTTTTAGGGACAGATTAAGAAAATGACTGTGGCACTGTTCATGAGCAGAGGTCCTAAAATGCCTATGTTGAAAATTTAGTGATGAAAGTCCATAAAATGACTGTGTTACAAGCATGCTTTGCGCAGTTTCCACGCACCCTTGTAACTTCACAAATTTGCAATATTTTCATGCCAGATTTTCAACACTGGCATTTTTTCACACCTTCTTATGAACAGTACAGCTGTCATTTTTCACATCCTGACCGAAATGTGTTTTCGTACCTGTGGCGCACAATGGTGTGGTCGCTGTGGGAAATCAACTTTTCAAACAGATTAACAAAACTCACAGTGCCACTGTTCATGAGGGGAGGTCCCAAAATGCTTATGTTGAAAATGTGGTTAAAAAAGATCCCAAAAATAATTGGGTTACAGACGTACATTGCACAGTTTCTTTGCATGCTCATGACTTAAATTTTTCATATTTTCACTACAGATTTTCAGCATTGCCATTTTTTTACACCTACTCATAAACAATACAGTTGTCATTTTTCACATTCTGCTCAAAATGTGTTTTCGTACCTGTGGCACCAAATGGCGCAGTTGCTGTGCAAAACCACCTTTCAGCTAACAAACTGATAGTGCCGCTCTTCATGAGGTGGGGTCACAAAAAGCCCATGCTGAACATTTGGAGTGAAAATACCAACAAATGCCTACAGTGTTAGGGTTTCCAGCTGTAACACCCCACCCTGTAGAGACTGACAGGTGTCAGGGGTGTGACTTGGGATCATCGGCTGCAATGCTCATGCCATTCCGCCTCCACCCCTACCTTGCAGCAAGTGACAGGCATCAAGGTGTGCCTTGGAGTGTTCAGCCCCAAAGTTCACCCCATTCTCCTATACTGCACCCATCTCAGTGTATTTTCTTATGGAATGGGGTAAGTATAAGGCCCAAAGACCCCAAAGTACACCACGACACTTATTTATTTATTAAATTTTGATAATCGGGTGAGCCCGCTGGGCCCCGAAGGTCCCTTTTTCAGCAGCGACCCGAGGGTTACAAAATTCATTACATGGGATTGATTCGACAAGATACATTATTACATGGGATAGTACACAACTAGATACATTAAATACATCACATAGATACATAGAAGGGCAGACAATAGTGGCAGTGTAATAAGTACAAGCGTATAAAGGAGTAAAACGCTTTGGAGTACCTTATCCTAACACATACACTTTGAGGAGGTAGCCAGGTGCGCCTTAAGCCTGGTGCTGAAGGTATAGGCAGAGGCGGTTTCCTGAATGCCTTTGGGGAGGGAGTTCCATAAAGTGGGGGCAATAAAGGCAAATGACTTCACTTGTCAGTGTCTACAGGGTAGGGTGAGGTGAAATGGCATGAGCATTATAGCTGACGACCCAAAGGCACATCCCAATGCCTGTCAGTCTCTGCAGGGTGGGGTTGGGGCTGGCATCAGTTCAATACTTCACTGCCGTTCCTATTATGCATATCTAACTCCTGCACTACCAATGCCAATGCCAGCGAGACAACATTTGGCATTGACAAATGCTTGTTTGTTCTTGCATCTCAGTGAGCTTATCTTTTAGTGGTCTGGAAAACAAAACAATTTCTAGGGGAAAACTAGTTGTACTGTGTGGAGTGGCACAATAATTTCTCATGAATTGGTGCATCACTTGTTTCCAGTTTTTTTTTCAGTAGTTGCAACCTTGATTGCTTTCTTGACAGTTGTCCTAATCCTTTTGACTTCCCCATTTGCTCTTATTCAATAAGGAGTAATCTTTCTGTAATGGAACCCCAGGTATTTGGAGAACAACTTGAAGTCACAGTTACTGAAAGGAGGACCATTGTCTGACTTTAACATGTTGGGTATAACAAATTTTGAAAACACCTTGTCAATCCTATAAATTCCAGTCCCAGCACAAGTTGATTTAATTGGATCCATGTCATAATAGCAATCACAAAACAGTGATCCCTATTACGTCAAGTGTATATTGCCAAAAGGCAAATCAGTGATATACACATTCCAGCGACCAAACATCTGGCAATGATAAAAAATGTTTATGCTGCACCCCCCCCCCCCGCACCCTCTTACTTCAGGATTACTAATTCCAGGGGGGGTGCATGTTGGGGAAGCAGTGACACTCTGGATCACCATTGAAAAAAAAAAAGGCAGCAGCAGCCAGCGGCAAAATTTCCCCCTCCCTGTCCCCAGCCCCGAACCCAGTACCTGCTGCACCAGAGTTAGCCACCCTCACCACCACACCACATGGCTGGCTTGGCTGCAGCAGGCACACTACCCCCTCTAAAACATTCTTCCCTATCCCTCCCCTTCCCCTTACTATTCTGTCCTTCTGGTCACCCTACAGTGCCATCACCTTCTAAAACAGTCACTACACTTGCAGGGTAGCCCATGAGGTTAGCGCTCTGATATGAGTCGCCCTTTTGATGGTCGCTCATATTCGCTCACTATCCTCATGCGATACCATTTAACTACATCCATGACTGGGTATTGGGAGTAGTCATCAATAATTATAAGTAGGTACTCACCCATGGGAAGTTGAACAAAATCAACACTAACCTCCTGCCACGGTGAATCAGGTAACTCTGACGTCATGAGGGGTTCATGTTTGGTCACTACTTGACATGCAAGGCATGCTTTCACTGTCTCGTCTACCATCTTTTCAATCCCAGGTAACCAAACCTTTTCTCTCAGTAAGGCTTTGGAATTTACCAGTTCTAAGTGACCTTCTTGTGCAAAGTCTGCTGCTTCCTTTTAAAGCTTTTCGGGTATGATCAGCCTGTTCCCTCTTAAAATAAAACTTCTATTTGCACAAATGGTGACCACGGTCAGTTCGTTTTTCAAGTGCTCAGAAGAGATATATGCTTTGGCATCTGTAGAAGCTAGAAACCATTTCCCAGACTGTACAGCTTCTGCTACTCCTTGCGGAGTGTGATTGTTGTGTGTGGTAGACTGACTGTCTTCCAGGGACATCATTACTGGTGTTGCATGTTCCACAATATGATTCATATATTCCTCTGCAATTTTTTCCTCACACCATGATGGCTTTGTCTCCTTTGGTGGATGATGTGACATGCAGTCAGCAAGGTTTTCACTGCCTAACTGACAGACAGCTGTCACATCATATGGTTGAAGTCGTAATGACCATCTCTCTATGCACACTGGAGACTTTGATCTAGGATAGTCTTACATGGCCACCAGTAGCTTGTGATCTGTATGTATTGTAAATGGTCTCCCAAACACATAAATGTGGAAATGCTCAGTGCCCAAACCACTGCTAACACCTCCTTTTCAGTCTATGAATAGCACTGTTCCACAGGTTGTAGTGTACAGCTAGCAAATGCCACAACATGACTCACAGAACTGTTGTCA
This sequence comes from Neoceratodus forsteri, assembly GCA_016271365.2. Classification (NCBI taxonomy): domain Eukaryota; kingdom Metazoa; phylum Chordata; order Ceratodontiformes; family Ceratodontidae; genus Neoceratodus; species Neoceratodus forsteri. The sequence continues at coordinate 63,803,484 of CM057453.1, forward strand.
CTTTTTTATGCAAGGATAGTGGCAAGGCCTGCTGGACTTGCATCCACCACAATTTCAACCTGTTTCTCTGAATCAAAGTTCCTCATGATAAGTGGACCAATGAGTGCTTCCCAAAGCTGACACAATGCCTTTTCATGCTTTGCTGATCCTTCCCATGGTACGTCTTTCTTGAATCTGTCAATGGTTGTGTCAATGCTGTGTACGTTTAAATGAAACAAAAGCAAAAATTAACCATCCCAAACAGATTTCTGATACCAGAAACATTGGTAGGTGTGCTGAGTTCGTGGATTGCTTGAACTTTCTTGGGGTCAGCCATCATACCCCTTTCAGTAATATATCCAGAGTATTCAAGAGTGTTTTTCCCAAAAACACATATCTGTTTAGCATCAGTCCTTTCTCATGCAGCCTTAACACAGCTCACAGATTTATGTTATGGTTCTCTGGGGTTGTGCCGCAGACAAGAATGTCATCACTAATGTTTAAAGTACTACCTTTCAGTCCACTCAGAGTTTCATGGATTGTGCTCGGAAATATCTCAGCTGCACTTGATATCCCAAAGTTTAAATGCTTATACCGCCTTAGACCGACGTTAGTGGAGAATGTAGTTTTACTGTGTGACTCTGGGGCTGACTCAAGTTGGTTATACCCCAGCTGAGATCTAGCTTGCTGAAAATTTTAGCAGGTCATTAATGATCTCACTGATGGTTGGTGTTACATGGCATTCTCGTTTCATGGCTTTATTTGCTTGATGCATATTCAGGCACACATGGACCTTCCCTGGGCATTTAGGTTTTGGTACCACTATCACAGACGACACCCATAGTGTTGTCCCTTCAATTTTCTCTAACACATCTAACTCTTCATCACATTTCAGCCGGTCCTCCAGCTCGTTCCGAATGTGGAACAGGACTCTGTGATGGGGTTGTGCTACAGGCTGAACTATTGGATTGATAGGTAATTTTACTTGAAATTAATCCATGCAATAGATTGTCATTCATGGAGCAGCTTGCTGTAAAATGTTTCTGCAGGCTGTGATTTACTAGCCTCTCCATGTATTTTCATCATTTTGATCAAATTGAGGTCTTCCAGTTGAGTAATGACCCACCTGCCCCTTCTACCACATAGAAAGTCTCTTGGCAGATTTTTCTTTTAGTCTCAACAGCAGCATGATACCTACGACTTTTTGTCACCAAAGTTTTGTACTGTGATGGTATCTATCTATCTATCTACCTACTTATCTATCTATCTATGTATCTTCATCCAAACTGGACTCATTGGCATCTACATGCACCTGATTTACAACTGGTTGGTGCTTCACTTTCTGCTTCCCAGTGTTGTTTGGTGGCTTTGATCTACAGCATGCTGCAAAATGGTTTGCTTTTCTTCATTTACAGTAATCTTTCCCAAAAGCAGGGCATGCTGTCTTACCACCAGAGTGTGGATATGCCCCACCACAGTTCCTGCATTTTATAGAGCCAGCATTTTTCTAGGAACATGTGAATACTGTCTGCGATGTTGTTTGTAGCCTGCTGATTTGCTTGGTGTCACGTTGTTTACAGTTGCAGGCAAGGAGGTTGCACAGAGGGAAGTTGTTGGATCCACACAGTTAGTCAATTGATGCAGTCAGGAGGTAGAGGGTCTCAAACATCAAACCCACAAATACACTTCCAGAAGTCTTTGTGACTGCTAGATTCCATAATTTTATTGTGATAAATACATGAAGAAGCAGCTTAAAAACATTCAGAATACAATCATCACTAGAAAACTCCGACATTTCAAACCTCTCTGGCTCTTTTTCAAGAAAAGTTAAGAAAACGTCTGGAAGTGTATTTGTTGGGTTTGGTGTTTGAGACCAGCTACAGTACCTCCTGACTGCAACACTTTGTTTACAGCATGGTGATCACACTGAATTCCAGCTGCCTGTGCCTCAGATAGTTCCATCACTTTGCCTACCTCAAGCAACTTGGTTAAAGTTATATCAGGATCCCACAACACCCTCCTACAAAGCATGTTAGATGAGCGGTTTTGAACAATTTTAGTTTTTACCTCATGATTCACATCAGTAAAGTTGTTGCCAACTGCCTCAAGCATGTTTGATAGGAAGCTAAGCTTTCTTCGTTTTCCTGTTTTGCCTGCCGAAATACATATACGTCATACTTTGTGTTCTGCTTAGGAATTAAGTATGCTGTCAAGGCTTCTATAGCCATATCCAGTTCACTCTCATCTTCCCCTGGTGTGGTGTTTGGTAGTATGTGAAAAATATTTACCTCTTCACCAACGTAGTACAGCAAGATAGCTCTTGGTCTCTTGTGGTCTTCTATGTTCAGTGCAAGCAGCAGATTCTTAAATCCTGACACCCACTTTCTCCATCTTACACTAATGGCTCCTGCTTCTAAACTCACATCAAAAGGAGGAAACATTGGATGTGCAGTTGCCATTGTCTTCTGTTTACAGCTTTGTTTCTTCCTACTTTCTGTATTCTTTGTTTAATTCCTTTATTTGGTTTACCTTCACTTGTAAGGTACAGTATGGATTATCCTTTGGAAACTAGTTTGCCATTTTGGACTTCCAGTGACATCATCTCCCATTACGGATGGCTGAGTTGTGAGCTCCATCATAGACCTGATAAAAATCCTCCCTAAGGTTTGTCAAGAATTATTCATTTTACCTGAAACTTAGTTGAGAGGTCTGCACTTCATATAAGAAAGAGCAAGAAAGCATCAGAAAGAGGTCTTCCCTCAGCTTAAAGAGGTCTTCCATCAGCTTATTGTCCCCCATCAGAACCTGCGCCACTGCAAGCAGCTCCCCTGGCACCGATGACAACTGGCAATTCAGAGGATTCAGTTCAGCCATCAAATGCTGCAATTTTAGCCAAGATTCAGGACTTTCATTCAGAAACACACTCTTTATATATTGTGCTCAAAACATTTGTCTTATAGCTGGAGAAGAAAGTTGGAGAGCTGGAGCAACATGTGTCTGATTCGGATCTCAGGGTGGACCGGCTGGAAAGACATTTTGCTCATTTACTACAGGAGACCCAGCAGCTGAATGATAAGTGAAGAATCATTCTAGATGGAATAACATCCATCTATATGGGCTGCTGGAGGAAGCAGAAGGTACTGGGGATTTAATCAATTTTTTGCAGGCTCTTCAACCCTTAGTGCTTGACATAGGGGACCTCTGCCCTTTTCCAATAGAACGTGTGCATAGGGCACTTGTCTGCAAGCTCATGGACCCTAACTCAAGCCATGCCCTCATTCTGTGATTCTGTGATTTTATAATTATGCAGTTAAACAAGCTGTTCTTCACAGAGCTTGGTGGAGCAGAACAATCACCTACAGAGGACACCATCTGGTCTTTGCCAGTGATTATTCTCCAGCCTTGCAAATTAAGTGGAGAGCCTATTCTCCTCTCTTTCAGATGTTACAGGTGAATAATCTGAAGTTTTCTACTCCTTACCCAGCTTGTCTTCAGTTCTTTCCCCCAAATGGAGCCAAAATGATTGAGGACCCTGAATCTGCCCTACAGGAGCTTGGCGATCAAAAACTAGTCACATCAGAGGAGCTTATGGATGTTCAAGAATTTTGGGACAAACGAGCCCTACAGAAGGCTACATGGTTGAAAATGTCCCCAGAGTGAAAAAAAGATGCAAAGAACAAACTCTGAATGAAATAAAGGCATTATTGCAGTCCTTTCATTGTGAGGATCCTCAGTGACATTGATGTCTTACCATCGGGAACTATACTGATTTGTTTGCATTGCTTGGGACTTTTCAAAATTCAGGCTTACTTCTTTCTAAACTTTGGTTCTGGCTCTACTGTTTTTCTGATAATCTCTTTTTCTTCTTTAGGTTTTCTGATTTTCTTGCTTTGTTATTTTGATGTGCGATTGGTTGGGGGGGGGGATAGGAGTTGGGAGGCCTCACAAAAGAGCTGTTTATATTCTTTTTCTTTTCTTTTTTTTTTTTTGAGTTTTCTCTGGTGAGGTACTTTTCCTTTTTGACTCTTAGTTTTTTTTAGTTGTTTCACTTATTCTGTGTTGGGAGCTGGGGACTTGAACCTGCGGGACCTGAGAGTTTTGTTGCAGTGGCAGTCACAATGGTGATGGATACTCTATTTTTCTAGTGTTTTCCTTTGTCCTGTTTCTGCTCTTGCCTTCTATAGTTGCTAGATATAAAGCAATTCTAGTGGAGGGGGGGTAGAAGGGAGTAGGCTGTTGTTAACTAGGATCTGCAGCTTATCCAATAGGTAGGGAAATGGGCAGACTGGGTGGGCCGAGAGGTCCTTATCTGCCATCAAAGTCTATGTTTCTATGTTTCTCGATCTTTCTCAAGTGTTCCAATAAATTGTTTCTATTGTTTCTCTACATGATTGTTGGTTGCTCTGCGGGTTGGAACTCCAGCTCCCACCTCTGGTTTCTGTTACATAAATTTCCCATTTCTTAATTCTTGGTAATTGAGTAGCTTTCTGGTGTTTGGATTTAGGAATTTTCTGCACTGTTTGGTTGTGGAAGTTAGACTGCTTTTTTGAGTACCACCACCCACTCCACCCCACCCACCACAAGTTTACGTCTCTTTTTTTAATTGGCTCTGTTTTTCATTTTTTGTTTATCTGGGTTTTTTTCACTTTGTTTTTCATTTGTGGATATTTCCCCTACTGAGTATATTATATGGCAGTTTCATATGCTGACAGAATTTTGTTAAGTCAATATTTAACTGCAATGGTTCATCAGGCTTGATACTGTGGCCTGGATATTCAGAGCAATTGTGCATGGCACAACTGAGTTGCACCGGCGCGAGTACAAAGATGCACCACCGGCGATATTCAAAGGGAGCCGTGGTGCAGTGCAAATCCCATTGTGCCAATGCAGAACTAAAATGTATGCAGTGCAAGTGCAGAGGGAATTCCCATGAATATGCAGCACAATGGGATATTCAACTGCAAAGCCATAGTGCAAGTCCAGACTAAACCCAAGATGCACCGTCCAGACTTGTTCCTACAAAAACAGGGCTCAAACACACAGACAGCAGATGTGCAACCCTGTACTGAGAGAAAGAGAGAGAGAGAGAAACACAGAGGGAGAGAGAGACAGAGAGGTGGAGTGGGAGAGGGAGAGACGGGCAGAGAGAAAGAGAGAGACACACACAGTCTACCAGAGTGGCAGACAGACAGGCACCCATCTGCCTAGGAGGACACACAAAGAGAAGGAGGGATGGAGAGTGTGCCTTTCCTAATGGAAGTGGTGATGAGGGGTGTGAGAAGGCAGGAGGAGCAGCTAAGTGGCCAGTGAAGGGCCTGGCAGTGGTATGCCTGACACAGGTGGTACAGTGCCTGCATCACATTCAAGAACTATAGTGACACCAAGATCATGGGCTGGTACCATCTGAGCAGGGCCATTCTAAGGCAGCTCTGTGAGCTGTGCAGTGAGGAGATGTAGGAACCCACCAGATGTAGTCACGCCATGTCCATGGAGACCAAGGTGACCGCCATCATGTACTTACTCACCATGGGAACCTTTCAATGACCAACAGGAGATACCATGGGTATCACCCAGTCAGCCACATCCTGCCTCCTCACACAGTTCCTCAACACCCTGCTGCCACTGTTGTCTAAACACTCTTGGTGTGTAGGGTAAACAATAAAAGTAATAATAATACAGATTTTTGTGTCTCAGAGTCTACCAAGAAACATTCGTAAACAAGCAAGGAGTACTAATAAAGTTTATTATGCTACTTACACCAAGCACATGACAAAGAAAATCACAAGGGAGATGGGTTTCTCACCACTCCTAAAGAATGTACATAATCTCCAGAATTGTTGATCTTAGGTTCTCTAAGATCTTGTTCTCTCTCTCTCTCCATGCTCCAGCTCTCTGCCCTTCTAGAGAAGCTACAGCAGTGTCTCGAGAGCCAACAATAGGTTTGCAGACAGCTAAATACTACAGATAGCAGCATAGCAACAGTGATTACAGTATAGTTACAGGTATGAGAAACAATATGTATTGGTCCTAAGTTATTCTCCATTGGATAATGACTTAGGAGACAGAATTACTAATGAGTATCATATGAGACAGAATATGCTTCCATTAGCTTTATAGCTTAGACAAAAGAAATGCTGACAATTCAAACTACATGCACATGTCTTACTTATGTACAATATAAAACATAATACATTACAAAGGCCTTCTGTCTCTGTCAGCTTGCTTAGACAAAGAGAACTGCTGACAGGCCTATTACATGCCATATCTTCCTAAGTGTAAAACACACTACATATAATTATATGAGAGTATGAGTATACAATAATCTCTGATGATCCCTCAGAGTCATCTTATCTGTGATTAGGTAGATTATATATGGAATATCTATAAAAGACAAACATAATCTAGATAAATGTATTATAGTGAGGTATAATAAATTGTGCATGACAATATTAGCAAATCTCAGTAGCAAAGCACATTCCTAGCACTCATATCTATATATAAGTGCAAAATAGCAGTATCACAGAACAATGCACCAGGAATACAGTGTGAGGTATATGTGGGACAATAGGGGGCATAACCCAGGTGTAACAACCCCCTCTTTGTTGCCCTAATTGCAAAAGTGGCAACACAACAAAAAAGTGGAGGTTAGGCACCATTCATCTACAGGCCCAAGGCATGAGCCTGATAGAGGAAGTTAACCAGTCATGGTAGTGTTTCAGGGATTTCCTTAAACAACAAAATGTAATTATAAGGGAAAATGTTAGTAAACCTTGTATTACTATAAACATTTGGAATAAAACTTCACAATGGGGTTTTCCAATATCAAAACAATCAGTAAATACTGATATGTATCAAGTGTGTATCTGTCCTATTGGGAAGAAATTGAAGCGACAAACTTAAGTTGCCTGTATGGGTATTAAAAATAAGTAAAAATTGAGATAGAACATCAAGATAGTTAGGACCTGACTTAATGGTATCTGGTTCCAGGATGGGAACAGGTGTGATTACCGTATTACCTATTACCTGTTTAGGGAGTAAAAACAGAAGTTAGAAAAGTTCACTTTGCATAACTTTTAGTCCATATCAGAAGAATGTAGAGTTGGTCACCACACAATGTTCCACATCAGCAGAATATACCACTTTGAAGAATGGCATTTTTCAGTTAGTGGGTTGAACAGGACACAAAATGTCAATGTCCACAAACCATAAATTACAAACAGTTCCAGGGATAAATCCAGGGTTTCTTCAAGTGTTAGATGAAGATTCATAGTTCAAATTCAATGCATTCAGATTCTCCAAAGGTTGATCCAAATGTTCAGGAGGCAGCAGTATTGTTATAGGCCTCAGCAGGGGGTGCATTAGATTGCACATTGAGTTTCACAATGGAATAGCAACAGTGTCCAGCAAAAGATGATCACATGGCTGCACAAAGTGTAAACATTTATAACAGTACTCAGTTCTCAGTCTGTATGAGGTGCCAGCCAGGCTTGAAAAACAAGCAGTGAAGAAAATGGATTTCTTGATTGTAGATCAAATGAAGAAGAGTCTTCTTGCTGAGTTAGGGGATTGCCCCTACCCCAGACTAGCTTAGTAGTATTAATAACAATGAGCTTGATTGTAGAATCTAATTCACTGGACCGAATACAGTTTGACAGGTCACAAGTGGAAGCCTAATTTTTAGTTATTAGGCCCGTATTCACAAGTTGGTAAGACAAGTTGGAAGATGTCACATCTGCATAAAAGGTGATGTTCCTTTCAGATATGACATTCAATGTTCAGAGTCAGTCACGATTCCAAGACCTCATGGTAAACGAGGAAAGGACATGTTTTCAACCTTTTCATGATCAAAGTTCCCATCAAGATGATCAATAGAATGGACGGTTGCCAGACGATCGAGATGGATGTTGCCAAATGAAAATGCAGCAATGACACTGAGAGTCACAGACATGTCTTCCTGGATTGTGCAGGAATAAGTTTCAAAACATGAAGCAATACTGGTGTGTGTGGTAACATATCCAAGATTCCTTGCCATTGACAAGGGAATAGTGTTAGATTCAAATAAACATTTGTTAACATATGCAATAGAAGTGCAAAATGTGGCAATGCCACTGACCCATACATCTGTCATGTATGAGTTCAAGAATATATCCTAATTCCAGATCCCAGAAGAAATAACCAAAGGGTTGAAAGATCATAATAGCTATAGGCAGTGCAAAGGACTTTCCTAGTTATGTGATGCTCATCTGCTTCCTTAATGTGAGCAGAAAAAATTCATTAATATGACCATTTGTCAGGTCAAACCCCTTCACAATATCCTTAATATTGTAAATGTAAATCATTCTTTACGAGCAAAATCATGTATACCACGCAGTGGGGAGGGGGGGTATGATATTATATTTCATACTGTCATGAACCTTTAACATATGTGCTTGAATAATGGCTAACAGCCCTATTTCTAATAGATATGTCAGAACCAGGCAGGCTTGAGTCTAAACTTGTGGGTTTTTTTTAAATAAAAAAACAAAACAAAAACAAAATGTCTAGTGTGTTTGGGTAGGTTTACTGTCATAAGATGTACCACTAGCAGTCAGGATGTGAAAACCCTAAGTGTGTGTATGTGTGGCATGTGTGCTATGAGTCCCTGCACAGGGAGTCATTAATGAGTGCATGGCATGCTGCCAGAGTATCCAATCACATCATTATGAAAAAAAAAGTGGAAAATGTTTGTTGTGAAACATAAAACAAATCATTTCAAGTTTTAAAAGGTGAAATTTAAAAATCACTGGGTTGTGCATAAGCTGCACATTATTAACTAGGGTACCTGGTTTGGAAGTGGCTGTTAGACCACTGGTTGGGCCAGGGTTGTATTTTGGGCACTCAGTATTAAGTGTCACAAATTATGGGGCATCATAGGGTCAAAAACCTTAAGATCTAATGGCTTTTAATGCCATATAAATTTGGATGCAAAATTCCTGATTATCAATAAAATGTAAACAGGAGTCCAGATCAAGCCTAGCTGTTAGAATTGATCCAAAGCAATGACCATAACATTCAGTAGGGCCTCACTATCCTTCTGGATGATGAACATGTCTTTTAGGACTTAATCATGTGGGCTTGTGAGATATTCTGCCTCAACAATCTTTTTAGGATTAGGTCACTGGTTCTTATCTGCAATAAAATGTGCAGTTTGGGCTTGTAAGAAGACCCATACTTATAAAAAGAATAATAAGCATAAAAGCAAGTATCTCTCTCCCTCTCTCTCTCTCTCTCTCTCGGGAACCTAAAGGAAAAGAGAAAAAGAAAAACATAGTTTAGTACTATTCCTCCCACTGGGTGTGGAAAAGTGATTTAATCTCCTTGAAACTAGTTCATTTGATTGGCAGGTAGCCATTTATTAATGACTGTTACAGTGAGGCAGTCTAAGTTGGTAGACTGCTGGACTGCATTTGTCTACAATGGGACAGGGCATGTTTTTGGGTCTTACCCATACATTTGTGAAGCAAACAAGTGTACCTTTTGGATGTCTTGTTTGAATATTTAACATATTTATCTACTGATGTTCCATCAGCAGTGGCAGTACACAGGTCCAGAAGTAAATGTTCTGGGAAACTCATGAACCGTTCGGTCATGATTTTTAAAATGGGGTACGCTGTGCACCTACAGAGGGTGTCCGTCTTATTGCCATAAGGAGTAAAGGCAATAATGAATTCCAGTCCTTTTGGTTTTCTGAACAAGTTTGAATAACATAACTGTGATCTGCCTGTTAGCCCATTCCACCTGTCCTGATGACTGTGGGTTGCAAGGGATATAAAACTTTTGTTTTCCTATAACAAATCCAGAATTTCCTGCATTACTTTGGCTATAAAGCTGGATCTCTGTAATCAGAATTTACTTTTAGGGGTAGCAGTGTCAGTGACTCAGTAGGTAGCACACTTGCCTCTGAGGCCGGGAGATCAGAGAGTTGTGGGTTCAGTTCCCACATCTGGCACTTGGGTTAATAACCCAGTACTGACACTGTAATGCAGTATGAGAGGGGTGCTGCACTTCTGAGATGCCGTCTTTCAGATGAGACATTAAACCGAGGTCCCATCTGCTTGTTCTTGTGGTAGTTCCGGTGGATGTTAAAGATCCCATGGCACTTATCGAAAAGAGTAGGGGAATTTCCCCAGTGTCCTGGCCAAATTTCCCACATTCACTAAAAATACCACCAACAGCTTAATCTGGTTCAAGGTCAGTTGGCACTCATCTGTATTCCCCTCCCCCGGGTCATGCCTGAAAGTAGGCAGAATTTGTCTAGTGCACTTACCCGGTCAACAAAAACTAAATAAACAAAAATAAATAAAAACAAAATAAATAAATAAAATACAAATAAAATAGCTGGTTTACCAAGACATCTGCAGTCACTTTGACTGTGTTGTTCTGTTTTGGGATAGCTTTAAACTGCTTGGAAAATAGGTCGGTAGTCACTAGTGTAAACTAATTCTCATTGTTAGTGGTTGACATAGGGCCAATGCAGTCAATCTGGATATTGTTCCAGGGGCCTTTTGCCTCTGGGAAAACAATGCATTTGTCCTAGCTGGTATAGGATTGTTCTGTGCACAGATCAAACAGTTATCAGTGTAGTGTTCTACATCATTTCTCGTATGTGCCCACAATACAAAGGATTTCAGTCTGTCTAGTGTTTTTACTGACTCACTGGTGTCCACTATGTATTCAGTACAGTAGATAAAATCTACTCTCAGGTGTTCAGGAATTACCCGTAACTTTTCATGAGTGTTTACAGCAGTGATGTTCCAAATGAGTAGGTGATCACTGGATAGGTGAATGTCATTTTCACATTCTTACAAGAGCTATTTCTGGGTGTTATTCCTCAGTTCCTTTCTTAAAGAACCTATACATTGCCCTCAAATGAGGGTCCTTTTTATAGAACATAAATTTCACATTTTAAAATATGCTTGAACCTTATGAATGTACAGTATTTAAACTGGTTAGTGTTGTAATGTACACAAGCAAGTCACTGTATTTCACAGTGATAATATCAGAGAATTGGAACAGAAGTTTGCGTTCTGCCAAAGAAATTCAGTTTAGAGAGAAACAGTCCCAATTAGAAACTGTAATAAAAACATTGTATCTGCAGTGCTTTCTGTAATTATCTCAAGGACATTACTTGAAGCGGGCAGAACTTAACCCTCTCATGGAGTGCTGGTACTATTTTATGTAAGGAAAAATATTTTTATTCCTTTCTGAACACAAGCTGTGTCTTTCTCAAGGATGTTCCAGCTTTCTAAACCATTCACAAATATTTGTGGTAATTAGGAGACTCTTCACCTCTCTGCTTTTCTTTTTATTTGCCAGGTGTGTTTTAACATTGCCTGTGAATCGTACATATACGATGATGCAATTACTAGCCTTGCACACTCTGTAATCACCAGAATGTAAACTAAGGAGTCCAAACCCTGCTATCTGACCCTCGTTGGTATGTGTGGCTGAGTCATCAGTCAAAGCATGACACACAGTGGTGTCTTTTAACACTTTCTGAGGTTCTGTCAGAAAGGGCACTGGGACAGGTAGGTCAGTGGGTTGAAGTGAACAATCATGGGTCTCTCCTGTAAACTGTAGGCCATGGGCCAACAAGGATGGAGTTTTGATAGGAAGGATAGTGATGTCATGATCCTGGTAAATGAGATACCAGTGTGTAGGTCTGGCATTGGATACAGAGTAATTTTTTATCTGTCTGACAATAGAACGTTAGTTGGCAAATGATTGGAATGCAGCACAATGTGTGCAAATCCAATGATGTACATAAAGTATCTCACTGTCCAGGATGTAGACAAAAGATTCCTTTCACAAAGGTTGTATTTCAGCTCCACTGGGGCAAGCATCTGGGATGCATAAGCAATGGGTCTGATGTGTCCATTGTATGTTTGGGCTAAAACTGCTGAGATTGCTTTATCTAACATGGCAGTTTCAAAATAATGCCCTAAAACTGTGTTAGAATTAGCCAATGCTGGGGCCATGGTCAGTGATCCCAAAAGAAAAGACAATGATATCAGTGTTAGGATACCTTGTATCTTCTTACCTGTAGTGCCTGCCATTGCAGCCATAGTATGGGATGATCCAGGTGTCACTGATGGAGGGGGTTCTGCATCATGTGCAGGCAGTGCTGGCAGTATCAAGGGTGCCTGCACAGTGGAGAAAAGTGGTGTGCAAGCTGCACATAGTTCTCCAGCTATGGATTGTGGTTCAGTAGCCATCAGGAGTGGAAAAAGTAGTGCTGAGACAGTTGTCAGCTCAGATTCAGAAATCAAACCTGTAACCCTCCCCCCCCAACATGGCCTGTGATGCTGAAAATATCACAGCCACAGGGCTTTCAGGATCAGGGTTGTCCACTCCTCCATTAAATGTAAAGTGGGTTTCCCCACTGGAATGTTGCTTGATGGTAGCAATATTGTTTTTAATGTTGCAGCTTAAGGTATTAATGCATTGCATAGGAAAAGCAGTACGTTCAGTCTTCTCAGGGAAAACTGATGTTAAATTGCATAGGAAAGAATCATAACAATTCATGTAATTAACTTCAATGTGTTCTTTATCCAAGGACACTCGAATACCATAAACATTGCTAATAAAGCAAACATTAACAGCATCAGCTGTTTCTGCAGCATCACACGCTGACTTCATGACAGATTGTGTATCAACCTTATTCAAAAGTATGTCAACATAATTTTTAATGAGACTCTTCTGTCCCTCAGAAACACTAGTGTTACTGATAACATTATTAATCATGCCAAAAAACTCTGGTTTGTTTTGTTTGGTTATGGCAGCAATCACAGGTCCCTGTGACTGCAAGATCGAATCTCCGTGGTGTGGTGGTCGGCCATTTTGGATTACCTCATGGGCATCATGGGTTACTGTGTCATGACCATCATCACATGACCATAAGTGGCCATCTTGGGGATGGTATGGGGATGCAACCTGATCACATGTGTGTCCACCAATTTGAGACTCTAACAATTCTCCATTTTGTGTCTCACAGAAAAACAAGTGTCTAGCCTTTGCTCTAGTCCACCCCACAGCATACTGTGAGTGTTCAAAATCAAACTCTTCAACATCAGAAAAGGCAAGGTCTTTGGGCATTAAGTTAGTATGCCCTGCCAATACCTCTGGCTGATGGCACAAATTCGCCATATCTGACTTTTTACTCCTAAATTCTAACTCAAATACAGGAGTTAGCATGCTATTAAGTGGTCTGTTTTCAGATTTCAAGACATTTCCATCTTGTAAAACATGCTTATTATTGACAGAAGCTGTGTCATAGTTTATATTGAAAACCTTCATTACAAGTCTGCTGTAATTAAAACGTACTGAATCATGCTGTACCGTCAAGGTCTGGTGTTGAAATACCAGCTCATTAACTTTTTCAGTAATTACTTCAGACTTATCATCTCTAAGTTCCTTGATTTCAAAATGTAAGGAACCAGTGTTGCTAGCCAGAACACCATTTGTTTGGAAACATTTTTTCTAAGTTTTGCCTTTTGAGCGTTATATCTTAAGGCATGCTGGTCGTTGCTGCTGCTCTCATTAAAGAGATACTCATTTTCTAGACGGACAGACTGTAGCTCAGACAGTAGTCCAGCTATTTTTTCTGTATGAGAAGCCCTTTTCAGACTAATCTCCTGCTTGTAGGCAGAATTCCCCATTTTGCAAGCAATATACTCACTTTTCAAAACAGAGATCTTACTTAGAACAGCATCAAAACAATTAAACAACGTTGCAATTAATAATCCTTCAGGATCATTGGTACCATTTTTCAATTCCCCATAATGGGCACGACATCCGTTAAAGGACTGTCATTGGATTCTGCTACTTTAGCAAAATCACACCTACTACCAAAAGCAGTTTGGTGTGTTAAGGCATCCAGCCTCAACTCAGTACTGATATATTTAGACATGTCTTAAGATAAGAAACCCTTAGCTGTTTGTGGATCAAAAACTTTGTTTGCAACCAAAGTTCATGACAGGACACAAACAGCCTTTGGTGTATGTGGACACTAGATAAGTAAATACCCATTAAGATTTGAATCCACAAGAAAGCAGTCTATATGTTTGTGTATTGGGATCCCTTTATAGCAGTGTTCCCACAGAGAAAGAATAGGGGAAAAAATCAAAAATAAAACAACTCATTACGCAGAAACTGAATATCTGCCAAGAGATTGTTTTGTCTGCACTGTGGAACACACAACGGAGTGAAACATTAAGACACTTTCAGTTGCTTGTTACTGGAGATTTGTCGCCCAGTGTTTTAATTTACAGAGGAAATTAAAATAAGACTTGACAAAAACATCCAAACTCCATTTTGCGGTAGCCATTATGTTGTCTAAACACTCTTGGTGTGTAGGGTAAACAATAAAAATAATAATAATACAGATTCTTGTGTCTCGGAGTCTGCCAAGAAACATTCATAAACAAGCAAGGAGTGCTAATAAAGTTTATTATGCTACTTACTCCAAGCACGTGACAAAGAAAATCACAAGGGAGATGGGTTTCTCACCACTCTCCTGAAGAATGTGCATAATCTCCACAATTGTAGATCTTAGGTTCTCTAAGATCTTGTTCTATCTTTCCCCACGCTCCAGCTCTCTGCCCTTCTAGAGAAGCTACAGTAATATCTCGAGAGCCAACAACAGGTTTGCAGACAGCTAAATACTACAGATAACAGCATAGCAACAGAGATTACAACATAGTTACATATATGAGAAACAATATGTAATGGTCCTAAGTCATTCTCCATTGGAGAATGACTTAGGAGACAGAATTACTAATGAGCATCATATGAGACAGAATATGTTTCCATTAGCATTAGAGCTTAGACAAAAAAATGCTGACAGTTCAAACTTCATGCACATTTCTTACTTACATATAATATAAAACATAATACATAACAAAGGTCTTCTGTCTCTGTCAGCTTGCTTAGACAAAGAGAACTGCTGACAGGCCTATTACATGTCATATTGTCCTGAGTGTAAAACACCCTACATATAATTATATGAGAATATGAGTATACAATAATCTTTGATGATCCCTCAGAGTCATCTTATCAGTGACTAGGTAGATTATATATAGAATATCTATAAAAGACAAACATAATCAGATAAATGTATTATAGTGAGGTATAATAAATCATGCATGACAATATTAGCATATCTTAGCAGCAAAGCACATTCCTAGCACTCATATCTATATAAGTGCAAAACAGCAGTATCACAGTACAATAGACCAGGAATATAGTGTGAGGTGTATGTGGAATGATAGGGGGCATAACCCAGGTGTAACACCACATGCTTCGGAGTCCATATAGTTCCCCAGCACACAGGCGGAGCATACAGTAAAATGCAAGACTTCCACAGGGTTGCATGCATGCTTGGCATGATTGGGGCCATTGACTGCATCAATGTGGGCATCTGCATGCCACCTGGCACCAAGGGCATGGCATATATCAGTAGGAAAGGGAGCCAGAGCATCAATTGCCAGGTGGTGTGCGATGCCATGAAGCGCATCATCAATGTCTGCACCACACACCTTGGGAGTGCACACAATGCATTTATCTGCCACAGCTCTGCACTGTGCCACAGGTTCGAACATGTGGACATCCCCACAGGCCACCTTGTGGGTGAGTATGACACGGGCCAGGGGCGAGGAGCATGGCAGACCTAGGGATGGGGGAAGGCAGGGTGTGCATGGTGGTGTGGGTGCCAAGGACTGGGCAAGGGGTGCAGAACAGCATAGCATAGAGCTAACAATGTCAAGCTCCACACAGATGACAGCGTGTACCCACTGAGGCCCTGGCTGCTCACCCCCTACAGGCAACTGTCATCCCCAGCAGAGGAACATTACAACAAGGCACACACCAGCACACACGCAACATCATCAAGTGCGTCTTTGACATGCTGAAGTCACAATTCCATTGCCTAGACAGGTTAGGTGGTGTCCTACAATAGAGCCTCTCAAAAGCCTGTGGCCTATTCCTGGCCTGCTGCAAACTGCACAACATGGCCATTGACCGTGGGATAGCTGTCAAGGCTGAGGAGGGCAACAGTAGCGAGAACGATGGTGATAATGGGGCAGAGGAGGGTTGGGCAGACCCCTGACTCATGCAGCTGGCACAAAGCCACCGTAACACAGTCGCACAGGAACACTTTGGTGAACGCAGGTAGGTGGTGTGGCACACATGCATGGGCTACACAGACCAGCACACCACACACATGCAAGGACCTGCACGGTGAGAGGCATGCACAGAATGTGGTGCTAAGCAGGGATAGGGGGATGCAGTGGCACATACCTACACACACCAACACACACTCACACATAGGCAGTGGAACATGGCGTGGATCAGATGCATGTCACCGGTGCACAGGTGAAACCAGCATTAAGCTGCCCTCATCATGCCCACACCACATGTCCCAGCAGCCCAGCATGCACACAGAGGCAGCATGCGGCACAACACGCATGTGTGCCACCACATGTAAGATGCACCCACACCACCGATGTGCACACAGGGCAGCAGCAGCAGACTGCAGGCAGGGCAGCACATACCTCAGGCCAACCGTATGGTTCCATGGCTGCCATGACCATGTGGGCGGCCACACCAGAGCTGATCAGCAGCAGCAGGCTGTGCATTGGCCACAAGGGGTGTGTCCGACACCCCCCCAGGGGTAGATGTGTGGGACCGCAACCGTGTCCTCGTGGGGGTATGAAGCTGGCCAAATCGGCCAGCCCCAGGTGTGCCAGGGATGCCTATAGTCCGAGCCCAGCATCCACTGTGATTGGGTCACCCGACGCCAGGTACGTGGGGTGAACAGCATGCTGCGGGGGATCTCTTGTGCATGACCGCACCCAGTGGCAGTCAGTGATACAATGCCATCCGCAATGGCACCGGCAATGTGATCCATGGCTACAGTCATGGCCTCCTGCATGCATTGAAGCCCCTCCAGGTTCTGCACAACACCCCTGTCCTGCTGCTTGGCTAGCTGGCACACCTCCACTTTCAGTGCACGCACCCCAGTGGTGTCTTTTGCGGTCATTGCATTCCCCCCTCACCTGACCCTCCTACTCAGCACCCACCACCCACAAAGCCCTTACTTCCCCATCAGAGGTCCAGCACCGTAATCCTCTCTGGACCGCACACACGTCTTCACTCTTCAAAGCCGAACCATGGACTGAAGAAACAGGTATGCGGTTCAATAAGAGACAGATAGATAATTTTTTTATTAATTGGTTATGAACCATTAAAACATTAAAAAAGATTAAAATACTTCATATGATATGATATGATTGAAACATTCGAACACCTTAAGGGCATTAACAAGGTGAAAGTCTAACATGTTTCAATATAAGAAAAATAGCAGGACAAGAGGTCACAGCATGAGATTAGAGGGAGGCAGATTAAGGGGTAGTGTGAGGAAGTTCTTTTTCACAGAAAGGGTGGTGGATGCATGGAACGGCCTACCTCAGGAAGTGGTGGATATGGATACTGTGCAGGGCTTCAAACAGGCATGGGATAGGCATAAGGGAGCAATACAGATGAATATGAATAGATTGGCCATTGACAGAGCAAAGGCCGATGGCACATTCATAAGGTAGAAAAAGACATGGGCAGACTGGATGGGCCTTGCGGTCCTTATCTGCCGTCAACTTCTATGTTTCAATGTTTCTATGTTTCAAAAGAAAAAAAGTCTCAATAATCCACATGTATACCTTTCATAGATACAATAATTAAAATGAACATTTCACATATATTTAAGTCAATAATCCTATTAAAGGTTAAAGCACTTTATATTGCATTTTATTCTCAGCTTCTTTTTAAATATTCTATTTATGCTGCAGAAATTTTGATTATACTCATTCTTTCCAAGGAACAGAATAGATTGAGAATAGCCAAAATATACTACCAGCTGCTAGGAATCTGCTAAGGGTTTACACCTCCAAAAGAACCTGGTGTAATAGTCAGCAAGTAGCCCATTCAGTGGATTAAGAACAATCCTCATATAAGACAGGGCCAAAATCCAGGCAACAGGCCAGATAGCCAAAGAACAGAATTACTACATCTGACCCAGTCGGTATCCAGTGAGGATGGCGACTGAATATGAGCAACTGTCAAAATGGCAACTCATATTCAGCACTTTCCTCCTGGGCTACCCTGGAAGGATAGTGGTACTGCACAACCACAAGTATACTGCAGGGCAATGGGGGGGGGGGGAATAGCGAGGGGAAGGGGAAGGACAGGGAAGAGGTTTGGGTGGACTGCTGTACTTGGTGCCACCAAGCTAGCCATGTGGTGTGGTGATGTGGGTGGTTAGCTCAGGTGCAGCAGGTACAGGGTTCGGGACTGGGTGCAGGAAACTTTTGCCGCTGCCTGCGGCTGCAGCACTTAATTTTATGCTGATGAAGGGATATTGCCCCTTCCCCAACATGCACCCCCCTGGAGTTAAGAATCTCTTTTCAGGGGGTGCAGTGGGGTATGGGGGGCACAGCCCCTCCCACCACACACACACACAAACACTTGTTTCCTTGTCTGGATGTTGGGTCGCCTTGGGTCACCCCGAAGTGTACATTGCCGATTTGCTTTCTGGCGATATATACCCACCATGATAGCGATTGCTATTTTGCGATCGCTATTATGATATGGAACCCACCCAATCAGATGCAGAAGATCCTTACCAGAAGAACCACAATGAGCCAACCTGTGCTATTAGTCAGAACTCACTACTAGAGAGAGGTTTATTATGAGCATCCTGAGGCATATGCCATTCTGTGCTCATCCAATTACCCCTCAGGCACTTGTTCCAGACTAGGATGCACCCTGAGATCAATTATAGGATCCTGGAACTAGGTCTGCACTCTCACATGAAGTCATTTCATCCCATGTTTCATTCAAAATTCAGTTTAAGCCAAACCCATTGTTTGAAATCCCCATCTCAATGCCAGAATGACATAAACCACCAACAGAGATGTTGTTTGTCCACAACACCATTAGGGTTCTAAAAGCATTCTCAGGAACAATTAAAGAACCCCTGCAGATGCAAGAAGTAGTTCTCTGTTTGGGTCTCTGGTCAGTTAGCATAATTCTCAACCTCTGTATTGACCTTCGCAGCAATTAGAAAATCAATAAGAACTAAAATTATTATAACCCCTGTATCATATCATATGTACAATAATTTCACACACAATAAGACATAAAACTGAATAACACAGGAAATTATGCATTTACTAGAATATCACATAAAGGTCTTAAAATGTCTTTCAACTGAGTCCCAGATCTATTATTTCAGGCTCCCAAATGTTTCCAGGCTCATTATATTTCTAGTTCAGGGAGTCAGAAGTTTCTATCTTTTCATCAAAAAAGGTTTCAACACCACAGCTCTAATAATTTATGGTCAAGAGCATGCACATTTCATTTCCATCACAGCTGGGTGCCTCAGCACTGATTGCAACAGTCATTAACCATGGGCTGGGCGTAAAGCACTTTTTGCACAATAATGTTAAGCAAGGGAGTCCATAACCTCCATTCAGTTATAATAAATATATATAGATTAACATTTATTCAGGACCCAAACACTGGGTTCATCAACACCAGCTGTCACCCCCCACCGTCATAATAGCTCAGCCGGAGTTCGCCAGCTAAAGGCTGCTGAAGTACCAACTGGCATTGAAATTTAAAAATACAAATAAGGACTGTATTCACAAGGAAATAAAGTAAAAAAAAGCCTTACAGCAACAATAAGTCTGCTATGAGCAGTCAGTGTTGGGTTCATTGTATAGCTTCAGAACTACATTAAGAAGCATTCCCACCAGGCCAAAATGTCCTAGCATTTTTTAAGTGTAAAAATTGAAAGAACAGTTACTGAGGTGCTGTCCTGACATGGCTTGCCTTGTCTAATCCACTTATAGAGTTTCCTTTCATGGGTCTCAGCAGTCCAAGCTTTGAAATGCTGTACAGCTAACAATATACAAGTTAGCCAGCCTGGAAGTGGGTTCCAAGATGATGGCCTGGGTAAAGAATTGGCTGGAGAATAGGACACAGAGGGTAATAGTAAATGGAGTCCACTCTGAAGAAAGGGGGGTTATTAGTGGGGTACCGCAGGGTTCAGTATTAGGACCGGTCCTCTTCAATGTCTTAATAAGTGACATTGCAGAGGGACTGGAAGGAAAAGTATGTCTCTTTGCAGATGACACAAAGATCTGCAACAGAGTTGATGCACAAGGTGGGGTGGAAAGGATGAGAAGGGACTTGGCAAGGTTAGAGGAATGGTCAAATGTATGGCAGCTTAGATTCAATGCTAAGAAGTGCAAGGTAATGCACCTGGGAAACAAAAACCCAGGGGAAGAGTACACAATGGGGGGTGAGATACTAACAACAACAAAAATGGAAAGGGACCTGGGGGTAGTCATATCAGATGACTTAAAGGTGGGCAAGCAATGTGAGAGGGCAGTGAGGAGGGCTGGGGGGATACTGGGATGCATAGGGAGAGGCATCAGCAGTAGAAAACAGGAAGTTGTTATCCCTCTGTACAGACACCTGGTGAGACCCCATCTGGAGTACTGCATGCAGTTCTGGAGACCCAATCTCCGCAAGGACATAGACAGGATGAAAACTGTCCAGAGGAGGGCAACTAACATGGTGCAGGGTCTGCACCAGAAGACATATGAAGAGGGACTAAAGGAGCTTAATATGTATAGCCTCAAGGAAAGGAGGGAGAGGGGGGACATGATAGAAACTTTCAAGTACCTCAAAGGAATCAACAAAGTCCAAGAGGGTAGCAAAAAAGAGGTGTGCAAGAACAAGGGAGCACAATTTGAAGATAGAGGGGGCGCGGCTCAGAGGTAATGTAAGGAAGTATTTTTCACAGAGAGGTTCTGGATGCATGGAACGGCCTTCCGGAGGAGGTTGTGGAGTCAAAAACAGTGGTTGAATTCAAGCATGCATGGGACAGTCATAAGGCAATTCTAGGGGGTAGGGGTAGAAAGAAGTAGGCTGCTGGTTAACTAGGATCTGCAGCTTATCCATTAGGTAGGGAAATGGGCAGACTGGGTGGGCCAAGTGGTCCTTATCTGCCATCAAATTCTGCGTTTCTATGTTTCTATGCTAACAATCATAAGAGAGATATCGGCCATCACCCCACCCCCACCCCCCACGTAGCTGAAAATGGTGAAAAACAGGGATACTCCAACTTATTGCTTATATACTGTGGGCCGGATATTCAAACTGTGCTCAAAATGTGCGCAATAGCAGAAGCAAGCACAAGTCCATTGCGCACATGCGCAATAGACGCGATATTCAAACATGGTGCAAGGCAAATTGAGCAACCAGCCAACGTCTGAATATCGCACAACCTGCGCCATAGTGCAACCAGGAAGGGGAAGCTGAGCAGATATGATGCGCTATAGCGCAACAAGACCAGCCCAGCTGAGCAGTCCAGAGGTGCCATAGCACAAGCAGAGAGCCCCCCAGCAGCAGAGCAATGGAACTGCACAACCAGGGAGGTAGGCAGGGGCCCACCACCCATGCCACAGATGGGCACAGGAACACACTGCAGAACTAACAATGCACCCCCACACCCCAAGCACAGCATAACAGGGAGGGCGGAATATCCACCGCCCATTGGGACAAGCCAACAAAGCACAGCTGGCCATGGTGCCCAACACACCCACTGGCAAGCTGAGACTGCCACACAAGGGGCGGACAACCCCAGTGCACATCAGCCCCCTGTGCACAGCACACCCTGCACTGTGACCCCAAGACACCACCCATGAGCAGTGACTGTCACTGCAGGAATCCCCATGCATCCCCCGTCACACTGCAACCTCGTGTACCACAGAACCATACAAGCCAGACCACCAGGAGCACCCAGCAGTGGGTGGCAGCACCCGACAAGACCGACTGAAAGCCACTCCCACACCAGAGACCTCCCACGCACACACACATATCCAGGACAATACCACCCCAGATGCCATGCACACCACTGCAACTGAGCACCTATAGCCAGCTGCAAATCAGAGACCACCACAGTAGTCATAACAAAATATAGATTTATCTAATTAACATGAACAATAACAATATGAACAGACAGAACTATATACAATACAAGGGAGGGGGTACGGGTACAAGGTAGGGGTGGGTAAGGGGCAGGGGTGAACAACTGGGAGAGGGAAGGCAGGGTGTGAGGGATGGGTAAAGGGGGGAGGTGATGGGCAGCTACTGCCCGCCAGCCTACTCTCCTTCAGCCTGGTGCTGGTCCCGGGGCCTCCTCCTGTGCCTGATGCCACGGCACTGCAGGTCCCTCAGGATGTCGAGGGACTCCATGGACACTTCAAGGAGCTGGTGGACTGCCCGCTCGAGTCTCTGCAGGATCCAGACACCTAGGACAAGGGATCAGAATCAATGGCTGTGCCTGTCCATATCCCTGAAGCCCACCCAACATGCATGGCATACAGCCAAGTGCCCCGCTCTTGTGATGGAGTGCACCCACCCACAGTGACCGTGCACAAGACATGCCCAACCAGGCAGCAACAGCCATGTGTGCCACTGCACACACACACCACCCATGTGCAGCAGAGCACAACCAAGGCTGTATAGTGACGTGGCTACACGGTGGGAAGGCAGTGCCACAGCCATGTGCCCAGTGCATACATGGACCACCATTGATGCACTCCCAGACATGCAGTGCCACTGGACAGTGCTGACTGTCACATGTCACGTGCATGGCAGTGTTGTCCATGGATGGTGGCCATGCCCTGCCCCCCCCTCACAGCATGCAATAGCATTCATGATGTCATGACACTCACCCTCATCATACTGCTGCTGCTGCTGCTGCTGCTGTTGCTGCTGCTTCCATGGCTCGTCACCAGCACCACCAACACCACGTACAGCCACCGCTGCCACCCCTCGCTGCGCCTCAGCCTGGGCCCTCCTCCGCTCTGCCACGCCTGTGGGAAACAAAAGATGAGAAACACATCAGTGAAATCCCAAAGCAGAAATCCCCCCTGCCCCAATGAGTGTGCCTGCCCACCCAGCCAGACCCATACATCACATATCCTGTAAACACCGCCACAGCCAGCCATAGACCAACCCTCCCCCATGTGCTGGTCACAATACACAGTGTTACCCATATGGGCAATACAGGTGCATAGACAGCTCACCCACCTGGCTGAGGCACCACGCCCCTCCTGGCATGTGAACGAAGTCATGCCAGTAGTGCTTGCTCCCTTCTCCGTAGGTCACCATACCAGTGCCTGCACTGCTCTGCCGAGCGCCGCCAGCCAGTGGCCTCCTCCAGGGCAGTGGCCACCGGCTGCCACACATGTGTCCGTGCCATGTTCAGGGGTTCATCCCCAAACAGTGGGCCATGGTGAGGCTCCACTATGGCCACTAGGTTGGCTAGTTCCACCACAGTCCATTGTGGGTCTCTCCTGTGTGCCATCCCTGCATGTATATAGTAGGCAATATGGCGCTCTGCAGCGCGGCAACCCGACGTGGAAATGTTGCGCAATACAACTCTGTTAGTCCCTATCATGCTGTTCGTATAGCGCCGCCAGTCCCTATCGCGGTGTTACCAAACAGCGCAATAGAGCTGCAGACATGCCATATGTACAGCGCCAAGGGGGCAAAGGTCGGGCACAGGGTCATGGGTCTCTGGCGCAAGGCCACGCACAGCACCATCGGACATCTACACATCCCGGGCTAATTGGTCGCCTGTATTGCCATTGCCAGTGGACTATTGCTGAGTTGTGCCGCGCCATGTGGTGACCGTCGGCTGTAGCGCCACTGGCACAATGGTGGCCGTGTCCTGAATTGCCTATCGGCGCACAGCACATCAGCAGTGCGGCAGACACCTGCGTAAGCTACCTGGGCATGCGCAGTGCGGTGTACTACGCAGTCACAGAACTGAGCCATTGGCTCAGCCGGTTCAACCGTATTGCTCAAAGCGCAACAGCGCGATATTCAGCCGTCATATGCAAATCATCCAATCAGCCATTCAATGTTGCAGCGGCGCAATTTGCATCTCATTAAAGTTGCTCCAGTCCTAATTTGCATGCATTGCGCTATAAAGCTGCGACACTGTTCTGCAGTGGCCATATTCGGTTACTGCAGTTGATAGGTGAGTTGCATGCATTGTTCTGTTCTGGACCATGGCCCCAGAGAACTGCTGTGTACTGCACAGTCACAGGTGACCACTCTCACCCATACAGGCTGTGAAATGACTGAGCGAGGACTGGGTGAGGAGGATGATGGTGGGCGGAAGAGGAGGCCCAACTTTACGAAGGCGGAGACAGAGGCACTGTTTGAGGCCTACCTGGCTGAGGAGCCACTTCTCAGTGGATGGCGGGGCACCCTTTAGGCCCGTGCTGCTGCATGGGAGGGAGTGGCACATGCCATCAACCTGCATGGCAGCCACCAGCGCTCTGTGCAGTAGTGTAAAAAGAAGATGGGGACCGACAGGAGGAGGGTGAAGGAAAAGGTTGCAGCCATCAGGGTGGCACGTGCTGCAACAGGTGGTGGACAGCCGGAGGTGATGCAGCTGACCCCGGCGGAGGACATGCTCGCTGCAAGCATGCAGTGCAGCGCCATTGAGGGTGTTCCTGGAGGTGGCTTCCAGACAGGTGGTAGCCCATCACTGCATGGTATGTCATGGTGGGAGGGGAAGGTGGTTCACATGCACTAACGTGTCCTTCCTTTCTGTTACAGATCCTGTGCGTCTGCAGGGGTCAGCAGTGGAGGGCCTGTCCACTGCAGACAGCCACCCGGAGTTGGAGGAGGGACCATCCACCTCCGCAGATTGCCGGCGTGCACTGCGGCAGTGTGCACGCCCAGCTACCTTCACTGATGTTGAGACAGGTGTGGGGAGTGCCCTTCCTGTGTCCCAGCGGTCTGGCATGCAAGCATGCCAGCATGCTGCGGCTGTGGCTGTGGCACAGACCTGCACCATCGATGATGCACCGACCACTATGGGCATTGAAATGTGTGTGTCACAGAAAGGACACACAGCAGGCCAGCTCACGCCCATGGATCTAGCTGCTTCCGACGTGTGTGCCAGCATGTCAGCACAGTCCCAGGCTGTGCCTGTCAGCACCGGTGGGGCAGCACCGGTGGCTGTGCAGGTCACTGGCACTGTTGCGGCCACAGCAGTGGAACCACTGATCCCGTGGGCACAGCAGGTGGAGGGGCAGCAGCAGCAGTCACCCACCGGGACTGGGGGTACAGGGCTCAGCGGTGATGTAGGTGCACCGCCTGTGGACATGCCCATATCTGGTCCTGGTGAGCAGTGCCCACCCTCAAGGGGTGCTGTACATCAGGCCCTTCCAGACCCTGAGGGACAGTTTGCCGATGTGGCAGATGACCTCTTTGATGAGCACACCCGC
The DNA here is from genome assembly GCA_016271365.2 of Neoceratodus forsteri. Classification (NCBI taxonomy): domain Eukaryota; kingdom Metazoa; phylum Chordata; order Ceratodontiformes; family Ceratodontidae; genus Neoceratodus; species Neoceratodus forsteri. The sequence continues at coordinate 63,828,875 of CM057453.1, forward strand.
CTGCTGCAGGCATCAGTACAGCAGCAGATGCGGGTTGCAACATCCATGGAGGCACTGTGTGGGGCCCTAGAGTGGTTCGAGGAGTGACACAGCAGGGACACTGAGAGGATCCTGTCCCAGATTGACCATATGCAGGTGGATGTGACCAGCGCCATCGACAGGCTGACACAGGCAGTGGTCGGTGTCGTGGCCACATTAGGCACAGTCAGGTGCCCCTGTGCCGCTCACACCGTGCAGTACGCTATCCACTCCCCGTTCCCGGTGTCATGCAACACCCACCCTGTCGACGCCAGGTTCAGCTGTGGGCATCCCGAGCACCCCTGGTGCAGGTATGTTCAGTATGCTGCAGACCGCTGTGCGGACAAGGTCACGTTCGCGCAGTGGGACTCCTGGTGGTCCATCGGTGCCACCCCATGTGGCCCATGCTCAGCCTGCCAGTGCTGCTGGGTCTCGGCGGGGCCGCCCACACATCCGAGGTGGCCGTGGCACTGTGCCGCATGACTGAGCTGTCTCCCAGTGCGGGCCTGTCTGGTGCTGCCCTGTGTGCAATGTGTGTTCTGGTGGGCAGTGCACCAGTGGGTGCCCTGCCCTACACGCCCACACACGGACCACCTGCACACCCTCCCGACTGCTGTCCACAGGTGTGTGTGCATGATGATGCCTGCATTGCGCTGTACACCAAAGTGCAAGGGTGCCCAGCATCTGACACACATACATGGACAGTACAGGTGGTGGTGGTGGCCTGTGGACATGTGTGTATTTAATGTCTGTTCCTGCTCTGTTGTGCACCTGACCCCTGTGCACTTTGTGCCTGGTGTGTGTGTGTGTGTGTGTGTCTGTCCATGTGGCATGTTACTGTTCACCCCTCCCTGGTTGTCTGTGTGTGCTTCTGTGCCCTGCCACTTCCCTCGCTGTCATGCACCCCTGGTGTGTTTCTCTGTGTGTATGTGGGTTGTGCCCTAGCCACTGTTGGTTGCACATGGCCCCATGACTTACCTGTGTTGGGTGAAGTGCTCCTCTGTGATGGTGTCCCGGTGCAGCTGGGCCAGCCGGATCAGTCGGGGGTCACGCCGTCCAAGGGGGGGCTGCTCATCCCCATCATCACAGGCGTCACCAGTGTCCCCATCGCTGTCCCCCTCCTCGACCTGTACGGCTATCTCACAGTCTTTGGCCATGTTGTGCAGGATACAACAGGCCAGGAATATCCCACAAGCCTTTGAGGGGCTGTACTGTAGGGCACCGCCGGAGGTGTCTAGGCATCAGAAGCGTGCCTTCAGCATCCCAAACACCCGTTCAATGATGTTGCGTGTGGCGGCGTGTGCCTCATTGAAGTGTTGCTGCAATGGGGTCATGGGCCGCCGCTAGGGTGTGAGCAGCCAGGGACGGAGTGGGTATCCACTGTCACCTGTGTGGAGATAGTGGAGGTTAGTATCATGTTCAGGCTCATATTGCCCCAACCCTGTGTGCCACTCCCATGGCACCTGTGGCTAACCCACCCTTGCCCCCAATTTGCCAATCCTACATGCATACTCACCCACTAGATGTCCTGTGGGGATGTCCCCACTCTCAAATCGATGGCACAGTGCTGATTGGTACCATATGAATGAATCGTGTGCTCTGCCAGGGTGCGTGGCACAGACATTGATGATGCACCCACTGGCATCACATACCACCTGGCAGTTGACACTGGAAAACCCCTTCTGATTATGATAGGCAGCCTCATTGGGGCCAGGTGGCGTGCGAATGGCCACATGGGTGCAGTCAATTGCCCCTAGCACGCCAGGCATACGTGCTACCCTGTGGAACTCCTGTATGTTTGCTGTACGCTCTGCCGTGGTGCTGGGGAAATGGATGTACTCCGCAGCATGTGGCAGCAGTGCACTAAGGAATTGAATGAGGATGCGTGATGTGGCTGACTGTGTTATACCTGTGGTGTCCCCTGTTGGCCTCTGGAAGGTACCCGTGGCAAGCAAGCACATGCAGGCTGTTACCTTTGTCCCCACTGATGGAGCGTGACTCTGTCGTGAGGGTGCCTGCATCACATCACTGCACAGCTCACAGAGCCGCCTCAGTATTGCCCTGTTCAGGCAGTACCGGCCCGCAATCTCTACATCTGAATACAGCTCAAAGCTGATGCGGGCACAGTACTGCCTGTTGGGGGCGTACCGTCAACGGGCCCTTCCACGGCCACGTCCCCCTGCAGCATGCCTTCTCACCCCCCTCATTACAGCTTCCATGTGGAAGCTGGCACTGTCCATCTCCCTGGCTTGTGTTCCCCCCCTGGCTGTTTTTGATCTGTTATCCCGCTGTCCTGACTGCTACCTCCACTGCAGCAGTTACACCTACTGGCCTCTGCACTCTGTGGCCCCACACCTTCCCTTGCCCCTCTTCTGTCCTGTGCACTCCCTGGCCTGCACTGTTTCCTGCTCTGGCCTGCTCTGTCTCCCTGCCTCATGTGACTTCCCTGTTGCGTTCTTGCGCCTCTTCCTTGAGCCTTTTTATTTTGGCTCATTTCCGACGTGGCACAACTTCTGCCTGATCCACTGTTGCACATTGCGCAAGCCTTTGAATATCGCATTGCGCACTTTATGCATGGTTCCACCCCCTTCGGTTGCACATACCTTCATTAGCATTGCGCTGTTGCTCAGCATGTTTTCTGTGGCGCAACTGCCTCCTGCTGAATATCGCACAATGGCACAATTTCGGACTTGCACTGACGCAACCCTATTGTGCATGGCGCAACCCTTTTGAATATCCCACCTTGTGTGTATATATATATATATATATATATATATATCAACTAAATTAGAGTATACCTCGGGGGGGGACAAATACCTCAGTCCAGTTGTAACCAAAGTTCAGGACTGCATTCAAGAAGCAAAAGTGGTAGGTATAGCAGGTCAGTATACCGTCGTTACCACGACACTGTGCGACTGGAGTTGGCAATCATTAGTAGTGGGTGTGGGGGGGTGCAGCCCCCCCTGGATTGACACAGGGTCAGAGTTAGTCCGTTTCCCGGTTGGTACTGGGACGTGGCACCCTCGCGACTGTCAGTGGCAGTGTGTCACTGTAAAGGCTGTTGGTGAACTTTCTGTTGTTGTGGCATAGTGGAACCCAACAGGTCCAACTCCCCTTTCCTGTTTATGGGAGTTTATTAGTTTCTGAGACCTTTTAAGAGTCATTCAACCCTTTCAAGGGGATGGTTCTCCTAAATTTTAGTGGCTGGGTTCAGAACTTTTCAAACCTACGTATGAAGTTTTATCTTGTTCTAACTCAAAAACTTGGAGTCCCTTTTTTCATTCTCCAGGTCATACAAATCCATTTTGGAAAGATAAAAAGGACAGTGCTCCACTGGCAATGTTAGCATACCTGCTCAAGACAGTAAAAATGCCTTCATGCACTTTTAGTGCTATCGACACTCTTCTTTAAAAAAATTGTCCACTTCAGGGACGACTCAATTTTTCCACTCTACAGAATACACTCCCATTTTGTTGAAACCCTCTTGAGCCAGATTCCCAAAACTTGCCAGCTTTTGCAGGAAAAATTCCACCTTAAAATTCAAAAAGGAAAGACTGGGCCAAAAAACACTTAGCCATTGCCTAACACGACCATTTGACAATAAGCTCAGTTCTTTGCACACTGTATATACTGTACTTCACAACAAAAAGATCATTTTTGCAAATCAAGGGCAAAAACAACATAAGTTTCATTCAGCAAGTGTTAAACTGAGTGAGAAGTAAAAGATTTTAAACGAAAGCATTCAAACACCAAAACATCATGGAACAAAGCACAAGGTGGATGGGAGCGAAGCAGCACTGTAGCCATCTTGCTGCTCCGCCCCTCATTACTCTACACCAGCCCTGAGCGTGGTTCAATGTATTTCAATAGTGTTTTGAACTTAGTGGCATAACTTGGCCATTTTTCAATATTTTTGCCCCAAATTTTCAACATGCCTTTTTTGGGAACCCACTGCATGAACAATTGCCCTGTCATTAGACAGATCTGTCCCAAAAGGTAATTTTGTAGTCCTTGCATGAAATCCCCTTTCAGGCAGGAGTTGAACATTTTCTCTGCCCTTGTTCATGAAGTGGGGTCATAAGAAGGCTATGTTGAAAATTTGGTGTAAAAATATTAAAAAACAACAAAGTTATGAGCCTACATTGAATTCTGCAAACACACGCTCATAACTTTGGTAATTTTTCAATATTTTGACCCCAAATTTACAACATAGCCATTTCTTTACAGCACCTCATGAATGTGACAGCTGTCATTTTTCAACTCTGGCCCAAAATGTGTTTTTGCATCCCAAAAGTTGATTTCACAGCCCCTGCGTGAAATCACCTTTTAGACAGGAATTAAACATTTGCTCTGCCCTTCTTCATGAGACAGGGTCATAACAAGACTATGCTGAAAATTTGATGTACAAATATTACAAAACAACACATTCACGGGCCTACATTATATTTTGCTAACACAGGCTCATAACTGTGGTAATATTCAATATTTTAACCCCAAATTCCACCCGTGCAGCCCCGTCGGCTCTGGCAAAAGTTTATTTTTTTTTAGGTGTTCCTTGTGGAAGTTTTCTTTTTTCTTGGTGTCTTCCATTCTTCATCTGTCTCAGTTTTCCCTGATTTTATGTTTGTTTATGTTGTGGGCTGCTGGTTTTGTTAGGTGGCCTTGACTGAGAATTAATGTTTACCGACGATTTTTAGCATTCATTCTTATCTGATATGGAGGATTGTACCTCCAAACTGGAGAGCACATGTTGATCTGATATTCATTTTTTCTATCTTTGAGCTCTTCTATTATAGGAAGTACTTATTCAAGGCCTTTTTAATTTAATCAAACAGTTTTGCTTTGACTGTTGGCTTTTCTGGGTTGTTACTGATAACACACACCCTTTTTTCTTTCTTTCTCTCCTTCATAATCAACATAGAAGGCAGCAACACCCTTGGCTAACCAAAATCTGAAATAAAAAAGATGGAAAGCTCATTTCCAGCTTAAAAATTGTAAATTGTATTATCAACGTAGCACCTCTCACACAAAAACATCTATGTTTCACGTCGCCCTTGACACTTTACATTAGCCATTAAGGCATTGGAAAGTTAAGGACTAAATCGAAGGGCCCCACCTTATTGTTGGTGATTTAGCCTAGTCACATTGGAATTCAAGTCTGAAACTACTCCTTGCTCCTTCCCTATTTACTTTTATGATGTTTCTCTTATGTATTTTGGGTCTATGGTGGACATTCTCTGTCCTTTTTTGGTCTTTGTGATATGACCTTCCTGTCTTTGGTTAGTGGTGAACCCAGGGACATCTGGTTAGTCCAGATTTTTTCCTCTGCAACATTGATGGATTTTTTTCCACTGCCCAAGAGCCTGCTATTAGACCAGGCTCCCTCCCTTGGAAGTTTGTTACTGTGTTACTTAGTTTGTTGGGTTTTCTGATTGACTAGTTTTCTGCCCAGTTGGTGGATGTTATGGTCGTTGTTCTTTCTTTACTATATATTTTCCATGACCAGGCAGGTTTGAAATTCTTACTCAGGTTTATCTTTTTACATTTCTTTTTGGGGCACATCCTGATATTTTGTTTTTCATGGCCCCTTTTTTGTGACCTGGCACAATACTTGTGGGTTTGTTTATGGACTGCTCTTGTTTTTGTGTTTTTTTCTTTGGTTTTGCTGGGTTTTTGACCATTCAATATATGTCTTTTCTATTTTGTATTAATCAAACAACTTGGTTATGTTCTTTTGAAAGGCATAACCTTAATATATTATTGTGAAAACCAAAAAGTCTATAACTGGTAATGCTCTTTGTCCTGTAAATGAACCTAAAGGTGACATGAGGCTGGAGCAGCAGCTAGCAAAGATACCCTGAGTTAGGAAACTGTGACTGTGGATGGCCACCGGCTAAACTTTACTTTCGTGCAAATTCTAAACAGAATAAAATGCACGGTGGATTAGGCAAATGAGCAACAAAAAAAGAAAACGGCCATAAGAAGGACTTTGCCATTGAGAAGGACTTTGTAAAATAAGGTAAAAAGTCTGCTTCTAAACAGACACTAAAACCACACTGTTTGTAGAGAAAAGGGCATCATAGCACTGCATAGAAAGAAAATAAAACAACAGATGGTCGATTATTATGGTGTTTGTGCCATGATTCTTGGGTGCTGATAGAAACTTCTGCTTTGCAGAAACACTCCCCTCTTAATGTATTATTGTTTGAATGTATGTTGAGGGTGCAGCTGTATGGTATCTTTTTTGTGTTTTGCTTTTCATATTGTTATTTGTACCTACATTATAGGGCATTAGACATTTTTGAACCATTTTCCTTCAAAAACATTTATCATGGTTATACCTTTCATTGGTTTTAGCAGATATCTCTTCATTTTACAGGTCCAGGTCCAGGTTCATTTTAGGAGGCAGATCTTGGAGCATTCTTTGTTTTTCTCTTTCATCTTGGTTTGTGGGATTATCAGGTTTTCCATAATGTGTTTTTTTTCCTTTATTTTTATTATGGCCTCTTTTACTAAGTTTCTTTCTTATAATGTAAATGGAGTTCACAACCCCATCAAAAGATATTGCCTCCTTCAATATTTTAAGCAACAAGCTGATCTTAATTTTTTTGCAGGAAACCCATTTAACTTCTAAGGAACATACTAAATTTTTGAAATTTGGTTTTGATCATGCTTTCTTTTCCTCTCTCAAGTTGGGCCACAGAAGAGGAGTTTTGCTTTTATGTCACCGCAGTCTCCCATTTGTTCCCCAGGCTTCCCTTAGCAATAAGACAGGCTGCTACGTTATTGTTATAGGTCATTTCTATGGTCACCCCCTAACATTAGCTAATACTTATTTCCCTCCTGGGAGGGAGCGTCATTTTTTTTCTTTTTTTTTTCATCATTGTTGGATCAGAGCTAGATTCTGTGAGGAGGGGATTTTAATCTTGCTCTGTTTCCTGAATGGGATGCTTCATATTCCAAACCTTTCTGTTTGTCAATGGCTAACAAATATTTCAATAAGACTATTCGATCCTTAGGTATAGTAAATGTCTGGCATTTTTGTCACCCAAAATGTAGGGAATATACTTATTACTCGTCCAGACACAGTAGTTTCACTAGACTTGATTATTTATTCATTACTTTGGAACATGTTGATAGGATACAAGATGTGGAACCTGGCCCCTTGCATTTATCAGATCATGCAGCTATTTTTTTTTCAAATTCTATTTTTTCCTACCCTCCTTTGACCCAACCGAACTCTCTCTGGTGACTGCCCAGTCCTCGGACTCTACCTACCTTGCGTGACCTGACTCATCTCCTCTCCCCCCGGCACTGGACATCCTCTGGGTCTACCCTCTTGGGAAGGGTCACCCCCACCCAGGGCACTCTTTCTTATAGGGTTGAGCACCAGGCCTAGGATGAGAAGGACCAAGGAGAGAGCCACGCCCAACTTCTGGGAGTGTGGTCCTTGGGTGGGAGGCACCATCACCTATCATTGGGAGGAGGGGGCATTTACTTAGGTAGTTCCACTGTGGAGCCTGGCTGTCAAAGCAAGGCAATGAACTGCTGCAGCTCCACCCCCAGGCATATGCCACAATGTTACTTTTAGCTACCCCCAGCCACCGCCAGAGGTCGCTCCTTGAGCGATCATTCTCCCTGTCCCTCCCCAGGAAGAGAGAGCAGTCCTCTGGATGCTCTATCTCTTCCCTCCCCTGCTGACCCCAGTGCCCCAGGCTCATTCCTGAACCAGGGTTGCCAGCATGGTGCGAGGTGTAGCATCCAGGGCCTCAACCCTCAGTGCCACAGGGCTGGCCTGATCATGCCCCTATGCTCGCTCCTTTTTCTTTGTGAAGTCCTTTGTGTTGCACTTTCTGGTGGTTACACCCGGGTCTTCTTAGGGATCAGACCCTTTTGAATAAATTAATAGATCCGATTCCTCAGTTCCTACAAGTAAATGATGATGGGGAGCTTACTCCAAGTATACTTTTGGACACCCTAAAGTCATTTCTTGGGAGTACAATAATAGCTCACGCATCCGCTTTACATCAGAAGTGAGAACGTAAACTGTTAGAGTTACATAGTACACTTCGCTCTTATCAGATGCACTGGATTCAGGGAGACAAAGCCATTCGGCCACTAATTTTAGAAACAGAAGCTCAACTACAGAAGTTAAACAGGCATTGTGCTATCTTCATGAGAGATCAACTGAAGGTGGGCCTCATGGCACCCTTCATTTACCCCAGTGTTTTCGAGCTCATTGATAGCTGCCACTATTCCTAAATTCCTTCACCCTTCCACAGGGCTTTGTACATTTAAAGGCAGTGAAATTGCATCTATGTTTATATCTTACTACTCATTCTTGTATACTCTGGACACTCAGTCCCCTCTTATACAACAAATACAATCTCTTTTGTTTCTGGCATATCTTCTGACACTCACCTCTGAACAACTACAGTTTTCATCTTCACGAATTTCGGCTTTGGAACTGTCTCTCCTAGCATTCAATTGGCCAAAAGGGGGAAATGGCCAGGCATGGATGGTTATCCATCTGAGTTTTATAAATCCTTCCCATTTAGCGGCTTTTTTAAGCCCTCTTTTATTGTGATTATTTTATTTCCTTCAGGAAGGGGAAGGGAATTTTCCACCAACCTCTTGGCGATATGCTGTTACTGAAACCTGGCAAGGATCACTTGTCTCCAGCTTCTTATTGCCCCATTTCTATTTTATGTTTTGACTCCAGATTGTCAGCATTGTCTTCTTATAACCCTATCTCATGAACCCCACAGGTGAAAATTTTCAAATCTGTGCCAAAATGCCATTCCGCATCACAGGTGTGAAAACATGTTTCAGACAGGATGTGAAAAATGACAGCTGTACTACTGATGAAGTGGTGTGAAAAAAAGGCTATGTTGAAAATTTGGACTGAAAATATTGAAACTTACCAAAGTGCGTGCATAGAAAAGTTTCAATGAATGCACATAACACATCCATTTTTAGTATTTTTTCTTCACCAAATTTTTGGCATGGCCTTTTTGGGACCCCACCTCATGAACATTCATGATGAAATTTCATTATTCAGTCCCGAAAGGTGATTTCATGCAGCGACTGCAAAATCACCTTCTGGGCCCAGTTAACAAAATCACAATGGCAGCGTTCATGAGGTGGGGTCCAAAAAAGGCAATGTTGAAAATCTGGTGAAAAAATTTAAAAAAATGACAAAGTATGGACATAAGTTCAAAACGCCATTGAAATACATTATACGCCACTTACCTTGATTCCTCAGTTCATTGTTCGGCTTTGAAGAGTGAAGACATGTCCCAGTCAACAGAAGATGACAGCCTATGACCTCCAGTGGTAAGTACAGAGTAAGGGGTGGGGTGATCAGTGGGAGGGTAGGGATGAGGAGAGGCTGTGGGGACAACGAGGGACCGTTTCCTTTTTTTCAGACTACAAAAATAAAAATACACTGGGGGACTGTTTTCTTTTTAGAGGGTCTACATAAAGAAATATTATGGAACACTGGGGTGGGCTTCCCACTGTCACACACTGCTGGGGTGCACTAAATGCTGACATGGGGATTGGGCCCCCCCGATGTCAGCTAATTAATAAAAGGGAGCATCCGACACTGGAGCTGGGCATCCTAGTGTTGTATTATACAAATGATTTACTTATTCATTGAAAAGTTTCATCAGGAAAGGCATACTTAGCAACATTTCTCATTTCCAGGTGTGCCCTGGGGGAGTGGGGAATGAGAGTACATTTTTCACTATATAGTTTAGTTTGTCTACTGGCATCTCCTTTTGCTTTTTTAAACTTGCCGGAAATTGACAAATGAATTCTCCTGAGCTGGAGAAAAGCAACTGAACACAAAACATGATAGTCTGCTGAGCCACTAATAAATAAAATAAATAATTAATCAAATACACAACTGAGAAGGATTTGGAGGTCCAGTGTGTTTCAATGTCTGCCTGACAAACCAAAGGCGGATAACATGACATTCCTGTTAGCACACTGAGCTAAGGAAAGGTAGTCAATCAACAAATAAACTACTTTAAGTTGTAAAAAAATTATATGGTCTTAACATATTAGTTTGCCTGCATGTTTTACCTTAACTTTGGCATGGAAAGTAAAAACAACAGAACTGCAGCAGTATGTGCTCACACAGCATACTATTTGTGTCCATATAAGCAGCAGCGAAGAAGGCATGATATACTGCAATGCTTTCAAACCCTAAATAACAGTGTTACTAAATAGTATGTAAAACTCCTTTTCAAAATAAAGCCTGAGAGAGGTCCCGCATTCTTACAGAATCTGCCTGACATACCGGTAGTCAGGCAGAGGAAGAACAATAAATGAAATGCAATGACCTTTAGCAAGAACCCATAGGGAGTAGAACATGAAACTTCTCTTGTTTCTTTAAATAAGCGCAATTTGCAGCCCCATCTTGTGTCTTGGTTCTTGGTTCTGAGAAATTGGGACCAAGATGATACTAACCAGCACAGAGCAGACAACATTTAAAATGAATTAAAGTAGTTACAATTCTAAATCCAACACAAATGACTGCACAAACAACTATCAATTGACAAGTTGTGGCTTTTGTTTTGCTTCCTGGCTCCCAGAAGCGGAACCCAGATGACATTAACCGGTACAAAGGAAATTTTTTATTAAATTAAATAAAACAAAAGTAGCTACAATTTTAAATCCACGACAAATGACAGACTGACAATGGAATTCTTCGATTGTAAGGATTGCAGTAGTTTGGAAAACTCCTGTGGAAAAACAAAACCAATAAAATGTTAAAACTACTGTAGGGCAGAGTCTTAAACAAAATAAGAAACAAACAATTAAGCAATAATGCCCAACAGGGTGTGTGTCGTGCTGGGATAACATCATGCCTCAGTTGGTTGGGCACGATGCCACAGGCCAAGTGCGTCCAATAACTGAGGCGTGACGTTATCCCAAGCGATCACACACCTGGAGAACGTATTACTATTCTCACAATGGTTCGTTGTAATACAGAATAAAAAAAATCATTTTAAAGATGTTTTTGTGTGGAAAAATATTTTTCTTTTTTAAGAGAAGATGAAACAATCAAGGAGATGCTCAAGCAAATGATCATCACAGTGAGGCTGAGACTAGACCTGTGATGTTGTGCTGGGATAACATCACGGGTCCTGCCCAAGACTGACCAATCAGAGTCCAGGATTTTTTCTTGCCATTGTATAGTGGGGCTTATTTGTTTCTTATTTTGTTTAAGACCCTGTCCTACAGTAGTTTTAAAGTTTTATTGGTTTTGCGTTTCCACAGGAGTTCTCCGATCTGCCGAGATCCTTACAACTGTTGAGCCCCATTGTCAGTGTATCATTTGTGGTGGATTTAAAATTGTAACTACCTTTATTTTATTTAATTAAAAAAAATGTTCTTCTGTACCAGTTTAGTGTCATCTCAGTTCTGCTTCTGGGAGCCAAGACCCAAAACGAGAGCCACAACTTGTCAGTTGACAGTTGTCTGTGTGGTCATTAGTGTTGGATTTAGAATTGTAACTACTTTAATTCATTCTAAATGTTATCTCTTCTGTGTTGGTTAGTATCGTCTCGGTCCCACTTTCTGAGAACCAAAACACAAGATGGGGCTGCAAGTTGCGCTTCTTTAAGGAAACAAGAGAGTTTTAATTAAGGCAAATAAAGAAATAATTATGGGACTCCTGGGTGGGGATTGCCACTAGACACCAGGGAAAGATATGGGAGGTTGGGGAGGTACCACCACACACATCAGGTATATGGGACACTGATCAGCAGCTGAGGGGTGCCACTAGACACCAGGGAAAAGGGTAGCTCACTCCTCTCACTGCAGCTGGCAGCACGCCTTCAGCTGAGCTGTGGCTGCAGAAGTAAAAAAATTCCCACTGTTCTCATACAGAGAATGTGGTGGAAGGCTCCTCTTGCTAAGCTGGGCACCCGGGATTTCAGGTGCCCAGAAAAAAGTATTTCTGTGGCTAATTGTGAAAAATAAATACCAGAATGTAGCTAAATGGGGTCTGTTTAGCTAGGTTTTGGTGTTTGTTTGGTAAAATGACAAAATGCTTATTTATGTATTTTCCATGCTTTTTAGTTGGTAAAAAAAAACAAGATGGTGGCTTGCAAAAAAGGAATTTTTTCTCACGAAAAAGGATTTCTTCCCCGCAAAAAAGGAACTGATCTCACGAGAATGAATCCTTTTTCACAAGATCAAATCCTTTGTCGAACTTTTTATCTCTATCCTGAAAAATGAACATCCCTTAGGAAATAATAGGAACTAAAAAACTGAATAACTCTGCAACAGGTTAATATTTTTACACCAAACAAACATTGGCAGTTCTGTTACCCAAGTTCTTTCTACCATAAAAAAAAAATCACACCAAAATTTCACACCGTCTGGGCGCAAGCCAATGAGGAAAGAATTGCAAAAAGTGGTGACTTCACTTTTTACACTATCCGCATCTCAGAATCTGCAAATCCAACCAGAACAAAACTTGCCACATCAAGAGATCTATCCCACAGGGCAGCAAATGCCAAATTTCTTGCAAATCTATTCAATGGTTGCAAAAATATTGAAGTACAAAATTTGAGGTTTAACATTAAACAGGCTACTCAACCCTAACTATAGGAGCATTACCGTGCCCCTATAATATATATGTAACCCTTCCCCCATTGTGGGGCTTACCTGTGAGCCTGGAAAAGGCTGTGTTTTCCCTGGGGTTTTGGTCCATCCCCATCTTTTTCTTCTTTGGTTCCGGTTTTCCTGGTTTGGCCCCTGTGCCTTTGTCCTCTCCTGCCAGCCCTGCATTGATTTTGGCAGAAGCAGGGCGGAGCAAGCACAGAAACTGCCACCATAAGTTTGCACTTCAGTGCAGGTCAACCTCCGCAATGCGCATAAAGGCGCGTATTCATTTGACCACTTCAGCGGCCATTCTGGCTCTCTCTCCCCAGTGGTCTCAGTTCCAGGGTTGAGGAAAACAGAGACCGGCACCATTAGCTAGATGGGGAGGCAGAAGGAGAAGAAGCAAAGGCACTTTTGTGAGCGCCAATCGCTTGAGGATACAGGAGCCACCTCATGAAGTAATGGGAGTCCTGTTCAGCACCTAGGGGAAAGATTTGGTGCTAACGATAGTCAGAGGGATTAAATAAAATGTTAAAGTGTGGCCAGGTGTGCAAGAGAAAAGGGAATACTATAGTTCAGTGGGGGATTAGAGATATCAAAATGCATACTGTGGTTGCAGCAAAGGAATGAAGTTGAGGTACACATGATCGGCAATGGGGTTTTATATGTGACTGCCTAGGGGTTACCCAGTGACTGGGAAAGGGCTGAATAAAAATAGTAAAAGATGCAGTCATTTATCCAGGCATAGGGGTGGCTACCAAATTCTGGGGCTAATGTAAAATAAAGGTAAAAGGTTTGGCTGCATAAGGTTTAAAACATCAGACCGCTATGAATTTCAGTGGGACTGTTTACTCCAGCCACCATGATAGCAACCATGTGTCACCATCCATCCAACCACCAAGTCAGGATTATCAGAGAGAATTATGGGGCTTGTGAACAGACTCCTGGGGGAAAAGACTGGAGAAAATCTAGGTGCCTTTTTCTGCACCAATGAAGCATCGTGGGAGCCGTATACATATTAATTTTTCTTAGGGACAGTGGCTCCAGCCAATGGGGAGTTGCCAAAGAGCTCCCAAAAGCCAAGGATTGTTAGGTTTTGAGTCAGTCTGGTGAGAGCCCCTCCAGAGGGAGGGGGGCTCTTGCCCCTGGAGTAGAATGGGTTTGCAAGGCTTTGAATGGGGGCTCTCAGCAACCTGTCCCCCAGGGAAGTAGTGCCTGCCCCATCAAGAAAGGTGAGAAGAGAAAGCAGGAAAGAAAAAAAGCAGCTTTGCAGAGACAGAGAGAGAGAGAGAGAACTGCAGGTTGATGGAGTCTGCATTGTTTTAAAGAAGCACTACAGTGGTGAGATGGAAGCAGCTTTGAAGAGAAAAGGAAAAGCTGCAGGTTACAGGAATCTGCGTTGATTTGAAGATGTACCATAGCGGTGGGATGTAAGAAGTGGTTGTGTCCTGAGCCTGAAAAGGATGAAGGTTGTGTCTTGAACCTGGAAAAAGACACAGGTTGTGTCCTGATCCTAGTAAAAAGACAAAGGCTGCATCTAAGCCTGGGAAAAGATAGAATATTGAGGAATGAGAATGTGCTGAGAGAAGAAGAGGAGGAGTGAACCTCTTCAGCTTGGAGGATTGCTATGTACCTGCACGGTGAGAAAAGAGACTCTGAAAGTTGTGGAAACAGAGTGCAAGAAATATGTGTGAGCCAGAGAGAGAATGTGACTGTTGAATTTGAGAGACCAAGAAAGCAGAAGGATGGACAGGTGCCTCTTTTTGGGGTCGGGTACCTGTCTGCTCCTGAGATACAACAAGGAAAAGAGACTGTTGTGGTAAATCCTGGCTTCTCAGACTCTGAACATCTCCCCAGATCCTGATGTTCAGGAAAAGAAACAGATTCCTTTGACTACACACCATGGTAGGAAGATAAAGAAAGAGGAGAAGCAGAGAATGTGCTAAGTGTTATGCTGACACCCAGGGCCAGGTGGGGAATTCGCTAACCCCCATCAAGTATGATCTGCTACTGCAGGGGATCACAGGTCTTGTACTTGAGTGCTAGGGTGCTCTGATCTGAAGGAGCTGGCCCTTGGGGCTACTCCCAGGTCTGGGTCCCCTGTAGTTGGTAAGCCTTGTACACATGCCCTGCAACAGGCCCATAATAGACTGAAGGGGACAAGCTGCAAGATCTGCAAGCAAGAGGAAGAAAAAGCAAGCTGCAGCCTCTGTGCCCCCCAGTTTCAAGCAACATGCCCAGTTCTGTATATATTTCCATCAATCCCCAGGACTTAGCGAACTTTGCCATCCAAGGACTGATCCTACAGAACCGTGAGTAAACCGCAGGAATTGCCCTGCACCTGGAGACGTTAAATAGTTCACCGGCCCACCAGGGTAGGAGATAGAGCCAAGGGTTAGAGTAAACCAGAGAAAGGAATGTAAAAAGTTATTTAATTCAAGAAATCGCACCAACACCAGCTACCAGCTGTACCTCAGGCCTGCAACTCTACATCTGGGTACCCAGGGACAGGATTGTGGGGCATCACTCTGGGCTGGGACCTGTGAGTCTGGATTTGGGCATATCTGCAGCAGTTAGTTAGCTAGATAGACCTGGTTGGCTGCATTGATTGAAAGGTGGGTTGAATAACAAAAGGGGAAAGATGATTATTAGGAAATGCAAATCTTTAATAATGCCAGTCACCAAATGTTTTGCCTAAACTCTATTCCACTTACCCCATCCTAAATCTGCGCTTGTAAGTACATTTTGAAGTTACTGTTTTAGAAAGAGCTGACTCAAGAGCCTGATTTTAGTGAGCATGTTATTAGATTAATGGAAATTAAAATGCTGGATGGTGGGGAGATTTGAATCCTGGTAATTCCATGACTGGGGTAACTGTTGGGGAGGTGAGTTAGTACGACATCCCAGGGGGTTGTACTGC
Source organism: Neoceratodus forsteri (assembly GCA_016271365.2). Lineage (NCBI taxonomy): Eukaryota > Metazoa > Chordata > Ceratodontiformes > Ceratodontidae > Neoceratodus > Neoceratodus forsteri. The sequence continues at coordinate 63,844,434 of CM057453.1, forward strand.
AGGTAACCAGACACACTATTTTGTACTCTGGGTGGAGGCACTGCCATTTTAATTTATTTTTGGAAAAGGACCCCCTTGTATGACTGCTATGGGAACCCAGGCCCCTAAACCTTGGTCTGGCCAGCAAGGCAGGGGTAGTGGCCCTCTCCAGGATGGCGCTGGAGAGGGGCTACATATGTAACAAACTCTGGCAGAGCCACTACGGCTGTAAATGCATTAACTAGATAAGGGTGTTTCATGGGCTTAAACATAAACATGAATTGCTGTCGCACACACTAACTGAATCAAAGTACGGTACATCGAGAAAGGGCAGATATAAAAATAATGCCACTGTCTGTATTACAGTTACCTATATGTTTCAGATTTTATTCTATGCACTGTTATAGCAATCAACTCAACAGAACTGGTCCATCATATACTGTACCCTAATTGCAAACACTACTGAGACAACTATGTGTTGTGACAAGGTGGAAGATAAACACAGTGCTGAGACGTGTTTCGGACATCTCGTGTGTTTAAATTTTTTTAGTGATTGCTATACAGTACACACACACACACACACACACACACACACACACACACACAATTAGTATAATATAAAAGTGCATATACCCAAATGTCAATGTAAATCTTACACATTTCATTACAAGTTACAGTATTCTCTTCAAGGAAGATCTTACTGTACAAGGCCTACAAATGGGCGTTAGGTAAAAGTAAACTGTGGTAGGTGTGTTCTTGAGGGTATTGCATAGTTTAGCTTTTATTGCTGCTCCACCCCAGGCACACACAATATGAAAATAAACAACCCCTTGATATGAGCATATGAACATACGAGGAAGCCAGAAGAAGAAGGTCATTTGGTCTATCAAGTCTGCTCATATTGCAGGGTCCACAGCTTGAGCTAATATCCCTGCCCTCCTTCCCCACTTCTCCCATCCTCCCTACCCATGATCCTTACCTTCCCCCATACCTATCCCAGCCTCTCTTAAAGCTGCCCATAGTCTTCAATGAGATGACCTCTTCCGGCAGTGCATTCCAAGTGTCCACTACCCTCTCTGTGAAGAAGTGCTTCCTGACCTCCCTCTTAAACCTCCCACCCTCCAGCTTAAGACTGTTCCCCCTCGTGTTATGGCTGCCACTCAGCTTAAAAAGACTCTCCCTATCAACATTATTTATCCCTTTCAAGTACTTGAAGGTCCCAAACATGTCCCCTCTCTACTGTCTTCCAGGAAGTATATGTTCAGTTCCCTCAACCTCTCCTCGTATACCTTACCCTGCTGATCGCTTTCATCTTTGTAGCCCTCCTCTGGACCTTCTCCAGCAGGTTAATGTCCTTTTTGAGGTGTGGGCACTAGTACTGAATTCCATACTCTAGATGGGCCTTACCAATGACCTGTACAAGGGCAGTGTAACCTCCTCTCTCCTACTATTGATCCCCTAGCTATGCATCTAGATATGATATGAAGCAACAGGAGTTAGTACAAGGACAGAAACAAGTAGGAGACTGACTAAGTGGGTAGACAAGCATCAGTATGGTAAGTCAAATAACATTTCAAAAAGTCTCACTATTATAATTCATTTTTTACAAATGTGTCTGCACAGTTGATTTTTGTAAAATGATAATAACAATGGGAGTTATTCCACATATATCCACAGGTACCACGCATGCAGGTGGAGGGATCTGAAGCCCAGATGCACCAGTCTGCCCTGCTTCTGAGTCAAAAGATCATGGTGGAGAGGCAGAGGTACTGGGGGTTCCATCGATAGCTGTTGAAGCCAAGGGAACTAAATCTGATGAGGCCAAAAAGGCGGCCATTAGAATCATGTGAGCCTCTTCCACTTGTAGCTTCAGGAGAACCCTCTGAAGCACTGGGATAGGAGGTAAGGCGTATAAGAACCTCCCTGCCCAGCAAAGAGACAGAGCATCTCACCAGAAATCACCACGCTCTGGAACAAGCAAGCAAAAATTGGGTAATTTTGCATTGGATAGGGAGTCGAAGAGGTCTGTCTCCAGCCGAACCCACAAGTCGAATAAGCTTTCTACCACCTCTTGATTTAGCTCCCACTCATGAGCCCTGACAGTGGTGTGGCTGAGACTGTCTGCCAGGACATTGCTGATGCCTGACACATGGACAGCAGTCAGGCTGCGGTCATGCGGGACTGCCCAGTACCACACTCACACTCACATCGCCTCCCAGCAAACATGGTATGAGCAAGTGCATCCCTGTTTGTTCAGGTACCAGACCACAGACATATTGTCAGTCTGAACCAGGAGTGTCCCTGGATATAGAAGAGGCTGGAAGGCTTGGAGGGCATACAGCACTGACCTCAATTTTAACACTGATGTGTAGAGATGCTTCCAGCTGAAATCATGTTCCCTGGGTCTGATGGTCTCCTAGGTGGCCTCCCCAGCCTTGATATGAATCATCTGTTGTAAGGGTCATGGTACAAGCAGGGGGTTGAAAGGGGAACCCCCATGGAGAGATTGGACAACTTCTGCCACCAAAGAAGATCCTTCTTCATGTACCCAAACACTAGGGCCATATGGTCCAGGTTGTCCAGCCACTGATCCCACTAAACATGAAGAGTCCATTGGGTCACCCTCATATGCAGTCTGGCTAGAGGATCTGTAGGGATCGCAGCTGCCATCAGCCCGAGAAGATGGAGGATGAACCGGGCTGTGGTCCAGCATGAGTTGGCCACTAATCTGGCCTGTTTCTGCAGGGTCTCTGCTGTGTCCAGTGGAAGGAAGGCCCTGCCCTGGACCATATTCAGCACTGCTGCAAATTAATTGCAGGCACTAGGATGGAAAGGTGGGACTTGGGATAGTTGACTGTTATTGCAAGTCTGGGAAAGGGGTCCAGGGTGAAAGAGAGGGACTCCCCCAGACTGCTCTGTGATGGGACTGACAGAAGCCAGTCATCCAGATACAGGCACAATTAGATCCCTCTGTGGTATAAGGGTACAGCCACCACTGCTAGGCACTTGGTAAAAACCCAAGGTGCTGAGGATAGGCCAAAAGGGAGAGCCTTGAGCTGGTAATGTTACCCCTGGCAGGCAAACTGAAGAAAGCAGTGGAGGGCCTGGAAGACAGAGATGAGCAGGTAAGCATCTTGCATGTCCAGTGCACAAAGACAATGGCCCTTGTGGAGCATGGGTAGAAGTCTCTGGATGGTAAGCATGCGGAATCTCTTGTACTCAACGTACAGGCTGAGCATGCTGAGGCCCAAGATGCATTTTAGGTCACCCGTCTTTTTGGGCACTAGGAAGAAATGGAAATTGTACCCTCTTCATATCTATGCTGGAGCCACGGGCTCTATGGTTGAATTTTGAAGAACAGCCTGGATCTTGTCCCCTATCAGAGACAGGAGCCTTGGAGGACAATGGGAGAGGCATGGGGGATGGTCTGGAGGCCTGTCTAGGAACTCTATGGTGTGACCGCTTGCTATTAACTGAAGGACCCAAGAGTCTGTTGTTATGTCCTGCGACCCTGGAAGGTGGAGGGTAAATCTCAACCCCCCCCCCACTGGTTCCCCTAGAGGATCTGGAGGAGGCAGGAGGGTCCCCCATAAATCAGGAGGCTGAGGGGATGGAGCCGGCAGCTCCTCTGGAGGGGCGCTTCTGAGACTTGGCAGGGGGAGTAAGGGTTACTGATGCTGGATTCCAGCAGTTGGCCTGGTGTTTGGTGGAGGCCTCTTTGGTTTGGCTTCTCTGTTGCCAACAAAAAGGCTGTTTGCTTTTGTAACCCCCTAGGTACATGAAGTGGATGTCATGGATGGATTTACAGAGGTCCTGCAATTCACTGATAATATCCTTGGTATCACCTCCGAATAACATGGATCCCCTGAAAGGGGCATCCAGGATTGAGGTCTGGACATCTTGTGCCAGACCAGCAATCCTGAGCCACGAATGTCACCAAAGGCAGACAGCAGTGGCTGTGGTATGAGCAACTGAGTCTACTGTATCATAAGTGGCCCAGAGGGCATGACGACACGAGATTTTAGCCATTCTCCCTGTTTTGGCAAGCTCAGCCTTAAGCTCCTGGTCCTGGATAGTTTCCAGCTTGGACTTGAGTGAGGCCAGGGAAGATTTCTGGTAGGAAGCCATATGAGACACATAATTAAGGGACCTAACGGGGCAAGTGGAGGATGAATGGATCTTGCAATCAAAATTGTCCAGCTGCTTAGACTCCTTATCAGGAGGAGACATGCTCAAATGTTTAGGTTTAGAGGACCTGTCATGAGCAACTGTGATAACCGAGTCTGCATTAGGATGGTCAGTAAGGTGTGTAACTCCATCTGGGGGGTGGTATAGCCTGTCTGCCTTTTCTGAAACAGCCAGAATGGAGGAAGGCTGTTGCCAGATAGTGGCCATTAGGTCTTTATGGGGCCCAGTCAAAGGCAGCATGGGCATAGGAGCTATGTCAGCCACAGGCATTTTGTAAAGTTATGAGGAGTTCTGCAAAGGAAGGGCTCTCCAGAGGAGAATTCGGGAACTCCTTAGGATGAGGCTCTATAGGTGTATGTGTACTAGAGTTGGAGGATGAGCCAGAGTCAAAGTACGAAGAGTGCCTGCTGGGGGTCTGAACCCTTTTTAGAGGAGTGTCCTTGGTTTTATCCCTGACCTGGTGTCTAGAGGAGCCTTTCTCTGAAAGGTGTGAATCCACAGGAGCAGCTGATCAAGGGGTCAGAAAAGAGGCAGGAGTAGAGGCTGCCACTGGTTTCCAATGGTCAAGCTCTGAGACTAGTTGAGTCCTGGCCTCCTGAATCAGAGTCTGAAACACTGCCTGGATATTAGCCTGAGGCTGCTATGGAGGCAGAGGCTGAGGCTGAGAAGGAGGAGGAGAAGGTGGTGGAGGAGGAGGCTGGTATAATGGATAGCATCTGATATTGAGGGTATCCATGAGCCTGACAGGAGTAGGGAATGCCAGAAGGAGCATACCCTTGATTAGACATAGCCCAGTGTCTGGTACCCCAGTACATAATGGGGTTGATGACCAGGCATTGGATACTCTAGCAAACGGTACATTGGGTATTGTTGGGGCGGATAGCCTGAAATATTGTCCATTGATCCAACCAGAGGCACAGCTGAAGGCCTGGAAGGAGATGGGGCTTAAGGCCCAGCAGAAGGTCCAAAAGGACCAGACATCAGCCCCGTAGTGACATCAAAGGGCTGGCACTGGATCAGGCACAGGAATGTCCAACACCAGAAGATTCAGTGCCTGAGGGCCTGATGGAAGCCTGTCCAGCATTTGAGGAATGGCCAGAGTGCCAGACATGCCCTGAGCTGGTGAAGGGTCACTTGGCATCAGGGTGTGAGTAGAACCCAATGGAAGACCTGCCATCATCTGGGGAGCTGGAGTCCAAAATAGCAGAACCTGGTTGCCCAAGTGAGATTGGATTGAGGAGGTCCAGATGGAAGGTCCCTGGAGAGATTGACAATAGGGCTCAGTGGGTGAACCAGAAGGAGACTGACCTGGCGAAGGAGGTGGAACCTCCAGATTAGTGCCCACCTCCGGCTCTTGATCTTCAGGCAAATCTGGAGGGTCTGGTTGGGTCAGTGGGAGTGAGGAACCCATAGAAGCTGATGGTAGATAAGGACTGCAAGGCCCATCCAGCCTGCCCATTTTTTCTACCTTATGAATGTGCCACAGGCCTTTACTCTGTCAATGATCTATCTATTCATACTCATCTGATTTGCTTCCTTATGTTCAGGTACGCTACTTTTAACAAGAACTGCAGCAAGCAAGAGCTGTTTGAACATTTGTGCTGTGCTTTAACAGTATCCTGAGACTAGACTGTGCCAATGCTTCTCCTGTCTGAATATTTGATTTCGTGACTCGCATCAGCTGTGAGAGGGTGGGTGTGGAGTTGCTTTGCAATGCAGAAGGAGGAGGGGCAGCTCACAAGTTTAAAGATTGTGCTGCTACAGCTTTGTGGTCAGGTACGCTACCTTCAACAAAGAACTGCAGCAAGCAAGAGCTGTTTGAACATTTGTGCTGTGCTTTAACAGTATCCTGAGACTAGACTGTGCCAGTGCTTCTCCTGTCTGTATATCTGATTTAGTGACTCACATCAGCTGTGAGAGGGTGAGTGTGGAGTTGCTTTGCAATGCAGAAGGAGGAGGGGCAGCTCACAAGTTTAAAGATCGCACTGCTGCTGCACGAGCATGAGTGGCGTGAGCGCCACTCGGAAGAGAAATGGAGTTAGGAGAGGAGGTTTGTTTTCTCACCAAATAAAAATGGAGGTTTGAATATTTTGGTTTGGGTGACAGGTCAGTTTAGTATAAAGTTAGTCCCCCCCTCCCCAGAGTTTAAAGTTATATCTCAGGATAACTGTTTTTAAATTGTTTATTATTTTTTTTAACCCATAAAAATGGGTGTTTTAAATATTTGGGTGTATTGGTTTGTTTTATGTTTAATACTATGTCCTGTCTTTCCAAGTAAAGTTAAAGAACAGAATACTGAGGACTTAGCCTCAATAACATGTTTAAGGCATCAATGGATGGAAATACAGGAGGACAAAATGTCCCCTAAAAGATTAAAAGACGTAACCCTTTTTCGATGGTAAGGGAATCTGTATCCTGTGTTAGGTCTTTTAAATTACCTATGCACTTTAAATGTTTAAACAAGCAAATAAATATTTATTTAATCTTGATAATGGAAGGGGATATAGAATTAAATCTTGGGCCATTCCCCCCTTCTTGTAAATTAATATATGATAATGCTAGAAGTTTGAAAAATAAGGTAGACATGTTGAGAGTTTGGGAGGCCTCAGAAAATCCAACTATCATAGGTTTGACTGAAACATGGTTGACCCCAAAAACTAGTGATGAGGAAATTGGGTTACACGAGTATGTGGTGTACAGGAGAGAGAGGGGAGGGAAGGAAGGGGGGTTGTTACTGTATCTTAAATGGGATTTAGGACAAATAAATGTGTTGTTCTTGGGTGAATTAGGTATGATTGAATGTATCCTGTTGAAAGTTAAAGATTTGAACATGGTCCTGGGATTAATTTATCCCCCCCCCCAAAGGTTAAAACCACTGACTTTGATAAACTGACCCATTTGTTACATTTACACTCCTGTGGTTCTGAACAGTTGTTAGTGGGTGATTTTAATGCTGCATGGAATAAGCAGAGGGGAAATGCACTACGGAATAGTTTGGCTCAGTTAAGTTTGAATCAAAATATTGCCCTTTCTACTAGGAAAACCTCCTTTGTGAATGAGGGAAACATTTTGGACCTTTTCTTTTACCTCTGAGGGAATCCAAGTAACATCTATAACTGTAAAGCAACCCATATTTGAGGACTATTGTTCCACTGTTTGTTCATGGGGTTGGATGGTCTTAAAAAAATCTAAAGAATGTGATAAATAGTACAGTAAGGTCGCGAAACATGAGAAAATGTAATAAAGAGGCATTTCTGCATAAACTGAGGAATGTTAAATGGGATAGATTATTTTTAATACCTGAATTGGATTGGGCTGTAGAAGAATTTACTTAATTGTTTACCCAGGCATGTAATGAAATTGCCCTTGTTAAAATTAGAACAAATAGAGAAACAAATGTTCTCTGGATTACAGATAAAACAAGACACAATATCCGATATAAGAATAGATTATGGAGAAGAGCAAACAAAACTTTGGATATAAAAGATTGAGAGAAATTTAAAAAAGAACGAAATTTACTTAAATGTAATATTACATTAGCTAAAAAAAAATTACGTGACCAAGGTTGAACAATGTACAGACCCAAAAAGATATTGGCATTTGATTAAATCTTTTCAGCATCCAGTCATAAATAAGCAACCCATCCAAATTAGGGAAAATGACATATTACTGTCATCTTCAGGTTCAGCAGAGAGGCTAAATACTTATTTTATTACACTCCCAGATACTCAAATTCCTTATGGATGTTTTGAAGAGAATTGATTAAGGGAACATCAGCACCATTTGTGGAAAAAATTTAGATTTAGATTAATTACCAGTAGAGAGGTAAAGGAAGAACTAAGAAATCTCAAAGTAAATAAAGCCCCTGGGATGGATTTGATAGAAAATAGATTCTTAAAAGATTCCCTCAAGGTAATAGCACCAATATTAACAAGATTTTTCAATTGGAGCCAATTAAATAGAAGGTTTCCGACTATGTGGAAATGAGCAATGGTTATCCCGATTCATAAAGGTAGTTCTATGGGAGAGCCAACAAATTATAGACCAATTTCGTTGCTGTCCGTGGTGTCAAATGTCTTGGAGAAATTAGTCCAAAAGTAGTTGAGTAATTATCTGGAAGAGAATTCTCTCTTGTCATTCTATCAGTCAGGTTTTCGAAGGAACCGTTCCATGGACACCGCGCTCGCTGATTTGGTTGACATCATAGCCTCCAAATTAAATGGAGGTGGTTTGGTGGGTGTGGTGTTTGTGGATCTCCTCAAGGCCTTCGATACCATTGACCACAACATTTTGTATGAAAGAATGCTGAGCCTGGGTATTGGCATTGAAACTCTTCCCTGGTTCCAGTCATATCTAACAGAAAGGGAGCAGCAAGTTCAGGTTGGAGATGTTCTTTCAAATCCAGGGTTTATTAAAAGAGGAGTCCCTCAAGGCTCGATTTTGGGCCCTTTATTATTTATAATATACAGAAATGATGCTCCTAAAGTAGTAAATGATTCGGCTTTACGAATGTATGCAGATGATACTGTCTTGTTAGTAAGTGGGAAAACATTACAGGTAGCTATCTTGTATCAGGAGTGAGGTATATTGGTTAAGGAGTAAGCTGTGGGAGCTGTCCAAGGATAGGGGGTGTGGATATGGGCAGCAGAAGGGTGGGGCTGAGGGGAGGCTGGGGCAACGCTCTGAAATTACAGGATATTATGCTACAGCAAGCAGAAGGGGGGATATTAGGGACAGAGGACCCTTAGATAGGGAAGTTGATGCTAAGGGGAAACCGTACAGGGTGAAAATTCTGAATTCAAGGAGACTGGAGGGGGAAGAGTCAGGAGGGGCTGTTGTGCGGAAGCCTAAAACAGCAGACTGTGGGAAGGGAGCTCCTAAGGTGAACAGTGCAAGAGAGGAAGAAGAGGGTCAGTTTAGAGATGCAGTCAGGGGAAACTCGGGTTACTTGATGGAGGCTGACGTAGAGTGTCACAATAAATTTGAGATACTAAGCATCCTAGAGGGGGAGGAAGGGGTTGGTGGAAATGAGGAAACTTATACAGAGGCCGGGGGGAGGGAGTCAGATACCCATAGGGCATCACAGACCAGCTATGGAAAGGATAGACATAGTCCCAGAGGAGAAAGGAAACATATATGTTAAGCAAATGGGGAGATGCAACATATTCCAGACATGAGGAGGAGAGCATGATTGAGAGAAACTGGGAGACAAGGAGATGGAGAGGAGCCCCCTTCAGCAGGGAGGTCAGTACCAAGGATGGGGCCCTAGCTAAGGGACCAACAGAGAGCCTCTGGAGACAGGGTACTATTACAAGGGGGATGGAGGTGCAGGGGAGGGAAACCATCAGGGCCAGGATAAATGGTTCAGATAAGAGAGGTTAAAGGGACACCTATTCAGAGGGGTTTGAGTTAAGTGGGCAAAATAGCAAGGGAGGCAGAAAGGGAGGGTGACAAGGGGTCTCTAATAAGGCAGGAAGACTCCCATGAAGTGCGATCATGAATAAAGTGGGGAGGGGGCTGAGAGGGCATAGTGGAGGTAACCATAAGGATGATGGCGGTGTTAAGGTTCTGTTACTGGGAGACTCGATGATTGGGTATCCATTGGGAGGGACAGGGGGGTGGATGCCATAGCCAGGTGAAGGTAGTGAGTATCTCTGGGCTGACAGTGCACAGAGAAAAGTTCATGGTGTATGAAATGGTTAGGGATTGTGGAGGGAAACCGGATCTCCTGGTGCATTTGGGAACTAATGATCTAGAGGAAATAGCATTATGGAAATCAAGCAAGGTTCAAGAACTTGCCAGAGTCTGTCGGGATAATGGATGCAACATTTCCTTTCGGAGATATTGCCAGTACCAAAGGCCTCAGTGGAGAAAAAATAAGCTCAGAGGTTAATGAATGGCTCAGGAAGTGGGGTGAAGAGAGAATGGGTTGGGGTGTTAGGGAACTGGAATGGAGTTTGGGAGGATAAGGGACTATATGCCAGGACAGGTTTCATCTTGCCCCATTAGGGAAGAAGTCCTTAAACAGGGATGGCTGACTACATACAAGAAAGGTGGGGTTTAAACTTGTAAGGGGGGGAAGGGATAAGGGAGGGGCTGACCAGAAGCCCTCCCCTCCAGATGAGGGGAGTAGCCTTCAAGCCCAAGGGGGGGGGAAACAGACTGGAGGTGGAGGTTTCAGGAGGAGCAGGGGGAGGATGGAAGTATAAGGAATCTGGGTGGGGTTCGACAAAGAGGATCAGGGATAAGGGGTGGGGGTTAGTGTTAGTTAATGCCAGGAGCTTGGGAAACAAGTTGCCAGAGTTCCAGGCCATGCTGTTCGGGGGGGTGGATGTGGCGGCAGTCAGAAGCGTGGGCCAACAAAACCATGACTGGGACCTAAATGTGAGGGGTACACTATGCTTAGGAAGGATAGAAAGGAGGCAGAGGGTGGAGTGGCTATGTTCATTAGAGATGACATAGAAATTGCTATGGCAGAAGAGGCAGAGGGAAACGTGGAGGCCTTATGGGTCACCTCGATCCCCAGCAGGAGATAAGGTCAAGCTGGGAGTAGCATATAGGCCCCGGGATGAGTGATGTTCTAGAGGATGGTTTGCTGGACAACATCATTGCCCAGTGTGGTCCAAAGGGGAAGGAGTGGTGTTGATGGGGACCTAATATGCCAGGTACAAACTGGGGAACCATGTCCTCTAAGGTGGCCAAGGAGCAGAGGCTGCTGGATGGCTTCCAGGATGTGTTCTTAACACAGCATGTGATGGAGCCCACAAGGGAGGGGCATGTCCTGGATGTGGTTCTGGCAGATGGGGATCTGGTAAGGGACATGGTTGTACAGGACCCCCTGACTGGGAGTGACTACAATACTGTCTGGTTTCAAATAAGCATTGGGGAAGGTGGGGTGAGATCTAGGACACTGGCAGTGGACTTCAGGGGGCAGACTTTATGGGCATGGGAAATATTCTCAAGGATCACTTGAAGGGATTACCTCAGCGACAAGTGTGGAAAGGAGATGGGAGGTCATAAGCAGGGGACTTCATGAGGCAGTCAGGATCTGCGCTAAGTTGAAGCGTAAGGGAGCAAGGTCACATAAACCATGCTGGTGGTCCAGTGAGGTCCAGGTAGCAGTCAGAGAAAAGAAGGCAGGCTACAAAAAATATAAAACAACAAGAGGGGATAGGGATAAGGAAATGTACCAGCTTGCATCTAGAAAAGTCACCCGTATGGTGAGGGGAGCAAAGTCCAGTAAAAAGCAACGGCTGGCACAGGGGATACATGGAGGGGAAAAGGGGTTCTTCCGGTACATTGGGGAGCGGAGAAAAACTAAGGGCCATCTCAGCAGATTGAGATCAGAAGGAGGGTGGGTGGAAGAGGCGAGGGACCAGGCAGAAGTATTTAACGAGTACTTTGCCTCTGTGTTCACTAGGGAGGGGGATGGGATATCTACAAAGCAAGGCACAAAGGGGATAGAAGCGGCAGGGAGTGGGATCAGGGGAGCAACAGAAATGGAGCAAAGGGAGGGAAGAGTACCCCAGGGTGTCACATCTGGATAAGGATAAAAGACCAGTAAGGTGGAGGGATGGATGATGCCATCCCGCCAAGGTATGGTTGCCCTCAAGGCCCTAAAGAAAGACAAATCTCCTGGGCGGATGGCATTCATCCGAGAGTACTATGGGAATTGGCGGACATACTGGCTGCACCTGGGCGGAGCTTTTCAGCAGGTCACTTGAGACAGGGAGGGTACCTAGGGATTGGCGAGAGGCACATGTGGTACCAATCCATAAAGGGGGGTCGAAGGAAGTACCAGGAAACTATAGACCCATCAGTTTAACCTCGGTGGTGGGAAAATTAATGGAGAGTATACTAAAGGAACGATTGGGGGTTTACTTGGGGGAGGTGGGAGGTCTGGATATCGGCAGCATGGGTTTGTGCCAGGTAGATCATGTCAAACCAACCTTGTGGAGTTCTATGAATGGGTAACATCAGAACTGGACAGGGTAAGCCTGTGGATGTATTATTCTTGGACTTCAGCAAGGGTTTGACTCTGTCCCTCACAATGGTCTGGTGGAGAAACTGATGGGGTTAGGGTAGGCCTTTGATGGTCAGATGGATTGAAAACTGGATAGCTGGGCGCACTCAGAGAGCAGTGGTCTGTGGGGACTCTCGAGACCCTACAGAGGTTGGTAGTGGGTACCACAGGGCTCGGTCCTGGGTCCAATCCTGTTTAATGCATACATATCGGACATCAGGATGGTATAGGGTGTGAAATGAGTCTCTTCGCGGATGACTCCAAGATGGGAGCAGTAGTTGAGGGAGAAGAGGCGGAGGTTGGCCTGCACGGGACCTGGACACCCTGGAAGCTGGGCTCACACATGGAAATTAAATTTCAATATCGCCAAGTGCAGGTGTTGCATCTTGGTCAGGAAACCCTAAACACAGGTACACCCTGGGAGGGAGGTGCTGGAAGCCTCAACAGGGAAAAAGACCTAGGGGTCATGGTGGATACATGTATGAATAACTCTGAGCAGTGCAGGAGAGCTAGCAAGGCAAACAGGATGTTGGGATGTATCGCAATGGGGATCACCTCTAGGAGCAAGGAAGTGATTCTGCAGCTGTACAATGGACTGGTTAGACCACACCTTGAGTACTGTGTACAGTACTGGAGACCACACTTGAAGAGGACATACAGCTCCTGGAGAGGGTACAGAGGAGGCAACAAAGATACGAGGGGCTGGGGATTTGACTTACGAGGACAGACTTGAGGAGCTCTGCCTGTTTTCATTGGAGGAGAGGAGAGACAGGGGACATGATTGAGGGTCTTCAAGTACCTCAAAGGAATAAATAGGAGTAAACATGGATGGGATCTTTAGACTAAAGCAGGCGGTATCACCAGAGGACATGGTTTGAAGTTGGAAGGTGGAAGGGTGAGGGGAAAAGGAGGAGGTTTTTCACTGAGAGGGTGGTGGACCCTTGGAATGCACTGCCTGGTGAGCTGGTTCAGAGATCGACAGTGGAGGCTTCAAGAGAGGGTGGGACAGACACAGAAAGTGGATGTATCAGATGATGGCCTGTCCCAGGGGGGTGGGGATGGATGATAGGGGTTTCTGGAGCACAAGGGATGGGAGGGTCTCGGCACCCAACTAAGGATCTAGGTTTGAGCAGACTCGATAGACCATAAGGCCTAATCTGCTGGCAAATAGTATGTTAGTATGTTAGTATGTTAGTGGAAGAACATCTTCAAAGATATTTTAGTACTTTGGAAATTTGGTTGAGGAGGTCAAAGTTGGTTTTAAACAGCAAAAAAACACAAATACCATAATATTCTCAACCAAAGGGAATGAAAATTTGAATCAATATAAAGTCTTTGTAAAAACATGTAGTAATGAAATATTGACACATATTGAATTCTATAAATATCTGGGGGTTTATATGGACCAAAACCTAAAATTTGATGTCCATATTAAGGAACTGACATGTAAAATAAACAATAAGTTGGGAGCCTTTCGGAGATCTAAGCATTGTATGAATCAGAAAATGAGAGGGGATGCTGTAAATCAATTAATTATACCATGTATTGATTATGGTAGCCATATATATGGCATGGCTAATAAAACAGAATAAAGATCGGTAAAAGTGCTATATAATAATTTGGCCAAATTTATATTAAATTGTGCTAGACATATGCATCATTGCGATATGTACTCATTATTACAATGGCCCCATTTAGAGCAGAAAAGGGATCAAAAATGGATAAAATTAATTCATGAAGTGGTTCATAAACAATCCCCCAGGTATTTAGTAGAAAACACGATATACTGTATGTTACCTATGGACATCAACATAAACTTAGAAGAAATGAGGGGATGTCTTTCGTAATACCTAAATCAATGAACAGATATGGGAAAATGACTTTTGGCTCTAAAGTGGCTGACTTGTGGTCTCCCATTGAGGCTAAAAAGCGAAAAATACAAAAATGTAAGCAGTTTAAGGATGTGATTGGATATGATCTGAAAATGAAGTGTATATGTAGTGATTAGAGTCTTTGTTTTGACTATTGTTAAGGTAAAAGGGTAATCAATTGTATTTTGTTCTTGTTAAGACAGACGAAGATGTTTTTAAACTATGCTTAGTATTTATTTATGTAAAGTATTATGTTACTGTATTTATTCTTGTAAAGAAAGCTAACACAGGTCCATCTTGAAAATGGGATTTTATTCCCCAATGATGTGTTACCATTGCTACCTGTATAAAAATAAACTTTTTACTACTTATGCCTATCACATACCTGTTTGAGGCCCTGCACTATAGTCATATCCACCACTTCCTGAGGTAGGCTGTTCCATGCATCCACCACCCCTTCTGTGAAAAAGAACATCCTCATATTGCACCTTAATCGGCCTCCATCTACTCTCATGCTATGTCCTCTTGTTCTACTATTTTTCTACTTTGAAACATATTAGACTCTTTCACCTTGTTAATGCCCTTAAGATGTTTGAATGTTTTGAATATATCACCTCTCTCCCTCCTTTGCTCTAGGGTATACACGTTAAGCTCCATTAATCTGTACTCATATGTTTTTTTATGCAGTCCCTGCACCATTTTGGTTGCCCTTCTCTGGACTGCCTCCATTTTGTTAATGTCCTTGTGTAGGTACGGCCACCAGTACTGCATACAGTACTCCAGATGGGGCCTAACCAGTGTCTTGTAAAGAGAGAGAGATGATTACCTCCCTCTTATGACTTGTGATACCCCTACTAATACACCCCAACATCCCTCTAGCCTTACTTACTGCTTTAGTAGTCTGCTTGGATGATTTTGAGTCATCTGTGATGATGATGCCCAAGTCTCTTTCTTCCCTTGTGATTGCCAACAATTCACCTCCCAACCTATAGGTAGCTTCAGTGTTTCTCTAAAGACTTTGCATGTCTGGCAGCTGGCTCAACTCAACGTCAGGGGTATCCTGCGACCCTGATGGGAGAGGCTTAGCTGTGCTGTCCCCAGAGGAACTGGGAAACGACTTATCAGCCATGGCCGTGCAGACGTCAGAAGAGTTAACGTCCGACAAATAGGCCTGGGCCATGCAGGCATCAGCAGAGCTGGAGTCCAGCTTACCGGCTGTGACTGTGTGCTGCTTGGTGGGGCTGGGGAGCGACTTATTGACCTGGCTGCTGGTGATAGACCTTGAAGAATATATGGGCCCAAGGAGCACAATAGGGGTTCCATCATCCAAGAAGAGCCCCGACTGCACTATGAGTAAAGCAGGCCAGGAGGCCGCAGTCTGATCCACTGGAGCAGTAAGAGACCTGGCAGCAGGGGTACTTACCAAAGTGGAGGCCCCGCAGGTGTCAGTGGTGCCCAATGGCCGCCGACAAGTGGATGGAGACCTATCCTAGTCTCAGTGCCTCTGCTTGTCCTTTTTGTTCTTTTTGGGCTCTGGCATTGGAAAGGAAGATTTTTCCTGCAGATTCTGAAGCTCCTTTTCCATCAAAGCTAAGAACTTCTCCAGCAAGTGGGCTTCAAGCTTTTTCTGGTGCCTAATCCTTGTGGCCTGGTTGAAGGATTGGCAGGGCACACATTCCTTGACCTAGTGTTTGGGGCCTAGGCAGATCATGCAGTGGGAATGCTAATCCACATGCAAGATCTGGGTGCCACAGGACTTGTAC
Source organism: Neoceratodus forsteri (assembly GCA_016271365.2). Taxonomy (NCBI): domain Eukaryota; kingdom Metazoa; phylum Chordata; order Ceratodontiformes; family Ceratodontidae; genus Neoceratodus; species Neoceratodus forsteri. The sequence goes on from CM057453.1 coordinate 63,860,258, forward strand.
TTCTTCTTTTTGACACATCACCCAACTGTTCATGTTCCTGAATTGTACCTCCAACTATATCCCATGCAGTACATTTGTCACTGTTATGTATTTGCTTCCCCTTTCTTCTGTATATCCCTCAAGATCTTTGTATTAGACCTCATTATGTTAGGCCTGTTTATACTGTATTTTACTATGTAATTGTTTGACCTGGTATTCTGTTCTCATTTTATGCTTAACTGGACCTTTGCGTAAATGGGCATTTTTGCTCTCATACCGTTCAGTATAAAATAAAGATTGATTGATTGATTAAAAACTGGACTGACAGGCCTGAACCACAGCAGTTCTGTAAAAATCCAAACTGGCCATACTGGGTGCAACTTGCACAAATACTACTGGTCTAGTCACTCTGGCTGCACTGTTCAATCCAACTTTTACATATCTGATCCACTCCTGGAAGTTTGTTTTTCAACCCTACCTTGGAAGGGTTGAAAATGGAACCATCATGACCAGACCAGATAGGTAAAAGTCAGATCAGATAATCTGGAGTGAGTGGATCAGCAATATTTGCACAAGCTGTGCCCAGTCCAGATTTTAGAGCTCCGGTCCAGGTCATACCCCACTACATGTGGCTTAGTGACATACTGTACAGATTGATGCAGAGTCTAACCCATTAAAGGTTGAAGTTTCAGAAAAACATTATGCTAAAACTACCCAGACTCACTCAATTCCTGATGATCACCCACCCCGAAGTCAGACAGTCCTCTACCAAAGTCATGCTCAAATATTGGTGCCTCTACATCCACACCATTAAGCTTTTAATGCCATCATGCCATGAGCTCCCCCATCCATGAAGTCCCATTCTGCTTGTGGCAGCCCCCCCCAAAACCAGACAATTTTCCAGGGGTAACTCTTTACACCACATCAAGTAAATTATTGCTAAACTCCTTACTTTTAAACATTTTGTTGAGAAATTTTCATTTTGGTACATCCATGGTCAGGAAAAATTAATTTGTAAAAGAAACCAAAGCCCCCATTTATCAGTTCTTTTAATCACAATACAGCATGCTATTAACTAATCAGATTCTATGTGATCCTAAGTCAAACAAAAATTAGACACAAACACACACATGCACATGCCTACCTATTGGCAAGGGAAGAAAATGTGGTTACTATCATTCAGTTGTAACCGCATATAGTCAGAAATTACAGGTTAAGAACATTCAGTAGAATATAAACAGTAGCCCATAACTGCCTGCCTGAGAAAATGAAGTTGGTTTATTATTTGGAAACAGGCATCACTAGGACTCTTTGCTATGGAATGTCCTGTAAAGTAGTAGAATAACTTCTCTTAGGATAGTGGCATTCAATGGCTTAATGAGGTGTTCATTGGGGCTGAGGGCACAGCAGAGCTTACTTATTATGCAGAAAGCTCCAGGAAGTGTTTAGCCCATTCTACTTCTAATACCTTTCTATGATGTACTATCCATTGGTAATCTGACACAGAATGACTGCCAGAGGATAATAACTTTAATGAGTTAACTTTCTGTGAGCTCAATTAACTCCTCAAGCCAGAGGAAAAATGGTGCTTTACAGCTTCATATACACACACTGGCAGCGTAGTAATGAGGCTTCAGTGCAGGAATCTATTTTTAACACTCTATCATGTTGTTTGGCAGCAAAAATGACATCAACTCTTTTCTGAATGCAAAACATCTGCTGGGCTACACCCACGGCTGTAAAAATGCAACATGCATACAAACTGATCTACAGTCCTCTGCAAGCAAGTAAAATCCACCTTGCATCATAATTTCATGTACAGGGCTTCTGAAATATTTATTTAGAAATCTGAATTAATAACTACAATAGGGTGGTTCTATTTTCATATACAAGTCTGCCACCAGATACAGATACAGATATATAGATATATCAGATCAATATGACAAATACAGCAGGGCAAGCCCATCATCATCATAATGGGAGGTCAAGAGGTCAAATAAATGCACATCTGTAAGAAACCCAGGATCAATTTTTTAACCATCCAAACCAACCATCATAATAAATTATGAGTCTTTTTAATCTTTTTCGCTATTAGTCTAACATATCATTGGAGGTCAAAAGGGTCATGAGCATATTATTATTATAATGGGTAATTAGTCAGTTCAATGCAGATCTATAAAAAAAAAAACAGGGATGATTCATGTTCCATACAACCCTATCACCATAATGAGTCTACCCTATGGATCTTTTTGACCATCTAAACCTTTGGATGCATCTCATAGTCAGAAGGCAAATATGCTCACAAAAAAATAGTCCTGTATATGAAAACAGAGCCACCCTATTGTAGTTATTCAGTCATATCGCTAAATATATATTGCAGAAGCCTGTACGTGGCATTATGATGCAAGGGGGGGTTTACTTGTTTGCAGAGGTCAAATATGCTCACAAAAAGCCTTGTATCAAAAGAGGCGTCTGGAAATAAAAGGGCAAAAGGTTAGCATTCAGGAGGTATAAGGATACACAGAGGGAGGAGAACAAGGAAGTGTATCTGGAAAAGCAGAGGGAGGCAGGGAAAGAAGTCAGGAGTGCAAAGGCGCAAACAGAGGAGAAATTAGCCCAGCCAGTAAATAAAGGGGACAAGGCATTTTACAAGTAAGTTAGTGAAAGAAGAAAGGCCAGGGGTGGGATTGCAAGGTTAAGAAGGACAGGAAGGAATTGTATGGAGCGGGACCAGAAAAAAAGCAGAAATCCTGAACAAATATTTTTGTTTAGTATTCACAGAAGAAGGGGGAGGTGAGGGACCACAGATAAGCAGCAGAGCATCAAAGCAAGGGAGGTAGACACCAGTCCATTTACAGAGGAGAGAGTCCTGAAGGAACTCACAAAACTGAAAGTGGACACAGCAATGGGCAGCACCATTGACACTCCTGTTCAACCACTGACTGGAGATGGGAGTGGCTCTGGAGGTCTGGAGGAGGGCAGATGTAGTCCCTCTCCACAAAACTGGCAGCAGGGAGGAAGCTGGCAACTACGGGCCTGTCTTCCAGAGTCTGTGATGGGGAAATTGATGGAATCATTGCTAAAGGAAAAGATTGTGGAATATCTTGCATCCAGCACATTAGAGGATCGAGGCAGCATGGATTCACTGGGGGAATGTGACAAGGTTGAATAAGGCCCTGCCCCATTTGTAATGTAGAAAGAGTTTAAATGCAAGGATCTGTTCTATCCTCTACCTTTCTGTCTCTTCTCTAATTGCGCAACCAAATTTCTTGTGAGACCGAGGAACTGATCACCCCAGCAGTTTCACAATTCTCCTCCTCTCACCATCTCTCTGCCTTCCCTTGCTATTTCTGTCTTTTCTTCCCTCTTGCATATCTGCAGTTACAAAAATATGTGTGCATCTTTATGTGAAAATGTCACTGATACTAGGATCCCTTTGTTTAAAACTGTATATAGTTATACTGTTGAAATGATTGCAAAAAAGCTATTTGGAACTCAAGGGGTTAACCTGAGATGCAGTTTTTAATCCCTTTGCAGAGCTGTAAACAAGAGGTCAGTTCTGGGACACCATGTACTGTTTTGCTGCACCTGCAAGGAACGAAAATGACAAGAACATACTGTAAACTTACAAGAACATTCTGTGAGAAGCAGGCTCTCTTAACAAGTTCCCAGACAAAGACTTATGTAACCCCCCTGTTACCCGAGGTTACTAGAATTCCAGTAAGACCTAGTGGTAGGCAGGGAAGGCAGCTTGGGAAACTCCAGGTAAATGGATTTCACACTGTCTCACTCTGTTCTCAGTCTCAGCTGAGACTGAGGGATGACATCACCATAGAACTCTCGCAGCTGCATGAGCCACATTGGAATGCTGCAGTTGGAAGTTAGGATAGAATGTTGGGAGAATTTGAACAGAGTCTGTGTGCAGTCTTGGAGAGAGAAAGTAGCACAGCAGTCTGTGTGCAGGCTGTCAGAGCTTTAAGCTCTGTTTTAGAGCTACTGTAAGGGAGGTGTGTGTTTCCACTGTAAGAGGAACACAGAAGCTGATTGTTGAAGTGGTGGAGACTGCTGTTACTGGTCCAAGTGCCCCATCCCTGAGGGGATGGGGGGGAAGGTTTGCCTGTTTTCCAGGGGCAACCCTCCTGGTTCCAGCTAAGGAAGACACTGCCTATTTCAAGTTGTGCTGTGGCACCAGAAGCTGCGGGAGAGAAATTCCTGTGAGGAATCACCTGTGGGGCACCTACAACCAAAGGGGTGAGTTCGCTCTGACAGAGGGCCAATGTTTTTCACCTGAACTGTTGGAACGTGGGGATTGGACTACTTAATCTGTAGGAGATCTAGTGTAATAGACATTGCCAGTTAATTCAAGTAGGTTCAAGTCCAGCACAAAAAATGAAGTAAAGTGGGGATTGGACTGCTTAATCAGTGGGGAGCCTAGAGCAATGGGCTAAGCCAAGTAGAAGTATGTTCAAGTCCAGCACAAAGGGAAAGCAAGACAAGTAGAGGAAATGTGACATACATTTAGCCTTAATCTACATTGCCAAGCTTTACAGAATGAGATGTTTACTGTCCAGAGAAATGGCCGGGTATGACTTGTGGGAGCGAGAGGTGGGATAACCCCATCAGTAGTAACCAAATTCACCTCTACGGATTTACTCTGTGGCACCTTTACTTTCTCTCAGGTACTTGGCCAGTGCCTGAGGAAAGTACCCAGACATGGGATTAAAAGGAGAATTCCCTGATAGAGCTGAGGTACTCTTAGGTGGTTTGGGAGCCACCAGAAAAGATTTCCATGACATATGGAAGGTATCCAAGTGGCCGGCAGGGGAGCCGAGCCAGGGAAAACCCAGAATACTGTACAAGTTCAGGCTGTGTACCCAAAGCAGCGTGCAAGCCCAGGCTGTGTGCCCGGTAGGTTCAGAGCCCGAGGGCTGAAGTGTTGAAGGAGTGTTCGTGATTCTTTTAATCTGCATTACCAGAAGTGTAGCCCCGTGGGGGTCCGTCTATGCTTTGTTTGTTCTATTTGGATGTGAATAAAGCCACACTTTAGAATCCCATTTTCTGGTATTGGCCATTACAGTTATTTCTTCCTGTGTTCAGAGTTACTTGGGTGCCCCTGTGCAGAGTAGCCAAACCTAGCCCTTGTGCCGAGTAACCTATTCCTCCTCGAACCCAGTCCCCACCTGGTAATGCTGTCAGATTCAAACAGCATACCACCTGTCATTTTGCAAAAGGCAGGGGTGGGGGGCTTACACTTATAAAAAGAGCAGCAATGCTTTTGCTAGAGAGACAAGGAGAGTGAAAGACTGAGAGACTGAAACTTGAAATTAAGAGATACCCTTAGAATGACTCAGTTTTCTCTGTGCTGCCTTTGTAAATAGTTGCACTGAATATGCTTTATTTTTTATTTTGCTGTTATTGAGAAAAATAAAATGTTATTTCTGAACTTTGAAACTGCTCCTGGTTTTCCTATGCTTTCTGACCTGTGCCTCGATGACAGATGGTTTTAGAAGTGGAATTTATGCCGTGCATACTCTAAGCCAGCAGTTTTGTGCATGGGTACTAGACCTGGTACCAGGGAAGCATAGAAGAAAGGTATGGATTTTACAGCAGCAAGTCCAGGAGTGATTACCAGAAGAATGGCAGCCAAACTAGCAGAGACAGAAGTCCAAGCTTAGACTGTACAGCCAGCACCAGTGATGAAAAAAAAAAGAACAGGCAGTGACAGAACCTGAAAGCCTGACTGCCTTTTCAAATGGTGGGCTATACAACAAACAAAGATGGAGAAACAGAGAAGAGAGGAGATGCAGCAGAGAGAAAAGAGACTGTTTAGAGGCACTGAGAAAGAAGAAATGTAACAACTCGAGAAGCAGAGAAAAGAAGAGATGCAGCGATAGAAGCAGCAAAGAAGAGAAGAGACACAGTGATGGATGGATGCCTTGCAAATTATCAAAGCTGGAGGATCTGGCACTGGTCCAGCAGAGCAACAAGAAATAAACAACATAAAATACATTAAACTTACAAAGGTGTGCCCTCGGGTGATATTGAAGCATACCTGACAACTTCTTAAAGGGTTGCCGTAGCCTGCCAGTGGCCAAAGCAGCAATGGGCAATCAGACTGGTACCCTACCTGACAGGGAAAGTCAACTTGCTTACAACAATATGGATACTGCACAGTCAGAAAGCTATGACCTGGTAAAAAGTAAAATCCTGAAAAGTTATGACATCTCAGGAGAGACCTACAGGCAGAGATTTCAGTCTCTGAAGTACAACTCAGTCGACAATCCTCAAGAAGCCTTCACTCGACTCAGAAAACTCCTTATTTAATGGCTCCAACCAGAGGGCAAAACAGTCCCACAGATCATCGACACATTTGCAAAGGAGCAATTCATTAACATTCTGCCTACAATTGTGCAGCTTGGGTGAAAGAACACTGACCAGAAAGTAGGGAACAGGCAGTTTCTTTGGCTGAAGACTACCAAATGGCCAGACAGATGCCACAGCAGTGAGGTAACAGGTAAGACACTCTTTTTTTCCCCATTTAAACTCCAAATCTGATAAGAACTCTGGTGGGGGTAACAAATCTGCACCCAAATACTTTATTTGCTGTAACTGTAATAAGCCAGGTTATATTGCAAGAAATTGCGATAGTAAGAAGAGTGACACTGGAGCAGATTTGACCTTAGCAAATTGGGGCAAGTACTTAACAGATGTGAAGGTGGGAGATAAGACTATGAAGGGACTTCTAGATTCAGGAAGCAGACAAACCCTAGTGCATATTGAAGTGCTGGGAAAACAGTGTCCAAAGGGACCAGGTACTGGTGTCATCTGCATCCACAGGGACACTCGATACTATCCCACCAGCAAAGTGACTCTTGACTATTAATGGGGTGTCGCACCAAATGAAAGTGGGGGTAGTACCTAAGTTACCTGTACATGTGAATATTTGAAACGACTTTCCAGGAATTACTGAGTTAATCAAAGAGGGAGTAAATCCTGATGTTTCAGCAGCTGTTGTGTCAAGAGCTCAGACAAAGAAAATTTCAGATGGTGGGAACTCTTTTCCTTTCACTGATTTTAATTCAGACTTGTTTGAGCACAGCTCCAACATCTGGATGTTCAGGAAAGAAAGATGACACCTGAAGAAACAGTGGCAACGAAAGACTGATGGGCATAAGGGGTTAACATATGAAAATGCTGAAACTAAACTGATCACTGATTGTAATTTTCTTTCCGAGCAAAGCTAGTGACCGAGGCAGATTCTACATTTGGGCTCAGGGCCGCATGCCCCCACACACACCCCTTTTAAAATCAGTACTTTCTTGTGATGGGAAAATTGCCCATTTAGTTCCTGCTGTATCTGCACCAGTGCAGCATGCCCATGAGAGAGAGAGAGAGAGACTCGGTGCCAGTGTGAGGGAGAGTGGGAGAGCACGAGCAAGAGGCATCACTCATACGTGGTGAGATGAGAGGGGGGAGCACAAGCTAATGAGCAGGATAATGTGAGAGGAGATAGGGCTCTCTCGAGGACAGCCGCTTTACTGTGATTAGCGAATCATCAGGGAAAGGACACTTGTTTGTTGACTGTTGTTGGGATGGGTGACCTTGCCGTTCATCTGTGACACCCTGACCCACGCAGCGAGGAGAGCCAGTAATGACATAATTATGCCCTTAAATTTCGTGCCTCAGTTTCCTCTCAGGGCTTTTTTACATAATTTGCATTCCACATCAGTAAGGACCAGACAACTGAGAAAATGAGATGTTGTACCTCAGCAGGGCTGTTAGCCTGGATAAATAAAGACATGAAGTAAAATTGTGAAAAAAGATACTTTCTTTATGCTTTCTCACTCGTTCGGTCTCCCACTTTAGTACCAAATTTCACAGCTGGACCGATTAGGGGCATCTTAAGATAAAGTGACTTTTTCAGCCACACAGTGAGAACAGGGCTCTACTGAGGTTCAAATATCTGATCACCTGGCTCCCAATCCATTGCTGGGGTGTGGGTGGCTTCTGGAACTCTGGCAGGGACAGAATACTGAAACGTGTGCAATGGTGAAATCCAGAACGGCAAGAAGGCAGAATGGGCAAACATTTGCACAGATTAGTTTTAAACCTCGTAATCTGTGCAAATGTTCAACCCTTTTGCATTCTTGCCATTCTGGGTTTCACCATTTGGCAGTTCTGTATGTCAGCAACAGTAAGGCTGGGTGCCAGTTTTGGATCTGTTCTGGATTTGAGCACCAGCTAGGGTCCCTACTCCTGAGTGTCCAACCTGGGTCACTCACTAAGTATACTCTCATCCTGTCCACCCTATACCAAGTTCGGCCAGCAGGATAAACTTTTATTGCATCTGATTGGATTGCATCTTATTATGGGTGCCTTAGTTTATTATATTCCTTTAGTAAGAATGGCAGCAGTTTGATTTTTTTTTTTGCAGAAAGACTGTAGTACTGTACTTTTAAGGTGTCCAGGATTATTCTGTATAAAATGTACGTGTCTTGGTGTTGCCCCTTACATGTGCATCTATACAATTGCAGGTCTTCCTTGAAGCATTCATTGACCACCCTCTTGCTTGGCCCATGTTTGAAGCAGAGCAGAGCCCTGGTCCTTAATATTGTCACATTTATACCACTTGTGCAGGATGATCACCTTAAAGGAAAACAGCACATTAAGGGGACACTATTCACCTTTTTGTGTCATTTTATTTCTAGTTTCAAAACACATTTTTTTATGATTACATACCCTGTCTAAAATTCATTACTATGGTATTTAGTTTCATCTGCTTCCTTTCTTAGTAGAACTGAAATGCATATTAATGGTGCAATTATACAGCTCTGTACTGTACAAATAACTGTACACCTTGAATTCTGTGTGTATGTAACCCCTAGGTGGCGCTATCCCAAGGGCTACTACCCCTGCCTGCTTAACTACTAACAAGTTGAGGGGCCTAGGTCCAATGGCGGGTGCCTCCACCCAGAGGTCAGGGTTTGCAGTAGTTAAAGTAACTTGGTCACAGCCCTCTGGGACACTGTAACCCCCTTTCTTCCCAGTAGTGGCCCACACAATGCATTAGGAATATCTTCACAATGTACACTTACCCCCAGGGCTGGCTCTGTCGACTGGACTCTGGGGACCCCTGTAAAACAAGATGATACAGTGCAAAAACCACAGTACAATACTTTAACATAAACGAATACCTCAGCCAGTGTAACTTTGCTGAAACCAATAGATCTGATTTATTTAAGGAGCTGTAACAAGGAAGGGAAATCAGGTTAATTAGGTTAAACACATTAATAATCACAGTACTGTGCGCATATTCAGAGTCCCAAATTGTCACTTTCACTGGGTACCCAGGATGGGGGGTGCTAGCCAGGATCGGTTGCAGCTGGTTGGGGCCCTGTGATGGAAAAAACACTGGCACAATACCCAAATTGTAATCCGGAGCTGGTTGGCTCAGTTCGTGAAGAAATGAAGAAAAAACAACAATTAGATGACACACTTGCAATTCAATAAACAGATGGCAGGGAGCTACCCTGCTTTGTACTCACAAACTCAATGCTGGGAACGGGATAGAAGGCAGATTGTCCTGGATTGCCAAGAGAAGCAGACCATGTGGACAATGTCCTTGTGACTGGACCCCACTGCAGTTTAGAGCAAATGGATGTAGTCTGGATTAAGCTGGGGTTTACTTCCAGCTTCATGCACTCTATTTACTGTACAGGGGATTTGAAACGTGATTCCCCACAAGCACTACACAGATTTATATGTAAAAGTAAAGTACTATACCAGGCAGGCTGCTTCTCTATCCCGATCTCAATTACTGCACAATACCAGGGAGAACACACAGCAGATTCAGTTCCTGACAGACTGAGCGCGATTCAGCAATTTCTCCAGTCTTCTACAGGGTGAGCCTGGTTTCTACTCTTCAGATCTCCTTGATTCTCTTCACAGGTCGGTTTCAGTCTGAACAGGCGCTTGCACAAACTGCAGACTGAAACTTAGGGCCTTACACGAGATCCCCATGTTAAAACTACACACCGAAGAAGCACACAGCTCCCTGTCTCTTCACAGCCCAAACTGATCTGATCTTTCCAGGAGACAGAGCCAGGCATTTCCTTTGAGTTTCTCCCAGTTCAGTTGGCTGGTTTGGCTGTCACTCATAGTAAACTCCCCATGTTGGTGGAAAAAAGGCGCTAAAGTCAAAACTACACTTCCCAGAGTCACTGCCCTTACAATCCCCTTACAGCAGACTCCAGAAGAGAGTCCAAGTTCCGATTCGCCAAAAACAGGCTCCATTTTAAAGGATCCCCACCATGATTGGTCCAATTCAGCAGTTCAGAATCAACATGAGGGAGCTACTTTGCACTGTCCTTGCTACAAGAAAGCAGGTTAAATCAAACTGCATTTTCATTATTACTCTAACAGGTTACAAGCAAACAATTATATCTTTGAAGAATGCTCCTTCTGCCCACTTAGCAATGGCAGAAACGGAGTGATTTGGCAGTAGCTCAAGTGGGACTCAAGCAGGAAAACACACAGTCCACCCATACAAACTAATTATGTCTGCAAGCAGACAGCTCTTAAAGAGACAGTACCAGAGGCTCTAAAAGCACTCACAGATAAACGGCTTAAATGCCAAACACCATTCAGGCTTGGAGCATTCAAGCAAGCTTCTGGAAGACTTTTTGGGAACCCCCATTTGCAGGGGGGTTACATGTAGTTCTGGAATCCTAATCTGAAAAAGGATAGTGACAGAGCAGAAGCTGTTCAAAGATGAGCCACAAAAATTATTCTGGGGCACCGGGGCGGTCATATGCAGGGACACTAGTTTACAGGGATTGAAATAATGAAATTCTGTGTTTACGTCTGCATGGGTGGAGTCATGCTGATGTATTGCTGTTATACAACAGAAGAAGGCTACGTGGACTGTGTCCTTCAACAGTGGAATCAAAGCACATGTGGTCCTCTCCATTGACCACAGTGCTGTTCCTCCTCCCCCCACACTATTTTATTGCTCTGTACTAACTGTCTGTTCACTTCCGGCTCCAGTCTTTGAGATTCAGCTCTGAATCAGAGCCCCCTTCCCCACTGCTTAAACGCCACTGCAGACGCCAAGCCCTTCTTGTTACATTACAGGACTGCATGCTTGCACATTTGGTCAGGGATCCCACTAGACAATCCACCATTCTCAATGTGGTACTCACCAACTCAGAAAGATTAGATGAAGTGGGGGTTGGGGAACCACTGGGGTCCAGTGACCAAAATACTATGTGGTTTGAGTTGGCCCTGGACACCATGAAGCCATTGTCAAAGGCTGAAGTGCGAGACTTCAGAAGGGCGGATTTCGACTAAATGAAGGAATTAGTCCTGGGTAGGGCAGCTGGGGTAGACAGCATCAGGGGAATGGAGGAAAGATGGGGGGTTATAAAAGTGGTCATTCTCAAGGTAACAAAAACATGCATGAGAACAATTTTCAAGAGGAATAAGTACAGTGCTTGACAGGACAGTACAGGACAAGAAAGGACAGTACAGTACAGGACAGAGACCAATCTGGTTCTCTGAAAAGCTCAGGGAGGCCTTTATTCATTTATTTTATTTATACTTTATGCCTCTTGGTATACCTGGTCTGCTCCTGTATTCTGGCAAACTCATCGGGAATCTAGCCGCTGTCCGAACATCCTCACTCCATCGGGGTCACACCTTAGTCCCCTGCAGCCTGCCCCCTGCAGTGGGGTGGAGGGGAGCCCCCAACTCACCCACCCTAATGGATCCAGACTAGGTGCCCCCCCAGAGCTGGTGTTCATGCATGGCCATCAAGCCGCTCTCCCAGGATGCACACTCCTCTTTTTTTAGTTTTCTCCCTGGAGCTGGGAGCATGTAGTGATGTCGGTGGAGGGGAGCATGCACGCATCTGCACATGCTTCCTCCAGGTGTCTGCCCCAAACTCCTCCACAAGGTACAGCACAGTGCCTTGTCCTCCAGCCTCCACCATGGGGCGAGCAGGCGCCGACTGTTGTGGAGTCCCCCTCCCCGGAGAAGGAGAGCAGTCCGACAGACATTCAATCCTTCACTTTCCCTGCCGACCCCCTGGTGGCTCATGCTCGTTCCCGAACATGGGTCACCAGCATAGTGTAAGGTAAGGTGTCCAGTGCCTCAGCCCTCAGTACCACTGGGCCAGCCACAGGGGGGCCTTTATAATGTACAAAGAAAAGCAGGGAGACAATGTACGGGATGAGTGTCAGAAAAAAAGCCAAGAGTGGCTAAGAGGGCAGTCAGGCTTCAAAAGGCAGGTGCAGACCTATGTATTTGGGTGGGTGGTCAAGGGAGGGAAACAGTTTTTTAGATATATAAGGGGAAAAAGAAGGATGGCAGGAGGAATTGGTATCTCAAAATCCACAGCAGTTGTGCGCGCACAAGGTTTACTCTGCGAGCATGAAATAAAGATATCCAAATAATCACAATGGCAAGAAAGCTGTAAACAAGATGAGTTTTACTCATATCTTATCATGCTGCAATGCTTTTAACAGAATCAGCAAGTGTGTCAAACGTACCCCTAGCACCTCGACTCCCACGAGTCTTCAAAGGGGGTGCTATTAACAGGGAACACATGAGCATTTAATTATTACATCATGAATAATTAATTAATTATTCTCCGTGATGTCACTGCTTTTTTATAAAAGTGATACAATATTTTTGTGGTTTTTTATGTCTGCGGTGAATCAAACTAAGTGACACTACAGTTACAGTGTTATTCAATTTAGAACTATTTCATCCCTTGAAGTGCGAAATCTCACATCAATTCAAAATCAGTTACTTATTATACATTTGTTTTACAAAAAAACATAAATATAAAACCTTAAGAAAGGAACTGAGGTCAAGAGGTCCTGGAAGGACTGATGCCAATACAGCCCATCAGCACTCCAATATATTTCATTCCGGGTAGGATGGAGTTCCAGGACCAAGCTCGACATCATTACCAGAGATCCTAAGAAAGAGAAAGGGATAAATGACTAAATAATTAACCTTTTTCTTTAGATTATTATAACTTTAACATATTTCCAGTTCATAAAGTTTTTCTTTATATACTAAGAAAAAAGTCTACACAGTACTATTACTCTTTTACCAATAAATGAAAATGCCAGAAGGGTCTCAGATATTCATAGGTACTCATGTTCACTTATTATATAATTTTTTTCAAAAAAGGTTTTATGTCCCATTTTTCATTTAGACCTTCCGGTTTCACACTCTTGAGTTTAAATATCCACATGCTCTCTTGTTGCAGCATCTGGTTGGGTCTGTCTCCACCTAAACTAGGAGGTGGTACCCATTCTATACCCATGAATTTCAAATTCTCCAGTGACGACTCATGATATTGGGAAAAGTGCATGCCTACAGGGGTATCCTGTCTGCTGTTCAGTATTGACATCACATGTTCTTGAATGCGTTGTTTAAGAGGTCGAACTGTCTTTCCGACATATGCTAAGTTAGATGGGCACCAAAGGGCATAAACAACATATGACGTGTCACATGTTATTAGTTGTTTGATGTCTACAGTAAGGCTCTCAACCTTTGGATGGTGGAAAATTTTACCAGGGTTAGCAAATTTACAAATGTTACAAATGTTACATCTTTTGCAGCTGAAAAAGCCATTAGGCTTTTTCGGTAGCCACATACTTTCATTCTCAGTTCCACTTTTCTTTAGACGGCTATGTACCAGCATGTCTTTTAAGTTGGAAGCCCTATTAAATGTGACCCTTGGTTTGTTTCCAACTTCCATTTCTACTTCCTCATCCCCTAAGAGAATAGGTCAATTTCTGTATATGATGAATTGGTGTCTCAGGAGGACCAATGGCAGAGGAGAAATTGTCAGGCTAATAGATGAGGACAGAGTAATAGACAAGGATGGGCAGAAAGCAACCATGCCAGACAACTACTTTGGCTTGGTATTCACCAGGCAGAACAGCAGGCCCTTGCCTGACAGGGGCATAAAGGCAGTTGATAGAGGGTTCACTGATAGAGCTGAAACAGGGAGAACAAAAAGGGGAGTAGTGTAAGTGAAGACCCCACAGAGACAATAAGTCCCAGGGTGTGATAGGGTAATGTGGGCAGACTTGATGGACCATCAGTCTTTTTCTGCCATCATTGTCTATGTTTCTGTGTTTAGGGCGCTGATATGTTGTTCCAAACTTGTTTGAATATACAGTAGAACATTTAGGGCATCATGTTCATTTGAGCTCAGGCTAAGAACTTTGCAAGGAGCAAGCTGAGACCTCTGAATGTGGGAACTACATGGTTTCTAAATCAAACTTAGAAAATGGGAAAGTTAAATATTGTGTTCTAATTGGCTCGTCATTCCATTGGCATATGTTTATGTGCCAATACTGCCCTGTAAAAAAGAAAAAGTCCAACCATGTGATCTGCAATTTGGACAAATCACATACTGAATTCATGAGCCACTCACTCATTCCTGATTTCCATCACAAATATGATTGCAGCCTTTACTGTTATATAAAAACTTTCAACCAGGCCCCAAAATAGAAACTACCTTTAATTTAAAAAAAAAACCAACACATACAGTACATAACTGAATGTAGTCTAGCTACCCATGATCCCTTCCTCCTACACTGAAACAAATGCAATAAATCCAGCACTATTCAGAGTTTTCATTTCTGGTGTTTCTCTGTTGCCAACAAAAACCCTCATAGTCTAACCAACTGCCTAACCAGCTTGACAGAACAATGTCTACTGCTAACCCTGCAACAGAAAAAATTGAGCCTCTGGCTCCATACGAGGTCTGTGTGTGTCCATGTGATTGCATTCCAGTGATATGCTGCAGAATTTTGAATCATGCACTCCATGTTAACATTCCATGTTATTTTTTTTGAGGGGGGGTAAGCATTTGATTGGGGGAATACTGCAGAATATTGAATTCTAATTTTCCATGAATAACCAAACAAACCTTCTACTGCAGGTGTAGAAAGACAAATAACTGACGTAGAAAGCATCTGTGGAGGGACTATTTGACATTTTCTAAGCAATATTTTACTATTTTCTAGTTTTTTTCTTTCAGAAATTTTTTTTTTAATTTGCTTAACACATTTTCTAAGAGTAATAAAACCCTTCAGGGTGTGGGGTACTGGTGGACAATTGCACTGCCAGGGGCTGTAAGGCTCTCTGCCTACAGCACTGGGCCTCATCTCACCCCTGGGCATGCGAGTATCCACCAATACCTCACACCCTGTCAGGTCTTATTGCTTACAACAACAATATGGGCCTGAATACACAGTTTCAATGGGTGGTGGTGCAAAATGGAGGGCAAAGTATTGTGTTATGCTACCACTCATTTACACTGCACTTAAATTCTTATTTATTTATTTATTTTGTTAACCGGGTAGGCCCACTGAGACTCAGGAGTCCCTTTTTCAGGGGTGACCCAGAATTAATTACAGAGACAAAGCGATATTTACAGAAAGTCAAAATATAAAGAAAAATGCAAACAGTAAAGAAGAGTCCAAAAACAATGCAAATATTAATAATCATTATGTCCACAGGGGAATTAAGGTTCAGTAGGAGCAGTACATGAACAACAGGGCTAACAACAAATTAAGATACATATGACAGGATATATAGTGAAAGACAAACAACAAACTGTGCACATCAGAAGGAAAAGCAGTTTCCAGAATAAATATAGGATAGACACAGCCTGGCATTGTAGCTCATCAATTTCAAAAGCACAGATTACACACCAGCAGGAAAACTTTAAGCCCTTTCTTGGATCCTGCTAGTGAGGAAAATTCTTGCAGGGTTGTTGGTAGGGAATTCCAGAGGGAGGATGCTGAGATGGCAAAGGACCTCTTACCCTCACTGGACCTCACCCTGGGTACCTCTAAAGGGGTACAACTAGAGGATTGCTGGGCTCTCTCTTTTAAGATTCAATTACCAGGACATCATGTGGGCTAGGGGGAGGGGTGGCACACTTGACTAGTTCAAAGGCTAGGCAGAGGAGAGGGTACTGTAAACGTCCTTCTAGAGAAGGCTAGTTTAGCAAGTGAAAGACATTGCAGGGATGCACCCTAGGTGGGGCTCTGGTGACAAAGCAATTAATTTTATTGTAGAGAATTTTGAGCTCGCCGATTTCAGAGCGCCTTGTGGATTGAAGAATTGGAGCACCATATTACAGAAGGGGAAACAGAGTGCATTTAGTACAGAGCAGTTGTCCCACTGCGATCAATTTAAATGTGCTGTCCAGGTGTTAGGAACCCAATGGGGGTTGTGCCCACAAACGTGTTAGTGAGTGACTCTCAAAGCTTCTTAGCATGGCATAGCATCAGTTACATGGAGCCGGCTCATGCATGGCTGCTGCAGATGGTGTGGGCAATGCCACCTGGAACTGTACTTAAACCCACCCACTTAATGTTAGACTGTTTCAGGGGCAGCTGAGTTTACATTTCCTTGGCATTCATGCAGTCTCCCACAGAGTCCAGTTATCTTTCAGCTGCTCACCAAATGCCACACGTTCTTGTCATCCATTAGTATCCTCCAGTTCAAGTGCCTCTGTCATGCAGTCTGACAGCCTGCATCCCCTACCCTAACCAATGCTTAGTTCCCAGTCAAAGCTTTACAACCCCCACTCCCTGCCTGTTCTAACAGGCGGTCCATAATGACTTTGCACTGCTTGAAAAATATATATATGGCATAAAACAGATGCTGAAATGTTTGTACTACAACCATTTTTTTTGCATTGTTTTACAGAACTCCACTAACTAGCTCCACCACCTTTATGACACTGAAGGGAAAGATCCTTTTTTTAAATCAAAATTTTATAACCTACTCCGCTGGCCACCCTATTCAGATCTGTCTCAGCAACCTCCCAGCCCGACAACCCCGGCCCCCCCCCACCTGGTCCCATTATCTTCCACTGCTTGTGCCCGTGGCATGTTCTTCAAGGTTATGCCCTCAAGAGCACAATCTTGAATGGGGGTAGTGGTGAGGGCACAGGGCCTGTGATTGTTAGCATCCTTATTTAGTCCCAAGAAATAACAAGCATTTGTCAATGCCGAATGTTGATTGCATTGGTCTGTTGAGCTCACTCAGTGGCCCTGTGTCACTCGCTCGTTCTGTTTCTCCCAGTGCTGCAGGCTGCACCTTTGTACAGGGCTCCTGGTGCATTGGCATGTTTTTTCTGCCCACATAGAAATCTGCAGCCATCCTGACAGAGCTGTGTTGAGGTGGATCACTCGCCCTCTTTCAGTCGCTCATTCTGTTTCTGCTGGCACTACAGGCTGCCTTTTTGTACTGGGCTCCCGCCTCTGTTGGCGGCTTTTTCTGCCCACAAAGAAACGTGCAGCAGTCCTGACACAGGTCCATTGAGCTACCTCACTCCCCCTCTCTCGCTCATTCCGTTTCTGCTGGTGCTGCAGGCTGGCCTTTTGTACAGGGCTCCTGCCTGCGTTGTCGCCTTTTTCTGCACACAAAGCAATCCACAGCAGTCACGATAGAAGTCTGTTGAGCTCGCTCATTCCCCCCCTCTCTCACTCACTCATTGTGTTTGTCCCGGCGCTGCTGGCTGCCCTTTTGTACTGTACTTCTGCCTGCGTTGGCAACTTTTTCTGGCCACAAAGATATCTGCAGCTGTCCCGACACAGCTCCGTTGAGGTCGCTCTCTCCGCCTGGCTCACTCTCTCATTCTGTTTCTCCTGGTGTTGCAGGCTGCTCTTTTGTACTGGGCTTCTGCCTGAATTGGCAGGTTTTGCTGCCCAAAAAGAAATCTGCAGCTGTCCCGACACAGCTCCGTTGAGGTGGGTCACTCCCCCTCTGTCACTCGCTCATTCTGTTTCTACTGGTGCAGCAGGCTGCCCTTTTGTATTGGGCTCCTGCCTCTGTTGGCAGCTTTTTCTGCCCACAAAGAAATCTGCAGCAGTCCTGACACAGGTCCATTTAGGTTGCTCACTCTCCCTCTCTCACTCGCTCATTCCGTTTCTGCCAGCCCTGCAGGCTGGCCTTTTGTACTGGACTCCTATCTGCATTGCTGCCTTTTTCAGCCCACAAAGAAATCCACAGCAGTCACAATAGAACTCCTTTGAGCTTGCTCATTGCCCCTCTCTCACTCACTCATTGTGTTTCTCCCGGTGCTGCAGGTTGCCCTTTTGTACTGGGCTTCTGCCTGCATTGGCACCTTTTTCTGCCCACAAAGAAATCCGCAGCTGTCCCGACAGAGCTCTGTTGAGGTCGCTCACTTCGCCTGTCTCACTCTCTCATTCTGTTTCTCCTGGAGCTGCAGGCTGACATTTTGTAGTGGTCTCCTGCCTCTGTTGGTGCCTTTTTCTGCCCAAAAACAAATCAGCAGCAGTCCCAACAGAGCTCCGTTGAGCTCCCCTCAGTTCCCCTCTCTCACTCTCTCATGCCGTTTCTGTCGGTGCTGCAGGCTGCCCTTTTCTACTGGGCTCCTGCCTGCATTGCCACCTTCTTCTGGGCACAAAGAAATCTGCAGCAGTCATGATAGAGCTCCGTTGAGCTCGCTCACTCACTCCCCCCTCTCATTTGTTCGTTCTGTTTCTCCCGCCGCTGCAGACTGCCATTTTGTACTGGGCCCCTGCGTGCATTGCTGCCTTTTTCTGCCCACAAAGAAATCTGCAGCAGTCCCAACAGAGCTCCGTTGAGCTCACTCCCTCCCCCTCCCTCACTAGCTCATTCTGTGTCTCCTGCTGCTGCAGGCTGCCCTTTTGTACTGGGTTCCTGCCTGCATTGGTGGTTTTGTCTGCCCACAAAGAGATGTGCAGCAGTCCCGACACAGCTCTGTTGAGGTCGCTCACTCCCCCTCTGTCACGCGCTCATTTCGTTTCTACGGGGCTGCAGGCTGGCCTTTTGTACTGGGCTCCTGCCTGCATTGCTGCCTTTTCCTACCCACAAAGAAATCTGCAGCAGTGATGATAGACCTCCGTTGAGCTCGCTCACTCCCTCTCTGTCACTCGCTCATTCTGTTTCCCCTGGCGCTACAGGCTGCCCTTTTGTACTGGCCTCCTGGCTGCATTGGCACCTTTTCCTGCCCACAAAGAAATCCGCAGCTGCCCCAACAAAGCTCCATTGAGGTCAGTCACTCTCCCTGTCTCACTCGCTCATTCTGTTTCTCGTGGGGCTGCAGGCTGCCCTTTTGTACTGGGCTTCTGCCTCTGTTGGCATTTTTTTCTGCCCACAAAGAAATCTGCAGCAGTTTCGACAGAGATCCATTGGCCTCACTCACTCTGCCTGTCTCACTTGCTAGTTCCGTTTCTGCCCGTGGTGCAAGCTGCCCTTTTGTACTGGGCCCCTGCCTGCATTGCCACCCTTTTCTGCCCACAAAGAAATCTGCAGCAATCACGATAGAGCTCCATTGCGCTCGCTCACTGACTCCCCCTCTCTCACTTGTTCATTCTGTTTCTCCCGCCACTGCAGGTTGCCCTTCTGTACTGGCCCCTGCGTGCATTGCTGCCTTTTTTATCTGCCCACAAAGGAATCCGCAGCAGTCCCAACTGAGCTCTGTTGAGCTCACTCCCCATCCCTCATTCACTCATTCTGTGTCTCCCACTGCTGCAGGCAGCTCTTTTGTACTAGGTTCCTGCCTGCGTTGGCGACTTTTTCTGCCCACAAACACATCTGCAGCCGTCCTTAGAGAGCTCCATTGAGCTTGCTCACTCCCCCCTCTCAGTCGCTCGTTCCATTTCTGCTGGCCTTTTGTACTGGGCTCCTGCCTGCATTGCCGCCTTTTCCTCCCCACAAAGAAATCTGCAGCTGTCCCGACA
Source organism: Neoceratodus forsteri (assembly GCA_016271365.2). NCBI lineage: Eukaryota > Metazoa > Chordata > Ceratodontiformes > Ceratodontidae > Neoceratodus > Neoceratodus forsteri. Next base: position 63,880,012 of record CM057453.1, read on the forward strand.
GAGCTCTGTTGAGGTCACTCGCTCAATCCCCCTGCTTCACTCGCTCATTCTGTTTCTCCTGGTGCTGCAGGCTGCCCTTTTGTGATGGGCTCCTGCCTCTGTCTGCATTTCTGTTTGCCCACAAAGAAATCTGCAGCAGTCCCGACACAGCTCCATTGGCCTCACTCACTCCCACTGTCTCATTTGTGCGTTCCGTTTCTGCTGGCGCTACAGGCTGCCCTTCTGTACTGGGCTCCTGCCAGCGTAGCCACCCTTATCTGCCCACAAAGAAATCTGCAGCAGTGATGATAGAGCTCTGCTGAGCTCACTCAGTTCCCCTCTCTCACTTGCTCATTCTGTTTGTTCCACCACTGCAGGCTGTACTCAGGCCCTGCATGCATTGCTGCCTTTTCCTGTCCACAAACAAATCCACAGCAGTCCCAACAGAGCTCAGTTGAGCTCACTCACTCCCTCTCCCTCACCTGCCCGTTCTGTGTCTCCCGGCGCTGCAGGCTGCCCTTTTGTACTGGGCTTCTGCCTGCGTTGTCACCTTTTCCTGCCCACAAAGACATCTGCAGCAGTCCTGACAGAGCTCAGTTGAGCTCGGGGTCACTCCCCCCCAGTCACTCGATCCTAATCTGTCCCACAACACTGATTTCCAACAGTGACTGCGGTATTCTGCACCGGAAGCACGGAAACACATTTCGGCCAGGATGTGAAAAATGACAGCTGTACTGTTCATAAGGAGGTGTGAACAAATGCCAGTGTTTAAAATCTGGCGTGAAAATATTACTAATTAGCAAACTTACAAGGGTGCGTGGCACCTGCACAACACACACTCGTAACACAGTCATTTTATGGAGTTTCATCACAAAATTGTTAACATAGGCATTTTAGGACCCCTGCTCATGAACAGTGTCAGTGTGATTTTCTTAACATGTCCTGAACACCAATTTCCCACAGCAACCACGCTATTGTGCGCCAGAAGAGTGAAAACACATTTTGGCCAGGATGTGAAAAATGACCCTGCACTATTCATAAGGAGGTGTGGCAAAATGGCAATGCTGAAAATCTGGAGTGAAAATATTGCAAAGTTGCGAAGGTATGACAGTGCGTGGAAACTGCGCAATGCACATTCATAACACACTCATTTTATGGACTTTCGTCACCAAATTTTCAACATAGGCATTTTAGGACCTCTGCTAATGAACAGTGTCACTGTCATTTTCATAACGTGACCCAAACATGGATTTCCCACAGCGACCACTCTATTCTGTGCCGGAACTACGAAAACACATTTCAGCCAGGATGTGAAAAATGACAGCTGTACTGTTCATAAGGAGGTGCAGAAGAATGGCAATGTTAAAAATCTGGAGTGAAAACATTATAAATTCGTGAACTTATGAGCGTGCGTGCAAACTGTGCAACACATGCTCGTAACAGTCATTTTATGGAGTATCATCACCAAATTTTCAACATAGGCATTTTGGGACCTCTGCTCATGAACAGTGCCACCTTCAGTTTCTTAATCTGTGTGGAACACTGATTCCCCACACCGACCGTGCTATTCTGCGCCGGAAGTGCGAAAACACATTTTGGCCAGGGTGTGAAAAATGACAGCTGTACTATTCACAAGGAGGTCTGAAAAAATACCAATGTTGAAAATCTGGGGTGAAAATATTATAAATTCGCAAAGTTCCGAGCGTGCATAGCAACTATGCAACGCACATCCGTAAAACAGTTATTTTGGATTTCCACAAATTTGCAACATAGGCTTTTTGAGCGCCCACCTCATGAACACTGACACTGTCGTTTCATTAATCGGTCCCAAAAGGTGATTCCACGCAGTGACCACGAAATCACCTTTCAGGGCCGATTAACGCCATGACAGTGATATAATTCATGAAGAGGGGTCCCAAAAACCCCATGTTGAAAATTTGGTGCCAAAATTCAAAAAAATGCCTGAGATATGCATCAAAGTTGAAAAAACCCTATTTATTCCATTATACAGCTTACCGGCATTCCCTCAGTTCACGGTCGGCTTTGAAGAGTGCAGACGTGTCCCAGTCCACTGAAGATCGTTGCGCCAGACTCCGGAGGTAAGTATGGGGTGAGTGGGGTGTGGGGAGGCAGGGTGCGCAGTGGGTGGGCGCGGGTTGTGGGAGGGGGGCAGGGAGACCGCCAAGGGACTGTTTCCTTTTTTACAGGTTACAAAAAAAAAAAGACATCACGGGACCGTTTTTTTATTTGCTGGGGCATGTGGCATGCTGGGGTGGGCTCCCAGTGTGCCAACGGAGTCTTTCTTTTTGGGGGGGTAGCTGTAGCTGATGAGAGTTGGGCACCTGTCGGTACCACAACAAAGGGGGTTATTACATTATGCCGTGAAGTTGGGCACCCCAGCACACAACAAAAGCGCACTGCAGCCAGCAGGATTGGGGCCCCATTAGCAAAGTAAACACGGTCAGGGGCTTTATACTGCCAAGAGTTGGGCACCCCTCAGCAGAGAGATTAATATTGTTTGTGAACGCGGGCAAACCGCCGCCATGTTCACAAACAATATCAGGTTTCAAGATCTGCCTGCAAATGACAGGTCAGCCCCTCATTGCAGTGAATGGCTGACGCTGCAATGACGAGGCGCCCCTGACTGCAGCGGCTATTTTTTTACAAGTTGGTGGCACGCTGGCTGAACTAGTGTCAGCAGCAGCGTGCCACAGCATTGGGGGAAGCGGGACAAACCTTTACAGGCTGTAGGGGCATTGGCCACAACAGTGCCGCGTCTCCACAACCTGCGTGTGGAGAAACCTGCTGCAACATGTTTCTTGCGCATGCGCGCAATCAACATAAAATGGGACCTGCACTCAGAAGCTGCCAGAGAATCAAAAATGGATTTACAATACACATAAAGCATGGCTAAGGAAAGACCTGACGTGCTGAAGATAAAAAGTACCTCATGCACATTTGGAGCCTTGTTTTCCTTCTTTAGGGGGTGGAGCATACAAATCTCCATTATATAAATATTAATTAAGCAAAGGCTTGTTCTCTATTTCTTCTTGTTTATCTTTGTACTATCGAACTTTATTTAGGTAAATGTCACTTCATGTCCGAATCAGTAACTCTGCTGTTGCTATGCTAATTTTGTTTTTTTAACAATTTTTACTTCATTGTTAGGGTTGGTGTTTGCACATTATTACAGGTCTTACCATTAAGGGAGTTTATTCTCTGCTGTGTAATACAATGGGCATGGGCTCAGCATTGTTTTTTAAGAGAGCTATGCCAATCAAGCCCTTGCTTCGTTAATATTTCTATTATGCAGATTTGTATGCGCAACCCCCTCAGGAAGGAACACAAGGCTCCAAATGCACATGGAGTGCTTTGTATCTTCAGCACGTCAGCTTAGCCACACTTTATTTGTATTCTAGATACATTTTTGATACTCTGGCAGCTTCTGAGTGCTGGTGCCTTTTGTTTCTCGTGTTTGATGGTCAGAACCTAGCACCATAGAGAGAGCAGTTTGTTGGGTTTTTTGTGCACACTCATCCTTATTTAGTGGCAGGATTGCTTTTAATTCTTTGTGTCAGAGGGGTCGCCAAAGGGGATACGAGTTTCTTCAGGTACATAAGCAAGGTGAGGAAAGCAAGGGGAGGGACAGTAAAGATTAGAAGGGTGGAAGGGGGAAACTGCACAGAAGGGGACCAAGAAAAAGCTTAAACAGGTACATTTGCTCAGTCTTCACAGCGGAGGGAGGAGGTGCCAGACAAACAGAGAGAAGCAGGAATGGGGGGGTAGACATAAGTACATTTTCAGAGGTGCGAGTCCTGAAAAGATGTGCAGCCCTAAAGGTGGACAAGGCTTTGGGACTGGGTGGGGAATACCACAGGGTGGTAAAAGAGCTCAACAAGGTGCTAGCTGCCCCACTGACAACCTTATTCAACATCTCACTGGAGACAGGCATAGTTCTGGAGGACTGAAGAAGGACTGATGTAGTACCTCTTCATAAGAGTATTTCCAGAGAGCAAAAACCATTGTGGCCTCAGAGCAATCCCGCGGTGCTAAAATGAATCAGAATAAATCCAAAAACGAGCACACTTTTCGGCTACTCACAGTGAATGGAGGATGAAAAGACTCCCACGCCTAGGGAACGTTAAAAAATAATGCATTTACTGTTAAAAAAATGTGGCAGCACCACACCAGCATCAACATTTCAAACCATCAGGCTCTTTTTCAAGAAGTGAGTAGCCAAAAAGTGCGCTGGTTTTTCTACATAAGAGTGGCAGCAGGGAGGAGGCTAGCAACCTTAGGCCAGTTAGTCTTATTTCAGTGGTGGGGGAGTTATTGTAAACCCTACAGGGAAACATACTGGTAGTGTAGCTTTAATCCAGTGGGCTGCAAGACCACAAAGGACATGGATTCACAAGAGGACAGTAATGCAAATGAATCTGATAGTTTATTTGACTGGGTGACCAGGGAAATAGATCAGGGGAGGGCAGTGGACGTGACCTAGCTGGATTTTAGCAAGGCCTTTGACACTGTGCTGCACAGGAGGCTGATTTAGAAGTTGACCAGCCTAAGTGTGGGATCCACAGTGATTAACTGGGTTAGAAAGTGGTTAACAGATACAAGATAGAGGGTAGTGGTTAACAGCACTCCCTCTAAGGGTGGAAGAGTGACAGGCAGGGTACTACAGGGCTCAGTACTGGGATCAGTATTCTAGAAAGAAGTTCTGCCTATTGCAGATGATACCAACATCTGCAATAGGGTGGTCACTTAGGAGGGGGTGGAGAAGATGTGCAGGGATCTTGGGAAACTTGAGGAGTGGTCAAAAACATGGCAGTTGGGGTTCACTGACAAAAAGTGCAAAATCATGCACCTAGGACATAGAAACATCGGCATGGAGTATATTTATTTATTATTTCAATTTTGTTAACTGGGTAGGCCCACTGAGACACAAAGATCCCTTTTTCAGGGGCGACCCGGAGTTAATTGCTGATACAAACATGTGACAGTACAGAGGATCACTACATATATTCATTCATTGGTAGACAACTTAATACATTCAGGATGTAGTTACACAATGACTAGACAATTTACAGTGGGTATTTTAGTACAAGGCAGTAATTCTACAATAATAATGCATACACAGACTTGATACGTCTTAAGTGGGGTTAGGTCTCGGCTTATTATTCAGTACTGTTAGAAGCCCCAGTATGATGGGAGGAGATACTGACAGTTGCTAGACAGGAAAGGGACCTTGGGGTTAGCATATCTCAGGAACTTAAGGTGGCGGAGCAATGTGACAAGGCAGTGGATAAGGCTAGTAGGATGCTGGGGTGCATAGGGAGCGGTATCCCCAGCAGAAGGAGGAAGGTGATGTTGCCACTGTATCGCTCGTTGCTGAGACACCATTTAGTGTACTGTGTCCAGTCGTGTGGAACACACCTCAGAAAGAACATAGACGGGATGAAGGTGGTTTAGAAGAGGGCAACTGCAATGGTGCAGGGTCTGCAAGAGAAGCCCTACAAGAAGTAACTGAGTGATCTCAACATGTGCACCCTGGAAGAAAGGAGAGAGAGAGAGAGGTGACATGACAGAGACCTACAAGTACCTTATAGGGGTAAACAGGGTGCAGGTGGGGAGTCTCTTTCAAATGAAAATGAGTGCCAGGATAGGGTGCATGGGATGAATCTGGAAGGGGAGAAGTTCAGAAGAGATGTGAGGAAGTATTTCTTCACTAAGAGGGTGGTGGATGCCTGGAACAGACTGCCAGTGGAAGTGGTTGGGGCTAAAACAGTGGGGGGCTTCAAGCATGCAAGGGACAAACACAGGGGTATAATAGAAGAGAGGAAGAGAGGTGGGAGGGTCACTGGAGATCAGACACGGTATGTGGAAGAATAGGCAGGGAACATCTGAGCAGAGTGCGTAGGCTGAGTGGTCCTGTTCGGCCAACAAATTCTGTTTCTATGTTTTTTTCTGCACTGCAGCCACATCAGGGGCAGCTATGGCGAGACCTGTATGCAAGGAGCGTGCAGACAGCTGCTTTCCTCCCACAGTAAGACATCTTGTCTGGTCTGTCCCGTTCCACCAGTAAGTAGACATGTAAGTGAGCTACCTACCACTCTCCCCTGGATGTTGGGAGGGTCCAGGCAGCTGCCACTGCAATCTCTTGCTGGTGTGCTGTGACATCTAAAGCTCTGGGCAAGAACCTGGGTCGCTGGAATGGCGTGTGGTCCCCAGCCATTGTGCTGCTACAGCAGCCGCTTGAAAACTCTCTTTACCCTCTGAATGTGCCAGCATGGGTGCCCATGAGAAATCCCCCTCCCACACACACACACACACATTTACTGTCGTCCTTTAACTGTGAATATAAGAAAAGAACATTAGGCTTCTTTAATTTCATGTCAACTGCGTTGTTGTCCCAGTCTTAATCCTCAATGATTGACATCATAATTTTCCACAGCAACAGATCACTATGCTATTAACATTGGACTATGAAATGGGAAAACTAGATGGACCTCTTGGTCATCTTCTGCCGATGCCATCTATGTTTTTATGACATAATTTGCAGCTATGCAGCAAGATCAGATGACACAAAGTGAATTTAATGACTCCCCTCTACAATTCTCACTTGCTCTTGAGAATGTATTCATGTATCTATGGTATATATGTGGATCTGTATATGAATATTCCATGATATGTAAATACAGTACAATATGTATAACCTAAATTATCCTCTTGTTTACTCTCTTGGTGTTTTGTTCTGTAAATCTGTGCTACTCTGTTGGTGGCAGGAAGCTGTTTTGGTGGCAAGGTGGGCATTTTGTGGGGCATGGGAGTACGTTCCAGCAGCAGGATAGGTGTTCTGGCCAATGGGTGATCATCATCCAGGCCTCAGAGAGGGCATTCTGTCCCACATAGTAAGCATTCCAGCCCTAGAGTAGTCATTGACGCACATGTTGTACTCATTTTGACCCCCCGTGGAGGCCATTCCGGTCCTAAGGTAGTATCTAAGAGTGGACATTCTGGCCTCAGCATGAGCACTGAGGCACAGAGGGAGATCATTCCACTACAGGGGTGGGCATTCTAGCCATAAGATGGTAATTCCCAGAGGATGAGTATTCCAGTCCTTGTGTGGCCATTACAATTCTATGCTTAGGGGTCATTCCATCCCTAGAGTAGGTATTCTGTCCTCTAAGGAGTCCATTATAGCACTAGGGTGGGCACTGAGGCACAGAGAGTAGTCACTGAAGCTCTAGGGTCAGCATTCTGGCTACATGGTGGTTATTCCAACCCTAGGATGGGAATTGAGGTAAAGAGGGTGGGTATTCAGCCCGAAGGATGGGTAGGGAAGCATCAAGAGTTGTCATTCAAGCAACTAGAGTAGTAATTCTGGAACTAGGGTGGGCATTGATGCACACAGGGTGGGTGTTCTGGCCCCATGGTGGGCACTAAGACACAGAGGGTGGTCATTCTGGCCACCAGAGTAGGCATTCCAGCTGCAGTATGGGTATTCAGGCACAGGTTAGCATTTTGGCCACAGGGTCATCATTCCAGCTCAAGAGTGGTCATTCCAACCCAGGGTGGACATTCTAGACCTAGTGTGGCCATTCTGGACCTACAGTGATCATTCCAGACCCAGAGGTGGTTATTCTGGCCCTAGGGTGAGCAGTTAGGCACAGAGGGTGTTCATTCCAGCCCCAAGGGGGCGCAGTCTGACCCTGAGGTGATAATTCCTGCCCTATAGTGAGCAATGAGGCACAGAGAGGAGTAATTCAAGCAACTATGATGGTCATTCTGGCCCTAGCGTGGGAAATTATACATAGTGAGTGGGCATTCTGGCCACAGAACAGGCATTTTGGCGCCAGGGTATCATTCCAGCCCTAAGGTGATCATTCAGGGCCTAGGGTGGCCATTCCATCCCCAGGGTGTTCATTCTGGCCCTACAGTGGTCACTGAGGCACAGAGAGTGGCCATTCCAGTCAGAGGGTGGGCATTTGTGCCCTATCCTAGAGAAGAGCTTACAGCACTAGGGTGGACATTCCAGCCTTGTGGTGAGTGGGTATTCCAGCTCAAGGGTTGGCACTGAGGCACAGAGGGTGGGCATTTCAGCCCCAGAATGGGCATTGAGGTACAGATGGTGGACATCCTGGCCCCAAGGAAGGCACTGAGGCATGCAGTGTGGTCATTCAAACCTCTAAAGTGGGCACTGCAACATTCAGGATGGCCATTCCAGCCCCAGAGTGGGGATTCCAGCCTTCAAGGTGGCTTTTCTGGCTGTGTGGGGCATTATGGCAACAAAGGTGGAACTCTGGATCTAATATGAGCATTCTAGCCCAAAGGTGGTTATTCTACCCACCAGGGTAGTCATTTCAATCCTAGGGTTGGCATTCAGGGCCAGAGGGTGGTCATTCCTGCCCTAGGACAAGAGGGTGGTCATTCCAGGCCCAGAATAGTCATTCTGGCCACCAGGGTGGTGATTCCAGCTCTACGGTGGATACTGAGTCGCATAGGTGGTAATTCTGGACCTAGGTTGAGCATTTTTGCACAAGGGGTGGTCATTCCAGACCCTGGGGTGGTTATTCCAGCCCTCACAGTGGACATTTTGGTTCTAGGGTGGCCACTGAGGCAAAAGGGTAGGGATTCCAGGTCCAGGATAGCCATTCTGGCCATCAGGGTGGTCATTCCAGCCCGAGAGTAGGCACTGAGGAAAAGATAGCCAACTCAGTTAAGAAGGGGGATAAAACCTTTTATAGGTACATTAGGGAGCATAGAAAGGTTAAGGGAGGGATAGTGAAGATTAATAAAGGAGAGGGGAGGTGGGCAGAGGGAGACAGTGAAACATAGAAACATAGAAATATAGAAGTTGATGGCAGATAAGGACCCAAGGCCCATCCAGTCTGCCAATTTCTTTTCTACCTTATAAATGTGCCACCGGCTTGCTCTGTCAGTGGCCTATCTATTCATAGTCATTTGTATTGCTCCCTTATGCCTATCCCATGCTGTTTGAAGCCCTGTACTGTATTCATAGCCACCACTTCTTGTGGTAAGCCATTCCATGCATCCACCACCCTTTCTGTGAAAAAGAATTTCCTCACATTCCCCCTTAATCAGCCCCCCTCTAATCTCATGCTGTGATCTCTTGTCCTGCTATTTTTCTTATATTTAAACATGTTAGACTCTTTCACCTTGTTAATGCCCTTAAGGTGTTTGAATGCCTCGATCATATCACCTCTCTCCCTCCTTTGCTCAAGGGTATACATATTGAGCTCTGTTAATCTGTCTTCATATGTCTTCTGATGCAGTCCCTGCACCATTTTGGTTGCCCTTCTCTGGACTGCCTCAATTTGGTTAATGTCCTTGGGAAGGTGTGGCCTCCAATACTGCACGCAGTACTCCAGATGGGGCCTAACCAGTGTCTTGTAAAGAGGGATTATTACCTCCCTCTTACGAAAAGGCAGAGATACTGAATGAATACATTTGCTCAGTATTCACAAAAGAAAAAGAGGAGGAGTTGCCTAAACCAAACAGTAGAAGCACTCTGGGCAGTGGGGTTGACGCCAGTCCATTTACAGAAGAAAGAGTCCTGAAAGAACTCCTAAAACTCAAGGTGGACAAAGCAATGGGGCCTGATGGGATTCATCCTAGAATCTTAAAAGAGCTAAGGGAGGACCTAGTGACACCACTAACCACACTTTTTAACAAATCATGGGAAGATGGGGTGGTACCTGAGGACTGGAGGAGGACAAATGTGATTCCCCTTCACAAAATGGGAGCAAGGCAGAAGCAGGAAACTACAGACCTGTTAGTTTGACCTCAGTGGCGGGGAAAATGATGGAATCACTTCTGAAAGAAATAATTATTCAGTACCTAGAGGCCAGCAGGGCACAGGACCCAAAGCAGCATGGATTCACAGCAGGAAGGTCATGTCAGACAAATCTAATTGATTTATTTGACTGGGTGACCAAAGTAATAGACCAGGGAGGGGCTGTGGATATGGCCTACCTAGACTTTAGCAAGGCATTTGACACAGTCCCGCACAAAAGATTAATAATCAAGTTAGCAAGCCTGGGAGTGGGTCCCAGGGTGGTAGCCTGGGTAGCAAACTGGATGCACAACAGGACACAGAAGGTAATAGTGAATGGAACACATTCTGAAGAAAGGGGGGTTACTAGTGGAGTACCTCAGGGCTCAGTACTGGGTCCAGTCCTTTTAACATCTTTATAGGTGACATTGCAGGAGTCTGGAAGGAAAGGTATGCCTCTTTGCAGATGACACAAAGATCTGTAACAGAGTTGATACACAAGGTGGGGTAGAAAGGATGAGAAGGGACTTGGCAAGGTAGGAGGAATGGTCAGACAATGGCAACTTAGATTCAATGCAAAGAAGTGCAAAGTAATGCACCTGGGAAATAAAAATCCAGGGAAGAGAGTACACAATAGCAGGGAGGTACTAACGACAACAATAATGGAAAGGGATCTGGGTGTAGTCATATCAGATGACCTAAAGGTGGGTAAGCAATGTGAAAGTCAGTAAGGAGAGCCAGGGGATACTGGGATGCATAGGAGGGGCATCACAAGTAGAAAAAGGAAGTGGTTATCCCTCTATACAGACAGTTGGTGAGACCCCATCTGAGTACTGCGTGCAGTTTGGAGACCTCATCTACTTGCACGACATAGGCAGGATGGAAGCAGTCAGAGGAGGGCAACTAAAATGGTGCAGGGTCTATATCAGAAACCATATGAAGAGAGACTGCGAGAGCTTAATGTATACCCTTGATGAAAGGAGGGACAGGGGGACATGACAGAAACTTTTAAGTACCTCAAGGGAATCAACAAAGTCCGGAGGTAGCATCTTTCAGAACAAGAGATGGTAAGAACAAGGGGCACAATTTAAAGTTAGAGGGGCGGCTCAGGGGTAATGTGAAATTCTTTCATGGAGAAGTGGTGGGCCATGGAACCGCCTTCCTGGAGAGGTTGTGGGGTCTAAAATAGTGGAGGAATTCAAACATGCATGGGACAGACATAAGGCAATTATAGTGGGGGGGGGTTGCAGGAAGTAGGCTGTTGGTTAACTAGAATCTGCAGCTTATCCAATAGGTAGGGAAATGGGAAGACTGGGTGGGCCAAGTGGTCCTTATCTGCCGTCAAAGTCTATGTTTCTACTGAGGCACAGAAGATGGTCATTCTGGCCCCAGGGTGGTCATTCCTACAAAGAGGGTAGCCATTCTGGCCCTCATGGTGGGCATTTAGGCAAATATAATTGTTATTCTAGCACCTGGGGTGAGCATTCCAGTCCCCAGAGTGGGCATTTAAGCCTTTGGGTGGGCATTCCTGCTCCCAGGGTGACTATTTTGGGCCCAGGGCAGGCATTCAGGCACCCAGTGTGTGATTCTGGCCATAGATCAGCATTCCTGCCCCAGGATACATATTCCAGCACATAGGGTAGGCAAGTATGTTCTAATATATTGTATCCTCTTTAACTCATTGTATGTAAAGCACTTATAATTTGTTATCCTGTTAAGTTTCTGCGTGTCTGTACTCTCCCGGGTCGTGCCTGAAAATAGTCATTTTATGGCTAGTGCACTTACCCGGTTAACAAAAGCTAAATAAAAATAAAAATAAAGTCTGGCACTTGCACACAGGGTGACCTTTCTGACACTAGGGTGGGCATTCTGGCTTTTGGATGTGCATTCAGGCACTAAGGGTTAGCATTTCAGCCTCAGGGTGGCCACTCAGTCTTTGGGTAGCCAGTTCCAGTAGGTGGTGAATCATGTGAGTGCGGTCATTCTGGGAGCTAGGGCACCAGCCATACCTCTCAGCTGTTCCTAATTGTGCGAGACATCCCTCATTTTACCCCTTAAATTTCTCTGTCCCTCTGGGAAAGGTGCTACCCACACACTGACTGTACTGTAAATTCAGACAATAAAGCAGAAATTCACATCATTGCAAGATCCATCAAAAATAAACTTTGTAGAAGTAAACACACTGGTTTCCACTGTGTTCTGAGCCTGCATTTCCATGTTTGAAGATGTGTCCCTCATTATTATGAAGGCCCATGTCACTTATTTTGAGTGTCAGTGTGTAACCCCTGTGCCAGAATCAGGGGTTACCAACGCGATGCCCTGTTGGTATCGGGGGAGGTGCGCACGTGCGTGCTGGGCACTGCTCCGGCGCGTGCACGTTCTGTTTTTTCAAAGCGCCAACCGGCGCAAGAAAAGTAGTTAGTCAGCAGTTAGAGTGCATTTGAGGAAGAGTGGAGCACCTGCTCGCAGGCCCACAGGGGTGGCCTACAGTTGGGGCTGGAGAGGCTCGGGGCCATGGTGGGGAGATTGCCCTCACTCCCAAATGATTCAGAGGATCCTCCATGAGCATCAGGTGGGGGAAACAGCAGTAAAAAGGAGCAGCAATCACTTAGAGGTTCGAAAAGAGCCTGCTAGGCTCTTAAATCTGTGTGTGTGAGAAAGTGGCTGCCATGGAAAGCCCGTCAAAGACTGAGGTGGCAGTGATGTCTCCGGAAGGGTAGGTGGCAGAGCTACCCCTTTGCTTGAAGTGTCCACTCAAGGTGCTGCTAAGATTTTGGGACTGTTTGGGAAGAGTTAGGCCCCTGCATTTGTGAGAACCCTGCCAAAGGATCTGCAGGTGGGTTGCCACTAGAGAAAAGGACTGCAAGTGCCTGTATTTGTAACATCGTACCCCCTCCCTCCCTTGAGAGGAAAGCTGTGCCTTAGTAAAAGAAATTGTGCCTCCGCACCCACAGGTGGGATTCATATGAGCAAAATTAGATTAAAGGGACTGAGAAATGTTTCTGAAAGGAATCGGAGCCCATTTGGCTCAGAATGGAAAAGGGAGAAGTTGCTTAGGTCCCAGGTTCAATCCCCGAGTCCCCCAAGTGTGTGCCGTGGCTGAGTGCCACAGAAGCTGTGTAAACAGTATTAAAATTTAAATGAGGATCCTCACAATTGTTGTGTTTACTGCTTAAGCATTTTGGAGAAGAAAATAAATAATACCTATTTCATTTACAGCTTGTTTGGAACTAAATCATTTAAACGTTTTGGGAAATGTGTTGCTGTGCTTCTTGCTTAACCAAATGTTTTACAGCCAAGCCTTGGAGCCTATGACCACCCGTGGTGCTGGAAGGAAAGGAACATCCAGTCAGCGCTCAGACGGAGTTTGAACCGTCACAAAGAACTTGAATCTGCATTTAAAATGTACCGTGTTTTGTGCCCCTCCTATGTGCTTACAGTCAAGATGGTACCCCTTCCCCTTTCCCAGATATAGCCATTCCATCAAAATCCCTAGACAGGGAGGGAAGGGGGTAGTGTCTGGAGATGGTACCTGCACCTGGACTGAAGCAGTTGCCTGCTCGAGTGAAGCCCCAAAAGTGCTCGAGCAGAAGCGAGTAAAGTAAAAAATGTATTCTGCTGAAGTCATTTTAAAGTGCCACCAGTAAAGTTAAAGAAGGAAGGGATTACAAGTGTTTCTCATTTCAGTGAAAATAAAGATTAAGAGGCACGGCACCTGCTATCTTCCCTAGTTTTTCATAGCTGCCAGAAGTGAGTTTTTTTTTCTTGTAATCACTTAGTGTGTTTGCATGCACAAATGTTTGCCGGAAACTGTTCCATTCTCCGGCAAACATTTGTGCATATAAACACAGCAAGATGCCGGCAAAACTGAATCGGTACTGGAAAACTTATCGGGTTAAAGTAAACTGGTAACTTGTGATTTGCCGACTCCTTCCCTTCATATAAAAACTTCTGTTGGTTCTGGTCATCCAGCGTGTGCTTGATGACGCAAGGACGTCTAATCTGCATACACAATTCACATTCCTGCCTATTACCACTATAATTTAAAGGGACTACAGCATAATATGTTATGTTTCTAGTTTGCTAGTAATGCACAGAGATCTGGATTATCAGCTAGTCTGACCAGCAAAGGAGGGACAGTGCTTCTAACAGAAAAAGCATCTGCTTGACCACCAGAACAGAGAATCAGTATGATTGAGTAATCACACTTTGGCATGGGGAAATAAGAGGTCGCAACTCTGGTTTTGCACATTACCCATGGTAACCACAAATAATCGCACCAGAAAACAAAGGACTGCACCAAATTACCGTTAGAAAGTATAATGAATAAAAAGAGTGTGGTACAGATTTACCCCAGTGGGTTATATCAAACGATGCTTTGTGGTAATAAACTGTTGAATTCCTGCAGCATCTGAAGTGTGATCACTTGTGTCTGTTTTGTTTGCTCCTGCCATGTCTGCACCCCATTGACCCCTGCACTCTTAAGTGCCCCGTGTTTCATTATCTATGGTAACAGTTCTCCTTTGCTTGTCTGAAAGGCCTACTGCTGTTCCCACTGAAGGGTCAACCTCTGGCCCAAAAGACTAAGTAGAACTCAAGTCCAGACCATCATATTCCCTGGAACTTCTCCCACTGGTAGCACCCCCACCCCAGCTTCATTTTTCGGCTTACTGAGCATACAGATCGATTCACTAGGCAGCTAATCTCCCAAACTAAATGATGACCAGAAGGGAGCACTTCTGGTCACTGGTAGATTAGCTTCTAAAAAAATGTTCTTCCTTTTTCAAATACAAACATGTGAACATACGAAATGCCTGCAGAAACAGGCCTCACAGTTTATCGAGTCTGCTTGATTGTACAGCTGGCCCCTCAACTTGCAGCTGCCCAACCCTCTCCTAATCATAACTCCCCCCACTCTGTCCCACCCTCTCTTAAATCCTCCCACCGTTCTACATGATACCACCTCCTCAGGCAGAGTGTTCCACTTATCTACCACCCTTTCCATGAAAAAGTGTCTCCTGATTTCCCTCCTGATCCCCCCTCAATCTCAGCTGATGCCCCCTTGTTTCCTTCCCCCTTCTGATCTGAAGAATCCCTTCTGTATTAATCCTGTTAATACCCTTTTAGTTACTTAAAGGAAAGGTTTTGACCATTTATTTATTTAGTTTTTGTTAACCAGGTAGGTACACTAGACAGCACAGCTGCCTATTTTCAGGTACCCTATCCCTTCTCTCTTCCAGGGAATACATTTGCTCTCCCAGTCTATCCTCATAGGATTTTCCCTCAAGTCCCTGTATCATCTTCGTTGCCCTACGTTGCAACCCCTCAAGCAATCTGATGTCCATCTTCAGGAATGAATGCCAGTACTGCACGCAGTATTCCAGGTGCAGCCTGACCAGTGACCTGTACAGGGGTAGGATTACTTCTCTGTGCCTAGAGGAGATTCCCCTCACTATGCACCCCAGCATCTTGTTTGCCTTTGCAGCTGCCTTCCTGCACTGAGCTGAGTGGTTCATACTCCCCGTTAATAGTACCCCTAGATCCTTTTCCTCCACTGTGCTTTCCAACTGTACCCCTCCCAACTGATATTTCCTCCCCTGGTTCCTTGCTCAGACGTGCAGTACCTTGCACTTCTTGGCGTTAAACCCCAACTGCCATGTTTCCAACCATTCCTGTAGTTTGGTCAGGTCTTCCTGCGGCCCCCTCCACCCCTCTATGTCATCTACCACTGCACATATATTAGTATAATCTAAAAACAGACTGGTTCTATTCCAAATGCCATTTGAGATATAGGCTATGAATATCCTGAACAGCACCTGTCCCAGTACTGGACCCTGGGGCACCCCACTCATAACGTCCCTTGGTGATGAGAGTTCCCCACCACCACCACCACCCTTTGCTGCCGACCCCTTAGCCAATTAGTGATGCAGTTGACCATTTTTGTCCCAACCCCAGTGTATTCAAGTTTTCCCCTCAGCCTCCCATGTGGCACAGAGTCAAAGGTCTTGCTGAAGTCCAAACATAGGACGTCCACTACATGGCCCCTGTCCTGTTCCCTGGTAACCCAGTCGTAGTACTCGACTAGGTTCGTCTGGCAGGATCTGCCCGATACAAAACTGTGCTGATGACCGTATTGGAGCCCATTGTATCCAGAAAGGTCACCAGCCATTCTTTTAGGATTGACTCTGTGAGTTTCTCCATGCTTGAAGTGAGACTCACTGGTCTGTAATTGCCTGGATCATCCTTTGGGCCACTTTTATGAATAGGCACCACAAGGGCCATTCTCCAGTCCTGTGGCATGCATCCTGTGTTCAGTGATGTACTGAACTGGTCTGCCAGTGGTCCATGGGGTATCTGCCCCCTTTTTCCTTTGTGAACACAGAGCAGAAGTACTCATTCAGTGCCTCTGCCTGGTCCTCCCCTTCTCCACCACCCCCCATCTTTCTTAATCCCCACAGTCTAGTCTTTGTTTCTTCTTCTTCTTCTCTCACCACTGTATCTGAAGAAATCATTTTCCCCTTCCTTGATTCCCTGTGCCAGTCTTAGCTCTCTGGAAGCCTTGGCCGCTCTGACTAGCCTGGTAACCTCCCTGGACTTCTTTGTGAATTCGTCTTTGTCCCCTTGCCCTCACAATTTCCTAAGCCTCCAGAATGCTTTTCCCTTGACCCCAACCCCTTCCATTACCTCCAGAGTCAGCCAGCTCAGCTTCTTCGCTCTCTCCTTCTTGCTCCATGTCCTGGTGCATGTCTCAGTAGCCTCTACCAGCCCTCTCTTAATGATATTCCATTTTTGGCTGGCACTCATGCATGTCTGAATTCCCACCAGATGCTCAACCAAAATTTCCCCCATCCTTTTAAAGTCCGCTCCCTTGAAATCGATCACCCTGGTATCTGTTCCTCCTGTTACCCTTCCCATATTGAGTGTTAACCACACCTGTTGGTCGTTCCCAGCCAGGGGGTCCTCCACTGCCAGATCCTTTACAGCCTCCCTGTTTGTTAATACCAGGTCCAGAGTCCTACCCTCCCTAGTTAGCTCACAGACCAATTGCACCAGGAAGTAGTCCTGAAATGCATCTAGTAATTTCTGCTCCTTTGCACATGTGGTGGTTGGGGTCTTCCAGTCCACCCTAGGGAGGCTGAAGTCCCCCATCACTACGGTGTCCCCCTTCCTACAGACTCTTCTAATCTGCTTGGCCAGCTCCCTATCCAGGTCATCCCCCTGAGCTGGTGGCCTGTATACTACCCCCACCCTCAGTGTCTTTCTTTTAGAGTCTTGAAACTGCATCCATAGGGCCTCTGTCCTGCCCTCCACTCCCTCTCTCATACACATTATCCCCTCCCTTATGTAGATCACCACACCCTCCCTTCCCCCTAGTGCTGTCCTTCCTGAATATCCTGTGCCCTGGGATCATCATATCCCAGTCCTGGTTCTGGGTGGCCCATGTCTCCATGACGGCCGCAATGTCCACCCTCCACACAGCTGAGAGAGCCTGAAGTTCAGCTGATTTGTTACCTAAGCTTCTTACATTCAGCAAGACCATCCTCAAACCCGTGTCTTTCTCCAACCCCTCACCCTGGTCCCCCCCCCCACTAATCCCTCCTTGTGTCCCCACCTCAAATACCTCTCTGATAGCTTGGGGGGTAGGCATGTTTGGCTCCCCCCTCTGGGATCCCTGCCTACTAGCTGTCTTCCTGCCACCCCCACCTAGTTTAAATCTATCCTTGATGCTATGTACCCCTCAAACCTCTGCTTTAATACCCCTGTCCCCTCCCTGCTAAGGTGCAACCTATCCCCTGCATATATATCCTTATTTTCCCATGTACTGTCCCAGTCCCCCACTGCCCCATACACCTTAGACTGACACCATTCCCCCAGCCATTTGCTGAACTCCCCAATCCTCCCTTTCCTTCACGTACTCACACAGGGTACCGGAAGCACCTCTGAAAAGGCCACTAATTCCCCCACTTCCTCACACAGCCCTCCTAATTCCTCAAACCTCCTCCTCACTACTTCCACCGTCTCCCCCGCCAGGTCATTACTGCCCACATGCACCACTACATACGGTTTCTTCCTGCCCCTCCCTGTCTGCTGTTGGCCCGGGTATAGCCTCCTCCTATATTCTACTGTGCCTCTCCCCCCTGCGGCCCCATCTAATCCCTTTAAGTATGGAATCTTCCAGCACTAGTACACCCCATTCCTCATTCCTAGTCCCTGCCACCACCCCTTTCCCAGGGTATCCAATCTTAGAGCATGCCAGCTCACTAACTCCACCCTTCCTCCCTATTGCTCTCTCTCCCTTCTCCCTGTCCTGTCCCCTGCCCCCTTCACTGCTCCCTCCCTATCCCCCACATCCCTTTCTTCCATCCTGGCCCCCTCTACTCTGCCCTTGTCGTCCACCCCACCAGCAGTGCTTCCTTCCCCTTCACCCCTGCCGCCTTCCTTGACTGACTCCTGCTCCTTATGGGTGTTCCTCTTTCTCCCTCTATCCTGAGCCATCCCCTCTATCTTCAAATTGTGCCCCCTTGTTCTTGTGCATCTCTTATTCTGAAAGATGCTACCCTCTTGGAGTTTGTTGATTCCCTTGAGGTACTTGAAGATTTATATTACGTCCCCCCTCTCCCTCCTTTCCTCAAGGGTATACATATTAAGCTCCTTTAGTCTCGCTTCGTATGGCTTCTGGTGCAGACCCTGCACCATTTTAGTTGCCCTCCTCTGGACTGCCTTCATCCTGTCTATGTTCTTGCATAGATGGGGTCTCCAGAACTGCACGTAGTACTCCAGATGGGGTCTCACCAACTGTTTGTACAGAGGGATGACAACTTCCTGTTTTCTACTGGTGATGCCTCTCCCTATGCATCCCAATATCCCCCCCCCCACCCTCCTTACTGCCTTCTCACATTGCCTGCTTACCTTTAGGTGATCTGTTATGACTACCCCAGGTCCCTTTCCATTTTTGTTGTTGTTAGCACCCCCCACACACAACATTGTGTACTCTTCCACTGGGATTTTGTTTCCCAGGTGCATTACTCTGCACTTCTATGAATTGAATCTAAGCTGCAATACTTTTCATCATTCCGCCAACCTTGCCAAGTCCTTTCTCATCCTTTCCACGCACACCCTTGTGTATCATCCCTGTTGCAGATATTTGTGTCATCTGCAAAGAGGCATACTTTTCCTTGCAGTCCCTCTGCAGTGTCATTTATATGGACATTAAAGAGGACCAGCCTGTCATAGGGCCAGTGTATACAAAGTGATCGCTATTTCTTTTTCTTAAAGTCTGTTGCAACAGCACCCTCTTTTTCTACTATCATTCTTCTTTCTTTCTTTCTTTCTTTCTTTCTTTCTTTCTCTCTCTCTCTCTCTCTCTCTCTCTCTCTTTCTTTCTTTTTCCTTATCTGCAAGCAGGCCACCTGCAGATGCTTCTTGTTATCCCTCTGTGTTTTTAGTGTTTCCATAGGTCTCCTCATTTTACACCAGCCGGGGATCCCAACCCCACCATGCCCACCCACCCCCTCCACCCCACCCCTTCAATACAGTGGGATAAGCAGGTAGAGTTAAACTCTGCAAGCTTGCATTGTGGCTAGCCCAGCGCAATATTGTAGCAGTGCTTGGGAATTTGCATTTGTTTTATTATACCAGTAAAACAAGCATGAAGTATAAGATTTTTTTTCTTATATATTCTGCTCATGTATTTCGTTTCGGGCGGTCAGAGCCCGCTACTCCACACTGCAACCCAAAGCTGTCACCAGAGAATAACTCTCCTGACACTTGTCCTGCTACAGCACAGCACTAGCTTGAATTCTGGAATTAGACGCTCGCAGGCTGTGCTGTTTTGGTGCGGTGAATTTTCGGCTGTCAGATAGCAACAGCGGAGACAGAATAGCTGGGGGAGTTTCAGACTGAGCTTAGGAATGATTCAGCGTGCACCCTTGCAGTGGTGTAGCCAGAGATTTCAAATTTGTACACCAAGCTGCCAAACTGCTGCCCCCCCCAATTGTCTGTGCCCTCCCACCTGACACAAGTGTCATTTAGTCTTGAGTCATATATTCTAAATATAAATTGTTGCATTGTGACAAGTCTCTGTACCACATTGAGGTAGCTAGTCCCACAGATGTTCATTTGTAACACTAACCATTCAATCATGAAACAGTGTCAGACTAACAGACTCAGCTTGAGCACTGACTCCTAGCCACACCCCCGTGTGATCCAATCACAGGTACCCATCTGACCCCATGAGCTAGAAATACCAGGTTGAGTAGAGCACAACACGGAGTTGATGGAAAGGTAAAATTTAAGTGGAGCACTTTTTAAAGTTTGTATTTCTATCACTTAGCTCTTCTATCCTCTATTTTAGTTTAGGATGATAACCTGGGGGAAGGATTCTCTGTAGCTCTGAATCAGGGTGACAGATCGGGGTATCGGTTTTTCCCAACCACTATAAGTAACAACCTAACTCATTTTCTTTCAAACATCTTTACACCTAAAAACATCATTTTCAACTATTCCATGCACTAATCAAACCATATTCCACATCTTTCATTCAGCAAAATAATAGGAGCTGTAAGTTTTCTTTGCATTATATAAGTCCCTGTATATGGCATTCCATTTACAAGAGGGTTCTTTTGGGCAAAAGGGCAGTCAGACCCCCAGTCTGAAGTTTTAGATCCATTCCAACTGAATTATTTACATATCATAAAGGGGCACATATTCTCTTGCTAGTGAACAGTTTGTGGACAAATACTGTATCCTAAAATAGATGTCTATGTGAAACTGGCACAATTCAATAATTTCTGAGCAGCACAAAATAGGAATGACTTGGAATTGTTTATTGTTCTACAGTTGAAAACAGTCATTACAATTGCCATTGCATGAACAGTAAACACATTTCTATCCTTACCATCCATTTTTGATATTGCATAATGTGCAATGTTTTATAAATATAAAATAGTAGTGATTCATATATTCTGTACTATGTCTGAAACCCACTGAACCTCTTGGACCCAGATTATAATACACTGAAGACCAACAGGTGGCATACAATTTTTAAAAGACAAAGAACCTCTGTGCGCAAACACTGAGGCAAGGGTTACCCCAAAGGGCATTTGGCTGGGAAGCCAAGTTTCAAGAAAATACAAAATCACACATGCCCCCACAATGCAAAGCATCATGGACTGCATATGCAAATCATTCTGTGGTGATTTGCATATACGATCCATAACTCTTTACGACCAATAAAACAATAATCTTCTTCTCTAATTTTAAACTTTCTATCATGTGACCTATCCCCACTATGCAGAAAAAGTGACGTTTGTATAAAATAGATACATTTTTGGAAAAGTATATTTCTTTCTTGATCCAAAGTGCTATGCTAAGGGAAAAAAACAAGTAAGCAAAAATCAGTAATATCAGTAAATAGTACATAATAATAATGCATGCATCCACCCCTCCATTAGCGCTTTCAGTGTATCCTATGAGAGATCTGCACAACAAGCCAGCCATTTCTATGTGTTTTTTTTTTGTAACCACTTAACTACACATCACAGACTCTGACACCCACCCCACATTCATTTGATGACAAATTTGAAACAAAGAAAGACATTAAGACAAGTGGAATGGAAAGGAAACTATTTTGCAGTGCAAATATCCAACTGTGAAGAGTGAAGACGGTTCGCAGAAAGTGCCGGTTGGTGGTAAAATGCCTTAAAGATTAAGGAGTCAGCAGATAAGCAGCAGTCCAATCCAGGAGGAAAGTCAAAGTCGAATATGATTCAGTATGAAGTGAGCTAATCAGTGACGTGCAACACTGCCTGACTCTGCCACTGCACTTTAGTCTCCAGCTGCTCCAGTGCTTTTCCCTTCCAAGTCCTGACTAGTCACAGGCTCCAGTCCCACTCCAGCAGAAATGTTGCACTCTCATTGCCATCAATGTCAAATGCCACCACCATGACCACAGTGGACATTTCTTCTATTCCACAGACAGACAGGCTTGCTTGCTAGCCTAGTGACTCTGTTCAACACACCACAGATGATCTTAGAAGTCTTCTTGGTTTCATTCTCCTTCTCTTCTTCTTCTACTTTGGCTCAGCTCCAAGATTCCAAAGTGAAAGTACCTGGCTCCAAAATTTATGGGGATATTTAATCATGCCACCCCTGAGAAGCCACACCACCTACCTGATGCCACAGACAATCACAATCTGCAGTAATGCGGCCGATGATGTGGACCTGATTGAGAACTTCAGGTATGTCCGCAGCTGAGCTACCCTCCCCCCTCACCTCAACAAAGCTGTAAGGGAAAGCTTGCAAAAGCCAAACAAAGGAAGTTAAACCTAAATCAGAGACACTAGGAGGCCATGCTGGCCAGCTGGTTTGTTACCCTCTACTACTAAGTTTAGTACGCCATGATGTACTTGGCATATCAGTGCCTACACCTTTGCACCCTTGTTAGGTTTCAGGAAGAGCAAAATGCTTTAGAGTTACATTTGACTCTGTATTCACAGGTACTTTTCTTGACATTGAAGGGACATGAACTCTTGTGAAGAAATAAAATACTTACCAGAAGGATAACTTTGTGCTCTTTGTACAGACCAGCAGGACCCTCCACAAGCCTCCTGTGCTGTCTCTATAGAGCTGGCCAGCCCTTTTCTTCACTCCTTTATAGGACAGAAGGCTTGTGGGAGGAGCCTGTTTCCGTAGTGTGCATGCAAAATATGTTATTTTTGTTATTTATATTTTCTTGGTCACTTAATTGATGCAGTCTATAGTTTATTGCTTGGTTGAGGTATTTCTAGGTGATATCAAGTGTGTTTTCTTATGTTTTAATAAACTCATGTGACGGGGCGGAGCTTAGCTTAATCACATGGTAGAGCCCAGGTATAAAAGGAGCTCTGCTCAAAATCCTTTTTAGTGAGATACAGGGCTCTGTGTGATGCTGACCCAGACAGTACCCTAGCAACTTCCTGGTGGTACAACCCACAGTGATGTGAACTGTGATCTTATTTTGTTTATACTATTGTTTATTCTCCCTTTATTTTTGTTGTACAAGTTTGCTTTTAATTTTTGTTCCATTGGTTAAACAAAGTTCTTTTCATTCTGCCATACCTGTCTCTGTGTCCATCTATACCCACAGTCTCAAACTTGGTGTGAGAAGTGGGATAGTTTGAGCATAAGTATTGGTGGTGCTCCGACAGGGATATTGGTAAAGGTATCCTGGTGGACAGCCTATGCAGCAAGACAAAGCAGACCAGCCCAAACCTAGCGGGGTCCTGACCAGGACAATGACTGAGTACATCAGGAGCCTCTTTTGACAGGGCTAGAAGATGTTAAGAGGAAGATGACAAAGAGAGAGGACAAAGAGGATGATGAAGGTGCCATGGCAAGGGAGGAAGAAACCTCAGATAAGTATCCACCTGAGGACATTCAAGAGCTGCTTCAGTGACTCTGTGTGAAACAAATAGCCCTGGACAAACAAAGAGAAAGGGGTCGATTACAGAGTGAGGCCAGGTGGAATGACACCCTTAGAGCCATCCAGGCCCTTGGTACTGCCAGACCTCCTCCTCCTCCTCCTCCTGTAGATGGCCCAAAGGACATAACATTATAGAAATTAACAGAATCAGATGACATTGAGGCATATATTTCAACCTTCAAGAGGATGGCAACAGCATGTGGATGGCCAAGACTGCAGTGGGTGATTCTTCTGGCTCCTTATTTGACAGGAAAAGCTCAATTAGCATACAGTCATGTGGACAGCTGCCATGCTAATAATTATGATCGTGTACGTCAGGCCATCCTAAAGCGATATGATATCAGCATAGAGACTTACCGACAGAGGTTTAGGACTTTTAAGTTCCAGTCCGGTGACTCACCTCAGGAGGTCTATGTCCAGTTACAAGAACGTTGTTATAAATGGTTGCAACCCACCACCAGAACTCTGGATCAGATTCTAGAATCCATAATATTGGAAAAATTCATAAAAATACTCCCCCAGGATGTTCAGATGTGGGTGATTGAGCAGAGCCCGGAGACAGACAAAAAAGCTATCAACCTAGCTGAAGATTACTTAACAGCCAGACCACAACGTCACAAGGGACATTCCAGAACAGGTGCTACCCCACCCATGGTAAGAACTTTTTTTCCTAGTACAAATAATACCTTTGGGGGCAGCAGGACTAGTAAACCTGGGAGAGTATTTAATCCAGATATTATCTGTCAGGAATGCCATGGGAAGGGACATATCACTAGGTTTTGCCTGAAAAAGAAAACAAAGCCAACTCAGTTGGCCTTAGCAAACTGGGGACAATACATGACTCCTGTACAAACTGAGGGCAAGGAAGTGTCTGGACTTATTGATTCAGGAAGCAAACAAACTCTGTTTAGGGCCAACCTGATCCAAGGGTCGGACACTACAGGGGCTAAAACCGGTGTGACCTGTATTCATGGAGACATCCACTATTATCCATTAAGGGAAGCAAAACTGCATCCACAAGGTTCTTCCCAACAACTTATGGTTGGACTAGTCCCCAATCTACCTGTGCCAGTCTTAATAGGACATGATTATCCAGAATTTGAGACATTAATAGCTACTGCTGCTGAGGTCTGTGCTTTTACTACCTGGGCCCAAGCAAAATGAGAAGTGACTTTATTCCAGATATTTCCCTTTGAGGAGGGTGTATATGAGACTGTAGGAAAAACCCGGAAGTCCAAGAGAGAAAAAAGACTGGCCAAAACACAATGGACTAAGAAATATGAGGACTCTGATAATGAATTATTAAATTGCATTGAAAAAGTTGATTTCGGTTCTGAACAGGCTAAATATGTAACCTTACAACCTTTTTTTCACAGGTGGTCGACCAGGATTCTGACCATATAAGTCCTAGATATGTTGTGAAAAAGGGGTTATTATATTGGGAATGCAAAAACCCTCTAACTGGGGAAGCAGTTTATCAGCTTTTGGTTCCAGCCCAGTATAGACAACAATTGATCCATCTAGCACTTTGGCTGGGCATTTAGGCAGGGACCGTACATTGAGTAGAGTTTTATACCATTTCTTTTGGACAGGCATACATGAACAGGTAGCAGAATATTGTCATAGCTGCCAGGAATGCCAAAAGGTAGCCATTGTTAGTAAAAAAGAGCAGGTACCTTTACAACCCCTCCCCTTGATTTCCACGCCATTCGCGAGGATAGCCATGGATATTTTGGGACCACTTCCTAAATGTGCAAAAGGGAATAGATTAATTTTGATAATTTGTGACTATACCACAAAATATCCAGAAGCTATCCCTTTATGAACCGTAACTGCTATGAAAATTGCTGATGAACTAATTAAAATATTCAGTAGGGTGAGTATCCCAAAGGAGATTTTAACAGACAGAGGTAGCAATTTTTGTTCAGCCATGTCGAAACTTTTGTACCAGACCCTAGGCATAGGAGCCATTCATACCTTTCCTTATCATCCGCAGATGGATGGTCTGGTTGAACGTTTCAACCAGACAATGAAAAGAATGCTACAAAAATTTGTGCAGGATGAAGGCAGAACTTGGGATATTTATGAGCCCTTCCTCATGTTCTCTTATAGGGAGGTACCCCAAGCCTCAACGGGGTCCTCACCATTTGAATTGTTATATGGGAGAAACCCCAGTGGTCCTCTAGATGTTATAAAGGAACACTGGGAGGAAGGCAGGGAGATGGGTTCCACCACCACCCTCAAATATTTGACCCAGTTATGCCAAAGGGTCATGAAGTATGTCCAACTAGCTCACCACCAAAATCCAAAACGGCAAAAAATCCAAAAAGAATGAATGGTACGACCGTGGTGTTGGTAATAAGGTTTTTCAACCAGGGGATCAAGTGCTTCTACTACTGCCATCATCAGACAATACTAAGGTTCACACTAAGGTGCATAGGAGCTAAGGAGGCTATGAGCCCTTCAGGACCTCCTGTCCACACTACCCATAATACTGAATAGTGTTGCCATGCATTATGTATTTGTCCAATCTTTGTTTAAATATTTGTTTATTATTACTTAGTATTACTTCCAGGGGCAGCTTATTCCAGGGTGTCACCACCTTCTGTGTGTAGAAAGCCCCTCTCTTATTTGTATTAAAATGCTTTGGTTGCAGTTGCAAGGGATGCCCCCTGGTATCGAGTAAATTATTTTTAAATTCCAGATTTAGTTCACTTATCAGGTTATCATCTAGAATTAAATCATAACACATCAAAAGGTCCCCCCTTATTCTTATTGTCTCGAGTGACATTAGGTTCAGCTCCCTAAGCCTCTCCCCATAAGATCTATGTCTCAAGTCATGGATCATCTTCGTGGCACTCCTCTGCATCCCCTTCACCATACCCACTCCACCCCTTGAGATGGGTCCCCACACCTGGCTACCATGGTCTAGTAGTGGTCTCACGTATGCCCTAAACAGAGGCATAACAACCTCTCTACTCCTGCTTTTGAAATTCCTTTTCAAGAACCACAGTATTTTATTTGCTTTGCCTATTTAATTTACATATTGTGCTTTGTACGTCATCTTATTATCAATTATAATACCCAAATCCCTTTCCTCTTCTGAGTGTCTTAACAGTTTACCATTGAAGGCGTAATCTGCCATTTTGTTGTGTTTGCCCAGATGTATAGCACAGCATTTCTCTGTGTTAAAGCTCATGCCCCTCAAAGTGGCCTAGCTACTTATTTTGTCAAGATCTCTTTGTACTGATTCTCTATGCTCCTCTTCTGAGACAATTCCTGCCAGTTTAGTATCATCTGCATATTTAGCAACATCTGCATATAAACTTATGATGAAGTGGCAAGGGCCGTATGTTGTAAAAAGACAGGTAGGACCAGTCAGCTATGAAACAGAATTACCAGTAAAAAGGCATAAACAACGCATATATCATGCAGCCCTCTTAAAAAAATGCTTTAAGAGATCTGACCCTAGCCCCACATCTGCCATGTATAGACATCCTGAACAACCCAGTAGTGAAACAGAGATATCATATCAAAGATTGGAGAAGACTGGGAAACTGAAAGATCTTATTATTAACCCAGGGTTGGAAATATCCCAGAGAAAAGAACTGGAAGGGGTCTTACAGAAACTTCAATTTACCTTTACTTGTAAACCTGGGAAAGCTAACAGAGTAGAACACAATATTAATGTTACCCAAGAGACCCCATATGACAAAAACCTTATTGGCTGCCAGAGAAAGTGAAGGGTGAGGTCATTAAGGAAGTCCAAAAATGCAAAAACTGGGGGTGATTGAACCACCCAATAGTGAATGCGGCTTTCCCATTGTAGTGGTCAGAAAAAAGGAAGGGGGGAGTAAGATTATGTTTAGATGTCCGACATCTGAATGCCATTTTGAAGTTCAATGGATATCCTATGCCCCATATAGATGATATCATCGATCGTCTTGGCAATGCAAGGTATATTAGTATGTTGGACCTCATCAAGGGGTACTGGCAGATCCCTTTGGACAAAGAGGCAAGAGAAAAAACTTCCTTCAGTACTCCCATAGGGCTGTTCCAATTTGTTACAATGCTCTTGGTTTACACAGTGCCCCTGCAACTTTCCGGTGGTTTATGGATGGAATCCTTAGACCCTACATGGCCTATAGCGCCGCATACCTAGATGATGTGGTGGTATTCAGTGCTAGCTGGGAGGACCATATTCAACATCTTACCACCATCTTAGATGCTATTACCAAGGCCAGTGTAATAATCAACCCATCTAAGTGCTCCTTAGCAATGCAGGAGACCAAGTATTTAGGATTTTTGATTGGGCATGGGAAAATTAAACCTGACATAGGGAAGGTGGATGCAGTGGCTAACAGCTCTCGGACGGTTACAAAAAACATGTCAGGTCATTCCTGGGTCTTGCAAGCTATTATAGACATTTTGTGCCTAATTTTGAAACTGTAGCTAGTCCCTTAATGGACTAGACTAAGAACAATAATCCTACCAGAGTAAAATGGACCCCAGCTTGTGAAGAGGCTTTTTGTACCATAAAAGTGAGCTTATGCTCATCCCCCATGCTAAAGAGCCCTGACTTTTCCTTTCCCTTCCTTTCTCTTCCCTTCCCTTCCCTTCCGTTCCCTTCCCTTCCCTTCATGGTTCAAACAGATGCTTTCAACATGGGTATTGGGGCAGTTTTATCACAAGTAATCGAAGGGGAGGAACATCCTATAATTTACATAAGTCGAAAGCTCCATGAAAGAGAAACTAAATACTCCACAATAGAGAAAAAATGTCTAGCAATAAAGTGGGCAGTGGAGGCTTTGAGGTTTTACCTAAGGGGGAAGAATCTGAGTAATGGACAGACCACAACCAACTTTGTTGGTTACAAGTAATGAAGGATAGAAATCCCAGCATAATGCTTGGGTACCTCGCCTCACAACTGTCACAAACGCACTCCACAGGTCAGGTCCTCTGCTACCACAGTGCCAACCTTGAAGTGCAATAGTGTGAACAGGAGACAGACAGGGTAACCCTCCTGTTTGTTTTGGGTCCGAATCACCTACCAGCCTCGAGTCCTGGGGCTCAAAATGTGAACCTTATGCTAGCATACCCAGTTAACAGGCTCAGATATATATTCTCTTCGGAGAAATGCAATATAATCTTTCGCCCAGGGGCACCCAGCCAGGTTTCAAAATGTACTCTTATGACTCAATATGAGACCTAGGTATATTTTTACCTTTAGTAAGATTAGCAACACATTCAATCCCTTACCAGCTGTCAGATTTAAACACTGGTTCAGCATTCACATGCAAAAGAAAACTGAGAAACACGGGCAGAATTTCAAGGAAAATATTGTTTAAAAATTGTAAAATATCAAACACAGAACAAATATATCAGCAACTTACAGTCACATAAAATACATGGGAAGAACACAACACAAACGCTTACCAAAAATATTTAAAAGTTCCCCTAGCTAGATGTTACCATAAAGTGCCTTGTCTTAGCTTAGAAGCTAAGTCTCTCTCTCTCTCTCTGAGCCCAGATAAAAAGCAATGTTTCCCTCAGATGCCTGATCCTTTCAAAATCCATCTCTCCACCCCCTTTGGTGAAGTCAGAGTTAGATCCTCCTATAACTTTTAACTTCTTAGCTTAAATATCCATGTATGTCATTACTGTGAAAATCAGCAACTATCAATATCCCAAAATATGAGTCTCTCTGATGAAAGCATTTCCTTTGACATTTCATAACCCCACAGTCTGTCCCTGGTTCTCTTCTAGGTGAGAGAAGCATAAAGGATCAGCCAAATGACTTTCCTTCCTGCTATGTCATAAAATGAATATTTAGTTTCCAAATTCAAAAGCAGGAGCAGGTTATAAGGGGTAATAAACTGTCTCTCTGGAAGGAAGGCTTTAATTAGTGGTTTCACTGATCAGTTTAACATAATGCTACTTCAGCAACACTGACACATTGGAGGTCAAAGGTCAAGTCTCCTTACACTGACTACCATCCTTAAAGGAAACCTAAACAACATTTTGACAAAAACTATTCAAAAATCTTATTTCAAACAGGACTAAAGGAAAGGCTGTTGAATTCATTAATGCTAAAACTACATTTATATGTTACCTAAATATGGTTCCAAAGCATTTGAAAAATGTAAAATCAGCCTTCCAATTTCAAAAAAACTGTCTTACCTACTTCTTAAAATGGCCACCAAATGTGTTAAGTGATGACATCATCGGAGCCAAAGTCAGAGAATTATATGGCTCTCTATAATGCTAACTAGTTCTTTTTTCCCTTTGTGTATAATTGTTTCACCAATATTGTCAAAACCATGTGCATTATTTAGATCAATACGCACGTTAGGCTATGGTTCTGTTCATTTTATTTACTTTAACATGCTAAAATTGTGTTTTAATTCAACCAACTTTCTCTTTGACAAACCACAGTGCAGTAAAAATCTTGAATAACCTGATGGTCTAGTGGTTATGGTGGATCCAGTATGCTACAATGGGAGGAGGGGTGCTGGGAGTGTATGCATACTTGATATGTACTTTTTTTTATCGTACTTTAATTTTTCTGCACCTCTGCAGTGCTCCGGCAGGGGTATGCAGCCGCCAGCCCCACCGACCTGGAGGACAGCAGGCTCACTCGTATGTGAGGATTCCGGCACGGCTGTCACCGAACCCACTTACGCGATTCCATGACAGGCCTCCAGGTCGTTGCTGGTGCGTCAATCGCTGCCTCGGTCACGCCCAGTCCTTTTTCCACCTTGATTTATTTTTTTTTGTCCCCCGAGCCGGCAGTGCAATGACATGCTGTTCTTATGCAAGCGTCTTGCCGAACTCCGCCCCATGCTAGCGCTGCTCCTTGTGCTTCCCCCAGTCTTCACCAGGGGCCGCTCAAGTGCGACACAACCCCACGAGCCCACCCCAGAAGAAGGAGAGCAGTCCTAGGAGGCTCAATCCAACCTTTCCCCCGCCAGCCCCCAGCGGCCCAAGTCTGTTCCCAAACCCAGGTTGCCAGCATGGTGCTGATATGTACTTTTTAACATTTTTATGAAACCATTATATTTTCTGCTATTATGCTTTTCTAGTATTTTTTGACTGAAACTACAAATGTAATCCATATTTTTGAATGCAAACATTTGTATAATCAATTAATCAGACTTCTTCAACAAAGTGAAATGTGGCAGCAGCAAGCGAGTACTTTACAATGGGGGGAGGGTTACAGCCGCACCCTTCACCACCCCATAGATCCACCACTTGTGTGAAGCAAAGTTCTTTAGTAGTCCAAACAATCAAAAACATGCTTGTCTTGTCTTCTTTTCTTTATCCATGGGAAATAATAAGAAGAATCAGTATGTATATAGTGCTTTCATGCACATTGTATCCCAAAGTGCTTTACAAGCAATGCTAGACTGGTAGTGAAGTGACTGAATGTGTAGTGGCAGCCAATTCACACATTAATAGCCACACACAGCCTTGGACAATTGCATGAGCTGGTTTTATGGGAAGGGGAATGTTGGCCAGTACAATAGAGCCAGGTAATGATCATGGTGCTGGCAGCCCAACATCTTATTTCTCACAGTGATCTGCTCATATTTCTCCCCTTCTGTCTTCCCCCTTCCCTGAATATAGCAGTACCTTGCAGGAGTGGCCTTCTCAGTCCCCCTCTGGTATTCACTCTCACTACTTCTCCCCACACTAAAACTGATGAGCTCATCACCCTTGTGCATCATGAATGTAGGTAGTACAATCCCCAAGTTTTTTGACATATCAAAAATAAACAAATCTTTCCAGTAAGTCAGGCTGATAGCAGCAGGGAACAAGGGGAATTATAGGCTTTCCCATCCTTAAAAGATTAGGCTACCTTTGATTAGGCACTATTAAATGATGGGTGCGCACATCATTATGCATGTCACTTAATAGTGCCTAATCATAGGTGGAATAGTTCATATATGGGTAGGAATGCCTATGTTTCCCCTTGTGCCCCACTGCTATAAGCCTGGCATACCAGAAGATCATGTTTATTATTAATATGTAAAAATGACATGGGCGACTGTACTAACCGCATTCATGATGTGGAAGGGTAGTGAGCTCACCAGTTTTTGGTGTAGGGAGCAGAAGAGAAGAATAAATTCCAGAGAGGGACTGAAGAGGCCATTCCAGCAGGATACAGCTATATTCAGGTTAGGGGAAGACAGGAAGGGGGGATGTTTAGCAGATCATTGTGAGATCTGAAATGTAGGGCTGCCAGCACCATGATCACTACCTGACTGTGAATGAGAGCAGCCAGCGATGACAAATACTCAGTGGCAGAGCTGCACTTAAAGTGTTACTTGAATTCAGTGTAGGGAGATTACCCTCAGGTGAGGGGTGGGGGTGTTGACATTTGTTAGGACAGTAGTGAGAGAGTTGTGTATAGGTCATTCAAGATACAGAAGGGTGGTAGCCAACCAGCTCACATTGTGGAGTAGGGCACTAAAAATACTGGAGAAAATTTGCAGGGAACTGTCCTGCAGGGTTCTGCAGATCACAGGTAAAGGAGTACACGGACACTGGAAGTCTGGTGGATTCGCTCAAGGCATTAGTATGCCTCTCCTGCTAATAATATTGTTATCCACAGTAAGCACAGCCTTATGAGGGCATGAACAGCAGTTTTTCTGGTGAGTCCTGAGGCTTATTGCTTGGCCCTCCACGAAGACCCAATTGTTGGTTAATGAGGCGGGACAAAAACACAACAGGGGAACAGTACATACTGTCTTCACTGTGCAGAAGAGTGGTGATCCACTCAATGTTTACTGTGGGAGCAGACGTCAAACATTGAAAAAGTGGACTTAAGTGTGATTTGGGAGGTATTTTTTTAACAGTGTCAGCGGATGATCCGTATCAGTGTAGGTATGCACAACTCTTTCAGGTATACGATTACAGTCTGAGGTGTGATAATTCTCTTCATGAGACAGCAAGCTCATATGCAGCCCCAGGCAGTACTAAGGACATGGTATGGCTGGTGGGGTGTTCAACAGAAGTCAGGCTAGGTGCAGGGGGTTCACTTGGAAAAAGAATACAAGAGAAGCTGTTTTGTGGATTAACAATGGTACATGAGCTTTGGAATTGGACCAAACCGGTACTTTGCTGTGTCACCCTAAGCAAGTCACTTAACCTCCTTGTGCTGCCAGGCCACATCTGTAAACAAGGTTTCAGCATAGTGTGTCTCTTCTGGTTAATAAAAAAAATTCAGGCCATCACATAACCACTAGATCATCAAGTATTTGAAGTGTTGTAATGTTCTGCAGTTTGCTAAAGAGAAAGTCAGCTAGATTGCAAAACATTTTCAGCAAGTTAACGTAAATAAAATGAACAAAATCATAGCCTGACATGTGTACTGCTCAAAATAATCCACATGTTAACACATGGTGTTGATCATTCTGGTAAAACAATTTAAAACAAAGAGGTAAAGAAGAACTAGTTAGCCTATAGGAATCTATATTCGTCTCTGGCTCTGGCTCCGATGATGTCATGATGACTCATCACTCAACACAGTTGGCAGACATCTTAGAGAGAGAAGGCAAGGCTGTTTTTTGTAAGTGAAAGGCTGATGTTTACATTTTTCAAAAGCTATGAAACTGCATTTATGTTATTTACATAAATGCAGTTTTTGCATAAATGTAAACAGTAGCCTTTACTATACCTTGCATGAAGCCAGATTTTGGAGTTTGCAGTTTTAAAAAACTGCTTGTTTAGGTATCCTTTAAGCAGGCAGTCACATACGATACACATTTTATTTATAACACAGATATTATACAATATAACAACAAGCAGGCGGCAGAGCATCACAACAACCATATCAATTTACCATCAGGCACAGGTCTGGTGCTTTGAACCGGAATGCAGAATTTATGTTTTATTCTGGGGCAGATCCGAATATTCAGACACTATCAGACCTCGGGGTAAAGAATAAGAAAGGACCAGAGGAAAGCCTCTGATTCTGTATTGCTAAATATGATTTTGATTTTCTTTAGGGACCCCGAGGTGGAGCTTTGGAAGTGGGTAGGCTGAAGTTTCGTCTCTCCTGGTGAGAGATCTGATCTTTTTGTGTCTGTATATATGAGACTAATGGATCATTGTTGTTTTTTTCTTAAAATTGTTGAAAACCTCTTGATTTTCTCTTAAGCTGGGAGGAGTATGTCATAGGGCCCATTTCTGTTGCAACAGCACCCTCTCTGTCTACAATCATTCTCTTTTCTATCTTTCTTTCTTTTTCCTCCTCTGAAGGCACACCACCTGCAGATGCTTCTTGCTATTCCTTTGTGTTTTCAGAGTTTCCATAGGTCTCCTCATTTTACACAAGCCTGCCCCCCCCCTTCAATACAGTGGGATAAGCAGGTAGAGTTAAACTCTGCAGACTTACACTGTGGCTAACCCTGCACAATATTGTAGCAGCACTTGGGAATTTGTATTTTTTTTTATTATACCTGTTAAACAAGCATGAGGTATAAGATTTTTTTCTTGTATATTCTGCTCATATATTTCATTTTGGGTGGTCTGAGCCTGTTACTCTGCACTGCAACCTGAAACTGTCAATGGAGAATAACTCTCCCAACACTTGTCCTGCTACAGCACAGTGCTAGCTTGAATTCTGGAATTAGACACTCGCAGGCTGAGCTGTTGAGGTGCGGTGAGTTTTCGGCTGTCAGATAGCAACAGCAGAGGCAGAGTAGGTGGGGTGGCTTAAGGCTGAGCTTAGGAACACTTCAGTGACACACCCTTGTTAGGTTTTAAGAAGAGCAAAACGCTGTAGATTTACATATGACTCCGCATTCACAGGTACTATTTTTTTTTTGGGGGGGGGAATTGTACTTTTTCTCCTCCTACTGCCTGTCAGCCCTGACACTTCAGGGATTCCAAGGGGTCATCCTTCTACCACCCCCTCACCAATACTTACCTCCCAGTCCCCCATGTAGCTTCAGCTTACCCCTGAGCAGGGACGAGGTGGGGCGGACCCCCGTAATTCTTCCTTTCGTCGGGTCTGGAGGTAGTCAGCGAGCAGGGGTAAATCAGAGGCATGCCCTGTGAAGCCTGTCATCCTGGAGCCGACCATAGTTTTTCCACTTTTTGCTTCCCCACGCAGCATTAGCCCCTGATGTCAAGGCACTAGATGCCAATGTCTACTGCATGCCTGGGCCACCCGTCTCCCTTCTATTGGGAGCTTGCAATCCCCCGAGCCACAGCCCAGAGTCATACAAGTGCAGTGGGCATCGATCCTCCCACCCAGCCCTCCCTGGAGGTGGTGAGCTGTCGTGGGATGCTCAAGCCGTGCTCCCCCCGGCTGACCCACCAGTGACCCGAGTCTGCTCCCGAACCCGGGTTGCCGGCGTGGAGCGAGGTGTGGCGTCCAGTGCCTCAACCCTCAGTGCCACTGGGCCAGCCAACTTTTTTTGACATTGAAGGGAAATTAACTCTTGTGAAGAAATAAAATACTTAGCAGAAGGATAACTTTGCGCACTTTGTACGGCTTAGCAGGACCCTCCACAAGCCTCCTGTGCTGTCTCCATAGAGCTGGCCAGCCCTTTTCTTCACTCCTTTATAGGACAGAAGGCTTGTGGGAGGAGCCTGTTTCCATAGTGTGCATGCAAAATATGTTATTTTTATTATTTATATTTTCTTGGTCACTTAATTGATGCAGTCTATAGTTTATTGCTTTGTTGAGGTATTTCTAGGTGATATCAAGTGTGTTTTCTTATGTTTTAATAAATGTATGTGACAGAGGTGGAGCTTAGCTTAATCACATGGTAGAGCCCAGGGATAAACGGAGCACTGCTCAAAATCCTTTTTAGTCAGATACAGGGCTCTTCCTGGTGGTACAACCCACAGTGATGTGACCGCTGATCTTATTTTGTTTATACTATTGTTTATCCTCCCTTTATTTTTATTGTACAAGTTCGCTTTTAATTTTTGTTCCATTGGTTAAATGAAGCTGTTTTTCTTCTGTCATAAGTGTCTCTGTGTCCATCTATACCCACAGTCTCACACGGCCGCAATACGGAACCTTGCGGGACCTTGCTAGTAACCTCCATTACTTCAGAGTGGACTCCGTTAACCATTACCCTCTGCTTCCTGTTGTCCAGCCAGTGTTTTACCCAGGCTACAACCCTGGGACCCAATCCCAGGTTGGCTAACTTGATTATTGATCTTTTGTGTGGGACTGTGTCAAATGCCTTGCTAAAGTCTAGGTAGGCCATGACCACAGCCCCTCCCTGGTCTACTACTTTTGTCACTCAGTCAAAGAAATCTATTAGATTCATCTGACATGACCTTCCTGCTGTGAATCCATGCTTCTTTGGATCCTGTGCCCGGCTGGCCTCTAGGTACTCAAAAATTCTCTCTTTCAGAAGTGATTCCATCATTTTCTCTACCACTGAGGCCAAACTAACAGGTCTGTAGCTTCCTGCCTCTGCCTTGCTCCCACTTTTGTGAAGGGGAATCACAACCATCTTTCTCCAGTCCTTGGGTACCACACCATCCTACCATGACTTGTTAAAAAGGGTAGTTAGTGGTGTCATTAGTTCTCCTCTTAGTTCCTTCAGAATTCTGGTATGAATCCCATCAGGCCCCATTGGCTTCTCCATCTTGAGTTTTAGGAGTTCTTTCAGGACCCTTTCATCTGTGAACAGACTGCAATCAACCCCCTTACCCAGAGTGCTTCTATTGTTTGGTTTAGTACATCCCCCTACTTTTCTTTTGTGAATACTGAACAAAAGTATTCATTCAGCACCTCTGCCTTTTCACTGTCGCCCTCTGCCCACCCATCCCCTTTATTAAGCCTCACTATCTCTCCCTTGGTCTTTCTTCACTTACTAATGTACCTATAAAAGGTTTTATCCCCCTTCCTAACTGAGTTGGCTATCTTTTCCTCGTTTTGACCTTTTGCTGTTCTAATTGATACAATCACAACAAGATGGGGGAAAGACCAGGAAGTCCTTAATGCACACATCCAACAAGACATTTCAAATCCTCACAACTAATTCATCACACGCATTCTGCTTATTAACATGAAAAACAGACAAGGCGATGGATTTCCCCAAAAATTCTAATTCTACTAGGGGAGGAGGTGAGAAAGCTTGATTGTTCTGACAAATTTTGATATGTTTGAGATGATTTAGACAGCTCCCTTACCTTTGAAAATCATATTGACCACTTAAGTCAATGCAACAAAAACTTGAATCGTTTTACAGAAATCAACAATTTTTGTTGCTTGAAACAAGACCTTTATTAACATCCAGTTATCTTCTTTCATCACTAGATTATGCTATTTTATGTTACTCCAGCTCAAGCCCCAGAGCATTATCCATAGTTTAAGTTCTCTATGATTCAATGGACTCCTTACAGGTCTCCAGATTTGTACCCAAGCACCTTAGCCCTCAGCACCATTGGGCTGGCTACTGCTGCAAACTTTGCGGTAGACGCAGGGCTTCGTGCAAGCTCTGCAGCCACCTTCTAACTTCGGGCCCATGGTCTCCAGAACTGGACACAGTAATCTGTGGGGGGGGGGGGGGCTTCCAGTGATGTATTCAGAGGCAACACTAGTTCCATCTTTCTGGCGATCTGGCTCAGTGAAGCATTTCAAGAAGGATGTCGGGCAACTGATAGTGCACCACACCCATCATTACTTTATGCAGCTCTTCCCAGAACTAGTGGAATTAATTACGTCAGGGCCATATATAAGAAAATGAAATTTACGGTCTGCCCCTTTCAACATAGAGGGAATTCTGACTATTAAATTTATGCACATGCAAAGGTGTGATATAGGTTGTATACAAGAAGTACAACTGAACTTGTCGATGGTGAAGGTGGACTGAAGCATACCCTCCACAACATGTACTAGGAGTCAAGTGATCCTGTAAGGACTGCAGAGTGGGTTCCTGACTCAGGGCATCACTGAACCAACAAGAGCTGAGGCAATTCTTGATCTGGTGCTCACAAATGGGGAGCATGTCCAGGAAATAATGGTCAGGGAACCACTGGGCAGAAGTGACCACTGCACAGTGTGGTTCCAGTTGGATATGGGTAGGGAAAGCATACCGACTAAGACCAAAATCTTGGATTTCAGGAGGGCGGACTTCAGGAAAATGGGTGAAGTGCTAAGGAGTCATCTGGTGGACATCAAAGCAGATATGGGGGTGGACCAAAGGTGGTTCATCATTAAGGAAAGAATACTGGTTGCCACAGATGAGTGCATTAGGCTCAGGTGTAAGAACACAAGGGCCAAAGTGCCCAGCTGGTTCAGTTTTGGGGTTGCACAGGCAGTAAGGAAAAAGAGGTTGGCCTATAGAAAATTCAGGAAGACCAAAAGAGAGGTGGATAGGGAAAATTACCTAAGGTTGGCTAGTGAAGCAAGTAAGCAAGTCCGGCAAGGAAAGGCACAGAAGGAACTGCAGACAGATGAAGGAATTAAGAAGCGGGAGAAGGTTTTTTCACTATATAAGTGAGAAAAGGGACAAGAAGGAAGGGATTGTTAGGCTTAAGAAAGTGGTGGAGTGGGTGGAGGATAATGAGGGAAAGCAGAGATGCTAAATGAATACTTCTGTTCTGCCTTCACCAGGGAGAAGGACAGACCAGTGCCTTCAGGAGGGAAAAGAGGAGCAGGGAGGAAGGGGAACACAGATGTAGTGCTAGAGAAGTATAGAGTGAGGGAGGAGCTGATGGCATTGAAGGTGGACAAATCAACAGGCCCAGACAGAGTACATCCAAGAGTACTAAAGGAACTGGCTGAGGAGCTGGCAGGGCCACTGGCAGACTTATTTAACAGTTCACTACAGTCAGACGTGGTACCGCAAGACTGGAGAACAGCACATGTAGGGCCCCTCCACAAAAGCGATCCTAAGGATGACCCAGAGAATAACAGACCAGTCAGTCTGACCTCCATTGTGGATAAGCTCATGGAGACTATACTAAAAGAAAGGTTGATGGAATATCTAGAGGAGCATGGTCTCCAGGATGCAAGGCAGCATGGGTTCATGGGAGGGGGGAAATTGTGTCAGATGAATCTGATTGACTTCTTTGACTATGTCACTAAGACAGTAGACAGGGGCCAAGCGGTAGACATCCTCTATCTTGATTTTAACAAGGCCTTTGACTCTGTGCCCCACAAAAGGTTGATCAGGAAGTTGATGGATCTTGGGGTTGGGGAAAAGATGGCCAGATGGGTGGAAAACTGGCTGAGGAACAGAACCCAGAGGGTGGTTGTGGGGGGAGAGTTATCTGGTGCCAGAGAAGTAACCAGTGGGGTCCCACAGGGCTCTGTGCTGGAGCCGGTGTTGTTCAATGTCTTCATCAATGATACTGGGGATGGCACTAAGGGCAAAATGTGCCTATTGCAGATGACACCAAGCTCTGCGGGAGAGTGGACACAGCTGAAGAGATACAAGACCTACAGAAAGATCTGGAAAAGCTGGGGAGGTGGTCCAGGATCTGGCAGCTTGTCTTCAATGCCAAGAAATGCAAAGTTATTCAAACTGGAGCCAAGAATCCCAGGACAGAGTACTACCTGGTAGAGTCCAAGTATTTGTATCAGAGGAGGAGAAGGACCTGGGAGTGATGATCACTAGTGACCTGAAGCACTCCACGCAGTGCACGAAAGCAGCAGCAGAGGCAAACAAGATGCTGGGATGCATAGCTAGGGGGATAAGTAGTAGGAAAGAGGAGGTTATACTGCCCTTGTACAGTTCACTAGTAAGACCACATCTAGAGTATGGAGTTCAGTACTGGTGCCGACACCTCAAAAAGAACATTAACCTGCTGGAGAAGGGGAGGGCTACAAAGATGATAGTGAGTCAGCAGGGTAAGGCATATGAGGAGAGGTTGAGGGCACTGAATATGTATTCCCTGGAAGACGGGAGTGGGGGGGGGGACATGATTGGGACCTTCAAGTACTTGAAAGAGATAAATAAGGTTGATAAGGAGAGTCTCTTTAAGCTGAGTGGCAACCATAACACTAGGGGGCACAGTCTTAAGCTGGAGGGTGGGAGGTTTAGGAGAGAGGTCACACTTGCAATTACTTGCAAGATACTCTTCCTCTCTGGGATTACAGTGGTTGTTGTGCATCCGACTCCTTTACTGCACCTGTTTCATGATATGAAGTTGTGGTGATTCCTTGGCTACCATGTAGAGTGGCGATAGCACTACGTGGTAATGGCACTGCTGCATCTGCTGCTCTCTATCATGTTTATTACTTGTGGAGATAACCAGAAATGGACAAACAAGTATTTATCCACCACTGTCTAAGTGAGCTGATTTCATCTGTTAGTCAGTGGCCTGTGTTTTATTAATTCTTTTTTTTTATTCTTTGATAACCAGGTAAGGTCCACTATGCTCAAACGGGTAGCCATCTGGGGACAAGTGATCACCATATAGTGTGGTTCACGATAAACCCAGCCGCAGTGTCAAGCCATACAAAAGTGAGGGTACTGGACTTTAGGAGGGCTGACTGTCAAAATGGTAGAGTGCCTCAGAAAAGCACTAGCAAATAGGCAAGAAGGAGGGGTGGAGGAACATTGGGGAAACATCAAAACTGGCATCACAGAGGCAGCAAGCCTTTGTGTGAAGCAAATAAACAAATCAAAATGAAAGAAAAAAACACTATGGTTCTCAAAAGAGGTGGCAGGGAAGGTTAGGGAGAAAAAGATAGCATTCAGGAAGTAAAAGGAAACACAGAAGGAGCAGGACAGAGAACTGTACCAATTAAGCAGAAGGAAGCGGGGAAGGCAGTCAGAATAGCAAAGGCCCAAACCGAGGAAAAGATAGCCAACTTGGTTAAGATGGGGGATAAAACCTTATAATTACTGGTGAGCAATTTTCTCAGTGGGCTCACTGAGTTGATATTTGCCATAATAACCATTCGATTATTATGGCATTCACACGCTCCGGCTATCAAAAGGGAGCTCTCCCTCATTGGCTCCCATTTTGTGTGTGGGCGGGCTAAGCAGTTCCCAAAACACGGCGGCTCCGTATCTTAGTTAGTAAGGAGTCACCACGGATACACCCTCACCTTCCCATAATTATTTTTTTTTTATTTATCTGGTTGATCCTACCTTAAATATTACCATTCTATTTTTATTTTAAGTATCTGGTTGATCCTGCAATTCGCTAGCTTTGGGCAACACATACCATCAGCAGGAATGAGTCTGTGGCTGACTGCCTGACACAGGTAAGTATGATCAGAATCGTGATTTCAGCTGTAAGTAAAAAAATACAAAATTTATGAAACTGGGAGCAGAGTGAGCTGGAGAGTGCTGTGAGGCAAGAGGGAGAGGGACTGGGGACTGCTGCACAGCTCAGTTGAGGAATTTAGAGTGGGGGGACAGGAAACTGCTGCTGCTGTATTTGGTGCCCTTGGGTAAAGGTGCCACAGGGGGATTTCTTGAGAAGGACAGAGGGAGAGAAAGAGACTGTGTGTGTGGAGAGAGAGAGAGAGAGAGAGAGAGAGAGAGAGAGAGAGAGAGAGAGACTGTGTGCATGTATGGGGTGGAGGGGGGTCACAGCATTTGGGCTGGAAAAAAATTGCTCACCAGTAATTATATAAAATAAAAGATTGGGAAGTGTGTGATATGAGAATTTAATGCACACCCTCAGTGTGAGATGCTTTGATAATCCCTCAGGCTTCACCCTCTGGGTTTATGTAGCATCCACACCTGGGTGTGCATTAAATTCTCATATCACACACTTCCCCATTCTTTATTCTATATTTATAGGTACATTAGGGAATGAAAAAAGACCAAGGGAGGATAGTGAGGCTTAATAAATGGGAGGGTGGTGGGCAGAGTGGGACAGTGAAAAAGCAGGGATACTGAATGAATACTTCTGCTCAGTATTCACTAAAAAAGAGGAGGGAGGTACCTAATAATCTAATCAATAGAAGCACTCTGGATAGGGGGATCGATACCAGTCTATTCACAGAAGAAAGGGTTCTGAAAGACCTCCTAAAACTGAAGGTGGACAAAGCAATGGGGCCTGACAGGATTTATTTATTTATTTTATTTAGTTTTTGTTTACCGGGTAAGTGCTCTAGACACAGGAGTGACTATTTTCAGGCATGACCCAGGAGGTTAAAACATCACAGGAAAATAGATCGAATACAATATAATGCATACCGGCCCGGTGGTGCTGAGGGCTGAGGTGCTGGATGCCTTACCTCGCGCCACGCCGGCAACCGTGTTCAGGAATGTGCAAGGGCCACCAGAGGTCAGCAGGGGAGGAGAAGGACTGAACATTCATGGGACTGCTCTCCTTCTCTGCGGAGGGGCGACATCCGCATTCAGTGCAAGCCTGGCCCCTAGCGGAGGCTGGTGGCTGGCACACCGATGCGACAAGGGGGCAAAGTCGAGGCAAACACTTAGAGGAGCATGTGCGGACACGTGCGTGCTCCCTCCTTGTGGCGTCATTGCACACCTTGGCTCAGGAACACAGAAGAGGGAGGAAAATCGGTCTGGGCGTGTCTAATGACTGCCGAGCCTCGCAGGCGCCGCCCCCGCTATGGGCAGTAACCCTCTCCAGCTTCGGATTCATGTGTGAGGTGGGTTGAGGGATCCCCACTGCCCCACCATGGGGGGCAAGCTGTGGGGTTGCTGGAGTGGAGGTAAGCTGCGAGCGGGGGACAGGGCTGGGGGCTTCGGACAAGATGAAATGCCGTCAGATCAGAGGAGCAAAAAAATAGAGTATATAAAAAAAAAAAATAATATAATGCAAGAATACAACATTTAGGGATACAATAAACAATGGATAACAGTTTGTAACAATTGCAGTAATAAGAATAGCATTACAATATTCTACATAGCAACATAAAGTAAGTGCATTTAGAAGACAAATATTTAGGGATACAAAAGTGGACAGCAGTCTGAGCACTTGGAGCGGAGGAAAGCATTCCGACCTTCTACATACATACATGCCATAAATTAGAAATCATATGAAATCCTGCATCTGAGGGAGGGGGACAGATAGCAACACCTGTGGGGAGGTGGGGTGGGACAGTACCCTTAACATGGGGGGTTGGGGAAGGGCCAAGTACCATGCACCTGGGGGACCAGAACTGTGCACATATGGGAGAGTAAGGAGGGTTAACCAGTACACTGCAAGTGGGGGCATAGGGGGCACTAGTAACCTGACACTGGGGTGGGGACCAGTACACACTACTTGGAAGATGATGGGAAACTGGGGGGTGACCAATCACTTTCCCTAATGGGGGCCAGTACCTTGCATCATGAGGGGCCATTTCCCAGTGCATCTGAGGGTTGAGTCACCAGACACTTACACACCTGGGAGGGGGGTACCTGTCAATTTGGAGGGGGCACCATTACAAGTACATGGGGAAGGGGGAGAAATACCCTGCTCATTGGGGTGGTCCAGAACCCTGCATCTGGTGGGGTGGCAGATACCAGCACCTGTGGGGAGGTAGGGTGAGATACTACCCTCAACATGAGGGGGTGGGGGAAGGACACAGTATTATGCACTGGGGATGGAGACCAGAACTGTGCACATGGGGAGAGGGTGGGGGCACCAGTTCACTGACACTGTGCTGGGAACCAGTACACAGTACATGGTGGGGGGGTGGCAGTTGCCAGACAATAGGATTGGGACCAGTACAGACTACTTGAGGGATGATTGGCCGATCTCTGAATCTGGTGTGGGGGGAAACCAATCACTGCCCCTGATTGGGGGCCAGTACCCCGCATTTTCGGGGAGCATTTCCCCATGCACCTGGGGGGTGACCAGACACCTACACCTGAGGGGGCTGAGCACTCATCACATTGGGGGACCGCTACCAGTACTGGGGGGGGTGAAGCAATACACTGCTCATGTGGGTGGACCACTATCATGCACATGTGGGAGACCAGTGTCCTGCCCCTGGGAGGTGACCAGAACCCTGCTTTGGGGGGAGGGGACCAACAGCAACCTCACATGGGGAGGGACAGTACCCTGAACATGGGGGGGTGGGGAAGGGTCCAATACCGTATGCCTGGGGGACCAGAAATGTGCACATGTGGGGAGGGAGGGGATGAAACCAGCACAACATGGGGTTGGGGGACCAGTACAGTGACACTGGGATGGACCAGTACCTTGACGCTGGCATGGGAACCACTACGGTCTTTAAAGATATTTTATTGCCAGAGTACAAGAGCTTGTCATTGCACCATTTTATTCAGATGAGTGTACGCTTTTATTCTAGTCATAGCCTCAGTAAGCATGTCAGGTGTCATGCCAGATCAGTTCTGGAACCGGGAATGGTTCCGGAAGATAAATGCGCAATACACGGTATTCATTTCACCGGAATGTACTAATGTTGCTCAATCAGTTCCGGATGTTCTTACTGAGGTTACGACTAGCTTAAAAGCGTACACTTGTCTGAATAAAATGGTGCAATGACAAGCTCTTGTACTCTGACAAAAAAATATCTTTAAAGACCGTAGTTTTATTGAGAGTTTAATTGTACAAAATAAAGTATAATTAAAAGTTTGAGTAGAGTCTGCCGTGGTCCACCGTTCCACTGTCTTTATTCAGCAAACAAATTGTCCAAGAATGACTATTAAGATGCTGTTATTATGTATTATAGACATGTTTAACAATTTAATTAAGTTCCCATTTCTACCTTGTGCATTGTCTCTATTTTTTATTGTTTTCTACTGGAGGTTTGTAAATACAAGATACCATGAACTACATCTATCATATGCTCTTCTGTAGTCACTGTGTCGAGTATTACATTTCAATAATTAAATTAATGTTTGTTTTTACACACATTCTCTCAGTACTGAACTTTATGTTTTGAAGTGGTTGGCTTGATCTCGATCAGAAATACATTCCATTAATGTCCCCTATATAAGGTGTTAAGTTCGTCCTCTGTTACCTATCCTCAGGCTGTTCTGTGAGAGAGAGAGTGTGTGTGTGATGAAGAAACAACGATCCCTAGTGGCTTCTGTTTTATCTGTTTTATTATTGAATTATCCTACTGAATTTATCACTTTGGTGACTGTTACAACCCCTCCAAGGGCATATGTGTCTGGTCACCCCAAGATGCATGGACTAATGGACCCACAAGATGCAAGGTAATGGCTCCTCATCAGATGCAGTGATTGGTCACCC
This sequence comes from Neoceratodus forsteri, assembly GCA_016271365.2. Lineage (NCBI taxonomy): Eukaryota > Metazoa > Chordata > Ceratodontiformes > Ceratodontidae > Neoceratodus > Neoceratodus forsteri. Next base: position 63,924,369 of record CM057453.1, read on the forward strand.
CTCCCCCGGTACATGGACCAGCCCATCATCCACCAAGTAGTGTGTTCTGGTTCCCATGCCAGCGTCAGGGTACTGGTCCATCCCAGTGTCACTGTACTGGTCCCCACCCCCATGTACAGTGTGCTGGTTTCATCCCCTCCCTCCTCACATGTGCACATTTCTGGTCCCCCAGGCACACGGTATTGGACCCTTCCCCAACCCCCATGTTCAGGGTACTGTCCCTCCCCATGTGGGGTTGCTGTTGGTTCCCTCCCCCAAATGCAGGGTTCTGGTCACCTCCCAGGGGCAGGGCACTGGTTTCCCACATGTGCATGATAGTGGTCCACTCACATGAGCAGCGTATTGCTCTCCACCCCCCCCCCCCAGTACTGGTAGCGGTCTCCGCAATGTGATGAGTACTCAGCCCCCTCAGGTGTAGGGGTCTGGTCATCCTCCAGGTGCATGGGGAAATGATCCCTCAAAATGCAGGGTACTGGCCCCCAATCGGGGCAGTGATTGGTTCCCCCCCACACCAGATTCAGAGACTGGCCAATCATCCCTCAAGTAGTGTGTACCAGTCCCAACCACATTGTCTGGCAACTGGCCTCCCCACCACCATGTACTGTGTACTGGTTCCCAGCTCAGTGTCAGTGAACTGGTCCCCCCAACCTATCCCCATGTGCACTGTTCTGGTCTCCATCCCCAGTGCATAATACTGTGCCCTTCTCCCACCCCCTCACGTTGAGGGTACTGTCTCACTCCACCTCCCCACAGGTGCTGGTATCTGCCCCTCCCAGATGCAGGATTCTGGATCACCCCAATGAGCAGGGCATTTCTCCTCCTTCCTCATGTACTGGTAATGGTCCCCCCTAAAATTGACAGGTACCCCCCCCCGGTGTGTAGGTGTCTGGTGACTCAACCCCCAGGTGCACTGGGAAATGGTCCCTCGTGATGCAGGGTACTGGCCCCCATTAGGAAAATTATTAGTCCCCCAGTTTCCCATCATCCCCAAGTAGTATGTACTGGTCCCCACCCCAGTGTCAGGTTACTGGCACCCTTACACCCACTTGCAGTGTACTGTTCCCCCCACTCTCCCCATGTGCACGGTTCTGGTCCTCCAGGTGCATGGCACTTGGCCCTTCCCCAACCCCATGTTAAGGATACTGTCCCACCCCACCACATCTCCCCACAGGTGTTGCTATCAGCCCCCTCCCTCAGATGCAGGATTCTGGTTCAACCCAACTAGCAGTGTATTGCTCCCTGCTCCCCCATGTAGTGGTACCAGCCCCACCCCCAAGGTGAAGCATACTTACCCCCACCCACCAGGTGCAAGTGTCTGGCCATTCCCCAGGTGAACGGGGAAATGGTCAGCCAAGATGCATGGGAGTGGCCCCCCATGAGGGGCAGTGTTTGGTCCCCCACCCAGTTTCCCATCATCCTCCAAGCAGTGTCTACTGGTTCCCACCCCAGTGTCATGTTACTGGCACTCTCACCCCCACTAACAGTGTACTGGTTATCCCCCCCCCCCATGTGCACGGTTCTGGTCCCCCAGGTGCATGGTACTTGGTCCTTCCCCAATCCTCCCCCCCATGTTCAGGGTACTGTCCCACGCACCCAACCTTCTCATATATTTATTTATTTATTTGTTTATTTTAGTCTTTGGTAACAGGGTAAGGCCCACTAAGCACAAGTGTCTCTTTTTAGGGGTGACCTGGGAGCACTGGGCAGTTAAGTGACTTGCTCAGAGTCACACAGTATGCAAGTGGAGGTTGTGAGAATCAATCCAAGGTCTGCTGGATGTACCAAGCTCGTTCACAGCACATTACTCTAACCTCTAGGCTATACTGCTATACTGCAAGGTTGCTATTGGTTCCCCACCACACCCCCAATGTAGGGTTCTGGTCACCTCCCAGGTGCTGGGCACTGGTTCCCCCACATGTGCATGGCAGTTGTCCACCTCCACGATCAGCGTACCGGCCCCCCCAATGTGATGGGTACTCGGCCACCTCAGGTGTAGGGGTCTGGTCACCCCCCCAGGTGCATGGGGAAATGTTTCCCCAAGATGTAGGGTACTGGCCCCCAGTCAGGGGCAGTTATCGCCCCCCCAGGTTCAGAGACCGGACAATCATCCCTCAAGTAGTGTGTACTGGTCCTAACCCCACTGTCAGGCTGTTGGACCCCCCCTCTGCCTCCATGTACTGTGTACTAGTTTCCACACCAGTTACAGGGGACTGGTCCCCCATCCCCCATGTGCAGTACACTGGTTCCCCTCCTCTTCACTTGTTCACGGTTCTGATCCCCAAAGCATGGAACTGGGCCTCCCCACCACCCCCCATGTTCAGGGTACAGTCCCACACCACCTCTTTAGAGATGCTGGTATCTGACCCTCTCAGATACAGGATTGTGGTTCACCCCAATGAGCAGGGTATTGCTTCTCCCTTCCCCACGTACTGGTATTGGTTCTCCCACCCAAGGTGACGGGCACTCGGGGGTAACATTGTAGGGGTAAAAGTTTAAGGACTCTAGCTTATGGTCTTTATTGTTGTGTACACTTTATAGGCTCTATATACTTGTATCTGTGGGGCATTTTGTCAGGAAGGTGTGAGGAAGCCTACAGTAGAAACTAAAATAACTGCTTGACATTAAATAGGATGGTGATTGGGGTTAAGCGGGGGCTACAAATCACTAGGGCCGGCATCTTTGGTAAGGTGGTGGGGTGCACGGGGTGCGGTTTGGCCATGGTTCTGGCCTTGGAGGATGGGGAGCTGTTTGGTATGTCACCAGTTGGCACAATTAAGGGAGGAGGTAAGGTGGATAAAGTGGAACCTAGGTGGGGGGGAAGGGAGACTGTCCTAGTAGGAGGAGTGGGGATGGGGCTGGGGGGAAAATATGAGGTGGGCTTTATGGGCACAGCTTCTGCACCCGGGATCGAAGATACAGGCTAAATAGGTGGTGCTGGAGATGGAGCATGGGGGGCTCAAGGGGGCCCAGGTAGGAGAGCCAAATTCGAGAAGGGCCACAGAGGCTTGCAGTATGTAGGGTGCAGAGGGTCAGGGGCGGCCCAGACAGGAGCAAGCTGGAGGGGGACAACGGGGAAAAAAGGTAGTTGGCTTGGACCTTAATAATGGATTCGAGCCTCTACTTCTGATGAAGGATGGGGAGGATGTTGTAAGTAGATAGTAGTGGTAGAAAAGCGGGTCAAGGGTGGGCTGGGCATGAGGGATTACCATGACTACAGGAGAAGCAGGGGTGGGATGTTGCATAAGCTGCTCTGGGGGCTGGAGCTGTGGTCAGCCCAGCAGAGGCAGAAAAGGGGGTGAGGGGGGTGGGCATGGTAAATGGCCTGGTAAACAGGGGAAGCAGGGAGGGTTTTTTGCATAGGGTCATGCATGGATCAGGAGCTGACAGTCTGGCTGTCGAGAAGTGTGGGTGTGTAAATGTGCAGAGGGACACAGTGGGGGCAGGGGGTCTATATAGAAACATAGAAGTTGACGGCAGATAAGGACCACAAGGCCCATCCAGTCTGCCCATTTCTTTTTCTACCTTATAAATGTGCCATCGCTCTTTGCTCTGTCAGTGGCCTATCTATTCATACTCATCTGTATTGCTCCCTTATGCCTATCCCATGCCTGTTTGAAGCCCTGCACTGTATTCATAGCCACCACTTCCTGAGGCAGGCCGTTCTATGGACCCACCACCCTTTCTGTGAAAAAGAATTTCCTCACATTCCCCCTTAATCGGCCTCCCTCTAGTCTCATGCTGTGTCCTCTTGTCCTGCTATTTTTCTTATATTTAAACATGTTAGACTCTTTCACCTTGTTAATGCCCTTAAGGTGTTTGAATGTTTTGATCATATCACCTCTCTCCCTCCTTTGCTCAAGGTTATACATATTGAGCTCCGTTAATCTGTCCTCATATGTCTTCTGATGCAGTCCCTGCACCATTTTGGTTGCCCTTCTCTGGACTGCCTCAATTTGGTTAATGTCCTTGTGAAGGTGTGGCCTCCAGTACTGCACACAGTACTCCAAATGGGGTCTAACCAGTGTCTTGTAAAGAGGGATTATTTCCCCCCTCTTACGACTTGTGATACCCCTACTAATACACCCTAACATCCCCCTAGCCTTACCTACTGCTTTAGAGGTCTGCTTGGATAATTTCAGGTCATTGGTGATGATGATGCCCAAGTCTCTTTCTTCCTTTGTGACTGCCAGCAACTCCCCTTCCAGCCTATAGGTGGCTTCAGGGTTTCTTTTCCCTATGTGCATGATCTTGCACTTCTTTGCATTAAATCCTAGTTGCCACTCTTCTGACCATTTTGCTAGTTTTTCCAGATCTCTTCTCATTCCACCCACCCCATCTGGATCATCTACTCTGTTGCAGATCTTAGTGTCATTTGCAAACAGACAAGTCTTACCCTCTAGTCCATCTGCAATGTCACTAATGAAGATATTGAAGAGGACTGGCCCCAGGACTGATCCCTGAGGTACCCCACTTGTGACTTGCATCTCTTCTGACTGTATACCATTTACCACCACTCTCTGTTTTCTGCCCATCAACCAGTTTGCCACCCAGTTGACCAACTTCTGACCCAACCTGAGCCTACCCAGCTTATTTATCAATCTTCAATGTGGAACAGTGTCGAAAGCTTTGCTGAAGTCAAGGTAAGCGACATCAACTGCTCCCCCTTGGTCCACCACTCTGGTTACCCAGTCAAAGAAATCTATGAGATTAGTTTGACAGGACCTTCCTTTTGTAAACCCATGCTGTCTTGGATCCTGAGCCCCTATGGATTCCAGAGTCCTCATAGTAATGGAAGGTGTGAAATTGTGGCAGGCAGTGAAGGGGGGGAGTAGGGACCCTGGATCAGGACTCCGTAAAAATGCCTAGATAGGTGCAGCAAGGGCAGGACCTGTGAGAACTGTGCAGAAACAACCCAAGCAGGGAGAAAGGATGCAGGGGACAGGGACTTCTGTGGGAAGAGCTGGGGACTGGAGGCATGGACCTGAACTGAAGCTGGGGGTAAAGGGGATGCAGGGGAAATCCCAGGGAGGTGTCCGAATGGAGCAGGGCACAGGGGCAGGTAGCAGCACAGAGGAGCCAAGGAAACAGACACTGGCTCAGGGAGATGAACAGGAGGAGGAGGAGGATGGGGAAAGAAGATCTCCAGAAAGTTCAGGGGGAAAAATAGTGAGGGTAAGGATAGGGATAACTTGGGAAAGGGTGGGAGACATGAAGTAGTGAGAGGTGCCCAGGAGGAGAAAGGGGACAGGGTTTTAAAAGTCATGGACTCTATTGAAAAAAAGGTGTTACATGGGGGAGAAGGAGAGGCAGAGGGGTAAAAATATGGGTGTAATGCCTGCCAGGAATGATGACAGCCAAAGTCATACACTGGATCCCCTCAAGAGGGAAGGCACTGGATGAGAGAACACATCTGGTCTTCCACTTAGCGAAAAATAATCTTGCAAGGAGTAGTGCAATGGAGGCGCAGGCACAGTTTATGGGACTGGCAAGCTTCTACAGCAGGTGGGATTTTTAATCCTTGATATTCTCCGAGGTGGTGCCAGTACCAAGGGTCAGCATAGAGGTGAAACAAAAATAGAGGAATTCAACAGCTGGCTAGCAGGATGGGGTGCTCAGAGGGGGATATGGAGTTGTAGAAGACTGGGGAACAATGTGGAGCGACAATAGCCTCTATGCCCTGGATAGGCTGCATTTAAATGGGAAGGGGAAAGCAGTGCTCAAATGCAAGTTGGAAGATTATGTTAAAAAGCACTATCATTTAAACTAAACTTGGTGGGGAGGGCAAGGGGGAATGCTACCTGTAGGACACATGGCAGGTGGGGCAGCAAGCTGTACCCCAATATACATGAGGCACGAGGGTAGGAAATATAGAGTGTGTAGCAAGTGGGGAACAGGGAGGAGGGGGTTGGAGGATCATGTGCGTGAACGCCAGAAGTCCGGGTAGGAAGATCCCAGATCTAGTAGCAACAATGGTTGAGGAAAACCTCAACATTACATGGAAACATAGAAACATAGAATTTGACGGCAGATAAGGACTGCTTGGCCCACCCAGTCTGCCCATTTCCCTACCTAATGGATAAGCAGCAGATCCTAGTTAACCAGCAGCCTACTTCTTTCTACCCCAACCCCCTAGAATTGCCTTATGGCTGTCCCATGCATGCTTGAATTCAATCACTGTTTTTGACTCCACAACCTCCTCTGGAAGGCCGTTCCATGCATCCACAATGCAATTGTGGGGGTAACAGAAACATGATGCCACCGAGAGCAAGAATGGGACATGGAGATACCAGGGTATACACTGCTCAGGAGGAACAGGTAGGAAGGGGGGGGGTTGCACTCTACATAAAAGAGGGTATCAGGGCGTCAGAATTGCAGGGCAAGTGGGGGAGGCCGAAGGACTATGGGTCTCCTTGGCGGCGGGGAAGGGGGGTGTGGTGTTCTCCAGGGTGGTTTATAGGCCCCAGCACAGCAGGAATCTGTGGATAGATGCATGGCTGATGAATTCATGAGAATGGCAGCTAAGCGGGAGGTGGTGCTGGTGGGAGACCTGAACCTACTGATGTGGACTGGGACACTCTATCGGCATCATCAGCCAGCAGCAGGGAAATATTGGACTCCCTGCAAATGGCCCTCCTGAGGCAACTGGTTAGGGAGCAAACCAGGGCAGGAGCTATTCTTGATCTGGTCCTAACAAATGGGGATAAGGTAGGAGAGGTTTCGGCGGGTGAACACAACACAGTTTGGTTCAAAATAAGGAACACTGTGGAGGTTCACCAGTCTAAGTTGAGGGTGCTTGATTTTAAGAGAGCAGATTTCAGGAGAATGGGGGAAGTAGTGGAGAGGGCTCTGGAGAGGGTGGAGGAGTTAACAGAGGAGGACATGTGAGAGAGAGTAAAGGAAGCTATTGTGGAGGCCATGGATGTGTGCATCAAGAGATCAAACAACAATAAGAGGAGGAGGAGACCCCTGTGGTTTAACAGGGTTGTAGCAGAAAAGGTCAGGGCAAAGAGTAAGGCCTTTAAGAAGTTCAAGGTAACACAGGCTGACGAGGACTGGGCAGGTACCAGCTGAGCCAGAGAGAAGCAGGGGAAGAAGTAAGAAGGGTGAAGGCACGGACAGAGCACAGCATAGCTAGCGAGGTCAAAAAAGGGAATAAAACTTTGTTTAGGTATGTGAAAGCAGGAAGACTAGGCAGGGAATACTCTGGCTCAAAACAAACGAGGGTGAGCTGATACAAGGGGACAGAGAGAAGGCAGAACTACTAAACCAGGAGGCCGGGAGAAGCAGGCAGAAGAAGGCGCAGCCCTCGAGATCCAAAGAGCGGAGGGGCTCCGAGACGCCGGCGGGTCGGCGGCACCTGTGCAACCGACCAAGGGTTCCAGGAGGCCGGGAGAAGCAGGCAGAAGAAGGCGCAGCCCTCGAGATCCAAAGAGCGGAGGGGCTCCGAGGCAGGTGGTCGGCGGCACCTGTGCAACGACCAAGGGTTCCAGGAGGCCGGGAGAAGCAGGCAGAAAGTACGGGCAAAGCTGCAAACCAATCGGAAAGCGACCGCAGACTGTGCCTTGCTTCCGATTGGTGCGCCTTCCCCATAGACTTAAACTGGGGTTTGCTGCACTATTCTGGCTGGGATTTCTGCTTTTCTGTAATTTATTTTGAATTTCTCATAAAAAGTGCTGTTTTCTCTTACTTTGTGCCTGGTTTATGGGCTGTTTTCCCTATGTTAAAATTAAGTGTTACAGTCTTTTGAATTGTTGTGTGGGCTGGCGGCGGAGCCTAACCCCCCATACCCTCCCAGTCTATTGTTGTGCAGATCTCAAGTTTAGCACCTTGTTGCAGATTACTGCAATAAAGGTACTTTACTGACTGCCTTCTCCTCTGTCCCCACCTTGAAGGCGCAGCCCTCCAGAGATCAAGGCGGAGGGCTCCGAGGGCGCCGGTGGGTCGGCGGCACCTGTGCAACCGACCAAGGGTTCCAGGAGGCCGGGAGAAGCAGGCAGAAGAGTGCAGGCAAGACATAAAATTTTGCCCGCCCCCTTGGTTGATTCCTTTATACACTTTCTCCGCCATTTCTTAATCCACACCCACATCCCTTCCCTTCCTCCCTTAACCCATACCTAACCTCCACAATGCTACTTTTCTCCCTTTTGCTCCTGAGCCTTATATCTCACCAATCCCTTATGATATCAATGCTATACCCAGTGTCAAGATAAATAACTCAGTTAATACGACCTGCCCATCTCTACCATCCACAAGGGCCAACCACGGATTCCTTATTCATCCTGAACCACGTTTGCAATGCAACCTCTGGATATCCCTATAAGGCCACCCTATCAATTCAGCACAGCCCTGGCACCCTACTTGTATCATGGCTTTTATTAACCCACTATGCCTGTCCATTAAAATATTATGCTATGAAAAATTTTGCATCCATATATCAGGACCATCACTCAGCTCACAGCAGGCACCCAGGATTAGGAGAAACGCTCTGACCATTCACTATCCTTGTCCTTGGTGCCCTCCTCAAATTAATCTTCTACCTTCTGATCTGTTTTGGTACCATTGAAATAAATCCTGGCCCCATTAAGTATTTTTCCCCTGCTGATTTATCCTCTATAAATGGCCTAAGCTTCCTACACATCAATGCCTGCAGCCTTTTAAAAATTCTCCGTAATACAGGCCTGGGTGGCACATACCCTGCCTGACTTTCTGGTCATCTCTGAATCTTGGCTCAGACCATCGACCAAAGACAGTGTTGTAAACCTTACCAACTATCAGCTCTTCAGAGCAGATCGCCCTTCCAGGGGTGGTGGGGTGGCCATATACATTAAGGACACCATCTCTGCTACCTACCTCATCATCACATCCGAACCAAAGGAATTTGAATGTTTATCAATCAAAATATCCCTTCCAAACATGTCTCCATTTAAATTGATTGGCTGCTATAGGCCCCCCTCAGCAGGCCTCAAATTACTATCTCACCTGGGGTCAATAACCAATCTAGGCCCTGAAGATACCATCATCCTTGGTGATTTGAATTTAAACTGGCTATCTAATGCATCTGCTCCATTGGTAACCTTCTGTGACACCTATGGCTTTACACAGCTAATAAAAGACCCAACCAGGGTTAACCTAAAAAATTCTAGCAACAGCTCACTCCTGGATATTATGTTGGTAAATAAGCCTCCCTTATATACTCATGCAGGAGTACTACCGAATGATGTAAGTGACCATTGTCCCATAGCTGGCATAAGATCTTCACCCAAACCATCCAACCCTGCAGAATTTGTCCTCAAAGGTCAAAAAGTTCAACATACCAGGTTACCTCCATGACCTGAGTAACACAATATATTGGCAAGATTTCTACCTTACAACCTCAGTGGAAATAGCTCTCCAGATCTTAAAGGACATTATCACTAATGCTCTAAATATTCATGCACCATTCACCAATATCAGAACTAAAGCAAGGTCCTGCCCTGGTTCACCACTGATCTTAAAACAGCCTTGCTAGCCAGAGAACAAACTGTGGAAAAGGCAAGAAAAACTAAGGACTCCATAGATTGGCTAAATTTCAGAAAAGCAAGAAATTCATGTACAACACAAATAAGATCAACAAAGTGGCCTATTATAGAGCTGAATTGGATGCCTCCTATAATAACCCAACCAGGCTCTGGGGAACTATAAAGGGTATCTTGGGCCAAAACTCTACTCCTGCCTTAACCTGCAAACTGCTACTAAATAACACAGAAATTACGGATAAACAAGAAATTCTAAATACCTTCAATGACCACTTCACCACAGCTGGACTAGCATTTGACTCTTCACCTGCAAATCTCTGAGATCTTCCTTGAATCTTCAATCCACCGTGGGCAAAAGGCTACATCAACCTTCTCCTTCAACCCAATATCATTGAAAGAAGTGGAAATCTCTCTCAATTTGGATACTTCAAAAGTGCGGTACAGACTCCCTGGACCCCTACTTCCTCAAGATTGCATCTCAAGTCTTATCTGCCCCTCACTCATCTCTTCAATCTTTCCCTCACCACTGGATCCATTCCCTCCATTTGGAAAACAGCTCAAGTAGTTCCTTTACTCAAATCTGGTGATCCCATGGATCTCAATAATTACAGGCCCATTTCCATCCTATCAGTTCTGTCCAAGATGCTCAAAAGTTAGTAAACTCACAATTAAGGGTTTACCTGGATAACAATAACCTCCTAAACACAGCACAATCAGGATTTAGATCAAGGCACAGCACCATTTCAGCCCTAGCCAAAGTAACCAACGACTGGCAGACTGCTATGGATAAGAAGAATAGTACCTGTGCTGTGTTCCTGGATTTGAGCAAAGCATTTGACACAGTGGATCATGAATCACTGATCACCTCCCTTGGTTCAATAGGTTGGATTCCCTTCACTCAATTGGTTCAAGTGCTATCTATCAGACAGATCACAACTGGTAAAAAATGGAAACTACCTATCCACTTTAAAACCACTGCTAAGAAGTTGTGCTAAGGCTCTATTCTTAGCCCATCCTCTTTGCCATCTATATTAATAATATTGATGCTAACCTCACTCAATCAAACATCCATCTGTTTGCTGATGATACTGTGCTATATATTAGCAATCCTTTGTTGTCTAAAGCCTGTGAACTGCTACAATCTGAATTCTCCATCCTACAACACAACTTACTGGATAAAAACTACTTCTAAATGCCAAAAAACAAAAGCTATCTCTTTTCCTCACAAAGTTGCTCCTGCACTACCCCATCATCACCACCTACAACTAACCACCTTACTTGGAGAGAAGCTGGAATCGTTGATAACTTCAAATATCTTGGTGTCTGGATTGATAACAAACTTGACTTTTCTGTACATATTGAGGAGCTACTAAAGAAACTGAGACAAAGGCTTGGTTTATTTTTAGAATAAACACTACCTCAACAGAGACTCAAAAAGATTAATCCAGGCTTCATTCCTATCCCTCATTGACTATGCTGACTTTCTGTATGGACACTGTTCCTCCCCTCTTAAATAAACTGGACACCCTATACCACAGGTCCATCAGATTCATTACTGACCTTCCCTTCAGCACCACCATTGTTCCCTTTATAAGGCAGTTAGCTGGTCATCATTACAACACAGAAGAAACAGGAATGCTGCAATTTGGATATTCAAAGCCTTATCAGGCAAGCTACCTACCTACATCTCGGACTGTTTTACTCAAATCACTTCTAGGCCATACAACCTAAGGATCAGCAAATTATCATTCTTAAGGTCCCCAATGCCTGCACCCAGCTTGGGAGGGCTGCTATCAGCTACTCACTAGCAACTGTTTGGAACTCACTCCAAAAACCATGAAGCTAAATAACCTCCCACCCTTAATATCCTTCAAAGATTATTCACCACCCTATTCCCAGAACTCTGCAACTGCTTCCACAAGGCCTAATTCACAGCCTTACCCTCCCCCTTTTCTGCTCGTGTTTCTATATGCTGAAAAACTCCAGTTCCCAGTCCAAGATTCACCCTCAAAATGCCTACTAGGTCCTATAATCTACATATTAACTCTGATGTACCAACTGCCTACTGTCTCCCAGATTATAAGTGTTAATGCCTTGTACATATGTATATTGTTATATACTAGCACTTATGTCATTGTATTACTGTTTTTATTACCCCTGTCATTGTATTACTGTTTATGATACCCTTGTCAATGTAATAACACTTGCACTTCTTGACCACTCAGGTCCATCTTGTAAATGAGCTATGCTCAATGATGTTCGCCTGATTAAATAAAGATTTTGATTGATTTGATTGATTGAAACAACTACTTTTGCTCAGTGTTCACTAGGGAGGAAGAAGGGGTAGGCAGCAGATCAAGAGAAGCCAAGGCAGGGGGGGGAGGAGTGGATACAAGTCTATTTCGGGTGGAGGAGACTCTGGGAGAACTAGGCTACATGAAGGTGGACAAGGCAATGGGGCAGATGGGGTGCACCCAAGGGTGCTGAAGGAACTTAAAGATATACTGGTGGCACCCTTGACTGCACTCTTCAACAGGTCCCTGGAGTGGTACCAGAGGGCTCGAGGCAGGCAAATGTGGTCCCTCTGCATAAGGGGGGAGGGAGGGAGGAGGTGGGAAATTACAGACTCGTGAGCTTGACATCAGTGGCGGGCAAGCTCATGGAAAAACTAATGAAAATCAGGATCACCAATTACCTAGAGGTAAGCAGCCTGATGAATCCTAGGCAATATGGCTTTACCAGGGGTAGATCCAGTCAAGCAAACTTGATGAGTTTTTTGATGCATTCACCAAGGAATGGGATCAGAGGAGGGCAGTAGATGTCACTTATCTGGATTTCAAGAAGGCATTTGACTGTGCCACACAGGAGACTGCTGTATAAGCTGTCATGCCTGGGGCTGGGTCAGAAGGTGGTTCAATGGACAGGAAACTGGCTGGGGGACAGAAGACAGAGGGTCATTATAAATGGGGTGGCATCTAGAGAGGGCAGGGTCACAAGTGGGGTCCCACAGGGTCTGTGTTAGGGCCCCTACTGTTCAATCTATTTGTAATGGACATCATGGAGGGCCTTGGGGGGGATGAGTCTGTCTGCAGACAATATTAAAGTCTGCAATAAGGTGGACACTCCAGAAGGGGTAGAAAGAATGCGGAGAGATCTCTGGAGGCTCGAGGCATGGTCAGGGAGGTGGCAGCTTTCATTCAACATGGACAAGTGTAAGATCAGACATCTTGGATACAGGAACCAGAGGGCAGGGTACTGTATGGGGATCCAAGACCTGGAAGTAACAGAACAGGAAAGGGACCTAGGCATCACTATATCAAGGGACATGAAGGTGGAAAAGCACTGCGAGGGAGCAGTGGCTAGGGGCAGCAGAATGCTGAGCTACATCAGAAGAGGGATTACCAGCAGAAAAAAGGAGGTCATAGTACCCTTGTACACCCATCTAGTCAGACCGCATTTGGATTATGGGGTCCAGTTCTGGAAGCCATTCCTCAAAAAGGATGTGGGGGAGGCTGGAGCAAGTTCAGAGGCGGGCAACGAAGATGGTTAAGGGGCTCAGCTACATGTCCTATGAGGAAAGGTTGGGAGAACTGAACATGTACTCCCTGGAACAGAGGAGGGAGAGGGGGGAACATGATTGAAACCTTCAAGTACCTTAAGGTTATAAACCGGGTGCCAGTGGGAAGCATCTTCCAGCTGAAAGGGAATTGGAGGATGAGGGGGCATGGGTTACAGATTGAGAAGGGACAGTTCAAGGGTAACATTAGGAAGTACTATTTCACAGAGAGGGTGGTAGATAAGTGGAATAGGCTCCCGCAGGGGTTGGTTGGAGAAGCAACATTGGAAGGCTTCAAAAGGGCATGGGACAGACATAGGGGATTGTTGTGGGGGGGCATGTCCTAGAAGATAGCTAGAAAAATGGGCAGACTAGGTGGGCCTGTCGGTCCTTTTCTGCCCTCACACTTCTATGTTACTTGCCTCCCACCCTTGTGTACGAGTCTGATCAGCCCCCAGCTGCATGGGGAAATGGTACCCCATGACACATGGTACTGGCCCCCCCCCCATTAGGGGTAGCGATTGGTCCACCCCCCAGTTTCCTGTCATCCCACAAGTAGTGTCTACTGGTTCCCAACCCAGTGTCATGTTACAGGCACCCCCACTTGCAGTATACTTACCCCCATATGCACGGTTCTGGTTCCCCAGGTGTATGGTACTTGGCCATTCCCTTACCCCCATGTTTGTATGTATACCAGAATTGTGTGTATAGCAGTAAACAATTTAAACACACAGAGATTATGCCATTAACAGAAATAATAAGCTAGGATTCCAGCAGCAACCAACATTTGTAACTTCTTTGGGGGTGGTTAACCGTTTGAAGGTAAATACTCAGTACAACATACAGGGCTGTATTAACAATTGAGTAGAAGGGGCAGTTGCACAGGTAATCGAGTTTGTGGAGAACCCCCAGCTGCAGTTCAGTTTTTTTATTTTTATTTAATTAATTAATTATTAGTTTTTTGAGAGATGGAGTTAATAAGAAGCCAAGCTGGGGCCGCCAGTAAAAGTGAAAGGGTATTGCTCACCAGCCATACATGAGTTGTATGACTCCCTGTTGCTGGCTGGAACCAGAGGGTGGTGTGGGGGGGGGGGCACTGAAGAGGTCCAGCACCCAATACTGATCCTGCAATACTTCACTGGTCACTTTACCTGTTCCAGAGTAGATGCCATTTATTTATTTATTTAAATTGTTTTTGCAGGAAAGGCACACTGAGCAGGAAGATGCTCGTCTCCCGGTGCGACCTGGGAGGGATGGGGGAACAGAGGATACAGGGTTTATAATTAAACATTGACAATTGGATCATTATACACATTGATGGTTACACAAGTTATGCAGAACAGTCAAGGAATTAACAACAACCGTAACAGTTCAGATCAGAGTGAGCAATAACAATTTGAGGACGAGAAGTGCCTAGAGGGTAAGTGCTTGTGACCAACTGGGAGGATACAGCAGGAAGCAGTGTACAAGGCCAGTGGTCAGTTACAGGTGGTAGAGGGGCATGATCAGAGCTTTGGGCAAGTGCAGTTTGTCATGAAGTAGTTAGTGAGTGCGGAGGAGAGGGAGTTAGCAGAGGAGGAATGACGGATTTAAGGGGGTAGCTCATTCCAGGTTTTAGGAAAATGATGAGAGAAGGCAGTTTGGCCAGCAGTGGACTTTCGCCAGGGGATAGCAAGTAGTCTGGAGTCAGTGGATCTGAGAACGTGAGAGGATGGGGGGGGGGGCGAGCAAGGAGGAGAGGTAGGTGGGGAGGGTGCCTAGCCAGAGCTTAGAGGTGAATTTGGTGCAGTGAATGAGACATCGGTGTCCCAGGGATGGGAAGGCCAAGGCTCGGTATAGTTTGCAATGGTGAATGGGGGGACATTGAGAACAAAACGGCAGAAGGCATTGAACAGGGTGTCAAGTTTGAATAGGGAGGATTTAGGGGCTGAGCTGTATACTGTGTCACAGTAGTCAAAGGATGGGAGAATCATCTTCTGTATTAGCTCATGGCATACAGTTAGGGGGAGGCTTTGGTGGTTTCTACGTAGAGCACCTAGCATGGGGCGCAGTTTTTTTACAGTTGCATCTATGTGAACATTGAAGGACAGTTGACGGTCAAGCCAGACCCCAAGATACTGAAAAGAGGGGACATCTTTGAGTATTTGCCCTCCAAGGGTTTTGAAGGCGGGGAGGGATGGGATTCTGGACAGGTGCTGTCTCTTGCCGAAGGTCATTGAGACTTTTTTTTTGCATTTAGGGAGAGCTGATAGGAGCAGAACCAGTGTTGAATGTTGTCAAAATCGACTTGTAGGGAGGAGGTTATTGCTTCAGTGGCGGTACCTATGGAAAAAAGAACGGTGTCGTCTGCGTATATATGTATGGCAGATGACTGGCATACTAGTGGCAGGTCATTCAAAAAATGGAAAAAAGTATAGGTCCGAGCAGGGAGTCCTGGGGGACGCCGGTAGAGATGGGCAGGGGGGAAGAAATGGCGTCGGAGATACATACGGATTGGGTTCTACCCGTGAGGTAGAAGCA
Organism: Neoceratodus forsteri; assembly: GCA_016271365.2. Taxonomy (NCBI): domain Eukaryota; kingdom Metazoa; phylum Chordata; order Ceratodontiformes; family Ceratodontidae; genus Neoceratodus; species Neoceratodus forsteri. The sequence continues at coordinate 63,939,960 of CM057453.1, forward strand.
GAACCAGTTTGTGGAGGAGACCGAGAGGCCAGCCTCCACAAGGCTGGAGAGAAGCAGGGTGTGTGAGACAGCGTCAAAAGCCTTAACTAGATCAACGAAGATAGTAGAGGTGATCGGTCCATTGTTCATGTTGGTTAAAATAGTGTCAGTGAGGAGGCAGTGGAATGTCCTTTTCTGAATCCAGACTAGAAGTCCATGTAGTAACTGGAGTCAGAGAGAAAGGTGGTTAGCTGCAAGAGCACATTGGACGGTAGTTTGAGGTTGAAGTAGGGGAGCCACCTTTGGGCAGGGGGATGACTATGGCATGCTTCCAGGCCTGGGGGACCGCAGCCACAGCGAAGGATTGGTTTAGAATGGTGGTTAGCGGGGAAGCTATGGCAGGGGCTGCAAGGTGGAGGAGCTTAGGGTCCAGATCGTCAGGGGATTTGCCTTTGGAGGGGTTGAGTGCAAGCAGGGCTATAAGGACTTCAGCTGCCAAGATAGCTTTGAATGAGAAGGTACGGGGCCCATGCTGCCTCTTCGGATCCACGGTGGGACCTGGTGGCACTGCGGTGGGCAGACAGGAGAGGATGGAGGCAGCACAAGTGGAGAAATACAAGTTGAATTTGGCAGCAACAAAATGAGGTTCCATGAGAAAGGAATTGTTTGTGTTTAGTAGCAGGTTGGGGGTAGCGGTGGGGGAGAAGAAGTGGATGACCTTCCAGAATTTAGAAGGATTATTTAGGTTAGATTGGAGATTGGATTACCATCACACTCAAACTCCTATTGCTCAGCCAACCTGTTGAGTTGAGAAGTTGAGGAGTGGAGAGAGGGGGCAGGGAGAGTAGCTCAAGCTGTGGACTCTGCAACACAAGCAGACTTGATAGACCAAATGGCCTTCTTCTGCTGGCTTCTTCATATGTTCGTACATAACCTTATACCCATTGTGCTATTTTAGCCCTACTCCTAGGCATCCCAGCTTGCTGATCAGTCTTCTGTGTGGAACAGTGTCAAAGGCCTTGCTGAAATCTAGGTAGGCCATGCCCACCACTCCTCCCTATCCACTTCATTGGTTACCCAATCAAAGAACTCTATCAAGTTTGTCTGGCAAGACCTGCCCCGTGAAACAATATTGTCTTGGGTCCTTTAGACCGTTGACTACCATGTGCTCCCCAATCCTTTCCTTCAATAGTGATTCCATTAACTTGCCCACCACTGACATCAAGTTGTCAGGTCTGTAATTCCCTGCCTTCTCCCAATTTCCAAAGCAATTAACTTGATGTGTGGGGTACAGTGAATGTATGTATGGGTACTGCAGACTTTTTTTATTTGACCTCTTTGCCCTTCCCTAATCCCCCCCTCCATACTTTCCAATTGGGCCATCATGGCTGCACCATTGGGATGGTAACAGGCTGTTTGGGGGCATTGCAGATGATAATTCCATTCCTTGGTTGTCTCCCAGGAGGTGTGAAAATGCTGGGTAGATTCCATTTAGTCTTGATTCTCATTATTTAGAGAAAAAAGTCTGTTGAATTCGTTGAGGATACACATTGTCCTCTGGAAAATCATGTTTTCATAAGAAATGTCCCACTTTGGGCTTGTAATTTAATCTTTTGTTGTTACCCCTGTAGGTGGAGTCAAAATCTATTTTTTGTTTTAAATTGTGGCCTATTTTTGTTTATTTTGTTTTTGATAACCGGGTAAGTGCACAAGTCATAGAAATGCATATTTTGAAGCACGACCCGGGAGGTTAAAAGTTAGAATACAAAACACAATAGTGACTACAATACCAAACATCAATGGTGGAAAACGGCAAGGTGAAACAATTCCATTGGGGGGGGCGAAGTAGCAATTTAGGAGAAGTGGCAGTGAGACATGGCAGCAACCAGGAAGAAGGCACTTCACTAACAGTGTTGTAGTGATGGTCATGATGCTCCCCACTGCACTGCTACAGAGTTGTGCGACAATGGGAGGTATTATCCTCCTGAAGCACAAACAACAGTAGTAAAGCACTCAAGGAACCAGGCTAAAATGTACAGGGGTTGTCAGGGCTGGGAATTTTCTGACACGCAGCTGGGGCAATCAGCCAATGAGATTAAATCTGAAATAAGACACACCATTTTTGACAACTGAAGCACCTTCCTCTCTGCTACAGCAGCTGCAGTAAACAGTGCAGCATAACTGCAACTCTCTTGAAATGTGCACTGTATGATTACAATGAAACATATGACATTTGCTTCACTTAAATTAATAGCAGCTCCATCTCAAATATAGCATCATATTTGTTTTTCATGTTTAGGAGATCATTGACTACTAAAAGAAAGGTGTGTGATATATCTCGAATCCAAGGGAGCACAGGATCCAAGGCAGCATGGATTCACAGTGGGAAGATCTTGTCAAACAAATCTGATAGATTTCTTAGATTGTGTGACTAGGAAGGTGGATCAGGGAGGGACTGTGGATGTGGCCAGACAGGTGGAAAACTGGCTGAGGGACAGAATCCAGAGGGTGGTTGTGGGGGGAGAGTTATCTGGCACCAGAGAGGTAATCAGTGGGGTCCTGCAGGGCTCAGTGCTAGGGCTAGTGTTGTTTAATGTCTTCACCAGTGACACCGGGGATGGCATTAAGGGCAAAATGTGCCTATTTGCGGATGACACCAAGACAACATGACACTATGCGGGAGAGTAGACACAGCTGAAGGCATACAGGAAGATCTGGAAAAGCTGGGGAGGTGGTCCAGGATCTGGCAACTTGGCTTCAATGCCAAGAAATGCAAAGTTATGCATATTGGGGCCAAGAATCCTAGAACAGAGTATTACTTTGGTGAAGTCCAAGTATCTGCATCAGAGGAGGAGGAGGAGGGGAAGGACCTGGGAGTGATTATCACTAGTGACCTGAAGCACTCCACGCAGTGCAGGAAAGCAGCCGCAAAGGTAAACAAGATGCTAGGATGCATATCTAGGGGGGTCAGTAGTAGGAGAGAGGAGGTTATACTTCCCTTGTACAGGTCACTGGTAAGGCCGCACCTAGAGAATGGAGTTCAGTATTGGTGCCCACACCTCAAAAAGGACATTAACCTGCTGGAGAAGGTCCAGAGGAGGGCTACAAAGATGATCGCTGGTCAGAAGGGTAAGGCATATGAGGAGAGGTTGAGGGCACTGAACATGTACTCCCTCTGGAAGACAGGGGGGAGAGAGAGGAGAGAGAGAGAGAGAGAGAGAGAGAGAGAGAGAGAGAACATGATTGGGACCTTCAAGTGATAAGGATTGTCTCTTTAAGCTGAGTGGCAACCATAACACGAGGGAGCAAAGTCTTAAGCTGGAGGGTGGGAGGTTTAGGAGGGAGGTCAGGAAGCACTTCTTCACATAGATGGTGGTGTACACTTGGTATGCACTGTTGGAAGAGGTCATCTCATTGAAGACAGCGGGCATCTTTAAGAGAGGATGGGATAGGCATAGGGGAAGGTAAGGATCATGGGTAGGGAGGATGGGAGGAGTGAGGAGGGAGAGGAGAGATAGTAGCTCTAGCTGTGGACCCTACAATACATGCAGACTTGATAGACCAACTGGCCTTCTTCTGCTGGCTTCTTTGTATGTTCATGTGTGGTGATGCCACTGTATAGAACACTGGTGAGACTTCATCTAGAGTACTGCGCCCAGTTCTGGAGGGCACCTCTCACTTCCATTCCGCCTTGGACCGAGGTCACATCGCAGGCACTGTATTGTCGACCTCTCAAAGGTGTTCGACACTATCAACCACTCCCTTTTACTTAACACCCTCTCCAACATCAGTCTCTCTCTGGATGCCCTTAGCTGGTTCACAGACTACTTGTTGGATCGGTACCAGCAAGTCCAAATTGGCACCACCCTATCTGGCAGACTACTAGTCCACACTGGTGTGCCCCAGGGGTCCATCCTCAGTCCTCTACTCTTCAATCTTTTCCTTAACTCCCTTCCCTCGTCCTGCTCGGGCAACTAATACAATATGCTGATGACGCTGTCCTCTTTTTTTCCAATGCAGACCCCACCCTACTACATATCTCCCTCCAGTCCTCCTTCTGTGATGCCAAAAAATGGTTCTCCACACAGCATCTTACACTAAACTGTATCAAGACCAAAGTCATGTACTTATCTCATCCCCTGAACTCCCAGAAGACTCTCTGCCCTCATATCCTTACCGCCAATCTTATTTTCAAATACCTGGGCATAACCCTAGACCCAACCCTTAACTTCCACCAGCATATCCATCACCTGTTTACTGCCCTTAACATCCGGCTCAGTCTCCTCTATCGCTTCAAACACTGTCTCACTCCTGAAGCCCTTCGGCTTGCCGTTTCCACTTTGGTCCTCTCCCTCCTTGACTATGGTATTCTTATCTATGGAGCTGCGAACACTCCAGCCCTAGGCCATCTCAGGCACTCCCTGAACAAAGCCTGCCATCTAGTCCTTGGCTGCGATCATTTCATACACACATGCTCACTATACACTGCCACAAACTGGCTAAGCCTTGACAATAGAATACAGTTCCACACATGTCTGATGGCAAAAAAGATTGCCCTGGGTCGCACACCAGCCGGCCTCACCCCTATTATCCAACCAGCCCCGATAAATAGACACACCCATAGTGCTGGCAAGATGCTCCTATCGGTGCCCAGGTGTAGAACCTCCCAATTCCAAAGAACTTCTAGTCACAGGGCTCCTTCCTTGTTGAACTATCTGCCCAGTGCTCTTACCAACGAAACCAGAATTGGCCCCTTCAAAGTCGTTCTCAGAGACCACCTCCTCTCCTCCTCCCCATGTGACTGTCCTTGATCTACCTGACCTCCCCTGACAATGGCCTCCGGCCTGCTCTCCCCTTCCCCCCCATGCAGCCTACTTGGCTAATGCCCAGGAACTTTTAACCAGCCTTTACACTATACAATAACTCCAAATCAGATTGTTAGCTATTTACTGTATTCACTGTAACCAGTCTGTTTGAGTACTACTTTGTAGTGTGTTCACTGTTGTATTGTACCACTAAATGTGACGTGGAACCTTTGTGAATGAATCTTAGACTCAAAGATACATTCTGAATTGTGAAATAAATAAATAAACATAGCCGGAAGGTCCTAGACAGAGTAGTAGCAGTTCAGAGAAGGTCGACAAAAATGGTACAGTGTCTGCACCAGAAGTTGTATGAGGATAGACTGGAGGATCTCAATATGTGTTTCCTGGAGAAGAAAAGAGAGAGGGAGGGATATGATAAAGACTTTCAAATACCACAAGGGTGTAAATAAGGTACAAGACAGTATCATCTTTAAAAACAAACTCTGGCCGGAGCTGACAGGGTTGTGATGAGCTGTCAAGTGACCAAAGTTACTTGTGTGCATAGAAATTATGGAACACCCAAGTGTAACTTGGCCATTTTTATGTTTGCTTGCACGCATGTGCAAGAAACATAGTGCCATGAACGGAGATTTCGGAGGTGTGTCACCTCCTCCTCCAATTCAGGCACTGTGCTGGCAGGCGCGGCCCCTGTAAGCCAATGCATTTTGGAGCTGTCTATGACACGCCCAAATGCAGTATCCTCTGATTGAAAGGGGAGCTACGCTGAGTGAGCAGCGATAAAAGCTGCTCATCGAGCTCCCCAACTCGGCCAGCGTACGCAGACGCAGTAGCGTATAGCCGACGGGTGCCCAATCCCCGTCGGCTGAACATTTGTCCTCCTCCCAATGGTTGCTGCCACGCTGGGAGCCCACAGCGTGGCAATCCGTTATGTTGCCGGCCAGGTGCCCAATTCCCGTCGGCTGAACCTCCCCAAAGTCATTGTGCCACGCTGGGAGCCCCCAGCGTGGCAAGCGAATCACGTTTTTTTCGTTTTTGCGGCGACGGGTGCCTAATCCCCGTCGGCTAACGCCCCAAAGTCCTTGTGCCGCTGGGAGCCCACCCCAGCGTGGCAAGCAGTCCAGCAGCGTCTTTTGTTTTTAACCCTGTAAAACAAAACTGTCCTGATGGGTCTCCGAACCCCTCCCACAACCCGCACCCACCCACTGTGCACCCAGCCTCCCACACCCCCTCACCCCATACTTACCTCCGGACTCCGGTAGGCGATCTTGGTGGACGGGAACACGTCTGCACTCTTCAAAGCCGACGCGAACTGAGGAAATGCCAGTAAGCTGTATAATGGGCTAGATAGAGGGGTTCAACTTTATGCATATCTCCAGGCATTTTGGGAATTTTGCAAATTTTCAACATGGGGTTTGGGGACCTTCTCATGAATGATGTCACTGTCATGGCGTTATTCGGGCTGGAAGGGTGATTTGGCGCAGTGACTGTGCAGTGACTGAGAAATCACCCTTCAGGACTGAATACCGCCATGACAGTGACATCATTCATGAGAAGGGGGCCCAAAACCCCCATGTTGAAAATTTGGTGTCAAAATTCCAAAAAATGACTGTTTAACGAGTGTGCATTGCGCAGTTCCTACGAAGGCTCGTAAGTTCGTGAAATTTCAATATTTTCACTCCAGATTTTCAACATTGCCATTTCACCACACCGTCTTATGAGTAGTACAGCTGTCATTTTTCACATCTCACCCAAAATGTGCTTCCACCCTTGTAGCGCAGAATGGCGCAGTCGGTGTGTGAAATCAATGTACGGGACAAATTAAGAAAATTGCAGTGACACTGTTCATGAGCAGAGGTCTTGAAATGGCTATGTTGAAAATTTGGTGAAAAAATTCCTAAAAATGACTGTTTTACGAGCGTGCGTTGTGCAGTTCCTACGCACGCTCATAGGTTTGTGAATTTTCAATATTTCCACTCCAGATTTTCAACATTGCCATTTTTCCACACCTTCTTATGAGCAGTACAGCTGTCATTTTTCACATCTCACTCAAAACGTGTTTCTGTCCATGTAGCGCACAATGGCGCAGTCGTTATGCAAACTCAGTGTATGGGACATATTGAGAAAATCACAGTGTCACTGTTCATGAGCAGAGATCTTAAAATGGCAATGTTGAAATTTGGTGACAGAATTCCTAAAATGACTGTTTTCACAGTGTGTGTTGCTGTCACACTGCTCCATTCTGTGAGGTTTGCGAATTTTCAATATTTCACTCCAGATTTTCCAACATTGCCATTTTTCCACACCTCCTTATGAGCAGTACAGCTGTCATTTTTCACATCCTGCCCAAAACGTGTTTCCGCCTGCATGTAGCGCACAATGGCGCAGTCGGTGTGCAACCTCAATGTATGGGACACATTAACAAAACCACAGTGACACTGTTCATGAGCAGAGGTCTTAAAATGGCTATGTTGAAAACTTGGTGAAAAAATGCCTAAAAATGACTTTTAAGAGCGTGCGTTGCACAGTTCCTATGCATGCTCGTTAGTTTGCAAATTTAATATTTTCACTCTAGATTTTCAACATGTCCATTTTATTAAACTTCCTTATGAACAGTACAGCTGCAATTTTTCATATGTCACCCAAAATGTGTTATCGCACATGTAGCGCACAATGGTGCTGTTGGTGTGCGAAAGCAATGTTTAGGACAGATTAAGAAAATCACAGTTACACTGTTCATGAGCAGAGGTCTTAAAATGGCTATGTTGAAAATTTGGTGACAAAAGTCCATAAAATGACTGTGTTACAGTGAGCATTGTGCAGTTTCCGCATCCTCGTTAGTTCATGACTTTGTAATATTTCAGTCCAGATTTTCACTAGTGGCATTTTCAACACTTCCTTATGAACAGTACAGCTGCCATTTTTCACAACATGGCCAAAGTGTGTTTCACACTTTCAGTGCAGAGATCTAGTATGCGTTATGAGAAATCATTGTTCGGCACAGATAAAGAAAATCACAGTGACACTGTTCATGATCGGAGGCACCAAAATGCCTGAGTTGACAATCTGCTATAAAATATCCCCAACCTACTTATATAACGGGTGTGCTGCTGTACAGTTTCTATGTACGCCAGGACTTCACCATTTTTTAAATATTTTACTACACATTTGCAAATATAGCCATTTTTACACCTCCCTATGAAAGAGTACAGCTGCCATTTTTACAGCCTGTTCGAATATGTTTGCATCTGTGGTGCTAAATCCGTAGTCACTGTGCATAAGCAGCTTTCGGCTACCACACTGATATTCCCCTGTTCGTGAGGCGGGTCACAAAACAAACATGTTGAAGATTTGGAGTTAAAATACCAATGAATGCCTGAGGTATTAGACTTTTCAACTAAATCGCCCAACCCTATATAGAATGACAGGAATCAGGGGTGTGACTTGGGATTCTTGCCTGTGATGCTCATACCATTCCACACCCTGCAGTCACTGAGAGGCATCGAGGTATGCCTTGAACTCTTCGTCCCCAAACTTCACCCCATTCTCCTATATCGCACCATCTCACCATATTTTTCTAATGAAATAGAATTAGCATAAAGACCAAGACCTCAAGGAACCGCATTGACCTTGTCAGTCTCTGCAGAGTGGGGTGTGGTGAAATGTGACGTTATGCCTGGCGACCCAAATACACCCCAATGCCTGTCACTCTCTGCAGGGTGGTGGTGGGGTTGGCTTCAGTTCAATACTTCACTGCCATTCCTATTACGCAGCTCTGTAACTTCTACACTACCACTGCCATTGCCAGTAAGCAAACATTCGGCATTGACAAATGCTTGTTTGGAGGTGTTGCACAAAATTTTCAGCATGACCTTTTTGGGACCTCTCCTCATGAAGAGTGCCAGTGTCATTTTGTTCACTTGTCCCGAAAGGTTATTTCGCAGAGTGACCATGCCATTCTGTGCTACAGGTGCAAAACCACTTTTCAGGTAAGATGTGAAATATGACAGCTGTACTGTTAAAAAGGAGGTGTGCAAAAATGGCAATGTTGAAAATCTGGAGTGAAAATATAAAAAAATTGGCAAAGTAAGGAGCATGTGTTGAAACTGTGCAACACACACTCATAGCGCAGTCATTTTTTGGAGTGTTTTCATCAAATTTGCAACATGGGATTTTTGGGACCCCACCTCATGAATAGTGGCACTGCCGTTTCGTTAATCAATACCAAAAGGTGATTCCGCGCAGTGACTGCGAATTCACCTTTCAGGATCGAATAATGAAATGAGATAGTGACACTGTTCATGAGGTGGGGTCCCAAGAACCCCATGTTGAAAATTTACGGCCAAAATAAAAAAAAAATGGCTAATTTATCAACTTAAGTTGAAAACTCCATTGAATGCCATTATAGCATGCTTACCTTTGAGTCTTCAGTTTGTGGTTCTGCTTTGAAGAGCGCAGATGTGTCCCAGTCCAGAGAAAATGACAGTGCCAACCTCCAGAGGTAAGTATTGGTAAGGGGGGGGTAAGGGGAGGTGGATGCTCAGCAGGAGTGTGGGGATGGGGAGGTGGGACTGGGGCGATGACGAGAGACCATTTTCTTTTTTACAGGTTAAAAAAAAAGCCAGGGGAAGATTTTATTTACAGGAAAATATATATATATATAATATATATACACACATTTGGGCACTGGGGTGGGCTCCCAGTGTGCCACATGAGTTGGGGTGGGTGGGTACTTGATGCTAACACTGGGATCGGGAACCCCGATGTCAGAGAGGGTGAAGAAAAAGCAAACATTGGGAGTAACCAGGAGGTCTGTTTGGCATATTGGATGGTGTTTCTGACTCTAGAGTGATGGATGCCCCACAGGTGAGGGTTTAAATCTCACAGTGGGAGATGTAGTAAAAAGTGGAAAATTGAAAAGGGGTATGAGGTGTTTCTTAAGGTAAGCAGAGAGGGGCAGCAGAGTAGAGTCACACACAATTCTATCTAAACAGGGTGTTGTAACAGGCAATATTTAATTATAACAATGTGGTTGGTGAGGGTACAAGGAGAACAGACTCTACTATGAATTATTAGGTGGCTGTATATCCATTTGGACAGTGAGGCAGGCTTCAGAGCAGGTGGTATACTTAAGGACAGGGTTCGAGTCCCAGCAAAACAGAAGAGGTGAGCAGAGAGGAGGGGGAATCAGTCCAGATACATAGGTGGGATTAATCAGCACGGTTAGGGCAGATGGGGAATGTCCAGCACTATTCTATTTAAAGTTGAGAGTGGGTTACAAGGGTACAGCAGCACCAGCTGGCGAGAATGTAAAGGGAGCAGTGACAACAGGTGGTGCAGAGGACAGAGGAGCAAAGAAAGGGTTGCAAGGGTACAGGAGAGCTAGCTAGTGCCTAGAAAGTATAAGGAGCAAGAGGGAGTTTAGGGTGTTGAAACTGCTGATACAGATACAAATTCAAACAGTGAAAACCACACTGCTAGAAAAACAGGAAACACACACCACTCATTGATCATGCCACCTAGTTTGCTGGTGGGTGCCATGTTCTTTTGTATCAACATTAGCAGAGCTCTGATGAGGACTCATGAAGGTACATAGAAAGAAGTAAACCACAGAAGGATGAGGGTCCTGGACTTTAAGAGAGCAAATTATACAAGAACAAGGGTCCTGGACTTCAGAAGAGTAAATAATTAGAAAAAAAAAAAATAGGTGAAATGCCTGAAAGAGGACCTAGCAGCTGGTGAATGCATGGGTGGGGTGGAGAACAGCTGACCAAATTGTGGGATGGCATAGTGAAGGCAACAATCCTCTGCACAAAAGAAGTGAGCAAGAACAGGATGATCAGGAGACCACTATGGTTCTCAAGGGAAGTGGTTGAAAAGGGTAAGACTAAAAGGTTGAGCTTGCAGTATAGCCTGTAGGTTAGAGTAATGAGCTGTGAATTAGCTTGGTACATCCAGCAATCTCGGTTTGATTCCCACAACTTCCACTTGCATACTCTGTGACTCTGAGCAAGTAGCTAAACCTCTCCAGTGCTCATTGGCTGCTACTAAAGATAGACACTTGTGCCTAGTGGTCCTTACCCACAATAAAAACAAACAAAAAAACAAGCATTGTCAATGCCGAATGTTGGTTTGCTGGCACTGGCATTGGTAGTGCAGGAGTTAGAGAGATGCATAATAGGAATGGCAGAGAAGCATTGAACTGATGCTAACCCCACCCCCAACCTGCAGAGACTGACTGAGATTGGAGGTGTGGCTTTGGGTCATCGGCTATAACACTCACGCCATTACACTTCACCCTACCCTGCAGACACAAGCAAGTGCTGCGATGTGCCTTAGGGTCTTTGGGCCTTGCGCTCACCCCATTCCATAAGGAAATATGCTGAGATGGGTGCGGTATAGGAGAATGCTGGGGCCGAAGACCCCAAGGCACACCTCAATGCCTGTCACTGGCTGCAGGGTGGGGGTGGAATGGCATGAGCATTACGGCTGATGATCCCAAGTTACACCCCGATGCCTGTCAGTCTCTACAGAGTAGGACATTATGGTTGGAAACCCTAACGCCCCAGCTGTTTGTTGGTGTTTTTGCTCCAGATTTTCAAAATGGGCTTTTTGTGACCCTACCTCATGAACAGTGGCACTATCATTTCATTACTCAGTCCTGAAAGGTGGTTCTGCACAGCAATGGCACCATTTGGTGCCACAGGTGTGAAAACACATTTCTGGCAGGATGTGAAAAATGACAGCTGTACTGTTCATGAGGTGGTGTGAAAAAATGGCAATGTTGAAAATCTGGAGTGAAACTATGAATGAAAGTTTTCATTATTTACACAGATTTTACACATACACAAACATGTAACCCCCCCTACAAATGGGGGTTCCCAAAAAGTCTTCCTCGAGCTTGCCTAAATGCTCACTGCCAGGCTGGTGTCCTGCGTTTTAGCAGTTTAAATGTGATTACCAGAGCTTGTATAGCCTCTGTGTACTGTCTCTTTAAGAGCTGCCTAATTGCAGTTTAAGTAGTCTGAGAGGGAGCTCTGTTGAAAGATGTAACTATTTACTGAAAATCATTTAGAGTGATAATGATAATGCAGTTTGTCTAATCTGCTTTCTTTGTAGCAAGGACTGTTTTGTTTGTCTCCACTGTCTTGGTCCTGGACTGCAAATTGGACCAAACAGTACTGGTGGGACCTAAAATGTAGCCGGACTACAGGAGCTGTCTGAATTCAAAATCTGTAGGAACTTTAGTTTGGAGCTTTTTTGTGCCTTTTTTGCAACTGAAGGGGGAGATCTTGCTTTGACTGACAGCCAAATCAGCCAATCAAATCTTTTGAATCTTGGGGAAGTCCCGGGCTGCTTGTAGTTTTCAGTTAGAACTAAGCTGGAAGCTGAGCAAGAAGGAGCTGAAGCGTTTCTGAGCAGCAATCCTTAGTGGATTCGCATGGGAGAACTCTGAAAAGGCTAAGTTTTTGGCCTGCATGCCAGTGTGCTGCTCCTGAGAAGGAGAGAAGAGAATTATTTTGGACTAAATCCAAGTTTGTGTGACTAAAGTAAGCTACTGAAGTGGGCCAGGCTCAACCTGAAGAAGAACGAATATTTTTGCTGAATGCGATCGGCCTGTCAGGAGTTCCAGCTACCCCTAAGCTCCCGGTGTGTGCAAAGACTTTGCGATTGTGACCAGGGAGTGCTTTGCCTGGTACAGTAGAATTCTCATACATGTAAATGTGCTATGAGCTGCTAGTGGGTTGTGAGTTAGTTCCCCACTGTGTGAACTGTGTTCTGCTTGCTGGAAGCTGTATCCAGCCCAAAACGGACTGCTTCCGAATTTGTCTCCATGTGGTCTGGGCTTTGCCAGAGTGGCCCAGCCAGACTACCCACTGTACAGAGAAGCTATCGATGAGAGACCTGCCTGGGGATCAGCCCCCTGCTCCACACTTGAACAAGAACAACGCCTCTGCGACTTGCGTGGGCCCTGCTTCTCCTGGCATTCCAGATCAACCACCTGCAGTCTTGATTTTCGTCCAGCCTGTGTCCAGGCTTGGGTATCGTAAGTAAATATCAGGGTAGCGCCCTACAACAACAGCTTAATCTGAGTGTGTCATCTGATTGTCTTGTTGTTTCGTTTCCTTTACGAACTGAGCCTTCTTTCTCCGGATCACAAGTATTGTGTACTGTGCATGTTGTGTTTTCCATCACAGGGCCCCAACCAGCTGCAACCCTGGGCAACTGTCCTGGCTAGCCCATCTCTTCTCTACCTGGGTACCCAGAAGTGGACTGTGTGTGGGGACTCAAAGCACATGCATAACTGTTTGACTAATATAACCTTTAAGCTAATTAACCTGATTTTGCCCCTCCCTTGTTCAAGTCCCCTGAATAAATCAGATCTAACTTTTTCTGCATGTAATCTGACTGTGGTTCCAGTCTGTGCTCAAAGTATTGTACTATTGCTATTTGCTGTGCTTAACCTTGTTTTACAGGGGGTCCCCAGGGTCGAGAAAGAGGAACCAGCCCTGGTGGTAAGTGCAAACAGTACGGGAACTTGTGTGGTGTACCAGGGGTATTGTGACAGTGATTATTGTACAGTGTTCAGGCCACTGGAGGGGAAAGAGGGGGGTTACAGTGTCCCGGAGGGCTGTGCCCAGGTTAGCTTGACCACTACCAACCCTGACCTCCGAGTGGAGGCACCCCTTTCAGAACTCAGGCCCCTTAACCTGCTACTAGCCATGTAGGCAGGGATAGTAGCCCTTGGGATAGCGCCACCTAGGGGTTACACACACACACAACAAAAATAGGCACACTGGGGTGGGCTCCCAGTGTGCCACAATTCAGGTGGGGGGGGATGCCGACACAAGATTGTTAGGCTAGAGTACAGATAAGGGCTTAAAACAGCCAACAAAAATCTAGCATTCCCAAACCTTTTTAGTGCTGCTTTGCCTACCACCACCAGCTGCATAACGTTTAAAGCCCCAATAGCTCCATATGAAGTACAAACAAGCACTATATTAACCTGACACAAAGTGGCCAGCCAGGCGACAGTGAGTTAATGCCATCTCATTCTCTCCTGTACTGCCATGTTGGGTCGGGTTAAGCAATGGATACTACTGACGCCATGTGCCACTATTTGAAAGAATGGTTGGACACTTAAGGAGAAATTCTGTGAAGAAGCAGGCCGGGCAGGTTTAAAATAAAAAATTCCCATTTCAGGGCTCAGGGGCTATTGAATGACTCTTTAAGGACTGATGACAGTAAAGGTTTACAGGAAGGCAAGAGGAAATAAAGAAAAATATAAAAAAACTAACTTTTCTGAGATAGGAGGCTATTGATAGTAACATAAAGAGGCAGCATGTAAACAGTTTGTTGGGCATGTATATTTACTACTTACAAGCCTGAATGGGCATGTTCTTTTTGACACAGGTTTTATACCCTGACTGGCACCTCTGGCTGGAAAATGTATTCTACTGCATGGCAGCAGGGGCTCATGTTAACCTGCAGTTCACAGCCAGGAATACCAAACAGGCCTACAAGGGGGACAATTACAATTTTAAAAAAAGGAGCTCTTTGTCAGCCTTGTCTCCCCTTCCTGCCAGTGCACTATGGTAAGAAGGACTAAGAAGAAGCTGACTTTGTGCCGTGGGAGCACTGCTAACACAAGAAAACACCATGCTAGAGGGGGTTGCATAACTGATCCAGCAAAGTATGTACCCTTGGCCAATAACAGCCATGTGCAAGTGGATTTGCAAATGACTCAGGTTGTGGTTCCACCATTGCCAAGCCCTCCATCCCAAACTGACCATGTTTGTAACAGTGGGAGGAGAGGGATTAGGCTGTGGAGGTGCTTCTAGCCTCAGTGATACCATAAACTTGGGGATGCCAGTGTGTCTGATCAGTGTGGCACATACACTTAGATTATCACTTCAAGGGGGGGGGGGTGATGTGATCCCTCTACACACAAAAATGACAGCAAGTAGAAGGGTTGGAACCACAGACCAGTGTGTCTCACCTCAATTGCAGAGCAATACATAGATACATAGACACTGTTGGAAGATAAGGGCCTATGGCCCACCCAGTCTGCCCATTTGAGCTTGTAAGTTCACTCTATGTTTTTCTAGAAGTCTGTTGCCCCTTACCCCTGACCTCCAGAATTCCCTTATAGTGTATAGTGTGTAGTGATTGTGTATGGAAATCCATCTCTTTCAAAATGTTGTTGTACTACAGTTCAAAGGTCATGGAACGTGATAATATCACACTGTGGTACAACAACATTTTGAAAGCCTCTAGAGGGTCACGGTCACTACCAACGCTCCAGAACCACACAGCACTAAATCGGTATAATAACCCCAGGATCAACCAGATATACTGAAGCCAGCGGCAGCAAGATCACTTGAACCCGATGCTCCGTCAGAAGACACAGGGTTAGCCAAAAAGAACACATAATCAACCAGATAACATTTATTTAAAAAAATAAAAAACAACAGGATCAACCAGATATTTTAAACTTACCATTTAAAAGCGAACACCTCAGAGGAAAATCTTTTCTCGCTTGGAGAAAAAACGGACGCCATGTTTTTTTTGCTAAAATCCCTCCCCCACACAGGAAAACAACCAATAGGTGAATGCGCTACAGAAAACGGACATCTGGCCTCTGACAACCATACAGTGAGCCTAGCAACCCCCCCCCCCGAAACAAGGAACACGAAGAATGTGAAAGTAAATTTTTAATATAAAAATGTCTAACCCATGCCTACTTTTAAAAACTATACACTATAAAATAGTGGATGGGCAACCTGATGCCTAACCAACGCAGTTATGTTATCTTCGTGTTCTGATGACAGAAGACCTCTCGAGCTTCGCTCTCGAGGTCTGATGTCATCAGAATCCCTCTGTGGCACAACACGTCGGTTGTGCATGGTTGCCCATCCACTATTCTCCATATGTCTATCCTGTGCATTCTTAAATCCTGTGATTCTTTCAACCACCACCACTCCCTCTGGCAGGGTGTTCCACTTGTCCACCACCCTTTCTGTGAAGACATTCTTCCTCATGTTTCCTCTGAATTGTCCTCCCTCCAACTTCATCCCATGCCCTCTAGTCCTGGAACATCTTTTTTGCAGGAAAATAGTGTATTCCTCTGTTCCTCCCTGCAAGGTACTTGTATGTCTCTATCATATCCCTGCTCTCCTCCAGGGAGTATATATTCAAGTCCTTCAGCCTGTCCTCATAGGACTTGTGATGCAATCCCTGTACCATCTTTGTTGCCCTCCTCTGAACCTTCTCTATCTTATGTACTTACATAGGCAAGGTCTCCAGAACTGTACACTGTACTCCAGGTGGGGTCTCACTAGTGTCTTGCATAGTGGAAATATGACCTCTTTTTCCTGATGGTGGTGATGCCCCTGCCTTTGCATCCCAGCATCCTATTTACTTTACCTGCTGCCTTGTTGCACTGTTTCCCTACCTTGAGGTCATCAGAGATAATAACCCCAAGGTCCCTTTCCTGCTTGGTGCATGCTATATCCTCATCACCCAACTGATATGTTGTTCCAGGGTTTTTGTGCCCCATATGCATTATCTTGCACTTCTTTATGTTGAATTTCAACTGCCAAACCCTTGACCATTATTCAAGCTCCTGCAGGTCCCTCCTCATTCTGCCTACACCTTCTGGCATGTCCACTCTGTTACAGAGCTTCGTGTCATCAGCAAACAGGGATCCAGAGTAAGATCAGTCTCTTCGCAGATGACACAAAGATGGAAGTGGTGGTAGATGACATCGAAGGGTGGAGAGGGCTGCTGGAGGACCTGACCAAGCTACAGGAGTGGTCAGATGCATAGCAGTTGGGGTTTAATGCCAAAAAGTGCAAGGTACTGCACTTCAGGGCTAATAACAAGGGAAGGAGCTACCAGCTTGGGGGGGGTACTAGGGGTGCTGATTATGGTGAGTATGAGCAACTCAGCGCAGTGCAGAAAGGTGGCAACAAAAGCCAACAGGATGCTGGGGTGCATAGCAAGGGGAATCTCTTCCAGAAACAGGGAGGTGATCCTACCCCTATGCAGGTCACTGGTCAGGCCGCATCTGGAATACTGCGTGCAATACTGGCGCCCATTCCTGAAGAAGGACATCAGATTGTTGGAGGGTGTACAGCAGAGGGTGACAAAGATGATCCAGAAATTAGAGGGATACTCCTACGAGGAGAGGCTGTGCGAGCTGAACATGTATTACCAGGAGGAGGGATGGGGGGACATGACTGAAATCTTTAAATACATTTTATTTATTTTATTTTTATTTTATTGAAATCTAGGATTACAAACACCTTTGAGCAGGAACTGCTCGTTTACAAAGGTTCCACGTTGAAGGAATGGGGGGTATACATACATACAAAAGTCGACATAATAATACATAGTTACACAATAAAAAGAAGCAAGAGACTGAGGCTTAGGATATTCCAGTAATTCAAAATGTGCCAAATGTTAGGTAGCATGACATACCAGTCAAGGGCAATCTTTGAAATAAGCACTGCAGGTGAGGGGATGGTATGCAGGCAGGAAGGCCATTGTTGGAGGGTAGAGGGTGAGGGTAATAGCTCTAAAGGGAGGGATAAAAGTCAGGAAATGCCGGGGGAGGGAGGAAAGGGAGAAGGGGCAAGGGGGTGGGCAGGTGAGGCAGGTAGAAGGGGGGCAAGGCGGGGAGAGGTAGCTGTCAAGACTGAAGTGGAGGGCAGTGAGCAGTGGGCCCCTGATTAGGCGAGGCAGTCCCTACGACTAGTTGAAATGAGATGAAGTCAGAGTAAAGGGGATTAACAAGACTAGGACAGAAGGGATTTTCCAGATTAGAAGGGGGAGGATCACTGCCTCCCCCTGGTATATATCCTTTCGGAAATGTGGTGGCCAATTCTGGAAGCGGCTGCAATTGCCAAAGAGGACTTGTGACAGCGTGTTTGATGCAATTGCTGACTTGTGACAAATTTGATATTCTGGAAGCCTGCTGCTGCAAGTGCCCAGTGCAGCAAAGTCAGACCAGCTCCCTGCGGTCTAACTTTGTGTCTGTGTGGGTACCCTTTGTATGGGGCTTGCATAGCAGCAGCCATGGGAGGCATTAGCAGAGGGCGAGGGAGGTAGGAGAAGGCACTACCACCTAGGATCTCTTCCAGGTTTGACCTTATGAAGTGCATATAGGAGAAACAAAAACCAGGAGTAGGCAAAGTACAAAACCAGATCACAGTACAAAGCAAAACCCGCCAGTAAGATGATGCAAGAAATATGTGGAATTGTTCGTTACCATTTACAATTTTCACCCCATCCCCTCTGCCCATAGCCCACGCACTGCCATGCCCCTAGCCCACCCACTCACCAGCCTTGGTTGCAGTCTCCTGAGTCCCACACTCAAGCCCTGGTGGCAGTCTCCTGAACTCCCATCCCTGGTAGCATGCTATCACCCCCCTCTACTTCTGAGCTCCACTCACCAGCCCTGGCCTATAGCTCCTTAGCTCTTCCCATGCCATTGATGCATACTCCCAAGCCCACCCACCATCTCTGGGCTCTACGTATCAAGACCCACAGCCCCTCCATCAGCCCTTATGGCAGGCTTCAGAGTCTCCCAGCCCTGGACACTGGCTTTTGTATCCAGGTACTCAAGATACTGAGCCCCTTCCCCTCTCCTGGAGGCAGGTCCCAACTGCCCACCACCCTAGCAGCAGGATTCTGTGGCCTCCCCCAACCCTGACACAGGCAGTGACAATTTAAACAAGAGAAATCTACAAATACAGTGAGGATGAATCTATGGAGGATGTCAGAAATACCTGTTAACAAAAAATGCCATTGTTTTCTAACAAATACTGCTTAAGATCAGCCCGGAGCCGCTGAGGGTTAAGGCTCTGGACGCCACGCCTCACGCCACACTGGTGACTGAGTTCGGTAATGGACTTGGGTGGCCGGGGGTCGGCAGGGGAGGGAGAGGACGGAGTGTCCGGAGGACTGCTCTCCTCTCTCTGAGAAGGGATCCAGGGTTGCTCAGTGTCCTGGTGGCCCCCAATGGAGATCGGGAACTGCAGGGACACCAGCCGACGTAAGGGAAGCAATGCGGCAAATGCCAGCAGGGCAGCTGTATGCAGGTGTCATTGCACACCACACTTCTAGGGGGAAACAAAGCAGGAAAACCTCTACCTACCGGGAGAGGCGACGGCAACTTCCAGGGGCTGATGCTCCACACAGCCAACATCGGCCACAACCCTGACTCTACCCCCTAGGGATCCTCGGCCTTCTCCTCTGGGGCCGGGAAGAGGTGGGGATCCTGATACAGATGCGACTGTCAGAGGAGTGGTTCAGGTGGGCAGTTAGGAGCATCAGTCAAGTGATCACAGCCCGAGAGATGCCCCAGGATAGCAGGTGAGAAATAAAGTTAAAAAAAAAATAATAAATACCGCTTAAGATGCTAACATGGGCTAAATGGTTCATTAACCAGGACAAGCCCAGTTGGGCAATAGTAACCCTTTCCATTCATGTTGTACTCCAAACAGCAGCCTTTAAATATATTCTTTAAATAAAATTAAATTCTTAATTTTATATTGTTACTCTCCCTCTCAACTGCAAAAAATCTTTGGTTTTGGAGCAGTGAAAACTTGGAGCAGTCCAGGGAAATTCTCCTGACACTGGGAGCAAACATCCTAAAATAAAGGTCTTTTTAACAATTTATTGTGATTTTGTGGTATTTTCCCAATCCAGGAGTCCAGCTTCTGCAAGCTGCAGACCAGTTCGGAGAAATTTTTGTCCACTCCTGAAACTAATTAAGGTGCGCAATGAAAACTGCTAGCCGGTACCAATATCGCACTAGTAGCCATGCGGGTGTGGTTCCTGTTCAATGCAAGAGCTGTAAGCGCATGCGTGCTTAATTGTCACACATACACGTTTATCTTTAGGAACCATTCTAAACCTATTTTGCAAATCCCCCGCTGAAAGAAATGTTAACAGCACAATTTAAATGAGTAACCGATTACACTATAATTGATTCTAACCCTGCATCCCAATGCAGTGCCCTAATCTAAAATTGCTCCATTGGAATAAATTCAAAAGAAGTTACCAGGATGGCGGGCTGAGAACTGGACACATTCTGTAACAGAACTAGAAGCTTTTGCTAGTTTTGTGCATTGCAGAATAGAAAGAGGTCATTTGCTATTATGGAAACTAGCATATGCACATTGAGTCAGACAGTTCCAATTAGAAGAGCGCATCAACAGAAAAGTGTATAAGTTGTAGAACAAAATGAGATCCTTTGCTCATATGAAAACTAGTTCTTTTACTTTGGGTCATGTCTAGTCCCATAATCTGTCTGGTCCTTTCTTCTTATGGGAACTAACTAGCTCTACACAAGCAGCTAGCTAAAACTATGGTAAAAAGACACTGCGACCCCCTTGTCAGATCTGTTCCTTCCACTGCCTTTATCCAACATGTTGTAAAATGACTAGTTCCCCTAACATCAAAGGACTTCTTTCTGTTTGGTCCTTTCTAGTCATTGGAACTATCTGACTTTTTCTAACACGGCTAGTTCCTATAAAATGACCTTATCCAGTTTTGCAATGCATTTATCCTTTTCTCACGTCACAATGTCCCAGACTAATGTAAAAATGTTAGTTTACAGAAGAGCAGAGGATCTCATTCTGTTCTGCAATATACTGTATGCATCTTTTTCTGCTGGTCCTTTCTTCTCACTGGAACTATCTGACCACAGAACTAAAAGGGAAAGAATACAGTGGCAACACATCACTGCAAAGAACATAATGTGTGCTGCCAGGTTGTGGATGTCAACAGCACGACAGCCGACTGACAGCCACATTTCATGCGGCATGCTCAGACTCCATGACACTTTTAATTAAGTGCATCATTCCTGGCAGTGCAAGGGTTCAGGGCACAATGACCAATGAGACAACATGGGTTTCTTTCTGGTAGATCATACCAAACCAACCTTAACCTCCTCCACAGAACCCCTCCGGAGCAAGCTAGGAGGTCATGAGGGCTACAGCCAGCTCTCCCCCACCCCATGGAAACTGGAGCGCCAAATCCTCTTGCCAGAACCCATCTGGAGCAAGCTACGAGGTCGCGAGGGCTACAGCCAGCTCTCCCCCACCCCACGGAAACCGGAGCACCAAATCCTCTTGCCAGAACCCCTCCAGAGCAAGCTAGGAGGTCGCGAGGGCTACAGCCAACTCTCCCCCACCTCACCGAAACCAGAGCACTGAATCCTCTTGCCAGGTACTAACAAATGCACCAGGAGCAGCTTGCCTGATTGCAACCACCTCCTGGAACTGCTGGCTTTGCCCCGCTGAACAGTACGCGTTCGGCTCCCCACCACCACCCTTGGTCGGCATTCCCATATATAGGTAGATTTCTGATCACATGATCACAAACTAACCTATCAGTCAACTTTTCCACCTGAAGCTTATTTTCACCCACCACTAGAGGCCCCTTTACTTTCATACTCCAGACCTGACTCTTACATCAAGTTCTCTAGCCCAACCATGCTCCCACTTACCCTCATCACTCTCCTCTTACTACTCCCTCAAACACCTCATCCTTCCACTCCTAACGTGGCAAAGGGGAGCAAAACTGCCAAATCCTATCCTCATGCAGCCTGGCACTCCCAACCCAACCCCCTACAGACTACATATGAGCTACCAGTCTTCACAAGCCCAGGCGGAATAATAGTCGACAGCACCCCCCACTACACCACATACATAGACAGATACTTCAACATCTCCACCCTCAGCCCTGGATACATCTCCCACGGCAAGTAACCCTCTAGGGCCCCTCCTTCTCTTGCCAACCTCCTTCCACATCCTCACCACAGCAATTCCCCCCTTTCCCCACTTACTCCTCCTATCACACACACACACACAAAAAAAAAGTGCATAATCATGTGGGGAGTAGTGCAATGTAATGGCTGAGGGGCAGCAGTCTTCCGGGAGTCTTTCTGGAGGCTGAGATGCTGCCCTATTTGCAGACAACTCTCTGCCCTGAGGGAGGAAGTTGCCCGTCTTCAGGCCACACTGGACAGCAGTAAAAGAACCTTCCCCCAGGCCAGACTGGATGGTAGGAAGGGAACCCCCGCCCCCATCCAGGGAGCACCACAGCCACCACCACTACCTCAGAAGTTGCAAAGAAAGCACAGCAGTTGGACCACAGTGGGTTCAGGGAGGGTGAGGAGGGTGGAACAGAGGCACACCCAGTCAGCTGTTCCACTCCACAATCCATACACTATTCTGGGGGAGCACAGCTCCCCTATGGATGCACCCATGAAGGAGATTAAGGAGGCTGAGAACACCTGTCACAAGGGAGGCCCACAAGAAGGAGGCAGAGGATGCCACAAGGAAAGGAAGCAGCTCCTGGTGGGAGACTCAATTATTAGGGGGATAGAACTGGGGGGAGCAGGGAAAACTGAAGTAAAGTGCCTGCCTGGTGCCATGGCTTGAGGGACAGGAAGCGCATCCTCAGGATCACGAGAACAGCTGCACGGGAGTTCGAGCTGGATGTCATTGTCCACCTAGGGACAAATGACTGGCTCAACATGAGATTAGAGCAGTGCAGAAGGACTTTGCAGAACTGGGGAGGGGCCTAAGACAAGTAGCACACACAGTATCCTTCTCAGAGGTGCTGCCTGTCAATGGCATGAGTGAGGCAAGGGTACTTTGCACCATGCAGTTTAATGAGTGGTTGAAAAAATGGTGTGGAGCACAGGGGTTTGGCTTCATTGGGAACTGGGGTTCCACCTGGAGGGACACCAGCCTATACTGGCAGGATGGTCTGCATCTGTCCAGGAAGGGAACAAGTCTTTTGAGCAATCGGTTTAAATGCTTCATTGGCAAGCTTTTAAACTAGTCAAGGGGGGAGGCACTGATAAGCAGCAGGAAAATCCCAGCCTCTCCCTACAAAACAGGGTACTAAATGGAAAAAGACCGAGGTAGAAAGGTCAGTGGGGGATGCTGCAACAGAAAGTAAAGCCATCAAAAAATGGAAAGCAATGAGCACCAATGCACATAGTCTGAGTAACAAGCTTCCTGAATTAGTGGCCTTGATGGAGGAGGAACATCTGGATATTGTGGCAGTCACAGAAACATGGTTCACACAAAACCATGACTGGGACGTAAACATACCAGGATACACTATCTACAGGAGAGACAGAGAGGGTAAAAGAGGAGGAGGAGTAGCTCTTTACATAAGGGAAGGAATCAAAGCAACAGAACAAAAGAGAAAACAGGGAGGAGAAGAAGCACTGTGGGTAAATTTGGAGACCAGCAATGGCACCACAATCCGCACAGGGTGTATACAGACCCCTTCTCGGGGAGGAAATGGACAAGGAAATGATAGAAAGTATACTTAGTATGGCAAAAAAGGGAGATATTGCTGATGGGTGATCTGAATATGCCAGATGTTAACTGGAGTGCAGTTGCCGCAGCCACTCTGAAGAGTGGGGTTATTCTAGATGCCCTACAGGGGGCATGCCTTAGACAACTAGTGTTGGAGCCCACTCAAGAGGGAGCAATCTTAGACCTGGTTCTCTCAAATGGAGATGAAGAGAGGATCACCGATGTAGAAGTGGGTAGCCATCTGGGAACTAGCGACCATCGAACAGTATGGTTCACAATAAACACAGCAATAGAGTCAAGCCATACAAAGGCAAAGGTACTGGACTTTAGGAGGGCTGACTTTGCCAAAATGGGTAAGTGCCTAAGGCATGCACTAGCAAATGGGCAGGAAGGAGTGGTGGAAGAACAATGGGGAATAATAAAAACTGCCATCACAGAGGCAACAAGCCTTTGTGTGAAGCAAATAAACAAAACAAAACGATGTAAGAAACCACTATGGTCCTCAAAGGAAGTGGCAGTGAAGGTTCACGAGAAAAAGAAAGCTTTCAGGAAGTACAAGGAATCAAAGAAGGAGCAGGACAGAGAACTGTATCAGTTAAAGCAAAAGGAAGCTGGGAAGGCAGTCAGAACAGCAAAGGCCCAAACCGAGGAAAAGATAGCCAACTCAGTTAAGAAGGGGGATAAAACCTTTTATAGGTACATCAGGGAGCGAAGGAAGACCAAGGGAGGGATAGTGAGGCTTAATAAGGGGGGAAGAGGAAGACTGTGAAAAGGCAGAGATACTAATGTAACCCCCCTGCAAATGGGGGTTCCCAAAAGACTTCCAGGAGCTTGCTTGAATGCTCCAAGCCTGAATGGTGTTTGGCATTTAAGCCATTTATCAGTGAGTGTTTTTAGAGCCTCTGGTACTGTCTCTTTAAGAGCTGTCTGCTTGCAGACATAATTAGTTTGTATGGGGGACTGTGTGCTTCTCTGAGTACCACTTGAGCTGCTGTCAATTCACTTCATTTTGCAGTCACTAGGAGTGCAAAGGAACCTATCTGAAAGATGTAACTGTTTGCCAGAAATTATTTAGAGTAATAATGAAATTACAGTTTGTCTAACCTGCTTTCTTTGCAGTCAGAACTGTGTCTGCTAGTTCCCATTCTAGTTTTGAACTGCTGAACTGGACCAATCAGTGTGGGGTAAGCTAGCTCTAAAATGGTGCCTTGGACGAATCAGAACTTGGACTCATAATCTGAGCCAGCCACAAGAGGATTGTATGGGCAGTGACTCTGGGAGATGTAGTTAGACTTCAGTGCCTTTTGGACCAACAGCAGCAGTCTATTGTGAGTGACAGCCAATCCAGTCAAGAACTGGGAGGAACTCAAAGGAAGTGCCCGGTTTTTGTCGGTTGGAGTTTCAGTTGAGCTTTGGCAGTGAAGAAGGAAGGAGCCCTGTGCTTTTTCAGTGTGCAGTTTTAGTCAAAAAACGTGTGTAAGGCCCAGAGTTCCGGTCTGCAGCTTGTTAGGACTGAATCCGTCCTGTGAAAAGAATCAAAGGATCTCTGAAGAGTAGAAACCAGGCTCACCCTGTAGAAGACTGGAGGAACTGCTGAAAATTACACTCGGTCTGTCAGGAACTGAATCTGCTGTGTGTTCTCCCGGGTATTGTGCAGTAATTGTGATCGGGATACAGATGCAGCCTGCCTGGTATAGTACTTTCTTTTATATGGATGTGTGAAGAGGTTTGTGTACCTCAAGTGAGCCCTGCTGACATTGAAGGACCCTATCTTATTTGGAGGTCGTGAGTACTAATTCAGGGTTGCTCCCTGTTGAATTGCCACATTAAATCCAAATGGAATTACTGTACTGCTGACTGTTTAATTCTCCTTTTCTCTGTGTGAAAGGGCCCCTACCAGCTGCCACGGTTTGGACTAGCCACTAGGGCTTGGGTACCCAGGGACAGTAACTGATAGGGATAGGCCTGTGCACAGAGCCATAGGTAGATTATTAGAGTGATAAGCTAATTAACCTGATTTCCCTGTCCTTGTTATATCCCCTAAATAAATCAGAGCTGCTTGTTTCAGCAAAGTTATACTGCCTGAGGTATTTGTCTATGTTAAAGTACTGTACTGTGATTGTTGCACTGTATCTCATTTCACAGGAGGTCCCAGTGCGGAACCAGACCTGGGGGTAAGTGTATACTGTGAGGTAATTCTGATATATTGTGTGGGCCACTAGTGGGAAGAAAGGGGTTGCAGTGTCCCAGAGGGCTGTGACCAAGTTAGTTTAACTATTGCAAACCCTGACCTCTGGGTGGAGCACCCGCCATTGGATCCAGCCCCTCAACCTGTTAGTGGCAAATCAGGCAGGGGTAGTAGCCCCTGGGATAGCGCCATCTAGGGTTACACTAAACAAATATTTTTGCTCAGTATTTACAAAGGAAGGGGGTACCTAGAACAAACAGTAGAAACACACTGGATACAGAAGTTGATACCAGCCATTTACAGAAGAAAGGGTTCTGAAAGAACTCTTAAAACTGAAAGTGGACAAAGCAATGGGGCCTGATGAGATTCATCCCAGAATTCTAAAAGAACTAAGGGTAGAATTAGTGACACCACTGACTCCCTGTTTAACAAATCATGGGAGGATGGGGTGGTACCTGAGGACTGGAGGAGGGCAAATGTGATTCCCTTCACAAAAGTGGGGCAAGGCAGAAACTACAGACCTGTTAGTTTAACCTCAGTGGTAGGAAAATGATGAAATCACTTCTGAAGGAAAGAATTGTCGAGTATCTAGAGGCCAGAGGGGCACAGGACCCAAGGCAGCATGGATTCACAGCAGGAAGGTCATGCCAGACAAATCTGATAGATTTCTTTGACTGGGTGACCAAAGTAGTAGATCAGGGAGGGGCTGTGGACATGGCCTACCTAGACTTTAGCAAGGCATTTGACACAGTCCCACACAAAAGATTAATATACAAGTTAGCTAGCCTGGGAGTGGGTCCCAAGATGACAACCTGGGTAAAAATTGGCTGGAAAATAGGACACAGAGAGTAATAGTAAATGGAGTCCACTCTGATGAAAGGGGGTTACTAGTGGGGTCCGCGAGTTCAGTATTAGGACCAGTCCTCTTCAAGTGTCTTTATAAGCGCATTGCAGAGGAACTGGAAGAAAATATGTCTCTTTGCAGATGACACAAAGATCTGCAACAGAGTTGATGCCAAGGTGGGGTGGAAAGGATGAAAAGGGACTTGGCAAGGTTAGAGGAATGGTCAAATGTATGGCAGCTTAGATTCAATGCTAAGAAGTGCAAGGTAATGCACCTGAGAAACAAAAACCCAGGGGAAGAGTACACAATGGGGGTGAGATACTAACAACAACAAAAATGGAAAGGGACCTGGGGGTAGTCATATCAGATGACCTAAAGGTGGGCAAGCAATGTGAGAGGGCAGCAATGAGGGCTGGGGGATATTGGGATGCATAGGGAGAGGCATCACCAGTAGAAAACAGGAAGTTATTATCCTCTGTACAGACAGCTGGTCAGACCCCATCTGAGTACTGCATGCAGTTCTGGAGACCCAGTCTTCAAAGACATAGACAGGATGGAAGCTGTCCAGAGGAGGGCAACTAAAATGGTGCAGGGTCTGCACCGGAAGACATATGAAGAGAGACTAAAGGAGCTTAATATGTATAGCCTCGAGGAAAGGAGGAGAGAGGGACATGTAAAAACTTTCAAGTACCTCAAGGAATCAACAAAGTCCAAGAGGGTAGCATCTTTCAAAAAGAGGTGTGCAAGAACAAGGGCACAATTTGAAGATAGAGGGGGCGCTCAGAGGTAATTTAAGAGTATTTTTTCACAGAGAGGTTGTGGATGCATGGAATGGCCTTCCAGAGGAGGTTGTGGAGTCAAAAACAGTGGTGGAATTCAAGCATGCATGGGACAGTCATAAGGCAATTCTAGGGGATGGGGGTAGGAAGAAGTAGGCTGCTGGTTAACTAGGATCTGCAGCTTATCCAGTAGGCAGGGAAATGGGCAGACTGGGTGGGCCAAGCGGTCCTTATCTGCCGTCAAATTCTATGTTTCTATGTTTCCATCTGCCCCCCTTACCCTGAAACTTCCAATACCCACCATGGGGCACACGCAGTGTAAATGCCAAAGACTAACTACTCAAGCGAGCAGCAATCACCTCAGGTCACTCATACTTCTTCTGCTTCTGACGGGCAATGTCCACCCCAACCCTGGCCCACTTAATTCCCTACCATTCAACCCATCTCCAGGCAATGGACTACGCATTGCCTCACTAAACATCTGCAGCCTTCAAAAAAAATGGGACTCCTTTCAGGGGTGGGTACTCCAGCATCACCCTGATATCATCACACTGAGTGAAACCTGGCTCTCCCCCTCTGTCCCCGACTTGGCAGTTAACCTCCCTGGATACCTCCTCTATCGCTCTGACCAAGTGGGCAAGTGAGGGGGAGGCTGCGCTCTTTACCTCAAGGACTCGTTCTCTGGCCACCTACTTCCTCTGCCCCAACTAACTTCCAGGGCTCAGGCCCTCACCCTAAAATTAATGCAAGGTATGTCAACCTCCCCTCTCCTCCTCACCACTGCCTATGTCCCTCCCCGAGACCAGAAGCTAGCCTTCCAAGCCATCATGTCCTACCTCGCTACACTTCCCCCAAAGCATGAAAAAATACTATTGGGGGATTTCAACATAAATTGGCTGGCCAAAACAGCCACCCCGTACATCAACAAGGCTGCTGCCCTCGATCTCACACAGGTCTTCACAACCCCCACCCGGTTACATACCCGCACGGGGACATCCTCCCTACTAGACCTAGTATTCACCAACCTCCCCCACAAAATAACCAGCACCCTAGTCCTCCCTGACACCCTAAGTGACCACTCACCAGTACACTGCAACTGGTCTGGTACTCCCCTCAAAACCCCTCCTAAAATTACTTCTCAACTCAAACTAGGGCCTGGTAAACTAGCCAAATTCAAGACCCACCTCAGAGACTGGGACTGGACACCCCTAACAAACACCCTCGACTCAGAGCATGCCCTTGAACTATTTATCACCACTTTCAACGCAGCATGTGACCTGTTCGCCCCCTCACCAAAACTATGTCCAAGGGAAATCATGCCTCCTGGTTCCTGGACCACCTCTAAGGCCTACTACGACAGCATGACACTCTATGGCACCTTGCCAATGAAACCCAATGGCCTCTGGACAGGCAATGATATAGGGAGGCCAGAAACAAGTGCACCTGGGCCATATGCACCGCCAAAGCGAACTATTACAAAGCTACCTTAACCTCCACCTGGGGCACTGGACGCAAGTTCTGGGAAAACATTAAGGAGCTCTGCGGCGAAGCCCCAAATCTGCCACCTGACCAAATGCAAATTGATGGAAGCCTCTCCACCAACCCCCTCAGTATAGCCTCAGCCCTAAACTCCACTTTCACTCATCTCTCCCATGTGCTCCCCCAAACTTCTTCGGTCCCCTGCCAGCCCAAATCACCCCCCATCCTCCCCCTGCTCCATCTTTCTACCTACATGTCCTCACCCCGGAGGCAGCCAAGCCCTACCTAACCTAAGCCATTAGCCACTACCACTATAGTCACGATTCCCTGGACCTCAGACTTCTCCACCTCACCGTCCTGGAAGTCCTGGCCCCACTCACCCACATTCTCAACCGCTCCCTCTGTCAAAGGAAATTCCCCACCCACTGGAAATTGGTCTACATCACACCCATCCATAAAAGTGGGGACCGCACATCCACAAACAACTACAGCCCCATCTCTATTCTACCTCCCCTTTCTAAAGCACTAGAACGCATAGTTGCTGACCAACTTACTGACCACCTTAATAAATATAACCTTCTATCCAGACAACAGTATGGCTTCCATAAAGGTCATAGTACCACCACCGCCCTCCTTGAATTTACCTCCCATGTCCACTCAGCCTTGGACCATGGCCACCTCACAGGCACCATCTTCGTGGACCTATCTAAGGCATTTGATACTGTAAACCATGCCCTCTTACTGAAAACCCTGGCCTACACTGGCTTTTCCAATGATGCCATAAACTGGTTCACCAGCTATCTCTCCAATAGAACACAGATGGTCAAGGTTGGCCCTGTCCTGTTCTCCCGCCTCCCTATCTGCTCTGGTGTCCCACAGGGCTCCATACTTGGCCCCTTACTTTTCAGCTTATACCTTAACTCCCTCCCATCGGACTGCCCTGGCAACCTGCTCCTGTACGTGGATGATGCGGTCCTGTTCACCTCTGACCTAGCACCCCTCAAACTCCACCAAACTCTCCAACACTCTTTCCATAAAATCGAACACTGGCTCACCACCCAGTGTCTTATAATTAACTACAATAAGAAAAAAGTCATGATTTTCTCCCATCCCCAGAACCCACTCAAAGACCTCTGCCCCCAATTTCTCACTGCAAATCAGACTCTCCTCGAACAAGTTAGCAACTTTAAATATCTAGGGATCACGCTAGACCCTGCCCTCAACTTTAATCACCATATCTTGCACCTATCAACAGCCCTTAGCTCCAGGCTAGGCGTACTCTACTGGTACGAACACTGCCTCACCCCTGAAGCTTTACAACTTACCATAAACTCCTCTATCCTCTCCCTGCTAGACTACAGCATTCTAGTCTACAGTGCCGTGCCCTCCACAGCCCTAAACAGACTCTGGCTTGTGCTCAACAAAGCCTGCTGTCTCATCCTTGGATGTGACCGCTTCACACACACCTGCTCCCTCT
Organism: Neoceratodus forsteri; assembly: GCA_016271365.2. Classification (NCBI taxonomy): domain Eukaryota; kingdom Metazoa; phylum Chordata; order Ceratodontiformes; family Ceratodontidae; genus Neoceratodus; species Neoceratodus forsteri. The sequence goes on from CM057453.1 coordinate 63,969,879, forward strand.
ACAGTGCCACAAACTGGCTAAACTTGGATAACAGAATCAGGTATCACACCTGCATAATGACCAATAAGGTAATCCTAGGCCTCAACCCCCCCCCCGCCCTGGACCAAATTATCTGCCCAACGCCAACTGGCAAAACAACCCGTAGCTCGAACAACTGTTATGGTGCCTCCCCCGTGGCCGGACATCCCAATTCCAGCGAACCTTCAGTTACAGAGCCCCTTCCTGGACTAACGTGCTCCCCTGCCTAATAATAACTGATGAAGCTAGGCTGGGCCCTTTCAAAACCAGGTTGAGGAATCACCTACTGGCCTCCAACCTTTGTGACTGCAGATGAGCCAGAGCATCTCTGAGTCCTCCATGCCAATGGCCTCTACGAGCTAACCTTTTTCTGGACAAGCAGCCCCGTCAGAACCTCTCTGCTACCTTATGGCTGTGCTAATCACTTGTAAATCATGTTATCCTGGACGAGTAATGCACCCACTGAACAAATGGGTAAACCATGTTAGCGAATTGTAATATAATGTTATGTACAGCACCCTGTAAAAATATTATCCCTGTTTCTGTCCTATGTATGACGTGGAACCTTTGTAAATGAGTCTTTGACTCAAAGGTCTTTCTGAATATCTCAATAAATGAGTAAATAAATAAAACCTTTTTGACTGGGTAATGCAAATGCTGGATAGGGGACATGCAGTGGATGTCATTTACCTGGACTTCAGCAAGGCGTTTTACTCAGTGCCCCACAGAAATCTGACCAGCAAGTTAAATAGCCTGGGTGTAGTGAAGAAACTAGTTGGGTGGATTAAGAGCTGGCTGCGTGGCAGGCAGCAGAAGGTGGTGGTTGGAGGTGAGCTCTTGGCACCTAGTGCTGTGACATGCGGGGGCCTGCAGGGGTCGGTGCGAGGACTAGTACTATTTAACATTTTCATTGCAGACATATCAAATGGGATAAGGAGCAAGAGCAACCTCTTTGCAGACGACACTAAGATCTGTGCTGAGGTAGAGAGTGAGGAAGGGGGTAAGGTACTGTAAGAGGATTTGGCGACATATGAGCACTGGTCAGCCACATGGCAGCTGGGGATAATGTTAAAAAATGCAAGGTATTGCATTTGGAAGCAAAAACCCAGAGGATGACTACTGGTTTTGGGGGCAGGGTGGGGTGCATTTAACCATTCTGACAGAGGAGACTGATCTGGGGGTGCTGGTGACAGTGGACATAAAACACTCGACACAATGCAAGAAGGCAGCTGCAAAGGCAAATGAACAGAATTCAACCCTCTTTGCCTTTACCTTTTCTGCCACCTCTTTTGAGAACCACAGTAGTCTCTTTTTCCTCTTGCTCACTTGCTTGACACAGAGGTTTGTTCCTTTCACCATGCCCCCTTTTAGCTTTTGTAATCCCCCTACAAATGGGGTTTCCTGAAAAGTCTTCCTCAAACTTGCCTAAATGCCCACTGCCAGGTTGGTGTCCTGCGTTTTAGCAGTTTAAATGTGATTGCCAGAGAGTGCCTGTATATCCTTGGTGTACTGTCTCTTTAAGAGCTGCCTGGATTGCAGTTATAAGTAATCTGAGAGGGAGCTCTGTTGAAAGATGTAACTATTTGCTGAAAATCATTTAGAGTGATAATGATAATGTAGTTTGTCTAACCTGCCTTCTTTGCAGCAAGGACTGTTTTGTTTATCTCCACTATCTTGGTCCTGGACTGCGAACTGAACCAATCAGTACTGGTGGGACCTAAAGAGCTGTCTGGAGTCAAAATCTGTAGGAATTGTAGTTTTGGGCTTTTTGCGCCTTTTTGCACCTGAAGGGGGGGCCTTTGTTGTGACTGACAGAAGGATCAGCCAACCACACCTTTTGGATCTTGGGGAATTCCAGGCTGCTGCAGCTAGTTTCAGTTTTGAGCTGAGAGGTGAAGAAGTAACAGATCAAGTGATTTTTGAGCGGTTCTGTGTAGTTTTGCATGGGAGAACTGTGAAAAGGCTAAGTTTTGGCCTGCCTGTCTGCCTGCTGTCGCTGAGAGGGAAAATTGAGTTTATTCAGACTGAATCCAAGTTATGAGGACTATTTAAGCCACTGGACTGTGACCAGGCTTTAACCTGAAGAAGACCAAAGATTTGCTGTATATGATCGGCCTGTCAGGATTTCCAGCTGCTTTTGAATCCCCGGTTTGTGTGGAGACTTTGCGATCGTGACCGGAGAACAGTTTGCCTGGTACAGTACAATTTCCTTACATGTAAATGTGCTGTGTATTGAAAGTGGGTCGTGATTTGGTTCCCCACTCTGTGAACTGTGTTCTGCTTGCTGGAAGCTTTATCCAGCCTAATCGGACTGAATCCACGTTCATCTCCATTTGGCCTGGGCCATGCCATGGTGGCCCTGCCAGACTATCCCATTGCACCGAGAAAGCCACCGACAAGAGACCTGCCTGGGGATCAGCCCCCTGCTCCACGCTTGAACAGGAACGACGCCTCGGCGAATCGTGTGAGCCCTGCTTCTCCTGGCACTCCAGATTAACCACCTGCTGTCTCGATTTTCGTCCAGCCTGTGTCCAGTCTTGGGTATCGTGAGTAATCATCAGGGTAGCTCCCTGCAACAACAGCCTAATCTAAAAGTGTGTCATCTGATTGACTTGTTGTTTTCTTTTCATGAACTGAGCCCTCCGGCTCCAGATTACAAACAGTGTGTGTTGTGCAAGTTGTTTTCTTCCATCACAGGGCCCCAACCAGCTGCAACGTTCCTGGCTAGCCCACCATTCTCCATCTGGGTACCCAGAGTGTGTGACTGTTTATGGACCCTGAAGTGCATGTGTAACCCCCCATTACCCGGGGTTACTATAATCCCATTAAGACCTAGTGGTAGGCAGGGAAGGCAGCTTGTGAAACTCCAGTTAAATGGATTTCACACTATCTCACTCTGTTCTCAGTCTCAGCTGAGACTGAGGGATGACATTATTTAGAACTGTTGCAGCTGCATAAGACACGCTGGAATGCTGCAGTTGGAGGTTAGACTAGAATGTTGGGGAATTTGTAGTGAGTCTGTAGAGGTCAGTAGAGTGTGTGCAGTCTGAAAGAGGTGCTCTGCCATAAGCAGGCCCTCAGAGCTCTAAGCTCTGATAAAAAGCTATTATTTTGGTATAGGTGTGTGTTCTCACCTGAAGAGGAACACAATAAGAGCATATTGAAGTGGTGGAGACCGCTTTCAATGGTTCAGGGCCCCATCCCTGCGGGGACGGGGGGAAAGAATCAGCCTGCTTCCAGGGGCAACCCCCTTGGTCCGGCTAGGGAAAAGAAGCTGCCTTCTTTAAGTTCGTGCTGAGACACCAGAAGCTCTGGAAGAGAGTTCCTCGAGGAGGAAACGCTTTTGGGGGGCACCTGCAACCGAAGGGTGAGTTTGCTCTGCTAAAGGGCCATGTGTTTCCACTGGCATCAAGATGAAACTAAAGGGACTGTTACTGTGGGGTCAGGAAAAGACAGCCAAGTACAGATTGGAAGATGTGGGGAGTGGACTGCTTAACTCTGTGGAGGGTCTAGAGTAATGGACAAAGCCACTTATTAAGTATGTTCAAGTCCAGCACAAATGGGATGTAAACACAGTAGATTGAATGTGAAATACGTTTAAAAAGAATCTACACAGCAAAGTGTTTTAAAGGATGAGGTGTTACAGTCCAGAGAAATGGCCGGGTACGAATTATGGGAGCAAGAGGTGGGAGACCCCCCATCAGTAGTAACCAAATTCACCTCTTCGGATTTGCTCTGGGACACCTGTTGCTTTCTCTCAGGTACTTGGCCAGTGCCTGAGGAAAGTACCCAGACGTGGGATTGATGAGAAAGATTCCCTTATGGAGCAGAAGTACTTATAGGTGGTTTAGGGAGCCACCAGTAAATGTTTCCATGCTATATGGAAAGTGTCCAAGTGGTTGGCAAGGGAGCTGAGCCAGGGAAAACCCAGAGCAGCGTACAAGTTCAGGCTGTGTGCCCAGTGTGTTTCAGAGCCTGAGGGCTAAAGTGATGAGGATGTGTTCTGGTCTCCTTAAATCTGCATTACCAGGAGTGTAGCCCCGTGGGGGTCCATCTATGCTTTGTTTATTCTGTTGGAGGTGAATAAAAGCCACACTTTAGAATCCCACTTCTGGTATTGGACACTACAGTTATTGCTTCCTTTGTCCGGAGTTACTTGGGTGCCCCTGTTGCAGAGTAGCCAAACCTAGCCAATGTGCCAAGTGACATATTCCTCCCTGAACCCAGCCCACCAGGTAGAGCTGTCAAATAGAAACAGCATACCTGGGTGGGGGTTACACATGCATAAATGTTTGATTGATAGAGCCTTTAAGCAAATTAACCTGATTACACCCCTCCTTTGTTCAAGCCCCTTAAATAAATCCAATCTAACACTTATTTGCATTTACCCTGACTGTGGTTCCAGTTTGTGCGAGAGTACTGTACTGCTGTTATTTGCTATGTATAACCTTGTTTTACAGGGGGTCCCCAGGGCCAGGCCAGAGGAAAGCCCTGGTGGTAAGAGCAAACAGTTTGGATACTTGTGTGGTGTATCAGGGGTATTGTGAAAGTGATTATTGTGTGTTGTTCCGGCCATTAGTAAGGAAAGAGGGGGGATACAGTGTCCCGGAGGGCTGTGCCCAGGTTATCTTGACCACTACCAACCCTGACCTCCAGGTGGAGGCACCTGTTTCAGAACTCGGGCCTCTTAGCCTGCTACTAGCCAAGCAGGCAGGGGCAGTAGCCCTTGGGATAGTGCCACTTAGGGGTTACACTTTACTCACTCTTCCTCCACCCCGGTCATCCCTGAGTGCATGTGTGCAGGAGTGTAGATCGAAATGTTGGTTTTGGACAAACAGTCGCCCGTCCCCACCAGTCCCCACAGCATAGTTGTTGTGTGTTTGTGTATCACTGTGTACTGTTTAACATGTACACATGGGACACCATCTAAGATTACAAAATGAGACTGAAGGATGACTATTCTGTAATATTTCTGAACCGACCACTCAAACTAAGTAGCCTGGTAAAGGTACTCTAAAGATAAATGCAATAATTGACTGAGTCAGGTCTCTACAAGTTAAATTTCTTCTAAATATCAATTACAATGAAGAAGGAAAAAGGTGAACCACTAGTAATTGAACCTAGGACCTCTAGCATTCCATACTAGTAACTCTACCTCTGAGCTATGGCATGACACACTACACAAGGTGTGTGTAAATCTCACAACATGAGCCCTGTCATGCATTATTGCATAAATAAATCTGCCTCATACAGTGATATATGGATTCTATGTGGTGAGCCACAGCCTATCAATATCAAATAAATCCACAATCAACATGTTTTGTCAGTTTCTAGATGTGAAGTAATGAAGTCAGATCCACAACTGTATGTTGATGCAACAGCAACATTTCGACAGTGAAGTACATTGCATCGCCAATCCGTTGTTGCTGCTATAATGTACCTGCAGGACCCTGGCACTGCTTTTCTGTGTGTTGTACCCCCTCTCCGAATCAACTCAGATTTAGAGCTGATTATATTAAAATATAAGAGAGTGCGTTGGTGACCCCATGTAAGTGTATGAGGGGCAATGGCCCCCCAAAAACAAGTTTACTTGACAGCTTTATGCCAACTACACTTTGCGGTTGACATAAAGCCATCGCAGTAATGCCAGTCGACAAAATTTTAGTCGAACCGGCGTCATGCATCCATCAACAACTGCTGAATTTACAGTGCTCTCTCAATTATTTGCTCACTTTGATGAAAGAAAACAATAAGTAGATAATTGACAGTGGTGAATAATACAGCTCTAGTAAAAAAAAATATATATATCTTGCTAAAATGATTGATGTGCTTAATTTGCAGTGCGAGTACTGTACAGAATTTTTTCAAAATCACATATAAATATCAAAACATTAAGTCAGGGATGACCCAGTGGCATGGCAGGCTGAGGCACTGTGCGCATCACATCCTGACACGCCGGCGATATGGGTTTGGAAACAGATACAGGTCACATGGGGTCTGGCCAGGTGAGGGAGGATTGAGTGTCCATAGGACTGCTGTGCTCCCTCAAGGAGATGAGTTGATGTAGCTCGCTGTCTGACTGCCATCTAGCATCAACTGGGTGGCAGTGCACACAATGACACCAGGAGAGGGAAGGGAACCCACATTCAGGGTGCAAGAGATGTCTCCACAGAGGTGCAGCTCACACATTGCCCCTACTGCATGTCCCATGGGTCCAGGGAGAAAATAAGTAGAAAACCCACCAGCTACAGAATGACTGACCTGTCATAGTCCCCGCACCAGTGACTGGGGACACCCCACTGTCTTCTGGCAGAGGACGATGTTGGGGAAGGTATGTCCCAGAAACATTGGGTACCGAGGCTGGGGAGGGTTGGTAGGAAGTGGGCATCCGGGTAAACTCAATAGCTAGATAATGAGAAAAAAATAAAATTCAGTCCGATGGACAGCCTAGTGACGTGGTGGGTTGAGGTGCTGGTTTTCATCAGTGATAAACAGTGCTGCTCAGGGGGCTGATTACCGCCACTGCAACTCTTTGAATACGTTGCTGCGTCAGTATGCATGAGGGTATCTCCTCATCTGTATGTAAGAGCAGTGGCACAGTTAGCACCTTGCCACTGCCAGGGTTGAGATTTGCTCTGGAGGACTCTAAATATGGCCCTGCCCAGAATGCTAGTCAAAATCAGGGTTAACATTGGTGTTAACTTTCGAATATCAGGCCCCAAGCACCAACGTGTGCTTATTCTTAGCTAGTGTACTTTGAAACCAATCCAGGCTGGGATTCAAATATAAGTAGTGTCACATAAAACCCATTCCCACCTCACACTGCATAGTTTTGGCCCAAACAAATCTGCTTGCCAAACTGTAAGTATGTTTGAGGGTCTTTTCTTGAAATTTTTAATAAATTGTAGTCTGAACCAAAAACTCAAAAAATTGCAGATCATGTCAGTTTTTGCAGAGAATGATGAAAACTGCGGATTCTGCAGCACAGTTGTGGGCACAATTTTCCAGTGTCCCTGGTTAAAAGTAAACCAGATCAAATATACAACCTTTTTATTTGTGCACCTTGCCTGAAAATAGGAAAGGTGAAAGTCACCATCACTAGTAGCCAATCAACTCATGCTAGTCATTTTATTTTGTCCAAAAGACAGTCTCTACCAGTCACTAAAGGTTGCCAAAAAATGATACACCTTTCATACAGTCCCTCATTCTAATGGACCTCCCTCATTTACCCCTCAGAAGTGCTTTACCCCACACTAAATGTGCTGCCCACATAGAGGAGATGGTGCAATCTCAGATTTTAAATTTCTTACCATTCTACGAGGCGAACACAAAATTAAAAGTGAGCTGGCAGAGTCACTGACAGACCTATTTAATAGTTCACTAGAGTCCGGCGTGGTACCAGAGGACTGGAGAACAGCACATGTAGTGCCCCTCCACAAAAGTGGTCCCAAGGATGATCCAGGGAATTACAGAGCGGTTAGTCTGACCTCCATTGTGGGCAAGCTCATGGAGACCATACTAAAGGAAAGGTTGGTGGAATATCTAGAGGAGCATGGTCTCCAGGATGAGAGGTACCATGGGTTCATGGGGGGATCATGTCAAACAAATCTGATTGACTTCTTTGACTGTGTCACTAAGACAGTAGATGGGGGCCAAGCGGTAGACATCCTCTGTCTTGATTTCAGCAAGTCCTTAGTCTCTGTGCCCCACAAAAGGTTGATCAGGAAGTTGGTGGATCTTGGAGTTGGGGAAAAGATGGCCAGATGGGTGGAAAACTGGCTGAGGAACAGAACCCAGAGGGTGGCTGTGGAGGGAGAGTTATTTGGCACCAGAGAAGTAACCAGTGGGGTCCCATGGGACTCTGTGCTGTGGCCGGTGTTGTTTAATGTCTTCATCTGTGACATTGGGGATGGCTTTAAGGGCAAAATGTGCCTATTCATGGATGACACCAAGCTCAGTGGGAGAGTGGACACAGCTGAAGGATTACAGGACCTACAGGAAGATCTGGAAAAGTTGGGGAGGTGGACCAGGATGGCGGCATGTGGTCGTTCGTTGCTGTTTAAATCGCTGCAGTGAAAAGGTTGTGCCGCTTATATCATTATTTCAGTCAGTCGCGAGTATAATTGGTAGTGGACAAAATGCAGCCACTGCCACCATATTCCCGCAACCAACTGTCCACCTCCTTAGTGCGACGTTTACTCATTCCATACCCGCTCTCACCTGTGCTCCAGTGGCATGAATGTGTAATGTCATGCAATTTAAATATGACAGGTATAATGCTGTTCTGACATACAGTACTTAAGTAAACCTTGCGTTTGCATTTGCAGTTCAGTGTTATTCAGTGAGTGAGCCATGGAGTTTGTACCGATGCAAAAGGGAAAGAAAAAGCTAGCACTTGATAATTATTTGTACACTAGAGAGAAAGATGGTGCCGATGACAAGGTTATCTGGCATTGTGAAAATCGCACCTGTAGAGCACCCTGCACACGAAGGTTAAAGATTGAGCAACCTATTGTCCCTTTTGCACATTTACAGAATAATAAAGCTTTAGAAATGTCTTACTTGTGTTTTGCATTATTGGCTTATATTGGTCATAAGATCACTTGACAGGCAACATTTTGTCCGACGATATTTATGGCAAGCCGCAGGTGAGGTTGTCGACCTCTCGATCAATTGACAGTCTTCTTTATGACCTCGCGACTAGTTGTCTGCCGCATTGTGACTGTGACGACTTGTCTGGGGGCATAACAACCATATGCGGGATCTGGCAGCTTAGCTTCAATGCCAAGAAATACAAAGTTATGTATACTGGAGCCAAGAATCCCAGGACAGAGTACTATCTGGGTGGAGTCAGAGTATCTGCATCAGAGGAGGAGAAAGACCTGGGAATGATGATCGTTAGTGACCTGAAGCACTCCACGCAGTGCAAGAAAGCAGCAGCAAAGGCAAACAAGATGCTGGGATGCATAGCTAGGGGGATCAGTAGTAGAAGAGAGGAGGTTATACTGCACTTGTACAGGTCACTGGTAAGGCCGCATCTAGAGTATGGAGTTCAGTACTGGTCAAAAAGAACATTAACCTGCTGGACAAGGTCTAGAGGAGGGCTACAAAGAGGATAGCCAGTCAGCTGAGCAGGGCAAGGCATAGGAGGAGAGGCTGAGGGCACTGAACATGTACTCCCTGGAAGACAGGAGAGAGAGAGGACATGATTGAGACCTTCAAGTACTTGAAAGGGATAAATAAGGTTGCTAAGGAGAGTCTCTTTAAGCTGAGAGGCAACCATAACATGAAGGGGCACAGTCTTAAGCTGGAGGGTGGGAGGTATAGGAGGGAGGCCAGGAAGCACTTCTTCACAGAGGGAGTGGTGGACACTTGGAATGTACTGCTGGAAGAGGTCATCTTGTTGAAGACAGTGTGCAGCATTAAGAGAGGATGGGATAAGCATGGGGGAAGGTAAGGATCATGGGTAGGGAGGATGGGAGGAGTGGAGAGGGAGGGCAGGGCTCAAGTCCACAGTGGCTCAAGCTGTGGACCCTGCAATACAATCAGACTTGATAGACCAAATGGTCTTCTTCTGCTGGCTTCCTCATATGTTTGTATGTAATAAAAGCAGTGTATTGCGTTTGCTTCTATGTTTAATGATATGTCCCTCATTTTGAATGCCATTGTCCATTATCCTCCCTTCGGAGAGTCTTTGTCCCTGCTTTCCGTGCCAAACAGCTGCGAGTTATGCTACCAAGCATGGCACAGTGTAGTGTATTACATTACATATTAGTAAATTTATCACTCTAAAACTTGCATAAACTCAAAACCCACTCTGTTTTCGGTGAAAGTCGTGTAACAAACTCATCTGTAGCTATTTAAGCCCTAAGCGACTGCTGCTATTGCAACGCGAAACACACTGAACTGTCTGGGATGGCACTGGCCTAGGAATGTGGTGGTGGTGGTTAACGTAGAGCCCAGGTTCTGGATGCTGATTAATCTGTCTTGTTCTAGTCTATCCCACTTATTAAAATCATATGTTTCCAGGACAAAACTACAGGAATGGCCGCCAGTCTGGCCTTGGCACTGATGGGGACTGAATTCAGTGACCTTAGATTCGAGTTCTGCAGGGATGTCACTGCTGGTGTCATGTGAGATCGCAGTTTACACAGAATACTCGTAACCCCCCTGGCCTTTAGATCCTTAGCCACTCGATCCCTAACTTCAGGCTCCTGAGCCCGCCCACCAGTCAAGGAGGTATGCTGTCAAGCCCGCACACCATCCATGGTCTCTACCTCCAAAGCCCCCACCACATCTGCCCTGAGCATACTCACTGCCATGCCCGTAGCCCACCCACTCAACAGCCCTGGTGGCAGTTTCCAAAGCCCCACACTCAAGATGTGGTGGCAGTCTCCTGACCCCCCATCCCTGGTAGCATGATACCACCACTCCCCACCCATAGCCCTATGTTCATGTCTCCACTCCCCTTGCCACTAGTTCTGAGCTCCAGTCACCAGCTCTGGCCTATAGCTCCTGAGCACCTCCCGTGCCAACAAGGCACGCTCCCAAGCCCATCCCTGGCCTCTGGGTATCAAGAATCACTGCCCCTCTCGCAGCCCTTATGGCAGGCTTCAGAGTCCCCCCCCAGCCCTGGCTTCTGTGTCCCGGTTGCCATGTCCTCAAGCTCCTGAGCCCCCCCACCTCCTGGAGGCAGGTCCCACCCACCCAGTGCCCTAGCAACAGGCTCCCATGGCCTCTCCCAACCCTGACAGCAGGCACAATAGCATCCCGTGGCCTGGCTGCAGGCTTCTGTGGCCCCTCTCCCAACTCTGACAGCAGGATCTCACCACCCCAGCTCTGGCGGTATGCTCTTGAACCCTCCTGTTTCCCCCTTTGCGATGTCTATCCCCATTCCCCCTCTTGCACTGCCTGTCCACGTAGTCCCCATGAATGGTGTATACTCTCCAATAACATATACCCATCATTGAGTAATTAATTACAACTAACTACAAAAGTTGTTTTAACAGTATAAGAGAACACTACAAATACAGTAGGAAGAATCTAAGGATGTCAGAAATATGTGTTTGCAAAAACTAATTATGGCATATTTTGCTAACAAATACTGCTTCTTTAACATGCCAACCTAGGCTAAATGGTATATTAAACAGGAAAAGCCCAGTTGGGCAGTAGTACCCCTTTCCATTTATGTTGTTTCAAACAGCAACCTTTATTTTTATTTATTTCAGCTTCAGATTAATATCTTTGAGCTGAAGGCTCCTTTACAAATGTTCCACGTCAGACAAAATACATTACGTAGGTTACAGGTTATCACTGGTGAGTGGGTACAACAAATACAGTAGATACATAATCAGCATATTGGTTACAGGAGCAAGTGACAGGTCCCAACCACCCACTGCCCTAGCAGCAGGTTCCCATGACCTCCCAACCCTGACAGCAGCACATGAGCACGATTTGTTACTGCATCGGCTGCAGGTTTCTGTGGCTCCTCTCTCAAATCTGGCAGCAGACTTCCTCTGGGTGGCAGCTCACACAATGACACCAGGAGAGGGAAGGGAACCCACATTCAGGGTGCAAGAGATGTCTGCTGTCTCTAAATATATACTTTACAAAATTTGCAGTTGCATGGCTAGCATTACCGGGTAAGTAGTTACCTGCTAACAACAGACTTACCCGGTAACTCTTAGCTGCGCATATACATGCCACAGGTCTTTTTTGGGAGAATTCAAATCTTTACGCGTTCGCGTTACACTAGTCAGCTGGAGCAGTTCTGTTCCACTGAGCATGCGCTTACAAGCGGCTCAGCAGCGCCATTCTAGAGTACTCCTTCTATGCAGTATTTCGCCATGGTTATTTTTATGTTTTTTTATTACCTAGGTGAGACACTAAGCTGAAAGTTTGTTTATAGCACTAGGAAGTTAAGTGAGTTGGGAGAGGGGTCACACAGTAAGCAAGTGGGGACTATGGGATGGGATTCAAACCCAGGTCTTCAGGTTTAAACCACTGCGCTATACCGCCTCCTTCCCCTACTACTAACTTTCCCTGTAAAAGAGCAGCAAAAGCAGATATTGTGTATAGACAAAATTATTTTTATACAGATGTCCTCCGAAATTGAGAAATTGCTGTGGTATAGTGCAGTGGTTTAAGGCTCTAAGCTGCAAAGCTGGTTTGAATCCCACAGCCCCCACTTGAATACTGTGTGACCCTGAGCAAGTCACAACTTCCTTGTGCTCCCAGGTTGCACCTGGAAATGAGCCCCAGCTTAGTGTGCCTTTCCTGGTTAAACAATCCCCCCATTTGTTTATGTAGGAACCACTTTAGCATCTGGTGGCAGGTGTGTTCTCGGGAGCCTTTCACCTGTCCGATCCAGAATGTTGTGGAGTATCTTCTCTTTCTGTCCCAGTCAGGGCTGCAGTACTCCACTGTGAAAGTACTTCTGCCAACCTTCTCAGCCTATCATGCACCTATAGACAGGAAATCTGTGGTTCAACTGGAGATATCCCTCAAATTTCTCAAGGGTGTTCTGCACAGGAATCCCCTTGTCTGTAAGCCCTGGTTCTGGAATTTTTGATCAAGACTCCGTTCAAACCTGTTACCTCCTGTAATCTCGGGTTTCTGCCCTGGAAACCCCCATTTTTGCTTGCAATCACATTGACACATTGGGTGTTTGAGCATCAAGCTGTGGTAGTTGACTCCTTTATCTAACCCTTCATCTAGATAGGCTACCCTTTAGGACTCATCCTAAAACTGTGCCTCAGGTGGTGTCTAAATTCACTTTGAATTGAGCCCATCGACCTGCCTGTATTGTTTCGGAATCTGAAAAACCCACTTGAGGTGCACCTGTACTCCCTGCACATCCACAGGGCAAACCACTTTTTCAAATTTCAATTCTTCATTCATACCTTCCTTCACACCAGTCCCTGCCTGCCCCAGATTCCTTCCACCACCAGCTAACCCTCACCTTACTTCGGACTCTGGTTTTGCCCCCACTGAGCCTTGGTTTGTCCCCCCAGGTTATGTATGGGTTGGGGGATATACCCTTACTGAGCCATGTATTGGACAGCAGGTTGCAAAGGTAGCGCTGGCCCAAGCGTACGAGGACTCATAGGGAGCCAAGACCAGGGCCAGTTTCCTGGTTTTCTCCCCAGATCCCAGATTATGTCAGTGCACGTGGGGGACCAGTGTGCATGCAGAAGTTGTGCATGCACAGTATGGGTCACTGGTCAACATCATCCCCTCCCACACTACTTCTGCTGCTGCATTGCTACCTGTGGTCACCCAACGAGCAGTAAACTAATGGAGAAAGTGTGCCTCCCCAGAGGAGGAGAAGGAGAATGTCCCCTGGGATGCTTGATCCTCTTTACTCCGGCAGGCCCTGATGATCCTGGCTCATTCCCGAACCAGGGTCACTGGCATCACGAGCGGCAATACCACCGCTGCACTGATAGGCTGGGTTGGGCACTCCACTGTTATCTGAACTGCACCAAGCATGTCTGGCAGTCCCCTTAGTTGATTGTGCCCTTTACCCAGTGTATGCTGGTAACTAAGTGCCTCTCCTGGTGGATAGCTTCCTGCATTTCACTCTGTTACCAGAAGGCTGTCAAAACTATTCCTTATAAGCTGGCTCACTGGTGCAGAGGCAGAAACAGCAAGTGTCACACGACCCACCATATCGGCAATCCCGGTTTTCGACCAGGCCAGGATCACTGGGGGTCAGCTGGAGGAAGGAGGATTGAGCATCCACAGGCAGCTCTCCTCCTTTGGGGAAGGGGAACACAGCAATCTGCTACTTACCTGCCACCCATTGGAGGCAAGAAATGCTTCCTGGAGGATCAAAAGGGCACACCCACGCCATGATATGCCATCAATGCCCAACCTCAGGGACGGGTTAAAAAAAGAGGAAACCCCCTGATCGGCAGGATGATGGCCAGTGACCCTGCTCTGCTCCACCCTCCCTATGGTACACAGTCACCCAATGAGGTAAGCAAGTAGTTGGGCTAAGGCCCGGGATACTGAGAGATGGGGCCAGGGAGTTGCCATCAGAAGGGGGGGGGCTACTCGGGGAGAATGGGACAAATAAAGGATGGGGGACATTCCTGATGGAGTTAATGGGCACATCACTAGGGGCACTGCAGCCCTTATGGCTTGTTTCAGGCCAGGCTCTGCATTCAAAATTTGCTTGGCTGCTACCTGGAGTAAGAGCCATTTGTCCACTAAACATTAAACAGACCTGACCTTGGCCTGGCTGTACTGTATGGCTGTTCTCCCTTTGGGAAGGGGGTAGTGTGACTCGCTGCTTGCCTTCATCTGGAAGTGTCCGGATGGTAGCGCACTTCATGTGCACTAAGACAAACCGCACACAGGCACTTGAAGATGTCTCCATGGATGCGGAGTTCATTCGTTATGCCACTGTACATGGGAAACTACTGGAAGGGCAACAAAAAAGGGGGAACCCCTCTGGCTGCAGAATGACATCCAGCCTCATAGGCCACCGCACTGGCAATCAGGCATGCCTGCCATGCTAAGGCATTAATGGTGAGTTCTCGGGTGGTTGAGTGATGGGGCTGGGAGGACAGGGTAGAAGTGGTCCACCAGAAGTGTGGTCCACCAGAGGTGTAGGAAGATAAAGTACATATAAAAAAAAAAGAAGCTAGCTGCATGATCACTTTCCATGACCTACTAATGCACTCTGTGCCTGGCGCTACACCATTTTATGACATCTGTATAGGGACAGCACGAGCTGCTTGCCATTGAAGTCTATAAAGTGTCATTTTCAAACACTGTTTTTGTCGGTTTAAGTGGAAATTTCTTAAAACTGGACCGCACGGTCAATCAACTAACAAGAGTCCTGTTAGTTGACCAATGGCTCAGATCTTACAAAATGTTCATTTAGACAGCCAAAACAGTGCCTGAAACTGACACTCCCTGGACTTTGATGGACCGCTTCCTCTATTCAGAGATCATAAAACAGAGCGTGGAGACAGTACTGTCTGGTGTGAAGCAGAAGGGATTGTGTGGCTAGCCCCTTGGAGGCAAATTATGATCCCTTCCCTTCCTTGGGGGGGGGGGGCTGTTTTAAAAAATTAAGCGCCACAGAGGTATTCCAATTGAAGTAATCAAGCTTTAATTATTATTTTTTTTTTTAGTGGTTATAAAGTATATAAGGAACAGAGAAAAGATCTTTGTTTTTATTTCCTTGTAGTCTGTTATTTGCAATTAAGTATGTGTGTTTTTTATCCCAACCCTCAGGACGACTGTCTGATTCCCTGTCAGCCTACTCGCCTTACTGTTTCCTTTGCCAATCCATTGTCACACATACACACACACACACCCACAGTTGCTAAGTGGAAGGGCAGTGTGACGAAGTGGGTAGGGCTAGTGGGGTGTTGGAAAGGTATTACCAGTGAGGGGAGAGAGGTGGTGTTGGCACTGTGTTGCTCACTGGTAAGACTTCACCTGGAGTACTGGCATGCAGTGGAGCCTGCCACCGGGTGGGGGTGGTCAGGAAGCATGCTGCTAAGGCTGTGTGGGCCTCAGGATCCACCGCACAGTCATTTGCATAGGAACAAACAGAATTTGATGGCTGCTAAGGACCGCTCGGCCAACCTAGTCTGCCCATTTTCTCTTCCTGTTTCATATACCGCAGATCCTAAATGATATGTGGCCCTACCCTCTCTTTCCTATCACTAGAGTTCCTTTATGTCTGTCCAATGTGTTTTTTAAATTTCCCTACCATTTTTGCCCCTAATCCTCTGCTGGGAGGCTGTTCCATTGCACCCTTGCCATGAAAATATACTTTCTCAAATTACCCCTAAGTATACCCCCTCTATTTTCATATCATGGCCCCTTGATCTTGGAATACCCTTTTTTTTTAATGACACTACCTTCTTGTACCTTATTTACACCCTTTAGGTATTTTAAAGTTTCTACCATATCCCCCCTCTCTCTCCTCTCCTCCAGGGAATATCTATAAAGATCCTCGAGTCTCCCTTCATATAACTTTTGATGCAGCCCCTGCACAATTTTTGTTGCCCTTCTCTGAACCGCTTATACCCTGTCTGTGTCCTTCTGGTGATGTGACCTTCAGATCTAGGACTAGACCTTTGAGTCAGATACTCTTTTATAGAGGTTTCACATCAAAACAGATTACAGCAGTCAAGAACAGTATTACAGTGATACAAAACAAACATTAGATAATGGATAAAAGAGAGCTAGCATGGTGGCGCTGAGGGTTGAGACACTGGACGCCACACCTCACGCCATGCCGGCAACTTGGATTCAGGAATGAGCCTGGGCCACCGGGGGTTGGCAGGGGGGGAGAAAGGATCGAGCAGCCAGGGAACTGCTCTCCTCTCTCGGGGGGGGATCCAGGGTTAAGCCTGGCACTACAGCGGCCCCCTGGTGGAGACCAGAGGTACTGCAATGCTCAGGGCTCAAAGAAGTGGAACACAGAGCCACGACAGATGTCCCTGGCATCATTGCATGCTTGGGCTCTGCAGGGGAAGGGAGGGGGAGAAGGTGTAAAATGCAAGGAAAAACTCTGGCTTGCTGAGGAGGTGACGAGGGCCCCAGGACCTCCCTCACATCCCCAATTCCGGGCAGGCCACACCGGGGATCCATGGCCAACTTCACGAGAGGGATTGACCCTCTAATTTCAGATAGACGCCACCAAGGGAGGGCGGTCCCTGCCCTTGGGGTGATCCAGGGCGCCGGGAAGTCAGAATGAAGGAAGATCCAGGGGTGGCCTGTCACGGAGGGAAGTAGAAGGGCTAGTGTCGAGAGGGCACCTCTGAGAGGATGCCTCAGTAAGCTGGTGAATAAAGTTATTAAAAAAAATGGATAAAAGGGAGTACATATTCAGAGATGTGTAAACACAATCCAGTTAGCTTGTGCAGAGTTATGGACAGGACAAAAGAAAAAAAAACAGCTAGAACATGTAAAATAATAACAGTTCTGTTGTCAAAGTGCAAGAAACAGAAGTGCTAGCTAAAATTAGACTAGCCTCCGGTACAAGCAGTGCTATGAAGTGAACATAAAATAGCAGTACATAGGTTGAGGGGGGGAAACTGAAAGTCCAGCAGGTAGAAGGTAGGGAGGTGGCTAAGAGAAGACTAGGGGGAGAAGCAGAGATGGGTGGGAGAGGAGGGTAAAAGAAGGAAAATAGTAAGAGGTAAGAAGGGGCAGAATGTAAGTAGGAGCAGAAAGTGCACAGGCAAGGACAGTGGTGTGTAGGGGAGGTGGTCTGTTAGGAGTTGACAAGAGCGAAGAAGGGTGGATAGGAGAATAAGGGGTAGAATGAGAATGGGAAAAATGGATAACAACTTCCAGAGGCATGCAGCTGCCAACTACTGAGTGGTAGTTAAAGTGCCTAAGAGGGGTGTAGGAAAAAGCAGGAAGGAGAATGGGGAAGGGCCCAAATACAAACAAGTGAGGGGAAGACAGAGGTAAGTAAGTGAGGAGAGACAAAAAGAAAGAAAACGAAATATTGCAGAAGTGAGGAGGGAAGTTAGGAGTCAGGAGTTATGATGCAAAAGGGGCAACAGCATGTGCTCAGGGTACTGCTGCCAGGGCTGGGGGATGGCACAGGATACTGCTTCTATGGTGTTGGGGGGGCGGGGTCCCGAGGAGGTGATGTCAGGACAGAGGAAAGGGTTCAGGAGCCTGAGGACATGGCAAGTGGGGCTAAGGAGTAGGATGACTTGGAAGTCTGGGATTAGATGTCTGTGTGCAGGGCAGTGGAGCTCTGGAGTCTGCTGTCAGGGCTAAAAGAGCACCAATCACTGCTCCAGCTACTCTTCTTGCTCCACCTTTCCCTTGCTAACATGTTGCCAGGCCCACTGAGCTGCCTTTATCGCCAAATACTGGTTTAAGTACTTCCCCTCCTATCTCTCTTCCTTGCTATCCCCTGCTCCATGATCTTCTTATTCACTTTGCTCCACAGATTCCCACACCTACATTCCCCTCCCTTACTCCTCTGCTGGCCATGCGGCCTTCTGCTATCACCTTGCATCCATCTGAAATCTGTTCCCCTCCCCCTCCATCTTTCCCCTTCTTATGTCCCTAGAAACACAGGCTACTCACCTGTAACAGTAGTTCTAGGAGTGGTATATGTTGCTCATCCACACAGACTAGATGCAGTACTCCTAGGTTGGGCCTCACCGTCGATCTGTACAGAGTAACACCACCTCCCTCTTTCTGTTTGTAGTACCCCTCCCCTTGCACTTCAGCATTCTGCTATCCTTACCCACTGCCTTATCACACTACTTTGCTACCTTCAGGTTATCAGATATGAATACCCACAGGTCCCGTTCCAGTTTTGTGGTTGCCCACACCTCCACTCCCAACTGGTATGTTGCCCATAGGCTTCTGTGCATTATGAGCATAATTTTGCACTTTTTGGCATGGAGGCCAAATTGCCACACCATGGACCACTCCTCCAGCTTTTTGTCAGGTCCTCCCCTATTATTTCCACCTCCCAAGTGTGTCCACTCTGTAGATTTGTGTGTTATCCATTCAGGCATACCTTCCCTTCCAGCCTCTCTGCTATGTCACCAGTAAAGGCATTGAAAAGGACCGGTACTAGTACTGACCTCTGTGGCATCCCACTGGTGACCCTGCCTTCTTCTGATTAAATCCCATTTACCACAACCCTCTGACTGTTGTTGCTCAGTCAACTTTGTATCCAGTTATACGACCTTTGGATCCACTCCCAGGCTGTCCAGCTTGTTTACCAGTCTTCTATGTGGAACTGTGTCAAAGGCCTCACTGAAATCCAGGTAGGCCACATCCACGGCTCCACCCTAATCTAACTCCCTGGTCACCCAGATGAAGAACTCAATCAGGTATGTTTAGCAAGATGTCCCAGCTGTTAACCCATGCTGCCTTGGATCTTGCAAGCCACTGGTTACAAGGTATTCCACGATCCTTTCTTTTAGTAGCATTTCCATAACCTTGCCCACAAACAAAGTCAGAGTAACAGGTCTGTAGTTTCCTACCTCCTTCTTGTTCCCACTTTTATGAAGTGGGACCACATCTGTACTCCTACAGTCTGCACTGCTACAGTCTGCACTCCTACACTCCACTGAATCTTTCTGTTTCCAGTGCAGGCTGACCAGGGCCATCAGATGTGCTGTCAGCTCCTAAGTTCTCTCAATATCGTGGGGTGAACCCCATCTGGTCCCACTGCCTCGCCCATCTTTAGTTCTGCTGATTCCTTGAGGACTGTTCCCTCTGTAATTGGCTATTGCCCACCTCCCTTCCTTTGCCACCTTTATCCCCCATCTGTGGCCCATCTTCAGCCCCATCCTTTGTACATATTGAATAATAGAATGCCGACCGTCCAAAGTTTTAAGATCAAATTAAAATCACACCTCTTTAGCCTACGTTTTAATAATGATATTTAATATTATATAATTCTAACCTTCATTTGTTATTGTTGAAATTTCTAGATTATATATGTTGAATTTTACGAATGTTATGGTTCTTATGTGGCTTTATGTACAGGCGCCTTGAATTGTAGTAAGGTGCTTTTTATAAATAAAATTGAATTAAATTGAAAAGTACGTGTTCAATATGTCTGTCTTCTTCTGGTTGTCTTCCTCACACTCCCCTTTTGTCTTACTGTCCCTGCCTTGTTCTTTCTCTCTTCTGTCTTTATCCCTTTTTTACTGAGTTGGCAATGTTCTCCTCCATTTGTGCCTTGGCGCACACCAAGACAAGCCAAATACAGGCGTTTGATGATGCCCCGGAGGCAGAGCTTGTTCATTTTGCCACTGAATGTGGGTGGCTACTGAAGGGGCAACAAAAAAGCAAGACAAAGACCTCCTTTGGCTGCAGGATGACATCTGGTCTCATATCCCCTGCACCAGTGACCAGGCACCTTGCCGTTCTAAGGCACGAACAGTAAGTCCCGGGGGGGGGGTGTGTTGACCAGGCTGAAAGGACCGCCGGGTATAAACATAGAAACTTTGACAGCAGATAAGAACCACTTGGCCCAACCAGTCTGCCCATTCTCCTACCTTTTGGATAAGCTGCCGGTCCTAGTTAACCAACAGCTTACTTCCTCCTACCCCCCCACTAGAACTGCCTTATGTGTATCCCATACATTCTTAAATTCTTCCATTGTTTTTGAACCCACTACTTCCTCTGGAAGGCTGTTCCATGCATCCACTACCCTTTCTGTGAAAAAATATTTCCTCACAAAGCCCCTTGAGCCATGCCCCATGTTCAAATTGTGTCCCCTTGTTCTTGTACATCTGTTTTTCTGAAAGATGCTACCATCTTGGACTTTGTTGATTCCCTTGAGGTGCTTGAATGTTTCTATCTTGTCCTCCCCACTTCCTCTAGGGTTGAACTGAAGTACTGTGTAGTTCTGGAGACCCCATCTCCACAAGGACATGGACAGGATGGAGGCTGTCCAGAGGAGAGCAACTAAAATGGTGCAGAGTCTGCACCAGAAGACATACGAAGAGAGATTAAAGGAGCTTAATATGTATACTCTCGAGGAGAGGAGGGACGGGGGGACAGGATAGAAACTTTCAAGTACATCAAGGGAATCAACAGAGTCCAAGAGGGTAGCATCTTTCAGAAAAAGAGATGTGAAAGAACAAGGGGGTACAATTTGAAGATGGAGAAGGGATGGCTCAGAGGCAATGTGAGGAAGTATTTTTTCATGGAGAGGGCTGTGGACATATGGAACAGCCTTCCTGAGGAGGTAATGGAGTCAAAAACTGTGGGGGAATTCAAGAATGCATGGGACAGACATAAGGCAATTCTAGTCGGGGGTAGGATTAAGTAGGCTGTTGGTTAACTAGGATCTGCAGCTTATCCATTATGTAGGAAAATGGGCAGACTAGGTGGGCCAGGCGGTCCTTTTCTGCCGTCAAATTCTATGTTTCTATGTATACATATTAAGCTCCTTTAGTCTCTCTTCATATGATTTCTGGTGCAGACCCTGCACCATATAACTGGCCCTCCTCTGGACTGCCTCCATCCCGTCTATCTTTGCGGAGATGCGGTTTCCAGAACTGCATGCAGTACTCCATATGGGGTGTACTCTTCCCTGGGTTTTTGTTTCCTAAGTACATTACTTTGCACTTCTTTGCATTGAACCTAAGCTGTCATACTTTTGACCATTCCTCCAACCTTGCCAAGTCCCTTCTCATTTTATGTAGTTTTCCAGAAAATGTGCTAGTTCAACTTTAGATATGAATATACGAGGAAGCCAGCAGCAGAAGGCCATTTGGCCAATTTAGCCTGCTCATATTGTAGGGTCCACAGCTCGAGCTATTGCCCCTGCCCCCCTCTACACATCCTCCCTACCATTATCCTTACCTTCCCCCTATACCTGTCCCAGCTGCTCTTAAATCTGCCCACTGTCTTCAATGAGATCTCTTCTTCCGGCAGCACACTTCAAGTGTCTACCACCCTCTCTTTGAAGAAGTGCAGAAGCGCTTCCTGATCTCCCTTCTAAACCTCTCACACTCCAACTTAAGACTGTGCTCCCTCGTGTTATGGTTGGCACTCAGCTTAAGAGACCCTCCTTATCCACTTTATTTATTCAAGTACTTGATGGTCCCAATCATGCCTCCTCTTCTCCCCCCATTATCCTCCTTGGAGTACATGTTCAGTACCCTCAACCTCTCTTCACATGCCTTTACTCTGCTGACCCGCTATTATCTTTGTAGCCTTCCCTTGTACCTTCTCTAGCAGGCTAATGTCCTTTTTGTGGTTTGGGCACCAATACAGAGCTCCATATCCTAGATGTGGCCTTACCAGTGACTTGTACAAGGGCAGTATAACCTCCTCTCTCCTACTACTGTCCCCCCCAGCTATGCATCCCAGCATCTTGTTTGCCCTTGTTGCTGCTTTCTTGCACAGTGTGGAGTGCTTTGGGTCACTATTGATCATCACTCCCAGGTCCTTCTCCTCCTCTGATGCAGATACTCGGATTCCACCCAGGTAGTACTTTGTCCTGGGATTCTTAGCTCCAATATGCATAGTGTTGCATTTCTTGGCACTGAAGCCAATCTGCCAGATCTTGACCCACTTCCCCAGCTTTTCCAAATCATCCTGTTGGTCCACTATCCCTTCAACTGTGTCCACTCTTACATAGAGCTTAGTGTCATCTGCAAATAGGCACATTTTGCCCTTAATGCCATCTCCAATGGCACTGATGAAGTCATTGAATAACACCAACTCGAGCACCAAGCCCTGTGGGACCGCATTGATTACCTCTCTGGTGCCAGATAACTCTCCCCCCACAGAACCACCCTCTGTGGTCTGCCCTCAGCCAGTGTTCCACCTATCTGGTCATCTTATCTCCAACCCCTAAATCCACCAGCTTCCTGATCCACTTTCGTGGGCCACAGAGTCAAAGGCCTTGCTGAAATCCAGATGGGGGATGTCTACCGCTTAGCCCCTGGCAACTGTCTTAGCGACACAGTCAAAGAAGTCAAACTGATTTGTTTGACACAAACCCCCCCCCCCCAAATGAACACATGCTGCCTTGCATCCTAGAGACCATGCTCCTCTAGATATTCTACCAACCTTTTCTTTAGTATGGGCTCCATGAGCTTGCCCAGAATTGAGGTCAGACTGACCGGTCTGTAATTCCCTGGAACTGTTTTTGTTTTCTTAATTACATTCTGGCATTAACATAGTTTTCTAGAAAACACCATAGGCATAATACTTAAGAAAATGGTATTGGGCTTGCACATATTTGAGAAATGGGGCATATCTGAAAATAGCATGCAAAATATTTTAGGGTATAGGTGACACAGGCAGTAAATGACATACTGTGATGATGATAATGGGGCTTTGATGGTACATTATTTGAAAAACCAAATTTGAATATTTTTTGAAAAAAATGAAAGAAATATTGCTTAACTTAAAAAAATGCATATTTTTGGAGCACAGTGGCTGCATGTTCATGTCAGTCTGGATATCACAAAGGAAAACGTATTTTATTTTTTTTAATGAGGGAGAAACAGTTTTGTGCGAAAGATAGCAAGCTCAACAAAGTGTAACATCAAATGACAAAAGATTGAGGCAATGGTCCCTAGCAATTTATGAGGTACTGACATTTCAGTGTTGTGCTGTTTAAACTGAGAACCCTGCTTCTGGGTTGTGATGTCACCACTCACGCTGAAACCCGGGTACTACTGATCATGCGTATACATGGCTGCAGTTACCAGCTAACCAAATGGTTATCCAGGCAACTTTACCAGGTAAGTCGATGCCCGGATACTTCCTGACATCGCGTTTACATGTAGCTAGCGTTACCGAGTTACACACGGAGATCTCCGCTCCGAGCGCAGTAAACCGGTAACCCAGCTGCATGTTAGGCCCTGTCCGCATTATGCCTCTGTAACGTTACAGAGTGGTCAAACCGTTACCGTAACGGTTTGCATTTACACCTGTAACATTACAGAAGGCATTTTCAAAACCATTATGGAAAACTGTTTGTATGTGGTTTCTACAACGGTTTTGGTAACAGTTCCAGGTCCGTAACGTTACAACCTGCAGTGTGGACGCGTGACTGTGTACCCTCCAGTCCCCTACTATACCTCAATGCATTGCGGCAGTGCACTGGTGCAGTCTGGGAGGTAAACCAGGGGAAGAACCGGGAAGCTACACAGCGCTGATCGCGAGTGTAGTGAACCTGTGCTGGAAGGCGTGGGGATGCCAATGCTCTGGGTACTGTGCCACTTTCAAGGACACACATCAATATATCCTGTAATATGGACACTGTGTCAAGCACACCTTGGCAAATGCTGGCAAGCCTGCGTGAGGCACGCCATTGTGCAGCCCTCCTCTGTCTCCTACACCTGGCAATCTGCAGGTTCACTGCATAATAGTGACACAGTCAAAGAAGTCAAACTGATTTGTTTGACACAAACCCCCCCCCCAAATGAACACATGCTGCCTTGCATCCTAGAGACCATGCTCCTCTAGATATTCTACCAACCTTTTGTTTAGTATGGGCTCCATGAGCTTGCCCAGAATTGAGGTCAGACTGACCGGTCTGTAATTCCCTGGAACTGTACAGGCCAACGAAAATACTGCTTTGGAAAATGCTGCCATGTTTCACACGCGCTACTGTGTTCTGTGTGCATGGCAACCCTTGGCATTCTGGGATTTCGGTAATCAGCACCTACTGCATCTTGGGATAGGCACTGCTTACAAGGGGTTACACCACTCCCAGAATTATTCATAGTGTGGACAGGCTGTAACATTATCGTAGTGGTTTCGACACTGTTCATTTATAGTGTGGATGCACTGTAACGTTACAGGGCTGTAACGGTTTCAAACCGTTACAGCTTTTAGTGGTGTAGTGTGGACAGGGCCTAAGAGTACAGCTGAGCTCCTGCAAGTAGCAGACCGATTTCCCTATCCCTCATAGGCCCCATCCACACTACACCGCTTGCGCCCGGTAACGGATGCAATCCGTTACGGCCGCGGAGCGGTGCAGTGCATCCACACCTCGGCAGTGTCCGTTACGGGACCGGCACAGCCAGTCCACACATCGGGATCCAGGTGACCGTTACAGCGGCGCCCGATCCCACAATGCAGCTCACGCTGCGCTTTGTGCCCTGCAGGGGACCGTTACCGGCAGTCCACACTACTGCCGGTAATGAGTCCCAAGTAAGGACGGTTTCATAACCGTTGTGAAACCACCTCATAGGTGGTTTCCACAACAGTTACGAAAATGCCTCCAGTAACGTTACCAGTGTAAACGCACGCCGTTACCGATGCGGTTTACACCCTCTGTAACGTTACAGAAGGGTTTTCGGGCTGCAGTGTGGACAGGGCCATGTACTGCAGCCGCACCCAGACCAGTCTAGAGAAATTTTTGCACACCGTCACCACCATACCTCTTAAGTGTCCCTGATTTTGCCTCAAAATTTTACTCTGTCCCTCCTAATAATTGTGTTTCTGTGACCAAACAGCAGGGGTTATAAGCACAAAATAACGTCAGACATTAAAGTTACAGACTTGTTCTTCCTTAGAAAATGCATTTTACACTAAGCCCTTTTTTCTACCAGTTTCCTGAGTGAATATCTCCAGTTTTGAAGAAGTGTCCCTGATTTTGTGCCTTTGTCCCTGATTTTTTTAAGCCTTGTCCCTGATTTATGAGGCAGGAGGTTGAGAGGTAAGGTCACCCCCTGGCCCCGAAATTAAAGAATTGGGCGCGGAACGAATTCCTTAGTAGCATACCTCTCAGCCATGAAGGGACATGGGCATTGTTGGACACGCAAAATGAGACACACAGACCCCGTGAATGATGGACACATCCTCAAATATGGAGATATGAGCTCAAAAATACTGTGTAAACCATTGTGTATACTTGTACAATGTTTATTTTTGTGTTAGCAGCTTAGAATACTGTGAATTTCTGCTTGAAAGCCTAAATTTACAGAATGTGCTCTGCGTGGGCAGCACATTTTCCATGCGGGACACTGCAATTTTAAGGGGTAAAATCAGCGATGCCCCTCGCAGTCAGGGACAATTTGAAACTCGAAAAGTACGGTCAGTAGGTACCAATCTCGCACTAGTAGCCGTGCGGGTTTCGTTCCCGAGTAACGCAAGATACGTGTGCACTTGCGCGAGTAATTGCCGCCCATGCGCTTTTCGCGTCAAGAACCGTTCCGGCATTCGAACCGAACTCGCACGACACCATCGAGCAACATTCCGGCGAAATTAATACCAAGCGTTTATCTTCCAGGACGTTTCCCAGAACTGATCCGGCACGAAACCAGCGTGCATATAAACACACTGACTGACTGCTCCACCTGATGGCACGGCTGCAGCCACACTGATTGTGCCGAATGCCAAAGTGGCGACTGTCAAAGAAGTCCTCCGCAGCCAGCAGGCACGCCCCATTCTTGGGCGGGCGGCTTGCCAGTCACTGTGAGGTAGCAGTGTAGCCCGGACCGTTGCTAGAGCAGTACCCCTGCTGCAGAAGGTCCCGATTCCTTGGAATACAGTACTCGTATGCAAGCAGGTACAATGACTGTGACCTGTGGTAAGAATATTCAATACATGTATTACTTGTAGAATTGTTTTCCATTCGTGCGTTTTGTATTTTTTTTTGCCGAGTTACAGTGAAGAGCACTGTAGAAACGACTTTGAGTGCTAGCTGCTGCAGATACTACATACAAATCGCGTGTTTCCAGTCTCCAAAATGGGAACCGAGTCCCTAACCCAAGTCTTTCCAGTTTTGCGATGAAATCGGGTACAAAAAGTAGTTCATGGCTTCGAGGATTCTACTCCTAATGATCCAAGCGCAACAACTGGCTGGGACTAGACACGTCGACCTCATGTCGTGGGATATCTGGGATTACTTGTTAGACTTGCTTTTGTGTCCAAGTGGAAGGTACTGTGTTTGTCTGTGTGGATTGAGGGGCAAAACATTGAGCGAATTGGTTGATGTTGCCTAGGGTTACCACCTTTTAAGGAGCCCTAAGTGGGATATTTTTCATTATACAATGGCAAGAAAGAATCCTGGTTTCTGATTGGTCAGTTGGCTATCACAGCAGGGATGTTACCCTGGCATAACATCCCTGCTGATTGTTTGGATGATTTCGATCCCCATCACCTCCATGATCATCTCCTCTTTCTCTTAAGAAACAAAAATATGTTTACACACTAACAAAAACATTCTTTAAAATTATTTTTATTATAAAACAACAAGCCATTGTATAATAGAATAATGCCCTCCAGGGTGGGAGTTATGCTGGGATAACATCCCTTCAGGTATTGGACGCCGCCGGCCGGTGGCCTCGGGCCCAACCACCCGAGGTGGGATGTTATCCCAGCATAACTCCCACCCTGTCAGGCATTATTCCTTTACTGAAACATGATTTTTCACAAGACAGTAGTAACCTTGACCAATGCAACAGACTTGTTTTCTCTATGTAATCAGAATTCAGGTCAAGTATTGTAGCTTCTTTTGTTTATCATTTAAAGGTAATTTAGTTACGGTATTACAGTTTTCTACAATATTTAGTAGGAAAGTTAGAAAATACTTTTTCTAAAATAAAGTCAGGACGTAGTATTTTTCATGTTTTTTTTTTTGCTGGACACAGCTGCCCAAATCAGGATTGTCCTGCGAAAATAAGGACAGGTGGTAACCCTAATGTTGCCACTTTTAAGTGACCGACTCTGAAAGGACTACATATTAGGAAAATATGAAAAAGTGTACTGTAGAGTTCAAGTTTATTGTAGGAAAACTCAATTGAGCATGCTCATTCACAAGGAGGTCCTTTGACACAGACAGGTAGTTACAGATTGCATAATCGAAAAAACAGTACAAATTCAAGTACAGAATTATGAGCAAGCATTAACATGTTGCATAAAAATGACAATGACATAGAACAATACAAGTACAGAAAAAAGGTTCAAAGAGCTTGTTTCGGAGTATCAAGGCAGCTAATGTCTAGGTAAGAGGAAGCAGTGGGCTTGGGTTAGAGCAGTGAGCTAGGATTTAGAAGCAGCTGCACGTGTCTTTTATTTTTTGCTGCAGCCAACCTTTTAAATAGGCCGACAGGGACAGTACCGGGAAGCTTCAGTACGCCTTGGAGCTGGTTCCAGATAGTTGGGAGTACGCTCTATGTGGCCTGCTTGCTGAGTGAGGTGCGAGTTCTTGGTACATCGAGGAGGAGGAGGTAATTTTTACTAAGAGAGTAGGCGCTATGGGAAATACAGAAAATGGTTGTAAGAGAGCTTGACATTGTCAATGGGTATTCACAACAACTGAGTATAATGTACCCCTACCAGGGGAATGGCATAGCCCAAGCTTCAGAATGTTGGGCACGTGAGGATTCCAAGCAGCAGCAACTCCCCAGTTCAGCTGTGCCCCTTGAAAGGGGAAACAGGTTCCTTTATCTTCTCTCACAATTTCAAGATTTTCTCCTGGGGCTACAATTCTGCATAGCAGGTTGGGGCTCCCTGGTTTCAGGGAGCACCTCAAATTAACATTGTACCTGTTAAGCTGCGGCTTTTAAATTGACTGACTAACCTGCGTTTCCTGTCTCCATTTGTGAACTAGTAGCTACTTTTGCCTTGCTAGGGTGTTCTGATGGTCTCTGTTAAAAAAATGGTGCCCCAAGTAGATGTATTTTTGCTTATTTCTGGGGTACTGTAGGGTTTCTTGAGGGGGGGGTTCCCTTAGCTCTGGTGTCGGTTGCCCCACCGCTTTAGTTTCTGTGTGAGTATTTTATTTGTTTATTTGAATCTAGGATTACAAGTACTGTACCTTTGAGCCGCGGCTCTTTTACAAAGGTGCCACGTCACGTGGGATACAGTGTAACACAGGAAAATAAGTACAAGACTTGTAGATGAACATTGGGTTACAGAAAACATGGAGGCTTAACATATTTTGTCTATGCAAACATACATATTGAGACAGTACTAGGTAGGATACAATAGGGACCAGCAGCCAGAGGCCTTGTCAGCAGCGCATTGGAAGTGCAGAGGTGAGTGGCGGGGGATGAGTGGACATGGGAGGAGGGGGAGAGGAGATTGGTAGAGGAGAGAATAAGTGCTGAGAGTAAAGAGCAGGGGCTGCCGAGGAAGGTTGAGGGACAGGATGGCTGTTTAAGGGAAACAGTCGCAGATGCTGGAGGCTGAGAGGAATAGATGCCGCCTAGATTTGAAGGGGCCAAGCTTGGGAAGGGAGAAGATGTCACTACTGAGACCATTCAACCAGAGTGGGGCCCTGTAGGCGAAAGCTCTTTGCCCCTGAGAGGAACGGCAGTGAGGGATCAGAAAGAGTTGAGAGTCAGAGCCCCTAGTATGGCATGAGTTACGAGCAGGAGAAAGGAGAGCTTGGATGCCAGGAGGAGAAAAGCCCAGGGTTGTCTTCTTGGCCATTAAGCAGGTTTGGTATTTTATGAGGTTAGAGAGTTGTAACCAGCCAGTTTGGGCATAGAGGTCACACGTATGGGTGAGACGGGCTCCAGAGATGAGACGACAGGCTTTGTTGAGGGCCGAAGAAATGCGCCGGAGAACAGTGGCAGTGTCAGAGCCGTAGATGATAAGGACATAGTCAATTAGTAAGACCACAGAGCTTTGAACTGCAACCCTTATGGCTTTAGGAGTGAGGCATTGCCTGTGCCTGTAGAGAAGTCCGATATGATTATTAGCAGCTTTAGCAATGTTGTTGATTTGTGGACCATAGGATAGGTAACTGTCGATTGTGACTTCCAAGATATTTAAAGGAGTGTACCTGTTCGAGGGGAGCACCATTGCAGTTAGAGATGGTCATGGGATGGTGCCTGTACTTGTTGTGGGTGCCGCAGAAGAGCATTGACTGCATTGACTTTGTTTTTTTATAGCTGAGGACTAGCTTGTGTTTGGTGAACCAGTTTTCGACTGAAGGGAAGCCAAGCTGTAGTTTGCAGTGAAGGGGATGGAATTACTTGTGGGTGGAGTGGATTACGGCGGCGTCCGCATAGAGTAGTATTTGCTCAGGGCAGGACTGTGGGAGGCTTTTCATTTTATTTATTTATTTGTTTTTTTTAAATCAGAGTTTTATTAACAGTTTTCAACATACAGAGGACAAAATGATACAATCCATACAATGTGCTTACTGTGTATGACAAATTAAAGTATCTACCCTCCCCGCCCCCACTTCCTTCCTTCCCCCCGAGATCTTGCACACTGTACAATACTATTTCTATAGGCAGGGTACAAAGAACAAAGAGCGTAGAAGGGGCCCCATGTCTTTTTTTTTTTTTTTATAATTCAAAGTTTATTAATTTTCATACACACATATAAGAGCAGCACCGAACACAGCTGACAAAGTTATACATAGAGAAGCTTCAAAAGCTTCTAAAGAGGCTGCTCTCCCCCATACCCAACCCCCTCCTCCCTGCCCTACCCCCCCCAGCACAGCTCATATTATCCAAAGTATGCATCAACCAAACCTGTGTAATTGCTTGGAGAGTAATCTAAGCACAGAGCAGTGTGTAAAAAGGATCCCAAATTTGTCTGTATCTGTTCAACTTATTGTTTAGACTAGCCGCCATTTTCTCCATCCTGAGGTTAGCCAAGATTTCTTTAAGACATTCCGAAAAAGGAATATCTACGTTGTCCTTCCAGTGCCGAAGAATAACCTTTTTGACTGATAAAGAAATTGGAGCCATATAATACCTTCTTGATGAGATGGGAATGGAAGTGTAATCCCCTAACAAACACACCTCCGGAGTGAAAAGATCGGAGAGGCCCAAAAGGGGGTCCATCCTCTGCTGGACGTCCCCCCAGAGGGTGGAGACTTTAGGGCATGACCAAAATATGTGGTAAAGCATACCCTCTGCTTGCCCACATCTGGAACAGCAAGAAGAATCAGCAAGACCATACCTATGCAATTTTTGGGGAGTGTAATATATGTTGTGCAAGATATGAAATTGCGCTAAACGTAATCTATCCTGGGTAATATATTTGTGACAGTTTACCCACAGTGCGGCCCAATCTATCTCCAAGCCAGGAAAGTACGTTGCCCAGTATGTCCTTGGTATAAACACTTCCGGATATTTGCAATTGTATAACCTTTTATAAATATCGGATAAAGAATGACGACTACCCATCAACGAGAGCAGCATGTCCTGGAACATTTTCACACCTCCATGAGATGGGGCCGGACCAAAAACTTTTATTAACAAGTGCGTCAACTGGAAAACCTAAAAAATGGATTTAGTGGGTATGTCAAATCTGCTCAATATAGTAGTAACTGAGAGCCACGAGCCATCGTGAGCCACCAGCTGAGCAAGCTTGACATTACCCAATTGCGGGAGCCGACTAGACCTGATCGGCTTATTACCGATTTTTAAATTGGGATTACCCCCAACGGGTTGGGCTAAATCGGCCGTCTGATTATATTCCATAAATGAACATATCTGGGCGTGTACTGTAACCAAGATCCCAACTGAAGTAGATTTCAACGGTTGGGGGGCATTCGGCCTTATATGGAGCAGCGATGCTGGTAACAAGCCACACTGCTTAATTGAGGATAGCTGTATTTTAAGCCAGATGGGGAACCCGCCCTCTGAGTCCGATTCTCCCACACTGTCCACCCATCTCAAATATTTCACCATATGGCTCGCCCAATAGTAAAAAATCAGAGATGGGAGGCGAAGACCCGCTTTATCCTTGGGAGTCGCCAGCTTGTGAAAAGCGATCCTAGGTTGTCTTTTGGCCCAAATAAATTTTGTTATCAAAGTATTAACTTTGCGGAACCATGAAATGGGAATCCAGATATTAAGCAAATACAGTGGGTAAAAAATCCTGGGAAAAAAATTCATCTTGATTAGGTTCACCGGCCCCCAGAGTGAAATAGATAACTTGGACCACCTATCCAAATCTGCCTCTAAGGTTTTGACTAACTCGTCCAGATTCGGCTTTTGAAACCGGGCCGGGTCCCTTGCCACTTGTATACCTAAATATCTTAGGGAGTTCGACGCCCAGGACATACCACATTGAACAACAGATGACTTAACCACTCTATAATTATGCAGAAACACAAGAGATTTATCAATGTTCAATTTGTAATTGGAGAAGTTAGCGAATTCGCGCACCGTCACCAGTAAGGCCGGTATCGAGTTGTCCGGATCGGACAACTGTAGTAGTAAATCGTCAGCATATGCCGAGACTTTGACCTCATGTCCCTGAACAGCTATGCCTTGGATCAGTGGGGAAGACTTCAACCAGCGGATGAGGGGTTCCAGATATAAATTGAAAAGCAGAAGTGATAGGGGACAGCCCTGTCTGGTCCCTGAATAGAGTGGAAACTTTTCGGAAACAGCACCATTGACCATTACTCTGGCTGAGGGGGCGCTATAAAGGGCTTTGATCCAATTCTGGAAAAGCTCCGGGAGCTTGTAAGCATTAAGGGCCCTAAATAAAAAATTCCAATTAACCCTGTCGAACGCCTTCTCCGCAGCCAAAGAGACTAGAACCGCAGGACAAGGGGCATCTCTGGTTGCCTAGAGAACATGCAACAGGGTTCTGAGATGATCCAATGAGGAGCGCCCTTTCATGAACCCTACTTGCTCTGGCCCAACCAGATCGGATATCCCAAGTGCCGAACGATCTGCCAATATCTTGGCTAATATTTTAATATCTTGATTCATCAGGGATATAGGGCGATAACTCGCAGGTAATTCCGGGTTCTTCCCAGGCTTTAAAATTAGAACAATCAGGGCCTCCCACAAAGCTGGATCAGTTTGGGCGCCAGATAATATTTACTGAAATAGGGGCATTAACAGGGGAAGCAACTGGTCTAGGAATTTCTTATAAAAATTTGCTGAGAAACCATCAGGACCAGGTGATCTGTCAGAAGGCAGCGCCTTAATAACCCTAGAAACTTCCTCAGCCGTTATTGGAGAGTCCAGTCGAACCTGCTGGGGCTCCAATAAGGGAGATAGGCTAGAGGCCTCCAAGTAATTATCTATACTGGCATCAGATACCGGATTTCTTTTGGCACTACACAAGCTAGTATAGTACCGCTGAAACTCTAAAACTATCTCTTCTGAAGTTGTCATCAGTACATTATTTGTTTGAGATTGTATCGCCAAAATGTGCCTATTCGCTTCCATTTGCTTAATCCGTAATGCCAACAGCCTCCCTGCTTTTTCGCCCATATTGGAGTATGTTGCTTTAGCTTTAAGGATCGCAAATTCAGCCTCATCTCTTAACAACTCTAGGTAGTCTTCCTTTAACTTAACCAGTTCCCGTTGTTCTGATTCAGAGAAAGATAGGCCTACTGTTGTTTCTTTATACTGAATTTCCCCTAATAGCGTAATTAGCTTCTTACCTTTTTCGTTTTTTCTGTAAGTAGCTATACTGATTAAGACCCCCCTAATATACGCTTTGAAAGCCCCCCACAGCATATCTGGCCTAGAAGTAGCACCAGTATTGGTTTCTGCAAATTGCCGTATATGCTCACTAATTGTTTTAGCCACACAATCATCTTTTATCATCTGGTTATTAATCTTCCGCCTGGGAGATTTCTTAGGGAAAGAAGATGGTGCTAAATGACATACAACCAATGCATGGTCTGCGGGAGGGCCTGGCTGTATGGAGGCTTCAACCACTCCAGGGAGGAGAGTTTGAGAAAGAAATATATAGTCAATACGTGAGGCCGTATTATGGACTGGAGATAAAAAAGTGAATTTCTTCTCTGAAGGGTGTAGAACTCTCCAAACATCACACAGGGCGTATTGCTTCAAGAGTTCTGATAGGGCCATCTGAGCTGGGGAGCAACCTCTTCTAATAGGAAAGGAGCGGTCCATCAATGAATCCATAGCAACATTCATATCTCCCCCGATGACCATTGGTAAAGCTAGATATGGATAAAGTATATCAATTAACTTCACAAAGAAGTCAGGAGAATCTAAGTTAGGCCCATACAAAGTTCCCAAAAGGATTTCAATAGCATACAAATGGCAGTGAATAAACAGAAATCGACCCTGCGGATCCCTGAGCACTTGCTTCAATACAAATGGGACCTTCTTATTAATCAATATCAGAACCCCAGCACTATTAGTAGCCCCCTCGGCGGAGAAAACTTGGCCAATCTGCAGACGCCTCATACAGTTGGCTTCCGAGTCTAATAAGTGTGACTCTTGTATAACAGCAAAATCTATGGATAACAGCGCAAGATGCTTAAGGATTTTATATTGCTTAACACGTTGCCTTAAGCCCTTAACATTCCAAGTTGCAATTTTTATGATGTTAGCTATTTTTACTGATTCTTAAATACACAGGTGTTCAAAATAATTCCCTCGGTGATATACATCCATGAAAACCCCCATTGAGCTGTGTTGAGGCCCCATAAACCCCCCACCCTTCCTCCCCGAAAACAACATCAACAGACATGGACATCCCTCCCACCACCCTCCTCCCTCCCATTAGTAAGTGGAGTCTCTCCTCCCACCCCCCCCACCCCCAAGGAATGTAACATAAAAGCAATAAACTAAACATCTGTACCAAAGTTCCTTAAGCCCTCCTGTCATTGTTACGTGATGCAGCAAGTCCTGCTACAATCCACGACCCTTCCCCTCCCGCCATCCCAAGACTTAATGAGGCAGTTATACCTCAGAAAAAGTTGTATCCCAATAAATGAGCCCAAATAACAGACCCCTAAAATGGACGAACAACACTTTGGTAATTAAACCCTCAGCATCATAGCATAGCCAGACCAAAATTAGAGAAGGCTCAATAATGAGAACAGCACTCGGCCAAAACACTGGGCCTGGATACGAAACCATTACCCACCCGGAAAATTGTGTCAAGAGATGCCCAACTTTCTTGAAACACCTCCCCCCCGAGAAATCCAAACTTAGCAGGCCATTATAAGCTCCTATGAGTCCAGATAAGAAAAAGTAAACCAGACAATCTGTGTTAAAGTAGATACAACATGTTTTGTGAGACTAGAATTGAGTCTTTAAGGTCCTCACTCTCCAGAGCTTCTCCGGTCTTAACCATTCTCCTCCGAATCACAACAGCTTTCTTGCGACTTCACTTAGGCTTAAAAAGGTCTGGATATTCCTTTTGCAGTGCCTTTGTGGCAGAATCAACATCTTCGGGGACCTGGGTATCCTTTGAAGACAATACCTGAAAGCGAGCAGAGTACTCCATGCGAAATTTTATTCCTGCCGCTATAAGCTTAGTGGCAACAGGGTGAAAGAGTGCCTTTCTTTGACGCACCGTGGCCGGGAGGTCCTGAGTTATATGGATTCTCTTGCCTTCCCAGAGGACTTGATCCAGCTCTTTTACCCTCGATAGTAAGAAGTGCTTCTCCTGGAAGTTTAAAAACTTGATCATCAGGGGTCGGGGCTGTTGGCCAGGGGCCGGGATCAGGTGCAGCGCGCGGTGGCTCTTTCCAACGTGTACGAGGGCCCAAAAGGAGAGGGACCGGCAATCCTTTCAAACAGCTTCTGGGCAAACAGGACAGTATTCTGACCCTCCTCTTTTTCTGGGATTCCCAGGACCATGACATTATTTCTACGGGATCTTCCCTCTAGATCCTCGACTTTTTGTTCTAACTTCTTAATGCGTTGCCAGTTGTCCACAATGGCATCCTCCGTACGATTCGCCATCTTCTCCAAGGAGGTAATCTGAGCCTCCGAATCTGAGACTTTAATAGTTAACTCCTCTAGCGCACCGGACATTTGCTTAATCTCGGTCACAGTAGACTTAATGTCCTCCCGAAAAGGCTGCAGCTCTGTCCGGAATAATTCCAGGGTAAGAGGGGTTGTTTCCAGGACCAGCACCTGAGAGGCAGTAACAGTAGAAGGCTTGCCGCTTCCTGTCGACTGGGCCTTGGGTCTCTTCCCAGACTTCTCAGGGGAAACAGGTGGGGTATGTCAGGGCAGCATAGATCTCATTTCTGTCTCCATTTCTCAGCGAAAACCGCATACACAGCAATTCTGATACCAGTAACTGCCTCTGGAATCAAACAAGCCTTCTTTCTAGGCTAGTTTAATGAAATAAAAGCTTGAGACAGTGGGAGCTTCGGCCAGGCACTGCTACTCAGGCTGCAGCATCACGTGACCTGTTTCCCCATATCTTAGTAAACTTAGTAGAGCTATTACGGAGACTTGCTATCATTCTTTCAGTTCGGAAGTTGGCTAGCAACTCATTCAGCCATTCCGTATAAGAACTCTCTTCAATATCTTTCCAATGTCATAAGACTAATTTCGTAAGGGATGAAAAGATTAAGGCCATGTGGAATTTACGAGTAGTAACCTTAATCTCAGAAAAATCACCCAGTATACATATTTGTGGAGAAAATAAGTCATTAAGACCTAAAAGGGAATCCATTTTTTGTTTGATAAGTGTCCATAGGAGAGTTATTTTGGAACAGGTCCAGAAAATATGATATAAATTGCCCTCTTCTTGTAGACATCTTGAACAGGTTGAAGAGGTGGCGATGCCAAATTTTGCTAATTTCTGGGGCTTGTAGTATATGTTATGTAATATTTGGAATTACATCAAGCGGAGTCTGTCCTGACTAATGAATTTATGACAACTTTGCCATATTACAGTCCAATTAATTGGGGTCTCAGGGGAAAAAGTGGACCAATAATTGGTGGGACCAAAATGCGCTGGATAGAGCCAGTCGAATAAGAAACAATACAGTTTGGATACAGCATGTGATAGGCCAGCAAGTGGAACCATAGCAGTCTGAAAATTAGGGCCTGCTGTTTGTGGAGGAGATTTCACCTAGGTTTTTCACCGAAAGATGACGTAGCTGAAAAAGTTTAAAAATGCTAGACTTCAGAATATTAGCTTTGGTAAGTGTCTCAAGGGAAGACCGCCAAGAGCCATCTGTTGTGTTAAGAAAAGAGGAAAGGGAACAGTTCTTAAAAGTAGGGAACCAGGAGGGAGAAAGTACTTTGCCCTCTATCTTGAGATTGGGGTTGCGCTAGATCTCGAAAATGCACATATTTCAAGAAAGCACAAAGCTGGGAATGTATTCGTATGGAAATTGCAATTGGAGAGTTACGCAATTGTATTAGAAGATGTTTCTTTTTGGTATACAAGAGCTCAGCCAGGGAGACATGATGGGATTTAATTTGGGCCAATTCTATTTTTAACCAGATTGGGAGGTATGAAGACTGGGGTAGTGAAATCTCCGAGGTGAACCACCTCAGGTACTCACCGGCATGACAGGCCCAATAATATGGGCTAACATGGGGAAGTCGAAGGTCTTCCCTAATTTTAGGAGCCGATAATTTGTAATAAGACAGACGTGCTTTCTTACCTGCCCAGATGAAGTTAATAATAAGACTGTGTATATTTTTAAACCATACTAAAGGCAACCATAAGTTCAGCAAATTAAGTGGATAAAGAAGGCAAGGAAAGACATTCATTTTAACCAGATTAATTTTACCCCATAAAGAAAGAGGAAGAAGGGACCACCTTTTCAGATCATGGGTAAGTGTTGACAATAAGGAATCCAAGTTTCTCTTCTGCAAAAGGGCTCGACTTCTGGATAACTCAATCCCCAGGTATCTCAGAGATTTCTTTACCCAATACAAACCTAGGGCTGTAATTTCCTGCTTCAATACAAGATGATTGAGAGGAAATACTGCTGATTTATCAATGTTCAATTTATAGTTAGGGAGGGTACTGTAAATGTTACTGATCTCTAGCATAGGTCGAATAGATAGGGCAGGTTGTGATAACTGGAGTAGAAGGTCGTCAGTATATGCCGACACTTTGACCTCATATCCTTGTATGGGAATATCCTGGATTCTGGGGCAGTGCACTAAGCGGCGTATAAGAGGTTCCAGGTATAAATTGAAGAGAAGAGGGGATAAAGGGCACCCCTGTCTCGTACCCGAATTTAAAGGAAAAAGATCGGAGGTAGTTCTATTGCATGACACTCTGGCTGATGGTGATTTGTAAAGTGCTCGGACCCATTTCTGAAATTCCGAAGGGAAACCATAGACGTGTAAAGTTCTGAATAGGAAGTTCCAATCAACTCTATCAAATGCCTTCTCGGCGTCCAGGGAAACAAGGGCAGCGGGGGTTTCCATATCCCTAGACACAGAGAAGACATGGGCCAAAGTGCTCAAATGGTCTACCGAGGACCTACCCTTAATGAAACCAACCTGTTCCTGACCTATTAGGTCAGGGAGGACTAGGTTTATACGATCTGCAAGTACCTTGGAAAGGATTTTGACATCTTGGTTCAGAAGTGAAATGGGCCTGTAGCTGGAGACTGAATCTAAAGGTTTGCCTGTTTTAAGAAGGAGAACAATCAGGACCTCAAATAAGGATTTGTCCACTTCTGCACCAGATAAGATGCGTTGGTATAAGGGTAGCAGTAAAGGGACCAGTTGGCTGGCGAAGATCTTGTAAAAATTGGGAGAAAAACCATCCGGTCTGGGGGTCTTGTCTGTGGGAAGTTCTTTTATGATATGAACCAATTCCATTTTGGAAATAGGAGCACATACTTGCAGCCATTGATGTTCTGAGAGAGAAGGCAGATGAGATTCAGCAAGGTAAGTGTCTATACTCTCTGGGGAGGGAGAATTGGACATTGAGCTGTATAGCTGCATATAGTAAGATTGGAACTCAGCGGAAATATCAGCTGGGGATATTTTTATGGAGCCATCAGTAGCCGATCTGATAGCTGCAATAAACTTGAAAAACTCTTGCTGTTTGATCCTAAGGGCAAGTAGATGACCAGCTCTTTTGCCCTGGTCTGTATAGGAGGTCTTGGATTTTAAAATCATAAGTTTTGCCTTCTCCCTCAAAAGATTCAGGTAAGAATCATTTAGCTTTATGACCTCCTGCCAAGTAGATTCTGTCGTTACTGGGGATAACGTACTCTCAATATGCCTAATACTCGAAAGGAGATGCAATAACTGCCCTTCTCTCTGTTTTTTCCGTTTTGATGCTAGACCAATCAATAGCCCCCTCAAGTAAGCTTTTAGGGCACACCATTCAATATCGGGTTTACCTATGGAGTTGTAGTTGTCAGCTATAAATGCTGTAATATGTTCAGAAATATACTGGACTATCCTCTGGTCCTTTAAGAGCTGGTTATTAAGTTTCCAAAGACCCTTGGCTTTAGGAAGAGAGGAGAATGAGAGACGACTTGTTACTAATGAATGATCTGATGGGGGACCTGGTTGGATATCTGAATCCAGCACCCCTGGAAGTAGACTATGTGAAATCAAGACATAATCAATCCTGGAGGAGGATCCATGGACCGGGGAAGTAATGTATACCCATTCTCAGCTGGGTGAGTGACCCGCCAAACATCCTGAAGACCCAATTGGTCGACCATTTCTCGTAATGCCCATTGTGCAGGCGAGAGACCTTTAAATTTGTTGCCAGTACGATCCTTATTTGGGTCAAAAGGTAAATTTAAATCGCCCCCCAAAATCATGGGTATGGAGAGGAAAGGGAGTAATTTGTTGAGCAATTGCATAAAGAACCTGGGAGAGTCACTGTTTGGGCCATAAATGCTACACAACAGCAAGTCAGTGGTATGCAATTTCCCATGAACAAATAGGAATCTGCCCTGAGGATCGGCTACAATATTCAATGGGGAAAAAGGCACTGAACGTGAGATTAAAATCGATACCCCACAACTCTGACTAGTACCTCCTGCAGCAAAGACTTGGCCAATTTGTTGTTTCCTTAGTTTAGTGGCTTCTGACAGCAACAAATGGGTTTCTTGCATAAAGGCGACATCTATATGAAGTAGTTGCAAATGCTTGATCAGTTTATATTGTTTCAATTTGTGCCTCGCTCCCTTAACGTTCCATGAAGCAAAATTTAAATCCCTAGCCATGAAATTCTTTTATTCATAATATATCTTTTCTGAGGAAAAGGAAAAGGAACACCTACCCAAATTATTGTACTGCAAAAACAAAAAGGAAAAAACTGTGCAAGATTCACCCTTAACTACCCTTCTACCGTTGTTTCTAAACTCAATCCCATATTCTTTTCCTACCCCCCCCCTTTTTATCCTTACCAACTCTAAGCTAATAGTAATTATAAAACAATACTGAGTCCCTATCTCAAACCTCCCCCCTCCCCTCTCTGTCACGGACATCGCTCGGCAGACCCCTTAACCTCTACTCCCACTCCCTCCACACACCCGAAGTACACATCTCCGAATCCCCATCTGAAATAACTAAATAATAATCTGACCTACCGAAACAACAGTGGGGAACCATGATGAAAATTATATATCTACAATTAAAACAGTTAGAATACAATGTTAAAAAAAAAAAAACTTGAACAAAGCTGGGGCTTTTACACCTGTAACCACCAGCTGACAGTCATATTTATATTCTTAGTATTACATATGTGAAAAGTTGAAATAGTCCATACTTATATTAATATGTTGAGCAAACGACTCACTAGCAGGCACTCGTAAATATAAAATAAAAAACATTAAAAAAAAGTCCACAAGGTGAGTCTTCTCATTGGAGGATACCAAGGTCCAAAAACTAGTCCTTGCCATACCGAGACTTTTGCAGAAGTAAAACCAAGAAAAAGGAAAGGTTCAACCTTCATACATTTGGCCAAGCAAGTATTATGAGGATATCGCTGGGAAACACGAGGAGAAAGAAGTACTGAAGCGGCACAGCTAAAATGGTAATAATTATTAAGCGGACACTAAAGAAAAGCAAGGGCTGCATGCAAGCTCAAAAAGAAAAAGCAGTCCGCGTGCCTCCTCTAGTGGACGAGTGGTGCATACAAACTAAAACAACCTTCGCTGAAGTAGTCAGAAACTGTTACCAGCAAACTTGCAGAGAGGCGTCATTCCATAAGGAATGTTGGACAAAAGGAGCCTGCCATCCTTGTCATAATGCACAGACCGATCAACATTTCTGTCTTGATGCTGCAACCATGTCTACATCATTCTCCAGGCACTCGAATCTCACCAAAGCATTCAAAAACCATGTCCAAGTATGACAAATAATTAAACAGGCACAGACCTATTTCTTTTAAGAAGACAGGCATTCAGGAGACCGGAAAAAGGTGAGGTAGGGCTGTTTTAAGCCCGATCGCTGCAGACTCCAGTTCGTCATAGGACATGCACTCTCCATTCACCAGAACTTGTAACTTAGCAGGGTATAACATTTTAAATTTTATCCCAGCTGCGATTATTTTGGCAACTAGAGGATGGAAGGTAGATCTCCTCTGTCGGACAGCAGTTAGCAGGTCTTGGGCGATACGTAGTCTGACTCCTTCCCATTTTATTTCTTGCAATTCTCTGACCTTTAATAAAACATGCTGACGCTCCAAGTAGTTTAAAAAGCGGAAAATCAGTTGTCGTGGGGGGGCTCCCGCTTGTGGTTTAGGGTGGAGAGTCCTGTGCTCCCTTTCGATGATATTGGTCGATCCGAAGGGAGAGGGCCCTGCAATCTTTTCCATCAGCTTCTGTATGAAAGCTATTGTATTTGTGCCTTCTTGCCCTTCAGGGAGCCCAGTAAGTACAATGTTGTTCCTGTGGCTGCGATCTTCAAGATCTTCCACCTTCGTTTCGAGTTTAGACATTTTTTGTCTCACTACCGCTAATTCAGGATTGAGATTTTCTACCCTTCTCTCTACGGAACATATTCTAGCTGAATTATCGGAAGCCCTTTGCGCAACTTCTTCCACAGCAAGTGTAATGGACTTCAGCTCTTCCGTAAGACTATGTAAGTCATCCTTGAAAGGTTTAAATTCCTCGAGAAATCGAAGAAGGGTAAGTGGTTCGTTTTCCGTTGCAATACTTGACGTAGGTGCCGAGAAACTAGCAGCCCGTGGTTTTTTGGGGCCTTCTCGGGAGTGACCGGTAGGTATGTCGTGGCATGTTTTTTTCATTTCTATGTCCATGTCTTTCAGAGCTGCAGCGACAGATGCCAAAGAGTTAGACCTTCGCTTGGGTGGAGAATTAAGCAATATATTGAGGTGAGATTGTGGTTACATGGCTGTGTGGTTGTCACGAGGGCGCAGGTCGAGGACATAACCGCACCAGCCGTGGTAAATCCACCAGTATACCCACACCCTGAGGGGTATATTGCTATTATACAATGGTAGAAATAATTTGTTAATATGTTTTGCATTTTTTGATATATTTTTATTAATTATTTTCTGATAATCATGTTTATGTTCTTCCGCTGAGAAAAATAGTTCCTTTTAGTATTAAATATGCAGATAAATAATGGGAGTTTTAAAACATTTTCAGTTACGAAAATGAGCCATCTGATTCAGAAAAGTCACGTATTAAATATGCAGAATGAGCCATCTGACTTAGAAACATGAAACCAAGCAATTAAATGTGATAGAAAGCTCTCTGAATACTCGATTTCAAAAATCCAATAGAACATCACCAGATTGCTTTCATGTAGTAGTAAGCCTGTCTCGTCAACTGCAATAGTCAGACTTATATGACGAAGCCGCCGCTACTGTGAAGGAAAAAAGTCGATGCTTGCTTGTGACGTGTAACTTTTTTTTCTTCACAGGAAACGACGCTTCCATCCATATGGGGAATGCCGGTATTGCAGTTGACGGAGACGGACGGCTGCTGCTGCATGGGCGGGTAAGCTGGTGATGTTGTCTCGGTAGTTTTTGAGGCCAAATCGGGAGATGTTCGGAGAGGTTTCTGTGACATTTTATTGCTTGGTTCGTGTCAATGAGGTGACTTTCTTGGGTCGGATCGCTGATTTTCGTTGTTGAAAATGTTTGAAATTACTCGGAATCAAGGAAATGGAGTTAGCTATTTATTTTGTTTTAGTTAGGTTTTCAGTTGCGCTGGTAGGCGGCGATTACAAATGGCGGCGGTTAGTTTGAAGTTTAACGGCGGCAGTGATACTTGTTGGCTGGCACCTTTTCCAGTGGGTATATTGGAGGATTTATAACTGCTGTAAGGTGCCAGCCAACCAATCAAAATGCAGAGATTTTTGTTGCTTTCTGAGTCCATGGTATAATATCCGATTTATGGCTGTAGCAGAGGTAATAAATAGAAAATGCAGATCAGATGGCTGGAGAGATACAGAGAAGCGGTTACTTCGTGCTCTGCATCACGCGGTCTCCGTGGGAGGCTATTCAGAAAGAGACTGAAAAGAAGAGGACCTAGACTGGATCCCTGTGGGACTCCAGAGTGTACCGATCTAGCATCAGAGAGGACGTCACCAATTTTGAATCTTTGGGATTGGTTTTCAAGGTAACTTTTAAACCAGGTCGTCGACACAGGTGAGAGCCCGGCTTTCAGCAGCTGGTTTATCAGAAGGTGATGATGGATGGTGTCAAAAGCCTTAGTTAAGTCAGTGTAGACAGGGCCAGTTAGTAGACCATTATCCAGGGAACTGTGGATTGCTCTGGTGTACTCCAGTAGGGCTGAGGTGGTGCTGTGGCCCTTTCTGAACCCATGCTGCTGAGGGCACGAGATATATTTATTCAGGTAATCCATAAGTTGGTCTGATACAATCCTTTCAATTGCCTTTGAGAGGGGAGACAAAATGGAGATAGGCTGGTAGTTTATGTGGAGGGCCCGGTCTCCACTTTTGTGGATAGGAGTAACAGTTGCGGTTTTCCATCTATCTGGGAACTGACTGAGGCTGAGGGAGAGGTTAAACATTTTTGTTAGGGGGGTAGTACTTCTTTGAGAGTGAGGGATAGCAGTTTAAGGTCAAGTGTGTCCCCAGTTATTCGGGTCTTGGCAGTTGCTTTACTAATGTATGTGTGTACATTATGCATCTTGTCTGCCTTGAAGTAGGACGGGTATTTAGAAGAAGGGAGTGGGCTGGTGGCATGTGCAGTGGCGTCATCAATGTTGAAAAAGTCGGGGGAGAACACTGCTGAGGTCGGTGAATGCTGCGTTGAAGGTATTTGCTATAGTTAAGGGGTCCAGGATAGTAACCATATCAATATTCAGCATGGTGGGGGAAGCTTTAGGCTGTTTTCCAGTAACTGCTTTAATATTGTTCCTAAACGATTTGCCATATCCCCAGGTATTTGTGAGAGCTTTATTTTTTTTAAACTCTTGTTTTCTGGCATTTTCTGACCTTGTGTTGTGATCAGAGGGTCTTAGAAGGTTTCCTTCTACCCCAGCGTCTGAATGCTTTTGCATATCCCTCGTTCAGCTGTGGTGATGGTTGGGTGAGCCCTTCTTCCTCAGTTAGTTTTCCCATGCTTGTCTTTCGTACGCCAGAGGGTGTGTGCAGTTGTGCATAGCACAGCATGTTAGTGTGTGCACTCACCCATATTTTGCATTGTGCTAACGTGCTTGCACGCCTGCCGTGCGTGCATGCCCGCCCTTAGCACGCTAACATCACGTAGGACATTGTGACATTGTGCACACTCCCGCTAGTGAGTGCACACTCCTAGTCAGCTCCTTGTAGCCGCACTGAACCTTGCCTGCAGCTTCAGTGGAGAGTCATCAGCCCAGTCAAGCTAATAGGGTGAATTATTGTTTCTTTGGTAATTTTTTCTTTTTGGCATTCACAATTATAAGCATATTCTTGGCACTGTGGCTTATCGGAGACCATTAATTATCAAATGATGTAAGATCTGTAAAAGGGTGATGAGGCCCTGCCCCATAGGTTTCTATTGCCCTCATTGTGCTGCTCGGCATAATAATGTAGAAACATGTAAGTTAACGGCAGATAAGGCCGCCAGGCCCATCCAGTCTGCCCGTTTTCCCTACCTGTATCAGCGTCCACTAACTCTACTTGGTCATCGGCCTTAGCGTCTCCTTCCTATTGTTCCCTTATTCCTATCCCATGCATGTGCGACTCCCACCACCGTGCATGCCCCCACCACCTCCTGGGGCAGGCTATTCCATGCATTCACCACCCTCTCTGCGAAAAATAACTTTCTCACATTTCCCCTTATGTGGCCTCCCTCCAATTTTATGTCATGTCCTCTTGTTCTAGTATTGTTTTTATACTGGAAGATGTTTTCCACTTTTACTTTATTCATGCCCTTGAAGTATTTGAATGTTTCAGTCAAATCCCTCCACTCCCTCCTCTGCTCCAATGTATACATGTTGAGGTCCTTTAACCGTTCCACATATGTCTTGTGCTGTAAACCCTGCACCATCTTCTTGCCATGGAGAGGTGGCTCATCAAGAATAAAATGGTCCTCAATACCAACAAAAACAAAACCAAAGCCATGCTATTCGGACCAAGAGCCCTTGGACAAGATAGATCACAACTACTCCAACTTTCATCCCTTGAGGGCAACAAGCTGGAAGTAGTCCCCTCGACAAAGTACCTCGGCCTCACCATCGACCAAGGTCTCACGTTCAAACAACATGTGGAACAAGTCACTAAAGTAATCCATACAAAACTCGGATTACTGTATCGGATTAAGGAACAGTTAACCCCAGAAGCCAGGACTGCTATTGCAGCCAGTGTCCTACTTCCAACACTAACATATGCTGCC
The DNA here is from genome assembly GCA_016271365.2 of Neoceratodus forsteri. NCBI lineage: Eukaryota > Metazoa > Chordata > Ceratodontiformes > Ceratodontidae > Neoceratodus > Neoceratodus forsteri. The sequence goes on from CM057453.1 coordinate 64,014,804, forward strand.
CCAGTCATTCAGGGTATTACAAAGCTGGAGTACAGGAATTACATACTCTATACAACAAGGTGGCCGGCTTCCACCTTATCCCACTCCAGGAGTCACCACTGTGAGGCGTTAGCTAAGCTAAACTGGCCATCCTTGAGCCCGCCTCAGTTACCCTGTGCTCTGTCTGGCGAAGAGATTATTAGCCCCCGCCTCCTGGAGTCTAGTGGGACTCCTCACAGTAAAAAGAAAACCAGCGCAGCTCTAAGGTCCTCGGGCCTAATCGCTACTAGAGGTCCCCAGGTTAGGACTAGCAGGTCAGAAATCTTTCACGATGCTGCCCCCTGCCTTGTGGAACAACCTCTTGAGGTAAGAGAAACCCAATCGGTGCCATGCTTTCGCTCAAGACTCAAGACCTATCTTATGACAACAAGCGTATGCCAGTGCCACCGCACCTGACACTACTACTACTGACCACAACTTGCCTGCTTACGAAACTAAAATCTCTAACCCTAACAAGGTAGCACTAACTTTTCCTCCCCCTCTCTGAACCCTCCCGATGCTCCAGAACTATTATACCTAACGAATCTCCAGTACTATCTCGCTAATATGTAGGACAAAGAAGAATGTAATGTAATGAAATGACAACTTTTCAACTACATATATGAAACCACTATTACAACTGCTATGTGTACACAGCCGAATACTTTATACCCATGATAACCTGTATCTGCTTATGTTCTACTGTTTAATTATTCTTGTATTGTTATTCCCGGGTCGCCCCTGAAAAAGGGACCTTCGGGGCACCTACCCGGTCATCAAAAATTCAATAAATAAATAAATCTTAGTTGCTTTCCTCTGCACTGTCGGAATCCTGTCAATGTCTTTTCGTAGTGCAGTACTCCAGATGAGACCTCACCAGAGTTTTGTTTAGCGGAATCATTACCTCCCTCCTACGGCTTGTGATACCCCTTCCAATACAACCCCACACCCCACTGGCCTTCCCTACCGCCTTTGTGGACTGCTTGGTGGCTTTCAGGTCATCTGAGATAATGACCCACAAATCATTTTCTTCCCTGGTGATTGTTAGCCACCTCCCCCCCACCCCCCATTCTGTAGCTCTCTCCAGGGTTCCTACTTCCCACCTGCATGATTTTACATTTCTTTGCATTAAACCCCAGCTGCCGCCAGCCCGGTGGCGTTGAGGTGCTGGACGCCACACCTCGCACCATGCCGATGACCGGGTTCGGAAGCAGCCCAGGTGGCAGGGAGAGAGGATTGAGCATCTGGAGGACTGCTGTCCTCTCTCTGAGAGGACCCGCGGGGCTACCTGGCGTCCTGGTGACCCCGATGGGAGATTGGAAGTGCGCAGTGCGCCAGCCAGAAGAAGGGGCGGGAGTGCAGCAGACTTAAGCAGGGAGGCCGTGCGCGGACGTCATTGCACACCGCACTCCCGAGGGGAACCAAAAAAGCAGAAAACCCCCTGCCTCACCTGTGGAGATGAAAGGGGATGCCAGGGACACAGCCCTCTTCCCGACTGCCGGCCCTGTGTCTGGAGGACTCCAAGGCCGACCTGACACCCAGGTAGAATCTCCCTAATTTCAGACAGGCTGTCGTGGGAGGACAGGCCCACCCCGGGGGGTAATCCGGGGGTTAGGCCCGCTTGGGTGGTTGGGGGGAGTCCCTCCACTAACTGGAGTTCAGGCAAGGGAGTAGAGGCTGGGGTTGAATGCATACCCCGGAAGGATGCCCAGGCGAGAAAGGAGCATAAGTAAAGTAAAAATAAATAAACCCAGCTGCCACACTTCAGACCATCTCTCCAACCTTTGTAGGTCATTTCTCATCTGTTCCACTCCCTCTGGAGTATCTACTCTGTTGCGGATATTGGTGTCATCCACAAACAGGCAAACCTTCCCCTCCAGCCCATCTGCAGTGTCACTGAGGAAGACATTGAAGAGGACAGGCCCCAGAACTGATCCCTGAGGTACCCCACTGGTTCCCCATTTCTTCTGACTGGGTTCCATTAACCACAACCCTCTGCTTTCTGTCCTTTAACCAGTTACCAACCCAGTTTACCACCCTTTGGCCCACTCCCAGACTGCCCAGCTTGTTGACCAGCCTTCTGTGTGGAACGGTGTTGAAGGCCTTGCTAAAATCCAGGTTGACGACATCTACTGCACCCCCTTGGTTGACAGCCTATGTCACTAGAAGTCTGTCAGATTAGTTTGACAGGAACTTCTTGCTGTGAATCCATGCTGCCTCGGATCCTGTGCTCCTGTGGATTCCAGGTGTTCCACAATCCATTCCTTAAGAAGTGCCTCCATGATCCTACCCACTGCTGATGTGAGACTGACTGGCCTGTAGTTTCCTGCCTCTTCTTTGCTGCCATTCTTGTGAAGAGGCACTACATGTGCCCTTCTCCAATCCTCCACGACCACTCCAGAGTTTCGTTAATGGTTCCCCCAGTCAGTCCTCTGAGCTGGGGAGGTGGGCACCTGGTTCTTCAGTTGGCAGTGACAAATCAGAATTGCAGAAATCACTTTTGTTGCTCCTGGGTGAGCTTTTGGGCCCTGATGTTTAGCAGGACATCCCAGCAAACACACCTGATCCCAAACTGGGCCCATCAGGGTGGGGGACCCACACAGGCATGTCTAGTTGTGTTGCAGCAAAAACAGGCTGTGGAGACAGATGTGCAGGCAGACCTCGACTCTTGACTACTTAGAAGGTCAGGATGAGGATTTAGGGGATCTTGGGGAAGCTCCTGACCTTAAAAAATTGCTCTCTGATGAAGAGGATGTCCCCTCTGAGGAGAAGGAAGCAGAAGGGGAGTGGACGGAGCCCAGGTCAAGGATTCAGACCCCCCCCCGCTTGACAATAAGTCCTTGTCATTTTTGATAGCTGAAGTCTGTAAATCCTTACTGCTCAAAGAGGAACAGTTCGTGGAAACGGTAGATGTCAGTCCGATTCTGTCTGCATCCTCTTCTGCTCCAAAGTGTTTCCCAGGTTTTATTCACTGTGGCCAAATTATTGAGCAATAATGGGCATGTCTGGATCTGAGAAAGTATCTTCCATAACCAAAGTCTTGGCGTTTTCTATTTTTACAGGAAAAATATCGCAGGCGGGAAGCCCCTCTGCTGGTGGACAAGTCGGTTCATAATTCAGTCAAACACACCACTCTGCCTGTTGAAGGCTCTCTGGCCTTAAAAGATTCCCGTGGCAAATGGGTGGATGCTGCATGTAGAAAGGCTTTCGCCTCTAATGGCACAAACCTATGTACTTCTTACGCCTCCTTTATTGTTGCCAGAGCCTTAAAGTTGTGGGTTATTACTCTGGGAAGTTTTGTTCCTCTTGATTTGGAAGGAGCGAGTATTTTGCAGTTGGTTGCCATGGCCTCCACTTTACTGGGTGACTCAATAATGGAGAATCTGTGCATGTTGGCCCATTTGGCCTACCACATTGTATCGGCCATGTGGGGTGCACGGGGTAGGCATTGAGCTGCTGATCAAGCTTCAAAATCTAAGCTGTTTAACCTCTCCTTCGAGGGAGGCTTGTTGTTCGGTTCTGACCTGGATGCTATTTTAAAGGATATTCAGGAAAAGAAGGGCCTTCCTCCAGTGTCAAAACAACAGCATAAAACTACTTCATCCCAAAGGGGTCAAAGTGATGGCCAGCACAGGTGGTCTCAAGGGTTTTTTTGTCCCTTTTGGAAATTCAGTAACCAGAGAAACAGAGGAGCCTACTCGGGTAACAAGGGTTACAGTAGTAGAGGGGCCCCTGGCCAGATGCTATGCAGGTGGTCCAGTCCAAAAGTCTGGTACCTCACAATGAAGGTACACTGGCCCATCCCTGCCCCCTTTCCTTGGTGGAAGACTACAGGAATTTTACTCAGGAGGGACCCAAACAACGTCAGATGCCTGGGTTTTGGAAATCATAGACTTGGGCTATGGCATAGAATTTTTAACAATCCCCTCAAGGGGACATTTTTTGCTATCTGTGGTCTCCAAGGACGCTGAAAAAAGACAGGTGGTGTCGGAGACCTTGTACCACCTCATTCAGATCAGGGCCATTGTGCCAGTCCCGCCAAGCGAGCAAGGACAAGGGTTTTACTCAATCTGTTTTGTAGTTCCCCAAAAATCGGGGGTGTTTCAGGCCCATCCTTGATCTGAAGCATCTGAACAAGTTTGTTCGCCACACGACCTTCAGGATGGAGTCCCTGAGGTCAATCACCCTAGCTGTTCAGCCGGGGGACTTCTTAGCCTCGCTAGATCTGACAGATGCCTATCTTCACATTCCCATTCGTTAGTCTCGCCAAATGTATCTCAGGTTCTCGATACTGAGACATTTCCAGTACAGGGCGCTTTCCATTGGCCTTGCAACAGCCCCCAGGGTCTTATCGAAGGTGCTGATAGTCCTGGTGGCTCAACTTCAACAGGATGAGCATCATGTCTTTCCTTATCTAGACGACCTGCTTATTTATTTATTTTTTTTAACCAGGAGAGACGCACTAAGCTGAAGCTTGTTTACAGGTGCGACCTTGGAGCACAAGGAAGTTAAGTGACTTGCTCAGGGTAACACAGTATGCAAGTGGGGGCTGTGGGATTTAAACCCAGGTCTCCAGGTTTGTAGCTCAGAACCTTAAACCACTGTGCTATACTGCCAGTGCCTGCTATTAATGCACAGACGTTGCCCTTGGTGAGGAGGTCAGTGCTCAGGACTCTGGGGATGCCTGAGTCCCACAACTAGGTGGTGAACCAGGAGAAAAGCTTTCTCAAGCCATCTCAGACCTTGGAACACCTGGGGACAGTCTTCAACAAGAAAAAAGGAAAGGTATTTTTCTTGCCTTCCTTAAAGAAGACTTTTGTGATGACAAGTTCAGTGGCTCAGGACTCAGTCATCAGCCTCTGCCCTCAGTCTGCTACATATTTGGGCATCATGAGGGCAGTGATAGATCTAGTCCCGTGGGCTCACTTTCGTATACAGCCCCTCCAGATGGGATTGGTGATGGCCTGGGATCCGACATCGGAAGATTATCAAGCCAGAATCTCCCTCACCCTTCAGCTATATCAGTCCCTAAATTGGTGGGTGAATATGCAGAATCTGAGGAAAGGGGTTCCACTGAAACTTCTCCTTGAGCTAATGAGTTAATTCTAGCAACGGACACCAGTCTGCAAGGTTGGGGGAAGTCTGGGACCGTCTGCTCACTCTGGGAACTTGGTCAGCATAGGAACAGCATCTCCACATAAATGTCCTGGAGATGAGGGCAGTACGCCTAGCTGTTCCTCGATTTCAAAATCTGCTGCAGACAAAAGCGGTAAAAATAAGGTCAGACAACACTGTCACAATGGCGTACATAAACAGTAAAAATGGCACAAAGAGCAGGGAGATGCTAAAGGAAGCTGCTGATCTCAGGTGTGCACAGGAGAATCTTCTCGTTCTGTCAGCAGTACACTTGGCAGGGGAGCTGAACATTCAAATGGATTGGCTAAGTTGCGAAAGTGTTCACCTGGGGTGGAGGTTGAACCCAGACGTGTTCGACCTTCTGTGCAACAGGTTCGGTCGGCCTCAGATCAATCTGTTTGCCTCCAGCTACGGTGCTCAGACTCCAAGGTTTTTCAGCCATTATTGTTGTCCACAGGTGGAAATGGTTGGCGCTCTGACTCCGGATTAGACCTTCAATGGAGCATATGTTTTTCCTCCACTGCCTCTTCTCCCCAAAGTCATACAAAAAAAATAAGATACTCGAGAAAGCTTCCTTCTAGTAGCTCCAGAGTGGCCAAGGGGAATGTGGTTTTCGGACTTAGTGAGCCTAGCTCAGCAAGCACCATTACGCCTTCCAGCACAAGGAGACCTTCTGTCTCAGGGTCCCATTCTGCACCTTAATCCAGGAGCGATGCAGCTCGCTGTCTGGTTTCTGAAAGGAGGAGACTCCTAAAATTAGGATTCTTTAAGAAAGTAGTAGATATTCTGATGGTTGCCAGGAAAACTTCTACTTCTGCAGCTTATGCTTGTGTGTGGACCACCTTCTAGACTTTGGCCAGGTAGAAGGATCTTAAACCTTCCAAGGTCTCAATTCCATAGATTTTGTATTTCCTGCAGGAAGGCGTGGGGAAGGGGTTGGCAGTGAGCACTCTTAAAGGTCAGGTTCCTGCTCTTGGAGCATCCTTGGGCTTTTCACTAGGGACTAGTGTAGAGGTTATTCATTTTCTGTGTGCAATTAGCAGGAGTCATCCTGAGTTCTGATCCCTGGTTCCTCTATGGGATCTAAATCTGGTTCTAAATGCTCTTTGCAAGGAGCCTTTCAAACCGCTGTCATCCATCTCACTGAATGTGTTGTCTCACAAGATGAGTTTTTTTTGTTGCTGTGTGCTCAGCCAAGAGGATTGGCGAGCTCCAGGCTTTATCCCACAAGGAGCCATACCTTGTCATGCATAAGGACAAGGTGGCACTTAGAACGGTCCCGTCTTTTGTCCCAAAAGTGCTCACAGCTTTCCATGTGAACCAGGAAATGGGCCTTCCATACTTCTGTTTGCAACCATCTCACCCATTAGAGAAGGAGTTGCATAAGTTGGATTTGCTATGGGCCATGAGGCTGTACCTTAAACGGACGTCTGAGTTCTGAAAATCAGATAGCCTGTTTGTTTTCTTTGGAGCGGCCAAGCAGGGTCAAAAAGCCTCCAAGGCCATCCTAGCTAGATGGGTGAGGGCCTGTGTTGCTAAGACTTATGTCCCAGAAAAGAAGAGGCCTCTGGCCCTCATCAAGGCTCACTCCACCAGTGCTATGGCCACGTCCTGGGCAGAGAGGAGCGAAGCATGGGTTTTAGAGTTATGCAAGGCAGCTACGTGGTCTTCCGTCCACATGTTCACAAAACACTACAAATTGAATGTTCAGAGTTCTGCAGATGCAGTGTTTGGTCGCAGAATATTGCAGGCAGCAGTACGCAGGTAATCTCTTGGTGCTTGTTTCTGGCATATGGGATAATAGTCTCCCCCCTCCTGGCTGTTCTGGGTACTGCTTCATAGAACCCAGTTGTTGTGAATACCCATTGACAATGTGGATACATAGACAGTGTCAGCAGATAAGGGCCTATGGCCCACCTAGTCTGCCCATTTGAGTTTGTAACTTCAGTTATGTTTTCCTAGAACTCTGTTGCCCCTTACCCCTGACCTCCATAATTTCTTTATGTCTATCTCATGCGTTCTTAAATCCCGTGATTGTTTCAGCCCTCGCCACTTCCTCTGGCAGGGTGTTCCACTTGTCCACCACCTGTTCTGTGAAGAAATCATTCCTCACATTTCCTCTGAATCGTCTTCCCTCCAACTTCATCCCATGCCCTCTAGTCTTGGAACATTTTTCTCGCTTAAAAATAGTGTATTCTTGCACCCTGTTCCTCCCTGTAAGATACTTGTATGTCTCTATCATGTCCCCTCTCTCCCTCCTCTCTTCCAGGGAGTACATATTCAATTCCTTCAACCTGTCCTCACAGGACTTGTGATGCAATCCATGTACCATCTTTGTTGCCCTCCTCTGAACCTTTTCTACCCTGTATATGTCCTTATGTAGGTAAGGTCTCCAGAACTGTACACTGTACTCCAGGTGGGGCCTCACTAGTGTCTTGTATAGTGGAATTATGACCTCCATTTTCCTGCTGGTGATGCCCCTGCCTATGCATCCCAGCATCCTATTTGCTTTACCTGCTGCCTTGTCACACTGCTTCCATACCTTGAGGTCACCAGAGATGATAACCCCAAGGTCCCTTTCCTGCTTGGTGCATGCTATATCCTTACCTCCCAACTAATATATATATTGTGCCCCATATGCATAACCTTGCACTTCTTTGCATTGAATTTCAGCTGCGTTACAGAAAGAAGAAATTTGCTTATACTTGTTTTAATTTCCTTTTCTGTTAGCTCCAATACTGTCAATGGATCCCACCCAGGAGTCTCACTCCTGTGACAGAATAATATCTGATATTCCAGTGGGGGGTGTCCTTTGTTTAATCAAAATCCCTATTGTGACTTTTCCAGGGCATCCCTCTATTTTCCTGCTGCGCTGTATTCCTGTAAAAAAAAAAATATATATATGTTTTTTAATCAGACTGCGACCACGCAGGTTTATTTGTGTCTCACGAAGGGTGTTTTTCTTGTTTCAGGTCATTTCACTGCATACAATTTTGCTTGCCAAAGTTCATCGTTGTGTTTGTCAGATTCCAGAAGATTTGCTAGTGCAGATGTTCCTAGTGACTTTTCCACAAAAGGGCAGACTCGACCAAGCCTTGTATCCAGTATGGAGAATGCTCATTTTATTACTTTTGCTGGGGTCTTCATGCTTAAATTAACATCTACAGCAACACCGGAACAGGCCGGAACCGGAACATCAAGACCCCAGCAAAAGTAACAAAATGAGCATTTTAAGCCACCCTTCCCCTGCTGCTCCATAGAGAGCTTTGGTGTTTGAAACGTCATAAAACTGGGTGGAATACACAGGTAAACGTGTGTCCGCTCGAGTGGGACACAGACGCCGCTTTGTATTCGCCAAAAGTTTCAAGATTTTTAAACATGAGGATTTATTAAAAAATGTCCCTGAAAGCAGCCCTGGACTCTTGCCACCACTAGCAAAGGAAAGTGGGACGGGAGCGGGCTGTAGAATTAAATTTCCAGGTCACCTTTAACAGCAAATCCTTCTGACCAACTGATTTATATATGTAAGAGAGGATGGGATGCACCCTTCCAGGTGCCAGTTATAGTCAGTAGGTGTTGCACATTGCAGCTAACAGTCCAACTTCTGTCCCTTGCCTGTGGTGCCACACCACCTGTATAATTAAGCAATAAGGCATAACAGGGGGTGCATTATGGTGGGATAACGGCCCACCTCGGGTGGGGTGAAGCATGAGGCGGAGCAGAGTGCTTCCACCACCCGAGAAGGGCTGTTAACGCACCATAATGCACTCCCTGGAGTGCCTTATTGCAATTATGAAATGGGTCCCTGTTAGTAAATTGGATGCATTTTTTAAGCATATTTTTGTTGAGCTGCTTTCAGCTGTTGTGCTGGAATAACAGCCCAGCTGAAAGTACCTCTTGGCTTGTCGGGAGCCAGCGTTCTTTCTACCAGTTTCTTAATTTGGAATAAAACACTGGGTCAGGGAACTTGGAAGCAACTGAAGAAGCAGGCTGCATTTAATGGTTCACACTGACAACGAGCAGAGGCAAAATTGGAAACACTGACGCCACGTCCCTGCTCTGATGCAGTTAGTTCATCCTATCCCAACGTGTATACTGGAGGATGGAGGAAGATGGAAAGGGATACTCCTGACCCAGCAATTTTAAGCTGTATCAGGAATTGAAGGGAATGTGTCGTTATTGTTGACACAGCATGTGCTGCTTCTCCATCATTACTCCTGTATGGTAGGGTCCAGCCATGTCTTGTGTAGTCTGGATATGTGTTACGCTGTATTGCCCTGGTGCGGTAGCATCAGCATAGTAGGACGGAGTTAGTGCTTGTGTCAAAACCTCTATTTTTGAGAGTTTATAAGTGGAGAAGATTTAATTTTAAAGAGGACAGGAAATGATTTCTAACTGGCAGCTGTTTATAATGTTCCCATTCAAAGAAATGATATCCATAAGCCTAAATAACCCAAATGTAACTGTACTGTACCCGAATGAAAAGTGATGTGAAAAAACTGTTTTGCATTGTTTCACTGTGATGGGCAGCATCCTATTACAGTTCTTTTCATAGAGGCAGTGATCTGCAGTTGTACAGTGTGACACAGTTTGTGTACAGAACTCTGAGCATGGTTCTGATAGGGCGATAGCTCATATTTAGCATTCTGTACACAAAACGTGACATAGTAAAAACTCTAAATTACCAATTCCATGAAGAGAACTGTGCAAAATGTTGTCAGTCAAAAGAAAACCATTGAAAACACAGTTTTTCACATCAGTGTTTATTGATGTACAATGAACTTTTTGGTTCATTTGGAGGTAAGTCTTTCATATCTGTTACTAGGAACATTACTGACTGCTGTCAATTAGCACACATTTCCGGTCCCCTTTAAAGAGTTTTTGTGGCAGTCGCAGTCCTTCTTGGGACCTAGGTTTTTGAAAATTTGTGTGCACCCTTGCAGTCCTAAAGGCTAGGTGCATGCCAGTTTTCAAAATAGCAATTTCAAGTGTTTTGGCAGTGTGAAGTAAATGAATTGTGTAAAATATCCCTGAATTAAGATGCTTTTTTGCACATGGCTTATGAAAAAAATACACAGATTAAAAACTTTGAAAGTCTCAGGTTTTTTAGGTAATGGACTCAAATAGAGCCTTTTTTGTGACAAAAAACATCACATTAATTTTATTTGAAAAAAGTTTCACCAGGAAAGGCATACTGAGCAACATTAGCTCATTTCCAGATGCGTCCCGGGGAGAGGGAAGAAGGAGATACAATTTGCAAATAAGATCCAGATATACATAGAGCAAAAAATAAGACGGAACCGTACAAGATGCAAATTTAAGACAAGAAATGCATAACAATTCAAGTTCCAAAATTAGAAAACAAGTATAATGACATATAACCGAAAACAATGAAGCTATACCAAACCTTTATCGTGGGATAAACAAGCGGCACATACCATCCAGATATAATCTGTATACATATAAACACACGTGTGTGTGTGTGTGTGTGTGTGTGTGTGTGTGTGTGTGTGTGTATGTATATATATATATATATATACACATACATATCCATAAATATTCATTCACATAAATACAGGAATAATTTTGATGATTTAGCACTTGCGGTAGTAAGTGAGGGCTCAGCCAGACTGAGAAAATGGGGGAGAGGAAGATGGAGGGAGGTAGGCATACCTTTATCTCTCCGGGATGTACACCCCGCAAGGGGATATGACAGGGAAATAGGGAGGTGAGTTGAGGGATAATTGGGAGGGACAATATTATTGACCCGTAAGAGGGTATTATCGAAGAGAAGATGACCATAACACTCTGGGGCAGAATCTCACAATGGTTTGAACTGCTCGATGCCCACGTAGCCAGTGTCATGGGGGAGTGGCTAACTTGAGGAGAGGAGGGGAGGAGATGGGGTGAAATTAGGAAAAGGATGAATTGAGGAAGAGTGTAGGGGTAGGAGTGGAGGCAAACCTCTACCCTCAGGAGTGGAACCCAGAAGGATATGAACACGATGCATACCTAGACATTAAAAGGTTGTAAGTGTTTGAAAACCTCTGGAACTCATGCATGTACAAACCGAAAAAAAAAAAAACACAACAGAAATAAATATGTATTTACTTCACCTCCAAAACATATACACTTGTCTTTTTTTCATTCGTCATTGACTTCTGAGTTGGCATGAAGGGGAAAAAAAAAGCCTTGTGTTTTTTTTTTTTTTCTCTCACTGCTGCCCCCACTTTTCTTTTCCAACACTGGGTGCCTAGTCTCAGTGTTGGATAATCCTCCCCCACCTTCCTGATACCGCCAAATCAACCCCAGTGTCAAGTGCATGTTTATTACTTAAAAAAATTGCAACCACTGGTTGCCCAATTCCAGTGATGAAGTACTCTGTCCCTTGCAAGTTAAAGGAGAACGGCCGTGAACCTGTAAGTCATTTTTCACTGTAGAAACTGATTTTAAGATGCTGGTTCCAATTGTTTTAGTGTTCTAGTTATATAGACTTCTGTGTTATTTTAGTGGGTATTTTTGATTTACACACAGGCAGTTAGTATCATTTTAGAACTGTATGATGTAATTTATGTCCTTCATTCTTGGGACAGTACATAGAGGATTGTGTATGAGCAACCATACATAACAAGGCAATGTTTAAATCAAGAAGTTTCCAGGGTAACAAGAGACCTCAAGAGTGCAGTTCAAGCGGTCTGTTACCATGGAAACCCTGGGATTCAAACATCGCCTTGTATGTATATGGTTGCTCATACACAATGTTTTGTAGTGTATGGGCAACCATAGAATTACAACCTTAGCGAAACAAACCTGGAACACATTTCAGTGGCACCTTCATTTTTACAGCTTCTGACTCAGTCAGTGCTACCATACACTATAGTGCCATACTTGCCTTTTCCTGCATCCTGAAGACAGATCTGCCACCCAGAGTCCCCCACTGGGGGTCGTTATAGCACCCAGTATCCCATAGCCCTGGGCTGGCCCGGCCTGCAGCAGCTTGCCTTCATCGCAGAGACAGTTCTTGTCCAAGAGCGATGCTAATGACGGCAGCCGCTGCTCATGAATACTGTACTGCGTGAAAGTGTTGTAATCTGTTGTGCTGCAGTATTGGTGTCGCTAGTGCAGCACAACATCCTGATGTCACTACTGCAACACAGCAAGGGAATTCTAATAATCGAATTCCATACATAGCAGCACTCTCCCATATACTATATAGAGGATGGTGTATAAGTAGCCATCGACAACAAGGCTGTGTTTGAATTGAGAGGTTTCCATGGTAACAGGAAACCTTGAGAGTGCTATTTGAGAGGTCTCTTGTTACCATGGAAACCTCAAGATTCAAAGTCAGCCGTGTATGGGTATGGCTGCTCATACACAATCTTTTGTAATGTATGTGCAACCATAAGATTAAAACAGGAAGAAAACATTGATTTTAAAAAAGAAACTGGCAAGGGCAAGGCAAGGCTAATTTTATTTCTATAGCACCCTATCCAGGGGCTCAGAGTGCTTTACAATAAAAATATCCCCAAGAGTTAAATCAAAATATAATTAAATTAAACTAAAAGCTTTCTCAAACAACTGGAGTTGGAGTAAATCACGACTTCCATAGCTGTTGTGCCTCGTTAGTGCCAACTGAAACAGATGACTTGACAGTGCTAACTACAGCAGCAGTGGATTATATATTTTGACTCGCGTGAAACTGTTCTAATCTGTTATGCAGCAGTAGTGACATCGCTAGTGCGGCGCAACAACAACATGACTTCCCTACTGCAGCACAACAAGGAAATTCATCAGCAACAGTGCTCTCCCATGCACTATATTCGTTCTATGAAAATCAAAAAGAATCAAGGACTCAGCAACTAAAAAGACAACCAGATCATAAGTAATGTAATTTCTTACTGTTTTATTGCAGTATGAACGTGTGCAGAAAGGTAAATCAAGACATCACAGGCCTAACACATGTAGTCTACCAGTAGCAGACTGATGATGTCCCGACAACATGGAGACAATCCTGCTTCACCTTTTTGCCCACGTTTATGCTGCAATAAAAAGGTAAGAATTTACATTGCTTATTGTCTGTTTGTCTTTTTCATTGCTGGGTGCTGTATTCTCTTTGATTCTCTCTCCTTACTGATCATAGTACTGAAATATTTATCTGGTACAAACCCTCCTGCTGCAGTTACATCCGTGTTCTACTACAGAACTCTGTAGTTGAGAGGGACATACACTATATCATGTAGTTCTAACATGGCACTTAAAACAGCAGTAGTTTTTAGTCAGCTAAAAGTTTCGTTATACATTTATTAGCAAAAATGTATTTCTGATGTCCTTGGATTCATCCTCAGTGTATTTTTAATTTTCTCAGATATTTTTCAAAGCAGCACTTATAGCTAATTTTGTGATTAATGACTCCAGAGGTGTAGCCAGGAACTTAAACTTGTACTTGAGAGTTTTTTATATTTATTTATTGATAACTAGGATTCCAAATACCTTTGAACCAGGGGTTCTTTTACAAAGGTTCCATGTCAGATAGACAGACCAATAATACAAGTAAACAAATAACAATGAGGTAGCACAGTGTAAATACAGCAGTAAGTTATGCATTCAGAGAGTTATATTAAGTACATTGTGTATAACATACAATGGCCGCATATATGAGTGTACGGTCCAACAATAGACTTTGTCATTTCTAAGAGCATGTGCTGGGTTAATTTAAGTAGGGTGGAAGCTACAGGGAGGGTGAAGGGGTTGGGTAAGGGGGGAAAGATAGGAGGGAGAAAGACAAGGGGTGGGAGAAAGGTGTGAAGACGAACAGTGGGAGTTGATAGAACTGCTGATTCCCCCTTCTATAAACATAAACCAAAAAATGTGCTGCCCCGCCTGACAAATATTGCCCCAACCCTATTTCATTCAACAATATGTAGTACACCAGTGGTCCTTATAGAGTTACATTTTATCCAATGCACTCACTACCAATCAGACAGAAGTTGGCTGGCTTTTAGTTACAGTGTTTAGGTTACATTGTGACAAGCCTCTGTACCACATTGTGGTAGCCAGTCATACAGAAGTCCATGCACACCAGTACTTGTGCATGCATGCATACATACTCAGTTGGATCACTCATACAATCATGGCCTCTTGAGTTTAGCACCCACACATCTTCCAGAGATCATTCGCAGACCGACACTAAAGCATCCATCGACTGGAAAACAGTTCTTCAGGTACATCAGGCTCTGTGTCTGTTGCCCTGGCTCGAGGCTGATGTTGCTCCTGGATTTTCCAGATTTTACTGTACTCCGCAAAGAACTTTGAGTATGCCTGCCAACACCCATGAATGACTCATTTCATTAGATGTCATGTCACTCAGTTTTTAAAAATCTCTTCCACTAAGATTACTTATTGAATGTACATACTAGATTCAAATTATGAATGTATTAGGATAGCGCTAGCATGTTTTTCATAGTAAACAGTGCTGTGTTATACAGTAAAAGATGTTTATTTTTTTCATGGTGGGCATGACACCGGAGAGGGAACTGTTAAAAACCTAAAAACAAAACACATCCGAGGTCAAGAATGAAAGAAAATAAAAAATGGGCATATTGATGTTTTTGCCAGATATACATTTTTGCTAAAATAAGTAAATAAATGGCATGGATACTAACAAATACTGATGCTTTAACACCAAAGTGTAAATCAGAAACAGCTGCTGAGGACAGGGCCACAGTAATGGGGGGAAAAGTGGGGAAGTTGTCCAGGGCCCGAGCTCAGGAGGGGCCCACCTGAGGAGCTGGCATTACCCCTGGCATTAGCTGGTTTGGGAAACGGGCCCATTTCAGTTGACTTGTCTTGGGCCCCAAAATTCATAGCTGCAGCCCTGGCTGAGGATACTGATACTGATGAACAGAGACACTGGCTCAGTAGGTAGCACACTCATCTCTGCGACTCAAAAATGCAAGGTCAGAAGGTCATGGGTTCTAGCCCCACACCAGCTACCTCAGTTAATACCTATAGCTGAAGCTGTAATGCAGTATGAGAGGGGTGCTGCACTGTTTAGTTGCCTTCTTTCGGATGAGATGTTAAACCGAAGTCCTTTTTGCCCATGTATGGTCACTGTCCAGGCGAAAGTTAAAGATTCCATGACACTTATCGATGAAGAGTAGGTGAAGTTTTATTGAAACAATGAAATATCATACAAACAACCAAACATTAAATATTGTTTCTCTAAATTTAAATTTAAACATAGAAACAGAAATTGTCTGCAGATAAAGACTGCTAGGCCCATCTACCCGTAAGCCCTACACTTGTTTGCATTTAACATTTATTAAACAAACATATAGTAACAGGTAAATGACAAACTTGTATTAATGTCCAACAACACATTGTACATAGAATCACACAGTTACAGTCAGGTATCTAATGGCAGGAAGATACAGTGCTTTCAATCATGATTGGGGGTGGTTTTTATATTGGTTGGATCACCTGAAAGTAATCAGGGAGTGGTCATGATTGAAAGCAGAGTCCTGAGGAAAGGTCAGCTGGGCTGTCTCAAAGCAGCCCTACCTCTAATTGGTTGGTCACCCATAAATGAGCAACCTGATCTTGACCTTGCTTTAGAGTACTTTGTTGGTAGTTTCAACACGGTCTGCAATAAATTTGCCCCAGTTAGGAAAAGGAAATCTCATGGCTGCAGCAATGGATGGATCACTGGTGAGCTCCTTGCTCTTATGAAGGATAGGGATGACCACTGGTAATTAAAAAAAAAAAAAAAAAAAAAGACTGAGCTACAGGGCCTCCAGAAACGGGTGTATGCAGTTTATTAGGCTGGCCAAAGCAAACTGTCACAAGGATCAGTTGGACAGGAGCTGGGGCGATGGGTGGAGGTTTTGGGAGAACATTAAAATTCTCCTAGGGAAGGATGAGAAGAAACACCATCAGATGCTCAATATCAGCGGGTCTACTATCACAGATCCTCTTACTATAGCTAAGTCATTCAGTACCTCTTTCACCGATCTAAGCTCTGTTCTCCTACCTGACTACCTGAAGCACGCAGAAGTGCACCTTGGCAGCAATCCAACCATGGTTAAGCACCCAAACTTTTACTTCAAGCTGGTTACAGTCAAGGAGGCAATGTCCTATGTAAAAAAAAAAAAAAAAGTCCTGGGCTCAAGTAGGTTGGGTAGCGATGGTGTGGTTATGAAACTGGTAGCCCTTGCCCTTGAATGAGCTCATTGTCCCCATAGCGAAACTCTTCAACAAATCACTCACCCTGGCCAAATTCCCCACAGTCTGGAAACAGGCTCTTGTGACTCCAGCCTTTAAGAGCAGAGACAGGTCCTGCATTGCCAACTATAGACCCATTTCAATCATAGAAACTTAGAATTTGACGGCAGATAAGGACCGCTTGGCCCACCTAATCTGCCCATTTCCCTACCTAACGGATAAGCTGCAGATCCTAGTTAACCAGCAGCCTACTTTCTCCTATCCCTAATGCTCTCCCCCCCATCCATAGCACTGGAAAGGATAGTGGTGGATCAAATCACTGACTGCCTTCATAAATACCAACTGTAGTGTCCCCAACAACATGGTTTCAGAAAGAACCATAATACTGCCTTAGCCCTGGGGGAGTACACGGACTGTGTACAAGGCACTGGATGAAGGCAGGCTGGTCGGGTCCGTCTTTATCGCTTTAACTAAGACATTCAATACGGTCAACCTCCCCCCTCCTGGAACAACTACAGATCCTGGGGGTTGACACGAATGCTGCATGCTGGTTTCAAGACTACCTCTCACACAGGTCACAGAAAGTCAAAGTCGGCCATACTGTTTCGGAGTCTAGAGAAGTGTCTCTGGGTGTTCCTCAAGGGTCAGTTCTGGGTCCATTGCTGTTCAGCCTTTTCCTGAATGATCTACGTAAGGCCTGTGATGGCAGAATTATCCTGTATGCCGATGACGCCATCATTCTCAGCAGCAACTAACACGTCAGTCCACTGCAGTATGGACTACGGTCTTCTTTCCATTAACTTGAGGATTGGTTTAGCGCACACAAGCTCTTACTTAATTATAAAAAAACTAAAACCATGCTCTTATCTAGCCCCCAACTCAAGAGGAGGTACCCCACCCTAACCATCATTAACATTGTTAAGGCCCCACTGCAGCAGGTCCATGCTTTCAAGTACTTGGGGGTCACCACAGACGATACCCTTTTCTTCGTGCAGCATATTGATATGGTGGTCAAGTCTGTCAGCACCAAGCTGGGAGTGCTGTATAGGCACAGGAAAAACCCTCACATCGGCTGCTGTCCATCTCTCCATCACCAGCTCAGTACTATCCACTGTAGACTATGGGCTAGTGGTCTACGGAGCAGCCTCGGATACGACACTCAAGCAGGTAGTTATTGCCCTTAGCAAGGCATGTAGGCTCACTGTTGCTGCTGACCACTTTGCACACACCTACTCACTGTATGCACAGTCAGACTGGCTATCCCTTGGGAACAGAATCACGTTCCAAACTTGTCTCCCTAGCAAGAAGGTTGTACTAGGCAAGGCTCTCCCCTGCATCTCTGAAATTTTCTCGTTGGCTGGTACTAAGTTTGAAACCAGAGGAAGAACGCAGAACACGCTCTCTGTGCCATTTCGAGGAACTGCACTTGGAAAACGATCATTCTCCCACAGGGCCCCTCTTTGGCTCAGTGAGATTCCAGAGTTCTCGCACAATACCTCAAGTCTCCACGCTTTCAAATCTGAACTCAAACAGTACCTTGCATCCAGGAGTGTGTTTGACTGTCTGTTGGGCACTTGACATTTCTCCCTCTGTTGCTCCTTGTCCCCCTCAACAGGATGGTCCTCTATGTCTGGGACCTGGGTGCCACCCTGATGTGACTCCCTTCCCCCACTGTGTTCCTATCTCTGTTCTCTACTAGGTCTCCTCCGCAACCCCTGGCCTTCAATACTCTTAACCACCTCCCCATTCAGTTGGCACTCCTCCCTATCCCTCCTCACCCTGTGTCCTCTACCCGCTCGCCTGGAGGCCTACTTGACCTAGTTCCTATCTCTTGCTGCCTTCTCCCTCTTCCCTCCCACAGTTTATCTCTAAAGACAAGACCACAGGTTTGTGGCTGCTCCTTAATACCTATCCTTTTTCTCCCCCCCCTTACCAAGATGGCTGTCCCTGAGCTCAGCTGTAATTGTTCATTTGGCAGTTGTTTGCTGTAAATTAAGAATGATGTATATTGTGTTATCATACGTTTGTATCCTTATTCCCCCCTCCCCCTTACCTAGAAGGCTCTTCTAGGATCTCGGCTGTAATAATGTTCCTTAGACAGCTGCTTGCTCTAATTAACTCTGATGTTTATTGTGTTACTGTAGTACATGTTTGTACCTTTTGTATTGTGTTTCATGACGTGGAACCTTTGTACAAGAGCTCTTGCTCAAAGGTAATTTCTGATTCATTAAATAAAAAAAAATTAAATAAACTAGCATAGCCCTTGTCTAACCTTGGGGCGCAAAAAATCTGGATGATAACAAATAAGTGAGAGTGGACCTAATGAAGTGCCTGGTGCCAATTTATGTTGAACCCTGTAGAGTATTCTTAGTGCATGTTTGACCCACGGATTCTGAATATTTTTAATATAATCTGGTGGCATGGAGGACAAAGCCACAGTAAACAGGGGCTGCCCGTCCCCCACGCTCAGAATCTTCAAAATCATATCATCCTGAGGAGCATTGTTGTTTTGCCCAAGTACTGTACATACCAGGGTCATGTGACTAGCTAAGTAATAGTGTTTAAGGTCGGGTATCGAGAACCAACCCCTTACCTTGGGCGTGTCAGGAAGTTGTATTTTATGCAGGACTTGCGTCTGTCTCCCCCCCCCCCCGATGAACCTAAGAAGACGCTTAAGCAAGGGGTCCAGTAGGAGATCGGACGTGGCAGCAGCAGGGTGCTAAAGAGAAAAAGAAATCTATGTACAGTAATAGGCTCATTTTAACTGTCTCTGTGCAGCCTGCCACTGACAATCGGAGCAGTGCCCATCTAGCACTGTCCTGTTGCACCTCTCCCCATAATTTCTGATAGTTGATTTCAAATAGCTTAGAAATATCCACTGAAATTTGGATGCCCAAGTACCGTATTTTGTTATGCCATGCCCACACAAAAGGGTATGTGTCCCTGAAACCAGCCGGACAGGTCCCACTAAGCTTAAGAGTCTCTGATTTTGTTAAGTTAATTTTATAACCAGAGATCTGCCCAAACCAATCCAAGAAATCAGGGAGGTGGGGGGGGGACAGAGGTTTCGGGCTTACTTACGAAAATGGTGTAATCATTCGTGTATGAAGTGACCTTGTGCTAAATCACCCCACCATGACCCCCATTATCTGGGTGTCCTGGTGGACTGCCACCGCCAGGGTCTCCAGGCACAATACAAACAAAATGGGGGACAGAGGGTATCCCTGTCGTGTCCTGTGGGGAAAAAGGGAATGTCACCGAGTTAATACCATTGATTTTCACTTGTGCTTGTGGGGAGAAATATAAGTTGGAAATCACTGTTAATAATTTTGGTCCAAATTCCATCTTCTCCATGTTTTTTTTGTAAAAATTTCCAATTAACCCTATCAAATGCTTTTTCAGCATTCATGGAGATAGCTAACTAGAATGCCCTCTGCCCGCATTGAGATGACACTATGTTTAACAACCTCTTGATGTTGTCCTGGAGGTAACATCCGGCTATAAAGCCTGTTTAAGCAAGGTGTATCACCTTCTGATTTTCCTCCTGGAGATGGTTCACCAGGACCCCTGTAAATATTTTTAGGTCCACATTTAATAATGAAATGGGGCGATAAGAGCTACAGTATTCCAAATCTTTGCCTGTTTAGGCAGGATAGATAGTTGTGCATAACATCAGGAATCTGCCCTTCCTCCAAGATGCGTTGAAAACAATCCAGCAGAGGGGGCAACAGGACCTCCTGAAAAGCCTTATAGCACTCCGAGGGAAAACCATCCAATGCCAGGGACTCCCCCGTCTTGAGTTGTTGGATTTTGTCTGTAACCTCCAGGGCAGTAAAACCCCTCTCCAACTGACCCCTGTTCTCCTGCTGTAACGCTGGTTATACCATACGGGAAAGACAATCATCCATGCAGGCAGGCAGATTTGCTTGATTTTCTTGAGAATATAACTGAGTGTAATATTCGGCAAATACCGAAGTAATGCCCAGGAATCCATCTCCAGGTGATCTCCATGGCTGGGGTCCCTAATACTAAGCACGTCTCTCTTACTTTGTTGTTTTATTAATGCCAATGCCAATAATCTCCCTGCCTTATTGCCTCCCTTGTAATATTTATGTTGTGTGGAGGGACAACTTCACAGAACATGGGAAGCCAAAAGAGTTTCAAGTGCTTGCTTTTTGGTTTCCCATTCCTGCCTGGCTTGTGGATTAGAGGTCAGTTTGTGTCTGAATTCTGCTTCCTGGAGGTCCTACGCCTGCTGTAGCTGTTTTGCCTGCCTTTGTTTCTTTACTTACTTTACAGTCTTACATTGGTATTGCTTCATGTTTAATTATTTTAGCTTTTAATTCAGGAAGGGGGTTTTCAAAACTGCTTATCTTGTGACCATCTTCAGAAGGGTTGAAATAACTGCATATTTGATTTTTCTTTTTGGGTAACTGGACTGTCTACTAGTATTCTGTGACAGTTTGCATCAAATTACTTTTAAGTAGTTTACAAATCAGTTATTGGATGTTAGTTGAATTACTATAAAGGGCAGTACTCACCAGGGTGGTGGAGCAGTGGTGTATTTGATTGTCTCTAACAGTCACCAGCCACCCACCCTTCCCCACACCCCCCACCCAGTTGTGACATTTCCTTTATAGCCAATGTTCTGAAATCACTTCCTCAACAGGTCTTGCGGCACAACTGTCATATTCTTAATAGCCCAGGACAGTGCATAAAGGGTAAGTACACACCACAAAAAGGAAAAAAAAAAAAATCAATATTTACACACACACACATATATAACACATTACATATTGTATATTATAAGGGAGAGGGACATGTGGGGAGTGGTGCAATGCACTGGCTGTGGGGCAGCAGTTTTCCAGGAGACATTCTGGAAACTGCGTTGCTGTCCTATTTGCAGGCAGCTGTCAGCTCTGAGGGAGGAGGTTGCCCACCTCCAGGCTGAACTGGCAAGGACTAAGGAGGCCTCCCCCACCCAAAGAGCACCACTACCACAACCACCGCCTCAGAGGCTGCCAAGTATGAAGAGTCGTTGGACCACAGTGGGTTCTGGGAGGGTGCGGGTGGTGGAACAGAGGCGAAGCCCCTTAGTTGTACCTCTACACAAACCATACGCCAGTCTAGCAGAGCAAGGTTCCTCTATGATGGCACCCTCAGTGGACACCAAGAAGAATGCTGAGGACATCCACAAGGGAGACCCACAGAAGGGTGGCAAGGGACACCACAGGGGAAGGAAACAGCTTCTGATAGGGGACTGCATTGTTACAGGGGTAGACCTGGGGAAGGGAGAGGAGAGGGAAGTAAGGTGCCTGCCTGGTGCCATGGCTTGGAGGGACAAGAAGCAAATTCCTCAGGATTGCAGAAGCAGCATCACAGGAGAGGGAGCTAGATATCATTGTCCACCTTGGGACAAATGACCTAGCTAGGCATGGGATCAGTGCAGTGCAGGATGAAATTGTGGAGTTGGGGAGGGGCCTCAGACAGGTAGCGAGCACGGTTACCTTCTCAGAGGTGCTGCCAGTCCATGGCAGGGGTGAGGCTAGGGTACAACACACCATGCAGTTTAATGAATGGTTGCAAAACTGGAGCAGAGCACAGGGCTTTGGCTTCATTGGGGACTGGGGGTCCACCTGGAGAGATGAAGGTCTATACTGGCATGATAGTCTGCATCTGTCCACAAAGGGGAACCAAGATTCTATTTGACAGGTTTAAATGCTTCCTTGGCAAGCTTTTAAACTAGCCATGGGGGGGGGTGCTAATAAGAGGCAGGAAATTTCAAGCCTCCCCCCACAAAACATGACAGGTAGTAAGGTAAACACTGAGGTACAGTGCTCAACAGAGGGCAGGGCAGGGGTAAATGAAAAAATAGACGAGGGCAAAAAGAGCAGGCATGGGGGGGGAGAGAGGATAAAGCCAACACTAAATGGAGGGCAGTGAGTACCAATGCCTGTAGTCTGGGAAACAAGCTTCCTGAGCTAGTAGCTATGATGGAAGATGAATGATTGGATATTGTGGCAGTCATGGAAACATGGTACACGGAGAACCATGAATGGGATGTCAACATACCGGGGTACACAGTCTACAGAAGGGACAGGGAGGGGAAAAGAGGAGGTGGAGTAGCTCTATACATAAGGGAAGGGATCAAAGCTACAGAACTAAAAAGTAAAGGGGGGGACAAGAGGCACTCTGGGTCACCTTGGAGACAGGGAATGGCATCACAATCTGCACAGGGGTTGTATACAGACCCCCATCTCAAGAGGAGGAAATGGACAAGAAAATGATAGAGGACATTCTCAAAATGGCTGAAAAAGGGGAGATACTGTTGATGGGGGACCTGAATATGCTAGATGTTAACTGGATGACATGTACTGCAGCCACATCCTAGAGCAGGGTCATTCTCGATGCCCTGCAGGGGGCAGGCCTTAGACAGCTAGTGTTGGAACCCACTCGGGAGGGAGCAATACTATATCTGGTACTCTCAAATGGAGAGAGGATCACAAATCTAGAAGTCAGTAGACATCTGGGAACAAGCGACCACTGCACAGTGTGCTTCGCAATAAGCACAACCATGGAGACGAGCCATACAAAAACAAGCATACTGGACTTTAGAAGGGCTGACTTTGGCAAAATGGGTGAATACCAGAGGAATACACTAGCAAATGGCCAAAAAGGAGGGGTAGAAGAACAATGGAGAAAAATCAAAACTGCCATCATAGAGGCAACAAGCCTTTGCGTGAAACAGATAAAGTAAAAAATCACTATGGTTCTCAAAAAGAGGTGGCAGGGAAGGTTAAGGAGAAAAAGGCTGCATTCAAAAAGTATAAGGAATCACAGAAAGAGCATGACAGGGAACTGCATCAATTAAAGCAGAAAGAAGTGGAGAAGGCAGTCAGAATAGCAAAAGCCCAAACTGAGGAAAAAATAGCCAATTCAGTTAAGAAGAGGGATAAAACCTTTTATAGGTACATTAGGGAGCATAGAAAGGTTAAGAACGAACAGTGAAGATTAATAAGGGAGAGGGGAGGTGGGCAGAGGTAGGCAGTGAAAAGGCAGAGTTACTGAATGAATACTTTTGCTCAGTATTCACAAAAGAAGATGAGGAGGAGTTACCTAAACCAGACAATAGAAGCACTCTGGGTAGGGGGGTTGACACCAGTCCATTTACAGAAGAAAGAGTCCTGAAAGAACTCCAAAAACTCAAGGTGGACAAAGCAATGGGGCCTGACGGGATTCACCCCAGAATCCTAAAAGAACTAAGTGGGGACCTAGTGACACCAATGACCATACTTTTTAACAAATCATGGGAGGATGGGGTGGTACCTGAGGACTGGAGGAGGGCCGATGTGATTCCCCTTCACAAAAGTGGGAGCAAGGCAGAAGCAGGAAACTACAGACCTGTAAGTTTGACCTCAGTGGTAAGGAAAATGAAGGACTCACTTCTGAAAGAAAGAATTGTTGAGTACCTAGAGGCCAGCGGGGCACAGGACCCAAAGCAGCATGGATTTATAGCAGGAAGGTCACGTCAGACAAATCTAATTGATTTCTTTGACTGGGTGACCAAAGTAATAGACCAGGGAGGGGCTGTGGATATGGCCTACCTAGACTTTAACAAGGCATTTGACACAGTCCCGCACAAAAGATTGATAATCAAGTTAGCCAGCCTGGGAGTGGGTCCCAGGGTGGTAGCCTGGGTAGCAAACTGGCTGTACAACAGGACACAGAAGGTATTAGTGAATGGAACACATTCCGAAGAAAGGAGGGTCACTAGTGGAGGGCTCAGTTCTAGGTCCAGTCCTCTTTAACATCTTTATAGATGACACTGCAGAGGGTCTGGAGGGAAAGGTATGCCTCTTTGCAGATGACACAAAGATCTGTAGCAGAGTTGATACACAAGGGGGGGTAGAAAGGATGAGAAGGGACTTGGCAAGGTTGGAGGAATGGTCAGATATACGACAACTTAGATTCAATGCAAAGTGCAAAGTAATGCACCTGGGAAACAAAAACCCAGGAGAAGAGTACACAATAGCAGGGGAGGTACTAACAACAACAAAAATGGAAAGAGACCTGGGGTAGTCATATCAGATGACCTAAAGGTGGGTAAGCAATGTGAAAAGTCAGTAAGGAGAGCCAGGGGATACTGGGATGCATAGGAAGGCATCACAAGTAGAAAAAGGGAAGTGGTTATCCCTCTATACAGACAGTTGGTGAGACCCCATCTGGAGTACTGTGTGCAGTTTTGGAGACCTCATCTATGCAAGGACATAGACAGGATGGAAGCAGTCCAGAGGAGGGCAACTAAAATGGTGCAGGGTCTGCATCAGAAACCATATGAAGAGAGGCTGAGAGCTTAATATGCATACCCTTGATGAAAGGAGGGACGGGGGAACATGATAGAAACGTTCAAGTACCTCAAGGGAATCAACAAAGTCCAGGAGGGTAGCATCTTTCAGAAAAAGAGATGTGTAAGAACAAGGGGGCACAGTTTAAAGATAGAGAGGGGACGGCTCAGGGGTAATGTGAGGGATTTTTTTTTTTTCACGGAGAGAGTGGTGGATGCATGGAACCGCCTTCCTGGGGAGGTTGTTGGGTCTAAAACAGTGGAGGAATTCAAACATGCATGGGACAGACCTAAAGCAGTTGTAGTGGGGGGTGGCAGGAAGTAGGCTGTTGGTTAACTAAAATCTGCAGCTTATCCAGTAGGTAGGGAAATGGGCAGACTGGGTGGGCCAAGTGGTCCTTATCTGCTGTCAAAGTCCATGTTTCTATGTTACTCCAAAGCCATATGCTATAATCATTCTCTTCAGCATTGCCTTTAGGGCAACCCACCATGTTGACGGGTTATTGTCCCAATTGGGTTGTTTTAGAGGTACTCATTAACTGTACTAACCACCTTCTCTTTACATTTCTCCAAGTTCAACAATCCCACTTTAAGCCTCCAGTTGAAGTTATGAACTGTGGGAGTCAGGGAAAGATTCATCAGCACTGGGGAGTGGTCTGACCCGGTCATAGGTAATGCAGTACACTCCAGGACAGAAGACATATACTTAGTGGAGAGCGAGCAGAAACATGTCTGTGAGGCATTTCAGGAGTGTTTCTGACTGCCGACAGAGGTATGTCCTGTCTGCCTGCTTCAACCTGCCATCCATTGTCCTAGCATTTAGGGGTGCACCCCCTTCTTCTATTTGCTCTATCTGTTTCCAGATGGCTCTGTAAGTCGGTACAGACCACAGCAGCAAAGTATAGGCATGTACTGCATAGTAGTACATTACCAGAACAGAGACAGCCCCCCCCCCCCCCCATTGATTTCCTCTGTTGCAAAGCTTGTACCTTTTGGGGAGCACTCTCCTGCCCAGATGTTACTCTCTTTACAATATCAAAATAAATTGCCAGTACTAGATTTTCCTTGAGTCCCAAACCTCTGCTCCATCTTAGGTGAAATGGCACTTTTGTATTGTAGATCCTGCATTGTAATTTTACTTGCTTAATTTGTTCTTGGCAAGAGGTTTCAGAAAGATGTGACAAAGAAATACACCAAAATAAATGATTTCTAAGTTTTTTCTTACAGGGTACCTAAGCAATCAGTTTTTTAAAACTGCAAACTCCAAAATTTGGCTTCATTGTGAGGTAAAGTAAAGGCTGCTGTTTACATTTATGCTAAAACTGCATTTATGTAAATAACATCAATGCAGTTTCATAGCTTTTGAAAAATGTAAACATCAGCCTTTCACTTTCAAAAAACAGCCTTGGTTTCTCCCTAAGATGTCTGCCAAGTATGTTAAGTGATGAGTCATGATGACATCATTGGACTAGAGACAAAGACCCACATATATTTCTGTAGTGCTGACTAGTTCTTCTTTCCCTCTTGTATTTTGAATTGTTGTACCAGAAAGATCAACACCATGTATTACCTCATGGATTATTTTGATCAGTACATGGTAGGCTATGATTTTGTTCATATTGTTTAACTTGCGGAAAATGTTTTGCAATCCAGCTGACTTTTTCTTTGGCGAACTGCATTACAGTACAACACTTCAAATACCTGATGATTTTGTTTTTTGTAGTTTGCCATCTAGTGGTTATATGATATACTGAATTTTGTTTTTTGTTTACAGGAGATACACACTAAGCTGAAATCTTGTTTATGGGTATGGCATGGGAGCAGAAAGAAGTTTAGTGACTTGCTCTGGGTCACACAGCAAAGTACCAGTTTGGTTCAGTTCCAAAGCTCATGCTCTCTTGTTCATCCACAAATAAGGCTTTCTTTTTCCATGTGAACCCCCTGCTCCTAGCCTGCCTTCTGTTGAACACCCCACCATCCATACCCTGTCCTTAGTACTGCCTGTGGCCACATTATGTGCTTACAGTCTCATGAAGAGAATTACCACACCTCCGATTGTAATCTTGTGCCTCAGAGAGTTGTGCACACCTATACCAATATGCATCATCAGCTGGCACTGTTAAAAAATGCCTCCCAAATCACTCTCCAGTCCACTTTCTCAGTGTTTGACTTCTGCTCCCACAGTAAACACTGAGTGAATCATCACCCTTCTGCACAATAAAGGTAGTATGTACATTTCCCTTGTTGTGTTTTTTTTTCCAGCCTCATTAACCAACAACTAGGTCTTCCTGGAGGGCCAAGCAATACGCATCATGACCTACCAGAAAAACTGCTGTTCATGCCCTCATAAGGGCAGCACTTACAATATTATTAGCAGGAGAGGCATACTAATACCTTGAGCGAATCCACCCAACTTCCCTTCAGAACCCCGCAGGACAGTTGCCAGCAATTCTTCTCCAGTACTTTTCAGTGCCCTACTCCACAATGCGAGTTGGCTGGCTATCACCCTTCCAAATCTTGAATGAGCTATACACAAATCCCTCAATACTGTCCTAACAAATGTCAACATCCTCCCCCACCCGAGGGTAATCTCCCTACACTGAATTCAGGTAACAGTTTAGGTGCAGCCCTGCCACTCTGAGTATTTGTTATCGATGGCTACTCTCATCCACAGTTGGGTAGTGATCACAACGCCGGCAACCCCACATTTCAGATCGCACAGTGATCTGGTCAGCGTCCTCCCTTATGTCTTCAACTAACCTGAATATAGCTGTACCCTGCTGGAATAACCTCTTCAGTCCCTCTCTGGCGTTTATTCTTCTCACTTGATCTCCACACTAAAAACTGGTGAGTTCACTACCCTTCCGTATCATGAATGTGGTTAGTACAGTCTCTCATGTTATTTTTACATATTAATAATAAACTTGATGGTCTGGTAAACCAGGCTGATAGCTGCATGTCACAAGTGGAAAAATAGGCTCTCCTACCGATATAAGATCTAAGCCACCTATGATTAGGCACTATTAAATGACATACATAACGATGTGCACACCTATCATTTAATAATGCATAATCAAAGGTAGCCTAGATCTTTTAAGGATAGGAAAGCCCATCATTCCCCTTGTTCCCTGCTGCTATCAGCCTGACTTACTGGAAAGATATGTTTATATTTGATATGTCAAAATAAAACGGGGACTGTACTACTTCCATTCATGATGCAGAAGGGTGATGAGCTCATCAGTTTTCGGTGTGAGGAGGAATAATGAACAATGAATACCAGAGTGGGATTGAGAAGGCCACTCTTGCAAGGTACTGCTATATTCAGGGAAGGGGAAGACAGAAGGAGAGCAATATGAGCAGATTACTGTGAGAAATAAGATATGAGCTGCCAATACCTTGATCACTGCCTGTCCCCGTTGTCCTGGCCAACATTCCCCCTTCCCATGAAACTAGTTCATGTAATTGTCCAAGGCTGTGTGTGAATATTAATGTATGAAATGGCTGCCACTAGACAATTCAGTCACTTCACTACCAGTCTAGTATTGCTTGTAAAGCACTTTGGGATGCAATGTGTATGACAACCACTATATCAATGCTGCTGCTTATTATTATTATTATTTCCCATGGAAAAATAAGACAAAACAAGCACATATTTCAGTTTCGAGAAAGTATGAACTCTAACATTGGATTGTACAAGAACTCTGCAACAGAAAAGTGGTGGCTCTAGGGGGTGGTGAAGTGTGTGGCTGCAGCCCCCCCCCCCCACATAGTAACGTACTTGCTGCTGCTGCATTTCACTTTGTTGAAGAAGTCTGATTTATTGATTGTACAAATGTTTACATTCAAACTATGGATTACATTTATAGGTTATATCAAAAACGTACTAGAAAAGAATAATAGCAGAAAATATGAAGGTTTAATGAACATGTTTAAACGTGCATATTAAGCATGCACGCCACCCCAGCACCCCCATTGCAGCATCCTGGATCCACCATAACCACTAGATCTCCAGGCTAATCAAGATTTGTACCGAACTGTGGTTTGCCACAGAGAAAGTTGGCAGGATTAAAACACAATTTTAGCATATTAAACTAGACAAAATGAACAGAACTGTAGCCTAATGTGTATTATATAAAATAATGCACATGATTTTGACCATCTGGGTGAAACAATTCTATACAAAGGGGAAAAAAGAACTAGTTAGCACTATAGAAAGCCATATATCTGTCTCTGACTTTGGCTCCAATGATGTCATCACATAACACATTTGGCGGCCATTTTAGGAAGCAGGTAAGACTTTTTTTTGAAATTAGAAGGCTGATTTTACAATTTTCCAGTGCTCTGGAATCACATTTAGGTAAATTATACAAATATAGTTTTAGCATTAATGAATACAGCAGCCTTTTGCTTTAGTCACCTACAGAGTCAGATATTTGAATAGTTTGTTATGAAAATGTTGTTTAGGTATCCTTTAAGGAGGTATCACTTGCTGAGCCTAAAAAAAATCCATCAGTATATGATCAGAAGTCTCCCATTAGAAGTAATTCCATCTTATGAACTGAAACAACCTTAGACAAGAAGAAAACAACCATGTTTGTGTTCAGTGCATTCTTATAGTGTATGCATATGTATGTGTGTATATGTATGCATATATGTAATAGATAATCCACTCTTAAGTGTGTGGTTGCGCTCTGGTATATGCACGCCTTGGTGTGCGTATATCAGAGCACGACAGCACACCATAGATTCGGTTGTCTGTCTTATAAAATGGCAAAATTGTTTGGGGGGGGTAAAAGTCTAGGTGTGCGGTCACACTGTGATATACGCACGGTCATGTGATGTGTTTTATACAATCAGAACATTGGATCTGGAGCTACTTCTTTTACCCATTTTATAAATATATATACATATATACACACACACACACTCTCTCTCTCTCTCTCTCTCTCTCTCTCTCTCTCTTTCTCTTATTGCCAGTATAGTTACGGTTGCATGGCCACTTCTATGTTAAACCCCAAGTTTTGCACTTTAATAACTTTGCCACCATACGACGGATTTGCCTGGAATTTGGCATGCGTGGTCTGGTACTGTAGATCTCTGGATGTGGCAAGTTGTGTTATGGTTGGATAAGCAGTTGCGGAACTGTGGAGAGGCGAAAAATGCAAAAAGTGGAGGGGTTTGCGCATTTCTTTGCTCATGGCTATAGCCCGCACGGTTTGTCTGTTATGTCTTAAATCTTCAGGGAAGATGCAGTCTGGGTCACTGATGTGCCTTTCAAAGATTTGGTGAAAAAATATTAAACTGTTCAAAAGTTATTCAAAAAACAAGTTTCCCATTATAGTCTGAGGAAAAAAATATGTATGTGTCTCTCAAAAGCTGCTGCCACTACATCTTATTCTCGCAAATGGCCCTTTTACTTTTGTGTGGTGGCCGTCTTGTTTTTGGTTAGCGAGAGAGAAAAATGCCTGGTGTTTGCATTTGGAACCCCCTAGGTAAACACTGACTGTTGTGTTTACCTAGTTGGATCCTGAGGATCACAGCCCTATCTTTTTGGGGGGTAGGGGGGCAGAAATGCCTTTTTAAAAATCGGAGCCCTAGTAGTGTCGAAAATTGCAACTGAAATGGCCATGGCACTATCGCAAATCACGACCGTGTTGTTCCTATTTTTGCTAAACTGTCACAATTTGTGACAGTACGTTGCCCAAAAGCAGCAAATATTTGCCATCCCACTGCAGCAAAACAGTTGGGGCTTTTGGCCTGAAATTTGTAGGGTGTCAGGCCCATGTCCCACAGATGTGGCTTTTGGTGGTTTGGTCTCAAAACATTCAGTGGGCCCATAGTTACAGCATTCTGAAGTTGAGAATTTTCCCATAGGTTAACATTGTGGCACCTGCGGCGACTTTCGGCTGCCGTATCCCAAATGATTCAAGATCTGGATTTTTTTGCTACCCTTTAGGTGGACTAAGTCCACGTGGAAGTTTCTAAGTCATAGATTACACCTGCAGTGTAATGGTTTTCCTACTTGCTACGGTTCCGGAGATATTGCCAAAAATATGTTACAAGGGTTCCTTTGGAGTACTATGACGCTGGTGTATGGCTACGTACTTATGTGCAGGGTCCATAGGGCCTGCGCTCCCTCATACACATACCATTATGCAAAAAATGGGCAATGTGGAGAGAGCACAGGGCCCCCGCTTCCAGTAATGCATACCAGTTACATTACACTTTTTCAAAAAGAAGGGAAATTAATTGCAAAAAACTTTGTTAATGCTTCAGTTAGGGTTGATAGCACAGCAACAAAAGTATGGAAATGTGATGTTAGGGTTACACCCCTATCACCCCACCATCCACTCACCAACAGTTGTCAGGGTGTGCCATGGGGTC
The DNA here is from genome assembly GCA_016271365.2 of Neoceratodus forsteri. Lineage (NCBI taxonomy): Eukaryota > Metazoa > Chordata > Ceratodontiformes > Ceratodontidae > Neoceratodus > Neoceratodus forsteri. The sequence goes on from CM057453.1 coordinate 64,045,906, forward strand.
TTCAGGCCTATTTTTTACCTCATTCTCCTGTGCTGTAGCATGTCAGCTTGTTTACACATGGAATGGGGTGAGAGTTAGGCCTGATGACCCCATGGCACACCACAGTGTCTGTTGGTGAGTGGAGGGTGGTGTGGTAGGGGTGTAACCCTAACATCACATTTGCTAATTGTGTGGCAGTGAGGGAGGGCAAGATGAATACTGCAGCTAACAACAGAGTTATTGTTGATGGGCAAGTGGAACACCCTACCTGTGGGAGTGGGAGGAGAAAACAGTCATGGGATTTAAGAATGTATGGGATAGACATAAGGGAAATCCTGGAGGTCAGTGTTAGGGGGCAGCAGACTTCTAGAAGAACCTAAAGTGATCTTACACACTCAAATGGGCAGACTGGGTGGGCCATAGGCCCTTATCTGCCGATAATATCTATGTAGATTTCTGCTAGGGCAGGAGTTCTCACACTTAGTCTTAGTGAGCCTCCCGCAAGCCTTGGAAAAGATCTTGAGCCTCCCCCTACTACAGAAATAATTTTGGGCCTCCCCATAGGTAGAACAACTGTCATACTTTGCACGTTACAGGAAGAATACAATGAAGTGGATTTGAGTCGTTGAGTTTATTCTTATTTTATTGAAACATAGAAACATGGAATTTGACGGCAGATAAGGACCGCTTGGCCCACCTAGTCTGCCCATTTCCCTACCTATCGGATAAGCTGCAGATTCTAGTTAACCAATAGCCTACTTCCTCCTACCCCCCACTAGAGTTGCCTTATGTCTGTCCCATGCATTCTTGAATTCCTCCACTGTTTTTGACTCTGCGACCTCCTCAGAAAGGCTGTTCCATGTACGCACAACCCTCTCTGAGAAGAAATACTTCCTCACATTACCTCTGAGCCGTTCCCCCGCTATCTTCAAATTGTGCCCCCTTGTTTTTGCACATCTCTTTTTCTGAAAGATGCTACCCTCTTGGACTTCGTTGATTCCCTTGTGGTATTTGAAAGTCTCTGTCATGTCCCCCCTCTCCCTCCTTTCCTCGAGGCTATACATCTTTAGTTCCCTTAGTCTTTCTTCATATGTCTTCGTATGTCTTCTGATGCAGACTCTGCATCATATTGGTTGCCCTCCTCTGGACAGCCTCCACCCTGTCTATGTCTTTGCAGAGATGGGGTCTCCAGAACTGTACACAGTACTCCAGATATGGTCTTACCAACTGTCTGTACAGAGGGCCAACAACTTCCTGTTTTCTACTGGTGATGCCTCTCCCTATGCATCCCAGTATCCCCCCAGCCTTGATTACTGCCTTCTCACATTGCTGGCCCACCTTTAGGTCATCTGATATGACTACCTTCAGATCCCTTTCTATTTTGTTGTTGTCAGTATCTCACCCCCCCATAGTGTACTCTTCCCCTGGGTTTTTGTTTCCCAGGTGCATTACTTTGCACTTCTTTGCATTGAATCTAAGCTGCCATACATTTGACCATTCCTCCAACCTTGCCAAGTCCCTTTTCATCCTTTCCACCCCACCTTGTGTATCAACCCTGTTGCAGATGTTTGTGTTATCTGCAAAGAGACATGCTTTCCCTTACAGTTACTCTACACTGTCACTTATAAAGACATTAAAAAGGACTGGCTGCAGTACTAAACCCTGCGGTACCCCACTAGTAACCCTCCTTTCTTCACTGTGGACTCCATTTACTATTACCCGCTGTGTCCTGTTGTCCAACCAGTGTTTTACCCAGGCTACCACCCTGTGACCAACTCCCCGGCTGGCTAATTTCTTTATTAGTCTTTTGTGTGGGACTGTGTCAAATGCCTTGCTAAAGTCTAGGTAGGCCATGTCCATAGCCCCTCCCTGGTCTACTGCTTTGGTCACCCAGTCAAAGAAATCAGTTAGATTTGTCTGACATGACCTTCCCGCTGTGAATCCATGCTGCCTTGGGTCCTGTACCCCACTGGCCTCTAGGTACTGAACAAGTCTTTCCTTCAGAAGTGATTCCATCATTTTCCCTACCACTGAGGTCAAACTGACAGGTCTGTAGTTTCCTGCCTCTGTCTTGCTCCCACTTTTGTGAAGGGGAATCAGATCCACCATCCTCCCATGATTTATTAAAAAGGGTAGTCAGTGCTGTTAACTAGTTCTTACCTTATTTCTTTTAGAATTCTGGGGTGAATCCCATCAGGCCCCCATTGCTTTATCCACCTTGAGTTTTAAGAGTTCTTTCAGAACTCTTTCTTCAGTGAAAGGACTAATATCAACCCCCCTATCCAGAGTGCTTCTGTTGACCAGATTAGGTAATTCACCCTGCTTTTCCATTGTGAATACTGAGCAGAAGCATTCCTTCAGTATCCCTGCTTTTTCACTGTCGCTCTCTGCCCAACCACCTTCCTCTTTGTTCAGCCTCAGTATCCCTGTCTTAGTCTTTCTTTGCTCCCTAATTTACCTATAAAAGGATTTATCCCCCTTTTTAACAGAGTTGACTATCTTTTCCTCGGTTTGGGCCTTTGCTATTCTGACTGCCTTACCCACTTCCTTCTGCTTTAACTGGTACAGTTCTCTGTCCTGCTCCTTCTGTGTTTCCTTATACTTCCTGAATGCTGTCTTTTTCTCCCTTACCTTCCTGACACTTCTTTTGAGAACCATAGTGTTTTTTTTTGTTATTCTCCCTTTCTGTAAACCCCCCCGCCAGGTCAGCCTACTTGCTCCACACTTCTGACTTTTGGACCCTGTTTACCCCTCGTTGCAACACCTCCATGAGTCAGACTGTTTTCTTTGTCAGTTTTACCCTGCTCTTAAACACCTTCTCAGTGACCATTTAGCTCCCTCCTGGCCTTGCTCCTAGTATCGCTTTGCTTAGCCTTTGTATTTGTGCTTTTCTGCAGCCAGTATAATGGGTCAGTTGTTACCTTGTTCCTATTCATTTGCATTATTTTGCATTTTGTTTTCCTGGTAACCATTTTGTACATAAATTTGCATGCCATTATTTGTTTTCAATTTGCTGCATCCTTTCACACAAAACATCCACAACTTGACATTTAAATGAAGCCCGCTTAAGTGCACACCCTCGGGATATGACATTTTTGTGCACTTAGGCAGGCTGTGTACTTATCCAGACAAAACAAATTTTCCAGTAAAACGTTCAGTTTTGTACTGCGGTAAGCACTTTATTAAATTAAACAGGTGCAGTCATATAAAAACAACAAGTAAACTCGCAAATCAAATTATTGTTGGAAAAAATCGGTAATTTTTTTTTTGTTTTGTCAACTGGATTGCCAAACTGTTAATGTAACTGTCAAACTGAAATAGCAAAGCAAAATCACTTTTTTCTTTAAAACAAAACGCCTCACAGTTTCCATCGCCGTGACAGCGGCTGCTGCGGTCACTGGCTTGTCATCACAATCCTTCTCATCCTCCTGGTCGACACACGATATCCCTCTGACTTCGTTACAGAGTTTCTGCTCATCAAGAGCACCCTCAGTCTGCAATCCAGCATCGATGTCCGCATACTCGAGAAACTCCCGTGTCAACATACCGGGTGGAAGATCAGTCTCGGACACAGTATCATCCTGTTCTAACTCAGCGTCTGACATTGACACAGAGAACCCTGCCTTCCTGTAGCAGTTGATTATTGTTGTTACGGCAACCGATGTCCAGGCAAAGTCTAGCATTTGTATGGCATCCAGCACATTGAATTTCTTAGTAATTTCGGACACTGTGTTAGCCCCAGCTGAAGATCCAGAATCAGTACACACAAGCAATTTTTAAATGATCTACAAGAAATGAAAAATAAGAAATTTAAGCTTAGTGTGAACACAGTGCTCGAAGTGCATTGAGGTGTTTCGCAGCTTACCGTCTTCTGTATAAGTGCTTGACATTACGGATAATGCCCATATCCATGGGCTGGATTAAAGATGTTGTGTTCGGGGGAAGAACGATAAGTTTAATGTGGGACAAAGGCACATTCGGTTGCGCGCTACAGTTGTCAAGCAGCATAGCGATTCTATGGCGACGTCTTCTCATTTGGCAGTTTACACTGTGGAGCCAAAGAGTAAAAATCTGAGCTGTCATCCATGAATTCGAGTTGGCTTCTTAAACCACAGGTAGTGCATTGACTTTTATACCATTGAAGCAGCTAGGCTTCCTTGATTTCCCTATGACAATAGGTTTCAGTGTTTCAGTGCCTGACATGTTTGCACGCAGCAGCACAGATATGCGCTCCCTTGCCTTTTTCCCACTGGGTGCTGCATCTTGTTTAAAAGCTAAGGTGCCTTCTGGTGTGGCCAGAAAGTACAGGCCAGTCTCATCACAGTTAAATATGTCCTGGGTGCTGTAGTCTGACAAAGTTTGTGGGAGTACGTTCTTTATCCAGTTGTCAGCTGATTCTGTGTCGGCGTCTTTTTTTTTTTTCTCTGTGACACCGTTTGTAAATTATGCCATTTCTCTCTTTCCATTGGCATAACGTTCGTGGGTGTAAATGGCACTTCTATAATGTCAGCTAGTTGCTGAGCTTTTTGCATCAGAATAGGGCCATTAATAGGTGCATCCACAGAACGGCTTGCAGTGAACCACCTGAGCAGTGCCGTTTCAACTGTGTCACTTTTTCCCATTCTTTTCCTCTTTCGCCCTAGCTTCTCACCGCTTTGCCACTCTGCCTGCAGTTTTTCTCTAGAAGCATAAATACGGGAAACTGTAGAAACATCTACATTGTACTCTTTTGCCATGTCAGCACGTTTAACATCAGGCTGTGATAACTTATTCAGGACAATGATTTTCTGCTCCAGGGTAAATGTATTCTTTTTTATTTTATCCATTTTGTAACGCTGAACCGAGCACTGTCTAGTTCAGTGTGCTCTGCTCTGAGCAGTCTTTATAAGCCAGCACTAAAGAGTCAAGTGGTCACTTACAGTACTGTAGGTCCGTTTCTAAGTGAGCAGTTGATCATTCAGTTAAGTAATCATCCATGTAAATGTGCACTTACACAGATTCTGAGCCCCAAAATTTGACATTTTCACAACGAAAACTGTGCATTTATCCGAAATGTGCACTTATGTGTAGTGCACTTATCAGGATAATTTAACATTGATAATATAGGAAAAAAATCAGGATATTGGTTTTCTGTGCACTAAACCGGGATGTGCACTTATCCGATGTGCACTTAAGTGGGCTCCACTGTAGTACATTTTAAGTCTTGCTTGAGCCTCCCCTGGAACAGGTTGAGGCCTCACCATTTGAGAAACCCTGTGGTAGGAGATACTTATGCACCAGTCAGCCAGTTCCCTTCTATCTGGAGACAGTATATTACAGATTGAAGCCACTTCTAGTCCCTACCGTGTAGTTTAATGGGGAATGTGGGTTTGCAGGGTGCTTTAAAGAACAGGTGCTCACTTCTGTTAAATGGACAGTTGGCTAGTTTATTTATTATGTTTTGTTTTATTGAACTGTTTCCAAATTTTACAAACAAGCAAACCAAAAATACACTTAGAACTCGAACACCACCAACAATACATAACTCATAACAACTGTAGATAAGTATACATAGTTTACAGAGATTTCAATAGAAAAGGAACAAGAAAGTGTGTATGTATGTATGTATGTGTATGTGTGTGTATATATGTATGTATGTATGTATGTGTGTGTGTATGTGTGTGTGTGTGTGTGTGTGTGTGTGTGTGTATATATATATATATATATATATATATATATACATATACATATATATACATATACATACATATACACACACATACATGTAACCCCCCTACAAATGGGGGTTCTCAAAAGATTTTCCTTGGGTGTGCCTAAATGCCCATGGCCAGGCTGGTATCCTGGGTATTAACCATTCAAAAGATATTGTCTGTGAGTGCCCTTATAGCCTCTGTGTACTGTCTCTTTAAGAGCTGCCTATTCACAGTGCAATAACTAATCTGGTTGGGGGCTGACTGGTTTCAGGCTCTAGCCCTGCCCGGGCTGCCAGATAATCGCTGCATTCTGCTATTGTCGTTGCGCAGAGGGAGCTTTACTGAAAGCTGTACTTATTTGCTGAGTAGCTGTTGTAAAAGTAATGTCATGGAAGTTTGTCTAAGCTGCCTTTTTTGCAGCATGGACATGTCGATATTGCACCACCATCTTGGTACTGGACTGCTGTTGTGAACCAGTCAGTACCTTTGGGGACCCTAAAATGGTGTCTGTCCACAGGGGTCTTGTGGGAGCAAAATTCGGTAGGAAATTGTAGTTTTGAGACTTTGGTGCCTAAATGGACCTGGAGGGGGAGCCCTTGTATTGACAGACAGATGGATCAGCCAATCAAACCTTTTGAATCCTGGGGAAAATCTTAGGCTGCTTGCAGCAGAGAGTTCAGTCTGAGTTGGGAATAGAAAGAGTGAACAGCTCGAGATGTTCAAGCAGCAGCTTCTGCATAGTTCGCGCGGGAGAACTGTGGAGGGGCTGAGTTTTGGCCTGCCTGTCTGCTGTCCCTTGTGAGGGAGCACTTCAAAGAATCGGACTGCATCCGAAGTTTTCAGAGAGATTTAAGCCACTGAATTGGTGACCAGGCTTAAAACCTGAAGAAGACTGAAGATTTGCTGAACGCGATCGGCCTATCAGAACCTTCATTTACTGCTGAACTCCTGGGTTTTGTGCAGAGACTCTGTGATTGCAACCGGACTGTCACCTGCCTGGTATAGTGGTGATTACTTTACTATAAATGTGCTATGTGCTGCTAGTGGGTCGCAATTTGGTTCCCCACTGTGTGTTCAGCTGTGCCTTGCTTGCCTGAGGCTGCATCCAGCTTTCTCGGACTCGCATCCGAACTGTTCCTCGATGTGGGCCTTGTCATGCTGGCCCAGCCAGATTACTCACGCTACAGAGAAAACCATCAATGAGAGACCTGCCTGGGGATCAGCCCCCTGCTCAACGCCTTGAACAGGAATGACGCCTCAGTGAATCGTGTGGGCCCTGCTTCTCCTGGCACTCTAGCGCATCAACCTGCAGTCTCAGTTTCATCCCTCCTGTGTCCGGTATTGGGTATTGTGAGTAAACACCAGGGTAACTCCCTGCAACTTCCGCTAAATCAGAGGGGTTGTCATCAAATTCACTTGTTGTTTTCTTGCCATGAACTGAGCAATCCATAGAAACATAGAAACATAGAAGTTGACGGCAGATAAGGACCGCAAGGCCCATCCAGTCTGCCCATTTCTTTTTCTACCTTATAAATGTGCCATCGGCCTTTGCTCTGTCAGTGGCCTATCTATTCATAGTCATTTATATTGCTCCCTTGTGCCTATCCCATGCCTGTTTGAAGCCCTGCACTGTATTCATAACCACCACTTCTTGTGGTAAGCCATTCCATGCATCCACCACCCTTTTCCTCACATTCCCCCTTAATCGGCCTCCTTCTAATCTCATGCTGTGTCCTCTTGTCCTGCTGTTTTTCTTATATTTAAACATGTTGGACTCTTTCACCTTGTTTATGCCCTTAAGGTGTTTGAATGCCTCGATCATATCACCTCTCTCCCTCCTTTGCTCAAGGATATACATATTGAGCTCCGTTAATCTGTCCTCATATGTCTTCTGATGCAGTCCCTGCACCATTTTTGTTGCTCCTTCTGGACTGCCTCAATTTGGTTAATGTCCTTGTGAAGGTGTGGCCTCCAATACTGCACGCAGTACTCCAGATGGGGCCTAACCAGTGTCTTGTACAGAGGGATTATTACCTCCCTCTTACGACTTGTGATACCCCTACTAATACACCCTAACACCCCTCTAGCCTTACCTACTGTTTTAGAGGACTGCTTGGATGATTTTAGGTCATCAGTGATGATGATGCCCAAGTCTCTTTCTTCCTTTGTGACTGCTAGCAACTCCCCTCCCAGCCTATAGGTGGCTTCAGGGTTTCTCTTCCCTATGTGCATGATTTTGCACTTTTGCATTAAATCTCAGTTGCCACTCTTCTGACCATTCTGCTAGTTTATCCAGATCTCTTCTCATTCTGCCCACCCCATCTGGATCATCTACTCTGTTGCAGATCTTGGTGTCATCTGCAAACAGACAAGCCTTACCCTCTAGTCCATCTGCAAGGTCACTAATGAAGATGTTGAAGAGGACTGGCCCCAGGACTGATCCCTGAGGTACCCCACTTGTGACTTGCATCTCTTCTGACTACATACCATTTACCACCACTCTCTGTTTTCTGCCCACAACCAGTTTGCCACCCAGTTGACCAAACTTCTGACCACCCCGAGCCTACCCAGCTTATTTATCAATCTTCTATGTGGAACAGTGTCAAAAGCTTTGCTGAAGTCAAGGTAGGCGACATCAGCTGCCCCTGGTCCACCACTCTGTTACCCAGTCAAAGAAATCTATGAGATTAGTTTGACAGGACCTTCCTTTGTAAACCCATGCTGTCTTGGATCCTGTGCCCATGGATTCCAGGTGTTGCACTATCCTTTCCTTAGGAGTGCTCCATAATCTTGCCCACTACTGAGGTAAGACTGACCGGTCTGTAGTTCCCCGCCTCCTCCCTGCTACCACTCTTGTGGAGCGGGATCACATGAGCCCTTCTCCAGTCTTCTGGGACCTCTCCTGTGCTTAGAGACTCACTAAACAATTCTGCTAATGGCTCTGCTAGTTCCTCCTTTAGCTCCTATGGACCCTGGGGTGTATGCCATCAGGTCCCATTGCCTTATCCACCCTGAGCTTAGCAAGCTCTTGTAGGACCCCTTTCTTTGTGAAGAGAGTAGTGCTCACCTCCCTCCCCTGTGTCCATGATGCTGAGCTGTGGGCCCTGCCTACCTTCTCTTCAGTAAATACTGAGCAAAGTATCTATTTAGGATAGATGCCTTTACAGGGTCCCTCCTCACATGCTCCCTTTTCTCCATTAAGCTTAGCAATACCCCTTTGGACTTTCTCCTTTCACTAATGTATCTATAGAAAGTCTTGTCACCTTCTTTTACTGTTCGTGCTAGTGTTTCCTCAGTTTGGGACTTTGCCTGCCTTACTGCCTTACCTGCTTCCCTTAGGGCAGTTTGGTATGCCTCCCTATCTTCATCCCACTGTGTTCCCTTATATTTCCTGAAGGCCAGCCTTTTGGCTCTGACCTTTTCTGCTACTGTATTTGAGAACCAAAGTGGTTTCCTTCCGGTTCTGGATTACAAATTGTGTGTGGTTGTGCATGTTTCTTTCTTCCATCACAGGGCCCCAACTAGCTGCAACACCAGCCTACCCCAGGCAACGTTCCAGGCTAGCCCACCTTACTCCCACCTGGGTACCCATAGTGTGTGACTGTGTAGGGACTCTGAAGTGCATGCATGGCTGCCTGATTGATTTAGCCTTTAAGCCAATCAACCTGATTATGTCCCTCCCTTGTTCAAGTCCCCTAAATAAATCAGATCTAACTCTTTTTGCATTTAACCTGACTGAGGTTTCAGTTTGTTCAAAAGTAGTGTACTGTTGCTATTTGCTGTGCATAACTTGTTTTACATGGCGTCTCCAGGGTTGAGCCAGAGCAACCAGCCCTGGTGGTAAGTGCAGACAGAGTGGGGAATTGTATGGTGAACAAGGATTATTGTGAAAGTGTTTACTGTATATTATCCAGGCCACTAGAAGGGAAAGAGGGGGGTTACAATGTCCTGAAAGGCTGTACCCAGGTTAGCCTTGCTACCAACAACTCTGTCTCCCCGGTGGAGGCACCTGCTTCAGTATCCGGGGCCCCTTAACCTGCAGCTAGCTGAAGCAGGCTGGGGTAGTAGCCCTGAGGTAGCACCACCGAGGGGTTACATACACATATATATATATATATATATATATATGCAGCCCCCAAAAAAAAGGAACAGAAGACCACGTTGGAGTCGATGGTTTGAATGTAATCTCTGTGAAAGTCTTGCATATACCTATACAGACTCATCCCTGCGTATGGAATCTGGGAATTAGGGGAGGGGGTGTTGCTGTAAGTGATCCCAGCAGTATTGAGAACCTTTGCACTCCTGTGTGAGTGGAGAAAGGGGTCCAAGAGGCATAGTATTGATCCATTTCCCCAAAGGCCAAGCGTGAGAGTTGCTATAGAGAAGCCAAGTTACCCAGGGCTTGAAGCCATTTGGCAAAAGTAGGGATTTTGCAGGTTCTCCATTACCTGAGGAGCAGGCGTTTTGCTGCAATAGTTGCCGCCATTATCCGCTTAGTCATAGTGTCTTCCATGGGGATATGTGTGTGGGTGAGTCCTAGTAAAACTACTAGGGGCATCGAATAAGTTAGGGGGAAAGTCCAGCGAGCAGCAGAAAGTCTGGATGGATTAGGGCAGGACCAGAGTAAGTGGGAAAGCAAGCCTATTAACTGGTCACACTTCCAGCATTTGTCGGTGTGGTAGACTCCACTCATCTTGATCACCTGGGGGGTCCTATAGCAGCTATGGAGGCTCTTCAGTTGGATAAGTTGTGCTTTATAGTGAACCTTTCTTGATCAGTCAAACAACAAAAAGGAAGCTCCCTTACCTCAGTGTGTTCCTCTGTGACACTTCGTCAGTTTTTTAAACAGACCCACAAGGAAGGGAAGGGATCATAATTTGCCCCCAAGGGGCTAGCCACATGATCTGTTTGCACTTTCTAGTAGCCTGTTCTACCCTGTACTCTGACATTCTCTGACATCTGTATAGGGAGAGTGCAGGGGCACGCTCCTTGAAGTCTATGGAGCGTAATTTGCAAACACCATTTTAGTTTTTTAAGTGGACATTAGGTGAAATCAGAGCCTATGGTCAACTGGGCAAGCAAGGCCAAGATGTTAGAGGGTGATCGGTAGGTTTGTCAGACAGGTCCTTAAGATGAGGGGATATTATGTACCTAAGCTGGAGATAGAACCAGAAGTCTTGCTTGGAAATGGAAAATTTGTTAGAGAGGACTGCATAAGAGTGGAGACAGAGTTGGCTTGCTATGCAGAGATCTTGAATCATTCTTATGCCCTTAGCATTCCATTTCTCAGCTGGAATAGATTTGCGATCGCTACAAAACTGATCATTGTCCCAAAGGAGGGCATAATGTATTGGAGGTGGAGGGAGTTTTAGGGTGAATGACATTTGACTCCAATATTTAAGGGAGAGTGAGAAGGTGGGGTGGTGAGAGAGTGGTCTGGGTTTCTTTAGCCGTGTTTACATGGCGACAGTGCTGTGGCTTGTGCGCAGCTCCCTTCCTGATCCACTGGCTCTATTCACATTTACACAGCCTGCCCTCGCAGTGCTGCACGTTGCTTTGAGGAGAGGCTGTGAATTCACCACAGGGTGATCAAAAAACAGCCTTTGTAGTGGAGCGAGCACAGCAAAGCGTTCACACTACCATTTAATGCGCTCGCTCAGCTACTGGTTCCACAACTAAGTTGGATAAAAAAAAATGATCTGACGGGCTCTTAAGTCACTCCCGACAGTGTTTACACTGCCAACTTTGCAGTGCATCAACCCGTGCGCATGGGGTGATGCGCTGCAAAGTTGGTAGTGTAAACAGGGCTTTTGAGTATAACAGCCCTCTTGGATCTGGGAGTGAGAGAACAGCTCTTTCCAAGGCATAAATTTGTGTCTGAAACTTGATCAGCAGCCTTCGCTAATCAAAGTAAAACATGGTTAGCAACTGACTGAAGTTAATTAGCAATTACCAGAAATTGATATTTGTGCTCAAAACCCCATAAAATCTACTTATCTTGCTGTATATTGATAAAATATGCATTGTACGCAAGTTTCTGAGACTGATACTGTTTTATTTAGCCATCAGAGTCTGCATACAGCAGTTGTGCTGCAGCACAAATACATTTTAAGAGCCATAAAGAATGATGTCTGCCAAAGCAGACTATGAATTCATGAATTATTGTGACGTGATTGTGAGTCATGACAAAATGAACCCCCCGCTTGCCACCTCATAAAAACTGCTCCACGTGGGACAATGATTGACCATAAACTCCAACATGGACTGTTGCTACTGTTCTCCACCAGGCATGTAGCCAGTTATTCTGGCATGTTGTGGGGGGAGGGACCATGAGGTGGTCCACCATCTGCAGCTGCCAAATCACCTGGATGTCTTGGTTTAGCACTAAAAAATATGTCTACAGCATTGTCTGGGTTGAATTCAGCTGGAGGGGGGCCCTGCTTTTTAATGCAAATCAATGTTTCTACAGTGTCCTATGCCAGATTTGCTCTCCAGTCAGTTTTACATTGTTCTTAGTTGAAAAACACCTTTCTACTATTGCATTAGACACAGGAAATACTCTCAACACATTGACAAGCTTCAACAGATTTGGATAAGAATTTTGGAAATCACATGCCAGCTTTGACCAGACAGCAGAGGCAGACATTATTTTTTTGACTGTCTTTCTTCCCCCCGGTCAGCATCCATCCCAGCCACCCGTCCAGCCCTGTACCCTGACATCAGGCTGCTACCCCTCTTCCCCCATGGCTTACCCCTCCCCGTGGCAGAGCGGCGAGGAGTCTCCCCAGGCTCTACTCGCCTTGAACAGGATCCAGTTCTGGGAGCGCCATTCAGGGTCAGGGCCTGCGGTAGGTGGCTGCCTTATAAAGCCGATCTGGGACTGTATTTTCTCGTTTTCTCCCCGAGAGTAGGGTGTGCAGTGCCGTCAGGGGAGGGAGCGCGCACGTGTCCGCACGTGCTCCTCCCGGCGCCTGCCCCACTCAGTTACTTGCTTGCAGCATCAGTGCTCTGTCCCCCAGCAGCCGCCAAAGGTCAGAAGCACACCAATAGCTGGAATTCCCTCCCTGGAGAGGGAAAGCACTCCCTCAGATGCTCGATCCCTCTATGCCCCTGCCAACCCCCGATGACTCGTGCTTGCTCCCGACACGGGTCGCCGTCATAGCGCGAGGTAAGGTGACCAGCGCCTCCGCTCTTAGCGCCACCGGGTCAGTGGTGGCAGACATATTATTGATGAAATTGGTTTGAGCAAAACTGCAAGCACTTGACTGGTGTCACAGTCCTGCTGTAAAAGAGCTGAAAAATGGTCAGCTACTTCAGTGATGTCACTGTTACCATACAGCTCCAGTTCCTTTCGATCTGCTGAAAAAAGTCTGGTATCTAACACTTTTGCACGGTTATAGATATTACTTTCATCATTCAAACCAAACCTTTGTTCACAACAGTTCTCAATATTTGTAATGTATTTCTTGCTGTTGTTGCCTGACATTACTGTTTAAAATTTTTTTAATAGATTGAGCACTTAGATGTGTTCATTTTACACCCTTGTAAGTAACTTCAGGACATGCTTCTGACAGGATGTCAGACCCATTTTTTTTAAGAGAATATAAGGTTCACCACCACATATGGGGCCACTCGGCTTAGCATGGTCAGGAGTGTTTCTCAAAGTTTCTACAGAGCTAAGTAGCTCTGGAATTTCAATAACTTCTTTTTGAAGTGCTAGTGAGAACCTGGCAAGTGGCTAAAGCAGCTGTTCAAAATACAAAAGGTTGTGCAACCATCTGAAATTTAGTCAAAATTTGCAACACTCCCTTGGCTTTGGCCTGATCATGAGTTGGGTCTGCAGCCATAGATTCTAAATGGGCAGGATTAAGGGGAATGATTGGTAACAGCCCGGGTGGCAAGAAGTTTATGCTGCACCCAGCTCGTTCCATGGGCCTTCTTGGGCTTTTCAGTTGACATTTCCATGGCCTGGGCAAGGGACCGCTACTCTTGAAGTCGCTTAGGACTTTTCTGATAGAGATAAAACAGCTGGGTTAGAAAATTTGAAACTTCATTGGAACAGGTATTATGCAAAGCATCTTTCATGACCAGTTCTAATCTGCGTGGGAAACAATGAACAGCAACCAGCCACTGTAGTACAGCAAGACCCCATCTTACACCCATGTTGACAGCAGCCCCAAACCCAACCATTTTTTTATATTAAGGCCACTCTCTGCAAGAATGTCTAAGAGGAGATTTCTGAGTCCCTCACTTGTGCTGTCTGCTACTGCTTTAATTCATAAAAATGTAGTCTCTAAGTGACCATTGCTGGGATTAACATAAATTACGTAAACCAGTTCCTTTTCAGTTACACCACTATCTGTACTACCATCCATAAGAACTGAAAAATAATTAGCATTTTTTACAGTTGACAGCAGGTCTTCCTCTAGGTTCTTGCCAATACACATTGTCAGTTCTTTCCCACTAACAGTGTTAATGTATTTATTGCCCAAATTAACTAACTCCATGGTGTTTCTCTTGTTCTGCTGTCACTTCAGACTTTTTAATAGGGATGTCTTCTTTGGCCATCATATACAGGATCTCCATCAGCCTGCCTAGAACCGTTCTATGCTGTTCCTCTGTATTACTGAAAGCTCTCCCTGCAAATAAATATATTTAGCTCTGGGGTCCAATCCTCCTAACACGCGCCCCCCTCCCCCCTCCACCTGATTACTTTTAAACTTACCAGTTGTGGTATGGTGATATATTTCAAGTGGTGACCATGTTGTACCAAATTTCAAAATGTTAAGAGCTTTCTTGTGCTGCCCTGTCCGAAGATGTTTTTGGATGGTGTCAACTTTTAGCTGGGGGCCTGTTATCCCTGCAGTTAATGAATCACTGAGGTTCCTCAACCCACGTAGCTCATCTTTATACTGACAGCACAGTTTGCAACTAGCATGCACTGCACAGTCTCCCTCATTGCTTATCTGTAGCCAGCTTTTGTCTGGATCATATTTTTTTGCGCCATCCTTCTTTCTGCAGTTGCTAATTTTACTCCAGCAGCCGTGTTGGACTGCAATTATTAAAAAGTTTGAAGTTAGCAAAACAAAACTCTGTCAAGCTGTGCACTAAAATTAACACATACTGTAATCTGGCGAACTCTCTGTAGTGGAAAAAAGATAAATGGCAGCTGCAGATTTGCTCATGACCCCATGAGGTGTTCTCAGTTTCCTGTATTGTTAGTATACTTGTCCCCATCTCTGCTGTAGACAGGGCACACACTGGAAAGTTTCAGAGTTGTGAACAGAACACTTCCCCAAAGTTCACTGCTGCAGCAAAGCTGGTATCAGGGCATAGCTTGTCCCTGATTTTTGCCATAGGGAGGGCACACACTTGAAAGTTTCAGAGATGTGAAGAGAACACTTCCCCACCATCACTGCTGCAGCAAAGCTGGCAACGGGGCATAGTCATATAATACTAGTCCCTGATCTTTGCCTTAGGAAGGGCACCCATTACTTGTCCCCGATCTTTGCCATAGGCAGGGCACACACTTGAAAGTTTCAGAGTTGTACTAGGATTGTTAGGTGTACAGAAGGCCGAGACCCACATAAATACACCTCCAGCTAGCTGGACTTGGGTTACACAGGGTTCAGTTAATATCTATCGAGGTGTTTTTTGAAAATATCAGGATTGTTGGCATCAGCTCTGTGTTTTAGTAGTGTATTCCAGATAGCTACAATTCTTTGTATGTAGTAAAAAAGCTTACTGTTTCTTTTTGGGTATGTTAGAGCTAGTTGGTAGGTATGGCTCCTCAAGTTACATTCCCTTATGTTGTATGTCATACCTAAGTTAGACATTAATTCTGGGTCTCTAGATATTTTGAACATTAGGAGTAGACCCTTCCCCCCGCTCCGAGTTCTCCGGAGTTCCAGAGGGTATAGGCCGAGCTCTGACAACCTCTCCTCATAACTTTTGGTCTGCACGTTCATTATTAGTTTGGTGGCTTGACTCTGGACCCTTTCCAGCTTTGTCACGTCTCTTCTGAGGTGTGGGCTCCACATTCAGGAGCAGTAGTCCAGATGTGGACGCACGTATGTTTTGTAAAGTGGCAGAATGCATCCCCTATCTCTGGATGTAAAGGATCTTTTAATACAGCCTATTACTTTATTAAATTTTTTGATGACCTCATTACAGTGTTCAGTGAATGATAAGTCTGAGGTAATGATAATCCCATGATCCCTTTCAGTGCTAACTGGATTTAAAGCTGTACCATGTAAAAAAATATTGACATTTTTGGTTTGTATCACCCAAATGCATGATGACACATTTAGCAGTGTTGAAAGACATATAATTTTTTAGTGCCCGGTCTTCAAGTTTTTGCAAATCATTTACCAATGTTTGTATATCAGAGTCAGTTTTGACTTTGGCCGCTATTTTTGTATCATCTGCAAATTTTATTGAAAAATTGCATAAGTGTTTGGTCATGTCCAAAATGAAGATTGAGAAAAGGACTGGTCCCAAGACGGATCCCTGTGGGACACCACTAGTAACAGATCCTACATTTGAATAGTGTCCTCTGATGCAAACTGAGTACGATTCTGCAACTATTCAGCCACCCATTGCACTAGTAAACGGTTTACACCTAAATTATACATTTTAGTTATCAACACTGTGTGGCGGACTTTGTCAGATGCTTTACAAAAGTCCAAATAGATAATATCCACTAGTGTTTTTTCGTCAAGGACTTTGCTAACTCTTTCCTAAAAAAAAAAGTGGTTAGTGAGGCAAGACCTCTGACTTTTAAAACCATGTTGTCAGATCTATGAGATGTTCAGAAAGGATGTCTTCTAATTTTTCTTTAATTAGTGATTCAGATATCTTCCCAAGAATGCTGGTAAGACAAATTGGTCGATAATTAGACATATCGCCCCGTTTCCCTTCTTAAAGATTGGGGTAACTACTGCTTGTGAACAGAACTTCCTCAAAGTTTCACTGCTGCACAGTAAAGCTGGCAGCAGGGCATAGTCTTATGTACTTGTCCCCGATCTTTGCATAGGCAGGGCACACACTTGAAAGTTTCCAGAAACTTCCTCAAAGTTCACTGCTGCAGCAAAGCTCTAGCTGGCAGCAGGACTTCTGTCTTATTGTTACTTAATCAAATGCCCTTCAGGATCTGCGATGGGCAGGGCACTTCAGAGTTACAACTTCCCCAGTGCAGTAGAGCAGTATGCCGGTTTA
Source organism: Neoceratodus forsteri (assembly GCA_016271365.2). Classification (NCBI taxonomy): domain Eukaryota; kingdom Metazoa; phylum Chordata; order Ceratodontiformes; family Ceratodontidae; genus Neoceratodus; species Neoceratodus forsteri. The sequence goes on from CM057453.1 coordinate 64,062,795, forward strand.
TTTTTGTTTTAGTTGTCCCCTTCATCTCTGCCAAAGCAGGGCACTTGACTTGTACACAATTTTTTCACTTTGTTTCCTCTCCCCTGAGAACTCTGGAAAAACCAGGGCACAATTATCATCATCACTGCTGCAAAAAAGGGCTGGCTGGGCACAAAATAAAGCAGGCAGAGCGGGCATGACCACTGTTGTCCCCTTCATCTCTGCCAAAAGCAGGGTACATTACTCAAATGTCACACGTTTTCCTTTTGTTTCCTCCCCTTCAGAGAACTCTCTGGAGTAAACCAGGGCACGATTCTTCTGTTCCCAAAAAATGTTCTGCTACTTGCAAGTCAAAAGACACAGTTTGTTTGCTTAATTCCCCATCATCACTGCTGCAACAAGGTCTGGGCGCATTTTAAAGCTGGGCATGAGACCACTGTTGTCCCTTTATCTCTGCTAAAAGCAGGGCACATTAGTCACACAAATTACTTTTCCCTTTATTTCATCTCCCCTCAGAACTCTCTGGAAAAACCAGGGCACAATTCTTATTTGTTTTCTGTTCCCAAACAGTTCGCAAGAGCACAGTAACGTTTGATATTTTCCCATCAGATCCGTCACTGGCATTGGGCTGGGCATGAAATAAAGACCGTTTAAACCACTCTATTGTCCCTCTCATCTCTGCCAAGCAGGGTAATTACTTAGTTCACATTTACTTTTCTTGTTGTTGCCTCTCTGTTTTGCCCACCAGTTCAGGCCCATCCCCACGAGTTGCCCACCTTGCCGGAGCTGCCTCTCCTTCCAGTCATGCCACTGCCCTACCGCATGCCCTCCCATTAAGTTCACTCCTCTAAGCTCCCCGAGTTTGTACTTGTTTGTTTTTTTGTAGAGACTCACGATTGTCTGCTCAGCTGTGCGCTGCTCCTCCGCTCCAGTTTCTCGGCCAGATCTGCATCACGCAACCTGCTTGCCCCACCACAATGCTTTGCGCGGCTCTCCTCTGGTCCCGGTCCCCTCTCACGCCGTCTTGGCCTCCTCAGCTCTCCTGCTCCCCAGTGCCGCTCCTCCCTGCAACACACAAAGAAATTCATTACCAGCACCATCAGAGAGCTAAAAAATACAATCAATCAATCAATCAATCAAATCTTTATTTATACAGGCGAACATCATTGAGCAAGGCTCATTTACAAGATGGACCTGATAAGGTCAAGGTTCAATAGTTGATACACAGCAAATACATCATACTCTTTATAAGACAGTTATACATACAGAGAAAAATAATGTTTATAACACAACGATGTACAGTGAATTCACATGTTAAAACTCGGTTAAAGGAAGGTTAAGCTAGTATCTATAGTATGTACAGTACATACATATCCCAATGGGGCCATGACAGACACACAACATAATGAATACTAGGATGGTGAAGGTATTATTGGGTGCCATAAGCTGGGGGTGTCTGACTGGAAGGAATATGCCATATATGATTGGAAGCCAGATTTGTAGGATGACTAATCTAGCTCTAGCGGTAGCAACTGCATTTCTCTGTGAAGAAGGCTGTACAGTGCTGTTTAAAGGATGCAAATGGAATGATAATGGACAGTTTTAAGGATTTTTGTAGGGTGTTCCATGCTATAGCTAGAGAATAGCTGATTGCTGCCCTCCCTAGTCTGGTGCTGACTTTGGGCAAACTGAGCAGGATGATATTGTTGCTTCTTAGGGCATAGGAGCTAGGAGTGGTCTGGTTGAAGCAGTCCAGGATATAGTTTGGGAGTTTTTTTGATAAAGCTCTGTAAATCCATAGAGCTGCATTTCTGCTCCTCCTGATATGAAGGGAAACCCATCCAACTACATCATAAAGAGAGCAATGGTGGGTATTATATGGCAGATCTGTAATGAACCTTATTGCACTATGATATAAGGTATCCAACTTGTGAAGGTAGGAGATGGGGTAGTGACTATAAAGGAAGTCTGCATAGTCAATAACTGATAGAAAGATGGCCTGGACTAACCTCATCTTTGAGTCTCTGTTAAGGAAGGGTTTTAATCCATAGAGGAGGCCAAGCCTTTGGCGAAGCTTTTTTAACAGTTCTTCTAGATGATGGGTGAAGTCGGTCTGTTGTCAATCCACACACCTAGGTATTTGAAGTTTCAACATACTCCAGATTTTCCAAGTATAGTGCATAGTTGGGGGAGAGTGACTGAAGAGGATGTGCTGGTGGAGTTTTGAGTTGTGAACATCATTGCTTTAGTTTTCTTTGCATTTAGCAGAAGCTTTTTCTCGAGTAGCTGATGTTGTAACAAGGAGAATTCTGTTTGTAGGATTTCATGAGCAACTGTAGGCGAAGGGTTGCTGACATACAGAACAGTGTCATCAGCACACACAATACAGTTCTACTCAGGTCTAGCGTGGTCTAGCGATACCCCCCTCCCACCCGCCAATGAGCCCCACCGCCTGCTCCCCCGTCAGCCGGCGGGTGGTAGCACCACCGCCTGCCGCCCCACCGCGAGACTGACACCGCCAGTAGGGCTGTACGCCCATTGGTCTACAGCGTGAGCCAGTGGGTGTGCAGCCCATACCGTACTACACGGCTGACCGGACGGGGAAGCGGGGCGGTGGGGCTTAGTGAGCGGGTGGGAAGGGGGGTACCTCTAGACCACCAGGGGTATTGGAATTTTCATTTTATTATACAGATGCCCGCGATCGGGCGAACAGTGGTCCACTGGACCACCAGGGATATTGGAAGTCTTATTTTATTATACAGATGCCCGCAATCGGGCGAACAGTGGTCCACTGGACCTCCAGGGATATTAGAAGTCTTATTTTATTATACAGATGCCCGCGATCGGGCGAACAGCGGTCCACTGGACCACCAGGGATATTGGAAGTCTTATTTTAGTATACAGATGCCCGCAATCGGGCGAACAGCGGTCCACTGGACCACCAGGGATATTGGAATTCTGATTTTATTATACAGATGCTGGCGATCGGTCGAACAGCGGTCCACTGGACCACTAGGGATATTGGAATTATTTATGTTTTTATACAGATGCCTGCGATCGGGCAGTCAGCGGTCCACTGGACCACCAGGGATATTGGACAGAATTCTGCTATTTTTTAATACAAATGCCCGCGATCGGGCATGGGTGGGTGCCGCCAGGTGCAGCGGGAGCTTGGGTGGCCACCCATAGGTGGCAGCTGCCATGTTGTGCCCTGCAATGCGGCAGCTCACCTGTGGGTGGCCATCTGTTGTTCCTTTTTTTTTTTTTTGGGGGGGGATCAACTTTGTGCTGGCGCAGGTAGGGGTAGCACATGCATGGCTCTTCACATCTCCCGGGCTGAATAGCGGGCTGTGCAGGGTATGCATGGGCACGACCCCCCCTACCTGCGCCTGCATACATTATTGATGCGTCTGGCAGCATCGGGATTTGTGCGCTTATTTTCCCTTTTGAATATTGGGCGCTGGGTGCATCAGTGGGTTGCGTGACAGCGCAGCAACTCTTTGAATATCTGGGCCCTACAGTTTAATAAAATAAAAAATTAAAAATGTTTTGTAATCGAATGAAAATATGTAATGTTGAAGTTGAACATATAAGATAATCAATAAAAAGGTTTTTTTTTTTAATTGTTTATAGTATTTTTCAGATAAAATTTAAAATTGAGGTACAACAGTTGATGCATGTAATATAACCACACCATCCATGAGTTGTCTTCTCTAGACAGTTTCCCAGGATAAAAACTGTAAAAGTTCAAATAATCTACATAGGTGATGAACAGTATTGTACACAGAGCATTAATGCAAAGTAAAAGTCCTGTAGAATGTCCATTGTTCCTGTAAAAGAAAGAGCTCATCATATGTATTAGATGTTGAGTCCATATAGTAGTAAATCTTTTCTTGTTTTCCTTCTGGCACATATCAAATTTAGTTTTCAAGGGACAAAAGAAGGATCCAAAGGTGAAATATACCCATTTTCTCCATCTCAGTTCAAATAATCCATCATATCTACCGATCTAGCAATTAATCTTTCTAATATATATATGTGTGTGTGTGTGTGTGTGTGTGTATGTATGTATATGTGTGTGTGTATATGTGTATATATATATATATATATATATATATATGTATATATATGTATATATATATATATATATATATGTATATTTCTGAGCACCCATGCCAGTCCTGGAGGGAAGGGAGGGACTCTTTGCCTCATCGCTTAGTAATAACTTTCTTGGCTGCCAGAATATAGGTAATCAGCAAAGAGCCTTTCTGAATACGGAGACTTTCTGGTGGGATATATAGAAGTACCAATTCTGAGGTCAGACAGCTTCCTCTCACACTAATTCTGCCAAGGCAGAGGATACATTATGCCAGAAAACTCTCAGTCTTGGACAGGACCAGAAAATATGAGTGTGGCCTGCATCCTGTTCCCCACATCTTCTCCAACAATCACCAGTGATTGTAGCAGTGAATTTAGAAAGTTTTGCAGGAGTATGAAAAAACCTGCTCCTAGTCTTCCATGCAAATTCACGCCAGTAGGGGGCATTCAAGAAGCCTAAAGATTGTTTAGTATATTTTTCCCAGTCATCTGTTTGGACTGGCAGGGGGAGCTCTCTGTTCCAAGCCTCTAATATTCCCCTAGTGGACTATCTAGACAATTCCTGAAGACTCTTATAAAGTAATCCTATAAAATGTGGCCAGATTTCTTCCAGTCCTCAGGTACCACACCATCCTCCCATGATTTGTTAAAAAGGGTAGTCAGTGGTGTCACTAGTTCTCTGCTTAATTCTTTTAGAATTCTGGGGTGAATTCCATCTGGCCCCATTGCTTTGTCTACCTTCAGTTTTAGGAGTTCTTTCAGAACTCTTTCTTCTGTGAAAGGACTGGTATCGACCCCCCTCTCCAGAGTGCTTCTGTTAATTGGATTAGACACCTCCCCCACTTCCTCTTTTGTGAATACTGAACAGAAGTATTCATTCAGTATCCCTGTGTAACCCCCTTGTTACCCGATGTTACTAGAATCCCAGTAAGACCTAGTGGTAGGCAGGGAAGGCAGCTTGTGAAACTCCAGTTAAATGGGTTTCACACTGTCTCACTCTGTCTCAGTCACAGCTGAGACTGAGAGATGACATCAACATAGAACTGCCGCAGCTGCATAAGCCACATTGGAATCTGCAGCACAGGGAGTGAGTTAGAACTTTGGGAGTTTTCAAAGTCAGTCTCCTGTTTATTGTCAAGCAGGAAGGGAGTTTACTGTTTACTTCCTAGTGAGAAGGAAGTGTTTTCTGTTTACCTCCTTGGGAGAAAGTTAGAGTCCAGTTTAAAGTGGTGGAGACCGCTGTCCAGGTCTCAGTGCCCCCTCCCTCCGGGGGGGGGGGTGGAAGAGAAGTCCCTCTGTGGATTCCAGGGGCAATCCCCTAATTTCCACTACAGAAGAAAGCTGCCTGTTTACAGTTTCTGTTCTGTTCGGATAACAGTGAAAGAAGTGGTACTTCGCCTGTGGGGCACCTGCAACGAAAGGGTGAGTGGTGTGCTCTATTTGAGAGGGCAAACAATATGTTTCTTCAGTTTGGAAAATGTGAAGAAAAGCTGGCATGTGAACTACTATTTGGGAGGCCTATTGTACTAGGACAAACAAATGGAGTAGTTTAAAATTTAAAGTCTAAATGGATTTCAAGTAATGCTGTAGAGGGGTTGCTTCAGGTCATCCACCGTTTAATCTACATTTCAAAGTTTAAGTTTCTGTTTGTCCAGAGAAATGGCCAGGTATGGGCTGTGGGAGCTGGAGGTGGGAACACCTCCCATCTTTAGTAACCAGGTCCACCTCTACGGATTTCTTCTGTGATTGCTACTTGCCTCATGCGCCTGACCAGTGATGAGGTGGGTACCCAGACGTGGGTCACAAATTGGAAAATCTCTCTAGGAGTCGCAGACTCTAAGTGGTGTGGGGAGCCACAGCTTGGGAAAATATACTCCTTGTTTGATGGGAGTCTCAACAAGTAAATTGGGTCCATCCTTTAAATGAACCGTCAGTCAAGTGGCCGGCAGGGGAGCTGGGCCAGTCGGGCTGTGTATCCAAAGCGCATGCAAGTCCAGGCTGAGTGCCTGGTGGGACAACAGTAGAAATGGGTTAATTTTTCAAATGGACCGCCTTGTAGTCTCTGATCTGCATTTACAGTGAATGTAGCCCTTTGGGGGTCCATCTATGCTTTGTTATGTTCAGCTAGTTTATGAATAAAAACCACACTGAAAAAATCCCAATCCTGGTTCTGGACATTAGTTATTGCTTCCTGTAGTTGGACTTACTTGGGTGCTCCTGTGCAGAGTAGCCAAACCTAGGTCCCTTGTGCCAGGTAACCTCATCCTCCCCGAACCCAGGTCCCCACCAGGTATTGCTGCCAATGCCAACAGCATGCCACCTGTCGTTTTAGTAAAAAGGCAGGGGTGAGGGGTTACACCTGCTTTTTCAGTGTCACTCTCTGCCCACCCACCATCCATTCTATTCAGCCTCACTATCCCTCCCTTTGTCTTTCTACGCTCCCTGATATACCTATAAAAGGTTTTATCCACCTTCTTAACTGAGTTAGCCATCTTTTCCTCAGTTTGTGCCTTTGCTATTCTGACTACCCTCCCTGCTTCCTTCTGCCTTAACTGGTACAGTTCTCTGTCCTGCTCCTTCTGTGTTTCCATATACTTCCTAAATGCTATTTTTTTTCTCCCTAACCTTCACCGCCACCTCTTTTGAGAACCATAGTGGCTTTTTCTTTCGTTTTGATTTGTTTATTTGCTTCACACAAAGGCTTGTTGCCTCTGTGATGGCAGTTTTGATATTTTCACATTGTTGCTCCACCCCTCCTTCTAGCCTGTTTGCTAGTGCTTTTTTAAGGCACTCTCTCATCTTGCCAAAATCAGCCCTCGTGAAGTCCATAACCCTCACTTTTGTATGGCTTGACTCTGTAGCTGAGTTTATCATGAATCGCACTGTTTGGTGGTCACTTGTTCCCAAATGGCTACCCACTTCTAGATCTGAGATCCTCTCACTGTCCCCATTTGAGAGTACCAGGTCTAAGATTGCTCCCTCACGAGTGGGTTCCAAAACTAGCTGTTTGAGGCATGCAACCTGAAGGGCATCAAGAATGGCCCTGCTTTTGGATGTGGCTGCTGCAAAGGTGCTCCAGTTAACGTCTGGCATGTTAAGGTCCCCTATCAACAGTATCTCCCCTTTCTCTGCCATCCTAAGCATGCCTTCTATCATATCCTTGTCCATTCCCTCCCCCTGACATGGGGGTCTATATACAACCCCTATGAGGATTGTGGTGCCATTTCCAGTCTCTAAGGTGACCCACAGTGCCTCCTCTCCTTCCTGTTTACTCTTTTGTTCAGTTGCTTTTAGCCCTTCCCTTACATAGAGAGCTACTCCCCCCCCCTTCAGACCTTTAAGTTAGACTGTGCTCCTATATAAAATGGTGGATCCCTTTTGAGGGGAGCTCTAATGGAGGACAGCAAATCTGGGATGTCATGGAGTTGATTAAGATCTATTTCCAAAACTTTCCAAGGAAGGTCATAATTCGGATTGCACCAATTAAATATTCACGCTAAAACTGTAGCTTGGGCATATTTTTGGAGATCAGGTAGATTCAGTTCCCCCCTCCTTTTAAGTAGCTGTAATACTAACCACTTTACTCTTGGTCTTTTACCCGCCCAAATGAACCTAGCGAGGGATCTATTCCAGGAGATGAAATGTATCTGCAAAGGAAATTCTGGGATTGTTGAAAATAAATATAACAAACGGGGTAGGATGTTCATACGTATTAAGTCTACTTTAGAATATAATGGTAAATGGAGTTGGGACCAACGATGTAGGCCTAGTTCAATTTGTTGGGTAAGGGGCTCATAGTTGAGTAGCATAAGATTAGAGATCTGTTGCTGTAGTTGTATACTTAAATATTTTATTTTAGTCTTATTCCATCTAAAAGGTAATTGTGCTTTTAAATTTCGGGAAGGGGAGAATTGAAAAGTAAGTACTTCTGTTTTGGTAAGGTTTGTCTGATATCTAGAAACCCTGGCAAATTGATCTAGCTTCTAGCACACTCCAGATAGCTGGGAGGTAGGTTTCTGGGTAGGTTACTGTGAGTAGAATATCATCTGCATATAAAGTAAGTTTCCAAGTTTGATTCCCTGTAAGTACTCCTGAAATCCTCACTGATTTGCTAATGGTCATAGCCAGGGGTTCCGTATACAAAGCAAAAAGAAGTGGGGAGAGGGGACATCCTTGTCAAGTGCTCCTCTCGAGGGGGATAGGTGAAGAGATACCGCCATTGATCTTACTATAGGCTTTTGGTGAGGAATAGATTTGCTCTAGCCATGCTATGAAATCTTTTGGGAAGTCAAAGGCCGCCAAGACCTCCTATAGGTATCTCCAAGAGACCCTGTCAAAGGCCTTGTATGCGTCCAAGCTTACCAGTGCCGCAGGTGTCTTTGACCTAGATAAGTAATCCATTGTGTGAAATGTTCTTTGGACGTTGTCAGCAGTTTGCCTCATCCTGAGAAATCCAGCCCGGTCTGCGTGAATCAGACCCAGCAGGACAGCCTCCAGACGACTTGACCAAATTGACATGAAAAATGTATAGTCACTATTTAGGACCGAGATGGGTCTAAATGATTCTGGTGATAGAAGATCTTGGGGGATTCCACTCTGTACCTCCTAAGGCGTGTTGCAGTGGTTGGAGAAATTTAGCCTGAAAGGTTTTGTACCATTCAGCTCCAAACCCATCTGGGCCAGGGCATTTTAAAGTTTTAGATTTACTGATGGCTAATTGAAGTTCTCTAGTTGAGATGGGGCTCAGCAGGGAGGCTTGTTGTGCTTCTGTCAATTTGGGGAAGGTAAGTGGAGCCAGAAACTGACTAATCAAATTCTCTGATGGAGGGTTCTGGTCAGCATATAGTGCCAGATAATAGTCCCGAAACGTTTTAATTATTTATGATCCCTTATAATGAAGTTTCCCTGTTTGACCTGGTTAAGAATGGGATCAGAGCATTGCAACAGGAGTTTGTGGAGTTGGGGAGTGGCCTTAGACAAGTAGCAGACATGGTAACTTTCTCGGAAGAGCTACCTGTCTATGCCATGGACCAGGCTAGGGTACTCCGCACCATGGGATTCAATGACTGGTTGAAAAACTGGTGCAGAGCTCAGGGATTTGGTTTCACTGGGGACTGGGGCTCCTTCTGGAGGGAAGCAGGCCTATACTGGCATGATGATCTGCATCTATCCAGGAGGGGAACCAGTATCCTAGGTGATAGGTTTAAATGCGTCATTGGCAAGCATTTAAACGAGCCAAGGGGGAGGCACTGAAAAGGAGAGGGGAACTCCTAGCGCCCCCCCCCCCCAAATCAGGGTAGTTAGTAAGGTAAACACCAAGATAGAGCAGTTGCTAGGGAGAAGGGCAGGGGTAAATGGAGAAAAAGACAAAGGCAGTAAGGACAGGGATAGGGCAAAAAGAAATAAAGTCATAAAAAAATGGAGGTTAATGAGTACCATTGCCCGTAATCTAGGTAAAAAGCTCCCCGAAATGGTGGGCATGATGGAAGAGGGATGCCTGGATATCGTGGCAGTCACAGAAATATGGTACACAGAGAACCATGACTGGGATGCCAGCATACCAGGGTACACAATCTACAGGAGGGACAGGGAGGGAAGAAGAGGAGGAGGAGGAGGAGGAGTAGCTCTCTATGTAAGGGAAGGGATCAAAGCAACAGAACTAAAGGGTAAATAGGGAGGAGAGGAGGCACTGCGGGTCGCCCTGGAGACTGGAAATGGCACCACAATCCACACAGGGGTTGTATACAGACCCCCGTCTCGGGGAGGAAATGGACAAGGAAATGATAGAAGGCATCCTTAGGATGGCAGAGAAAGGGGGGATATTGCTGATGGGGGATCTGAATATTCCAGATGTTAACTGGGAGGGAGGCAGTATAGTGCAGTGGTTTAAAGCTCTGAGCTGCAAATCTGGTGACATCCAGCAGACCAGACTTAGGTTTGAATCCCACAGCTTCCACTTACATACTGTGTGACTCTGAGCAAGTCACTTAATTTCCCTGTGCTCCCAGGATGCACCTGTAAAAAAGCTTTCAGCTTAGTGTGCTACTCCTGATTAAACAACTTAAAAAAAAAACAAAAAAACTGGAGCACCTTTGCTGCAGCCACATCCAAGAGCAATGCCATTCTCGATGCCCTACAGGGGGCATGCCTCAGATAACTAGTTTCGGAAACCACTCAGGAGGGAGCAATCTTAGACCTGGTACTCTCAAATGGGGACGGAGAGAGGATCTCCGATCTTGAAGTGGGTAGCCATCTGGGAACAAGCGACCACCAAATAGTGTAGTTCACGATAAACTTAGCTGTAGAGTCAAGCCACACAAAAGTGAAGGTACTGGACTTCAGGAGGGCTGATTTTGTCAAAATGGGAGAGTGCCTCAGAAAAGCACTAGCAAACAGGCAAGAAGGTGGGGTGGAGCAACAATGAGGAAACATCAGAACTGCCATCACAGAGGCAACAAGCCTTTGTTTGAAGCAAATAAACAAATCAAAATGAAAGAAACAAGCATTTGTCAATGCCAAATGTTTGCTTGCTGGCATTGGCATTGGTAGTGTAGGAGTTAGAGAGATGCATAATAGGAATGGCAGTGAAGTATTGAACTGAAGCCAACCCCCCCCACCCTGCAGAGACTGACAGGCATTGGGGTGTGCCTTTGGGTCGTCAGGCATAATGGCCATGCCATTTCACCACACCCTAGCCTGTAGACACCGACAAGTGTCACGGTGTACCTTGGAGTCTTTAGGCCTTATGCTCACCCCATTTCATAAGAAATATGGTGAGATGGGTGCAGTAGAGGAGAATGGGGTGAACTTTGGGGTCGAAGAGTCCAAGGCACACCTCGATGCCTGTCACTGGCTGCAGGGTGTGGGTGGGGGTGGAATAGCAGGAGTATTACAGGCGACAGTCCCAAGTCACACCCCTGATGCCTGTCAGTCTCTACAGGGTGGGGCATTATGGTTGGAAACCCTAACGTCCCAGGCATTTGTTGATATTTTCACTCCAAATTTTAAACTTGGGTTTTTGTGACCCCCACCTCATGAACAGTGGCAATATCAGTTTGTTAGCGGAAAGCTGATTTCGCACAGTGACAACGCCATTTGGCACCACTGGTGCAAAAACACATTTCAAACAGGATGTAAAAAATAACAGCTGTACTGTTCATGGGGAGGTGTAAAAAATGGCAGTGTTGAAAATCTGCAGTGAAAATATAAAAAAAAATGGTGAAGCCATGAGCATGCGTAGAAACTGCGCAATGCACACTCGTTATGTAATTGGTTTGGGGACTTTTTACAGCAGATTGTCAACACAGGCATTTTGGGACCTCCGCTCATGAACAGTGTCGCTGTGGTTTTCTTACTGTGTTCCCAATAGTGATTTTCCACAGAGACCACACATTTCTGCGCTGGAAGTGCGAAAACACATTTCAGCCAGGGTGTGAAAAATGATAGCTGTACTATTTGTAAGAAGGTGTGGAAAAATGCCAGTGTTGAAAATCTGGATCGAAAATATTACAAATTCATGAACTTCCGTGGGTACGTGGAAACTGTGCAATGCTTGCTCGTAACACAGTCATTTTATGGACGTTTGTCACCAAATTTTTAACATAGCCATTTTTAAGATCTCTGCTCATGAACAGTGTCACTGTGATTTTCTTAATCTGTCCCAAACATTGATTTCACACACTGACTGCGCCATTGTGCACTACATACATGAAAACACATTACGGGCGAGATGTGAAAAATGACAGCTGTAGTGCTCATAAGGAGGTGTGGTAAAATGGCAGTGTTGAAAATCTGGAGTGAAAATATTAAAAATTCATGAACTTACGAGCATACGTAGGAACTGTGCAATGCACGCTCGTAACACAGTCATTTTGGGGAATTTTTTCACCAAATTTTCAGCTTAGGGTTTTGAGGGGCCTACCTCATGAACTGTGCCACTGTCAGTTCGTTACTCGGTCCGGAAAGGTGGTTCCGTGCAGTGACCACGAAATCACCTTTCGGGACCGAATAACAAAATGACAGTGACTGAGTTCCTGAGGTGGGGCCCCAAAAACCCCAAGTTGAAAATTTGGTGAATAAATTCCCCAAAATGGCTGAGATGTGCACCAAAGTTTAAAACCATTTATGCCATCATACAGCTTACTGGCATTTCTTCAGTTTGCGGTTGGCTTTGAAGCATGCGGACGGTTCCCGGTCCACTGAAGATCATCGCTGGGCTCCAGAGGTGTATGGGGGGAGGTGGGTGTGCAGAGGGTGGGCGCGGGAGGGGCAAGACAGTCAGCGAGGACTTTTTTTTACAGTTTATTTCTTTTCCTTCTGCAGGAAGATGAGCGGACTTTTACCACGCTGGGTGGGCTCCCAGCGTGGCAGCTGAAATGTTATTTTTTGGGGGGGCGGCAGTGGAGCTGACGGGGATTGGGACCCATCGGCCATACCGACTTTTGCCATGCTGGGGTGAGCTCCCAGCGTGGCAACTGGAAGTCTTGTATTTTTGTATGGGGGGCAGGGGACAGTGGAGCTGATGGGGGATTGGGCACCACCGTTGCCATATGGATGTTTGCCACTCTGGGGTGGGCTCCCAGCGTGGCACCTGGAAGTGTCTTTGGGGGGGCGCAGCAGACAGACGTTTGCCACGCTGGGGTGGGCTCCCAGCATGGCACCTGGAAGTGTGTTTGGGGGGGCAGCGGAGCCGACGGGGGATTGGGCACCCCCATCGGCCATATGATGTATGGATGGGGGAGCATATGAGCACGCGGGGGTGGGCTGCCAGCGTGCACGTATGTGTTTGTGGGGGGGACGAACTGTCTATGACAGTTCAGATGCAGTTCCGACGTAGGCAGTTTGCATACTGCTGACGGCAGTATGCAAATTGCCTGCAGCGGTGTTTTCCTTAGAACTGTACGCCACTGCATCTGAACGCTGTCATAGACAACTCTGACATTCATTGGCGTGGTGCAACTGCACCTGCAAAAGGGAGCAGGGCATTGGAAGTGGGGGAGGCACTCCTTCGAAAACTTGTATGGTGGCACTGTGTTTCTTGCACATGTGTGCAAGCAAACATAAAAACATGTTGGAAAAGATTTGGTTTCTAGGAGGAAATAGATTTCGGGAGTGTTGATTTCAGTTAAAGAAGTTATTAAGGTGGGTAAAAGATTCTGTAATTGTGTAAGAAGCTGAATCGGGGTAGGGGTTATAAAGAATCCAGGCTGAGCAATAGATGTGAGGTAGTTACTAATACAGACTTGCATCTACTTAAATGACAAAGCATGCCAGCTATCGCAGTGCATAATGTGCTGATTAAAACACGTGCACTTTAGATTGAAATAACGTAAGGAAGTTTTTATATTTGAGAATTGCAATATGTGTAAATACTTTCTTCAGAGAGTACTTAAAGGTATTCACTATGGGCCTGATTCAGTACAGGGTCTGGTTCCACTCCAGGGTGTAGGCAGGCATACTCACTGTACACATTTGTGTACAGGTTTTTTGAGTACCTGTCTCAAACCATATGCTTTTTTATGTTTGCTTGCACGCATGTGCAAGAAATATAGTGCCATCATCTGAGTTTTCGGAGGTGTGGCAGCCCTCTTCCAATTCAGTCAGTGTGTTTGCAGGTGTGGCTGCAGTTCTCCAATGCCTGCTGGAGCTGTCCATGACAGCAGTCCAAAATGCAGTGGCGTACAGTTGAAAGGGGGAGCTACGCTTCAGTGAGCAGCGATAAGATATCGCCTGCTCATGCGCGCCCCCCCACACACACACACATGCGCGCCACGCATACTGTGTGCTAGCCCCCACGCCACACTGTGTAGCCGAGGGTGCCCAATCCTCATCAGCTGTGCCGCGCCCCCATAACAGTGTTCCATATGCCCAGCGTACACATCATATCTCAGACGGGGTGCCCAATCCTGCCGGGCTCCACTGGTTCCACCCCCCACCCCAGAGTATAGGGTGCCACGCTGGGAGCCCACCCCAGCGTGGCAACATATGTTATTGCCGACGGGGTGCCCAATCCCCTGTTGGCTCCACACCCCCCACCAGTGCCGTGCCATCGCCGAGCCCACCCAGCGTGGCAAATGTCCCGCTGGCCGTCATTTAAAAAAAAAAACTGAAACTGAAAAACGGTCCCACGCTGTCTCTGCCTCACCCGCGCCCACCCACCGCGCACCCCGCCTCCCACACCCCCTCACCCATACCCCTCACCCCATACCTACCTCCGACTCCGGCTGGACGATCTTCGGTGGACGGGAACACGCCTGCACTCTTCAAAGCCGACCGTGAACTGAGGAAATGCTGGTAAGCTGTATAATGGGATAGATAGGGTTTTTCAACTTTGTTGCATATCTCAGGCATTTTTTGGAATTTTTGCACCAAATTTTCAACATGGGGTTTTTGGGACCCCTTCTCATGAATGCTCTCACTGTCATGGCGTTAATCGGGCCCGAAGGGTGATTTCGCAGTCACTGCGCGAAATCACCTTTCGGGACCGAATAACGAAACGACACTGCCATTGTTCATAAGGTGGGCTCTCAAAAAGCCTATGTTGAAAATTTGGTGGAAAATTCTAAAATGACTGTTTTACGAGCGTGTGTTGCGCAGTTCCTACGCATGCTCGTAAGTTCGCGAATTTTCAATATTTTCACTCCAGATTTTCAACATTGCCATTTTACCACACCGCCTTATGAGCAATACAGCTGTCATTTTTCACATCTTGCCCAAAACATGTTTCCGCCCATGTAGCGTACAATGGCGCAGTTGGTGTACGAAATCAATGTATGGGACACATTAAGAAAATCACAGTGACATTGTTAATGAGCAGAGGTCTTAAAATGACTATGTTAAAAATCTGGTGAAAAAATTCCTAAAAATGACTGTTTTACGAGCGCGCGTTGCTGGCAGTTCCTACACACGCTCGTAAGTTTGCGAATTTTCAATATTTTCACTCCAGATTTTCAACACTGCCATTTTATTACACTTCCTTATGAGCAGTACAACTGTCATTTTCATCTTGCCCAAAACGTGTTTCTGCCCATGTAGCGCACAATGGCGCAGTCGGTGTGCGAAATCAATGTATGGGACACATTAAGAAAATCACAGTGACACTGTTCATGAGCAGAGGTCTTAAAATGGCTACGTTGAAAATTTGGTGAAAAAATTCCTAAAAATGACTGTTTTACGAGCGTGCGTTGCCCAGTTCCTACGCACGCTTGTAAGTTTGTGAATTTTCTATATTTTCACTCCAGATTTTCCACATTGCCATTTTATTACACTTCCTTATGAACAGTACAGCTGCTATTTTTCACATGTCGCCCAAATGTGTTTCCGCACATGTAGCGCACAATGGTGCAGTCAGTGTAAAAGCAATGTTTGGGACAGATTAAGAAAATCACAGTTACACTGTTCATGAGCAGAGGTTTTAAAATGGCTATGTTGAAAATTTGGTAACAAAAGTCCATAAAATGACTGTGTTACGAGTGAGCATTTCGCAGTTTCCACGCACCCTTGTAAGTTCATGACTTTGTAATATTTTCAGTCCAGATTTTCACCAGTGGCATTTTTCCACACTTCCTTATGAACAGTACAGCTGTCATTTTTCACAACATGGCCGAAATGTGTTTTCACACTTTCAGTGCAGAGATGCGTGGTCGCTGTGGGAAATCATTGTTCGGGACAGATAAAATCACAGTGACATTGTTCATGATCGGAGGTCCCAAAATGCCTGTGTTGACAATCTGCTGTAAAAAATCCCCAAACTAATTACATTACGGGTGTGCATTGCACAGTTTCTATGCACGCTCGTGACTTCACCAGTTTTTTTAATATTTTTACTGTAGATTTGCAACATTGCCATTTTTTACACCTCCCCATGAATAGTACAGCTGTCATTTTTCACATCCTGTTCGGAATGTGTTTTTGCACCAGTGGTGCTAAATGCCGTAGTCACTGTGCATAAGCGGCTTTCGGCTAACAAACCGGTATTGCCACTGTTCATGAGGTGGGGGTCACAAAAAAAACATGTTGAAAATTTGGAGTGAAAATAACAACGAATGCCTGAGGTGTTAGGGTTTCCAACCATAACGCCCCACCCTGTAGAGAATGACAGGCATCAGGGGTGTGACTTGGAATTCTTGCCTGTAATGCTCATACCATTCCACACCCTGCAGCCAGTGAGAGGCATCAGTGCGCCTTGAACTCTTATTTAAGTTCACCCTATTCTCCCTACACATCCCATCTCACGTATTTCCTGATGGAATGGGGTGCGCATAAGGGCCTAAGACCCCAAGGCACACCGTGACACTTGTCAGTGTCTGCAGGGTAGGGTGTGGTGAAATGACGTAGCCGTTATGCCTGATGACCCAAAGGCACACCCCAATGCCTGTCACTCTCTGCAGGGTGGTGGTGGGGTTGGCTTCAGTTCAATACTTCACTGCCATTTCTATTATGCAGCCCTGTAACTTCTACACTACCAATGCCAATGCCAGCAAGCAAACATTCGGCATTGTCAAATGCTTGTTTTTTTACCATTATCATTGTGATCTAGAGTACTTGTGTTAATGCAGGCCATTTTGTGTCTGTATCTGTTTAAAATGCTATTGTTTAGTACATGTATATGTGTACAGTCTCTTTCGAGATTAGATGAGTCAACTGATAATCTGATTTGTTTTGAAATCGGGGGCAGCAGTTGGAGAGGATGTGTGTGTTTTTTTAATAGGGAGGGAGGGGCAGTAGTTGGAAGCAAGTATGTACAAAATGGAAATTTCTGGCTACACCCCTGAAGCCACCATTGCTTAACCCCCTCCCATGGCAGGGCCTGGCCAAAATCGACTGCCTTCTGAGCAACATCTTGAGTGTGGGGGCAGGTGGAGGTGGGAGGGGCAACCAGTAGCAGACAACGGGACCTGAGAATGCAGAGATCATCCTGCACACTCCAGGAATTTTTTGCCCACCCCATGTCATGGCAGAAGTCATGCAGTTCCAAGCATGCGCATGCAATGTGTGCTGGACGGAACCCGGCTGAACATCCGGCCATCCCATCAGTACTTCTACTGCACTACCATGTATGGTCACCCAGGTGGCAGCAGAGCGGCGGAGGCAGTGACTCTCCACTGCTGGAAAATAGCATCCGCTGGGACATCCAGTCCTGCTCCCTGGCTGTCCTTCAACGCCACAGACCCTATCTTGAACCCAGGTCACCAGTGTCACAAAAACAACAAGTCAGAGCACACCTTGATCCCCCCTCCCCAAATGTAACAATGTGCATGTATTTATTTCAGCCTGATTGGCAGCTTACAATTTTTTTTTTTATCTTCCTTCTATTTTTGCGCCTCTGCAGCGCACTAAGCGGGGGCATCAGCCTTGACCCCACCGACCAGGAGGAAGCAGGCTCACAAATGCTGCAGTCTTGGCACGGCCGTCCACCAGACCCCCGGATGCGATTCCACGAGAGGCCTCCAGATCGGCGGGTGCATGGCCATCAAGCTGCTCGGTCGCACCCAGCCCTATTTTCCACCTTAATTTTGTCCTGGAGCCGGCAGTGCAATGACACGCTGCGCATATGCAAGCGTCTTGCCGAACTCTTCCCCTTGCTGGTGCCGTGCCTTGTGCTTCTCCCGGTCTTCACCAGGGGCCGCCCAAGTGCGACGCAACCCCACGAGCCCACCCCAGAGGAAGGAGAGCAGTCCTGGGATGCTCAATCCAACCTCTCGCCTGCCAGCCCCCGCCGGCCTACATCCGTTCCCGAACCCGGGTTGCTGGCGCGGTGCGAGGTGTGGCGTCCAGTGCTTCAACCCTCACAGCCACCGGGCCGGGGAGCAACTTACTATTTTGATTTCAAAGGGAGTGGGGGTCTTTTAGTATTCACCTCAGGCCCACCAGTGTCACAAGCGGTATCATTACCACTGTGCCAAACAGCCAGACTGCTTTTCCCATTATTCATTCCCAAAGAGAACTGCAAGTTAACCCCCCCGCCCCAATTATTTATTATTCCTACCAACAATGTGCATCTGGTATACTTTTATATTGTCACTTGCAGGCAATACCTTTTTTAGAAACCTGCTTGTTTACTTGTTACAAAAATAATGGGTTAAAACAGGCAGTTCTCTAATTACAGTAAGAAATAATTAGACAATAACAAGCCATACACTAACGATGCTGTTAGTAACCACTTTCTGATGTTGTCAACTACTGTACTTGAAGTGGTGCTTAGAAACACACATCCTCCTGACAGCTTCACTCTCAGTGTATCCTGGTTGAACCACGTACCTCCCCATACCCACAGCTGGGGGATTTCTGACAGGGTGACAGCGGGTTGCATGGCCATACCTCTCAACTTCCCATCTTACAAATCAGGGACAGGGCTGAAAATAATCTGGGATAAATTACTATTCAGGGACTCATCTTACAAAAAAGCGATATCTGCTTAAGAAGCCTGTTATAATGCGGGGCTTGGTGTGAAAAGCATTTTATGAAGGAGAACCGGACTGCAGCATTAATGTCTGCAAAACCGAAAGCTTTAAATCCCTAAGTTTTCGTCACACAAATGCCAAATTTAGGAGGAGCCGAGGACATTTTTCCATCAAAATCAGGGACGTCTATTGACTCGAAGGGAACGTTCCAAGAGGTATGTGCATGGCTGCTACCTCAGTTTATCGGTCTTGCATCTCCATAAATCCTGCCACTTTGAGCACCTCTGTCTTAGCACTAGGTCAGAACAACTAGAAGGTGCTTACTTCTGGAAACTGCTAACCCTTTTCATTCGCGGGCATTTGCCTGAAATCACCGGGAGCCGCAGCTATTTCCTTTTTTTAATGTGTGTGTGATCCGATGTCCCTCGCCTCTCAGCCTGCCGACGTTACATCCCACAGACAGCCCGACCAGCCTATCTTTCTCAGGCACTGTCCCCCCTAACACTGGCCCCTGTATATCACATGCACCATTCCATGGCTCTGCTTCTTCTACTCACCTCAACACGTGTCCATTGCAAGTGGGTGTGGCGGGGCTGCCTCATACACGGTTATTAGCAGTCGCTAACATTTCGGGTCACGTCCACCACTGTGTCTGACCTCCTCCTGCCCGCATGCTTGACACACCTCAAGTGCTCACGGTGGTGGCATAGCATTCCCTTTCATGTACATGGGCCAAAGGCCTCAACAACCAATCCAATGTCGTCAGAAGTGTCTTTGGGGCAGCAGACGGACGTTGCCACACTGGGGTGGGCTCCCAGCATGGTACTTGGAAGTGTGTTTGAGAGGGTCAGCGGAATCACGAGGGGATTGGGCACCCCATCAACCATACGGTGTACAGGGTGGGGGAATACATGAGCATGCTGGGGTGGGCTCCCAGCATGCACCTAACTGTTCGTGTGGGGACGAACTGTCTATGACAGATCAGATGCAGTGCCGACATAGGCAGTTTGCATACAGCCGATGGCAGTATGCAAATTGCCTGCAGCGGTGTTTTCCTTAGAACTGTACACCACTGCATCTGAACTGCTGTCATAGACAGCCCGGACATTCATTGGTGCGGTGTAGCCACACCTGCAAAAGGGAGCAGGGCATTGGAAGTGGGGGAGGCACACCTACAGAAACTCCTATGGTGGCACTATGTTTCTTGCACATGCGTGCAAGCAAACATAAAAATCACTATGGTTCTAAAAAGAAGTGGCGGGGAAGGGTAGAGAGAAAAATATAGCATTCAGGAAGTATAAGGAAACACAGAAGGAGCAGGACAGAGAACTGTACCACGTAAAGTAGAAGGAAACTGGGAAGGTAGTCAGAATAGCTAAGGCCCAAACCGAGGAAAAGATGGCCAGCTCAGTTAAGAAGGGGGATAAAACCTTTTATAGGTACATTAGGGAGCAAAGAAGGACTAAGGCAGGGATACTGAGGCTGAATAAAGAGGAAGGTGGTTGGGCAGAGAGCGACAGTGAAAAAGCAGGGATAATGAATGAATACTTCTGCTCAGTTTTCACAATGGAAGAGCAGGGGGAGATACCTTATCCAGTCAATAGAAGCACTCTGGATAGGAGGGTTGATATTAGTCCTTTCACAGAAGAAAGGGTTCTGAAAGAACTCTTAAAACTGAAGGTGGATAAAGCAATGGGGCCTGACGGGATTCACCCCAGAATTCTAAAAGAACTAAGGGAAGAACTAATAACACCACTGACTACCCTTTTTAATAAATCATGGGAAGATGGTGTGGTACCTGAGGACTGGAGGAGGGCAGATGTGATTCCCCTTCACAAAAGTGGGAGCAAGACAGAGGCAGGAAACTACAGACCTGTCAGTTTGACCTCAGTTGTAGGGAAAATGATGGAATCACTTCTGAAGGAAAGACTTGTTGAGTACCTAGAGGCCAGTGGGGCACAGGACCAAAGGCAGCATGGATTCACAGCAGGAAGGTCATGTCAGACAAATCTAATTGATTTCTTTGACTGGGTGACCAAAGTAGTAGACCAGGGAGGGGCTGTGGACATGGCCTACCTAGACTTTAGCAAGGCACTTGACACAGTCCCGCACAAAAGATTAATAAACAAATTAGCCAGCCTGGGAGTGGGTCCCAGGGTGGTAGCCTGGGTAAAACACTGGGTGGACAACAGGGCACAGAGGGTAATAGAGTAAATGGAGTCCTCAGTGAAGAAAGGGGGGTTACTAGTGGGGTATCGCAGGATTCAGTACTGGGGCTGGTCCTTTTTAATGTCTTAATAAGTGACATTGCAGAAGGACTGGAAGGAAAAGTATGTCTCTTTGCAGATGACACAAAGATCTGCAACAGGGTTGATACACAAGGTGGGGTGGAAAGGATGAAAAGGGACTTGGCAAGGTTGGAGGAATGGTCAAATGTATGGCAGCTTAGATTCAGCGCAAAGAAGTGCAAAGTAATGCACATGGGAAACAAAAAACCCAGGGGAAGAGTATACAATGTTCACTCTGTTGTACTTACTCTAACTAAAAGTTGCCTTATGACCTGTATTTGTGTTTTCTAAATTAAGATGTCTGCATGTGACATTTGAGTATTTCCTAACTTGTACCTTGTTGTCCTATGACTTGTAATCTTCCCACTATTATGTACCATGTTGTCCAAAATGTGTTTTGTATGTAAATTTCCTGTACTTTCCCGGATCGTACCTGAAAATAGGCAAAGTTTTGTCTAGTGTACTTACCTGGTTAACAAAAGCTAAATAAGTAAATATTGCGATACTGACAACAACAAAAATGGAAAGGGACGGGGGGGGGGGGTAGTCATATCAGACAACCTAAAGGCATACCTCTCAACTGTACCACATTACGAGGAACGTTCCTCATTTTACTTCACAAAAGCTCTTTGTTCCACATTGTGAGGACTTGTTCCACATTCAAAGTCAACATTTTAAAGCAAAGATCCATAGTAAATGATACAAAAAAATACATTATTCAATTAATAACAGACTTTCTGAACAAATGAAACATTTAACAATGTTTTGAGCTTCTTAGGTAAAGATTTGATTAAGTGTTCCACATTTTGCCCATTTGTTCCACATTTTGACAGGCAATGTTCCACATCTGGGGGACAAAAGGTTGAGAGGTATGCCTAAAGGTGGGCCAGCAATGTGAGAAGGCAGTAAGGAGGGCTGAGGGGATGCTGGGATGCATAGGGAGAGGCATCACTAGTAGAAAACAGGAACTTGTTGGCCTGCTGTACAGCCAGTTGGTAAGACCACATCTGGAGTACTGTGTACAGTTCTGGAGACCCCATCTCCACAAAAACATAGACAGGGTGGAGGCTGTCCAGAGGAGGGCAACCAAAATGGTGCAGGGTCTGCACCAGAAGACATATGAAGAAAGACTAAAGGAGCTTAAGATGTATAGCCTCAAGGAAAAGAGGGAGAGGGGGGACATGATAGAAACTTTCAAATACCTCAAGGAATCAACAAAGTCCAAGAGGGTAGCATCTTTCAGAAAAAGAGATGTGCAAGAACAAGGGGGTAAAATTTGAAGATAGCGGGGGGATGGCTCAGAGATAATGTGAGGAAGTATTTCTTCACAGAGAGGGTTGTAGATGCATGGAACAGCCTTCCTGAGGAGGTCATAGAGTCAAAAACAGTGGGGGAATTCAAGAATGCATGGAACAGATATAAGGCAATTTTAGTGGGGGGTAGGAGGAAGTAGGCTGTTGGTTAACTAGGATCTGCAGCTTATCTGTTAGGTAGGGAAATGGGCAGACTAGGTAGGCCAAGCAGTCCTTATCTGCCATCGGATTCTATGTTTCTATGTTTAATACCTGCAATGGTCGCTGACTGTCTGTAAGCTTTAGTTCTTTTGGCCAAATTTCTGGCACCCTTTGAGCTGCCCTTGTAGTAAAACTTCTTGAGATATAAAAAGGCTAACTGTACCTTATAATCTAATATCCCTTGAATATCCGATTGTACTCTTCTTAGCACCCCCTGTGGTACCCCTTCCCCTTGGGCTCGTCTCTCCCGGAGGTCCACGAGTGTCACCTGTAATTGTTTGTATCGAGATTCCCTCTGTTTGCTCTTATGGGAGGAATAAGATATAATTTCTCCACGTAGCATGGCTTTAATAGTGTCTCAAATAATAGTTGCAGGCATATCAGGGTTAGCATTTTCATTTAAAAGCTGAGTAATCTGGTCCCCCATTTTAGTTTTAAATTCTGTATCTTTAAGTAGGGCTAAATTCAGCCTCCACAAGGATGTTTTATATTTTTTACCTAAATCTACCTTTAATAGAAGCGGGGCGTGATCTGAGAGGTGCCGTGCTGCCAATGAAATATCCTGTACTCTAAGTTCTCTGTGGAAATGAAAAAATAATCGATTCTAGAGAAGGAGTGGTGCCTAGGGGAGAAATAAGTATAACCTTCTGATGAGGGAAATAAATGACGCCATATATCTGTAAGGGCTGATAGTGGAGTTTGTGTGTAACCCCTAGGTTGCGCTATCCCAAGGGCTACTGCCCCTGCCTGCTTGGCTAGCAGCAGGTTAAGGGGCCTGAGTTCTGAAACTGGGGCCTCCACCTGGAGGTCAGGGTTGGAAGTGGTTAAGCTAACCTGGGCACAGCCCTCCGGGACACTGTAACCCCCCTCTTTCCTTACTAGTGGCTGGAACAATACACAATAATCACTTTCACGATACCCCTGATACACCACACAAGTACCCACACTGTTTGCACTTACCACCAGGGCTTTCCTCTGGCTCGGCCCTGGGGACCCCCTGTAAAACAAGGTTATACACAGACAATAACAGCAGTGCAGTACATTTGCACAAACTGGAACCGCAGTCAGGGTAGATGCAAAAAAGAGATAGATCTGATTTATTTAAGGGACTTGAACAAGTGAGGGGCATAATCAGGTTAATTTGCTTAAAGGCTCTATCAGTCAAACAGTTATGCACGCACTTCAGGGTCCAAAAACAGTTACACACTCTGGGTACCCAGATGGAGAATAGTGGGCTAGCCAGGAATGTTACAGCTGGTTGGGGCCCTGTGATGAAAGAAAACAACATGTACAACACACACTATTTGTAATCCAGAGCCAGAGGGCTCAGTTCGCTAAAAGAAAACAAGAAGACAATCAGATGACACACTTTTAGATTAGGCTGTTGTTGCAGGGAGCTACCCTTATGATTACTCACGATACACAAGACTGGACGAAAATCGAGACAGCAGGTGGTTAATCTGGAGTGCTAGGAGAAGCAGGGGCGCACACGATTCACCGAGGCGTTGCTCCTGTTCCAGCGTGGAGTAGGGGGATGATCCCCAGGCAAGTCTCTCGTCGATGGCTTTCTCTGTGCAGTGGGGTAGTCTGGCAGGGCCAGCGTGGCATGGCCCAGGCCGAATGGAGATGAACGCGGATTCAGTCTGATTTGGCTGGATAAAGCTTCCAGCAAGCAAAACACAGTTCACACAGTGGGGAACCAAATCACGACCCACTTTCAATACACAGCAAATTTGCATGTAAGGAAATTGTACTGTACCAGGCAAACCGCTCTCCGGTCACAATCGTAAAGTCTCTGCACAAACCCGGGATGCAAAAGCAGCTGGAAATCCTGACAGGCTGATTGCATTCAGCAAAATCTTCAGTCTTCTTCAGGTATGAGCCTGGTAAAAAATTAGTGGCTTACTTCGTTCTCACAAACTTGTATTTAGTCTGAAATAATTCTCTTCTCTCCCTCTCAGGGGCAGCAGGCAGACATGCAGGCCACAATTCAGGCCTTTCCATAGCTCTCCCGTGCAAAACTACTCAAACGGCTGCTTGACTGTCTCAAAGCATGTTGCCTTTTCAGCTTCCAACTTAGATCTGACTCATACTGCAGCAAGTCTGGGAATTTCCCCAAAATCCAAAAGGTTTGGTTGACTGATTCATCTGTCAGTCACAACAGAAGCTCCCTCTTCAGGTGCAAAAAGGCGCCAAAAGCCCAAAACTACAATTCCTACAGATTTTGACTCCAGACAGCTCCTGTAGTCCAGCTCCATTCTAGGTCCCACCAGTACTGATTGGTCCAATTCACAGTCCTGGGCCAAGTGATAAGGATAAACAAAACAGTCCTTGCTGCAAAGAAGGCAGGTTAGACAAACTACATTATCATTATCACTCTAAATGATATTCAGCAAATAGTTACATCTTTCAACAGAGCTCCGTCTCAGATTACTTATGACTTCAGTCCAGCAGCTCTTAAAGAGACAGTACACAGAGGCTATACAGGCACTCTCTGGCAATCACATTTAAACTGCTAAAACCAGGTCACCAGCCTGGCAGTGAGCATTATGGCAAGCTCGAGGAAGACTTTTCGGGAACCTCCATTTGTAGGGGGGTTACATATGTTTTAAGAAGTTTCTGAGTAGGGGTACTCCTATGTGCTCTTGGAGCTGAAGAATCCCAGTGTGGGGAAATGGTGATATTAAAATCACCTCCTGTCAGCATGATACCTTGCTGTGTCTCCAAAAGCCTATTAATAAAGTGCCTAAGTAGTAATGGGGGGCACCTGGTGGAAGGTATAAGCTTGCCAGTGTTACTTCTGTTTCAAACATACGTCCCTGGACTATTATGAAATGCTCATTCTGATCAAAATATTCTCTCTCCACCTTGAACAGTGTAGATGAGGGGATCAAAATAAATACCCCCCTTTGTTTCCCTGTGGTACTGGAGGAAGAGAATACTGTATATCTGCTTCCCATCGCCAGTTTAGCATGTTCATTCTTTGAGAGATGAGTTTCTTGCAGGTATATGCAGTCTGCTTTTAGCCGACATAGATATTGCTGAATCCTAGCTCTCTTTATTGGATGGTTTATGCCATTTATGTTCATCGATACTATTTTTGCTAAATCCGTAAGCACTGTGAAAAATTTATATTTGTAGCTTTGTGAGTAGATGACTTCCCTCTCCCCCCAAATAACGGCCAAGGCTTAAGGAACCAACCATGTTAAAGTAATCCCACCCTGTATCTTTCCTGATTTGCTTATAGACATCATTACCATCTTTATACTTCCATGGAGAGTTGTCACACTTCAGTATTGTGGCATTATTATTCCTGGGATTAAACAAATTGTACCTCATAAATAGCTGAACTTAATTAAACTTACACTCTAACCATTGAGCGCTTAACATTTTAGCCCTAAATACAAAACAGATTTTAGTTTGTGATACGTCCTTGTAGCTTCCAACATATTAAATTCAGCTATAACTTGGTATATCAATTTATAACTCCTAATTTTATGGACTTCCAAATATGGGGATGGTTATCTGCACCCCCGGGAATCCAAACAGTGTACCTCCTGGTAGGTGTTAACCTTCCCTAGTTGTGGAGGTAATCCCATGCCCGATATGGCTGGGGCCTCCAGGGATACAGCCTGCTGTTCAGGGTTCGACAAATAGGATAGCTCGACGTCCCGGGCAATAACTTTCCAGCCAGGGACAAGCGCTGCCTCAGATCGCCAGTTGCCCTTGGACAAGCATTAAAAAAAAAAAAAAATTGCCCAATTTGCCTGCATTACCAGCTTTTGCCACTGGGTGTGCTGTCGCGCGATACTGGAGGAGGTGCTGGGTCATCTGACCACCGGGCAGCACTCCGCGTGGTATGAGCCGGGGTGCAGAACGCCAGAGTCAGTGATTGCTGCCGGTGCCAAGAAAGCAGGAAACAGTGAACACATCAACTACAGAGGAGGAGCCAAACGAGACGGCATATGTGGCAGCAAATGGAAGGGAGGCTCACGGAGGGGTAAGACGACATTGATCGAGTTGGCTCCTCACAAAGACTTGGCGGGAGCGATCTGGGGACACACACACACTCTCTTTCTCATTTTCACAGAGAAAGGACGTGCGTGGTGTTCCCAGAGAGAGCAGTTCACTTAAGTCGTTGTTTCTGGATTGTGTGCAGACTTTGCAGTTGTTTTTGGACACTGGAGAGAGAGAGAGAGAGAGAGAGGAGACTTGAAGTGCAGTGTGCACTGTAGACTACATTGTCTTGCCTCAACATTTTTTTTTTAATTTTGTTTTAAAATAAAAAGTCAGGGACTCAGAGAGAGTTTGAGAGACTGAGGTACTGGGAGGTTGCTGAGATCGCAGGTGGGCGCACTGTGGCAGGGGAGGGTTGGGGATTGGGGAAGTAGCAGTTTGTTTTTCTTAGCCCATGCTATTGCCAGAAACAAAAAATAGAGACTGGAGAGCGAGAGCATGAGAAGGAGAACGCTGTAGAAAGTGGGAAACCACTCCATTAGTTTCAGCTGTAGCCTGTTATTGTTGAATCTGTTGATGAGTGTTCAGTTTGTTCACAACTTAGAAGCCACAAAAAAAAAAACGAGTGTGCCATTATACTGCTTGTGCTGTGCATTTGTTGTTCCAGTATTTAACACAACTTAACTGAAGGGTCACTGGACCTAAGAAGGGACTACAACACAAGGAGCATTAGTTATTGAGAGGAAATCAGGGGTATACCTACAGTTACAGTACCTAAAATAAACAGGGAGTGTGTGCTGCAGTGCAGTGTGAGATCCAAGGAAACAACACAGTGCAACTTTTTTTTTACTTTGCTCTGCAGTCTGCACACACTAGTCTGTCTGGCTGGGTTTGCTCCTGTCTGGTGCTAAATTCTTGAGGGCCAGCCCCAGGTTGTGGTCGGACTGGACTGGAGTCAGTGGGAAGGGAAGGGGAGGGAGCCGGGAGGACTTGCTAAGTGTAGCTTAGCTGCCCAAATAAATAAAGTAAAAACTGTAATAACTGCACAGTAGCTGGTGAAGGAGAAGTAGAGCAGTACTTACAAAACTGCACTACTGTATTTGAACTTGACCTTGTATTTGTAGCTAGCTGCCCTAAACTGTGTGATGAGTGTGTGAGTCAGTCAACTAACTAGACTAGTAATTATTATAAAAAAAAATAAAATCAATAATAGGCACAGCCTGCCTTAGGGAGTTATCATGCTGTGTGCATGCATGTCCAATCCATGTTATTACTAGTAAGTAACAGGACCAGGTCACAGAGTCCAACCCTGTAAAGTGTGTAACCTCTGCTTTTAGACCCAGTCCCATTCCCTTCCAGCTTCTTCCCTGCCAAATTGGATAAGTGACTTGCCTTAGTCTAATAGTCTGCACAATCATAACTCTGAAAGTTTCAGACATTTGTAAATAAGATCCATCGCCTTTACTTGTTGAAAGGCTAGGCAAATAAGCACCTCATCCTTCTGGCTCCCGGTCCCGCCAGTGTCATCACTGTCTGCCAGGCCAGCCGTCCAGCACCAGTCCACCCAAAAAAGAAACTCACACAGACACACCTAATTAATAAAATATATTTTATTATCATTGGGGGAAGAAAATAAGTGCCACCCAATATGCAGAACAGGAGTAGGAGTAGTAAACAGCAGACTCTTTTTTCTCTCTGGTCAGTAGCCTCATGAGTAACAGACTCCATCAGCAGCTATACACCAGCACCTGAAACAGAAACACAGTCCACCTCTGTCAGTGTGTCTAGTGCAGATAAGAGTAATAACAATGACAATGAGCCTATATCTGTGTCCGGAGATATAACTGCTGATCATCAGTGTCTTGAATTAAGCAGTGACGGCTTAACTGAAAGTTTACATCCACTCCTTAAAAAACGTACTTTAGTGCTCCATGAGCAGGATGAGAGGCCAGAGAGGCCAAATAAAGATAAGAAATATGATCAGGAGAAAAGGGCCCGATTGTTTCAGAAGCATTGGTTAACCATTTATAACTGGCTGAGATATGATGAAAAAAAAGAACTGATGTATTGCACTGTGTGCGAAAAATATCCAACCATTGCAGTACCAGCCTTTTCAAAGAAACCTAATGTTTTTGCCACTGGCTCAAATACTTTTCGAATTGAGTCAGTTCGTGCTCATGACAAGTCCAATCCACATTTGCTGTGCATGAATCAACATATTGAGGACAGTGGTCAGCGTGTGGTACATTTTGATATCACTGAGTCCCCACTGTATCAAGCATTTACACAGTTGGATCAGGGCACTAAGGTCAAGATGCAACGCCTGTTCAACACAGCATATTCCATTGCCAAAAATCTGCGCCCTTTCTCGGACATGGAGTGGCTCTGTGAACTGCAAGAAAGAAATGGAATAACGCTTGGTTCTAATTATACCAATGATAAACGAGCCAGGGACTTCTGTGGTGCTATATCAGCAGTTATATCCCAAACCCAGATGCAGACTCTTACTGATGTTAAATATGTGACAGTTCTTGCTGACAGTAGTACAGATTCTAGTATAACTGAGTGGGAAAATGTTTTCATACGGTTTGTTGACCCAAACTCAAAACAGGTGCGTACAGTGCTTATCCAATCTGTGCCACTGGAACATGCACATGCAGAAGGTGTATTTCACGCAATAACGACTGCACTTGAGTCAGTAAATCTTCCCCTAAGTAACCTACAAAATGTTCACAATCCAGGGCCATTCCTTGTTTCAGCAAATTTTGATGGGGCCAGTGTCATGATGGGTGAAAGAGGAGGAACCATAGCAAAGTTGCGGGAACACTGTCCTCAAATAATTGCAATGCACTATGTTGCCCATAAGTTAGAGCTGGCAGTTCTTGATGTGGTAAAAAAAAATACATTTGTCTCAAAGCTTGAAAGTACTCTCAAGGGAATATTTAAGTTTTATCATTACAGTCCCAAAAAATGAGAGAACTAAAAGAAATTGCTAATGTCATGGATACTGATCTTGCTCACTTTAGTGCTATAAAACAAGTGAGATGGCTTGCAGTAGGTCACGGTCAGTTCGTGCAGTTCAGGTTAATCTACCCAGTGTCGCCAACACCTAGAACATGCATCCTCTGCTGCTGGTGATGAAGGTTCTAGAACAAAGGCCCTCTTAAAGGAAGTACAGAGTGTACAGTTTGTAAAATCCCTATATACTACAAGACTTCCTGCCAATACTAAAAACCTGTCACCCAGTTTCAAAGAGATGACATAGTAATACTGGAAGTTCCACAACTTGTTGAGACCTGCCTACTCCAGCTTACGGAGCTGAAAACATCACCAGGGAAATACATGGCAACTTTCCTTAGCCATTACAAACCTGAACAGAAATGGATGGAGTATGTTGTGTCAAAGAGGGGAGGGGAGGAGGAGAGGACTGTTCCTTTCCCATTCAGAGGCAACTGCCCAGAAGTCAGTTTTGTAAGAGATACACAATTGCAGAATTTAATAAATGCAGCGATAACGTACATAGACGCAGTGTTTAAAAATTTCTCAGAGGTGCCTCTCAAATGGTTCAGCTGTTTAGATTTCAAGCAGTTTGATCTGCCGAGAGACCAACTAGCGGTGTTTGGGACCTGTGAACTGGCAAACCTGGTTAAATACTTTGATTTTTTCACAGAAGAGCAGCAAGAACATATAAAGTCTGAGTATGCTGCATTTAAATGCTGCTTAAATCTTCAGCTGACAAGCGTATTTTCAGGTCTACACAAAATTACTAAAAGAAAAACCACCACAGATTGGGCACATTATTCTTCACTTAGTCGAAATACTAATAACTATGAGTGTCTCAACTGCTAAGTGTGAAAGAGTTTTTCTATTCAGAACCTTATCAAAACAAAATACGACACGGCTTTCTGATGACACACTACAGTCTCTCCTGCAGATAGCGGTAGAAGGTCCTGAACTACATGAATTTAATCCTGATCCTGCAATTAACCACTGGCTGCTCTCTGGTCCAGGAACTGACATGTTCATGGGCATGCTGCACTTCTGCTGCCACATCTACTGCTGGTGATTGCCGCTGCTGCTTCGTTTCTTCTCCTGATGAGTGATGATGATCCGATGCAAGTACTCCTAGTAGTGCTCCATCATCATCTTCCTGTCTTCCCAATCTCTAGTCAGTCTACCCCGTCCCCTTGATGTGACAGTCATGCTATATTCACAGAATGGCTTGTTGATTGATGGCCTTGGTTTCATTTCACTACAATTATCCAATCTCTTCTGAAACAGACTTCAGCCTGCCCTGCATGCACACATGGTTAGTTAGGGTCACCACCAGATGTCCTCTTTTACGAGCACATGTCCTCTTTCCCAGCTGCCAAATATTCTTCATGTACCTTCAATTCAATATCCTGTATTATTATTATTATTTTTATTATTTTTTTCTCTCAGTCTCTTCTCCTACCGTACCTAGGACCTCCCCTTGTATATGAGCTGTGAAGGAAGGAAGTGGAGATTTTAAACCTGTTTACCTGGGGTCTGGCAGTGGCACCAGGGCTCATCGGGAACTAGGTGTCCTCTTTGGCATCCCAAAATCTGGTACGGGCACGTACCCCACACACGGTACAATCGTCCCACCCCTGGACCTGCCGTATTAGAAAGGAAAGGAATTGGATGGAGAGTCAGTCACTCAATATTGTTTTTCCCGATTTACACAGTTCTTCTACATCTACATCCATCCTAATACAATAGTACAACCCCAGACACACCATGTAATTTATTTCTACAGATGTTTGGTTAAAATTTTCATATAAGCGTATTGGACTACCACTCGGAACTCTGGGACTACCATTTTTGACCAGACCAGTTGCCCGGGACTAGCATGCCATTTTGAAATTTGTCGATCCCTGCTCTAACTATCCAATTTTTGCCTGATCCAAACCAAACTTCAACCCTAAAAGGAAAAAAACAGATAAACCCGAACCCAGGCCATGTGAGATGAGGAGAACCCACATGGAGACAGTAGTTTGAATTCATTAAAACTCAAACTCATAAATTACACACAAAAAACCTTGACCCGAACTGAACTGGAACCCAAACATCTACTTATCAAATAGAACTGAACCGAACTCGAACTATACCCTGTTGGGCCTGAACCAACTTGAACCCTAAAAACATGTCGAACCCTGGTTCTATTTGGATGTAAGAAACTTAATGGCACAATAATGTGTTTTTTGGTTTTTTTTTTTGTGGTAGGGGGAAGAACTCAGAGAGGGTGGGTGGCGGATTATAGTTAAGTCAAAGCCGTTTCGAAAGGGATGGGGAAGGGGGAACAAGAAAAAACGAACACAGGGCAGTATCACAGTAACACAGGACAATATCACAGAGACTTCTTACAGGACACAAAAAAGTAAAATGGATATATTCAAGATTACTCAAGTATATCATAAAGTGGGGTGAAATGACTTGGAAGAACATCAAGTTACTTGTGTATTACTAAGGGGGACCAGGTATTGCAAGATTGTATTATCCTAAGGGCTTTTTCAGAATGACGAGCAGCATGCAACTAATTCTGTTAAGTGGTGTTTGGGGGATGTGGGAGGGATGGGGTACTGCACTCATCCTCCACTTACTGCTGCTTGGGATTTACTGAGCAGCGGGAAAGTTCAGCAGTTTTAAACTGTGTCACCTGCTACCAAAATATAATAAGCAGCTAGCAGGAAAGAGTGCCATGGATGGAAGATCGAGGAGAAGAGACATATGGACCAGGCTTTGGATTGGTGAAGTTTGAGTTATGTTTATGAGGTGGTTAATACAATGTTCTGGTTGATTGTTGTAAGGGTATCCGAGGGGCAGGGACTCATATTTAATAGAAAAATCTATAAGATGCAGTATGACACTATACCTTGGTCAGCCTATAAGCTGATGAGGTGACTCGAAAAGGAGGTACAACCCCTGCACTGGACAAATGGTGGACCTTAGCATATTAATGTATAATGTAAGAGGCTGACTACTCCTATAAAGAGGGCCAGAGTATTACAATAAATTGGAAGATCAGGGCTCTAATAGCACATTTACAAGAGAAACATTTTGTACCAATGGAACATGAAAAATTAATGCCCAAGTGGGTGGGAGAGATGTATGCAGCCTCCTGGGGAGACCATATGCATCAGAGGGGCACAGCCACATTAATTTGAAAAGATAGCCCTATAAATTTGGAACAGATGAAGTTAGACTTGAATGGTAGATTTGTCCGGTTAAAGGGGAGGTATGGAGATACCGCTTGTACCTTCCTCAGTCTTTATACACCGAGTGATGTCATGGAAAATGTGAGTTTTGTGAAGAAGCTGTTTTTGGATATAGTCACTGACCCTAACTGACTATATACCAGTGGGGGAGACCTTATTGCAGTTATGTCAGGTGAAAAAGTTAAAAACAGAGGGACTTCCAAAAGAGATAATAAAGTAGGTAACCTGCTTAAATCGTCCGTAGAATCGAGCCTAACAGAAATTTGGCATTACATGAAGGAGAAATGTGGGATTATACCCATTATTCTGACAGATTAAAATTATATACCAGTATAGATATGTTTGTTTTATAGCAATGGAGTGGGTAGAGGAAATAGAAAGCTGTGATATTTTATCCCGCAGTGTTTCTGACCACACCCCAGTCCAACTGCAGATGAATCTTTCCCTGTCACTACGCAATTCTAACTGAAGTTTGAATGTGCAACACCTTAACACACGTTTTTTTGTGAATTAATAAATTGCAGTATTCAGGAATTTTTGCAAACCAACCCTGATGGAGTTACTACCCATGCAATCCGATGGGATGCCCTTAGGGCTGTCCTACAAGGGACAGTTGTATCCTGTTCATCCCGACATAAAAAGCAGAGGATGGCTAGACAATGGGAATTAGAACTTCAAATAAAAGAATTGGAATTTCAACATAAAAACACACTAAACCCCCAGTTAAAGAAACAGTTGGAAAGGACTAGAAGGGAATTGGAGAGATTACTTGTACATACAACCGTGGGCAGTTACAGGGGAACACATCAAGAATATTATGAGGAAGGGAATAGGGCAGGTAAATTATTGGCCTATGCCCTTTGAAAACAACAAAGTAGTAGGCTGTACTTCAGTTACGTAATCTGCAGATGGCAAGTCGGTTTATAACTAATCCAGGGGAAAGGGTAGATCTCTTTGCAGAATACTAAGCAGAACTATATAGACAGGAACCAAATTGGAGGGATTTTTATTTTTTTTTCAGGAATAGCCCTTCCTTCACTAATGGAACAAGAAGCTGGCGGACTAGAAAAGAAAATAGGGGAGCAGGAGATATTAAGATACAACATTTAAAAAATGAAAGGTCTCTGGGCCCGGACTGCTTTCCTGTCGAATCTGTTGTAGGATGCATTTTGGGAAATACAAAATGAAGGGCAAATTCCAGAATTGTGGAACTATGCACAACTTTCAGTATTACGGAAGCCTGGAAAGGAGGCTACAGAACTGTGTTCTTATAGGCCAATCTCCCTCCTAAACACGGATTAAAATATTTTTACTGTTATAGTGGCTGATAGAATACAGACAATCATTAGTAAAGTAATCCATCCAGACAAATGGGATTTATAACTGGCAGATATTTGCAGAATAACATACAACAGATTTTATTATTTTATTTTGGTAACGGGGTAGGCCCACTGATCAGTACAGTCCCTTTTTTAGGGGTGACCGGGACAAGACAGCAGGTACATGAATATGTTACCAAGGAGTAGAAATACAACAGCTAACATGGCAAGTGCTAACACAGGTGCTTGTATTTAACCGTGGTACAAGTTCAGTGATTATATCATGATAAGTACAATGTTACATCAGGATAAATACAGTGTTACAACAGTGTAATAAAGTGCAAAATATTAAATATTGCAGTTTGGGCTAACTAACATTCATACATAGTGGAATTTGGGTAAATTTAGACAATGGGAGATATTCCATTCAGGCAGGAAAGCTGTCAGCGAAAACAGGAACAAGGAGAGGGGGCAAGGAGGAAATGTGCGATATTGTGTTTAAATTGTGGGAGAAATGTGTTGGAGAGAATCACTTGCAGGAGGGAATTACAGGTGGATGTAGCCGGAAAGCAAGGCATAAATTAGTGTCGGAGACTTGATTAGCGGCCTTTGCTAATCAAAATGAAAAATGATTAGCAACTGGTCGAAGTTGATTAGCAGTGGGGGGTCCAGAATGTGGGGGAGATGGCTAAAAATAGTAAAAAATAGTGCCATTTGTGCATTCCAAGCCCTGCTGTCCTGGAAAAATTCGATTAGCACTTACTGTGAATCAAAAACAAAATTGATTCGCAATTGCCATTTTTTGATTCGCAGATTGCGATGTGAATCTGCTTATTTTATGCCTTGAAAAGGCAATGGATCTTCTGCCGACTGCCAGACGAGGGCTGGGAGTAACCAGTAGGGGGAAGGTGGTGGACTGTAGGATTTGCTGGGGCTGCTTGAGTTTGATGAGGTCTCCCAGGCGGGGCTGGGGTGGGATGTAAAGGTGGCCTAGCTGAAACATGAGGCACATGGTGATGTATTTGAATTTAGACTCCAGAGGTGCCTAGCCCAGGGATGGGTGGACAGTGCCATGGTGGTGCCACGTGTCTGCTCCTAGTACAAAATGTCCTACCTCAGATAGAGTTGATTGAGGTGAGATAGGATGGTGGTCGGGCTGGGAGGAGCAGCGGGTACCAAAGGAGAGGAGAGGGAGGAGTGTGGACTTTGCAATTTTTTGACACGAGGTGGATGTTAGGAAGGGACGGAGATGATACAACAGACTTAGCCTTTCACTAATTGCCTTAGTCAATAAATTGAATATTTGTGGACCAGGAGGGGACGGGGGAACCACAACTGGCTATCTCCATGGATGCTGAAAAAGTATTCAGTACAGTGAATTGGATTTTCTTACAAAAGACCGTGGAGTTATGAAATTGGCCCCATGTTATTAGATACTTTTAAAGCCTTATCTACAAACGTGAAAGCCTTGGCGAGGGTTAATGGTATAAATTCGGCTTTTTTCCACTTGTCATAAGAGGAACATGTCAGGGATGCCCCCTGTCCCCTCTGTTGTTTGCCATATGTATAGAACCAATGGTGGCTAAACTCAGCCAAGATGTAAATATAGTGGGGATAACTGTAGGAGGAACCGAACAGAAGATTTCATTATTTTATTTATTTATTTATTAAATTTTGGTGACCGGGTAGGCCCACTGAGCCCCGAAGGTCCCATTATGCGCGGCTGATTGCTTGTTTTTTATAAGTGCACCAGAAAGATCAGTACCTCGGTTAGTGTCCCACTTAATTGAATTAAATTTTCTTTCCAGCTACAAAAAATTAATTTCACAAAATCAGAAACCTTGGTGGTAACAAGTGCTGTTACAAGAATATTTAGGGATACATTCCCATTTACCTGGGCATGCCAGAACAAAATAACATTTCTAGGATCGTGGATATGTTGTTCATCCACACTATTTGTAGTGTCCTTCCCCTTTAAGATCTTGCCGTAATGTCTTCAAGCTGGCTCCTCCCACCCACCTTGGTGGTATAACCCTTGGCTCCACCCCATGATGCCAGATCTTCCTTTCTGCTGTAAAATACAGGTTCCCTCCTTCTTGCTTCTATGTTTAGTAGGCCCTGGTGCTCCAAAACTCGGTTTCACTGATTAAGATTCTTTGAATCTTTCCAAACAAATTTGTTCTTGTGACCACGATGGAGGACAAGCCCTCGCCCGGGTTCCGCCGGTGTCCATGCGGGCAGAAAATGTCTCGGATGGACCCGCATGCAACTTGCGTGTACTGCCTGGGTCATGATCATGATACTCAGGCCTGCGACTTATGTCGTACCTTTTATCCAAATGTCTTGGATGACTGCCTCGCACGTCTCCAGCTCAGATGTCTGGAAAAACAGTACCTGCCAGTCAAATCGAAGGATGCCCGTCGTGTGATCGCCGCAGCCACGGGGGTCCGTGGACCAGTTGGAACAGATGAAGGCCTTTGAAGAAGAGGTGGCTCGTGCCGCTGAGCTCTCGCCTTCGCCCTCAGTTTTTGTTCCACTTAAACTGGGCTCCTTTTTCTCGGGTTCCTTTAAGGAGTTGATCCAATCCCTTCCCACTCACAGGGAAGGCCCTGGCTCTCGGATCTCCAGATCTGGCAAAAAGGAATCCAAGTTGGCCAGCCCAGTGATGCTGAGGGTTGAGGCGCTGATCGGCACACTGGTGACCTGTGTTCGGGAGCGGACTCAGGCCACCAGGGGTTGGCAGGGGAAAGGAAGGATCAAGCATCCCACGACAGCTCTCCTTCCTCTGGGGAGGGTTGGGGCACTGCAGTGCACTATAGCGGTGACTGGTGGAGGTCAGTAGCACTGCAGCAGCAAGCAGCAGAATGGGGGAGGAGCATGGCGGGTGGCGGCATGTATGTGCCTGGATGCCATTGCATGTCTGGCTGTCCGGGGCAAGAAAACCAGGCGGAAAATGGCGGAGCATGATCTCGGTGGCTGATGGCCGCACTCGGCGCCCCCTGGTACCTGAGAGAATCCTACATAAAGAGCGATGTGAGCGATAATGGCCGGCTCTGTGGGGGTGCCAGATTGGGCCTGGGGGTTACGGGTGTCGGCAGCTTGGGGATTGCGGGGATTTGCTCCACGGAGGAGGTTAAATAGAAAGAATAATAATAATAATAATAAAAAAAAAAAAAAAAATAGGAATCAAGGAACCTCGAGTAACTACGCCTCGTTGATGTCACTGTTGGGACAGAGAACGATCACAGTCCCAGGAGACTCCTCCTTCTACTTTGGTCAGTGTTAGGAGCTTTGGCCGCTGACCTCACGGCACTTCACAGGTCAAGCCGCCCAGACATCGGACGACGACCCAGTCGAGATCATTCTCAACCCTGTCGACCCGTTGTTGACCGAGGAGGCCGACAACTCCTTATTTAGGACTTTTCGGACCTCATGAATGAGGCGACCCAGCCAGCTGAGAAGCCCTAGATGGTGGTCGTCCCTGACCTGGAGGAACCGGGGTTCTCCCCATCGGTCCCTTCAGTGGTCAACGTCCAGGTCTGGGACATCCTCGATCGAAAGGCCGAGGAAATTGCATAAGCGGCACTCTAAGAAGTGGTGCCGCCACTGTTTGTCCTCATCCTCCTCGGATGAGGGGGAGGCTCTGATGCAAGTTGTGTCGGCGCTACGAAGACATGCTGTGGCAGCAGCTAGTTCTGGGTGGGCCGAAGGCGGTCCTTTCCGCCCCAGCCATTACCTGGCTGTTGCCCTTCAGGCAGTCGTCAAGCACTCTGGAGTCGGTCGTTGCCTGCCCCCCCCCCCCCAAAACCACCTACGGAGCTGGTGACGTCACTCCCGACTCAGCCAAAGCCAGTCTCTCCACCTGTTCTGGTGGAGCTGCCACTGAAACAGCCTTCCTCGGGGGCTCCCCCCAAGGAGTCTCGGCCTGCTTCAGGCCTCCCACACAGGCCGTCCGTCACTCTTACTCCCGACCGCCCACATCAGGTTCTCAGTGACTCTGGTAGCAGACTGCTATACACAGACTCCTCAGAGGTCGAGGACTCGGAATTGGGATCTCGTTCCCAAGACAATGATGCCATGAGTCTTTCTGCCGAGGAGGGGCCCACCTCCTTTATGGGCATCCTCCGCCTCATCTCCAAGTCTACAGGGATGAAGCTGGAGCCCGGGTAGAATACCCCCTAACTGACATTCTCAGAAGGGGGGGATTCCCCGACTGAGGCCTTTCCAGTAATTGAAGCAATTGTCAGCCCAGCCCTGGAGCTTTGGCAGCACTCAGCCTCCTGTCCCACACCATCCGCCAGGATGGCCCGCAAGTATGCGGTATCTACTGGCTCCCTTTCAGGATTTACACAACCTCCCTTTGGCTGAGGGAGTGGTGACCGAGTCTGTGTTCAGGTGGGTTGGGAACTCAGGAGACTCTGATAGACCACCGGACAAAGAATCCAAGAAGCTGGATCACTCCGCCCGAAAGGTCTGTGCTTCCTCATCACTTGACCTCCGTCAGGCGAGCTCGGCTGTAATTATGGCACACTTCTTTCATGCCCTGCTGGGCTGCTTAGATGAGGTGCTCCCTCACCTTCCTGTGGACCTTTGGACCATGGTCAGGAAGGTCTGGGAGTAGGGCCATGCTGCTGCCAGGCATCAACTCCAAACGGCCTTGGACATCGGGGATTTCTGTGCCCATTCAGTTGCAGCCGCAGTTGCAATGTGCCACAGGGCTTGTTTGCGGGTCTGAACTATTACAGCTGACACCCAGCACAAGTTGGCAGATGCCCCGTTCCTTGGTACCGACTTGTTCAGCCCCGGGGTGTACGGTCACCTCGAACATATCGAGAAGTCAAATACCACGTTGGACACTGCTACTTCTTCCCAGAAGGAATTCCAAGGTTCCAAGAAACAGAAGAAGAAGTCTTTTCGCTCTTCTGCCTCTGCGGCCAGAGAGCCCTAGTTTCAGTCTGGGCAACAGCAGCAGGCCCAGTCTTGGCACCCTCAGCCAAGTCAGGCATGCAACCTGCACACAAACCAGGAGGGAAGGGTCCAGGTGGTCCCACTTCCGGATCCTCCTCTTCCAGTCCTGCTCAGTGATGGGTTGGGGATGACCAGCCCCATACCCATCACGCCTGCTCTGGGTCCTCCTGTGGAGCCAGCTCTGCCACTTCCTTTCTGCCTGTTCTGCTGTTTCCATGGACAGGTGGGTATTGGAAGTGATCGGTGAGGTACTGCCTCTGGAGTTCAAGCAGTACCCGCCAAACCGAGCCTGCGCCCCATGCGAGGAAAGGGTATCAGTTCACACTTGGTTGGCTGTGAGAGATGACATAGCCCAACTCCTCCTCAAGGAGGTAGCGGCCTGAGTGACAGATCCCCCAGTCAACCCAGGCTTCATTTCCAGATACTTCCTGGTCACAAACTGGATGAGGGAGCTGGTGCACCATTTTGGATCTGCACAAACTGAATCAGTATCTTA
The DNA here is from genome assembly GCA_016271365.2 of Neoceratodus forsteri. Taxonomy (NCBI): domain Eukaryota; kingdom Metazoa; phylum Chordata; order Ceratodontiformes; family Ceratodontidae; genus Neoceratodus; species Neoceratodus forsteri. Next base: position 64,102,055 of record CM057453.1, read on the forward strand.
GATCGTGCACCATTTGGATGGTAACTTTGTCCCAGATTATACCCTCTCTCGAGCAAAACGTTTGGTTCTGCTCCCTGGATCTTCAAGATGTTCTTTTTAATGTCTTTATAAGTGACATTGCAGAGGAACTGGAAGGAAAAGTATGTTTCTTTGCAGATGACACAAAGATCTGCAACAGGGTTGATACACAAGATGGAGTGGAAAGGATGAGAAGGGACTTGGCAAGGTTGGAGGAATGGTCAAATGTATGGCAGCTCAGATTCAGTGCAAAGAAGTGCAAGGTAATGCACATGGGAAACAAAAACCCAGGGGAAGCGTACACAATGGGGGGTGAGATACTGACAACAGTGAAAATAGAAAGGGACCTGGGGGTAATTATATCAGATGACCTAAAGGTGGGCAAGCAATGTGAGAAGGCAGTAAGGAAGGCTGGGGGGATGCTGGGATGCATAGGAAGAGGCATCAATAGTAGAAAACAGGACGTTGTTATCCCTCTGTACAGACAGTTGGTGAGACCCCATCTGGAGTACAGGTGCAGTTCTGGATGCCCCATCTCCAAAGACATAGAGTGGAGGCTGTCCAGAGGAGGGCAACCAAAATGGTGCAGGGTCTGCACCAGAAGATATACTGTACGAAGAAAGACTAAAGGAGCTTAGTATGTATACTCTTGAGGAAAGAAGGAGAGATGGGACATGATAGAAACGTTCAAGTACCTCAGGGAATTAACAAAGTCCAAGAGGGTAGCATCTTCCAGAAAAAGAGATGTGCAAGAACAAGGGGGCACAATTTGAAGATAGAGGGGGGACAGCTCAGGGGTAATGTGAGGAAGTATTTTTTCACTGAGAGGGTTGTGTATGCATGGAACAGCCTCCCTGAGGAGGTTGTGGAGTCAAGAACAGTAGGGGACTTCAAGAATGCATGGGACAGGCATAAGGCAGTCCTAGTGGCGGGTAAGAGGAAGTAAGCTGTTGGTTAACTAGGATCTACAGCTTATCTGTTAGGTAGGAAAATGGGCAGACTAGGTGGGCCAAGCGGTCCTTATCTGCTGTCAAATTCTATGTTTCTATGTGTTCTTTCACATCCCGATCTGTCCATTACATCAGAGTTTCTTCCACTTCCGAGCAGAGAGAACCCTCTACGAGTGCCAAGCCATGCTGTTCGGCCTGTCATCAGCCCCGAGGGTCTTCACCAAATGCATCGCAATGGTGGCAGCCCATCTTCATTATCGAGGGGTCAGGGTGTACCATTACCTTGATGACTGGCTCATAGTGGGTCCCTTCAGGTTGGAGGTGGAGAGGTCCAGGGATCTGGCCCTCAAGACCCGTCTCGAGCTTGGCCTCCAAATCAACGAGGCCAAGTCGGAACTTGTGTCCTCGCAGGTGATCTGCTTCATCGGGGTGGAGCTCGACTCTTGCTGAACCAGAATCCGGCTCACAGCGGACAGGGTGGAGGTTTTCTTTTCCTTTGCCCAGTCATTTCTGGTTGGGCAACTGCGACCTTGCCGGGACTTCCTGCATCTCTTGGGTTATATGGCAGCCTGCACCACCATGGTCCATTGGGCCCAGTGGCGAATGCATCCCATTCAGTGGGGCTTGGCCACTCAGTGGTCCCAGCATCTAGGTCATTTTAACCAGCTGGTCACAGTAACCAGAGGCTTTAGGACACTCTCCAATGGTGGACCATCCAGGAACATCTGCAAGGAGGGATCCCGTTAGTCCACCCCGAGACAACGGTCGTTCTTACAACTGATGTCTCGCTAATGGGCTGGGGAGCCCACATGGGAACCACAGGGTCCACGGGCTCTGGAATCCCGAGGAGTCCGAATGCCACAGCAACCTGCTGGAGCTTCAAGCAGTACGGCTAGCGCTGACTGGATTAGCTCTCTTTCTGCGAGGTCGGGTGGTCCAGGTCCAGACAGACAACACAACCATGCACTATCTCAACAAGCTGGGCAGCATGCACTCCTGGCCTCTGTACAGGGAAGTGCTCTGCAGGTGGACCCTTGTGAGCCGACTGGAGGCAGATCTGCTAGCCATCCATGTGGCAGGAGCCCCGAACCAACTGGTGGATGCCCTCAGCCGTGTAGTCGAGGTGTCCCACGAGTGGTCTCTTCACCCAGAGGTAGTTTGCAGCCTGTTTTCCCTGTGGGGCACCCCTCAGGTGGACCTGTTTGCCTCCATGGAGAACACAAAGCTGAAGCTGTTTCATGCCCGCCCCCTCAGTAGGGCTCACTGCAGCGAGATGCTGTCTAGAAGCCATAGACCCCAGGCCTCTTCTACACCTTCCCTCCATTTCCCTTGATCTACAAGTGCTTCTCAAGGTGAGGAGGGATGAGGCGAAGGTGATCCTGGTAACCCCAGTTTGGCCATGCCAGTTCTGGTATCCAGATCTCCTCAGCATCAGCAACAGGTTCCCAAGGCATCTCCCGGCATGCCCGGACCTGATATCAGTCAGTCAGGGAAAGGTATTCCATCCGGACCTTCAATTCCTGCACCTGACAGCCTGGTACCTGAGTGGCTAGAGTTCCAGGCTTTGGGTCTTTCCAACAGTGTGCTCAGCGTAGTTGAGGCATTTAGGAAGGAGCCGACCAGGAAGTGCTATGCCTTCAAATGGAAAAGGTTTTCCATTTGGTGTCAAGGCAAGGGCCTAGATGCTAATTCCTATCCTGTGGCCAGTATCCTCAGCTACCTTTGGTCCCTCTCCAAAGGAGGTCTCCGGACGACTACCCTTAAGGTGCACCTGGCAGGCATCTCTGCTTACCGGGCACAGGCTGGTCTATGGACAGTGGCACAGGAGACAGTGGTCTGGTGCTTTCTCAAGGGCCTCGATCACATATCCCCTCCGGTGCATGAACATCCACCTCTGAAGGATCTACTGCTGGTATTGGCTAAACTCATGGGCAAGCCATTCGAACCGATGCACAGGTATGAGTTGTCACATCTGTTGTGGAAGACCACCTTCCTGGTGGCTATCACATCAGCCAGAAGGACTGGGGAGCTCCAGGCGCTCACAGTGGAGTCTCCTTACCTGGTCTTCCAGAGGGACAAGGTTGTCCTGTGCCCCAACCCGAAGTTCCTTCTGAACGTGATGTCGGAGTTTCACCTTAACTAGGTGTTAACTCTGCCTGTGTTCTACCTGGACTACACCTCGGAGGCCGAGTACAGGCTCCATACTCTGGACCTGAGATGAGCGCTCTCTTGTTATAAGGAGCGGACGGCTGAAGTTCGGAGAGAGGTTCACCAGCTGTTTGTTACCTGCACTAAAGCCACACCTGGTAGACCTGCAGCCAAGTGGACGATTGGCAGATGGATGACATCTTGCATTGATCTCTGCTATAGGTTGGTGGGTAGGGAACCTCCTGTAGGGCTGAGAGCTCATGCCACACATCATACCGCTGCGTCGGTTGTTGCTTCTAGGGATGTCCCTTTTCAGGATATCTGCAGGGCTGCTACCTGGAAGACAGCAGACACCTTCATTACCCCTAACCACATCGACCTTGAGTCACACTGGGATGCAGGTTTTGGAGCCTCAGTTCTCCAGTCTGTATTCCTGAAGTAGGGTGTGTGTGCCTTGCCTCCCTCCTTCCGGAGAACTGCTAGGAGTCTGACAAATAGTATGGATGAACAACATATTCAGGATCCTAGAAAAACAGGTTACTCGCCTGTAACAGTAGTTCTAGGGGTGGTATATGTTGTTCATCCACATGGACCCACCTGACCTCCCCGGCTTTAGCGCACAACCTAGCTTTCAGCAGGCAAGATCTGGTGTCATGCGGCGGAGCCAAGGGTTATATCGCCCAGGTGGGTGGCAGGAGCCAGCCTGAAGACCTTCCGGCAAGATCTTAAAGGGGGAAGGACACGCCAAATAGTGTGGATGAACAACATATACCACTCCTAGAACTACTGTTACAGGTGAGTAACCTGTTTATTTGGGTGTACAAATTACAGATTGCAAAGAAAATTGCCCTAAATTACAAGAAACTTTGGGAAAACATTAGCATGGACCTGGAGAGGTGGATATTGCTGCCCCTCGCCGTGGTGGGGAGAATTGATATAATAAAAATTAACATTTTAGCCAGATTTTTCTTTCTGTTTCATACGCTTCCTATAAAAGTTCTGGGTTCCTTCTGGAACAAGGTCATGCACCAACTGCAAACCTATGTGTGCGACAATAAACGTCCATGGATAGCAATGAAAGTTTTCCAGTTATCCCAAGAGAAAGGTGGATTAGCCCTCTCAGATCTGAAGAAGTACTACATAGCAGCACAGCTGTCCACTGTCTGCATGTGGGCTAAACAAAGGCTAGATTCAGTTTGGTATGAAATAGAGAATTTGACGGTGGGCAGCCAGCTCATATTCATCCTGGCACTCACACCAGTAACCCAAGAAATCAAGAAAGCAATTCGGAATAACTGGGTAAAGCATAGTCTGGGAATCTTTCAGAAAGTTTGGAAACTTACACATGCGCTTAATGAGTTATCATAGAATCATAGAAATCTGTAGGCAGAAAAGAACCCCTCTGCCCATCCAGTCTGCCCGTAGCCTCCCCCGTCCAGGAAGACCCCCCTCCCTCCCTTACCAGCCTGTCCCTAGTCATTAATTTGATATGGAGACTTCCTGCCATCAAAACTGGATGGAGTTATGCCAGGCGGGAAAGACAAGGAATTACACTATTTAAACACTTCTTATAGCATGACAACTGTATCACTTTTGCCAGTGCAAAATAAAAGTTTGGCTGGGATAACACAGAGTTCTTGGAATGTATTCAGGTTAGACATTTTATTAAGGTACCAGGTAATAAAAACAAATTAGAAAGAGTCTTGACTAGTTGGGAGGATTTTTTTATGGGGTAGTTACCATAGCTGGCCCCCAAAAATATATCTCTGGTACAGTGTTCCCATTTACCCCCATCTGTACTTGATTCAAGTACAAAATATGAAATTCAAGTACATTTTTGTGTGAAGGGGGTACACTGTACCCCCATAATTCTGTTTGAAGTATATGTACCCCACACAAATTTGTACAAATGGTAGAATGAACCCTTATAATTTATTTTGTACCCCTGAGAATATTTGGAGAAGGGTGCAGTGCACCCCCAGTTCTGCAGCCTTAATGGGAACACTGCTCTGGTATCTATAAAATACTGCAAATATTTAATTTTATTTTTATTGGTTATACTGGAAAGGCATGTGAGCATTGCTGCCCATTTACACAAGCGTCCAATTACATACAACAATCATGAGACATGACATAGGCTTAAACATTTAACTAACAGCGGGGGTTAATAAAATGGTACATAAATTTAGGATAATATAGACTAAAGGGCAAACCATGAACTAGCCTTGGTGAATTAACAAATACAAGGTGACATTAAGCATTCAATGAGGGTTTAACAAAAATGTAATAGTGGGAAACAAAAACATTTAAGTGCAATCTAAAAACTAGTCTGGGTGGATTAACAATACAAGTACTAGAAAAATAGGGCAAGTGCCTGAGGTGGATAACCAGAGAATGAGGGGAAAAAAGTGCAGAATGGGAGCCAGATTAGGGCTGTGAGCAGGTGCAGGTGGCAGAGAAAAGTCTCCTGATATTGTGTTTGAAGGCATTTGTGGAGGCACAGAGTTTTAGTTCTGGAGGGGGAGAATCAAAGAGCTTGGGTCCCATAAAAGAGTGTTTTCTGGACTTGAGTGGTCTGGCAGAAAGGAACAGTGAAAGAGAGAGTGGAGGACAGTCTAGTGGTCCTGGTGGCGGCTGTCTGGAAGAGAGAAGTGACACAATTGGAGCAGTCCACGAGAGAGTTTGAAGAAGAAGGTGGCCATCTTGCGGTTGAGGCATACCTCAAGGGAGGGATGACTGGTGAGCTTATAAAGGTCACAGTGGTGTGTGAGTTTAGGGAGACCAGAGACAAAGCGGATAGTGTTATGGTAGGAGTTTCGAAGTCTGAAGACATTTTTGTTGGAGAAACAGGGGAGGGAGACAAGTGAACCATAGTCAAAGACAGGAAGGAAGAAGCTGGAGACTAAGAGGAATTTGGATTCCCCGTTTAGGAAATGCTTAGTTCTGTGGAGGATACCAAGTCATTGGTGGGCTTTTTTGATTGTGAGGCTAGTGTGAGCATCGAAATTGTGGTGGCTATCCAGGAGTAAGACAAGATATTTGAATTCACTGACTCTTTCAGTGGCATTACTAAGGTTTTCATAGAGGGAGAGGTCAATGCCAAGGGGTTTACGGGGGCTGAAGAAACCATGAGCTTGGTTTTCTTGGAGCTGAGTACAAGATCTTTGGACGTGAACCAGCTGTGAAGTCTGCTGAAATCAAATTGGAGTTTGTTAATGAGACCGATGGGGTTTTTGTCCTGATAGAAAAGGGCTACATCATCAGCATGGAGAATGAGTTCTGAGGTGGTGCAAATGTCAGGCAGGGAGTTAACGACCAGAGAGAAGAGAAGAGGGCCCAGGATGGACCCTTGGGGGATGCCATATTTGATGGGGCAGGATTCAGAGAGGACACCGCCAATAATTGTGCAATGGGATCTGCCTGTCAGGTAATCCTTGAACTAGAGGCAGACCTCAAATGAGAAATGGAAACAGCCAAAGACAAACAAAGACAAGAAACATAGAAACATAGAAGTTGACAGCAGATAAGGACTGCAAGGCCCATCCAGTCTTCACATTTCTTTTTCTGCCTTATAAATGTGCCATCGTCCTTTGCTGTCAGTGGCCTGTCTAGTCATACTCATCTGTATTGCTCCCTCATGCCTATCCCATGCCTGTTTGAAGCCCTGCACTGTATTCATAGCCACCACTTCCTGAGCTAGGCCGTTCCATGCATCCACCACCCTTTCTGTGAAAAAGAACTCCCTCACATTACCCCTTAATCAGCCTCCCTCTAATCTCATGCTGTGTCCTCTTGTCCTGCTATTTTTCTTATATTGAAACATGTTAGAATCTTTCACCTTGTTAATGCCCTTAAGGTGTTTGAATGTTTCGATCATATCACCTCTCTCCCTCCTTTGCTCTAGGGTATAAATATTGAACTCTGTTAATCCGTTCTCATATGTCTTCTGATGCAATCTCTGCACCATTTTGGTTGCCCTTCTCTGGACTGCCTCAATTTGGTTAATGTCCTTGTGAAGGTGTGGCCTCCAGAACTGCACGCAGTACTCCAGATGGGGCCTAACCAGTGTCTTGTAAAGAGGGATTATTACCTCCCTCTTATGACTTGCGATACCCCTACTAATACACCCTAACATCCCCCTAGCCTTAGCATTTAGGATAATATAGACTAAAAGGCAAACCATGAACTAGCCTTGGTGAAGTAGATGGTGCTGTTGGTGACCTCTCTGGGTGTGGTTATACAATATAAAGTCTGCATTTCTCACAGACAAGTGAGACCGAAGCCCATTGAATGCATAAATGTGAGGAGACAATGCACTTCGACTAAGTCAGAGGCTTTTTCAAAATCAATAGTCAAGGCTGCTGCTGGAGTAGCCAGTGAATGTGCTGCGTTTTCCAAATTAAGAATAGATTGCAAATGATCAGCAGCCAGCCTGCCTTTCACAAACCCAGCCTGACTGGGGTATGTGACTGGGAGCGGGGGAAAGGAATCCAGCCTCATTGCTAGGATCTTTGCTAACATCCTGGGATTGGCATTGATTAGAGAAATGGGACAGTAACTCCCTGGGAGCACTGATCTTTTCCTTTTTTGGGAAAGACCATAATTACAGCCTCTGCCAAGGTAGGGGGCATGCATCCTGATTGGAGAGCCTCCTGGATGTCTCTTCCTCTTCCTCTTCCCAGTAGTTATGATGGGTGGGAAAGAAAGCCAAGTCAGCCTTCCTAGAATAAAAGGCTTGTAATTAGATCCTGATGTGGACTACCATGGACAGATCTGCCTTTGGGTTGGCACTGAGTGTGTTTTCTGCTGTGCATAACTCAACCTCCAGTTGTTTGGCCTTGATCTCCCTAGCCATGTGGTATTTAGAAATGTACCCAATAATAAAGCCTGTAAGGTATACCTTGAGGGTTTCTCCATAGAGTGGAATTAGAGACTTGGCCATTATCATTATAAGACTTGAAATCAGCAATCTCTAGCTAAAGCCATGGGAGGAAATGTGGGTCTTCAAGTAGAAGAGAGTCTAGCTTCTAAGTGGATGATTTGGAGACAGAGGGGCCCCAAAGAATTATTCTCGCTGGGACGTGATCAGAGACCACAATAGGGTGTATGGTGAAGCTCAGTGTTGATTGAGTGATTGAGGGGGAGGAAAGCCAGAAGTCTAGGCGGCTGAAGGTTTGATGGACTAGGGAATGGTAGGTGTAGTCCCACACTATGGGGTTGGCTAGGTGCCACCCATCCGCTAATGCATGATCCTGGACTGTTTGTTTCAAGATGTCCCAAGCTTTCTGGTGGGCTCTGTGGATGAGGCTGACCAGTCAAGAAGGGGGTATAATGTGTGGTTGAAATCACCTCCAGTCAGTAAAGGTGTGGAGGGGTCGTGACTTCTGAGATTACTTTATCCAGTTGTTGGAAGAACCTGGGTGAGTCCGCATTGGAGGCATATAGATTCAGCAAGACCAGGGGGCCCTGTGGAGTATTCATGTTTCCTAAAACCCATCTCCCATCACCATCCATGCCAACTTTATTCACTTTCCAGTGAAGGGATTCGTGCCAAAGTATGGAAACTCCTCTCTCGGGGTACCAGATGAGCAGTGGATTTCACCTCCCACCCAGTCTCTGTTCAGTTTCTGGGCCTCAAAAGAGATGAGTTTGGGTTTCCTGAAGAAATGCCACTCAAACCCCCAACTTTTATATTCTGTTATTTCTTTATACTCCTTGGGAGCCTGGAAGGTGGCTCCGGTCCCTCCTTCGAAAGGGACTCAGTCTCCACCTCTCCATACCCTGCCTGACTTCCCCTGCAATCACCCGCAGGTTTCCCTACTGTGACAGGGATGAGGCAAAGGGGTGCCAGCTTTCCCCCTCCCCATGAGCGAAATCCAGATATCCGGGGAGTTGGGACAGGCACAGGAGAGTCATCATGGAGCCTGCCAGCTCCTTTTCTTCCATTTCTTTTCCCCCGCCCCGCTCCCTGCTGACAGCATATGTCAGCAACGTCCCTCCCAACTCGCATCTCCTCCAGCCTTCGCCAGAGGAAGATTGACGAACGGGATGGCAATCCCTCTTTCCCCGAGAGAGAAGAGTAGTCCATCGGACGCTCTATCCTCCCTCTCCCCTACTGACCCCCGATGGCCCGGGCTCGTTCCCGAACCCGGGTCGCTGGCGTGGCACAAGGTATGGTGTCCAGTGCCTCAACCCTCAGCGTCACTGGGCCAGCTGTGCACTCAACTTTTTAAGATGTACAAGAACTTTTTTTACACTTAATGGAAGAATTAAGGCCCCTAACATTCCAGGTAATAAAGCTTGTATCAGCCATTAGGGCAGATATGTTGGGAAGACAATTTTGGCAGGGATGGATAAAACATAGGCATGCTTCTGTTGACAGCCAGGGTGCCAACTCATGGGAGTAATGTGAATGAGGGGGGTAGGGGAGGGTAGGGGGGCATGTCTCTAGGAAGCAACAGAGAGGGTGACAATAAGCCTGGGGCATGAGGGGAGAAAGAGGCAAAAGCCATTTTTGAGGAGTTCATTACCACCCTTCCACTAGAGTAGTGGTGAGGTGTCAAGGATGCCTAAGTCCCAGAAGTTCTGGGGAAAAGTTGTTGGGATGGAGGAGTGGGAACACCTTTTGGAACACTGAACAACTATGCCACAGTCTACCTGCATGTAGGTAGGTCCAAGTGGGAGGTTCAGGTTTGTGGGGGTTGTGGCTCCTCCCCTAGCCCTTGGGAGTAAACCTCAGGTAAATTTGTAACAGTTATAAAAACATTCTAAAGATGGTCTTTTTGTTTTAATGAACCTTTTAGGTTTCTAAAGATCACACTAAAGAGAAACATACACATTACATTTCTTAGTAAACGTTTTTCCATTTAAACCTTTTTAAGTTCACACATGCACGTTGAACTTCTTGCGATGAGTGACTTTTGAGGAGTGTGACACTGTCTGTCCAATGCAGAGTGCTCTGCAAGGGGCTTGACAGTATCACCCCAATCATCAGCCAGGCTGATCGTGACACTCTTTTGCCTGAAGTGGTCTGCACTTGAAAAGAAAAAGTTGCACCAGTCATGTGGCAGCTTTTTCCTTTCATGTGCAGGTCACTGCCCAGGAAACAGCTGTTTGTGTCTTGATCAGCCTGGCTGACGTCTCCGCCTCCCCCCCTCGCCACCCCACCGGTCCCTTCCCTCTCCAGCCCCTTGCACCCCGGTTGCCACCTTAAGCCGTGTGGGGCATAAATAAATTTACTATAGTGCTATTGAAGCAGCGATTCTGGAAAGTGGGAGGAGACACTTTAATCCCCTGCCTCCTCCACTTCCCACTGACTCCTTTTGCTCCTCTCCTTCTCTCCTACGCATATGGAGTAGGCCACAGCCTAAGCTCCATATGAGCTGGGAGATAACAGTGCCTGAAGGCACTTTCACTTGAAGCACGATTGTGCTAGCGGATCCCCCCCCACCTGCTGTCATTGGGGTGCTCAATCCCTGTGTGAGCATGTATCCCTCCTCCTCCATTAATGTGGCACACCGGAATGCCCACTCCCAGTGTCTGATGCACCGCCCCCCCATACACCCTATATTCTCAGCCGACCTCAGGGTGCCCAATCCTCGGTCGGCATTGATCCTCCCCCCAGCACTCTGTTTTATTACTATTTCACTTGTAAAAAAGAAAACAGTCCCATGGGGTCTTTCTTTTTTTAAATCTGAAAAAAAAAAAATGGTCCCTCTTCGTTCCTGCCGGCCCCCTCTCCCCAGCCCACAGTCTCCCTCTGCGCACCCCAACTCCCCACATTCCCCCCCAACCCATACTTACCTCCAGAGGTGGGGAGCAGCTATCTTCTGTGGACTGGGATCATGTCTGCAGTTCTGCACTCTTCAAAGACCAACCGGGAACTGAAGAAATGGTGGTAAGCCCTATAATGACAGTCAATGGGGGTTTTCAACTTAGGTTGATATCTCAGCCAGTTTTTGGAGTTTTGATCCCAGATTTTCAACATGGGGTTCTTGGGACCCCACCTCGTCAATATTCTGACTGTCATTTTGTTTCTCGTCCCGAAAGGTGGTTTCACGGTTGCTGCGTGGAATCACCTTTCGGGGACCAATTAACGAAACGACAGTGCCACAGTTCATAAGGTGGTTCTCAAAAAGCCCTTGTTGCAAATTTGTTGAAAAAAATCCAGAAAATAACTGTTACGAGTGTGTGTTACGCAGTTTCTACGCACACTCTTGACTTCATCAATTTTTAATATTTTCACTACAAATTTCCAACATTGCCATTTTTTCACACCCCCTTATGAACACTACAGCTGTCATTTTTTGCATCCTTCCCGCAATGTGTTTTTGCACCTGTGGCACAGAATGGCACAGTCACTGTGCGAAATCAACATTCGGGACAGATTAATGAAATGCCTGTGCCAGTGTTCATGCGAGGAGGTTGCAAAAATGCGATGTTGAAAATTTGGTGAACACATTCCAAAAAATGACTGCATTACCAGCGTGCCATGAACAGTTTCTATGCACACTTATAACTTCGCCAGTTTTCCATATTTTCACTCCATATTTTCAACATTGTCATTTCTTCACCTCCTCATGAAAAGTGCAGCTGTCTGCTTCACATGCTGCCCGAAATGTGTTTATGCACCTGTAGTGCCAAATGGCACAGCGAAATCACCTTTTGGGATTGAGTAGCGAAATGGTAGAGCCACTATTCATGAAGTGGGGTCCCAAAAAGCCCATGTTGAAAATTCGGAAGAAAAGTACCAACAAACACCCAGGGTGTTAGGGTTTCCAACCATAGCGCCCACCCTGTACAGACTGACAGGTGTTGGCGGTGTGACTTGGGGTTGTCCGTAATGCTCACCCCATTTCACCCCCACCCCGCCCTGCAGCCACTGACAGGCATTGAGGTGTGCAATGAGGTCTTCGGCCCTAAAGTTCACCCCATTCTCCTATACTGCACCCATCTGTGCTTATTTCCTTGTGGATTGGGGTGGGCCTGTATGGGCCTAAGACCTCAAGGCACACTGCGACACCGGTCGGTGTCTGCAGCGTGGGTTTAGGTGGAATGGCGTGAGTGCTATGGCCAACCCAAAGGCATACCCTCAATGCCTGTCAGTCTCTACAGGATGGTGGTTGACGTTACTTCAGTACTTCACTGCCATTCCTATTATGCATCTCTGTCTAACTCCTGCACTACTAATGCAAATACCAGCAAGCAAACATTCGGCAGTGGCAAATGCTTGTTTTTCTAATGAAGTGAACCAGTGCTGGAAGAAGATAAATTAGTTTTGAGAGAATGCCTTAAAATGCAAGGCAGAGGAATATACACAGAAAAATATGGGAAACATGTACAACAGCAATACCAACAGTGAACTTTCGGCATTGTCAAATGCTTGTTTAATAAAACTTTGCAAGTACTGTAGCAAAATATGTAACTCTAGCTGGCAGTTTAATAAACAGTGCAGGCAGGAGCTGAAAGTATAGTACTGGGTATGATGTCAGCCAGAGAGAGTAAGAGCCAAAGCCCAATACTTGTGATCATGTGGTGAGAAAAAAGAGGAGGAAACACTAAGGGGAGGATGGGGTTGCTGGAGTACTACAGCTGTTCTGTAGCTAGTAGATTCCTTGAGTTGAATGTTATGTAATGGAGGGGGTGGATATGTTGCTGTTAGGTGCCTGAAGGAACTGTCCCTGTGGTGCGTCTATATGTGCCATGCATGGATTGTTGACAAGGGCATCTGTAAGCCCAGGCAGGATATGCGTCAGGTTGTGAGAAGGACAAACAAAATGAAAAGAGCACTCCTGACCCAGTAGTGATGCTGGAATTGGGGAGCCCAGTAAGCTTTAGTATTAGATGCCCATGATGGGGAGGGGTGAATGATGAAGTGCAGGCCAGGGCAGAGTCACCCCTCATTAGCACAGGGCAAAGGCACCCAATGCACAGACAAGGGCAGTTTACATGAAGGAAACAAAAAGTGAGGAGCAGAGTGATCATGAAATACCTGAACACTTGGTTGGCTCCAGAATTGCAGTCTGGCGGTGGGGGAAAGGGGCTACTTCACCATCTGTGGGAGACACTCCAAGGAAATACAATACTTAGTTGTAGTTGTGCTGATCCTGTACAAGGTGGCAGGTCATTAAGTGTCTGGAGAGGCAGAAGGAGAGAGCTCCATGGGGGGGGGGACAGGTACCCCAAATTAGCCGACTCTCTGGAAAATATTACTCTCCTCCCACCTTCATTATGGTACTCACACAGCCTGAAGGCTGTTGTCTGCAAAAGGCAGGGGGACTGTCTTAGAGTCAACTACACCTCTAGAGTCTCTACTAGAGTACTCTCCCATTATTCAAATTATTGTAATTATTAAAAAATTTGAGAAGGGCCGGCGCCATGATAGGACCACGCATGCGCGGCACTGTGAGACTAGCTTGCGCCTGTGTGGGCTATCTTGGCATTGACCCTTCAACTGCCTCAGTACCTTTTCGACTAAGGAGGTGCAGCGTAACTAGTAAAAATAACTTATCCTAACCTTCCGGGCCTGAAAGGTCCAGATGACCCTTGCAAGAAGGGTCAATTGAACAATGTCTTCACGGTGGGAGCCACACGGCCATGAAGACCAAAGAAACAAAACGAGTGAGCCCAGGGGATGGTGGGTGGGTGTGTGAATGAGTGGTAGAGACTGTGTCTAAGAAGATCAAGAATTGCGGTCAGTGTGTAATTTCCATATATTCCTGAACTCAAGTCTCCACCACTTATTCACACTAATGGGAGAGTAACTTTACTAGAATCAGGCGTGATACCGCAGGACTAGAGAACAGCGCATGTAGTGCCCCTTCACAAAAGCGGTCCCAAGGATGAGCCAGGGAATTACAGACTAGTCAGTCTGACCTCAATTATGGGCACACTCATGGAGACCATACTAAAGGAAAGGTTGGTGGAATATCTACAGGAGCCTGGTCTCCAGGATGAGAGGAAGCATGGGTTCATTGGGGGATCATGTCAGACAAATCTGATTGACTTCATTGACTGTGTCACTAAGACAGTAGACAGGGGCCAAGTGGTAGACATCCTGTGTTTTGATTTCAGCAAGGTCTTTGACTCTGTGCCCCACAAAAAGTTGATCAGGAAGTTGGAGGATCTTGGAGTTGGGGAAAAGATGGCCAGATGGGTGGAGAACTGGCTGAGGGACAGAACCCAGAGGGTGGCTATTGGGGGGAGAGTTATCTGGCACCAGAGAGGTAACCAGTGGGGTCCCACAGGGCTCCGTGCTGGGGCCGGTGTTGCTCAGTGTCTTCATCAGTGACATTGGGGATGATATTAAAGGCAAACCGTGCCTAGTTATTTATTTACTTGAGTTTTGGTGACCGGGTGAGTCCACTGACACAGTACAGTCCCTTTTTCAAGGGCGACCCGGGTATGGATTACAACATACAGTAGCAGAGCAAAATTAACAGAGTGGTAATAAATTGGACATTAATAGTGCAAATTTACAGAGAGGTAACGTTTGACATTTAGAAGAAACAAAAAAGACAAAGCAATGATTAAAGGCTTAAACAAGGTTCATCAGGGTAAGAAATAAAACGGTGATTATGCAGTTGGCACATGATGATAATAGTTGCATCACAACATTAAGTAGTAAAGTATTAAAGATTTGCAGATGACACTAAGCTATTTGGGAGAGTGGACACAGCTGAAGGGATACAGGACCTGCAGGAAGATCTGGAAAAGATGGGGAGGTGGACCAGGATCTGGCAGCTTGGCCTCAGTGCCGAGAAATGCAAAGTTATGTATATTGGAGCCAAGAATCCAAGGACAGAGTATTACCTGGGTGGAGTCCAGGTATCTGCATTAGAGGAGGAGAAGGACCTGGGAGTGATGATCACTAGTGACCTGAAGCACTCCATGTAGGTGCAAGAAAGCAGCAGCAAAGGTAAACAAGATTCTGGGATGCATAGCTAGGGGGATCTGTAGTAGGAGGGAGGAGGTTATAATGCCCTTGTACAGGTCACTGGTGAGGCCACATCTAGAGTATGGAGTTCAGTACTGGAGCCCACACCTCAAAAAGGACATTAACCTGCTGGAGAAGGTCCAGAGGAGGGCTACAAAGATGATAGCTTTTCAGCAGGGCAAAGCATACGAGGAGAGGTTGAGGGCACTGAACATGTACTCCCTGGAAGACAGGGAAGAGAGAGAGGGGACATGATTGGGACCGTCAAGTAATTGAAAGGGAGGCAGTATAGCGCAGTGGTCTAAGGCTCTGAGCTGCAAATCTGGTGACATCCAGCAGACCAGACCTGGGTTTGAATCCTACAGCTTCCACTTGCATACTGTGTGACCCTGAGCAAGTCACTTAACCTCCTTGTGCTCCCAGGTCGCTCCTGTAAAAAAGCTTTCAGCTTAGTGTGCTATACCTGGTTAAACAACTAAATAAATAAAAAAATAGAAAGGGATAAATAAGGTTGATAAGGAGAGTCTCTTTAAGCTGAATGGCAACCATATCACGAGGGGGCACAGTCTTAAGCTGGAGGGTGGGACGTTTAGGAGGGAGGTCAGGAAGCACTTCTTCACAGAGAGGGTTGTGGACACTTGGAATGCGCTACCAGAAGAGGTCCTCTTGTTGAAGACAGTGGGCAGCTTTAAGAGAGGCTGGGATAGACATAGGGGGAAGGTAAGGATCATGGGTAGGGAGGATGAAAGGAGTGGGGGGAGAGAGAGGGCAGGGACATTAGCTCAGGCTGTGGACCCTACAGTACGAGCAGACTTGATAGACCAAATGACCTTCTGCTGACTTCTTCGTATGTTCATATATTTAAATAGACAGAGCCGCTTCACCATTATAAGTAACTGCTCTTGAACTTTAAAAAGGACATGCACAACAAAATGCATTACTTGAGAGAATATGTCAGATTGTGTAGCAACATAAAATTGTGAGGCAGTGTCTGTTTTAAGGATACAGCTATCTGTTCGTGTGCTTGGATGGCAGGCTCCATTCAAGAGGACAGTGACTGAGTCCAAAGCTTTAGTTGAGAGCAGATTCTGATTGGGTGGGCAGAGTGTGATCAGGAACACGTCCAAAGAAAGTCTGAGGCATCCCTGTTAAGGGGATATAGGGAGTGAGTTCGGCCTTGTGAGGTGTAGTTATAGTCGGAGCAGCTGAAGTCTTCACTGCTGCTGCTGATTCTGTGGCTACTGAATTACGCAGGTAAGAAATTTCTTGTGCTGGGGGAGAGAAGTCAGGCAATAGAGTATTTTCCAGGAGTGGTTGGGCTGCCACCTGAGAGAAAGCTGGAGTGTCTGTTCATGCAGCTTGCTGGAGCCGTTTCCTTGGAGATTGTCGCGTAGGTAGCGGGTCTGGTTGGGTGGGCTGCTTCTTGACCTTGCGGAGGGGGGGCATACATATTAGAGGTTGAGGGCCCAGTAGAGCTGTCTGAGGAGGGGTTATCTGTGCCTTTAGCTGCGTGGCTGTGAAGAGTGGGGAAGATCCTGCTGCTGGAGTTTGTTCTTTTTGTCGCCCACTGCCCGGCCACAGCAGTGATAGATAGGCTGCCACCCCTCGTCTTCAGGGTCGTGATAGTCACCTGAAGAGTGGGCCATAGAAGAGTAGGTGGAAACTGCTCTGGCACTGGAGTTGTGTGCATTGAATGAGCCCCTTGCTGTGGTAGCAGTTTTTGAAGGACAGTACCTGTCCAAGAACAAAGGATGAAGTCCTTTGCTGCTGCAGGTGTCTCAAGCAAGTGGAAGATACTGTTTCTGGCGATGCCCTGGGTGGGTGGGAGGAGGGGTACCTCAAACTATACTGTGTCTCAGCTTGCTGTAAAACTTTCCTCACTGCTGTGAAGGCACCGTGCTGCTCCATTAAAACTTGTGAGAAATCAGGGAATATCTGGATCCCGCAGGGGGGCTCTGCTTCTTCGTGAGTTGCATCACCTGCTCCTTCACCAGGAAGCGCAAGAATTTAACAACTGTAGGCGTCGGTTTCTGTCTGGGCTTGAGAGGGGTGCCAGGGATCTGTGGTAGCATTTCTGCTTGAGCGGCTTTGGCCAGTGGTGCTTCAGGATGACAGGCAAGACGATCTGGAGGATGGCATCTGTGTTGCGGACTTCCACTCCTTCATTGAAGCCGATAATCTGTAGGTTTTTGCGTCTGCCCCTGTTTTCCATATAAACAGGTGGTGCGGGTTTGTTCTCATGTTTGCTGCCATGTGGTCTGTGTGGGTCTCTCACTTTGCCACCTGTCTCTCAACCATATTCATCTGTTGTGTGAGTGAAACAACATCTTCCACTGTTTGCTGGGCAGCTATTTTCATGTCTCCCATATCCAGGAGCAGTTTACTGAACATATTTTTTTAATTTTTTTTAGGTCTCTAGAAGCTGATCAGGGAGCTGCTGGAAGTCCTGCGAGTGAGTGTACCATTTTCCTGCCAGCAGGCCGGAGCTGTCCTGAGGAGCCAAACACCAAAATGCACTGCCACAATTGATCAAAGTCGGACTAAACACACTAGCAGGTACTTTGGTGTCTGGGCTATCAGAGAAGGTTAATTAAGGTCAGGATGTCAGCTCTAGCTGTCAGATGCGTTGAGGCTCAGGCGGAGTGAAAAGAGCTAACAAGATTAGACTGCCATCTTGTCAGCGGCCAAAGCCACGCCCTTCCAACATCAAGTAATTACTTTTTTCTTGTGTTTGTGCGGTGAAACAACTGGGTTTTCACCTTTGTGTTTCACACTGCTAGCAAAAAAATCAAAAGAATGCTGGTATCGTGATGTCAGAAACTGCCAGTTACTTAGGAGCCCAATATGTTTCAATGAGAAACTAGAGATATTCTTTTTATTCAAAAGAAACCGATACTTCCATCGTGTAAGTTCCATCGCCCCAAACCTCCCCCTAAAATCGTACAGCTCCGGTCCTTTGAATCCTGACCTTACCTCACTCAGCTCTGCACTTGCTTCCACCGACTGGGCCCCCCTCTCCACTGCCATTTCTGTCGACCAAGCCTTTGACTATTTTAAGGATAAATTCTTTGACTCCTGGAATGGCTTTGCTCCTTTCAGAAGGAACAGAGTCCGTGGGCTTCACCTCCCTTGGATCACCCCCCGAATTACTGGCCTGGTTCAGGGAGCGTGACCGGGCCTGGAGAAAACATAAATCTACTAAACATCCAAATGACAACGCCAAGTACTGAATGCTACGTAATTCATGTACTAAAGCTACTAGATTGGCTAAGTCTGATTATTTCAACTTCTCGTTCCTGACTAACATTAACTTTTCATCTAAATTCTGGAGGGTAGTTCATGCCCTACTATCTCCCTGCCCCCGCCTCCACAGTTATTTATAAAATAAATAACTCCTAGTTTCTGACACTGGCTCTGTGGCCAATGAATTTAATGCCTTCTACACCTTTGCCACGCCTCTTCTAAATTCCCTCTCCCTTGCCACCTACTAACTTCAGCCAGTGCCTACCCCTCCCCTTTTTTCTTTTCTACTATCTCCTCTGATGAAGCTCTTGGTGCCTTCCAATCCCTCAACCCCTCTAAAGGCTCCTCACCAGATAAGCTTGATCCTAAACTTCTCTACCTTTCTGCTCCTGCAGTTGCTAATTCTATCTCCCTAATCCTTAACCTCTCCTTTATTTCTGCCCAGGTACCCTCAGCCTGGAAACATGCTATAGTCCTTCCTCTCCCCAAGGGTGGTGACACATCCACTCCAGGCAACTATCGCCCCATTTCCCTTCTTCCTACTCTTGCCAAACTTCAAGAGCATTTAGTTCTCCCTCAACTATCACCCTTCCTCTCCGATTCCTCCTTCTTCACCCCTTTCCAATCTGGTTTTCGGAAGAACCACTCAACAACCACCTCTCTCCTCAGGCTTACTGACTCCATCTTTTCAGGGATGGACGATGGCCTGATCACCTCGGCCATCTTTGTCGACCTAGCCAAAGCTTTCGGCACTGTTTCCCATGCCCTGGTTCTTGATTCCTTCTCCTCAGCTAGCCATGCTCCGTCAGCCACCAACTGGTTTAAATCTTACCTCATTGGCAGGATCCAACTGGTGAGAATCCTTGATTCCATCTCCCCTCCACTCCCCATCAACACTGGTGTCCCTCAGGGCTCAGTGCTTGGTCCCCCACTCTTCTCTGTTTTCCTTAATGATCTTCCCTCAGCCTGCTCATCCTTATCTATCCACATGTGTGCTGACGATACTATTTTATACAGTTCTGGCAAAAACCTTGCTGCTGTGGAAACCAGCTTCCAGCATAACTTCAACCAAGTTCAGCTCTGGTTTGCTTCTCACCAGCTTTTTCTAAATGCCAAGAAGACAGTGTCAGTAACCTTTGGCACCAGGTAGAGACTCTCTAGGCTCATGGACCTATGCACCTTCCACACCCTTGATGGGACCATCCTGGAGAACACCTCCTCATTTAGATATCTGGGGGTTTGGATGGACCAACACCCCAACTTCTCTGTGCATAGCGATGCTATCCTGAAGAAACTGTGCCCCAAGCTTGGTGCTCTGTACAGGAATCGTAGTTGCATCCTGCTGACTGGGAGACGTGAAATTGTCCAGAAGATGATACTCCCCATCTTTGACTACTGTGACATAGCCTATGGTGCTGCTCCTAAATCTTCTCTGGCCAAGTTGGACACTCTTTTTAACTCCTTCTGCCGCTTTGCCCTCGACTCCCCTTCCCGCTCCCACCACTGTGAACTCAATCGCTCTTTAACCTTCCTTCCACTATCTCACAGACACTTCTCACACTGTGCCAAACTAACCTCCAAATTCTGATTCAGAGTTCTCCCCTCCTGTCTCTCATCCTCTCTCTCTCCACTCCACTCCACCTCCCCCCATCCACTCTCTTAGATCTAATGACACCAGCACCTTGACGATCCCTCGCCGCTCCACCCTCATCGGTCAGACTGGTTTCGCCCATCACTTCCCTAAAATCTGGAATCTCCCCCCTGAAATACGACACTCCTCCAACTACTCCCTTTCCTCTGCCCTACACAATTACCTCTCCCTCCGCTGTTCCTGCTTTAACCCTCTGTAATACCTATCCCCAGTTTCTGTCTTCCTACTCTGACCCCCCGGCAGGGTTCTCAACATCCTGAAGGGGGGAATCAGGAAATGGCTACCCCTTCCCTTCATATTCAGTTCTTGCCTCTATCCCTCTCTTCTCCACCTGCCCTTCTGGGTCACCCTTGTGCACAACCTACCCCATCCTTTTTACTCCAACAGCACTCACATACTACCTCGAGCCTGCTCTTGGTACATTCATGCACTATAATGGTTCTGTCGCATTATTACTGTTTTGTACATTTATATGTTCTTTTGTACTATTTTGGACATGTATTGTAGTTTACCCAACGTTCTACTACTGTTATTGTACAATATCTTGTGTTCCAACTGTTGCATACTCTTACAATGTTTTATTGTTTGTACTACCCACATACTACTGTAACTGATCATCCTTCACAACCCTATGTAACCTCCTCCCCCTCAGGTTGCACCTTGAGACAAGCAATTTGTTGTTCAGTGTGCCCTCCAGGTGAAACATTTCAATAAAATAAATAATAAATAAATAAACTTCTTTCATCAACAAACTGTGTCCTTTACATGTTCGCACTGTTGTTTACCAGCTGTATGATTTTATAATTTTAAAATCGGTAATTGACTTTTTTCTTCTTCCCAAATAAAATCTGGTTAGGAAAAAAATGTCATGTGCTAAATCATAAAAAAGATCACAAGTTATGAAAACTCACGTATTTCCATTAAATATATAACATAGGCCAGCCCGGTGGCACTGAGAGTTGAGGCGCTGGACACCACACCTTGCACTGCGCCGGCAACCTGAGTTCAGGAGCGAGCTCGGGCGCCAGGGGTCGGCAGGGGAGAGAGAGGATTGAGCGCCCGCAGGGCTGCTCTCCTCTCCCGAGGGAGGGCATGGTGTTGTCCGGTGCTCCATTGGCCCCTGGTGGAGACCGAAAGCAATGCAGTGGCACTGGACCACATGTACTATGCGTGGCTGATGCAGGCAGGGTTGCCATGCCCGCAGCGCCGGGAAGTGCACCACGCTTGAGGGGGCGGGGGGAGGGCCTTCTGGACTAAAATCAAGAAACCCCCTCCTGGTCTGGATAGGCGACGGCCCTACCAGTGCCTCCGCCACACACCCAATGCCGGTTCCCTGCCTCTGCCCCTTCAGTCTCCCTGGGTCGTAGCCCCTGGGGCCCAGGGAGAAATGTAACAACTTTGAAGATGGCAGGGAACATGGCAGGCGGTAGAATGAGTAGGTGAATGTAGTGACCTGAGAGAGTTCCGGTGCTCGGGGGTGATAAATAGAATAGTAATAAATAAATAAAATAATATTTTGATGGTAGAAATCTGAAAACAGAGATCTTACTTCGAGAGGGCTCTTGTAGTAGGTAATTACATATAGGACTGCAGGCGGCAGGACTCCATGGAAAAATTTCTAGCTAGCAGTCCCTGGCGAGGGACCGCCTTCACATCAGGTGACCGGCGTCAGACGACGTCGGTATAAAGGGGCGGTCCCAGACACCCGCCTTCCAGTTCTTTTCCACTGTCTGCTCGTGCATTGCCTCGCGGTGAAGTTCAGTGCTCAGCCCTGTTATTTCATCGGTTTTTACCAAAAAGTTATCAGTATTTTAGTACGCTTTCATCTGGTGAACGTCGGTTTATGTTGTCCCCTTCAAAAAATAAGTGCGACTTGTGCGGCGCCCAACTTCCTCACAAGGACGGTCACTCTCTTTGCCTTTTTTGCTTAGGCCCCGACCACGCGGTCGAAAAGTGCCCGCACTGCCTGCATTTCAGCGCGGCCACCTGCAGACGACACCAGTAGTCTTTGGAAGCCCACCTCCCCAAAAAGGAGATGTCTGCAATGGAGAAGGAGTTGAAGAAGCTTAGGCAGGCGTCGACCTCCCCAGAAGGACACAAAAAGCGGCATAAAGAAAGGCACAGAGAGAAGGCCTCCTCCTCCGCGACTCCAGCCGGAGCCGCGGTGCAGGTAACATCCCCTCTGGGGAATTGCCCGACGGCCCCCTCCAAGGCTTTGGAGGAGGCGTTGGCCCACCCGTTGGGCTCGCGTTCAGGTCCTGCGGGCGCCTCCGGGCAAAAGGAGGCCTCTGCCCCCAGTACCGCTGCAGGCTTGCGGCCAACTGGTGCGGACACCTCCCATAAGTCGGACGTGCCGGGAGAAGGCCGCTAAGATGCTCGACCCCTCGGGGCGGCGTACGGCGGTGTCCCCCTCGGACTGGGCCGCTTCCCACCCTTGGCCCGCCTCAGACGAAGGACCCCTTAAGTCGGATGCTGGCTCCTCTGGCGTCCGCCAGGATTCAGGCCCTAAGTCGCACGTCGGTTACTCCGACGTGCGCTGGGCATTGGAGCCTATGGCAGACCCCCCCCTTCGTCTGTCATCCCAGGCTCCCGGCAGCCTTCGCTGCCGTCCGGGGAGCCCGTGTCGCCCCTGCCTGACCCCGGGGATTTTTCTCCACCATCCCCGGACAATGCACAGGATGTTTTTCCGCTGTCAGACCCCACTGAACCAGATCTGATGCCGGTTCCGACGCCAGCCCCTCCAACGCTGGCGGGGGATATTCCTCCTCTATCGGGCCCACCCCCCCACGGGCCTATCACTGTGGATCCGCCCGTGAGGCTTCCTGCTGGGCCGTCTGCTCTGGCAGCTCTTCCGGTACCTGGGTATCCGCCATCGTATCCGACGCCGGCTTACCCAGGTCCGCAGTATCCAGCACCGCAGTACCCGACGCCGGCTCCACCAACACCGCAGTACCCGACGCCGCACTACCCGGCACCCGTATTCCTGCAGCAGGGTTACGGATACTCGCCCTACGGATATAATCTGTATAACTATCCCCCTCCTCCTCCTCCACCGCCCCGCAGGCCACCGGTGGATCTTCAGGAGACTCTGGCCTCCTGGTGGGCTGAGGCCAAGGCTCAGCTCACCAAGGAAGTCGAGACCGCCTCACGGTGGCGGTGCCACCCCGCCCCGTGATGTCCGAGACAGCACACTCTCCACCTCCGGATTTCCGAGCTTCCTCTCGAATCCAGAGAGGGCAGGACACGCGTCCAGGATTCCCTAAGGAACACGCTCCTCCCTATCCAAGCCAGGGAGTCTTACTCTGCTTCTAATTCTTCTTCTTCTCTCGACTCCACGGATTCCTCCTGTGGATGCTCCGAGAAAGACGACGAGCCTCGCTTTCCGTCCAAGCCCCGGCCGAGGACTCCTCCGAAGTCTCTTCCGGAGGATCCTTCTTTCACGGAGTTGCTCAGGAAGATCCAGGAAGTACATCAGTGGCATTCTTTGGATCCAGATCCTCAGCGGGTTAAACTCGCCGAACATCTGGACCTGCCCCTTATGGTCCCTACTCTTGTGCCACCATGGATCGAGCCTCATGCCTACCTTGTTTCCACTATTTGGAAACAACCGTTGGCTCTAGCCCCACTTCCTCGGAAGTCTAACAGGCTATACCTGGCTCCGGAGGGTGTAGATTTTTTGGATTCTCACCCTTGTGCAGATTCGGTTGTGATTAGCGCCGCTCACGGCCGATCAGCGCACCCTAAACATTTGAGCTCGTCTCCCCCGGATAAGGAATCTCATCTTCTGGATCAGTATGGAAGGAAGATATACGCTTCTTCCACACTGGGAATCAGGGCCCTTAATTATGTAGCACACATGGGGGATTACCAGAAGGCTATCCTTACCCAGGTGGAATCTAAGATTGACTCCTTGCTTGACTCCCAAATCAAGCAGGAGTTAGCTGACCTAGTCCGTTCTGCTCGTTCGGCCAGTTGTCACATTTTGAGGACGATCTATGATGCAGTGGACACTGCAGGGAGGAGCTCCGCGTTCGCCGTAAGTCTTCAGCATCACGCCTAGCTCCGCGTGTCAGGTTTGGTCCCGGAGGTGCAGTCAGCAATCCAGGAAGCACCTTTCAGGGGTTCAGTGCTTTTCGGTGTTGATGTCAAGGACATCATCACCGACTTGCAGGAGAAGGGGATGGCTCTAAAATCTGTGGATTCTGTGTACCGTCCCCATCCTCCGCAGCGCCGTCCTTTTCGCAGACACAGCCGGCCTCAAGCGAAACCACAAGGAAGGTGGGCCACCAAACGCCGGGCCCCCGTAGCTGCCAGGCCCCCACCGCCCAAAAAAGCAGCGGGTGCCCCAGCTGCGGCGCTGCCTCACACCACCTGACTCCTTCCCTCTCCCACCGCCTCCGGACTCCCCGGGGGAACCGGTGGGAGGGAGATTCTCCCTCCACCTTTCGGGTTGGGAGAGGATAACATCTCATTCATAGGTGCTTCAGATTATCGCGGAGGGCACTCCATAGAGTTTCTCCAGAAACCTCCACGCCACCCCCCTCTGAAGTCCTCTTACTCAAGGGACCATCTTCCTTTGGTCAGGGAAGAAATATCTGCCCTCCTCATGAAGCAGGCCATAGAACCCATTCCTCCTCACCTTCACGGGACGGGTTACTATTCCCATTTCTTCCTTGTACCAAAGAAGATGGGAGATCTCAGACCCATTCTCTATCTTAGCTCCCTGAACTTCTACGTAGAATACAAGAAATTCAGGATGCTCTCCCTTCAAACCCTTCTGCCCCTTCTTCGGCCGGGTCAATGGCTTTGTGTGCTGGATATGCAGGATGCATACCTGCACATCCCCATTCGTCCCTCGCACTGAAAGTACCTCCGGTTTGCTTTCCAAGGGGACAGTTACCAATTACGGGCACTCCGTTTTGGTCTTTCCTCGGCTCCCTAAGTTGTTACCAAATGCCTGGAGGTGGTAGTGGCTCACCTGCGTACTTTGGGAGTTCAGGTGTTTCCCTACCTGGACGACTGGCTCCTGGCGGCCTCATCCAGGGAGGAACTCCTGCATTTTCTCTCCCTCACCCAGCAGGTTTTCACTTGTCTGGGTATCACCATCAACCATTCCAAGTCTCATCTGGACCCCTCTCAGAGACTTCAGTTTATCGGGGCAATCCTCAGTATGACAGTGTGCAAGGCCTTCCTTCCTTCGGACAGGGCGGCCTCCCTCCAGTCACAGATTTCCCTGCTTTTGGAACGCAGGAAGGTTCCAGCGAGGTCGGTGCTCCGTCTTTTGGGGCTCATGGCGGCTGCCATCCCGACGGTTCTGCGCACGTGGCTCCACATGAGGATCTCTCAGTGGACGCTCCGCTCTCAGTGGGATCAACTTGTAGATGACCTAGATCATCTGGTGCTGATCTCCTCGCTGATGACAAGAGACTTGCAATGGTGGATGGTTCGAGAGAACCTGTTTCGGGGGTTCGGGGGGTTCCCTTTTGTCATCCTCCCCCCTCCCAGACTCTGACCACGGACGCATCAGGCGAAGGTTGGGGAGCCCATCTGGGTCCTCACCGAACCCAGGGTTTATGGTCCAGATTAGAGTTAGCTCTCCATATCAATGTACTCGAGCTATGAGCAGTTCTTTATGCTCTCCAAGCCCTTCACCAATACATCCTTTCCAGTCACCTAGCTGTCCAAATGGACAACATGTGCGTGGTGTGGTACATCAACAAGCAGGGAGGGACTCGATCCTACCCGCTGTGCAGGGAAGCAATGAGGGTTTGGGATTGGGCAACTCTTCACAACCTTCACCTCACGGCGATCCATGTTCCAGGAGTCGACAATACCCTGGCAGACAAGCTAAGTCGCTCCTCGGCTCTGCCACATCTTCCAGCTTTGGGGGACTCCACAGGTAGACCTGTTCGCCTCTTCCCAAAATGCAAAACTTCCCACCTTTTGCTCGCTGGCTCCAGAGCGAGGCACTTTCTGGAGTGACGCTGTATCTCTAAGCTGGAAGGGCAGATTCGTCTGTGCTTTCCCCCAATTCCTCTGGTCCCTCGTGTGCTGCAGAAGCTTGCAATAGAAGGAGCAAGAATGATTCTGATTGCTCCTTTCTGGCCCAGGAAAATCTGGTTCTCTCTTCTACAACAATACTCAGAGGTTCCTCCTCTTCTTCTTCTTCCTTTATCTCGGGGATTGCTGACCCAGGATCAGGGGACCCTGGTCCATCCGGGACTCAAGTCCCTTCAACTTCATGCATGGCTCCTGCAGACTTAGCCCAATCTCGATTTGGCGTCTCTCTTAAGGTGGCCGAGATTCTGGTGGAGGCTAGAAAACCTTCCACTAGGTCCACCTATGCCATGAAATGGAAGAGATTTTCCATTTGGGCTGCCTCCAGGAACGTGGAGCCTTTCTCCTGTCCTGTGGCCGTTCTGCTCGATTATTTACGTCATCTCTTCGACCTGGGCCATTCCTCTTTGAAAGTTCACATGGCCACTATTTCAGCTTACCATGTTCCTTTCGCTGATAATGCCTTTGCCCAATTAGAGGTATCCAAGACTTTTCTCAGAGGGGTCCTTCATCTCAGGCCCCCTGTCTGGACTCCTGCCCCCCCTTGGGATTTGAACTTTGTTCTCGAGAAACTTACTCTTCCTCCCTTTGAGCCTGCGGCTTCCGCAGACTTGAAGTTTCTTTCGTGGAAGATGCTCTTCTTGGTGGCCATTATTTCTGCTAGAAGAATTTCCGAGCTCCAGACCCTCATGTGCAAAGTCCCCTATCTGATTTTTCACAGAGAACGAGTAGCTCTTCGCCCGAACCCTAAGTTTCTTCCGAAAGTGGTAGTGGAGTTTACCTTAAATCAGTCTATTGAGTTACCTGCCTTCTTCACGCAGTACTCCAACCAGGGAGAATATTTGCTCCATACCATGGATGTTCACAGGATTCTGAGATACTACACCGATAGGACAAAGGATCTCAGAAAGACTGATCAGTTGTTCATCTCTTTTGCTCACAAAAGGGAAGGCAATGCTGTTTCCAAGCAATGCCTGTCAAAGTGGTTGGCTCATTGCATCACTTTCTGTTATGACAAGTACAACAAGACCCTTCCGGGTCAAGTCAGAGGTCACTCCACTCGTGGAGTAGCAGCCTCTGCGGCTTGTTTCAAGAATGTGTCCACGGCGGACATCTGTGCTGCCGCCACTTGGATTTCTGTCCATACCTTTACGAAACATTACAGTTTGGACATTGCCTCTCGCTGTAGAGCAGGCTTCGGGTTAGCGGTCTTGCAAGGCCTCCTGTCGTGAGGTCTGCAAGGTTTTTTGCTACTTGGAGTAGTTCCTCCCCCCGGTGCCTTTCTTTTGTTCCAGACTGCTTGGGATTCTGTCCTATATGTAATTACCTACTGCAAGAGCCCTCTCGAAGTAAGATAGTACAGTTACGTAAGAACTGGCTTCATTGGGGACTGGGATTCCACCTGAAGGGACACCAGACTATACTGGCAGGATGGTCTGCATCTGTCCAGGAAGGGAACAAGTCTTTTGAACAGTCGGTTTAAATGCTTCATTGGCAAGCTTTTAAACTAGTCAAGGGGGGAGGCACTGATAAGCAACAGGAAAATCTCAGCCTATCCCTACAGAACAGGGTACTAAATGAGAAAAAGACTGAGGTAGACAGGTCAGTGGGGGATGCTGCAAAAGAAGGTAAAGCCATCAAAAAATGGAGAGCAATGAGTACCAATGTCCGTAGTCTGAGTAACAAGCTTCCTGAATTAGTGGCCTTGATGGAGGAGGAACATCTGGATATCGTGGCAGTCACAGAAACATGGTACACACAAAACCACGACTGGGACATAAACATACCAGGATACACTATCTACAGGAGGGACAGGGAGGGTAAGAGAGGAGGAGGAGTAGCTCTTTACATAAGGGAAGGGATCAAAGCAACAGAACAAAAGGAAAAACAGGGAGGAGAAGAAGCACTGTGGGTAAATTTGGAGACCGCAATGGCACCACAATCCGCACAGGGTTGTATACAGACCTCTTCTCAGGGGAGGAAATGGACAAGGAAATGATAGAAAGAATACTTAGAATGGCAGAAAAAGGGGAGATATTGCTGATGGGTGATCTGAATATGCCAGATGTTAACTGGAGTGCAGTTGCAGCAGCCACTTCAAAGAGTGGGGTTATTCTAGATGCCCTACAAGGTGCATGCCTTAGACAACTAGTATTGGAGCCCAGTCGAGAGGGAGCAATCTTAGACCTGGTTCTCTCAAATGGAGATGAAGAGAGGATCACAGATGTAGAATTGGGTAGCCATCTGGGAACTAGCAACCATCGAACAGTATGGTTCACAATAAACACAGCAATAGAGTCAAGCCATACAAAGGCAAAAGTACTGGACTTTAGGAGGGCTGACTTTGCCAAAATGGGTGAGTGCCTAAGGAATGCACTAGCAAAGGGCAGGAAGGAGGGTGGAAGAACAATGGGGAATAATAAAACTGTCATCACAGAGGTAACAAGCCTTTGTGTGAAGCAAATAAACAAAACGAATGATGTAAGAAACCACTATGGTTCTCAAAGGAAGTGGCAGTAAAGGTTCAAGAGAAAAGAAAGCATCCAGGGAGTACAAGGAATCACAGAAGGAGCAGGAAAGAGAACTGTATCAGTTAAAGCAAAAGGAAGCTGGGAAGGCAGTCAGAACAGCAAAGGCCCAAACCAAGGAAAAGATAGCCAACTCAGTTAAGAAGGGGGATAAAACCTTTTATAGGTACATCAGGGAGCGAAGGAAGACCAAGGGAGGGCTAACGAGGCTTAATAAAGAGGAGGGAGGGATGGTGGGTGGAGGGTGACTGTGAAAAGGCAGAGATACTAAACAAATATTTTTGCTCAGTATTTACAAAGGAAGTGGGGAAGGTACCTAAAACAAACAGTAGAAACACTCTGGATACAGAAGTTGATACCAGCCCATTTACAGAAGAAAGGGTTCTGAAAGAACTCTTAAAACTGAAGGTGGACAAAGCAATGGGGCCTGATGGGATTCATCCCAGAATTCTAAAAGAACTAAGGGTAGAACTAGTGACACCACTGACTACCCTCTTTAACAAATCATGGAGGATGGGGTGGTACCTGTGGACTGGAGAAGGGCAGATGTGATTCCCTTCACAAAGGTGGGAGCAAGGCAGAAGCAGAAAACTACAGACCTGTTAGTTTAACCTCAGTGGTAGAGAAAATGATGGAATCACTCTGAAGGAAAGAATTGTTGAGTATCTAGAGGCCAGAGGGGCCAGGCCCAAGGCAGAATGGATTCACAGCGGAAGGTCATGCCAGACAAATCTGATAGACTTCTTTGACTGGGTGACCAAAGTAGTAGATCAGGAGGGCTGTGGACATGGCCTACCTAGACTTTAGCAAGGCATTTGACACAGTCCCACACAAAAGATTAATATACAAGTTAGCAGCCTGGGAGTGGTCCCAAGATGACAGACTGGGTAAAGAATTGGCTGGAGAATAGGACACAGAGAGTAATAGTAAATGGAGTCCACTCTGAAGAAAGGGGTTACTAGTGGATACCGCAGGGTTCAGTATTAGGACCGTCCTTCAATGACTTTATTAGCGACATTGCAGAGGGACTGAAGGAAAGAGTATGTCTTTGCAGATGACACAAAGATCTGCAACAGAGTTGATGCACAAGGTGGGGTGGAAAGGATGAGAAGTGACTTGCAAGGTTAGAGGAATGGCCAAATGTATGGCAGCTTAGATTCAGTGCTAAGAAGTGAGGTAATGCACCTGGGAAACAAAACCCAGGGAAGAGTACACAATGGGGGTGAGATACTAACAACAACAAAATGGAAAGGGACCTGGGGTAGTCATATCAGATGACCTAAAGGTGGGCAAGCAATGTGAGAGGGCAGCAAGGAGGGTTGGGGATACTGGGATGCATAGGGAGAGCATCACCAGTAGAAAACAGGAAGTTATTATCCCTCTGTACAGACAGTTGATGAGACCCCATCTGGAGTACTGCGTGCAGTTCTGGAGACCCAATCTTCGCATGAACATAGACAGGATGGAGGCTGTCCAGAGGAGGGCAACTAAAATGGTGCAGGGTCTGCACCGGAAGACATATGAGGAGAGACTTAAGGAGCTGAATCTGTATAGCCTCGAGGAAAGGAGGGAGAAGGGGGACATGATAGAAACTTTCAAGTATCTCAAGGGAATCAA
The DNA here is from genome assembly GCA_016271365.2 of Neoceratodus forsteri. Lineage (NCBI taxonomy): Eukaryota > Metazoa > Chordata > Ceratodontiformes > Ceratodontidae > Neoceratodus > Neoceratodus forsteri. The sequence continues at coordinate 64,132,202 of CM057453.1, forward strand.
CAAAGTCCAAGAGGGTAGCATCTTTCAAAAAAAGAGGTGTGCAAGAACAAGGGGGCATAATTTGAAGATAGAAGGGGTGGCTCAGAGGTAATTTAAGGAAGTATTTTTTCACAGAGAGGGTTGTGGATGCATGGAACGGCCTTCCGGAGGAGGTTGTGGAGTCAAAAACAGTGGTGGAATTCAAGCATGCATGGGACAGTCATAAGGCAATTGTAGGGGGTGGGGGTAGGAAGAAGTAGGCTGCTGGTTAACTAGGATCTGCAGCTTATCCATTAGGTAGGGAAATGGGCAGACTGGGTGGGCCAAGTGGTCCTTATCTGCCGTCAAAATCTATGTTTCTGTGTTAACTTACCGTAACAGTAGATCTTCGAGAGAGGCTCTTGCAGTAGGTAATACCTTCCCGCCCTCCATCCCCCTAGGCTTTTTCAGCTCCTTTTCCATTCAGGGAAATGTCTGCTTCTCTCTCGTCCGGGCCTTCCGGGCCTGTGGCGGGAAAGAACTGGAAGGCGGGCGTCCGGGACCGCCCCTTTATACCGACGTCGTCTGATGCCGGTCACCTGACGTGGGGGCTGTCCCTCGCCTGGGACTGCTAGCTAGAAATTTTTCCATGGGGTCCTGCCGCCTGCTGACGTCAGTCCTATATGTAATTACCTACTATAAGAGCCTCTCTCGAAGATCTACTGTTACGGTAAGTTCTTACGTAACTGTACTTTGCTGTTTCCCATTGAAATACTCTGCTAGCCTAAGCAGTAAACCTTTTTGTAATACAAGGATTCCATTGGATTCTTTTTTATTAGTAGTTGGTAAAAATACACGTAAAATGTATTTATTTATTGAATTTTGTTGACTGGATAGGCCCAGCAAGGCTGGAAGTCCCTTTTCAGGGGTGACCCGGGGCGGGATACAGATGTTAAACAACTGAAACTGAACCAGATTAAGCTGTTGGGGAGTATTTTTAGTGAATGGGGGAAATTTGGCCAGGACACCGGGGAATTCCCCTACTCCTTTCAAGAAGTGCCATGGGATCTTTAACGTCCAGCTGAACAACCACCAGAACAGGCAGACAGGACCTTGGTTTAATGTCTCATCCGAAAGACATGATGTCAGTGGCTCAGCAAGTAGCACACTCGCCTCTGAGGCAGGGAGATCAGTAGGCTGTGGGTTCTATCCCCACACCAGGCACTTGGGTTAATATCCCAATACTGACACTGTAGTGCAGCATGAGGGGGGTGCTACACTCCTGAGGTGCCGTCTTTCGGATGAGACGTTAAACCGAGGTCCCATCTGCCTGTTCTGGTGGTAGTTCAGGTGGATGTTAAAGATCCCATGGCACTTCTCGAAAAGAGTAGGGGAATTTCCCCGGTGCAATGGCCAAATATCCTCAATTCACGAAAAATACCACCAACAGCTTAATCTGGTTCAAGGTCAGTTGGCATGCATCTGTATCCCCCTCCCCCGGGTCGTGCCTGAAAATAGGCAGGATTTGTCTAGTGCACTTACCCGGTCAACAAAAACTAAATAAATAAATAAAAATTAAAAAACACAAAGAAACAAAGGCAAACAGTATCAATGCAGGAGCATCTAAAGGTCTTAGCCCTTCATTGTTTATGTTCTATAGCCTTACTAAGAACTTGCTCTTTAGAGATTGAAAGTGCTTTCTGTAGAGGTATTGGACGTAACAGCAGATATTAGCAGATCTCACTTTGAGAGGAAGCTCTTACAGCAGGTAGTACCATTAGGACTAAGCCACCAGGCATTTAGGACCCCACGGAAAACTTCTAGCTAGCAGTCTGTTTCGGAGGATCGACGTTGTCTACGCCCAACGTCAGACATGGTATAAAGGGGGTGGTCCCCTGTCACCACCTCAGTTCTTTTCCTGCCATTGACCCGCTAACATCGGCTCCACAGACGCCATCTTGGCAGTTGACCGCTATTTTGTGCCTCGCACAGTTTATCATTTTTGTTGTCTTTTAGTTGCCTTTTCTCCATCAAATGCATGTCTTTATTGTCTTCCTAGCAGTGGAAGTCGAAATGCGTGTGTGATAAGCAGATCCCGGTGAGGGATGGCCACTCCGCCTGTCTGATCTGCCTAGGCCCCGACCACCGGCCTAACCATAACACGTAATTACGGTGAATACAGAATAGCGATGCAATAACAGCGACTGCAATTATAGCGATTGCGGCATTACAGCAACACACACATTCAGCGATAATGGATCCATAGCCTACCTCTGAGGTTCTGGTGCACCTCTGAGGATGTTATTCTAGAAAAGGAGGGTTAGAGCCGCAGCCTCCCAAGGGGTGCAGGCGTGAACCCCTAATAACTTGAACTCCTTAAAGTCTAACTGGAATGATGTTCCGCTGCAGATGTCGAGATAGTAGCTTAGATGTTCCCTCGCTGTATTTGCCGGTTGCTGTATTGTACATCGCTATGAAAGACTTGCTGTAATTGTACTCGCTATAATGCAGTCACTGAAATGACATGGAACCGCCCTGACTACTGCCTGCACTGCCAAAAATTCAACAGCAATACCCGCATACAGGATGCTCAAGGCCTACCTGCTGGAGCACCAAGTGGCTGCCATGCAGAGGACCCAGTCGGGACAAAATTCTTCCTCCTCAGCCAGGGAATCTCCCCACAAGAAGAAAAGACTGGGTGGGAAGCACCACCATAGGGATAAAGAAAGAGCCAAGTTGGAGTCCTGCCCAAAGTCCCCTCACAGGAATTCTGCTTCCTCCACATCCGGCGGTAGGTTGGAGTCTGTTCCCCCAGGTACCACAGCTGTTCCGGGGGTTTCATCGAAGAAGACTACTGCCTCATCACACTCTAAAAGTAGGGAGTCTTCATCCCAGGGGCATTCGTCCGCCTAAGTCCACTTAGCGCACAGACCCCACAAGCCTTCGCATGGGTCAGTGCAAGAGTGACAGGTGTCTGCTTTGGGCAAAACTTTTAAACTGATCACCTAAAGCATTCTGGATCGTCCGACAGGCACAAGGGCTCATACGACTCCACTAGACGCCAGGAGGTCGTCAGGTACTGGACGCCTCCTCCATCTGAGGAAAGGGTGATGGCCACTGAAGGTAGTTAGACTACCGGACACTCTGACTCCGCATTGGAAATGGACCAGGCGCTGCCTGTCAAAAAGCGGCCATCCGCCTCATAGGACCGGACGTCAGCCTCGGTACCCAAGGCCCCAAAAGACCTGACACCAAGGCCTGTGGATACCCAAATGCCTCCCTCGCCTCCTCCCAGGGAGCCATATGTCAGACGGCAAGGGAGCTCGGCGCCGCAGGACAAAGCTCCATCGGACATGATGTCCAAGGTGCCTGCTGACAAGGTGCTCCAGAAACAGACATTGATACCCGAAGAGCCACAGGGTCCGACACCTGGCCCTTCTAATGTACCAAACCTGGCACCTCCGCCTCCATTTGTCCCACTGGTGGAAGTGGGGGCACTTTTCAGTGCATGGTGGAACACCATTAAAGGGGACTTACTCCCAAAACCCAGGGAGCCATCCCCGGTCTGGCCACCACCCAGGGAACAGTCGCCCAGGCGACCTTCCCTACCAACAGAGCATCCACCGCTCAAAGATGATGATAGGTGGATGCCAGGTTCCGGTGGCAAGAAGAGATGCCCATCGTCCATCCCGTCTACTAGCAGACGCCTGCCCTCTTCCTCAGAAGAGGATGCTGGAGACTCCTCAGTGTACTTCTCCAACGATGAGCTACCCATACCTTCCCCGGAACCAAAAAGAGACTCGACAAAGTCACCTCCGGATGACCCATCCTTCTAGGACATTGTGAGGCATATCTAAGCCCTATTATCAGTGGGATACAGAGGAGCTGGATCCTGAACTATGCCGTCTGGCATAATTCCTTGGGGCTACTGACCAAAACCCTTGGTCGTGCCCCCAGTGGTGGAGCCCTTCCAAAATGTCACGAAATTGACCTGGAAGCATCCGACTACCACAATGGCAGTACCAAGGAAAGCAGACAGGCTCTATAAAACACCAAAAGGGGAGCCTTTCTTAAGTGAGTAACCAAAAGCTGACTCTATGGTGCTCACGGCTGCACATGGCAGAGTGCAACAACTGAAGCATATGAGCACTCAGCCTGCAGATCCAGGGTCTAAAACGCTGGACCAGATGGGCCACAAGGTCTGTTCGTCAGCTACCTGCACGGTCAGGTCACTGAATTTCCTGGCCCACATGGTTACATGCCAGAGGTCACTGTGGGCAAAAGCTATGGATCTGGCTAAAGCTCAACCAGACTCAGAGGGCAAGGCAGAATTCCTAGCTGTCATCCAGTCTGACATGGATGTGGACAAACGGGTGCTGAGGAGCTCTTACGACTCCGCAGAGATGGTAGCAAGGGCAGCAGCAACTGGTATCTGCATGAGGAGGCATGCCTGGGTGAGGGTTTCTGGTTTCTGTCAGGATTTGCAGGATACCGTCTTGGATGCACCCTTTCAGGGACCCGTCCTCTTTGGTCAGGAAACAGAAAAACTCATAACAGGACCACAAGACTCGTGCAAGGTGGTGTCTGACGTCCATCGCTTGTACAGCTCAGAACCGCAGGCAACCTTGTGCCATTCCTTTCAGAAGAACTAGGGACAGCAGGGAAGACGCCAGCCGTAGCACAAGGGAGGCTTTAAAAGAAGAGACCCCATGTTCCTGCAGGCGCCCGGGGCCCCAAAAATCCCAAGGCACCCAGACCTTCCTTGCCCACCCCCTCCCCAACGGCATGACTCCCTGCCGACCCCCGAGGAAGTGTAGGGGGAGGCGGGAAGAGGAGAGCCTCACCAATCCAGATGGTCCAATATCCGTCAGACCAATGGGTCCTCCAGATAGTTGAGAAGGGATACTTTCTGGAATTCACCCATCTTCCACCGGACAATCCATCTGTCCCCTCCCACTGCTCCCCCTCCTACGCGGCTCTCCTGTGGGCAGAGATACAGGCCTTGCTAGAAAAAAGAGCTATCCACTCGGCCTATCATTAGCACCAAGGGTTTTCACCAAGTGCCTGGCAGTAGTGGCGGCAGCCCTCAGGAGAGGGGGTCACTTTGTTTACCCCACCTGGATGATTGGCTTCTCACAGCTTCGTCAGAAGACCAGTTCTGCCAGACGATGAAGGAGACTTTCAGTCTATCCTGGACCTTGGGCATCACTGTAAATCTGCCCAAGTCACACCCATGGCCTGCTCAAGGGCTACAATACATAGGAACAGTCCTGGACACCGTCCAAGGGAAAGCCTTTCTTCCAGCAGACTGGGCAGCGAGGCTAAGGGAGGTCGCTCACAGGGTGATGGACTTGGATCAGGTCCCAGCGAGGGTGATTCTGCAACTTCTAGGTCACATGGCCACAACCATAGCCACAGTTCCCCTTGCATGTTTTGAATACGAGGATCCTGCAGTGCACCTCAGAGTACAGTGGGACCAAGGCACGGATGAGCTCGAAGAGCCCATCCAAGTCTCCATTCCAGTCTGTCAGTCCTTGGCTTGGTGGGTCACCCTGGCCCATTTGGACAAGGGGGTTCCCTTCCAGTGACCTAGCCCACAACAAAACCTGAATATGGATGCCTCTGGACTGGGATAAGGAGCACATCTTGCTTCTGACCAGATGAGGGGCTCCTGGAATTTCATGGAACGGTCTCTCCATGTAAACTTTGTGGAGATGGGAGCCGTACTGTATGCCCTACAAGTTTTCCAAGGGGTACTCCTTCCTGTGCTCCTTCTGGTCCAGTCGGACAATACCCCAGTAATCTTCCATCTCAAGAAGCAAGAGGCACGCACTCTTATTCCCTGTGCAGAGAGGCAATGAGAGTATGGACCTGGGAAGTGGATCACAGTCTGGATCTTACAGCAGTCCATGTTCCAGGGATCCATAATGTACTCGCAGACAGCCTAAGTCACTCTCGGTCTCAGAGCCATGAATTGGAATTACAGCAAGAAGTCACAGACGACCTCTTTGAAAGGTGGGGTTGACCAGAGCTGGACCTCTTTGCATCCCCACACCACACCACACTGCCCAGTTTCTGCTCCCTAGATCCAGGGCCTGGTGTTTTTTTGGCAAGATGCATTGTCCCTCTCTTAGAGGATCCTGTTTGCCTTCCCTCCCTTTCCTCTTCTTTAGGGGATCCTGCTCAAGTTGCAGGCAGAAGGGGGCCGAATGATCCTCATTGCACCCTTCTGGCCTCGCCAGATTTGGTTCCCGCTGTTACAACAGCTGGCATCAGAACCAGAACCGCTGGTTCCGTTGCCCCTGTCCACTCATTTGCTCTCCCAGGAGCAAAGGACGCTGGTCCATCTGTCCCTCTGGTCCTTGCATTTGCATGCATGGCTTCTGCGGACCTAGCTATGGATAGATTCAGAGTATCCCTAAGAGGGGCAGAGGTACTCATGGCAGCAAGAAAGCCATCTACCAGGGAAACATATGCCATGAAGTGGAAGCGCTTCTGTTTGTGGGCAATCCCCCATTCTCTGGATCCCTTCTCTTGTCCGGTGGAATCTGTGCTGGAGTATCTTCTCTCCCTTTCAAACCTGGGCCTTAGCTACGTGTCCATTAAGGTGCATCTCTGTGTGCTGTCTGCTTACCATGCACCACTGAATGCGAAGACTCTGGCACAGTTGGACCTATGCAAGACATTTTTAAGGGGCATCTTGCATATCAAACCTCCCAGGAGAGACTCTATACCGCCTTGGAACCTCCTGTTTGTTTTAGAGAAGCTTACCTTGCCCCAACCAGCCGCAAGTTGCGAGCTATACCTTCTGTCTTGGAAGGCATTATTTTTAGTTGCTGTTACTTTCGCTCAGAGGATTTCTGAGCTGCAGAGTAGCCTTGCATACAAACCCTAAGTTTCTTCCAAAGGTTGTGTTTGAGTTCACGCTGAACCAAGACATACAACTACAAGTTTACTATCCAGAGTACTCAAACAGAGGGGAGGTCTTATTACATACTGTGAATGTACATAGGATTCTTCGTTACTACCTTGCGCGGACCAGTTCCTCCAGAAAGACAGACCAGTTGTTTGTCTTATTTGCCCAAAGGAAGGTTGGGGCACCAGTGACTAAACAGATGCTGACTAAGTGGAACGAGAATTGTGTCACGTTCTGCTATCAGTAGCACAACAAACCCTTACCAGGACCGGTCACAGGTAACTCCACCAGAGGGATAGCAACGTCTTTTGCTTCACTCAAAAATGGATCCTAGGTGACAGGTTTAAATGCTTCATTGGCAAGCATTTAAACTAGCCAAGGGGGGAGGCACTGAAAAGGAGCAGGGAAATGCCAGCCTCCACCCACAAAGCTCAGTAGTTAGAGAGGTAAACACCAAGGCAGAGAAGTCAGTAGGGAGCAGGACCGGGATAAATGCAGAAAAAGGTATTAAGGACAGGGATGGGGCTAAAAGGGGTAAGGCCATAAAAAATAAATGGAAGGTGATGAGTTCCAGTGACCGAGTCTGTGCAACAAGCTCCCTGAACTAGTGGCCTTGATGGAAGAGGGATGCCTGGATATTGTGGCAGTCACTGAAACATGGTACACAAAGAACCATGAGTGGGAAGTCAGCATACCAGGATACACAGTCTGCAGGAGGGACAGGGTGGGTAAAAGAGGAGGAGGAGTAGCTCTCTATATAAGGGATGGGATTAAAGCAACAGAACTAAAGAGTAAACAGGAAGTTGATGAGTCACTATGGGTCACCCTGGAGACAGGAAATGGCACCACAATCCGCATGGGGGTTGTGTACAGACCCCCATCTCAGGGGGAGGAAATGGACAAGGAAGTGATAGAATGCATCCTTAAAATGGCAGAAAAAGGGGAGATATTGTTGATGGGGGACTTGAATATGGCAGATGTTAACTGCAGTACCTTTGCTACAGGCACGTCCAAGAGCAAGGTCATTCTTGATGCCCTACAGGGGGCATGCCTCAGACAGCTAGTGTTGGAACCCACTCGGAAGGGAGCAATCTTAGACCTGGTACTCTCAAATGGGGAAGGAGAAAGGATCTCAGTTTTAGAAGTGGGTAGCCATCTGGGAACAAGTGACCACCAAACAGTGTGGTTCACAGTAAACACAGCCATAGAGTCAAGCCATACAAAAACAAGAGTGTTGGACTTTAGGAAGGCTGACTTTGGGAAAATGAGAGTGCCTCAGAAAAGCACTAGCAAATGGGCAAGAAGGAGGGGCAGAGGAACGATGGGGAATAATAAAACAGCCATCGCAGAGGCAACAAGCCTTTGTGTGAAGCAAATCAATAAAACAAAATGAAGGAAAAAAACACTATGGTTCTCAAAAGAGGTGGCAGGGATGGTTAAGGAGAAAAGGATAGCATTCAGGAAATATAAGGAAACACAGAAGGAGCAGGACAGAGAACTTTGTCAGTTAAAGCAGAAGGAGGCAGGGAAGGCAGTCAGAATAGCAAAGGCACAAACTGAGGAAAGATAGCCAACTCTGTTAAGAAGGGGGATAAAACCTTTTATAGGTACATCAGGGAGCAAAGAAAGACCAAGGGAGGGATACAGAGACTTAAAAAGGGGAGGAAATGTGGGCAGAGGGTGACAGTGAAAAAGCAGGGACACTGAACGGATATTTCTGCTCAGTATTCACAACAGATGAGGAGGGGGAGGTGCCTAAACCAAACAAGGGAGAAACTCTGAATAGGGGGGTCGATACCAGTCCATTCACAGAAGAAAGGGTTTTGAAAGAACTCTTGAAACTGAGGGTGGACAAAGCAATGGGGCCTGATGGGATTCACCCAAGAATACTAAAAGAACTAAGGGTAGAACTAGTAACACCATTGACTACTCTCTTTAATAAATCATGGGAGGATGGAGTGGTACCTAAGGACTGGAGGAGGGCAAATGTGATTCCATTTCACAAAAGTGGTAGCAGGGCAGAGGAAGGAAAACTACAGACCAGTTAGTTTGACTTCAGTGGTACGGAAAATGATGGAATCACTTCTGAAGGAAAGAATTGTTGTATACCTAGAGGCCAGTGGGGCACAGGACCCAAGTCAGCATGGTTTCACAGCAGGAAGGTCATGTCAGACGAACGTAATAGATTTCTTTGACTGGGTGACCAAAGTAGTAGACCAGGAAGGGGCTGTGGATATGGCCTGCCTAGATTTTAGCAAGGCATTCAACACCGTCTCACACAAAAGATTAATATACAAGTTAGCCAGCCTTGGAGTGGGTTCCAAGGTGGTAGCCTGGATAAAAAACTGGCTGGGCAACAGGACGCAAAGGGTAATAGTAAACTGAGTCCACAGTGAAGAAAGGAGAGTAAGTAGCGGGGTACCGCAGGGTTTGGTGCTGGGACCGGTCATCTTTATATGTGACATTGGAGAGCACCTGGAAGGAAAGGTATGCCTCTTTGCAGATGACACAAAGATCTGCAACAGGGTTGATACACAAGGTGGGGTGGAAAGAATGAAAAGGGGCTTGGCAAGGTTGGAGGAATGGTCAAATACTTGGCAGCTCAGATTCAGTGCAAAGAAGAGCAAGGTAATGCATCTGGGAAACAAAAATCCAGGGGAAGAGTACACAGTGGGGGTGAGTTAATAACAAAAATCGAAAGAGACCTAGGAGTAATTATATCAGATGACCTAAAGGTCGGCAAGCAATGTGAGAAGGCAGTAAGGAGGGCTGGGGGGATACTGGGATGCACAGGGAGAGGCGTCAACAGTAGAAAACAGGAAGTTGTTATCCCTCTCTACAGACAGTTAGTGAGACCACATCTAGAGTATTGCGTGCAATTCTGGAGACCCCATCTCTGCAAAGACATAGACAGAGTGGAGGCTATTCAGAGGAAGGCAACCAAAATGGTGCAAGATCTGCACCAGAAGACATAGGAGGAGAGACTAAAGCAGCTTAATATGTATACCCTTGAGAAAAGGAGGGAGAGGGGGGACATGATAGAAACTTTCAAGTATCTCAAGGGAATTAACAAGGTACAAGAGGGTAGTATCTTTCAGAAGAAATGTGCAAGAACAAGGGGGCACAATTTGAAGATAGAGGGGGGATGGCTCAGAGGTAATGTTGGAAAGTATTTTTTCACAGAGAGAGCTGTGGATGCATGGAACAGCCTTCCTGAGGAGGTTATGGAGTCAGGAACAGTCTGAGAATTCAAGAATGCATGGGACAGGCATCAGGCAGTTCTAGTGGGGGGCAGGAGGAAGTAAGCTGTTGATTAACTAGAATCTGCAGCTTATCCATCAGGTAGGGAAATGGACAGGCTGGGTGGGCCAAGTGGTCCTTATCTGCCATCAAATTCTATGTTTCTGTGTTTCTCAGCGGACCTCTGTGCGGCCGCTACTTGGAGTTCAGTGCACACTTTCATTAGGCACTACAGTCTGGTCATTGCTTCCAGAAGGAGAGCAGGTTCGGCCTAGCGGTCCTGCAGGAGCTTCTTTCCTAATTGCCTACAGCTCTACGCTACTGTCCTCCACCTTTTTTTTTTTTTTATTTTGCATTCTTTTTTGTCCCCCTTTTACGCCGGTGCCTCAGTCTGGTCATGGGCCCCTCGGTCTGCCTCACATTGGTCACCCTCCTTGATACCTCCTGGCTTCCCCCCTAGGGTAGGGCCACGGCACTCGGCTCCCCAATTAAGTGCTGTGGACACCGGGATAGGTCAAGGAGTCGGCCTGAGGCCATGGAAACGGGGTGGACATCATCTAGGTGTCGGCAGTCGAGTTGTTCACCCCTTGGGGGGACGGGGACGTGCAGTGACGTCCTGCATCTGCCCCACCCCCTAGCACTAGTTGGTGCCCGGTCTCTGTGGTACCCCTGGCCTCCGCTAGGGACACCTTCAAGCACTGGACACAATCCCCGGGAGAAGGAGAGCAGTCCATGGGATGCTCCATCCTTCTCTCCCCAAGCCGGCCCTCTGGCAACCCAAGTCCATTCCTGAACCACGGTCGCCGGCATCGCAAGTGGAAAGTCAACTGCTGTGCCGACGGGGCTGGCTGTCCTCCACCCTTTGACCTGGGTCTCTTCTTGGGTATTGCTTGGGACTCCATCTTAATGGTATTACCTGCTGCAAGAGCTCCCCCTTGAAGTGAGATAGTACAGTTAACGTAAATCTTTAATAGTAGCTCTTCGAGAGGAGCTCTTGCAGCTGGTGGCTTTCCCACCTAGCTGCCCTTGGGGACTAAGATTATAATTTTATCTTTGGGGATAGGAGATCCTCCCCAGTTCTCCATTTACTCTCAGCCAGGTCTCCGGTGGGAGAACTGAGGTGGTGCCAGGGGACTGCGTCCGATGTCGGGGGTGATCTCTCGCCATAGACTGCTAGCTAGAAGTTTTCCGTGGGGGCCCAACACCTGGCAGATTAGTCCTAATAGAATTACCTGCTGCAAGAGCTCCTCTCGAAGATTTACTGTTACAGTAAGTTCTTACATAGCTGTACTTTTTCAACACACAGATTGCTTAACATGTTCTGTGTCAAAGTTTCATGAAATTGCTTCTGCCTTGATGTAGTGTAGGACTGGCTTAGATGTGGTAATAAGAATAATTTTTTTTATAAGAATAGGATACAGCCGGCCCAGGGGTGCCGAGGATTGAGATGCTGGACATTACACCTTGCGCCATGCCAGCGACCTGTGTTCAGGAGCGAGCAGGTGTTGTCATGGGTCGGCGGGGGGGAGGGTGTGGAGATGGATGGATCATCTGATGGACTGCACTCCATCTCTGGGGAGGGGTGAGGAACCTTGGTTGCTGTGCGCCTGACCCCTAGTGGTGGCTGGGGTTCGGCACCATGGTGCCGCAGTTGCAGGAGGTGGAGTGCGGCTGAGGCCTGAGGTGGTGTACATGGAAGCGTACGTGTACATGTCGATGGTGTCATTGCATGCCGTGTGCCACAAGGGTTGAAAATTGGGTGAAAAATATCATCCCTGTCATTGTGGTTTGATGGCGGTCCTATGTCGCCCCGGCTTCGGAGGGGGATCACCGTAACTGGATCCTTTCCAGAGGGTGAGTTGGGGGCTCCGCGGCAGGGAAGAAGATGATGACCTCTCAGATGAAGCTGGGGGACAGACCAGATGGTGGCTACATACTCTGAGGATGCCTGGAAGAGAAGAGGTGCCGATCAAGAAGCCAGGGTAGAAAGAGAGTATTAAAGATAAAAAAAAGGATACACCACTGAGCAGAAAACCATATTGCAAACTGGTATGCAGAAAATGATGGAATAACATTAATTTGGTGCCTTAATAAATAATACATTCCACAGTATTCAATTAGCGTAACACAAATAGAATAATACTGTAGATAGAGAACTGTGTATTGGAATCATAGAACTTGATGGCAGAAAAGGACCCAATATTCCATCCAGTCTGTCCCTCTCCCCCTACTACACTATCCGTCTCCCTTCTTGAGTACCTACTCCACCCCCCAGCAACCCCTTATGCCTGTCCCATGCCCTCCTGAACCCAGTTGCTGTCCTTCCCCCCGAAGCCTTTTCCAGGCATCCTCCACTCTTTCTGTAAAGAATCACCCTCACATTTCCTCTTGCCCCTCCTCCCACAGCCTCAGGTCATTCCCCCTCATAGTAGTGTCCTTCTTCATTTAGAGCAAGTGCCCCGGACCTACTTTGTTTATCCCTTTAACATATTTGAAGGTCTCTATCATGTGCCCTCTCTCCCTTCTGGTCTCTAGTGTATACAGCCTCAGTTCTCTGCATCTCTGTTCATACGGTTTGCCCTTCATCCCTTGCACCATCTTGGTCGCTCTTCGCTGAACCCTTTCAATCAGGTCTATGTCTTTGCGCAAGTGAGGCCTCTAGAACTGGACTCCGTACTGTAGGAGTGGTCTCACAGTTGCTTGGTACAGGGGCACCAGGACTTCCCTCCTCCCGCTGGTGATTCCCCTGCCTATACTTGCCAGCATCCCATACGTCTTACCCACTGCCCCTGTACACTGTTTCCCCACCTTAAGGTCACTGAAGACTACTTTACCTAGATCCTTGTCCTGCTCTGTAGTCCTGATTTACTCCCCTCCCATTTTGTATCCTGTCCTCAGGTTTCTGTGTCCCAGGTGCATAACTGCACATTTCTTGATGTTGAAGTTTAGCTGCCAGGTCTTCGCCCATTTCTCCAGCACCCCCAGATCTTGTCTCATGTCTTCCACCTCTCCTTCAGTATCGACCCTTTTGCAGATTTTCATGTCATCCGCAAAGAGCGCCACCCGTTCCGTCAGTCCATTTGCTATGTTGCATATATAGATACTGAAGAGGAGCTGTGTCCCAGCATCGACCCGTGGGGCACCCCGCTTGTCCTAGAGTACACCTCATTCAGTACTACCCTCTGGGTCATGTCCGCTAGCCAGCTTTCCACCCATTTTGTTATCTAGCCACCCTCACCCCCATACTTACCAGTTTGTTGACCAACCTTCTGTGGGGTACGGTGTCGAAGGCCTTGCTGAAGCATAGAAACATAGACTTTGACGGCAGATAAGGACCACTTGGCCCATCCAGTCTGCCCATTTCCCTACCTGCTGGATAAGCTGCAGATTCTAGTTAACTAACAGCCTACTTCCTGCCACCCCCCCACTACAATTGCCTTATGTCTGTCCCATGCATGTTTGAATTCCACCACTGTTTTAGACCCAACAACCTCCCCAGAAAGGCGGTTCCATGCATCCACCACTCTCTCCGTAAAAAAAAAATTTCTCACATTAGCCCTGAGCCGTCCCCTCCTCTATCTTTAAATTGGGCCCCCTTGTTCTTACACATCTCTTTTTCTGAAAGATTCTACCCTTCTGGACTTTGATTCCCTTCAGGTACTTGAATGTTTCTATCATGTCCCCCTGTTCCTCCTTTCATCAAGGGTATACTTATTAAGCTCTCTCAGTCTTTTTTCATATAGTTTCTGATGCATACCCTGCACCATTTTAGGTGCCTCCTCTGGACTGCTTCCATCCTGTCTATGTCCTTGCATAGATGAGGTCTCCAAAACTGCACACAGTACTCCAGATGGGGTCTCACCAACTGTCTGTACAGAGGGATAACCACTTCCCTTTTTCTGCTTGTGATGCCCCTTCCTATGCATCCCAGTATCGCCCTGGCTCTCCTTACTGACTTCTCACATTGCTTACCAACCTTTAGATCATCTGATATGACTACTCTTTGTTTGTTGTTGTTAGTACCTCCCCTGCTATTGTGTACTCTTCTCCTGGGTTTTTGTTTCCCAGGTGCATTACATTGCACTTCTTTGCATTGAACCTAAGTTGCCATGTGTCTGACCATTCCTCCAGCCTTGCCAAGTCCTTTCTCATCCTTTCTACCCCACCTTGTGTATCAGCTCTGTTTATAGTTCTTTGTGTCATCTGCAAAGAGGCATACCTTTCCCTCCAGACCCTCTGCAATGTCACCTATAAAGATTTTAAAGAGGACTGGACCCAGTACTGAGCCCTGAGGTACTCCGCTAGTGACCCCCCTTTCTTCGGAATGTGTTCCATTCACTATTACTTTCTGCATCCTATTTTGCAGCCAGTTTGCTGCCCAGGCTACCACCCTGAAGTTCAGGTAGGCCACGTCCATTGCACCCCAGGTCTTTTATCTTCGTCACCCTGTCGAATTATTCTATTAGATTGGAGTGGCATGATTTCCCTCTTGTGAACCTGTGCTGGTTGTCGTCCAGCAATCCGTTCATCTCAAGATACTATGTTACCCTTTCCCTGATGAGTGCCACCATGACCTTCCCCACCACTGCGGTGACGCTGACCGGATGATAGTTCTCTTTCACCTCCCTACTTCCCCCCTTCTGTATTGGCAGAACTGTAGTTCTCCTCCAGTCCTCCAGCACCTTTCTAGTTTCCAAGGACAGGTTGAATAACCTTGCCAGTGGGGCAGCCAACTCCTCCCTTAGCTTTCAGATCATTCTCGGATGCAGTCCGTCTGGTCTCATAGCTTTTTCCACCCTCACCCTCCCCAGTTCCTCCCTGGCACTCTCTGTATGGTAAAGGGCCTAGTTTCCACCCCTGCACCCCCATCATCCTCAACTCCAGCCTCCTGCCTTCCCCCTCCTCTGTAAACATCGAGCAGAAGTACCTGTTTAGCTCTTCTGCTTTCATGCACTCATCCTCTAGTGGCTCCTCTGTCTCTCCCCAGAGTCTTGCGATCCCTTGACCAGTCCTCCTCTTATCCCTCACGTATCTGTAGAATGTTTTTTTACTTTCCTAATCACCTTCCTTGCTAGCTTTCTCATTTTCCTGTAGGCTTCCCTGTCTGCCTCCTTCTGCGTTTCCTTATGTTTCCTAAATGCCCTCTGTCTGCCCCCTACCGCTCTCACTATGTCCTTATTGAACCACAGTGGCCTCCTGCTTCTTGCTCCCTTCCTTACCCTCTTTATATTTATGTATGTGACCTCCTTGACCCGGTCTCTAATAGCCTCCACAGCTCCTCCACTTCATTTATTTCTCCCATGCCATCCATCGCTTCCGTCACTAACCTTCGTAACTTATTAAGGTCTGCCTTCCTGAAGTCTAGCACCATTGTGCTGGTTTGGCCCATTTCATTCCCCGCCCTCACCTAAACCTGATGGCCCTATGGTTGCTATTTCCCAGCTCCTCTCCCACGACCACCTCCTCTACGTTCTCCTCGTTTGTCAGGACCATGTGTATCAGGTTGTTCCCCCAATTGGTTCTCTGACTAACTGCTGAAGGAACACCCCCTTGGGCAGCTCCAGAATTTCCCTGCTTCTGGTTGAAGCTGTGTCTGAGATGGTCCAGTCTACGTCTGGGAGGTTTAGTTTTCCCACCAGTAGTGTTTCCCCTTTTAGAGCCATCCTTGCTATGTCCTGTGTCATCTTACTGCCCTGTTCCTCCCCTTTGGTTGGTGGTCTGTACACCACTCCAATCCTCAAGCACTCCCCTGTCCTACTTATTGTCACTCAGAGTAATTCAGCTTCCCTGTTGCCCTCCTGCCCCTCCATCACCTTCACATCTTCCCTAATATATCAGGCCACCCCACCCCCCTTTCTGTCCTTCCTTATCAGTCTGAAGTCAAGAATCACTGTCTCCCACGTGTGAAATTCCATCCACCATGTTTCCGTGACTGCTATTATGTCCAGCCTGTCATGTGCAATGATTGATATTAGCTCCTCCATCTTGTTTGCCAGGTTTCTGGCGTTGACCACCAAGCTGTTCCACCATTTCTCCTTCCTCAGCTCCCTCAAGGGCTTACTAGATCCTGTGTCTACAATTTTCCTGGGGGAGACCTAGGGTCCTGTAATTTGGCCGTGGAATGGCATGCCTCTATGTCTATCCCCCCTTCCTCAGTTTAAATTTTATTGCTTTTCAAAGAATTCCCCCAGCCTGCACTTCAGCACGGCTAACCGATCCTTGTTGAGGTGCAGCCTGTCCGGAGTGAAGAGGCCCTCATCCTCCCAAGTTTCCCCTAGTCCCCTATCATTCCATACCCCATCTGCCTACTCCATCTTGCCAGCCAGTCATTAAACTCCTTTATCCTGTGCTTTCTTTCCATTCAGGCCCTTGTTACTGGCAGCACCTCCGAGAAGGCTAGAGATGTAAAGCCTAGCCCCCCGCAGAATCTAGCCAGAGGAGCCTTAAATCTCGCTTGTACCTCCATAAGACTATTGCCTACCAGGTCATTGTTCCCAGGTGGAACACCAGATGCACATTTTTATTTTGGTCCCTGCCCCACCTGACGGATGTGGTGGACCACCTCAGTGCCATCATTCGGTATGCACTCCACCCTACTGCCCTACTTCTGCCCCCCATTCCCTTTAAGATAGAATCTCCAATCATCAGCACCTTCCCCTGCTTCCTTCTGGTTTTGCTGTGTTGCAGTTATCCTCCTGGAGAGTGCCTGATGTCCATCTACCTTCCTGGTCCTTGTCACCCCTCTTCCCTTCCCCATGCCCTGATCCTCTTCCCCCTCAAACACTGTATCCTCCCTCTCCCTTTTCCTGTTTTCTTCCCCTGCCCCTCGCTCTCTCTGCCCACTTATCTCCTTTTGGCTGTCTTCTGCCTGCAAACATCTACATGGCATGGAGACTGTGGCAGCCCCTTTCAGCTCCCACTTTCTGCTCCCTTTTCATCCTGTCTCGCCCTGTTCCACCACCTGTTCTTCTGGTGCCCTTAGTTTTACCTCCCATCTTCTGTTGTAATGCTTTCTACTTGTGCTGCTTGCCTGTCATTTCTTTCCTGGGATCCTTCCTTCTTTGCCATCCCATCCTCATCCCTTCCCTGGCATGCCTGACCCCCAGCTTCCCCTTCCGCACTTCCTCTGGACCCCCTGCTAGTCCTGCTGCCCATCCCCCCCCCTCGTCCACCCCTTACTTCCATCCTTCCTCATATCTCTGTCCCCTACTGTCTCTGAGTTCCCTCCCTGATTCCTGCCAGCAGCAAGTACCTGTTTGAGACTGGGATCCCCCTGACAGCAAGCTTACCAGTTTCCCCTCCCTGTGATGTTAGCCCCTTTGCCTTAGTCGTTGGAGCTCTTCTCCTACTAGCCCCCACCCTCTGCCATCATTCACCTTCCTTGTGGTCCAGTCCCCTTAGTCCTTCTTCGCGTTTCCACCCCCTATGCTGACCTGGCCTTCTATAGTTCCAGCTGGCCCTTCACCCCCCCCCGCATCCACCCCTTCAGCCCCCCTCTGTCTGTCGTCATAAATGCACTTCCCTACCCCTGTGCTCTTCACTCATCTGTCTAGCTCATACCTTAGTCTACACAACTCTGCCTCTCAATTGTGTGCCGTAGTCTCCACAGTGTATTCATGGCCATAGCAGTTCCAGAGCCACTGCATCCCACTAGTCTACTTCTCCTCCTGCCTGTATCTGCAGTCCTTCCCCCTGCCCAGTGACTCCCCCGCTCCCACCAGCCACCCCTATTAGCCGTACCTGCCATCGCTTCCTTCACCCATCCCCCATACCCATTTCCCCTGATGTACCCCCATCTTGTTTCAGCCATTTGGTCTTGCAAGCAGTAATCTTATCCCAAGAGGTGCACTTTTGGGTAATCTTCAATTAGCCCCTATCTGAGACAAGACACTTGTAAGCAGCTTGATTGCATAAATCAGCTCTAGCTAGTATCAGTGTGCCTGTAGCTGTTCAGATTAAGTAAATGTTATCCTGCACAGGTGCCCAGAATTTGGTCCCTAGTTCGCTTGTCCCTGTCAGTTTAACAGAGCTTCCCCAGTCCACAGTTTGCCCAGAATAAAGTCTAGAATCCCCCATACACAGCAGTTTAGGAGAAGTTTCCCTGCTCAGCAGTTAGCCCCAGAACTTAATTCAGATCCAGTCCCACAACAAAGTCACATCTCAAAGACAACAGTGCAGATCCACTCCCACATTAAAGCCCAGATCCTCCCCCACAACAAAGCAGTTCAAACCTAGTTGCAGTGGCAGTGCATGAAATCCCTCAGCGAGCCCTGTCCACATGCAAGGACCCAAGTATTGACACAAATTCGAGTGAAAACAGCCTAGTGTGTGAAAACTTCCGGTCAAAAGTACAAGTAAAATCGCCCTGTTGTGCCACTATCAGCAAAAGTTCAAATGATTAGCTCTGTTATGAGAAAATTTCAGCCAGTAGTTCAAGTAATTAGCTCAGTTATGAAAAAGTATTATGAGGTTATAATATCATCGAAAGGTTCTGGTGACATATGAACCTCAGGAGAGAAGCTCGAGAGGTTCCAACATGTCACCAGAATCTTGAGATGGGATGATAGGTGGGTCATACACTATCCCCCTTTTTTATTTTTTGTAATATATGGATCCTCACAGGAGCTTACTTCCATGCTCCTGCCTGGAGCTGCAGCAACAACCAACAGATCTTCCTTGAACAGCTTCTTCTGTGGCCAGAGGCAGAGTTGCAAGTTTCTTCCGCTTCCAGCCCTCGCCGGGAAAAAAAAATGCAAACTGTTCACTCCCCTACCCCTAGGAACAAGGCAGCAGTGGGACTTGAGGGATTGGGCAGAAACATGGGATTTCTTTAGTGCCAATTTAGTTTCTCGCCAGCTGAAGAACCGGCGGGATTTTACTGTACAAAATGGTTACAGTAAAAGCCAGCTCACGCTCAGCCGAGGGAAGTACCTGTGGCATGAGCTAAGTGTTCTGTCTCATGGTACTAATGTTGGATTCCAACAGTGGTGTTACAGGGAACTTTTATTACTTCCTGATAGTATTATTCTGCATATGTATGTATTACAACATGGTAACATGTGGATATTTCCAGACTGCTGACACCTGTAAGTAAGCCCAGCCCCGTATATGAAAGAACTTCTCAATGGCTTTCATGCTGAGTGACCCTGCATACCTACAGTACTTTTACTTTTGAGTAAATAGGTGATTATGTGTGAGAATGTGTTCTCATAAAAAATTCCATAATCTGGCACTGGAAGTTTCCATTCACTTCAGGCTGTTGCAGATGAGAGCAAAGCATTGCAATTGTCATGCGAGTCACTCAATAATAGAAAAAAAAAACACATTGCTACCAACTGTGCATAAATTGCTCCTATGCAATAAAACCACTTTCAGGACCTCACCTATTCCAATGTATTGTTTTTATTCCAGAACAAGGTAACAAGCAGGATCTGCCCATTACTGCTGCAGGAAAGATGCGTCTTGGTGGGTTTGAGGTGTGGTTCGGTCTCCTTGTCTTCAGTCTACACTTAGTGGCAGCCCAGAGTCCGTGTAAAGTCAGACAGCAGATGGCTGACTGCAGTCATCTGAAGCTCAGAGAAATTCCTCCCGACCTTCCCGATAACATAACAAAACTCAAACTCTCCCATAACCAACTCAAGACACTGCCTCCAACAGTTCTTTCCAAATACAACAAGCTTGTGTATCTGGATGCAGGATACAACCTTGTCGCCATGATTGAGCCAGGGCTATGCTCAGTCCTGCCTCTGCTGAAAGTGCTGAACCTGGAACATAATGTATTATACCAGCTGTCTGAAAAGTTCTTCAGCTCCTGCACCAACCTGACTGAACTGTATTTGCAGTATAACAAGATCAAGATCATTAAAGGAGATCCCTTTATAGACCTAGAGGTGAGTTTTCTCCAGAACTGCCGAGAGAAATTACAGCAGAGCTAGACAGGCTACAATGTAGTACTTCGCCGTACATGACATGTCACAAAATGCTGCATGACAAAAGGGCTTAATTGCCATTGAAATGCACGCCATTATATAAAATGCTAAGATTTTTGATTCCTGAATTAATTGTAAAAAGACTGCAAACATTTTGTAATTTTCTTAAATAAAAATGTGAATAAAAATTATATTAAAAAAGAAACACACTGTTCCCTGCCATAGACTGGAGCACTTTGCAGTGATACTGCAAGGTACTGCGTTGTGTCCTAGATGGGACTGCTGTACACCACTTGATGGCCTAATTCTTGCTGTATTTACAAATTAACTGTAAACAGTCTCAGTTCAGGGAACAAATACCCTTTGTTTGAGATGGAGTAACGGTAGTAAGTGCTGACTTATGTAATTGTTGCATCACGTGACAACCCCCACTTCAGTAATTTTCCATACAGATTCAACTCTGAGACTACATTTAGGGGCATTGCATGTTTGTTTTTGGTTTTTTTTTTAACCAGGAGAGACAGACTAAGCTGAAAGGTTGTTTACAGGTGTAACCTGGGAGCACAAGGAAGTTAAGTGACTTGCTCAGGGTTACACAATATGCAAGTGGGGGATGACAGATTCTAATCCGGGTCTCCAGGTTTGCAGCTCAGAGCCGTAAACCACTGCACTATACTGCCTCCAAGTATGTTGCTTTGGGTATCAGAGTAATTTGAAAATTGTATGTGAGTGTCTACACTTTGCGGTTTGTTTTTCTGGAAGAACTGGGCAGCAGTCTAGTGTCGGAGAGTAGTACCCTAATTTCACCCCAGGCCCTTAAATACATTTGAAGTACATTTTTTGTAACATAGAAACATAGAATTTGATGGCAGATAAGGACCGCTTGGCCCACCCAGTCTGCCCATTTCCCTACCTACTGGATAAGCTGCAGATCCTAGTTAACCAGCAGGCTACTTCTTCCTACCCCAACCCCCTAGAATGGCCTTATGACTGTCCCATGCATGCTTGAATTCCACCACTGTTTTTGACTCCACAACCTCCTCCGGAAGGCCGTTCCATGCATCCACAACCCTCTCTGTGAAAAAATACTTCCTTAAATTACCTCTGAGCCGCCCCCCATCTTCAAAGTGTGCCCTCTTGTTCTTGCACACCTCTCTTTTTGAAAGATGCTACCCTCTTGGACTTTGTTGATTCCCTTGAGATACTTGAATGTTTCTATCATGTCCCCCCTCTCCCTCCTTTCCTCGAGGCTATACATATTAAGCTCCTTTCGTCTCTTGTACTTTTAGCAACCCTGAAAGCACAGATGGGAAACACAATTTCTTTTAGGGATGGGAGATGCTTTGTAGGTTTGATACCTCTGTTGAATTTGACTTATGTTGGGATTGGTTAACTAGTAAATGGAGTCAAAACAGATCCCTTATTCAGTTTGAATGATAAGTGAATCAGTAGATAATGTGTACAATGGCAGTGAAGTATTGGTGTGATCCCACTTTAGATAAAGATGAGGCATCTATAGGCATGGGGAGACCCGGATTTAATTCTGTATTCCCAGAGCATACTAATAGGAGAAGTATAAGTTTCCTTAGCCCATTTATAAGTCCCTTTAAAATCAGTGTTCCGTAACGTTTAGGGAGTGATGATTTGAGGGAAAGTGGGCAGGGGGCAAAGTGATGTTTAAAGATTGATGTGTATAGTACCACTTTGACAGAGATACTGTATAACAGGAAATATTCGCTATCCGTAAATATTCGCTATTAACAGTAAATGCGCCAATGTTTACGGATCGCGAATATTATAGGGCTTAATAGCATCGTTTTACAAATCTGTTCACAGGGCTATGTTTGGAAATATCTCATCTGTCAGCGAATATTCTCACATCGCAGGCTTGTGGCAATAACATTACAAACATACAGTAAACTTGCCGCTTTGTTTCTTATTTGTATCCCCCACACCCTCCATACTGTATGCTACCATACTGCTACCATACTGATAGTATTCCCAACTAGAACTTACAAAGACTGGCCATTACAGTACTTAAATAAAAAAAAAAAAAAAAAAACAATCACTGTTACACTCAGATTCATCAGTTCTCATATCCCCCCTCATCCTTTCTGCTCCTCTAATCCCTGCGTCTCTTCGGACTCTACACCACAATTCTGGGAACCAGATCAACCTCCACCGGGTCACTTCCCAGTCCCATTCTTGCTATCTCAGGCTGACATGGACTCTGTACACGGGGAACAAAGGGGAGATACTTAATCACTTATCGGTATGTCGGCTTCTGATCAGGTTCCAGCACGAAGAACACAGAAGCCATCATCTTGATCCCCAGTGCTGAGAGTCTTATCTGGACACAAGTTTCAAATATCTCTAAAGGTGGAGGTCAATTAGCAATTTTAATGAGCATACTATTAGATGCAGTAATTAATTTCACAGTCTGATCGCGAATATTTTCGGGCGTCAATATGTTTATGCCAGACAGACTGCCAAAATTAACGGGCGCCAATATTTTCTGTTATACAGTAGTTAGAGGCACATGGTTGTATGAGCTTGGGATAGGTGGTAGAAGGGACATGTTAGATCCCTGAGAGTCAGTGCCAGTGGAGTAGTACAGGGACATTAGAGTGGGTGAGCCCAGGAAAAAACAGGGGAGTCCTTGACACTGCCAGTGTCTGTGGTGACATGTAGGGTAGTAATCAGGAGGAGGCATCCAAAAAAAGTATGGTTTACTGTGCGGCACAACATGTTCCCTTTGTGAGGTCAACTATAAATAGTATAGGGGGTGTACAGCGTCAAGGGCAACCAGTAGTGTTTTTAAGTGAATTGACGCGATTTGGGCAGTCAGTGACGGGTATAGCTATAGGAAATCATTGGAAAAGGGTGAGGGTCACATCTGTTCATATATAAGTTTTAAAGAGAGAAGAGGGAAGCAATGTTGTGTTGTGTTAGCTCAAGTAAGTTAAATCCACAGTACAGTAGAGTGTGGAACTTCAGTAGAGCTTGGCAGCCTTCACTAGTTGGAGCGCCTCTAGTGGCTGAAAGACATAACGGGCTAGTAGGAAAGTCAGCAATTTGTATTTGCTGCCATACTTGGTCATGTGACCATGCCTTAGCTATAAAAGAAATTGCCCAGATAGGGTGGGCCGACACGAAGCGCCGGTGGGATTATCCTTGGGCTGCGGTGGCTGTGGAGCAGGCGGCGGCTGCTGGTTAAGTGCCATACTGCTGGGGAGAATGGAGCACCTGGTCAGGGGCCTGCTAGATCTAAAAGAAGGGAGAGAAGCACACGGTTAATCTACTAGTGTTGTAATCGGTGGGAGGGGGAGAAGACAGGGAAGCAGAGACAGAAAGACAGCAGGGGGGCAGGAGATTAAAGGAAATTGGTGGGAAGGGATCTCGGAGCGAGATGAGGGGGAGAGTGAGAGAAGTGGGGGGGGGTGGTAGAGCCACTGTGAAGTAGCAGAGGGACGGGGGATCCAGTAAAGACCCGGGCTGCAACATAGCTGTGTTGTTGTTTCTTTGTTTATTTTATAACATACAAGGCAGAGCCGGCCCAGTGGTGCTGAGGGTTGATGCACTAGACACTGCACCTCACGCTGCGCCAGCAACCCGGGGTTTGTGAGTGAGCCTGGGTCGTCAGGGATCGGCATGGGAAGGAGAAGCTCGAGCATCTGGAGGACTGCTCTCTTCTGTTGGGGTGGGCTTTGGGGATCTTCCCACTCGGTAGTAGCTCCTGGCATAGTCCGTGAGCCACAGCATCTTGAGCAGGGACAGCTAATGGGGTCTAGTGTCAGCGGGCATCTGCGGGAGGGGGCAGGCTCTCTCTCCTTCAGCATGCTGATGCCATTGCACGTCCGTGCAAGGAGGAAGAACAAGGATAATGGCTCTGTCTCCTGGTAGGAGACGAGAGGGTTCAGGAGCCGGCCAACCACATCCAGTGCTTGGTCCTTCCAGTCAGCCCTTTGTCTCTCTTCCGTGCCTGGTTGCTCTGTCTGATTCTAGATAGAGTGCCAGAGGAATAGGTGGTCCCATATCCGGAGACTCAGAGCCGGGGGATCGGGCGATTGGGTTGCAGTGGAGAGGCAGCTATTGGAGATAGAGCTGGAGGACTTCAGGCATGCTGGATCATGGCTGAGCCGAGTAACCCCCTAGAGAGAGTCTGAGTAGCCAGTGAGTAAGGAGTATAAATAGAATTGAAAAAAAAAAAAACACACAAGGTAGACCCCGATCAATGAGAAGAAGGAGGAGGAGAATGAGCCAGGCAGCGAAAGTAGGGTAGAAGGGACACACAAGAGAGATTGAAGAGATCAGCAGGCTAACAGACTGTAGCGGTCTAATAAAAACAGTAGATATCAGTTCAAATCAAATATCACTGAAGAGATTTGCAGGCTAGCACAGGCTGAAGTAGTCTGACAAAGCAATAGATGTCTAGCAGTTCAAATACAGGTTATTTTTAGCCTAAAATTAGCAATTAGACTGAAAATACTGTGTGCAAAATATAGCTTGATCAGGAGAGCCAATGGTGTTCAGCTGTGTAGAGAAGGGGCCAATCAGCTGCTAGCAGGAGAGGTGCCAGAAATTCAAGAGGAAGATGTGACTTCTAGCCAGTTTCCATACCCTGGTCCTTGGGCTGCAGCGGCTATGGAACGGTCGGTGGCTGCTGGTTAAGTGCTGCACCTCTGGGGAGAATGGAGCGCCTGGTCAGGTGCCTCTGAGATCTGAAAGAAGGGGCAGAAAGGCAGGGTTAATCTACAGGTGTTGGAATTGATGGGAGGGGAGAAAACGGGAGCAGAGACAGAAAGACAGCAGGGGGGCAGGAGATTAAAGTAAATCGGTGGGAGGGGATAGCAGAGGGAGACGAGGTGAAGAGTGAGAGAAGCGGGGGTAGGGGAGAGCGGTCAAGCCACTGTGAGGCAGCAGAGAAGCGGGGGTAAGTAGTAAGAAAAATACGAAAGAAAGCATTACCATTCAGTTAAACATCATATTGGAGTGATGTACAGTCTGTTGCCTCTCTGTGGCTGCTGCACCAGGGGTTGCTAAAGCTGCAATCTCAGAACCCACATGACCTACCTTGTGGTTGTAATTTGGAGCCAACAAGCACTACTTGCTGATTTAGGGCTTTTCCTCCTGTAATAGAGCACCAGCCAATCAGCCACTAGGATTGGAGCTGACTAGTCTGATCTCTTGAGAGGTGGGATAATTAAGAAATACATATACATAGCAAAATAAATACAAGTCATACATACAGAGGGGCAGTACTAGGTATAGAGTTTACAAAATTTGGGCCACAGTACTTATAGCACCAAGGTTGGGATAAAATAAGCAGAGAAGTCTGCAGACCTGCTGACTCCCCTTGGAAGACACCATTCTGCTAGTGGCCCCTGTGTTGGGGGAGCACTCAAACACAAGGACTGCATGGTGGAGAGCTGGTGAAAAGGTAATTTTATTCTTTGGTAACCAGGTAAGGCCTACTAGGCATAAGCGCCTGTTTTCCGGGGCAACCTGGGAGTTTAAGTGATTTGCTCAGAGTCACCAGTTGTGCAGGTGGAGATTTTGGAAATCAAACACAGGTCTGTCTGCTGGATGTTCCAAGCTCATTCATTGCTCATTACTCTAGCCTCTGGGCTATACTGCCAGCAGGGATCGACAAATTTCAAAATGGCATGCTAGTCCCGGGCAACTGGTCTGGTCAAAAATGGTAGTCCCAGAGTTCCGAGTGGTAGTCCAGTACGCTTATATGAAAATTTTAATCAAACATCTGTAGAAATAAATTACATGGTGTGTCTGGGGTTGTACTATTGTATTAGGATGGATGTAGATGTAGAAGAACTGTGTAAATCAGGAAAAACAATATTGAGTGACTGACTCTCCATCAATTCCTTTCCTTTCTAATCAGCAGGTCCAGGGTGGGACATTATGCCGTGTGTGGGGTACCGTACCCTGTGCCAGATTTGGGATGCCAAAAGAGGACACCTAGTTCTCCGATGAGCCCTGGTGCCACTGCCAGACCCCGAGTAAACAGGTTTAAAATCTCCACTTCCTTCCTTCACAGCTCATATACAAGGGAGGTCCTGAAATGCAGTGGGAGAAGAGTCTGAGTAAAAAATTATAAAAATAATAATAATACAGGATATTGAATTGAAGGTACATGAAGAATATTTGGCAGCTGGGAAGAGGACATGTGCTCGTAAAGAGGACATCTGGTGGTGACCTAACTAACCATGTGTGCATGCAGGGCAGGCTGAAGTCTGTTTCAGAAGAGATTGGATAATTGTGGTGAAATGAAACCAAGGCCATCAATCAACAAGCCATTCTGTGAATATAGCATGACTGTCACATCAAGGGGACGGGGTAGACTGACTAGAGATTGGGAAGACAGGAAGATGATGATGGAGCACTACTAGGAGTACTTGCATTGGATCATCATCACTCATCAGGAGAAGAAACGGAAGCAGCAGCGGCACCGCCAGCAGTAGATGTGGCAGCAGTAGCGGCAGCATGCCCATGAACATGTCTAGTTCCTGGACCAGAGAGCAGCCAGTGGTTAATTGCAGGATCAGGATTAAATTCATGCAGTTCAGGACCTTCTACCGCTATCTGCAGGAGACTGTAGTGTGTCATCAGAAAGCCGTGTCCGTATTTTGTTTTGATAAGGTTCTGGATAGAAAAACTCTTTCACACTTAGCAGTTGAGACACTCATAGTTATTAGTATTTCGACTAAGTGAAGAATAATGTGCCCAATCTGTGGTGGTTTTCTTTTAGTAATTTTGTGTAGACCTGAAAATATGGCTTGTCAGCTGAAGATTTAAGCAGCATTTTAAATGCAGCATACTCAGACTTTACATGTTCTTGCTGCTCTTCTGTGAAAAAATCAAAGTATTTAACCAGGTTTGCCAGTTCACAGGTCCCAAACACCGCTAGTTGGTCTCTCGGCAGATCAAACTGCTTGAAATCTAAACAGCTGAACCATTTGAGAGGCACCTCTGAGAAATTTTTAAACCTTGCGTCTATGTACGTTATTGCTGCGTCTATTAAATTCTGCAATTGTGTATCTCTTACAAAACTGAGTTCTGGGCAGTTGCCTCTGAATGGGAAAGGAACAGTCCTCTCCTCCTCCTCCTCCCCCCCTCCCCTCTTTGACACAACATACTCCATCCATTTCTGTTCAGGTTTGTAATGGCTAAGGAAAGTTGCCATGTATTTCCCTGGTGATGTTTTCAGCTCCGTAAGCTGGAGTAGGCAGGTCTCAACAAGTTGTGGAACTTCCAGTATTACTATGTCATCTCTTTGAAACTGAAGTGACAGGTTTTTAGTATTGGCAGGAAGTCTTGTAGTATATATAGGATTTTACAAACTGTACACTCTTACTTCCTTTAAGAGGGCCTTTGTTCTAGAACCTTCATCACCAGCAGCAGAGGATGCATGTTCTAGGTGTTGAGCGACACTGGGTAGATTAACCTGAACTGCATGAACTGACCGTGACCTACTGGCAAGCCATCTCACTTGTTTTATAGCACTAAAGTGAGCAAGATCAGTATCCATGACATTAGCAATTTCTTTTAGTTCTCTCATTTTTTGGGACTGTAATGATAAACTTAAATATTCCCTTGAGAGTACTTTCAAGCTTTGAGACAAATGTATTTTTACCACATCAAGAACTGCCAGCTCTAACTTATGGGCAACACAGTGCATTGCAATTATTTGAGGACAGTGTTCCCGCAACTTTGCTATGGTTCCTCCTCTTTCGCCCATCATGACACTGGCCCCATCAAAATTTGCTGAAACAAGGAATGGCCCTTGATTGTGAACATTTTGTAGGTTACTTAGGGGAAGATTTACTGACTCAAGTGCAGTCGTTATTGCGTGAAATACGCCTTCTGCATGTGCATGTTCCAGTGGCACAGATTGGATAAGCACTGTACGCACCTGTTTTGAGTTTGGGTCAACAAACCGTATGAAAACATTTTCCCACTCAGTTATACTAGAATCTGTACTACCGTCAGCAAGAACTGTCACATATTTAACATCAGTAAGAGTCTAAATCTGGGTTTGGGATATAACTGCTGATATAGCACCACAGAAGTCCCTGGCTCGTTTATCATTGGTATAATTAGGACCAAGCGTTATCCCATTTCTTTCTTGCAGTTCACAGAGCTACTCCATGTCCGAGAAAGGGCGCAGATTTTTGGCAATGGAATATGCTGTGTTGAACAGGTGTTGCATCTTGACCTTAGTGCCCTGATCCAACTGCGTAAATGCTTGATACAGTGGGGACTCAGTGATATCAAAATGTACCACCGCTGACCACTGTCCGCAATATGTTGATTCATGCCGGCAAATGTGGATTGGACTTGTCATGAGCAACGAACTGACTCAAATGAAAAGTATTTGAGCCAGTGGCAAAAACATTAGGTTTCTTTGAAAAGGCTGGTACTGCAATGGTTGGATATTTTTCGCACACAGTGCAATACATCAGTTCTTTTTTTTCATCATATCTCAGCCAGTTATAAATGGTTAACCAATGCTTCTGAAACAATCGGGCCCTTTTCTCCTGATCATATTTCTTATCTTTATTTGGCCTCTCTGGCCTCTCATCCTGCTCATGGAGCACTAAAGTACGTTTTTTAGGGAGTGGATGTAAACTTTCAGTTAAGCCGTCACTGCTTAATTCAAGACACTGATGATCAGCAGTTATATCTCCTGACACAGATATAGGCTCATTGTCATTGTTATTACTCTTATCTGCACTAGACACACTGACAGAGGTGGACTGTGTTTCTGTTTCAGGTGCTGGTGTATTGCTGCTGATGGAGTCTGTTACTCGTGAGGCTACTGACCAGAGAAAAAAGGTCTGCTGTTTACTACTCCTACTCCTGTTCTGCATATTGGGTGGCACTATTTTCTTCCCAATGATAATAAAATATATTTTATTAATTAGGTGTGTCTGTGTGAGTTTCTTTTTGGGTGGAC
Source organism: Neoceratodus forsteri (assembly GCA_016271365.2). Classification (NCBI taxonomy): domain Eukaryota; kingdom Metazoa; phylum Chordata; order Ceratodontiformes; family Ceratodontidae; genus Neoceratodus; species Neoceratodus forsteri. The sequence goes on from CM057453.1 coordinate 64,161,219, forward strand.
TGGTGCTGGACGGCTGGCCGGCAGACAGTGATGACACTGGGCGGGACCGGGAGCCAGAAGGATGAGTGCTTATTTGCCTAGCCTTTTCAACAAGTAAAGGTGATGGATCTTTATTTACAAATGTCTGAAACTTTCAGAGTTATGATTGTGCAGACTATTAGACTAAGGCAAGTCACTTATCCAATTTGGCAGGGGAAGAAGCTGGAAGGGAATGGGACTGGGTCTAAAGCAGAGGTTACACACTTTACACAGGGTTGGACTCTGTGACCTGGTCCTGTTACTTACTAGTAATAACATGGATTGGACATGCATGCACACAGCATGATAACTCCCTAAGGCAGGCTGTGCCTATTATTGATTTTATTTTTTTTTTTTATAATAATTACTTGTCTAGTTAGTTGACTGACACACACTCATCACACAGTTTAGGGCAGCTAGCTACAAATACAAGGTCAAGTTCAAATACAGTAGTGCAGTTTTTGTAAGTACTGCTCTACTTCTCCTTCACCAGCTACTGTGCAGTTATTACAGTTTTTACTTTATTTATTTGGGCAGCTAAGCTACACTTAGCAAGTCCTCCCAGCTCCCTCTCCTCCCCTTCCCACTGACTCCAGTCCAGTCCGACCACAACCTGGGGCTGGCCCTCAAGAATTTAGCACCAGACAGGAGCAACCCAGCCAGACAGACTAGTGTGTCAGACTGCAGAGCAAAGTAAAAAAAGTTGCACTGTGTTGTTTCCTTGGATCTCACACTGCACTGCAACACACTCCCTGTTTATTTTAGGTACTGTAACTGTAGGTATACCTTGATTTCCTCTCAATAACTAATGCTCCTTGTGTTGTAGTCCCTTCTTAGGTCCAGTGACCCTTCAGTTAAGTTGTGTTAAATACTGGAACAACAAATGCACAGCACAAGCAGTATAATGGCACACTCGTTTTTTTTTTTTTTGTGGCTTCTAAGTTGTGAACAATAACAGGCTACAGCTGAAACTAATGGAGTGGTTTCCCACTTTCTACAGCGTTCTCCTTCTCATGCTCTCGCTCTCCAGTCTCTATTTTTTGTTTCTGGCAATAGCATGGGCTAAGAAAAACAAACTGCTACTTCCCCAATCCCCAACCCTCCCCTGCCACATCGCGCCCACCTGCGATCTCAGCAACCTCCCAGTACCTCAGTCTCTCAAACTCTCTCTGAGTCCCTGACTTTTTTTATTTTAAAACAAAATTAAAAAAAAAATGCTGAGGCAAGACAATGTAGTCTACAGTGCACACTGCACTTCAAGTCTCCTCTCTCTCTCTCTCTCCAGTGTCCAAAAACAACTGCAAAGTCTGCACACAATCCAGAAACAACGACTTAAGTGAACTGCTCTCTCTGGGAACAGCACGCACGTCCTTTCTCTGTGAAAATGAGAAAGAGTGTGTGTGTGTGTCTAGATAAGCTCCCGCCAAGTCTGCGGCGAGCCAACCCTTTCGTCAATGTCGTCTTACGCTCCGTGAGCCTCCCTTCCATTTGCTGCCACATATGCCCGTCTCGTCTCGGCTCCTCCTCTGTAGTTGATGTGTTCACTGTTTCCTGCTTTCTTGGCACCAGCGCGGTACTCACTGACTCAGCGTTCTGCACCCCCCCCCGCTCATACCACGTGAGTGCTGCTCCGAGGGTCAGATGACCCAGTACTCCCTCCAGTATCGCGCGACAGCACACCCAGTGTCAAAAGCTAGTAATGCAGGCAAATTGGGCAATTTTTTTTTTTTTTTTAATGCTTGTCCACGGGCAACTGGCGATCTGAGGCAGCGCTTGTCCCTGGCTGGAAAGTTATTGCCCGGGACGTCGGGCTATCCTATTTGTCGAACCCTGATCCCTTGTAAAGGGTTCAAGGTAACCCATCTCAAAATGAGGTTAAACTGACAGCAAGAAATATTTTTACACAGTTTTACTCTAGAATCTAATACTAATGTGATTAAAAGCAATGTTTACATTTTAACCAGAATACCATCCATAATATAATCTTAAACAGTACACAAAGAGAATACATTTGATTAATATCATGATTAATAAACAAATGATAAAAAAAAAAAAAAAACTAGATACATTTTCAGGCGTGACACCTTAAAAAGAATATTTAGATCATGGATATGGCTTGTACCTGAAATCATGTAAACTGTCACTTTATCCAAATCTTTTTTCTTTCATTTACCAACTTGGAACTGGATTTAGTTTCCCATTTAGTTCTCTTGATTGAGTGGTTTTCTAGACATTTGTGCATGTTCATCAGCCTTGGACAGTCTTGTCCATGAATCGAGAACAAACCATGGATGGCGTTATCATAGACAGTGGTCAGGGGCAAAGTAGGGATGACCATAGATGTCCATGGACAGCCTTTTTGCCCATGAAAACATGGACAGCTGGAGAGCAGGGTAGGGTCAGAAGCCCCTAGTCACAAAAGAAAGGTAGCAGTTAGAGGGTAAGTGGTATTCCGAGGCATGGTCTCCCCCCATGACACGGAAAATCAGAAATTAAGCCTAAAAAATGAACAAAACATAAAAGGTTAGGTATAGCACTTACAGTATTCTGTTTAGATAAAGTATGTTGCAACAGCATCTCTATCTTGTCTTCCTTTGCCTTCTGTCCTGTTTCCACTCTCTTGCCACCTGTCTGTCTTTGCCATTTTCCCTGTGCCTTATCCTGGTGTTGTAATGAATGCCCCCTTCCCCCAGTCCAGAGAAATTCACATCAGCATGCTTTGGGAGAAGTGCATTAAAATCCACAGGTAAATGTATGCTGGCTGTTCTGTACCCTTTACAGAAAAAAAGGACCATTAGATCTAGGCAGACATGCTTGAAATGGCTGCATTTTCTTAGTTTTCTTATTGATACAGTGCTGGCCTTACTGCAGTATACCTTAAGGTACTTTAGTCAAGTTGGATTAAATGGCCATTAAAACAGTGGGCCGGATTCTGGAAGCCACCTGCGTCAGATGCAACTTACAGCAAACAAGGGGACTGTGTCCGCTACAGCTGCGGCAAATGCAAGTTGTGCTATTCCAGAAAATTTGCCACTTGTAGCAAACGATCTGGAATAGTCACAGCTTGCGGCCCTGCGCCTGAAAGAATGGTGCATTGGGAGGCTTAGGCGCAAGTCCGTCATGCAGCAGTGGACAAGGGCACATGGGGCAGACCACATGCCCTAAGGAGCATCAGGCGGGGAACATGGGCAGGAAAAGGGCAACCCCTGCAAGGCAGTGACACTGGGCATGTTGCCCCCGTACAGCAGGATCCCATTCCAGTAAGGCGACCGAGTGACACCACAACATACTCCCTTCCATGACAGGCGACTGGCAACCCACTCCACTGTATCGCCAAGGAAGATACCTGACAGTGGGGAATGGGGGGTGCACTGTACAAGGGAACATGGGTGTGCAATTGCTGACATGCTTCTAAACCTGTCCACAGGGCATCTCCAGGGAGGTGGGATGGCTCCTGTCGGCCGATGGCTGCACCTGGTGGAGGCTGGGGACAGCATGGGCTGGAGAGAAGCCAGGGCGCTAGGCCAATGGAGTGGGAGGAAAAGGGCTGTTACTGGGGCTGAGGGACTAATGTGTGCCTCCTCACAAATGCGTACCCGCTCCCGGGGCCCTTGGGCGAAAATGGAGGACAGAAAATACCGCCGACCGCAGGATGGCGATCGACTCCCCGCAGGCACCGCTCTCAGGCCGGGCATAAGGTAAGCCCCGGTAATTCAAGGGGACGGGGCTGGAGAAGTTAGTCAGATGGGGGCTGCAGGCGAAGGGGCAGAAAATATGACATTATAAAAAATGTTTTTTTTTCGAATAAATATGTTTAAGTGCAAAAAATATCATAATACATAAGTTATAATACACATATCTGTGTAGCATTACTCATGTGTGACAGCGTCATTTTCCAGTGCCGGTTGGGAAGGAACAGATCTCAGCATTTTCGGTGAAGTATGAATGCATGCACAATTTACGAGTCTTATCTGGGTATCCAGGGTCTAGTTGCAGGCCTGTATGGTGCAGCTGGTTGGCCAGCGTTGGTGCACTTTAATAACAATTTAGTTAAACCTATTTTGGTTGAAGCAACAACAAGTTGGTGACTCTTGGAAACTTTATGGCTGGGCGGCCAAACTCAAAACCCTTGGTGGCAACTATATACAGTTCCCCAGATACAGGGCAAGCCCAGACTTTCTCATGGTTTGCAGAGCAATCTCTTGGCATGTGCAACTGATGAACATTCAGACTGAGGTCTGGGGTGGTGGGAATTACTTGAACACTTGACAAGCTGAGATAAGCAGCAGGTACATTACAGCTTGGAGCTTCCTCTCTGCAGCAGGCTCTTGCAGCTTTGGCAGGCTGGAAACCACTCAGCTTCCCTTGCAGCTTGTATCTTCTTAGAACTGGAACAGGCTGGTGCTGGGGACCAGGGCCAACATGCCTCAACCCCCACATCTAGGCATCTAAACCCTCAGGGGGAGATGGCTGGCATTGCCTGGCATTAGCACCACCTGGCCGACATCTCAGACCATCCTCAAGTGGCAACTGCTCTCTTTCAGGTATGCAGGAACATCAAGCTGTAAATAGCTTCAGTCACACTAACAGCCAGCAGTGATGGCCCTCTCTTGGCTGGAACATAGTCCCTGGGTTTCCAACTGAATGCTAGCCGGAAACAGTCTCTCAGATTCAAATGTTACAGATTCGAACTTGAAGGAGAAGACGGGGGCACATCTTCTCACCTCAAAGACTCAGGCTTGAACAGAAGACGGATCTTCTCACTTTATACTCAGACTTGCACAGAGGAATGAATCTTCTCACTTCAGAAGCTCAGACACAACAGAAGAATGAATCTTCTCACCTTGCAGGTTCAGACTTAAACAGAAGGACTAATCTTCTCACTTTATCTTTCCAACTACTAGAAAACATCAATCAGGCTTCTCTTGACTCTTTGGCTGTGCAAGCCTCCATACCTGTTTCAGGCATCACAGTGGAGTTCCTCTCCCTCAGGAAACTCCCAGACGATGACCTTAACATTGGTCAGCAACAACATCTTCGTTTTGGCAACAACTCCTTCCAGGTGTTAGAAGGCAGTGCGGGGCACGTCTTGGGCTGGTGGCTACGCAAGCCCCCAGGCAGGCATTCTTCTTTACTCGAAGATCATAGCAGGGAGTCCTTTCTCTCAGGAAAACTCTCAGGCATTTTCCTTGCCTTTTGACAGCAAACAACACTTTGATGCTGAAGCAGCTCCTTTCAGACATCGGAAGGCAACACAGTACCCCTTGGCTGGTGGCTGTGCAAGCCTCAGGCAGGCCTTCTTCATACTCTTGGTAGCAAGGACTGGAGTCTGTCTTCCTTAGGAGGAACTCCAGCCAAACCGAACTAAACTGAATCTGCCCTCAGGCTTTCAGGGGATCATGGCCACCTCCAATTGGCTGACATCGCTATCAATCTGAAAAATGAATAGTCATTAGGGTCACTTGATGCCTGATTGGCTGTCTGTTTGGGTGCCAAACATTGTCCTTGCCTCTTCCTAGAAATCGCTTTGTAAGGTCCTCCAGGGCTTCTGGCTTTCTATTGGCTGCAGAGAAGGTCAAAGGTGGCAAATATGGCTGGCATGAATCAATTTATTCAGTGTCCCCACTTAAAGTCCACTTTGCAAGCAAACTATAATATCATAAATTTGTTTGTCCCCAGCACTTGATATATGCCCTTCTTCCCTGGTGTCCTGTGGCAGAGTGGGCTTGAAACAGGGATACCTCCCCACCTGTCTCTAGCACCGTGGGGCTGTGTCCCTAGGTGGGTGGCAGAGCTCATAAATATTCATAGTTATAGCAGCCTCAGCCGCTTCTACAGAAACATACGCCTCTTTAAATACATAGCACCCAAGAACGCTTTCATTTAACATTCAGTTCCATTTTCCCTAAGTGCCTCCGAACCCCCTTTACTCTTTCTATACCTACAGGGACTGGGGCGCACAACTACAGAGCCAGAGAAGACACTGGAGCAGCTTTTACATTGAGCGACACAGCACTTACACTGAATGTACGCTGGCTTGCCCGCTCACACATTCCAGCTGCAAGCTGAGTTGGCAAACCGACAAGCGGGGGTTACAATTTTAACATAACTCCTCCGGTCCCCACACAAGAACTGGGTACTCGGGAGCAGGAGCATGAAGGAGCCCTCTAGAGGACCGGGAATGGTGGGACAAGTGATCGGGAGGTGGCAAGGTAAGCTCCATCGATGGCGGGGGTTACATGTTAAAAAATGAAAACCATAGCTGAATGTGCATTGGTAAAAATAATGGACATGTTAAGTCATGATGTTGATCAGTTTGTTAAAAACGGACTGCAAGCATACATAAATGACATAGGGATACATAGTTACCAGCAGTGTAGAGAGCAGTGTAGCTCTTGCTGCTGTGACGTCATGACGTCTCGTCTTCTGGACATTTTGTAGAGCAGAAGGGGTGAGAGTTTTGAAAGTAGAAAGGTGTTTACATTTTTCAGATGCTACGAAACTGCATTTATGTTTGTTAAATAAAGGCAGTTTTGGCATCAGTATAAACAGTAGCCTTTCCTTTACTACACAGTCAGTCCCTTTTTTTGGAATAGTTTAAAGTAAAAATAAGGGGTTTAGTTGTCCTTTAACCAATTCCCTGCCGAAGAATTACAGTATGACCCATACCCACCAATATGACTACTCAGTCAGTGATCTACCATGCCGCAGCGACACCAGAGTCGCCTATATCTTCCACATCGACAGACAATGCCGATTGTCGGTATTGTGCTGTTGGTGTTCCATTGTGTTTTCTTCGTGGGCTGTGTCCCCCAAACCCACATGTGATGGGCACTGCCCCCACACCTCCTGGTGTTTAATTAACCAACTCTGAGTCAGAGTTGTTTCAGGGAGGGGGCGAAACACTGGGAGACGAAGTGCCGGTGTTCAGCGGGGCCCATTACAGTGACCTGTTGAGTTCTGTCGCTGTAATGGTCTTCGCTGTTACGGTTTCGTTGTTTGGTCAGTACACCCTCAGTCAGATGGTCCCTTTAACTTAATTTACCCTGGTCCACCTCACAATGGATACTACAGCATTTTCTTCTTCCTCACTCTCTGTTTTGGGCTTCAGCTCTGTGGTTTTGAACATCTGGTGGATGTCTGTGCCCCCTCCATCAGTGTTACTGAATACTGCTGGGTTGGACAGTGTGGCATTTTCTGGTAATTATGTAGCATGACAGAATGGGTGGGGCTTATATGATGACATCAGTCAGTGTGGACAGGGGTAGGATGTCTGTTAACCTCCACCCTCAGCCCCATGGCCCTGGCTACTGCTGGCATTGAGAGGCAAATATATAGCCATATGGCCTAAAAGAGGTGTAGAGCAATACCCCAGCTAGAGTCAGCATCAAGTGCTAAGAAAGAAAAAACACTGGGCCCTATTCCCTAAGGTGCAGGTTATTCACACAAAATTGGCATGTAATACCCGCGAGTGTTCCCGCCAGACCCATGTAATGGAGTACAGCGTACCATCCTCCCAAAAGTTTCAGGGGTGCAGATTAACTTTTGAGGGTATACCACAACCTTTGCAGAACATCATTGGAGGCATGTATTGTTTTTAAGGGGGTATGCCACACACTCTCAACAAAAACAGAACACCTGTTTTTGATCCACACAGTCATAAACATAAACCCTGCAATCTGAAACCAGACATGGTAGGGTTCTCCAACTCGGCCACCAAGGTGTTTACAGACGTAATTTAAATATGATGCCAAGAGGATTCATTTTATACCCCCCCAAACACACACACTTTATTTATACCCCTTTCAGTTCGCCACCAGTCCCTTCTGCCCATTGTCTGACCCCCACCACCAGTCCCTTCTGCCCATTGTCTGCCCCCCAGAAAGATATGCTTAGTGTCAGCAAGTTGGAAGCACATGTGAGACTCCTCACACCTGCCCCAGTTTTCTGTCTTGCAAAGTCACTTGTGATCACCCAGGTGGCAGATTTGCATCAAAGTCTGGAGCATTCTAACCTTCCCTCAACTGACATACAGTAAAGTTCCAGCCTAGAGCAGAGTGTGAAACAGCAGCACACTGAAGTGGCTTCCCTATCTGCTGTGCTGTAAGGGGCCCCATGCCAGATAAACAAGATGATACTATAAATCGGACTTCTCATTACATACACCACCATGCACTGCAAGATTCACATTTCCACAGTGTGAATCCAGTGCACAGTGGACTTATTAGGAACTGTGTGGCCAAGTACAGTGTGATGCTGGGCATTAGAAACAGCCTTATACGGGTGAGTGATGGGGCAAGGCAACAACACGTGGGTGCCGCAGAGTAGCCGATCGATCAGAAAAAGTGAATGTTGCACTCCACTGTCTGGGAATCAGGTACTGAAAAGAAAAATAATTTAATCAGGTGGATGACAGTGGAACTGATAGCTGGGATGGTGAGCAGGCAGGTGCAGTGGTTCACAAGCTGAGCTCTAAAGTGGGACACCTAGCTGTCTTAGTTATAGTACACATGCAGCATCATAGATTCTCAGTGAGTCTTTCTCCCATCTTCATTCAAAAACATTCAGATTATACAGGTGACCGGGTGATGGGTGGGAGAATGAGATGTTGGGAATGGGAGGGAGGCATGAATAGGAAGACTTAGTAGGACTAGCGGCGAGGCAAACGATGGGACAAGTGCCAAGGAAACAGCATGTGGATGGCTGGCAGTGGAAAGGGAAGGGAATAGCAGGGTTGTTGAGCGGGCAATGTGCATTGGATCACTACTACCTTGGGATGGATCGGATCTTCTGCATGGATTACTAATTTCAATTCAATGTGAGAAGGTGATAGGGTGGGTGGCCGTCACTCTCAGAACAGGACTTGATGGAGTCGACTGACTGACTGGGGCTGGGGAGGGACGGAAGATGGCTGGCAGAAATATGTCGACACATGGTTAGAAAAATTCTTTGATGAACTATCACTCGAAATCCACTCCACCTGAAAATAAAAACACAACACACACATACCTGATTTTTATGAAAATAAACGTTCTTCCAAATCTCTGTTGCTGATTAAACCACCGGCTTTTGGGGGGCTGTCATGACAAGTCAGGATCCACGTTTCTTCAGTCAGACTCGAGCCTACTCTTCAGAATTGTTCTGCAGCTGGCTGCTTTTTTTCTTCTCGATGCACATATGAAGCCTGCTAACCCCGTGATTCCAGTCAGTCACCCCTTCGTATGTTTATGCCCACTTACAAATGATAGAAAGGGGATAGGGTGAGTTCTTTGTGTGGCATGGCAGTGTAGACCAATCGTACCTCTATCATTGTGGGGGGTGGGAGCCCTTTCAAACGGCACAGTGTACTCTGCACATAAAGGAGCTCCCGTGCTTGCATTCACAAAACTGGCACAGGCTCCTTTACATGTATTGTACCCCCTTCACGCATAGATGAACGTGAATTTTGTATTTTTGACGTGATTCATGTAGGTACTGGGTTAAGATAACACAGATAAACCCATGCATAAAATACAGCACTGCTAGAAGAGCTAGTGGCTGCACAGCGACAGGGGTTTTACAGCATGCGGTAGAAACCGCTACCCCTGTTTCTGTAGGCTGCCAGTAGGGAAGGTGAAGGATGCCATCGCGGCGGTGCCTGGCTGAGTTGTTTTCATCGTAGAGTGGCTAGAGCACCTGCCTCCGGCAGCATCGGGGACCTGGGGCTGTGGTTCAGTTCTCCCCAGTTCCCACTCTGCTGCAGCATATTTTGGCCCAAAAAACAAATATTTTCCCCACCCAAGTTTTTCTTTTTCAGTTTTTTTACCCGTGATCCACGACCCCCTAGAGTTGATTATAATCAGTCTGGGGGGTGAGTGGGGGCGAAGTTGTTGCTGCGGTGTGCGCTGGTCGGCATATTGTACCAACATTATTTTTCCGCATGCTGCTTTGCGTGAGGCATTGTTGTGGTGTGCGGTTTTGCCCGCAATATTATGACCCCGTGCCATTCATGTACATCTGTGCATGAATGGGAACACTGACGCACCTATCTGCGCCCCTACCCAAGTGTGCAGCTGCACGTGGGCAGATCGCGGGACTGATGTGGGCATCCAGTGGGATGCCTGTCCTGGGTCCCATAGTGGAGCCCCTGCTCTGTGTGAGCAAGTGATTCTGGGCAGGTGCAGGTCCCGGGAATTCTATATGGCCAGGTGAGTGCCAGAATGATTGCACTCAACGTTGCCATGCAGCTAGGTGGGCTGGGGCAGCATGGTGGGGGGAATCTGTGTTCCGCCGGAGCAGGTGGCTGTCATTAGTGGGAGCACGTAACAGTTGCAGCATAACTTGCACCTCCTCACCCAGCACTCTGTGCCTTAGTGAATGGCATAAAGTGCAGGCATGCCACCATCTGTGACATTTAGTTGCAGGATTGGCCAGAGGATCATGTGAGCAAAGGGCTTGCGCTCCTGCTGTGAATGCTGCCAGGGGTCTGGATCCCAGCTGTGCGGCATTCTGACTTAGGGTTGCTTATGTGCCTCATATGCCTGTGTCTGTATGCATGTAGTGGTATATTCATGCATCTGTACGTCTACTGGTGTGTGTGTGTGTGTCTGTGCAGAGGTTTGTGAGTGTCTGTGTACTAGGGTCTGTATGTGGGTGTGAATAGTGGTGTCGGCATGCAATAATGTAAATGTGTGTGCATCTGTGTGTATTGCTATATATGTGCATCTGTGTCACTGGTGTGTGTATTTAGTTGTGTGTACACATCTAATGGTGTCTGTAGCAATAGGATTTGCTAGCAGATAAGGATTTATTTATTGATAATTCAAATAATACCTTTGATCCATGGGCTCTTTTACAAAGGTTACACGTCAAGGAAACAAGGACAAATAGAAACCATTGACAAAAACCATATAACAAGGATGAAAATGACAACAATGCAGATTACAAGTTGTCAGGGAATTGTAGTGCAAGTAATTTGCACAAAACAAACAGTAAGGTAAACAATGGGAGCAGCCATTGCGTTGACTAGGAATTGTAGTACAAGCAATTTATGCATAGCAAGGCAGTATTAAAACAAGGGTAGCATCCATGGCATTGTCAAAGGGTGAAGCGCTAATAGTTTATGCTAAAGGTCAGTGCATTTGGTATTGTCAAATGTAAGCCTGGGGAACGTGCATGACAGGTTAGAGCACAGGCAGTAGAGTAACAGGTGCAGGGAAGGTACGACAGTTAAAATCAGTTATTAAAAGTGGACGGAGGAGGAGGAGGCAGCGCAGAGAGCAGAGTCGGGAGGGGATAGGTGAGAGGGGGGAGGAGAAGGGTTGGGGGAAGATGAGCGAGGGAAGTGAGGAAGGTGGGGAGGTAGAGGGGGCTAGTATTGAATACATGGTAGATGGAGAGATAGAGGGAGGGAGGAAGGTGGAAAGGGAATGAAAGGGGTTGGAACGCTTGGCCCACCCAGTCTTCCCCATTTATACTTTTACTGCATACCCTACCTGATCTCTAGCTACTTCCCCGTCCCGTTTCCCAACTAAGATTCTCTTGTGCCTATCCCTGCTTGAAGCCCACCACTGTTTTTGCCTCCACTACCTTGTTGAAAGACCATTCCAGGCATTCACCACTCTTTTGGTGAAGAAGTACTTCCTCGGCTTCATTACATTCCCCCTTGTTCTTGTGCACCTTCTCTGAAAATGCTGCCCTCCTATAGTTTGTTCAACCCCGTGACATATTTTTAGGTCTCTGTCATATCCCCCCATCCCTCCTCCTTTCTTCCAGGGTGTAAATATTGAGATCTCTTAGTCTCTTCTCACAGGATTTCTGATGCAGCCCTGCACCATTTTACTTGCCCTCCTCTAGACAGCCTGTACCCTGTCTTTGTACTTTTTGAGATTTTTTTTTTTTTAGTTGTTTAACCAGGACTAGCACACTAAGCTGAAAGGTTTTTTTACAGATGCGACCTGGGAGCACAGGGAAGTTAAGTGACTTGATCAGGGTCACACAGTATGCAAGTGGAAGCTGTGGGATTCAAACCCAGGTCTGTTCTGCTGGATGTCACCAGATTTGCATCTCGGAGCCTTAAACCACTGCGCTATACTGCCTCCCCAAATGTGGTCTCTGGAACTGGACACCATACTCAGAGTGAGGTCTCATCAGTGATCTATACAGTGGCGACACTACCTCCCTCCTTCTGCTGGTGATACCCCAGCATCCCACTGGTCCTTCCTGCTGCCTTGACACACTGCCCTGCCACTGTGAGGACGTCAGATATGATTACTCCCAGGTCTCTTTCCTGTTTGGTGATCATCAACACCTCTCCTTCATGTTATACTCTGCCATTGGGTTTCTGGGCCCTAGGTGTACGGGTTTGCACTTTTTCGCATTGCAACCCAGCTGCCATACCAGTGACCACTCCTTGAGTTTTCTCAGGTCTCTGCACATTCTCTCTACCCCCTCTGAGGTGTCTGCCCTATTGCAGAATTTGGTACCATCTGCAAAGAGGCATACATTTTCTTCCAGCTCTTCTACAATGTCACTTACAAAGACATTAAAAAAGACTGGACCCAGAACTGAGCTCTGAGGTATCCTATGGGTCACACTCCCTCCCCATGTGTGAATTCCAATAACCACCACCCTCTGTTGCCTATCTGTTAACCAACTTCATACCCAATTACTGCTTTAGGACTCGCCCCCAAAGTGCCCAGCTTCCTAAAGAACCTTGTATGTGGTACGGTGCTGCCCCACCCTGATCTACTTCCCTAGTCATCCAGTCGAAAAAATGTACCAAATTTGTCTGGCATGACCCCTACCACCCCCCCCCCAAGGAATCTATGCTGCCTTGGGTCTTGTAACCCACTGGATTCGAGATACTCCACAACCCTTTCATTAAAAAGTGACTCCATTAGCATCGCCATCACTGATATCAGACTGACCAGCCTATAGTTGCCAGTCTTCTGCTCCCTTGCTGCCACTTTTATGACACGGGGCTACACCGTCCCTCCTCCAGTCCTCTGGAACCACTCCAGTTTCCAGTGAGCTGTTCCAAAAGCCTGTCAGAGATGCAGCCAGTACCCCTCTGAGTTCCTTCAACACCCTTGGGTGCACCCCATCTGGTCCCATAGCTTTGTACACTTTCAGATTTGCAAGTCCTTTCAGTGCTTTGTCCTCTGTAAATCGACTTGTGTCTACCTCCCTCCCTCCCTCAGTGTTTCTGCTGCCTTTTTTGTGGTCCATCCCCTTCCCCTTCCACCGTGAAGATGGAACAGTAATATCCATTCAGGATATCTGCTTTTTTGTGATCCTCCTTTGCACAGTCTCCCTCTACCCTTTTTAGCACACAACACAAACACAACAACATGGCGTCAGGAAGAGCCATAGCATGTCAACTGCCTTGGTCGAATTCTCTGACTGTGCATAGGGCCCTGGATGGAGGCATGCTTGTGGGGTCAATTTTTATTGATCTCACCAAAGCATTCGACACAGTCAGCCACTGTCTTCTAACACAGCAGCTGCAGTATCTAGGCATGTCAACCACCTCTCTAAGGTAGTTCCACGACTTTCTTTCCTGCAGATCACAGAGCGTTAAAATAGGGGCTGCTGTCTCTACCGCTAGAGAGGTCTCCTTGGAAGTCCCCCAAGGGTCCATAATTGGCCCACTGCTTTTTAGTTTATTTCTAAATGAACTCCCAGATGCCTGCACTAGCAAAATAATTATGTACGTTGATGATGCAGTCATCTTGAACTGTCATTCCCAGCTTGCTCAACTCCAACAAAATCTCCAGGCCACCTTTCACAAACTTGAAGACTGGTTTCAACAACAAAAGCTGCTACTTGACTACAAAAAAAAACTAAAACCATGCTCATCTCAAGCTATCGACACAAGACTAGAAATCCTCTACTCACCATTACCAGCAACAAGGCAGTTCCACTGGAGGAGGCAGACTGCTTTAAATACCTAGTGGTCATAATAGATGACACCCTGTCCTTCTCGAGGCACATTGAACACGTAGTAAAAGCAGTCAATCAGACTTGGGGTTTTATATAGGCACTGTCAGTACCTTACGCCCACAGCCCTTCACCTCTCCGTCACTAGCTCTGTCCTATCAATAATTGACTACAGTCTGGTAGTGTATGGTGCTGCCTCAGAAACTGTCCTAAAAGGGGTGGCTATAGAACGCAAAAAAGCATTTAGGCTAGTCCTTGGGACAGATAAACTTACCCACACGTGCGACTTGTACGAACAAACTAACTGGCTCACACTTAGAGACAGGGTCAAATTACAAACTTGCCTACTAGGTAAAAAAGCCCAGCTAGGCCTTGCACCCCCCTGCATCCAACACATCAATCTACCAGCTTACCTGCAGCATAACACAAGGGGCACGGTTAGAGGTACCCTATGCATCCCCTTCATGAGGACATCCCTTGGCCAGCACTCATTCGTCTACAGGGCTCCTCTCTGGCTAAACAAGCTCCTGGTCGGAGAAAACAATACAAAGAGCTTCTCTACTTTTAAGCATGAGCTGAAGCAATCCCTAATCAACACTAGAACCCGTGAATGCAGACATGCATAAGGCACGCACACCCCTCAGTAAGGCACTCGCCGTCCACATAAGTACTCCACTGTGGGAAATCAAGACTCCCTATGTCACCCGATAGGATTTTAATCCACTGCAGATTAGCCCTTACTCCCACCTTGTTCCTCCCAGCCCCTCTCTCTGCATGCCTGAGCTCCATTAATTCAGGAAGACAGTCACAATGACCTTCAGTACCAGGCAGAGACTCTCCAGGCTTACTTGCCCACCCTCCTTCCACACCCTTGATGGGACAATCCTTGAGGACACATCCTCATTTCGATATCTTGGGGTTTGGCTGGACCAACACCTCCACCTCTCTGTACACATTGATGCCATCCTGAAGAAACTGCACCCCAAGCTTGGTGCCCTGTACAGGAACCGTAGTTGCATCCTGCTGACTGCGAGGCGTGAACTTGCACAGATGATGCTCCCCATTTTTGACTACTGCGACCTAGTCTATGTTGCTGCTCACAAATCTTCCCTGACCAAATTGGACACCCTCTTCAACTCCTTCTGCCGCTTTGCCCTTGACGCCCCCTTACATGCTCATCAGTGGGACCTTTACCACAGCTTAGCCTTTCCCCTTCTGTCTAACCATCGACTCTATCACTGTGCCAAACTAACCTCTAAATTCTGGCTTGGTGAACTCCCCCCCTTACCTTTTAGCTTCCCGATCTTCTCCACCCCCACCCTCTCACTCCCTGCGATCCAGCAACATGCGGACACCGACGGTCCCATGCCGATCCACCCTCACTGGCCAGTCAGGTTTTTCCCACCATTTCCCTAAAATCTGGAACGCTGTCCCTCTGCAAATACACCACTCTTCTTCCACCTATTCCTTATGGTCTGCACTACATCATTTCCTTTCTTCCAGCTGCACCTGATTAAGTCCTCCCTGATTCCTTTTACTTCATTCCTGCTCAGCCGCCACCCTGACCCCCTTGCAGGATTCTCAGCATCCTGAAGGAGTACTAGGTTTTGGAGGGCTGCTCTCAACATCCTTCCCCTTCGTACATTGCTCTTGCTCTGCAGCTCCTTGCCCCCACCCCCCGCAGGGTTCTCAGCATCCTGGAGGGAAATTCGGTTTATGTGGGCTTCCCTACCACCCCCCTTCCACCTCCTCCTCCTCCTCACCTCCTACAACTCTTCTTAGCTAACACCTTCCCTACTCAATTCTAGGATGATTGCCTGCTCCCTTATTAGTACATGGTTTGCTGCCATTGTGATTAGCACTTGAAACATTGTTGCACAAAGGTTTGTATTGTTGCATTATTGACCTGTTGGTATTAGTACATCCTGATCTCTGACTACCCCTCGCTCTATTTAATCGATTCTTGCATTGTCTGTACTACTTACCAGTTGTGTTTTATTTCGACTTTATGCTCCAACGTAACTGTAATTGTACTTGTACCTGTACTCACCTTATATTATCTGTATACTTTCGTATTTTTCTTATCCTCGTGTACCCCACCCCCAGGTCGCACCGGGAGACGAGCAACTTGTTGTTCAGTGTGCCTTCCTGGTGAAACATTTCAATAAATAAATAAATTCAATCCAATCCCTGTGACTCACAACCTGCTCCTACCCCCTCATTTCCTCTCCCCCTTACTACTGTCTCACCAGCCAATCCTGCTGTTACCTTATACCTCCGCTTTACTTCGCCTATCACCTGTTGCTTTCCTAGCCCCAATTTTCCAGCTTATCTCTGGGACTGTGCCTGTTGATCCCCAACCCCCGCACCTCTCTCCCTCCTCCCTTTACCGGCAACTATTTTGAAGAATTTAGGACCTGAAACTTGTGACAATGCCTGTTCCCAAAGCAGCTGGTTATACCTCTCAAACTTGTTAATTGCGGATGCTTTTAATCAACTACAAAGCTACTGTGTTGTCCAGCTAGTATTCCCATGTTAGATAGCTGTATTTTTGTCTATATAAATTGTACCATTGTAACTGTTGTATTATCTCTTGGCATGGAACCTTTGTAAAAGAGCTCATAGCTCAAAGGTAAATTCTGAAGTGTTAAATAAATAACCTCACAGTCCCTCTTCTTGTCTTCCTCTTGTTACTTATGTACATAAAAAAGGTTTTGTTCCCTTTAGTTACCCCTTTAGCTAGCCTTTCCTTGGTTTGCGCCTTTGTACTCCTCACCGCTTTCCCCACTTCCCACTACCTTTCCTGGTACACTTCCCTATCTTCTTCCCTCTGCGTCTCTTTGTATGTTCTGAATGCTACCCTTTTAACTTTAACCTTTTCAGTCCTTTCCCTTGAGAACCATAGTGATCTCTTTTTTCTTTCATTTTTGCTCATTTCTTTTGCGGAGTGGTTTGTAGCCTTTATTGTGGCATCCCTTAAGTTGGTCCAGTGTTCCTTTACTCCACTCTGGCTATTCTCCTCTGCCAGGTCATCTCTGAGGCATTCACCCGTTGTTTTTTAAATCTGCCCTCCTGAAGTGCAGGACCCTCGTCCTTGTATGGTTTCCTTCTGCAGCCTTCCTTATGCTGAACCACACTGTATGGTGATCATTGGTCCCCAGGTGGCCTCCCACCTTGATATCTGCACTTCTGTCCCTGTTAATGAGCACCAGGTCCAGTATGGCCCCATCATGAGTGGGCTCCCTGACTACAGTAGTTACTTGAGAAATGCCCCTTGCAGGAAGTCTAGGATGTCCTTGCTGATAGCTGAGGCCATGGCTGGGAGGCTCCAGTCTGCAGGTTGAAGTCTCCCACTAGCAGCAGGCTTCCCCCAGTGCCTTATCCATTTCTTCCTGTTGTGCTGGAGGTCTGTAAATCTCCCCAGTGTGAATAGAGGCTCTGGCTCCTGTCTCCAGGGTGACCCACAGTACCTCCAACCCTTTCTTTCTCCCTGGTTTCCCTGCATTTCTGTCATTTTGGTGCCTTCCCTGACATACAACACCACCACCACCCCTTCTCCCTTCCTCCCAACCCTGTCCTTCCTGAGCTGAGTATAGCCTGGTATGGCTATGTCCCAGTCAGGGTTTCCTGTGCACCACGACTCAGTAATGGCCACAATATCCAGGACAGCCTCCATCATGATGGCCTCCTGATCTGGAATTTATTTCCAAGACTCCTTGCATTTGCACACATGGCCATCCACAACCTTTTCACGTTTTGCCTACAGCCTCCTGTTTTTTCCTTTTTGCCTTGCCTCCTTTCCTCCTTTTTGATTCCATCCCCCTTGTCTACTCCCAGTGTGCTGTTTTCTTTGTCCTTCTCCCTTGGGGATTAGCCTCCATTTGGGTCCTCCCTTGTTTCTGTTTTAGTCTGTGTGTGGGGAGGTGCAGTTAATGCCTCCCATCATGCTTCCGCCTCCCCTTTCAGCTAGTTCAAATGTTCATCAAAGTAACATTTGAAACTGCTCAACTGAGGATTTATGCTTCCTACCAGCTGGATGCAGGCCATCCCCTCTGTATAGGCCCACATCTTCCAAAGTTGGTCCCCAGTCCGCAGTGTAGCAGATCCCCTCTTCTCTTCACCATTTAGTCAACCACAAGTTGAAGCTCCTGGTGTGGAGAACCCTGTCCTCTCCCCAATGCATGCGTTCGTCTGTATGTAGTGGTGTGTATGTCCATTTGCATGTGTGTGTACTGGTAAGTGTATATGTGTGAATCTGTGTAGTGTTTGTGGGTGCATCTATGTGTGCATTGGTGTGTGTGTTAGTGCATCTGTGTGTGTCAATGTGTGTGTGTCCATGTGCAAGAATATGTACGTGTAGTAGTGTGCACGTGTCTTTTTGTGCTTGTATTAGTGTTTGTGTTTCTGCAGTGGTCTGTGGTGTATACTGGTGTGCAGGTAATGGTTTGTCTATCTATTTATTTATTTATGTAATGCATCGGAAATCACCTTTGAACTGGGAGCTCTTTTACAAAGGTTCCATGTCATGATGCAAATAGGACAAGTCCAGTGTCACAGTACACAGACAGAAATACAAATATCAACATTGGAAAACAGACAGGACAAGATAGTTACAAGCAGCTGATACAAGCAGTTAAAGCTAAATCTATGGTGTGTGTGTGTCGTGCGCATCCATTCAGCTCCCTCTTTCTACGGTCTCTTTCTACTGGTTCCATCCTGTCCAAAAGACACTGCTATCATGTCAGAAATAAAAAAAAGTTCCAGTCACCATTGATTTCTATGGGCACACACAGGGCCTATTAGAAAATGATTAAATGCTGGTTTGTATCCATAGATTAGGTGGCTGTCCATAGACTCCTGTTTCAGAACTAACCTTACCAAATTCTCGATCGTTGTCCTTCTGCTTGCATGCTCAGTATAGGAAAGGAGGTTTGGCGAGATGTGGGATAAGAAATGTGTCCCAAACCAACCACAGGGGATGATCAATCCCACATCCCAGGAGATGATAGCCAGCTGTGCTGGATAAAGAGCTCACTTACAGAAGGAAAGGTGATGAGAGGAAAGAAGCACAGCAAGCAACAGTACAGCGACAGCTGCAGATGACAGCCACCTGCTCCTAATCTGACCCATTGCGAGTGGCTTGTTTCCATAATACCCTACTTCGCCCCATGTAGAGGAGCCAAGAAGTGGGATTGAGGTAAGAGGGAGACAGACATGGCAGCCAGAGCATGGTGACCGTACTGTGAAGGAGAGGGAGAAGTCCAGTGTCAGTGAGTGTCTGCTGCTGCTGTTGCAGGGATGGGGAAGCTGGGCTATGGAAGGTGTGCTCCAGACATGGCTTATCTCGGCATGTCTCCCCTTGGGACCCTCATATAAAGGAGCTGGGCAGCAGGGAGAGAAGGTAGGAGGCAAACAGGCAAGGCAACCAGAAAGCAATGACATCCCCATGAAGGAGGGAGACGTTTTGTATCAGGAGTTGGCCATATGTCCATCTTAGAGATTGAAAAAAAAAATATATACATATACACACACACACACAATGGAGTGGCGAGTGCTTTAATCTTGCTAAGATCAGTCTGGATGCCTTTGCGGACACTATGTGCCCTACAAATTTAACTGAAGCCTGGAAGAATTGACACTTATCAGTCGACAGTTTCAAGCCAAATTCTTCCTGACGACCCTACACTTTGAGCAGCTGAGCTTCGTGTTCCTCCAAGGTCTTCCCAAACACTAAAATATCGTCCAAGTAAACCAGGCACTCCAGTAGGTTCATATCACCCATGGCTTTCTCTATCAGGTGCTGGAAGTTGGCAGGAGTGTCTGAGATCCCCTGAGGAATCTGGAGAAATTCATTAAATCCTAACGGCATATAAAAGCCGCTTCTCTCGGTCCTGGGGGGGGCATCAGGATCTGATAATAGTCACTCTGCAAATCCAGGACCGAGACCACTTGCTGGCAGTCAAACAATCTAGGATATCTTATATATTTGGGGCATAGTATATTGGTCGGGCACTGTCTGTTTGTTCAAGGGGTGATAGTCCACACACATCCTTATTGCCCTGCTCTTCTTCCTCACCACGACAGTTGGGGATGCGAAGGGACTCCATAACTCTTGAATAATCTCCACAGCCATCACTTCCCAAAGATGCCATTGGATGTTGTCAATGTCTACTGGAGCCAACCACCTGGATCTCTTTGAAAGGGCCTCTCATCGTTAAGACGTGTGTGACACTGCTCTCCACTCACACACCCTACATCCCATTCACGTAGGGAAACACCTCCATTCAGGCAGCCAGTTTCCCCCATACCCTCTCTTTTCATTCCTCTGGGATTGGAGAATCACTTAAATCAAACAGCCCAGGATCAAGTCCCTTGAGGGCTCCACCTCTCACTGTAGTGGGTTACACTGCTGTATCGGCGCAGTAAACCCTGGATAAGGTCCGTCCTTTCTCACCACCACCTCCCGGTTGGTGACTTCCTTTGCCTGTACATTAAATTAACCCTCTTAACATAGGCATGTGCTCTGGCAGGCAAAACACTGGGTTTTACCAACAGTTCCAAGGGTGATCTGTGCTTCTCTGGGGCATCCAGCATCAGTAACTGATTTGTCACATCCTTGTTTAGCCTCACTACCCTGGCAATGTTATATTTCACATTAGGTGGTAGCACAATCTCCTCCCCATCTTGCGTCCACATTATGCCAACAGAGTTGTCAGGCTTCTCATCGGGGGTTGTCCTCTCTTCTTGAAGTCCTCTTTAATCAAAGGGTGAATAGGGAGCTCGCTGCCTTTTCTCTTGGGCTTGGTACAACTGGGCTAATCATCCGAGCATATGGGCATTTGTGTCCATTAACACAGGCACTCCATCATGTATGCCAGATTCAGGGCAAATCAGAGCCAGGATTCCAGCTGCATCTCCTATGACAGCTACTTTTGTTGGAAATGCCAGCCACACCTTCACATACCCCAGATAGGGGTATGACTTGTCACTGAGTCCCCACACATGTAAACCCTCAAGCGTTTGCAGCTCAACATTTGACAGGTGCTGGTCGTACCATGACTTGAAAATGATGGTAACTTGTGAACCGATATTCAGGATGGCTCAGGTCGAGACCCCATTAATGGTAACTGAGGTTTCAGTTGATGGACCCACAAGCTGGTTCATCTCAATGGGAACTGATGTGGTGGTATTAGCTGAAGTGGCTCTTCTGCAAGCCATGGAGCTGGACATGCCAGGGGTCCCTGGTGTGCTCCTTTACCAGGTCTCTCTGTAGTTTCCCCTGGTTCTGATGAGAATTTTCGTGTGACCTGTCTCTGCTGAGGGCATGGTTTATCAGCACCCTACACCCCTTTCGGATATGGCCTTCACCTCCACACCTATAGCATATAAAGGGTTCCTGCTAAGGCGGCCTAGCTGATGCTGCAGAGCAGGTCCCTGGGACTCCCACCAGGGTACTTGCCACTACCGGACCCCATGCAACGGCCTCGTCATTTCCCTGCATTCGACTAGACCTTCCCACCCTCTCTAACTCTGCTACTGTGTGGGCTAATCCGTTCATCTGGGCTTTTACCCCAACCTCTGGAGCAGGTGCCTGTGCTCTAAACCCAGAGCCGAACATGGTAGGAGCTGCACTGGGGGTCATCCTGCTCACGCCTTGGGGTGCTAGCCCTGGATTCACTACCAACTTAGTTGAGGTGTCTATATCCTTACATTCCTGTAGTAAAGTCTTCAACTCTTGCATTTCCCCAGAGGGTGCCTCTTTTCCCTACCTGGGTAGTGGCAATCGAGGCCCTGTGCCCTCCCCATTGTCCTTGCTCCTCCTCTGCTTCCCTAATCTCTCACGCTAGAACCCAGTATGGAGGGGATTGCTCCTCCTATCAGCTAAGCAGAGCTGTAATACCAGCAGGGTAGAGTGGCTAGCGACTTTTATCACATGTTCTAACCTCACTCGGTTCAGATCCTGCGCAGCCACTTCCCCTTTTCTAAACACCTTCTATAACACCCTCTCTACTTAGGTTAAGAAGGTGGACAAGCGCTCCCTCTCCCATTGGCGGGTGGTCTTAAATTTCCACTTAAGGTCGTCCCCAGATTCAGGACTGCCAAAAATACTTTCGAGGGCAGTCAGTTGTACCTGGGCTGGGGCATCGGGGGTCCGTGGCTTGCAAAGAACTAATTACTTCCAGGGCAGGGCCATAGAGGCTTTCTACCAGGTGCTTCCATTTTTCAGTTTCAGAGCACTGCCAGTCTTGTACAAGCGGGGTGGCACAATCCATCCATGCCTCCAGATCGTCCTCACTATTGGGGTTGGGCTTAACCCCTGAAAACTTCTTAGCTTGTGATAAGAATCAAAAGCTAGAGGTACAGATCCGAGCTGGTGTTTCTCAACCTTGGGGAGTCTTAGTGGGAGTCCAGACCCTCGTCCCCCTTCCCCTGGGGAGACTACACTAGACAAAGTTACAATGGGCAGAGCCTCAGGCATCCCCTCTGTCACCAAAGCCTCAGGTATCCAGGCAGCCTCTAACACATTGTTATTCTCTACTAGTACAGTTAATGTACCCCTTCCAAAGTCAGTCATTCTTCCTTGCACTTTTGCTTTACCCAGTTTGGTTATTGTGGTCAGGTGTTGTTCTAGTTCCCCTTCCTCCATCTCCTGGGGTACTCCCAACTGCAAAAAGGATTTTTGGCAGTCCATTTTCATACCCCCTCTCCAGTCCACCAACTTCACTTTGTCATCCGCTGTAGGCCTAATCTCGGCCTTGGTGGGAGGGGCAGACCTGGATGCTGGGGACCCTGGGGCTTCATTCTGGTTCTCCAGAGTGGCACGGCTGGCGAACTGAGATCCCAGTGGTGCCTCCAAAGATGTAGCCCAGGTGCCGTGGGCTACTACCTCGCCTATTGGCCCTCTAACCGGTTAAGGGGCCTGGATCCTGTTATGGTGGTGTTTGGGGCTCTATCCCAAAGATAATAAAAATAGCATGATGCCTCCACCCAGAGAAAAGTAGAAGTGGATCAGGTGACTGGCTGGCACAGCCCTCCGGAATGCTGCACCTACCAACCCCCCGACTCTGATTAAACACCATAAACCATGAACAGTAATGATATGACAGACTCATATAATTCCTGCACACACAATTTCAAGTGATAAATCACAGCTTTATTGGGGGTAAGGACTAGGGAAAGGATTCCGGGACAAAGGATGGCTGTGAATAAAAAAAGGTGGTTAGAGAGAACAAGTAACAAAAACCATATGGGCCTGAAGGCCGAGTCCGCCCCTGGAGGCCCACCCTCACTGGTACCAGTGTCTACCGTGATAGCTCTTAGGGGTATTCACAAGATGCAGGCCTGCTCATTGCCGCGAATTGGCTGGCTGTTGGGGCCCTGATGAAATTAAATAATTATTTGAGGAAGCAATTAAATCCCTTTTACACTCCCTCGCTTGATTTCTGGGAACTAGGTCCCGAGTACTCACGGTATTGCAGCACTCAACTACACTTAGGATCATTGCCTCCGAATGTCCAGGAACGCGGAGCTCAGTGCTGCAATGGGCAGATGGAATCTTGTTCCAGAATCTTGCAACTTGTCCCCTTGATTGGAGGTCTGGTCACTTGTCACCTTCAGCCGCTTCGCGCCTGTTGCAGACCTCTGTGGCAGGACCATACCAGCCCCAGAAGGCCTTGACCTGGAAGTGGCTCCACAGCCTGGCTCCCTACAACGGATCACAGGTGCCCTAGCACCCCAGCAAGAGCCGGTGAGCGCCTGAGACACCGAGTCCCACTTGGAAGGGGTTAGCCAATTCCCTTCCTGGCTCTGGGTGAGAACTTCCAAATGGTGGGGGTCCTCCTGCAATCCCTGCACTGAGTTCAAAAACTGCAGAAATCACAGGCAATAGCTCAAGCAAAGTCCAGTGACAATTAGCAGTGGGTGCTACCCCTAGATCAGTAAAGCACAGGTGCAATCAGCAGGTGAATCCAAACACAACAGACCCCTGCACACCAGTCCACACTTTCCAGTTAAAAATGTCCACAGCCTTTTCTTCAGCTGCAGCTGGGACACAGCTCTCAGCCACTTCAACCAGTTCACCCAGGAAATGTATAGCACCTGGCTAGCATCCCGATGTCCAGAGATGCTTTGCCTTTTCAGAATCACAATCGCAGTCCCACACAGGTGAAACGAACTCTCAGCAGCCACTGTGGCACCCAGGTCAGTCTACCAGTGCAGGGTTTCTGCAGCACTTATCTTCTCCAAAATAAACAAACACCTCACAGTACCTGGGGAATCAAGGTATCAGTTCAGTCTTTCCCCTGCTGATCCTTTCTTGAACAAAGCAATCGCCTCTAGAGGCCTGGGAAAGGCCTCCTGCTAGTCCAGATTCACTCTCACAGGAGACTTCTGACTCGTACAGAGCCCGGGAACAGACTGAAGAAAACCCAGAAAGTCCAATGGGTTTCGCTCGAGAATACAGGGTTCTGATTGGCTGATTGAACCTGTCAATTGTCTATAACCATAGCGATCAATATTTTCTGATGGCTTATTTGGTCATTACTTAGGTGCCTGAATCAACTCCAACATTTTCCCAGGAGTACCTTGGTCACAGTCTTAGGCACCTAAACAGATGATTGGCTGTTGTCTGGAGGTCATAGTGTCTCAAACATAGCTACTCCCATTCAGTCTGATGCAGTCCAACACAGTTCCTCACCTGTTCAACCCTAGTGCAGCCAAACAAACTACTTCATTTCAAATAAAACCCCACTGTGGGGTAGCCCCAACTGTCCCCTGTAAAATATGCCCACTCTTGATTATTGGTATCCCGTGATATTAGCGCTGGGCATCTACAATAACGGCAACCCGCTCCCAGCGCATTTCAGGGATGGCTACGGGAGGGGGTAGGGTGGCCAGATGAGGGGTGGGCTAATATAGCGATAGGATGTCCTGAGTATGTACGGGCCTGGGGCGGGCATGCACAGCGAGGGGCGGAAGGGTATGTGAGGGGTGGTGCTGTGGTGGGTTGCCGAGCCAACCCCGTGGCACGGTGGGTGGGTTCATGGCATTGGTCGCTAGGGTACTGGTTTCAGGTCCGGGCGCTGGTGCGTTTCTGTTGCACCCGCCCCAAACCATTTTTTTTTTTTTTTTATGTTTCTACACACACACACACACCTGACATGCACCCCTCTGGAGTTGAGAATCCTTAAGTAGGGGGTGCGGGGGTCACAGGCCCCCACATAAAACATTAAAATACAAAGTCCCTGGCACCCTTTTGCTGTGCGCTGGGGTGTCAGAGTGCTAAAAATTTATTTCGGCACTCTTGACTTCTAGATAATTGCGATTGCCTTTAGGGTTTCGCCATTATCACACAGAACCCCATTATTTGCCCACAGTGGATCCCCTGTCGCTGCTGTTGAAATTCAGTGCCCCTAGCTGATAGACAGCACCTCATTAATATTCACAAGGGCTCCTGAATTATTCATGAGCCCTCACTTCGTGCCCAAACATAAACTTTTATTTTAGGAAGAACTGAGGCTCCTCTTTCACCTCATAAAGGTCTACAATCCCCATGAAACTCAAAAAGGGCACCGGGACCACTGAAGTTTTTGACCGCAACTCCACGGTTGGCACATCAGGCGTTTGCGGATGCGCCAGCTGCATAGAAGAGTGCTGGTGGCTCCTGATTGTTCTTCATGAGCCCAAATGGGCTAAACGAACTACGGAGCTGCTGGAAGGGTCCCTGTGGCACAGAAAAGGACTCAGGAGAGCAGGGGAATTCAAGGGACAAAACACAGGGAACACAAGACAAATGGAGGAAAATGGGGAAAACGGGGGACACATGGGCAATTCAGGTAAGCCCCAACAGGAGGGTTACATATATATATTCATATATATATATATATGTGTGTGTGTGTGTATATATATATATATATATATATATATATATAGACATACACATATATACACACACACACACATATATATATATATACATTTAAACTAGAGGGGGAACCATGTGACTTTGGTGTTTTCTGTCTCACTTCTGTAATGTTGAAGGTGTGGAATAACTTGCATATGGCAACTGAGTGGCTCAGAAGTATCACGCGATGCCCCCTCTAGTTTTACATACAGTATATAGGATCGTTATGGTGTGCCTTCTATTCTTTGATCACTGTCTCTCTTTCTCTGTCACCACACGCGGGTTTCCAAGTGCATCTATGTAGCAAATTGGGCAGTTGGGCTCTGTACCTGCACTTGTTCTGCATGGTGCCGTGGGTGTCATGATTATGGAAAGTGCATCTCTGTTTGGAGTAGTAGTCTCATTTTGTATTTCGCAAAAAGCAGGCAGTGCGGTCTATTGGTTAGAGCTCTGGCTTGAAAACCAGTAGATCACAAGTTCAGACCTCAGCAGAGCCAAATACTCAAATGTATGACCTTGAGCAAGTTGGTTGAGTACTCAGTGCTGAAGTCCACCCAGCTGGGAAAATGGGAAAATGGGTAGAAGCAGGACCCCACTGGAAATGAGTTGTTACATCTCACCTGAGCTAATAAAACCACCACCGGGTCTCAGTTGAATAAAGGTTAGGCAGCTGTACAAATGAAACTATTAAACTGAAGACTTTAAAAGAAATGTTCAGAGTGAGGTAAAAGAGTGCTCACTCAATGTATAATTGCAGAGGCGGCTTGACGTAGTGGAGATCATAGTGAACCATTTTATATAAAGTTGTCATGCCAGCAATAAAATGGTGTGTTCAGATTCTATAGTGACAGTTATTTCATCAGTAACAAGAAATGCAAAACTATTATAAAGAGTGTGTTTCTAACAGCATATTTTTATTTTATGCTTTTAGGATATTGTGAAATTAAAAGGAAGGCATTTAAATACAAGTTTCTTTTTAGATTTATATTAGTTTCTTAGCACTCTTTACAATGCAAGTTTGGTTTCTCTCTGCACGTAATCTGTGATGACCTTTTATACAGCAGTTTGCATGGATTTATTTTCAAAATTATAAGTAACTATTCTGCCTTAAGTGCTTTCAGCCTGACCCGACTTCATTTCCTCTGGAACTGATTACTGCACTTGTAACATTTTTGTGACTATGTATTTGATGTGGAACCTTTGAAAATGAGCACTTGTGTTCAAAGGTAATCTCTGAAGTTTTCAATAAATAAATAAAACTTTTATTTGTTTCTGCCACTTCCTGTTGGGTATTGATGCCCCTGCTTTCTGTACTGTAACCTCTTCACTGCTGACCTGTTGTGGAGCAGCGAGTCTCCCACTGGACCCTTGTGTAGAGGAGCTGAGTGGCAGTCTGACTTCGGTGAGTCTGTTCTGCACCCGATGTTGTTTTAATCTGCAGATAGTCACTGCTTTGACTTCCCTTCCCCGCCAGCTCTTATGGAGAGAAGAGGCAAAATTTGTTTGTGTTATATTTCCTCATTAGATTCATACCCTTCCATCCCAGCCATAACTATTAGGGTATTTATCCTCCTGCGTGTGGAAGGAGGCACACCCTAACTATTGATTGACAGATAGGTGGGTCTGTTTCCATGTTATGCCGTGCTGTTCCTGACAGAATCTCAGGGTTGAGAGCCCTGGTTGTCATTACAGAGCAGTTAGTTTTTCCTCATCATTCGGTGGCATACGCAAGGGAAGTAGTTAGAGATCACTTTTTTTGCCAACGTTTTCTTTTATTCATACTATGTGTGTTTGCAACAAAGTGATGAGGTGACAGGGTAATGTTAGGGCCTAAGGAACTTTGTTTGCTTATCTTCCCAGGGGGTCTTTGGTCCACAGCGAGGGACTGTTAAAATCTCTTATCCCGAACCAGCCAGTATTTGCCTAGCCAGGTTCCTCGATCAGATCCTTGAAAGTTCTTGCCAAAACCGCACCGCAAAGAGGCATGTTGTTAACCCTTTAGTGGGTGAAGCAACCACTCAGGGCCTGTCTGGCATGGTGGCAGCAGAGAACAGTACAGTGAACAAACGGGACTACAAGTGCCAAAGCTATGGAGATCCCGTGACCCCTCTGGAGATAGGCTCGTACTGCAGCTGTCAGGATCTGTAGCAGGAGGTAGGTGAATCATCCCCCACCTTTTCTGATCAGGCAGCCAGTGACAAGGATGTGATGGAAAGCACTGTAGAAGGGGATGGAGACCCAGCATGGCATTTAGGTGAAATGTTGTGTTGGTCCCCCAACGCCCTCTTTTTTGCCAGGGGCAATAGAGTTCATCAGTGCAGCTTACCTTATGGCCAGGGCAAGCTGGGTAGCATTTTTCCTGGAGCAAGATTCTGGTTCATGAGTCCCAAGGAGACGAGAATTAAGCAGTGCTAGCTAGTTGTTCAAGCAGGAAGTCACTGAATTCACCCGTTCTAGGCTCGTGGATATGTTGTTCTAACCACACTTGATGGCATGTCCCTTTCTCCTTTAAACCTTGCCGGATGGTCTGAAAGCTGGCTCCTCCCACCCACCCGGGTGGTTTATCCCTCGGCTCCACCCCTTGATCCCTGATCTTACTTTCTGCTGGAAGGTTCAGGTTCCCTCCTTACCGCTTCTGCGTTGATTAGGCCCTGGTGTTTAATGCTTCAGTTAAATTACCAAAACTCAAACTCATTCGAGTTTCTCTGCATAAGTTTATCTTCGCATCTGCAATAGAGGACAAGTCCTCTCCCGGATTACACCAGTATCCTTGCAGGCAGAAGATGTCTCATACCGACCTTCATGCCACATGTTTTTACTGCCTGGCCATGATCACGATACCCAGGCCTGCGACCTCTGTTGCGCCTTCCATCTGATGGTTTTGGATGATCGTCTTGCACGTCTGCAGCTCAGACAACTGAAAAAATGGTACCCACCAGTCAAATCTAAAGATGTCCGTCACATGACCTCTGCGGCCGCAGGGTTCGCAGAACAACTGGAGCAGATGCAGGCAGGCCTTTGAGGAGGAAGAGGCTGGCACTGCTGAGCAGTCTTCTTCGGTTTCGGTTTTCGTTTCACTCGAAACTGGACTCTTCCTTCTCTGACTCTTTTAAGGAGTTGTTCCAGTCTCTCCTGAAAGGGGGGGGCTCATCTGGCTCACACATCTCCTGCCCCCATAAAAAGGATAAGGAGTCAAGAGAAGATGTGTCTCAGCGATGTTGCTCTTGGGACAGAGACTGAGATCTTGGTCCCAGGAGTCTCCTGCTTTGACTTCGTCCGAAATTGTGGCCTCTGCCGCTGGCTTCACAGTGCCCCGTCAGGCCAGCTGGCTAACGTGCGGGACGGCAACCCGGTCGAGATTGTCTTCGACCCTGTCGATCCATTGCTGACTGATGAGGCCGACAATTTCTTATTCAGGACTCCGGTTCTGACGGGACCTACTGAGGCGGAGACCCAGCCTGCTGGGAATCCCCCTGTGGTCTCGGTCCCTGACCTGGAGGAGCCTCGGTTCTCCCCGACTCCTTCCAAGCACCCCTTTGGTCCCCCCGATGGTCGTGGTTGAGGTTTCGGATGCCCTCGACCAACAGGCTGAGAAAGGCTCATAAGTGGCACTCCAAGAAGCGGTGATGCCACCATTCGTCCTCGTCCTCCTCGGATGAAGAGAGGCTTCAACGCAAAGTATGACAATGCTGCAAGGACCTTATGTGGCAGCAGCTGACATTGGCAGGTCCGAAGTCAACCCTGTCTTCCACCCCGGGCATCACTTGGCTGTCACCCCCTAGGCCGAGGTCGATTCCTCCGGAGCTGGTCGACACTGCCCCTCCGCCCACAGAGCCGGTGAAGACCCTCCCGACTGGGCCGAAGCTGGCCTCTCCACTGATCCTGGTGGAGCCGCCACCTAAGCAGTCTCTCGCAGGGGCTCCTTCCAAGGAGAGTTGTCCCATTAAGGGCCTCCTGCATAGACTGTCCATCACCCACACTCCTGACCGTCCGCAGCGTGTTGAAGGTGACTCTGGTGGTTGGCCACTCTGTCTGGAGTCTGAGGACTTAGACTTGAATTTGCGTGCCTGTGACAGCGATTCAGTGAGTCTCTTGATGGAGGAAGGTCCCACGTCCTTCCTGGGCATCCTCTGTCTCATCTCCAAATCCACGGGGATGCCCTTGGAGCCTGTTGAGAAACAGGCTGAATATCCCCTAACTAATATTCTCAAAAAAGTGGATACTCCATCGGAGGTCTTCCCAGTTGCCGAAGCCATAGGTGGCCCGGCCTTGGAGCTTTGGCAACACCCAGCCTCCTGCTCTGCGCCTTCAGCCCAGATGGCCTGCAAGTAGGCGGTTCCCATTGGCTCCCTTTCAGGGTTCACACAGCACCCTTCGGATGAGGGGTTGATGACCAAGTCTGTGTTTCAACACTCGAGAAATTCAGGGGACACGGATAGACCCCCGGACAAAGAGTCCAAGAAATTGGACCATTCAGCCAGAAAGGTCTATGCTGCCTCCTCACTTGGTCTCTGTCAGGCGAATTTGTGTCTCATCGTGGCACACTTCTCCCACACCCTCCTAGGCTCTCTGGATGAGGTGCTTCCTCATCTCCCTATGGACCTTCAGACCATGGTCAAGTAGGTCCGGGACCAGGGTCGGGCTGTTGACTCTGGACATTGGGGATTCTTGAACCTGCTCGGTGGTGGCTGCAGTCGTCATGCACCGCAGGGCATGGCTGAGAGTCTCGACCTTTACAGCAGACACTCAATACAAGTTGATGGATGTTCTCTTGCTGTGTACCAACTTGTTCAGTTCAGGAGTTGAAAGTCACCTCCAGCATATCGAGAAGTCCAGTGCCTCCTTGGACTCCATTACGTCCACCCAGAAGGAATACCAGGGTTCCAAAAAGCAGAAAAGAAAGCCCTTTCAGCCTTCTGCCCCGTGGCCAAGCAGCCCTAGTACCAAACTGGGCAGCAGCAGCAGGCTCAACCTTTGTGCCCTCAGCCCAAGTCAGGGGCTCGGACAGCCTGTAAACCTGGAGGGAAGGGTCCCTGTGATCCCACAGATGGATCTTTCTCCTCCAAGCCTGCTCAGTGATCGGATGGGGGTGATCAGCCCCATACCTATCACGCCTACTCTGGGTCCTCCCGTGGGGGGCCAGCTTTGTCACTTCCTTTCCGCCTGGTCCGCTGTTACAACGGACAGGTGGGTATTGGAAGTGGTCAGCCAGGGTCTGCCTTTGGAATTCGAGCAGTACCCACCAAGCTGAGCCCCTGCCCCACAGGAGGAGAAGGTATCCATGGACACTCGGCCGGCTCTCCGAGACAGCATCACCCAACTCCTCTGCAAGGAGGTAGTGGTCAGAGTCATGGATCTCCCTGTCAACTCAAGGCTCGTTTCCAGGTACTTGCTCATCCTGAAATGGACAGAGGGCTGGCACCCCTTTCTAGATCTGCATGACCTGAATCAGTTTCTCAGGTCTCGCACCTTCAGGATGGTAACTCTGTCTCAGGTCATACCATCTCTCGAGCAGAACATGTGCTTCTGCTCCCTGGATCTTAAGGACACGTTCTTTCACATCTCGATCCGTCTGTCCCACCGAAGGTTCCTCCACTTCAGGGCGGAGGGAACACTCTGTAAGTTCCAAGTCATGCCGTTCAGCCTATCATCGGCCCCCAGGGTCTTCACCAAATGCATTGCAGTGGTGGTGGTCCACCTTCGGCGTCAAGGGGTCAGAGTCTACCCTTATCTTGATGATTGGCTCATAGTGGGTCCCTCCAAACTGGAGGTAGAGAGGTCCAGGGATCTGGCCCTCCAAACCATCCTCAGCCTTGGCCTCCTGATCAGCAAGGCCAAGTCAGAACTCGTGCCATCACAGATGATCTGCTTCATCAGGGCAGAGCTCGACTCTTGCTAAGTCAGAGCCAGGCTCCTGGCAGACAGGGCAAAGGTTCTCTCCTCCTTTGCCCGATCATTTCTGGTTGGGCATTTGTGCCCTTCCTGGGACTTCTTGCAACTTCTGGGTTACATGGCGGTCTGCACTTCCGTGGTCCGATGGGCCCGGTGGCATATGCGCCCCCTTCAATGGGAGCTGGCCAGCCAGTGGTCTCAGTGTCTAGGTAATTTTGACCAGCTGGTCACTGTAACCCAGAAGATGTAGGATGCTCTCCAGTGGTGGACAGTCTTGGAACACCTGTAGGGAGGGATCCCGTTTGTCTGCCCCGAGCCGACGGTTGTCCTCACTACTGATGCCTCCCTCATGGGCTGGGGTGCCCACATGGGGAACCACAGAGTCCATGGGCTCTGGACCCCCAAGGAGTCCAGATACCACATCAGCCTGCTGGAGCTCCGAGCAGTTTGGTTGGCGCTGACTGCATTCACTCCATTCCTTCGGGGTCAAGTGGTTCAGGTCCAGACGGACAACATCATGACTATGTACTATCTCAACAAACAGGGCGGGCGCACTCCTAGCCTTTGTGCAGGGAAGCTGTCCACATCTGGACCCTCATGAGCAGACTGGAGGTAGATTTGCTAGCCATCCATGTGGCAGGAGCCTCGAATCAGCTGTGGACGCTCTCGGCTGTCTGGGCGAAGTGTCCCATGAGTGATCTGTCCATCCAGAGGTAGTACACAGTCTGTTCTCCCAGTGGGGCACCCCTCAGGTGGACCTGTTTGCCTCTTGGGAGAACACAAGGGTAAAGCTGTTCCATGCCTGCCCCCCATAGCAGGATTTGCTGCAGGAGGATGCCTTCTTGAGGCCGTGGACTGCAGGCCTCTTCTATGCCATCCCTCCACTTTCCTTGATCCACAGGGTGCTACTCAAGGTGAGGAGGGACAAGGCACAGGTTATCCTGGTCACCTCAGACTGTCCCCACCAGTTCTGGTATCAAGATCTCCTCAGCCTCAGTAACATGCTCCCGAGGTGTCTTCCAGCATGCCCAGACCTGCGTTCCATCAGTCAGGGGAAGGTATTCCACCAAGACCTTCAGTCCCTGCACCTGATAGCCTGGTTTCTGAGTGGCTAGAGTTCCAGGCTTTGGATCTCTCCAACAATGTACTCAATGTAGTTGAGGCATCTAGGAAGGAGTCGACCAGGAGGTGCTATGCCTTCAAATGGAAGATATTCTCCATTTGGTATCAGGGTAAGGGCCTGGAGCCTTTGTCCTGTCCGGTGGCTAGCATCCTTAACTACCTTTGGTCTCTCTCCAAAGTGGGTCTTCGGTCTATGACCCTTAAGGTGCACCTGGGAGCCATCTCTGTTTACCGGGCGTGGACCGGTCAACGGATGGTGGCACAGGAGAAAGTGGTCTGGCATTTCTTCAAAGGCCGCGACCATATTTCCCCTCCGGTGTGTGAACCACCACCACTGTGGGATCTACTGCTGGTACTGGCAAAGCTCATGGGCAAGCCATTCGAACTGATGCACAGGTGTGAGATGTCACACCTGTTGTGGAAGACCACATTCTTGGTGGCTATCGCATCAGCCAGAAGGATTGAGGAGCTACAGGCGCTCTCTGTTGAGTCTCCCTATCAGGTCTTCCACAGGGACAAGGTTGTCCTTCGCCTCAACCTGAAGTTCCTTCTGAAGGTTGTGTCAGAGTTTCACCTGGACCTAACTACAACTCGGAGGCTGAGTACAGGCTTCATACTTTGCACTTGAGACAAACGCTCTCTTATTACAAGGAGTGGATGGCTGAAGTTCGGGGAGAGGTTCCAGCTGTTTGTCACCTACACTGAAGCCGCACCTGGCAGACCTGCAGCAAAGTAGATGATTGGCAGATGGATTACATCTTGCATTGAGCTCTGCTATAGGTTGGCAGGTAGGGAGCCTCCCATAGGGCTAAGGGCTCATTCCACCCACCATACCGCTGTGTCGGTGGCTGCTTCTAGGGACGTCCCTATCCAGGATATCGGCAGGGCTGCTACCTGGAAGTCAGCAAACACCTTCATTTCCCATTGCCACATCGACCTAGAGTCATGCAGGGATGCTGCTTTTGGGGCCTGGGTTCTCCAATCTGTGTTCCCCAAGTAAGTATTAAGGGGGTGTGCGACTTGCCTCCCTCCTCCTCCCAGAGAACTGCTAGGAGTCTGCCATCAAGTGTGGATAGAACAACATATCCACGATCCTAGAAAAACAGGTTACTCACCTGTAACAGTAGTTTTAGGAGTGGTATATGTTGTTCATCTACATGAACCCACTTGACCTCCCCGGCTTTGATGCACAACCTCTCCTTCCAGTGGGTAAGGTCTGGCATCAAAGGGCAGAGCCGAGGGATATACCACCAATGTGGGTGGGAAGAGCCAGCTTTCAGACCATTCAGCAAGATTTAAAGGGGAAAGGGACATGGCATCAAGTGTGGATGAACAATATATAAACAATATATACCATTCCTAGAACGACTGTTCTAGGGACGTGGATTTGTTGTTCATTCCACACTGTCTAGCAGGTTCCTTGCCACTTTAATTCTTGCTGGAAGGTCTTCATGCTGACTCCTCCCACCAACCCAGGTGGTAAAACCCTCGGCTCCGCCCCATGACGCCAGATCTTCCTTACCACTTGGAAGCTCAGGTTCCCTCCTTAGCGCTCTGTGTTTTAGGCCTGGATCCTACCTGTTTGTGGCTGCAGGCTCTGCGGAGCAGCTGGAGCAGTTGATCGCCCTCGAGGAGGAAGCGGCCCATGTCGCTTCATCTTCCTTCTCGGTTGTGGTGTTTATCCCGCTCTCCTTGGGCTCCTCCTATGCTGCTTCCTTTAAGGAGCTTTGCCAGTCCCTCTCCACCAAAAGAGAAGGGCAATCGGGACATTCCAGTCGGTCTAAGAAAAAGAACCAAAAGGTAAGTGCCACCGTCGACGTTCTTGGGAGTGGGAGAGATCCCCTTCACCGGACCGTCGGCTTGCGACTTCGGTCGAGGTTGCAGCTAAGGCCGCTGGCTTCACGGTGTCCCCATCAGTTCAGCCAGCTGAGACATCTGTCGACACGGGCGAGATTTTTCTCTACCCGTTAGACAGTTTTTCGACTGGAGAAGTCGACAGCCCTTCTTCTCCGGTTCCCCCGGTAGTAGCCAAGGACTTGCCCGTGTCTCCTTTGCCGAAGTCCCCAGTAAAGGACTCTGAACCAAGGGATGAGCGGGTTTCCCCAGACCCCTCTTTGACCCACCCTCAGCGACCCCGAAGGTTTTGGTCTCGGTCCTTTTCCAAGTTGAGTAGATCCCGCCGATGTCGGTGGTCTCGGTCTAGACACCATAGGAAGCGGTGCCGCCGCTTGTCCTCCTCATCCTCTTTGGAGGATAGGCTCCGACGTAAGTTATGTTGGCGCTATGAGGACATGATGTGGCAGCAACTTTTATTGACTGGTAACAAGCTGACTCAGTCACCTCTCCGGCAATTAAGTGGCAGTCACGGGAGTGACCGAAGCAACCTCTCATAGTCATCGAGGAGCTGACCCCGGTGCTGGTTGTTCGGCCGAAACAGGCTGCTTCGCCCATTGTGGTGGAACCACCGCCCCCTCAACCGAAAACTGGGGCCCCGACCAAGGATTCTCAGTTGGGTCAGGGCTTGCCTCACGGGTTGTCGGTCACCCTCACTCCCGATCATCCTCTGCAGGTAGAGGGTGGCTCAGGTGCTCGGCAGCTTTTTGCAGACTCCTCAGAATCTGACAATGACTCCTCCCTGTACTCCAGGCCCATTGACCTGGAATCCGCTGGGGGTCAGTCGGTGGACGAGAGCCCATCCTCGTTCCTGGGTATTCTTCGACACATCTCAGAGTCTACTGGGATGCAGCTTGAACCTGTCCAGAAACGGGCCAGGTGTCCCCTCACGAAGATACTGGACTGGGGAGATTCTCCTACAGAGGCCTTCCCGGTGGCCAAAGCCATTGTTGGCCCGGCCCTGGAGTTGTGGCAGTGGCCTGCTTCTTGTCCCACGCCTTTGGCCAGGATGGCCCGCAGGTATGCAGTCCCCACCGGTTCACTTTCCAGTTTCTTGGAGCACCCCTGGTGACTGATAGTGTTTTCCGGCATTCGGGAGCGCTAGGGATGTGGACAAATCACCTGATAAGGAATCCAAGAAGCTGGATTACTCGGGTCGGAAGGTGTACGCTACTTCCTCCCTAAGCCTTCGATAGGCTAGCTCAGCTGTACTGATGGCACATTTCTCACACGCCCTTATGGGTTCCCTGGAGGAGGTGATTCCCCATCTCCTGGCTGGCCTTCAGACGACGGTCAAGCAAGTTCGGGATCAGGGAAGGGCGGTGGCTAAACAGCAGCTCCAAACCTCTTTGGACATTGATGACTCTTGTACCCGGTCAGTAGCAGCCGCAGTAGCTATGCCTGCGGATCTCCACCTTCACGGCGGACACCCAGCACAAGCTGGAAGATGTTCCTTTCCTGGGCACCGACTTATTCGGGCCAGGGGTGGAAGGCCATCTCCAGAGGATCGAGAAGTCCAGTGCCACCTTGGACTCGGTCACGTCTGCCCAGAAGGACAGAGGCCACCAGCAGCAGCGTAAGCACTTTCGCCCTTCCACTCCTGTGGCACATCCAGCCCAGCAGCACCAGCAACAGGGTCAGCAGGCTCACACTTGGCGCCCTAAGGCCAAGTCTGCCGATTCCCCCAATAGGAAGCCTGGAGGGAAAGGCTCAGGAGGACCCTCAGCCGGTCCTCCCTCCAAGCCTGCCCCAGTGACGGGTTGAGAGGTGTTGCCCCCAGCTTCTTCACTCTTCCACGGGTTCCCCCTGTGGGGGGACGGCTCTGCGACTTCCTTTCCGCCTGGTCTGCTGTCACCACGGACCGCTGGGTGCTAGAAGTGGTCGGCAGGGGTCTGCCTCTGGAGTTCGAGCAGTCCCCTCCCTACCGAGCAGTCACCCCATGGGGGGCAATGGATTCCACAGCCTCCTTGTCAGCTCATCGAGCTGACATTGCCCTGATTCTCCAAAAGGAGGTGATCAGGGAGGTGGCGGACCCTCCTCCAGACCCAGGGTTTGTGTCCAGGTACTTCCTGGTCCAAAAACGGATGGGGGGCTGGTGCCCCATTCTCAATCTGCATGACCTGAACAAGTTCCTAAGGCCGTGCACCTTCAGGATGGTCACTGTGGCTCAGATCGTTCCATCCTTGGAACTAGGCATGTGGTTTTGCTCTCTGGATCTACAGGACACGTTCTTTCACGTCCCAATCCGTCCATCTAATCAGCGATTCCTCTGCTTCAGAGCAGAGGGATCTCTTTACGAGTTCTGGGCCATGCCCTTTGGCCTTTCTCCAGCTCCCAGGGTCTTCACCAAATGCATGGTAGTGGTGACAGCATTCCTGCGGCGCCTAGGGGTCCGGGTGTACCCTTACCTGGACGACTGGCTGATAGCAGCCCCCTCCAGGTTGGAGGTGGAGCAGTCCAGGGATCTGGCCTTCCAGGTCTGCTCTCAGATTGGCCTCCTCATCAACGAGGCCAAATCAGAACTCATGCCATCGCAGGTGATTCAGTTCATCAGGGCAGAGTCACCCCTTCCAGCCAGAGCTCGGCCCTGGTGGACAGGGCCGAGGTTCTTTCCTCCTTTGTCCAGTCATTTCTGGTTGGGCAACTGCGCCCTGCCTGGGACTTCCTGCGCCTTCTGGGCCTCATGGCAGCCTACACCAGCATGGTCCATTGGGCCCACTGGCATATGCGCCCCCTGCAGTGGGGACTGGCCAGCCAGTGGTCACAGCGTTCTGGTCCTCTGGACCAGCTGGTGATGGTGACCCAGGACATGTGGGACGGCCTACAGTGGTGGCTCATCTGCAGGAGGGTATCCCGTTTGTCCGCCCCAAGCTGACGGTCACTCTTATGACCGACACCTCTCTGATGGGTTGGGGTGCCCATCTGGGGGAATTCCGGACCCATGGCCTCTGGTCCCTTCAGGAGTCTCGATGCCACATCAACCTGCTGGAGCTTTGAGCGGTTCGGCTAGCCCTCACCGCCTTTGCTGCGTTTGTACGGGGTCAGATGGTTCAGTTCCAGATGGACAACACCACGACCATGTACTACTTCAACCATCAGGGCAGGATGCACTCCTGGCCTCTGTGCAAGGAGGCTCTCCGCATCTGGTCTCTCATGATCAGCCTGGAGGTGGATCTCCTAGCCATCCATGTGGCAGGAGCCTCCAACAGTATGGCCGATGCCCTCAGCTGGATAGGTGCTGCATCTCACAAGTGGTCAGTCCTGCCAGAGGTTGCGCAAGAACTGTTTTACCGTTGGGGCAACCCTCAGGTGGACCTGCTCGCATCCAGGGAGAATGCGAAGCTGAGGCTGTTTCATGCCCGCCCCCCTCAGCAGGGCTCACTGCAGGGGATGCCTTCTCGAGGCCGTGGACTTTGGGCCTCTTCTATGCCTTCCCTCCATTTCCCTTGATCCACAAGGTGCTTCTCAAGGCGAAGAGGGACAAGGCGCAGGTGATTCTGGTAGCCCCAGACTGGCCTTGGTTCTGGTACTCAGATCTCCTCAGCCTCAGCTCCAGGCTCCTGAGGCGGCTTCCAGCCTACCCGGACCTGATCTCAGTAGACCAGGGGAAGGTTCTCCATCCGGACCTTCAATCCCTGTACCTGACGGCCTGGTTCCTGAGCAGCTAGAGTTCCAGGCCTTGGATCTTTCCAATGAGGTCCTCAATGTCGTTGAGGCGTCCCGTAAGGAGTCGACCAGAAAATGCTACGCTTTCAAATGAAAGAGTTTCTCCTTTTGGTGTCAGGACAAGGGGTTGGACCCCTCTTCCTGTCCCTTGGCTAGTATTTTGGACTACCTGTGGTCCCTTTCTCAGCTAGGGCTTCAGTCGACAACCCTCAGGGTGCACCTGGCAGCCATCTCTGCTTACCGGGCGTGGGCTGGCAAGGAGTCTGTGGTGCAGGAGAAGGTGGTCGGGCACTTTTTCAAAGGCCTTGATCACGTATCCCCTCCGGTGTGAGATCCTCCACCTCCATGGGATCTACTGCTGGTATTGGCTAAGCTCATGGGCAAGCCATTCGAACCGATGCACAGGTGCGATGTCTCCCACCTGTCGTGGAAGACTGCCTTCTTGGTGGCTATAACGTCAGCCAGAAGGATCGGAGAGCTCCAGGCGCTTTCCTTCGAGTCTCCTTATCTGGTCTTCCACAGGGACAAAGTTGTCCTTCGCTCCCATCCGAAATTCCTTCCGAAGGTGGTGTCGGAGTTTCACCTTAACCAGGTGTTGACTCTGCCAGTGTTCTACCCCAGTCACACCTCAGAGGCTGAATATAGGCTCCATGCCTTGGACCCTAGAAGAGTGATCGCTTATTATAAGGAGCGAACTGCTGAAGTTCGGGGAGAGGTTCGCCAGCTGTTTGTCACCTACGCTGAAGCTGCACCTGGCAGACCTGCAGCCAAGCGGACGATAAGCAGATGGGTCACCTCCTGCATAGATCTCTGCTATAGATTGGCAGGCATGGAGCCTCCCAAAGGGATAAGAGCTCATTCTATCCGTCATACTGCTGCTTCGGTGGCTGCTTCTAGGGACATCCCTATCCAGGAAATCTGCAGGGCTGCTACCTGAAAGTCAGCACACACCTTTATTTCCCATTACCTCATTGACCTAGAGTCATGCCAGGATACTGGTTTTGGGACCTCTGTTCTCCAGTCTTTATTCCTTAAGTAGTGGGTGCGCACCTTGCCTCCCTCCTCCCGGAGAACTGCTAGGAGTCTGCCAGACAATGTGGATTGAACAACATATCCACGTCCCTAGAAATATAGGTTACTCACCTGTAACAGGAGTTCTAGGAGTGGTATATGTTGTTCATCTACACGATCCACCCGACCTCCCCGGCTTCGACGTGCAACCTGGCTTCCAGCGAGCTAGATCTGGCATTATGGGGTGGAGCCAAGGGTTTTACCACTCGGGTGGGTGGGAAGAGCCAGTTTGAAGACCTTCCAGCAAGAATTAAAGCGGCAAGAAACCTGCCAGACAGTGTGGATGAACAACATGTACCACTCCTAGAACTCCTGTTACAGGTGAGTAACCTGTATTTACAGGTGAGTAACCTGTTTATCTGTCCTCCTCATCCCCTCACCGAACAGGCATAGCGCTAAGTACAGGCACAAGGAACACCATGCATGGTCACTCGCAGGATTGGAGTCAAACGACTCCAACCTGTCTTCCTTACAGGGTTCATCCCACTAGGAGGAAGTGCTTATCTGGAAAAAGAGCTTTAAAGCCTCAGATGCCTCCAGCCTCATTAGACATTTAACAGAGGAACTGGGTCTCATAAGCTGAACTCCAACGCGGATGACAAAGAAGGATAGTTTTTCTTTAGGGAGACACGGGCCGCTTGGTTACAGTGCACTTCTGCTTGCTTCAGCGGACCTGGAGGGAGTGGAACTCCGTAAGGAAAACCCTGGGGGTTCTCAGGGCCATTATGAATCTATATAAGTTTAAGTGGGATGGCCTGAATGCTTTTTTTATGGTTCACAGTGTGACTTCGTGTTAGCCTTTTTGGTATATGTCAGCTCTGCCAGTGGAGTGGGACTGCCCTAAAGATCCACAGGACAAGAGAATCAGTGCACTCCTACAGAGGGCACATGACTTGGTTGCCATGTCTCTGAGAGTAACGATTTTCTTGGCACATGTTTCTAGGGTGTCATCCGATTTTATTTATTTTATTTGGAGTTTTGGTGGCTGGATAAGTCCACTGAGACAATTACAGTCCCTTTTTCAGGGTCAACCTGGGGTCTTCAACAGGCAGACCATTAATAATGCAGAATATACAGAAGAGCAATACAATATGGTAGAAGTTGACAAACAGCATAACAATATGTTCAAAAAGTATGAGAAGCAGACAAACAGCCTAACAATATAACAATATGCACAAAAGTGTGAAAAGTTGTCAAACAGCATAACAATATACAGTATACAAGAGCACTACAGAGCAAGCAATGCAACCTTTGACAATGGCATACTTGCTAGGCATATACGATTGAGAATACAAAAGCACTACAGAGCAATGCAACCTTTGATAATGGCATTCCTGCTAGGCAGAAACAATTGTGAATTTAAGTCTATAAGACTAACATAGAGATAACTTCTGAGAATGGTGGGTGAGGCAGAGACAGGTAGACAGGGCATAGTTCAGAGACAGGCAAGGGAGGGAAAGAGGGCAAGGAGGAAAAGAGGGCTAGGAGGGTGTGACATCAGTGGAAACAGGCACAGGATATAGAGGCTGAGAGGGACGCAAATAGATAAGTTTGGAATATAGGGAGGGAGGAACTAGACAGGACTGGGGGAGGAAGGGAGTTCCAGGCAGATACAGCTGCAAAGAGAAAGACCTTCGGGCGATGGGGCTGGCCAGTCACAGATTAGGTAAGACTAAGAGAGGTAGCGAGGCTGAACAGTGGGCACGTGGTGTTTGTTTTAGGCGTATCAGGCCACTAAGACAAGGAGGTGTGAATTTGTGGACAAGTTCAAACAAGAGACTCGGGGAGGAATGGATGTTGGAAAAGGCCATACAGTCCTTGGTGTCATCTCTTGTTCACACAGCTCACCCAGTATCCCTCCAGTCCTGCTTCAGTGTCAGATTGGCAATTGTGGGGTGTTTGTGGGGGAGGTGACAATACTACAGGCTGCCCCCTTCCCCCGCTATTTGCAACTGTCATCTCAGCTGTGGTTTCAGATCTTGTTTAGCACAGAAAAGAGAGCAATCTGCCCTTTCTTTGAAGGGGTATCCTCCTGAGCTGACAAACTAGATTTCTTTTTATGTTTCTATCATGATTTTTGGTTTAGAGGAGGATTTGTACATTTCAGTAAAGATACATGTTTAAAGTCTGCAGACTCCAGATATAAGAGTCTTAAAGTGGGGCTCCTCATAGCAACCATCTTGGTGAGGTCGAACATACGTTCACTCCCAGCAGCCCATGGTTGTACTTACTGCTGGCACTGGGGGAAAACATATGGCTGGGCCCAGGAGAGGGGCAGAGTGAGCCCCCAGTCAGTCAGTCAGCAGCTGAGCATTAAGTAAGAAAGAAAAAATGTGTGCACAGCTGTTTGTGTGTAGTTCTAAGTGTGCAGGCACTGTGTGCATCTACTGGTATGAGAATGTGTCTGCATGCATGTAGTGGTATGTGCATGCATCTGTATATCTGTATACTTGTGGTTTGTGAGGGCATGTATGTGTTTCTGTATATGTGCATCGGTGTGCATTGCTGTCTGTATTTAGAGGTGTGTGTGTGTGTGTGTGTACAACTAATGGGTCTGTGCAGTTTGCACGTGGCTGTGGTTGTAGTTGTGTGTGTATGTGCATCAGCGTGTACGTTGGGATGTTCGTGCATCTGCGTGGTGTGTGTGTGTGTATTTGATATGCATGTATCCACATGCAAGCATCTGCACATGTAGCAGTTTTTGCATGTGTCTTTATGCTTGTAGTAGTGCACGTGTCTACTGTGCACAGTGGTGAGTGTGTGTGTAGTATTATATGTGTAATAGTGTTTGTATATAGTGGTTTGTGTGCATGCACCTGAGTGTGTGTAGTGGGGAGGGCATGTGAATGTGTCCCTCCAAATCCCCTCCTGGCCTGTCTGTTTGTTTTCTAATCACCCTATCCATCCATCCCTACCAGTTTCCTCCCAACTCCTGGTCATGATAGATATTGGTTTATGAAATGTCCCATCTCTACAGCTTTTTTTCTGTCTCCTATTTCAGAGCATCTGTTTCTTCTTATAGCTGTTTCTGTTAACTCCAAACTGTTTTCCAGTTCAGTTTGTGAATTTTAAAGCATCAAGTGCTGAACAATATCTGCTTTCTTGTGTAAAGGTACAATACAGTATGTCTTTTTCTGTACTATATCAGCATTCCATGATCTATCACTGTGTCTGTATGAGCAGGGTACTTCATACGCTGGGCTGACCCAAGTCTAGTAGCATTTGTTTAAATTGTTGGGTATGATGGGGAGTGGGTGCCCAAAGATGAAATTATGGGGGAAGCGAGGGGTTGGATTTTAGCTGCACAGTGATGGTGATGGGAGACTGTTTAAATGGAAGGGGATGGCTGGTATAGTTATTGTACTCTACTTGCGGGCAGGGGCGGAGGTTCCACAGAATGTGTGGCATTTGTGGGTTAATTCTGCAGATGGTGGAATCTCAAACTTTGCCAGTCCTTCTAAAGGCTTATACTAAGGATCGTTCTAAGGTTATAGAGCGAAAGAAGGCTACGGTGCCCATGAAGTCCTCGTCCCACTTCTCAGTGATCATAAAATGCAGTATTGGTTTCCAGTAGGATCAGGACACAGTATCATTACAGAGATTGTTCCATATTCCCATTACCCCTTGTGAGGATGAGTATTTCCTTTTTCCCAGCCAAAATGCCTTTCTTTCTAAAGGAATTCAAATTCCACACAGTTTAATGTCAGCACTGTGTATGGGCCATGTTGCTGAAGTGGGCCTTCGAGGCACAAGCTTACAAACATCCGGCCAAGATCTGAGAGTGCTTTCACTGGTAGGTGGGTACTGTAGGTAAAATCTTTATTGTTCATACAGGGTAGGATCATTAGAGTTGTTTGTAAGGTTATCCTACTAAGTTACATCAGTAAAAAATATAAAGCCATGGTTACATGAAAGAGATAAGTAGTACAATTATCTTTTAACAGCACAATATTAAATACATACTGAGCCACATGGGCACAGAAATTAATAACTTGGCAAATGGGGGTATTAAAAATAAGTAGCAGAATTCTTTTCACATCTGTGAATGACCTTCCTTTAGATTGGCAGAACTGAAAGACAACAGTATAGCAGGTAACTAACTATGCAGTCTGTTCTGCACGCAGGAAGAGAAACCCGCAACCTTGCCTGCAGAGTTACATTGTTTTAGTAAGTAGTGCTTGAACTTTTCTCTGTGAAAGGGTCTCCTTTTTTATGGCGGAATAGAAAGGAGAAATGTCATGCTGTGTAGGGTGGGGGTATTTAAAGTGGTATGTGCATTTTTTGGCTGTGCTCTCCATAGCCACTCTGTTGTTAGACCATTTTGCAGTGGTTCCATATTTTAATGTAATGACCAGAGCTCCCTGAAAAGAGGAAGTGAAATGGGAACTGAGCGGGAGACAGGATGCATAGGAGTGTGCTGGGTCTTGAAAAGATGATGTGGCCCCCACCACAGCAGCTGTTTAGGCCGCAGTGCTTTTCATCATTGCAAAGGTTGTTTTTTTTTTTTTTGGTTACTCCAAAAACAATTCAAAGGACAACTTACAAGAACGTAGAGAAAAATGCAGGGCTTACAAATTAGTTATTTATAGACACTTGTAATTACCGAGGGTAT
This sequence comes from Neoceratodus forsteri, assembly GCA_016271365.2. Taxonomy (NCBI): domain Eukaryota; kingdom Metazoa; phylum Chordata; order Ceratodontiformes; family Ceratodontidae; genus Neoceratodus; species Neoceratodus forsteri. The sequence goes on from CM057453.1 coordinate 64,205,315, forward strand.
GGCTCATTCCTGGACCTCTGCGCCTGTCATTCCAGTCGTTCTGTCAGTGGATGTGCAGCAGCATGGTTTTGAAGTCAAAATATAAGAAGGTTTTGAAGAGGTTCAGAATTTCTTTATAACATGTAGGCTTCTGTTTAACAATAACAATTAAAAAACATTACTTCATAAATCAAAAGAGTACTTATGGATGGAAGACAAATTAAACAGGTGGATTGGGAACAGGCTAGGGGAAGGAACTCGGAGAGTAATTGTCAATAGGGAATACTCAGGGGTTAGAGATGCTACTTGTGGGACAGCAGGGCTTGGTACTGGGGCTGGCCTTTTATAGCATATATTTCTCCGATATGGGGGTGGAATCCAGGGAAAGATCAGCATCGATGTGGATAATATCAAAATCAGTGGTAGGATGGATACAGCAGACGTAGTTCAGAGAAGGAAAGGGGAATTGGACAGACTGGAAAAGTGGTCCTAGATATGGCAGCTCAAATTTAACTCCAGAAAAGTGTAAAGTCATACACACATGCAGATGAAATCCTAAAACAGAGTACTGGTTGGAGAGTGAGTTTGGAGCAGACATCAGAGGAAGGGATCTGGGGATCATTATTAGTGACAGTCTGAAGTCCCATGCCCAAGGCCAGAAGGCTGCGAGGGAAGCAAATGGGATGTTTGTTGGGGTGTACTGTGTAGGAGGAAGGAAATGATACTGCTCCTGTACAGACACTTCGATAGACTCCTGATGTAACATCTGTGGTGAAGCACTGTGGCATCTAGCCAGCAGTTCATGTCAGTGCTGTGTGTTTCGGGTGAATAAAAATTTAAAGGAGATCCTTTTTGTGTGTGCTGTAGTCTTTGTTTTTGACTTGGTGAGACTTTGCCTGGAACACTGTGCACAGTTCTAGAGTCCACATCTAAAGAAGAATAGGGACCTCTTGGAGGCTGTTCAGAGGAGGGCCATGAAGATGATTCGGGGAAGTAGTAAAGATAGTCGATGTTATATATATATATATATATATATATATATATTGACCTTACTAAAGCCTTCTACCTGGTCAGCCATAAGCTCCTACTTAACAAACGCCTTGGTCTGGATTTGTCACAGAACACAGCTGATTGGTTTTGCAGCCATCTCACCAATCATTCCCAGCAGGTGAAGATTGATAAATCTTTGTCAGACATTAGGGGAGTATCTATTGGTGTTCCCCCAAGGCTCCATCTTGGGCCCACTCCTTTTTGGCCTCTTCATAAATCAACTGCCCGATACTTGTCAGGCAGCTAACATACTTCTCTGTGCTGGTGATACAGTCATCTGTTCCAAAAACACTGACCTTGACAGCCTTACCACCACACTCCAGAGTAACTTTAGGTCACATGAAAGCTGGTTCTCCAACAGCATGCTGGTCCTTAATTACAAAAAAATGAAGAGCATACTCTTCTGTAGCCTCCCATAGAAGAGGAAAGTTCCACCCTTTGTTATCGGAAATGGCCAAAGACAAAACCTTGAACAGGTGGAAAACTTCAAATACCTTGGGAGTATTTGGGATGACACTTTTTTTCTGCACCCCGTGTTGACAGTCTGGTAACCATTGTTAAGAGAAGACTGGGTGCCTTGTACCATAACAGGAACAATCTCACTGGGGATACTAGACGCCTTATTGTGGTCAACTCCTTTCCATCACTTATAGATTATGGGCTCCCTGTCTACACAGCTGCCTGTGACACAGTACTAAATGGAGTGAAGCTGATCTGTATAAGGCGTGCGGCTTTGTACTTAATGCAGATAACCACACCCATAGTTGTACCTTTTACGCACTAACTGGCTACCTTTACCCAGCAGAATAAAGTTCCAGACTTGTCCGCTAGCCAAAAAGGGGCTCTTAGGCCTAACTCCCCTTGCTTTAACTAATTGCTTCTGCACCATCTCCAGCCAATGCAACACCAGGAACATGGCCAGGAATGCCCTTAAACCTCCTCTCCGGGACACTCAGCTGTGCAAGTGGTCATTTGTGTCAGGACTGCTAACTGGTTAAACAAATTGCTTGATACACTGTTGAATATACCCAAGTTTAATCAGTTTAAGAGATCTTTGCAGTTTGTCTTTGCAGTCCAGTGCAGTTGTAACTGTAAAACTGTTTTATTCGGTTTCTCACTGTACATAACCTAGAACTTTTTATACAACTATCTATATCAATTTTTTCAGAACTGTATATAATTGTTCTGTCTTAAGTGCTTGGAGCCTGACTCGACTGCATTTCCTCTGAAACTGCTTATTGTAATTGCAATTTTTTTGTGACTATGTGTTTGATGTGGAACCTTTGTAAATGAGCAGTTGTACTCAAAGATAGTCTCCAAAGTTTTCAGTAAGAAAAAAATTAAAAGGATGTATAAGGAGAGGCTGGAGAGTTTCAGTATGTACATACTGGAGGCCAAGGGGGGCATGATAGAGACCTTTTACTAGCCAATGTAACAAGACCTACAGTAAGGCAACCAGGATGTTGGAGTGTATTGGAAGGGGCTTTGATAGTGGAAAGAAAGAGGTCATACTACTTTCCTATCGATCACTGGTGAGACCCAGTACTTGTGCCAGTCCTGGAGTAGTCACCTAAGGAAAAACACAGACAGGCTGAAGATAGCACAGCATAGAGTGACTAAAATAATTCAGGGCCAACAAGAGAGATCATACAAGTATCAGTTCAGGGCACTAAACATGTACTCACAGGTGGCTAGAAGGGAGAAAGGTGATATGATAGAGACCCTCAGCTTCCTGAAATAAATAGAGGGTTAACTGAGAGGAGCTATTTAGCATGAATGGTGGGTTGAAAACAAGGGGATGTGAATGCAATCTGGTGGGGGTCAGGGGAGATTCTGGAGGGATGTGAGAAAGCTAACTTTGCAGAGGGAGTTGTTGAGCTGTGTAACAGCCTATCAGCTGAGGTGGTAGGAGCAAAAACCATCAATGGGTTCAAGCACGGCTGGAACAGAGTAATGGTCTTAATAGAGCTTTACCTGGGTTATCTCAGTCATCAGGTTACACCATAGGAACTTCACCATCAGTGAAAGAGGAATCCACATGGATGATTTTCAGCAGTGCAACTGGGGCCATCTATGCTGTTGACGTCAGCTGACGTCATCAACCCTATAAAGGCAAGAACGGCTCCATTCCCTCCTCAGTTCTTTCCTGCCATCAACTCGCTCTCATGTGTCTCCATGGAACCTCCATCACAGTATTTGCACCTTTTTTCACTTACGACTTTTCTAACTTTATTTTTCAGAATCTCTTTCTCTAAAGAGATTTCCATGACTTGTTCATGTCACGAGTTAATCCTTCAACTTCTCTCTTCCGTCACTGCTGCAGAAAGGAGATTGCCTCCACAGACGAACACTCTCTCTGTCTGCTGTCTTGGGGCCTGACCACGAAGTTTCTGACTGTGAGCTCTGCCTGAAGTTCAACTAACCAACCATCAGGCGATGCGGAAAGGTTCTTAAAAATTTCCTGATGGCTCAACAGGTAGCCAGTTCTGGACAGAGGTCCTCTGGGGTCCCAGCCTCTCAGTCACCTACCAGATCATCGAGCTCCCAGGCCTCCAAGACCTAAAACAAATCCTTGGGAAAAAGTCACAAAAAAGACCGAGATCATGACTGCTCCCCCTGGCGTCAATCTCATTCCCCATTGGCCTCGCCTTCTTCTAGGGGATCTTTGTTGGCTGTGGCCGCACCAGCAAATAAATCTGCTGTCCAGGTCTCAGTGCCCACGAGATCCATGCCGCCAGCTTCCACGCCCAACTCCCAGGGTGCTCAACTGTCGACCTCTGGGTCATTGGCCCCTCCTTCATCAATGACGTGCTCATTGTCGATGGCTCTCCCATCGAGGCCCTCCCTTCCCCTCCTCCTACTCGGGCTACAGGCTCCTCGGGTTCTCAGGAACCTCCTCCATCAATGAACACTGTCGACCTAAATGAAATTCTGGTCAAATTTACTAATGTAATTGTGCAGCAGCTGGGTGCCTTTTGACACTCATCGCCAACGTCGTTGATGAGAGCTTTGTCGTTGACGCCTACTCATCGACCATGGGAACCCCCCCCATAGGCCACCGTCGGTGAGGCCGATGCCAAACCCAGACCTAGAAGAGGTCAACATCGAGGAGGAGTACCATCCAGACCTCATTCTTCCCGATGATGATGACGAGGAGGAGGAGGAAGAAGAAGAAGATGAAATCTTTGTCTCTGACAGGTCCACTGCTTCCTCTGTCATTGAGGATTTGGTGAAGCATGTACCTAAATCTCCTCTTGAGGACCACACATTTTTTAACGTGATGAAGCAGCTATCCTCAGCTATGGGCTTCCACACTGAGGAATAGGATGCCACCAGGAAAGAATTGGTGGACTTCCTGGAGATTCCAGACTCTCCCGCAAAAATCCTTCCTTCTGTGTTACCAGCCTTGAGGAATGCGGCCACAGCAGAACTGGCACAGACCAGATATGGTGCCAGCTATGCCTTGCAGGGCAGACAAACTTTATCATGCCACCCAGGGGTTCCCCTGCTATGCTTCCCAGCCCGAGACCGACTCATTGGTCATCAGGACAGCTCATGACAGGTGTAAGGCACCTAAGCACCTTAGCTCCCTTCTCCCAAACAAAGAGTCTTGCAGAATCGACCTTTGGGGTAAATGGGTATATGCTTCCTTTACCTTGGATTTTAGGATTGTAAACTGCCTGTCGCAGATGGTAAAATACTAAAATGCAAACTGGAAGAAAGGTAAGCCTGTTGCCCAGGCCCTTCCGGATGGCACTCAGAAGCAGGAGCTGCTCCAGTGCATTCAAGCTGTGGAAAATGTTAGTAAGCATCTCCTTAGAGCCCTGTATGACATGACTGACTCCATTGCCAAGGCAGTTGCAAAGGGCATATGCCTACGTTGGCACTCCTGGCTCAAAGCAGGACCCCAGATAACTTTTTTGGCCAAGAAGTAAAAACTTCCTACTTTTCCAAGGTGGTAGTATTTTGGTATGCCAGGTAGTATTTTGTGACGCAGTCACTATTCTGGTGGACGTTTGAATTTCCTAACTGTTTGGCAACATCACTACTAGAAAAAAGCTGCATTTGCTTCTCTCACTGACACTTTTGTTGGCTCTCAACACTTTCCTCTACAGGTTACCACAGACCTCTACCGGACTATATATCCCCACAGACTAGACACTCCTCTAACAGTTTTATATGATCTGACACAGATACCACATATGCAGACCTGGGTTAAATTCATTCCTACAACCTCCACTTGCATACTGTGTGACTCTGAGCAAGTCACTTAACCTCCCTTGAAAACAGGCACATGAATCTTGTCGGTCATACTGGTTACCAAAGAACACAGACCCCACACTCCAGCAGACCTGGGTTTGATTCCCACAACCTCAAATTCTGAGCAAGTCACTTAACCCCCCCCCCACAACGTTCTGGGGTTGCCCCTGTAACAGGCAGTAAGTCAGTTTGTGCTATACCTCTCAGCAGCACCAAGGGCAGAACTCCTCTTCCCCATAAGCGCTTGCCTCCTTCTGAATCTTGGCAGACTGCTCCCCCTTTGCGCCAAAACCGTAAACCATCAGGCGCCAGGGGCAGACTGGATGTGCAGCAGTGGGGAAGGGGGGGGTGCAGTCAGTGCAGTGTAACCATTTGTTTTACTCCACCATCAGTGCCTTCGGGAATTTTAGTGCCACCCATAGTAGTCTAACACATATCGCAAAGCACTACTGGGAGTGATTTCCGGCATTGGGGGCTGTGGCGGTGAGAGTGTTACAATACTATGGATGACTGTGGAGACTCATAGAATGGATTGCACTTTTTTTGCGATCCAGAAGTAAAATGGGTCGTATGTGCAGCCAGTTACTGGCCATTTAAAACCCTACGTAGAAACACCTGGTCATGATGAAATGGCCCAGAACTCTGGACAGGGCATATAGAGAACAAAAACAGGTGTAAAATATGCCGATACACCCCCTTAACTGGACCACTGTCTCAGATTATCTGGTTTTGCAGCTGATGTGCAGCAAAACGTGCTTGATGCCCCTTTAATGGCACTAAGCTGTTTGGTCCTGATGTCCAGGACATCATTAATGATCTGCAAGCCTCAGGCAGGGTCCCCAAGTCTGTCCATGCCCTCTACCACACCCAACCAAGGAGCAGAGGGTGCCCTCCTTTTTGCAAAATGAACAGTAGGCCCTGGTCAGCTCCTCAGCCCCAATGAAAATGCAGAGCCCAGGCTGCCTTGCCTGCCCCTTACAGAGCTGGAGCGGCAGTCAGGCGTCCAAGAAGTGAGGGACCAGCCCCTGCGTCTGGCTCCATCTCTGCTTGACTCCTTGCTGGACCCCCTCTTCTGGTCCCAAACCAAGAGGCAGTGGTTGGTGGTTGGTTCTCCATCCATCTAAACCAATGGAGAACCATAACTTTGGATGCATGGATTCTGCAGCTCATCGAGCAGCCTCCAGAAACCCCACCGCCACCCTCCTGTTCCCCCAACCCCCCAGCTCACCTGTCTGTTCTCTGTGAGGAAGTACAACCCCTTCTGCGCAGTCAAGCCAGTGTCCACCCAGGTGCCAGAGAAAAAAGGGATTTTGCTCCAGTTTTTTCCTGGTCCCCAAAAAGACCAGTGATCTGAGGCCTGTCCTGGATTTAAAAGACCTTGATCGATATGTCCAATACAAAATGTTCCGGATGGTAACTCTGCCGGGCCTGATGCCCCTTCTGAAAACAGGGGACTGGCTCTGCTCCAGGGACATACCTACATGCACAATTCTGTCTTTCCTCCTCACAGGAAGTTTCTCTGTTTTGCCTTTCAGGGCGAGATTATTAGTTCCAGGTGCTGCCCTTTGGCTTGTCCTCTGCTCTGCGATTCTTTACCAAGTGCTTAGTGTGATGCTTGGCCAGCTAGTTATGATTATTGTATGATATTGGTATTATTTCATATACTGACCATTTATTTATGTCAGTCTGTGAGATTTGGCCCTTTAAATTACAAGGTGTCAGCAGCTGAAACCACAGGATGTAATTAAGACTGATAAGGAACCAGTTAATTAACTACCTTCCTTCCAGTGGGCATTTTATTACCTTTTTATGACATGATCAGGCTTTTGAAGTGGAAACAAAATCTAAAGTTTATGATGGCAGGAAAGAAAGGGTAATTTGGCTGGTCCTATCAAGTTTAACACCTAAATGAGAAATGCTGGGATTGCTAAGTTTAAAGGAAAAATTGTTAATTAAGGAGTTCTATATAGGATATGTCTTTTCTTCTGATGTCACATTATTTAATATACCTGCTGGTAGGAAATCATGTTTGTAATTTTATATTCTAAAAAAAGGAGCTAGATGACTCACAGAAGAGGTGCGGAGACTCAGAGTTTAAACTGATACTTGGGTCTGAAATGTAGGAAATATCTTTTTGGGCTCTTAAGAAACAAAGATCTCTCTAATTTAAAGGCATTTAGAGAGGTAATACATTAGATAGAAAATATCTAAATGTATTGTCGTAGGAGTTTTGTTCTGTAGTTTTCCTTTTTTTTTCTTTCAGGTGATTGTGATGCTCTTTGATATTTGTTCTGTATTTCATATTCCTGTTGTTATCCATTTTTAGTAAACATTTTAAGATACTGCCTGGGTTTCCTCAGTCATTTTTTGCATGTTATTGCTGAACAGATATTAAGTCTGACAACTGTTCAAGGGCTTGATGGTGTTACTAAGCTTGGTAAAAGGTAAGTATATACCTAAGGTCTCATAGAGTTTTAAGGGTTCATTTTGGATACCTGGTTAGGTGCCCTTAGGCAAAAGATATATTGCATCCCCCCCGAAGAGAAAATTATCTCAGCCTGTACATTTGAGTACACTAGCGTAAGACTCACAGTTTGAATCCCCCCATAACTTGAGACTAAAGGTGATTCAGACCCAAAAGCAGACAGGAGGTTTACCCTGTCTGTTACCTGTTCACACTATTGCGCTCTGATGTTGGCACTGTGGGAGCAGAGGGCCTGACCTGCGGAGTGCATTTGTGACAGATTTGGTTGGCAGCGGTGTAATACATTAGGTAACACAAGCTTTAACTGTTCAGTGTGTCAGCTTAGTACTGTACAGCTCACTTTGCAAAATAAGGCAGCGATTTATTTTTGAAAGAGAAAACAGAACAATATCATTTTGCTTACAGTCAACGTTCCTACCTGTTTTATTTTTTTTAAAGTGCAAGTTAGAGTGGCCGTAGTTAGTGAAGGAGATGGCTTCCAACTACAGTGACCACACTGCAGACTACCTGAAGCAGTTGTGCAAGGTGAGAGGGCTCCTGCACGAGGGGAGAGACACCAAGCAGAACCTTGTGGATGCTCTGATGGCCACTGATGCCCAGAGTGTCGAGTCACAGACTGTGACTGTAAAGGACCAAACCTTGGGCATGGAGGGGCCAGCAGTCTGTGCAGTGTCCAGATCCGGTGAGGAGGACAGCAGGGCCAGTGCAAGGCAAGGGCCACAGCAGCATGGGAAGGCCACCAACATTCTGGAGCCAGAAGCAATCTGGCTGCAGATGGAGTTGCGGAGGATGGAGCTGAAGTTCCAGAGAGAAGAGAAGTGAGAAGCGGCGAGCTGCAGAGAAGAGGGAGCGAGAACAGCAAGTTGCAGAGGAGAAGAGGGAGCGAGAACAGCGAGAAGCTGACCGTGAAGAATGTGAGCGCCAGACGTGACATGAACTGGAGAAGCTACGACTCCAACCACCAGCACCAGAGCAGGTAAGTAACTTGGGTTTAACTGGAACTACAGGACTGAGCTATAAATTAAAGTTCAAGTTGATAGCTGAATGTAAAAAGGGTGAGGATATGGATGCCTTTTTAAATTCCTTTGAAAAAGTTTGTATTCAGGCAAAGATTCCTAGAGGGTCCTGGAGCTTCCAGCTATCCCCGCTACTTACCGGGGAAAGCTCTAGATGCATTGGGTCAAATGGACAATGAGGACAGTAATGATGACAGCAAACTTAAAGCTGCACTTTTAAAAAAGTTTGATTAAACTGCAGAAGCATACAGAGCTAAATTCCATAAGCTCAGGAGAAGCTCTAATGTGAACTTCAAGGAGCTAGCCACGAAACAACGTCAGTGTTTAAAATGTTGGTGGGAAGGAATCAAAGCAAACTCTGTAGATAAAATTGAAAATGCTATATTGTTAGAACAGTTATTTCTAGGAACGTGGATATGTTGTTCATCCACTCTCTGGCATGTCCTTTCCCTTTAAATCTGCCGGAAAGTCTTCAAGCTGGCCCCTCCCACCCACCCGGTGGTAAATACCTCTGCTCCTTCCCCATGACGCCAGATCTTCCTTCCCGCTGGAAGATTCAGGTTCCCTCATGCTACCTTCAGCAGTTCGTAGGCCCTGGATTCTCAGCATCGGTTTTCATCGCCAATTTCATTAAAACACATTAGAGTTTACGACTCTGATCCTAGCGCATTGGACATGGAGGACAAATCATCCCCCGGATTTCGCCGGTGTCCCTGCGGCCAGAAAATGTCGTGCACCGATCCCCACCTCTTGTGCGTCTATTGCTTAGGTGTCGTACATGACACCAGCTGTTGCACCATCTGTCTGGCCTTCTATCCCAATGTGCTGGACGACTGCATGGCGCACCTAAAATTGGGGAGACCAGAGCTTCGCAATCAGCTGGTGAAATCGAAGGAGGCAAGGTGGGCGGTTTCTTCGGCTGTGGGATCCGCCGAGCAACTGGAACAGATGGTGGCTTTCGAGGAGGAAGCTGCTCAAGCTTCGGCCAGTCGAGGTTTTTTTGTACCTTTCAACCTTGGCTCCAATTTTACTGGTTCCTTTCGGAAGTTGTGCCAGTCTCTGCCAACCAGGGGTAGGGCATCCTCGGGCTCACACTCCTCCCGCCCTTGGAAGAGGGACAAGGACCCCAGGTCGTCTTCTTCCAGAAGGAGACAGTCCTGGGACCGAGAGAGGTCTGAGTCCCAGGAACTTGAGGTCTCGACTTCGTTCGAGATCGCTTCTTTGGCTGCTGACTTTTCCGACCTTCCGTCCGGCCAAGGCACTGAGACCTAGAAAACGGCTGAACTGGCCAAGATCACTCTCGACCCAATCGAGCCTTTGTCAGTGGCTCTGGTCGGTGACTCCTTAGAAAAGACGCTTGTCCTTTCCTTCCCCGAAGAGGAGACCCGGCCCTCGGGTGTCCCGATCGAGGGAAAGGTGCCAGAACCTCAGTTCTGTCTGACTCCGGCATCTCCCGATCAAAGAAGCCGACCCTGTCGGTCTCGATCGGGGACCAGGACCTCTTCTGTTGAAAAACCGAAGAAAGGTCACAAGAACTTATCGATCCTCATCCTCCTCGGATGAGGAGAGACTTTGGAAACTCCGTTGACGTTATGAGGATCTCATGTGGCAACAGCTGATTCTGACTGGTCAAAAGCCGGCTCTTCCGGCAGGACCAGCCATTACTTAGCCCCTGTCTCCCAGGCCGACCCCTCCAGAACCTGAGCGCTTCGTCCTCCCACCCCGTGGGTTGGACAATGATTCTAGCTCGGCCTGTTTTGGTCTTCCCACCGATTTTAGTGGAGCCACTGCTTAGCAGCCCAGGAGGGGCTCCCTTGAAAGAGGACTGGACTTCCTCGTCGTCTGTCCATCACTGTTGTCCCCAGTTGCCCTCGACGCATCGAGGGAGACATAGGCAGAAGACCACTATATCCTGACTCTTTGGACTCAGATGCCACTGGCTTGCACTCGCATCCAGGGGATGACGAGTCATCAGTGGCAGGTTTGGAGGAAGATCCTTCCTCTTTTCAGGGCATCCTTTGCCTGGTTTCCAACTCTACCGTAATGCCCTTGGAGCCTAGCCAAAAGAAGGCAGAATACCCCTTTACAGATATCCTCAAAAGGGGGGATACCCCGACAGAGGCCTTTCCAGTGGCTGAAGCCATTGTTGGCCCAGCCCTTGACCTATGGTAGTGTCCTGCCTCCTGTACCGTTCCGTTTGCCCGCATGTCCCACAAGTATACAATACCCATGGGGTCCCTGGCGGGGTTCACAGAGCATCGCGTGGCCAAAAGCCTTGTGACTGCTTCTGTGTTCAGACACATTGGCAGCTCAGCCGACACTGACCGCCCGCCCCCCCCGGACAAGGAGTCCAAGAATGTGGACCATTCTGCCCAGAAGGTCTATGCGGCCTCATCCTTAGGCCTTTGTCAGGCAGCTCGGCTGTGATCATGGCATTCTTCTCTCATGCCCTCTTAGGGTCATTAGATGAAGTCCTCCCTCATCTCCCAGCGGACATGCAGACCATGGTGAAGCAAGTCCGTGACCAGGGCCGTGCTGTTGCAAAACAGCAGCTCCAGATGGCCTTGGACATTGCAGTTTCCTGTGCCCGCTCCTTGGCAGACGCAGTGGCCACTCGCCACAGGGCCTGGCTGAGGTTATCCTCCTTTCTGGTGGATATTCAGCACAAGTTAGCTGATGTGCCCTTCCTAGGCACTGACCTCTTCGGTCCGGGTGTGGCTGGTCACCTCCAGTACATAGAGCAGTCGAACGCCATCTTGGATGCTACCTCTGTGAAGGGTTCTTCGGGCAAGAACCAGCAGAAATGCAAGAAGAAGCCTTTCCGGCACTCTTCCCCTGCGGTTAGGCAGCCCTCCTTTCAAAGAGGCCAGCAGCAACAGCAGCAGCAGCAGGCTAAAGCTTGGCGCCCCAGGCCCAAGCAGTGGCCCAAACAGCCTCGTACAGGAGGCTGAGATGCTGGTCCAGGAGCCTCCTCCTCCTCTAAGCCTGCTCAGTGATGGGTCAGGGGTTGCCACCCCTACACCTGTCACGCCAGCCCTGGGTCCTCCCATGGGGGGCCGGCTCTGTCACTTTCTTTCCATCTGGTCCGGTATCACTTGGGACAAGTGGGTTCTGGAAGTGGTCGGCCACGAACTGCCTCTGGAATTCGAACAGTACCCTCCCAGCCGAGCCTGTGCTCCTCGGGAGGAGAGGTCTCAGCTTGCACTCATTCGGCCCTTCAGGACGACTTTGCTTAACTCCTCCACAAGGAGGCGGTAACTCCAGTGATGGATCCTCTTGCTGACCCAGGCTTCGGGTCCAGGTACTTCCTGGTACCCACGTGGACAGGGGGTTGATGCCCCATCCTAGATCTCCACGACCTGAATCAATATCTCAGGTCTCGCACCTTCTGGATGGTAACTCTGAACCAGATCTTACCATCTCTGGAGTGAAACATGTGGTTCTGTTCACTGGATCTGCAGGATGCGTTCTTTCATGTCCCAATCTGTCCATCCCACCAGCGGTTCCTCTGCTTCAGGGTTGAGGGGACCCTGTACGAATTCCGAGCTATGCCGTTCGGCCTGTCATCCACCCCACGGGTCTTCACCAAGTGAATTGCAGTGGTGGCAGCTCATCTTCGGTGTCGGAGTTCGGATATATCCTTATCTCGATGACTGGTTCTTGGCAGATTCCTCCCTCCAGGAGGTGGAGAGGTCCAGGGATCTGGCCCTCTGAACCTGCTCCCAACTCAGCCTCCTTATCAATGAGGCCAAGTCGGAACTCGTGCTCTCTCAGGTGATGGGCTTCATTGGGGCAGAGTTTGACTCTCATCAAGCCAGAGCTTGGTTCCCGGCAGACAGGGCGGAGGTTCTCTCCTCCTTTGCCTGATCATTTCTGGTTGGGCGCTTGCGCCCTGCCCAGGACTTTCTCTGCATTTTGGGCTACATGGCGGCGTGCACCTCAGTGGTCCATTGGGCCAGGTGGCACATGCACCCCCTCCAATGGCAGCTGGCTGCTGAGTGGATTCAGCGACATGGTCACTTCGACCAGCTGAGCACTGTAACCCAGTAGATGTGGGATGCTCTGCAATGGTAGACCGTCACAGACTGCTTGCAGGAAGGAATCCTGTTTGTCTGCCTCGAGTCGAAGGTCATCCTGATGACTGATGCCTCTCTCATGGGCTGGGGAGCCCACATGGGAGCAGGGTATGAAATTCGTGAAAAAAAGTACATGCCCACTTGGGCATGTAAGAAGAAAATGTACATGCCCAACAAACTATTTACATGCCGCCCCTTAGTTTACATAATTTTAGACGTCATCTTCACTGGACCAAGCACTTTCGTTTTCATCACCACCACTAGGGCTGGCAGAAGCAGCATGCAGTGACAGTGTTCTGCAGCCATAAGCTTTGGTAGTGGGCCTTCTTTTGCCATTTTTCCACCACAGTGATATGGCGCCTTCAGGGTTATAGTCACTAAGCTGGGAACCATTCAGAGATATAGACATTAGGTCATGTAGGGTGTCTGGGCGTAATCCAACCCTCCAGTCATTTTTTATTCTTCCCATCAGAGAGAAGCCTCGTTCTGCAGCAGCAGTGTGCACAGGAATCAGGAGAATGATTCTGACAATGGCCAGAACATTTCTAAATTGTTGATCCTGCACATCCGCAAGAATCACTTTCTGCCACAATTTCAGAGACTTACAACTTTCAACAGACAGCAAGTGGAGTACGTGCTTTTTTAAGTCTAGCCACTCTAGCAGTACCAAAGTAACATCAACTCCACGAAACTCTAGGACCACTTTATCGTGATCAACAATTGTTTGAATTGCTTGATCTCCATAGGTTTCAAGTGCCTCTGTGGATGATGGCCAGGACTGAAAATTTAAAGCTCTTGCAGCTAGTAGCACTTTATTGGTTGTGAAGGACTGAAAGCGAGATTCAATGTGCTGTGACGTTTTCTGAAGAATTTTTTTGATCTCTGAAATTGTGGCTTTTACAATGTCTGAAGGAGAACCTGATCTGTGCCTCAGTTTCATTAGTTAAGTCAACACTGTTGTACTGAGTTAGGTTCTCATTTACAGATGTAAGTGTTAGTGCGTGAAGAGTTTCTTGATTTGAGAGACCATTTAGTTTTTGAATTGTGCTTTCTACCTGCTGTGAACTTTTTCAACAGTGGCATCCTCTTGCTGAAAGCACAGACTGAGTAGATAAGTAACCAAAAAACACTTTCAGAAAGTTCATGTATATAACACATTTTAAAGTCTTAAGCACTTTAAGTATTCCTAGTGCTTTTTGGCCATGATCCTGCTTGTTTGTCAGTGACACATGTTCGAGGTGAGGCTCTAATGCAGCCCAGTTCCTTTCAAGGGCAGAAATGGTCGTTCTCTGTGTACAAGCCACCTAGTGCCACCAGTGTTAACTGGTTTGATCACATTAATATTTAAAAGGGATCCCGTTTCCTGTAGGCCTTTCCAACTTTTTGGTGACCTGTGGTAAAACGAGTAAATGTTCAGCAGAAGTTGTTCTAATGACTTATAAAAGGGACAGTCTCTGAAAGAATCCTTTACAGCAAGCTCTAAACGATGTGCACAGCAGTGTACGTCAATGAGGTGTGAACACTGGAAATCTTGCTTTATTCACTAAGGACACCTGAAGTGCTCCCCAACATTACAGCAGCACCATCAGATGCCGCACTTATCAGCTTATGTTTCCAACCACCATCCCTTAAACCACCTTCACCCTCTAAAGCATTAATCACAGTATTTAAAATGCTTTCTGAATTAGGGACACTGACTAGTTTCAGTGCAAGAAATCTTGTTACAGGTAGGCCATTTTCAAAAATATGTACATAAATGCCCTCCTCCTCAGTCACACTTTTATCTGTGCAGGAATCAATAAGAAAAGAAAAGAAGTCATTGTCTTGTAGTAGACTAGCAGTAGTGCTTTGAATATTGTGGGCAATATAGGGAATGAAGACACGGCATTGCTTGTCACTGCTGTAACTGTGACTCATAGCATCATCCCCATGATTTCTTCTTTGTAAATCTATCAACCTAGGAAAATCCCTGAAAGGCCTTTCAGTCCTAGCAACATAATAATGCATTACAGAACAATTTACAAATTTGATCCATTCCTTTTTGTTCCATAAATTGTATGGATTTCTCTATTGGTCTTTCTCCAACTTTTGTTTTATTTGCAATGTATGCCATCTCAGCATTTTTGTGTGCTATGGACACTTCATGTGCTGAGATAATGTGTACTCTAAAAGTACTGCATCCAGTTCTGAAATTATTTTTGCTTTGGCTTTTATCATAACTCTGACACCATGTACAGAACATGGCACATTTATCTGTGTCATACGTAAGCCACTTCCTGCCCTTTTTCCAGGATTCCTGAAATTTTCTAACTTTCGGGGCCTTAACTTGGCTTTCAGTACAAGCAGTAGCACTTGAGGAAACTTCAGTGGTCGTAACAGTTTCGCTGTCTGGACAAGGAGGTGGTGGGGTTATAGCTGTGCCTGTAGTAGTACTAGTACTTGGTGTTAGGGAATTCGAGTCAGCTCCCGTAGTCTCATCAAAACGCTTTCTCTTAAATCCAAATTTAAAAAGACTCATGGTGTCTGCCTGGCTGTTCGGAACTGAACTTGGGCATACTGATTTTAAGAATTTTTTATTTGTGTTACTCAGCATTAATAAATGCAACAAGGAAAAATGTGTTGTCTTTTTTTTTTTAATTAATAATAATCTTAACAGGAAAACCTGACTGTGTGTTGTCTGATTATTTGTTATAACAGGTATTCAGATTTTAGATAGTCCACAGTGTAGCCTGTAAAAAGCTAGAGATTTTTTATAACAGTATTCAGATTTAGATAGTCCAAAAACCACAGTGTAGAGCCTGTGAAAGTGATGCTCATGCAACGGCACGGTAACTAGCGTAGAACAACGCTTTTAACTTAAATAGGATTAGTCTCCAGTTCCACTGTATTTTTAACACATAATAACTCAGATCAGATCTTTGTGTTGGACCCACTCTGTAATTAGTTAGGTAAAGTAAAGTACTAGACAGTACAGTTAGAAGTCCGACCACAGAGTAGCTCATAGACCGTTCTGTAAAATACTTAATCTTTAACAGCTGCAGATTCCTGCCTGCTGTCTGTATATTTTTTAGTTAGAAGTCAGGGAGTCTACTCCTAGTTGCTTAGCTTGTAAAACAAAAAATAAAACAAAAAAGCTTTAATAGATTTTATTTCTTTACCAGCTGATCCCTGTTGTATTTCGATTTTAGTTGTAGTCTCTACACAGTAGCTTCAAAGGCTTTAATAGATTTTTTATAACTGATCCTTCCTGGATTTACATTTAGCTAGTCCAGGCTCCCATCCAGAGTCACTCAGAGTAGCTAGTAAAAATCTTTACTTGATTTTATGTTTAATAACCTAACCTAAACCAACTCAACTGATCGGATGCCTGTATTTAGTAAACAGAGTAGCTTGTAAAAAAATCTTTAATATATTTTATTTTTTATAACAATACTGATCGCTGTTTCTGTATTCAGTCTAGATTTTAGTTAGTCCCCTCCACACACAAACAGTAGCTACTAGCTAGTAACAAAGTTGTCAACAATAGATTTATTAACTTAGAACTGATCCGTCATCCATGGATCCTGAATTTACATTCTAGAGCTTTATTTATAGACTGGGTGAGCTGAATGAGCACTTGACTCCCTTATTTCAGTGAGACTGCAAGCAGCCTGTAATCTGTGTGAGAATGGGCCCCTGACTGAGACAGAGTCCCCTTTCTGTCTGTTTAGTATACTCTCATACTGTCTGGGACAGTGGGACTGTCTCTATTACAAATCCAAAGGCCAGTACAGATTATAGATTGAATGATTACCTTTTAATTTAATTGCTTTGCTGGTTATAGTGTATTTTTTTTGACTAGTCTGATCTTAGTCTCTTCATCTGCAGTGCTTCACCATGACGTAGTCTGCATTCAGTGTCCCTCCCCTCGTTATACAGACTTCTGCCACTGGTTTTATATCAGCTAGCCTAAAAACTAACAGAAGTAGCATAGCAGTGGAACAAACTAGTGATTAATCTGGTAGATATGCCTGCTTTGCTAACTTAATATTGCATCCTTCTGTTTAATTTTTTCCTCCACAGATTTTCTTTCTGTTCTTGCCGTTTCCTTCCCTTCATGATTCAGTCCTGACTGTAGAGAGACTCTGTACGTCTCGCACACAGTCTCCTATCCTCCCTGTCTGCCCCTATTTACTTCAGTCCCTCCTTTCCAGTCCTGGGTTTTTTGTGGTTAAGAGAAATGTAGCTCTTAAAAGAGCTTTTGGTTATTTTATTTGCTGATCGTGATTGGACGCTCAGGCTGGCAGCCAACCGCTCAGCACAATCGATTCCACGAGTCCAAGCTAAGAAATGGCGTGCTATGCTGGGGTCCACTCGCATCTGGCTGTCGGGAATATGCACATAAGGGCAACCTACTGGTGCATGTGCCTGCTTTGGCCCACCTCCAACAGTGACAGAGGGACTTGACTGGTTGATCTGTGTAGACTGTGCGCCACTCAACTATAACGGGCACATCAGCCTGCCCTGAGCCTACTCCTCCAACCTTCTTTTCTCCGTGTGTGTGTGTTGCAGACAAGCAGTCAGCTGACATCCAGAAGAGCAGACTCGTGATCGGCTCTACAGATGTCAGCTCTGCGTTTGCGCTACTCCGGCGGCTCACCCGCCCCCAAGGAAAGTGAAAGAGAACTAGGGGAAAAAAAATGGAACTCTGTCTGGGGAGAGAGAAAAAAATACAGAAACTCTGCCAAAATACCTTAGGTGCCCAAAGGGGCAGGCACTTATTAGCTGTAGGTGTCCTGAAGCAAAAGTGCCTGCCCTGGGGCACCTAAAGTATAGGAATTTCGCACT
The DNA here is from genome assembly GCA_016271365.2 of Neoceratodus forsteri. Taxonomy (NCBI): domain Eukaryota; kingdom Metazoa; phylum Chordata; order Ceratodontiformes; family Ceratodontidae; genus Neoceratodus; species Neoceratodus forsteri. The sequence goes on from CM057453.1 coordinate 64,223,008, forward strand.
CTGCATGGGAGACAGCAGGGCCTATGGGTTCTTGAACCCCGAGGAGTCCCGATGCCACATCAACCTGTTGGAGCTCAGAGCAGTCAGACTGGCCCTGTCAGCTTTCACTCCTCAGCTCCAGGGTCAAATGGTTCAAGTCCAGACGGACAATACCACGACCATGTACTACCTCAACAAACAGGGCGGCACGCACTCCGGTCTGCTATGCAAGGAGGTGCTCCAAATCTGGACCCTCGTCAGTCGGCTGAAGGCGGATCTCCTAGCCATCCATGTGGCTGGAGTCTCGAACCAACTGGCAGATGCCCTCAGCCGCTTAGGCTAGACATCCCACGAGTGGTCTCTCCATCCAGAGGTAGTTTACTATCTGTTCTTCCATTGGGGCAAACTGTTGGTGGACCTGTTTGCCTCAAGGGAGAACACCAAGCTGAGTCTGTACCATGCACGCCCCCCTCAGCAAGGCTTGCTGCAGGGGATGCTTTCTTGAGGCAGTGGACCCCAGGCCTCCTCTACGCCTTCCCTCCATTTCCCTTGATCCACAAGGTGTTACTCAAGGTGAGGAGGGACAAGGCGAAGGTGATCCTGATAGCCCCAGATTGGCCCTACCAGTTCTGATATCCAGATCTCCTTAGCCTCAGCTGCATGGCCCTGGAGCGGCTTTGTACACGCCCGGACCTGATGTCATTGAACCAGGGGAAGGTATTCCATCTGGACTGTCAATCCCTGCACCTCACAGCCTGGTACCTGAACGACTAGAGTTCCAGGCTCTGGGTCTTTCCGAGGATGTCTACACCATGGTGGAGGCATCTCGTAAGGAATCGACCAGGAAGTGTTATGCCTTCAGATGGAAAAGGTTTTCCATTTGGTGTCAGGGTAAGAGTCTGGACCCCTTATCCTGCTCTGTGGCTAACATTCTAGACTACCTTTGGTCTCTATCCAAAGGAGGTCTACGGTAATTGACCCTTTGTTGTGCACCTGGCAGCCATTTCTGCTTACCGGGCGCGGGCCAGTCAGCTGACATTGGCACAGGAGACAGTGGTCAGGCACTTTTTCAAAGGCCTGGATCACATATCCCCTCCGGTGCGTGAACCTCCTCCTCCATGGGATCTCTTGCTGGTTTTGGCAAAGCTCATGGGCAAGCCATTCGAACCCATGCAAAAGTGTGAGCTCTCACACTTGTGGAAGACGGCTTTCCTGGTGGCTATCACATCAGCCAAAAGGACAGGGTAGCTCCAGGCGCTTTCGGTAGACTCCCCTTATCTGGTCTTTCACAGGGACAAAGTTGTCCTGCGCTCCCACCTGAAATTCCTTTTGAAGGTGGTTTCAGAGTTTCACCTTAACCAGGTGTTGACTCTGCCGGTATACTACCCTAACTACACCTCAGACACCGAGTACAGGCCCCATACTCTGGACCTTAGACTTGCTGTCTCCTATTATAGGGAGAGGACGGCGGAAATTTGGGGAGAGGTTCGCCAGCTGTTTGTCACCTACGTTGAAGCTGCTTCCGGCAGACCTGCAGCCAAATGGACTATTGCAAGATGGATTACATCATGCATAGGTCTGTGCTATGAGTTGGTGGGCAAGGAGCCTCCCAGAGGGATAAGAGCTCATTTTACCCGTCATACTGCTGCATCGGTGGCTGCTTCCATGGACATCCCTACCCAGGAAATCTGTCGGGCTACCACCTGGAAGTCAGCAAACACCTTCATTACCCACTACCACATCGACCTTGAGTCACACCGGAACGCTGGTTTTGGGGCCTTGATTCTCCAATCTCTTTTTCCTAAGTAGGGGGTGTGCGCCTTAACTCCCTCCTCCCGGACAACTGCTTGGAGTCTGCCAAAGAGTGTGGATGCACAACATATCCATGCTCCTAAAAGAACAGGTTACTCACCTGTAACAGTAGATCTTACTTTGAGAGGGCTCTTGCAGTAAGTAATTACATATAGGACTGACGTCGGCAGTCGGCAGGACCCCACGGAAAAATTTCTAGCTAGCAGTCCCTGGCGAGGGACCGCCACCACGTCAGGTGACCGGCATCAGATAACGTCGGTATAAAGGGTCGGTCCCGGACACCCGCCTTCCAGTTCTTTCCCGCCGTCAGCTCGTGCAGCGCCTCACGGTAAAGTTTATGCTCAGCCCTGTTATTTCGTCAGTTTTTACCGAAAGTTTTCAATATTTTAGTACGATTTCCTCAGGTGAACGTCAGTTTATGTCATCCCCTTCTAAAAATAAGTGCGACTCGTGTGGCGCTCAACTGCCTCACAAGGACGGTCACTGTCTCTGCCTTTTTTGCTTAGGCCCCAACCACGCGGTCGAAAAGTGCCCGCATTGCCTGCATTTCAACGCGGCCACCCACAGACGATGCCAGCAGTCTTTGGAAGCTCGTCTCCTTAAAAAGAAGATGTCTGCAATGGAGAAGGAGTTGAAGAAGGTTAGGCAGGCGTCGACCTCCCCAGAAGGACACAAGAAGCGGGATAAAGAAAGGCACAGGGAGAAGGCCTCCTCATCCACGACTCCGGCCGGAGCTGCGGTTCAGGTAACGTCCCCTCCGGGGGATCGCCCGACGGCAGCTTCCAAGGCTTTGGAGGAGGCGTTGGCCCGCCCGTTGGGCTCGTGTTCGGGTCCCACAGGCACCTCGGCAAAAGGAGGCCTCTGCCCCCAGTACTGCTGCAGGCTTGTGGCCTACTGGCACGGGCACCTCCCATAAGGACGCCGGGCGCTCACCGCCAGCCGGAGAAGGCTACTAAGACGCCCACCCTTGGGCGGCGCATGGCAGTGTCCCTCGACCGGCCGCTCTCCTCGCCCACCTCCCACAAGGACCCTTTGTCGGACGCCGGCTCTTCTAGCGTCCGCCGATCTCTAGCCCTTGTCGCACGCCGGTCCTGACGCATGCCGGGCGCTGGAGCCACGATAGACCCTCCATTGTCTGTTGTCCCAGGTTTCCTGCTGCCGTCTGGGAGCCCGAGTCGCTTGCCTGACCCCCGGGACTTTTCCTCCGGCCCCGGCGATGCACGGATGCTTTTCCGCTGTCAGACCCTCCTCCCACTGAACTTGACCTGACGCCGCCCTCGGGCGCCAGCCCTCACCGATCGCCGGATCTCCGGACGCCGCCCTCCGACGCCGGGCGGGGATATTCTCCTCCATCGGGCCTCCCACGGGCCCATCACTGTTGATCCGCCCGTGGGGGCTCTCTTACTGGGCCGGTCTGCCTCGGGAGCACTCTCCGGTCACTTGGGTATCTGCCATCGTATTCAACGCTGGCTTACCCAGGTCCGAGTATCCAGCGCCCAGTACCCGACGCCGGGTTCCAACGACGCCGCAGTACCGACGCCACAGTACCCGCACCGGTATTCCTGCAGCGGTTACGGATACCGCCTGACGGATATAATCCGTATAACTATCCCTCCTCCTCTTTCACCACCCCCCAGGCTGCCGGTGGATCTTCAGGAGACTCTGGCCTCCTGGTGGGCTGAGGCCAAGGCTCAGCTCACCAAGGAAGTCGAGAGCTGCCTTACGGCGACGGTGCCACCTCCAGCCCCCGTACGCCCGAGACGGCATACTCGCTCTCCGCCTCCGGATTCCCGAGCTCTTCCCTCCGGATCCAGAGAGGGGCAGGACATGCGTCCAGGGATTCCTCCTAAGGAACCCGTTCCTCCCCTTAGACGAGTCAGGGAGTCTTGCTCTGCTTCCAATTCTTCTTCTTCTTCTTCTCTCGGACTCCTCGGATTCCTCCGATGGATGCTCCGAGAAAGACGAGCCTTGCTCTCCATCTAAGCCTCGGCCGAGAACTCCTCCGAAGTCTCCTCCGGAGGATCCTTCCTTCACGGAGTTGCTCAGGAAGATCCAGGAAGTGCATCAGTGGCATTCTCTGGAACCAGATCCTCAGCGGGTTAAACTCACCGAACATCTGGACCTGCCCTTTACGGCCCCTACTTTAGTGCCACCCTGGATCGAGCCTCACGCCCACCTTGTTTCCACTATTTGGAAACAACCATCGGCTCTAGCCCCACTTCCTCGGAAGTCCAACAGGCTATACCAAGCTCTGGAGGGTGTAGATTTTTTTGATTCTTACCCCCGTGCAGACTCGGTTGTGATTAGCGCCGCTCACGGCCGGTCAGCACACCCTAAACATTTGAGCTTGTCTCCTCCGGATAAGGAATCTCGCCTTCTGGATTAGTATGGAAGGAAGATATACGCTTCTTCCACACTGGGAATCGGGGCCCTAAATTATGTAGCACATATGGGGGATTACCAGAAGGCTATCCTTACCGAGGCGGAATCTAAGATTGACTCCTTGCCTGACTCCCAAGTCAAGCAGGAGTTAGCTGACCTAGTCCATTCTGCCCGTTCGGCCAGTGGTCACATTCTGAGGCGACCCTGCGATGCAGTGGACACTGCTGGGCGGAGCTCCGTGTTCGCCGTAAGTCTTCGGCATTACGCGTGGCTCCGCATGTCAGGTTTGGTCCCGGAGGTGCAGTCAGCAATCCAGGAAGCACCTTTCAGGGGTTCAGTGCTTTTCGGACATCACCGATTTGCAGGAGAAGGGGACAGCCCTGAAATCTGTGGATTCCATGTACCGTCCCATCCCCGCAGCACTGTCCTTTTAAGGCGCAGCTGGCCTCAGCGAAACCCCAAGGAAGGCGGCCGCAAGCGCCGGGCCCCGCAGCTGCCAGGCCCCGCCGCCCAAAAGCAGCGGTGCCCCAGCTGCGGCGCTGCCCCACACCACCTGACTCCTTCCCTCTCCCACCGCCTCCGGACTCCCCGGAGGAACCGGTAGGAGGGAGATTCTCGCTCCACCTTCCGGGTTGGGAGAGGATAACATCAGATTCATGGGTGCTTCAGATTATCGCGGAGGGGCACTCCATAGAGTTTCTCCAGAAACCTCCACGTCACCCCCCTCTGAAGTCCTGTTACTCAAGGGACCATCTTCCTTTGGTCAGGGAAGAAATATCTGCCCTCCTTGCGAAGAAGGCCATAGTCCCGTTCCTCCTCTCCTTTGCGGGACGGGTTACTATTCTCATTTCTTCCTTGTACCAAAGAAGACGGGAGATCTCAGACCCATTCTCGAGCTCAGCTCCCTGAACTTCTATGTAGAATACAAGAAGTTCAGGATGCTCTCACTTCAAACCCTTCTGCCTCTTCTTCGGCCGGGCCAATGACTTTGTGCACTGGATATGCAGGATGCATACCTGCACATCCCCATTCGTCCCTCGCACGGAAAGTACCTCCGGTTTGCTTTCAAGGGGGACCATTACCAATTCCGGGCACTCCCATTTGGTCTTTCCTTGGCTGTCCGAGTTTTTACCAAGTGCCTGGCGGTGGTAGCGGCCCACCTGCATACTTTGGGAGTTCAGGTGTTTCCCTACCTGGACGACTGGCTCTTGGTGGCCTCGTCCAGGGAGCAACTCCTGCATTTTCTCTCCCTCACCCAGCAGGTTTTCACTTGTCTGGGTATCACCATCAACCATTCCAAGTCTCATCTGGACCCCTCCCAGAGACTTCAGTTCATCAGGGCACTCCTCAGTATGACAGTGTGCAAGGTCTTCCTTCCTTCGGACAGGGCGGCCTCCCTCCAGTCACAGATTTCCCTGCTTTCAGAACGCCGGAAGGTTCTGGCGAGGTCGGTGCTCCGTCTTTTGGGGCTTATGGCGGCTGCCATCCCGACGGTTCTGCTCGCACAGCTCCACATGAGGATCTCTCAGTGGACTCTCCGCTCTCAGTGGGATCAACTCGTAGACGACCCTAGATAATCTGGTGCTGATCTCCTCGCCGATGACAAGAGACTTGCAATGGTGGATGGTTTGAGAGAACCTGTTCCGGGGGGTCCCCTTCTGTCATCCTCCCCCCTCCCAGACTCTGACCACAGACGCATCAGGCGAAGGTTGGGGAGCCCACCTGGGTCTTCACTGAACCCAGGGCTTATGGTCCAGATTGGAGTTAGCTCTCCACATCAATGTGCTCGAGCTACAAGCAGTTCTGTATGCTCTCCAAGCCCTTCACCAATACATCCTTCCCGGTCACCTAGCTGTCCAAACGGACATGTGCGTGGTGTGGTACATCAACAAGCAGGGAGGGACTAGATCCTACTCGCTGTGCAGGGAAGCAGTGAGGGTTTGGGAATGGGCAACGCTTCACAACCTTCACCTCACGGCGATCCATGTTCCAGGAGTCGACAATACCCTGGCAGACAAGCTAAGTCGCTCCTCGGCTCTGCCACACGAGTGGGAACTGAACCAAAAGGTTCTAAACGGCATCTTCCAGCTTTGGGGGACTCCACAGGTAGACCTGTTCACCTCTTCCCAAAACACAAAACTTCCCACCTTTTGCTCGCTTGCTTCAGAGCGAGGCGCTTTCTGGAGTGACGCTCTGTCTCTAAGCTGGAAGGGCAGATTCGTTTATGCTTTTCCCCCAATTCCTCTGGTCCCTCGTGTGCTGCAGAAGCTTGCAGTGGAAGGAGCGAGAATGATTCTGATCGCTCCTTTCTGGCCCAGGCAAAACTGGTTCTGTCTTCTACAACAATACTCAGAGGTTCCTTCTCTTCCTCTTCCTTTATCTCGAGGATTGCTGACCCAGGATCAGGGGACCTTGTTCCATCCGGGACTCAAGTCCCTTCAACTTCATGCTTGGCTCCTGCAGACCTAGCCCAATCTCGTTTTGGCATCTCTTCTGAGGTGGCCGAGATTCTGGTAGAGGCTAGAAAACCCTCCACTAGGTCCACCTACGCCATGAAATGGAAGAGATTTTCCATTTGGGCTGCCTCCAGGAGCGTGGAGCCTTTCTCCTGTCCTGCTTGATTATTTACGTCACCTCTTCGACCTGGGTCTCAGTCATTCCTCTTTGAAAGTTCACATGGCCGCTATTTCAGCCTACCATGTCCCTTTCGCTGATAAAACCTTTGCCCAATTAGAGGTATCCAAGACTTTTCTCAGAGGGGTCCTTCATCTCAGGCCCCCTGTCTGGACTCTTGCTCCCCCTTGGGATTTGAACTTTGTTCTCGAGAAACTTACCCTTCCCCCCTTCGAGCTCAAGTGCTTCCGCAGACTTGATGTTTCTTTCGTGGAAGACGCTCTTCTTGGTGCCCATTAATTCTGCTCAAAGAATTTCCGAGCTCCAGGCCCTTATGTGTAAAGTCCCCTATCTGATTTTTCACAAAGAATGAGTAGTTCTTCGCACGAACCCTAAGTTTCTTTCGAAAGTGGTAACGGAGTCTACCTTAATTCAGTCTATTGAGTTACCTGCCTTTTTCACGCAGTACTCCAATCAGGGAGAATATTTGCTCCATACCATGGATATTCACAGGATTCTGAGATACTACGCTGTTAGGACAAAGGATCTCAGAAAGACTGATCAGTTGTTCGTCTCTTTTGCTCACAAAAGGGAAGGCAATGCTGTTTCTGGAGACCCCATCTCCGCAAAGACATAGACAGAGTGGAGGCTGTCCAGAGGAGGGCAACCAAAATGGTGCAGGGTCTGCACCAGAAGACATATGAAGAAAGACTAAAGGAGCTTAATATGTATACCGTAGAGGAAAGGAGGGAGAGAGGGGACATGATAGAAACTTTCAAGTACCTCAAGGGAATTAACAAGAGGTAGCATCTTCCAGAAAAGAGATGTGCAAGAACAAGGGGCACAATTTGAAGATAGAGGGGACGGCTCAGAGGTAATGTGAGGACGTATTTTTCACTGAGAGGGTTGTGGATGCATGGAACAGCCTCCTGAGGAGGTTGTGGAGTCGAGAACAGTGGGGGACTTCAAGAATGCATGGGACAGGCATAAGGCAGTCCTAGTGGGGGGTAGGAGGAAGTAAGCTGTTGGTTAACTAGGATTTGCAGCTTATCTGTTAGGTAGGAAAATGGGCAGACTAGGTGGGCCAAGCGGTCCTTATCTGCCGTCAAATTCTATGTTTCCAAGCAATGCCTGTCAAAGTGGTTGGCTCATTGCATCACTTTCTGTTATGACAAGTACAACAAGACCCTTCTGGGTCAAGTCAGAGGTCACTCCACTCGTGGAGTAGCAGCCTCTGTGGCTTGTTTCAAGAATGTGTCTGCGGCGGACATCTGTGCTGCCGCCACTTGGACTTCCATCCATACCTTTACGAAACATTACAGTTTGGACATTGCCTCTCGCCGTAGAGCAGGCTTCGGCTTAGCGGTCTTGCAAGGCCTCCTGTCTTGAGGTTTGCAAAGTTTTGCTACTTCTTGGAGTGGTTCCTCCTCCCGGTGATTTTCATTTGTTCCAGACTGCTTGGGCTTCTGTCCTATATGTAATTACCTACTGCAAGAGCCCTCTCGAAATAAGATAGTACAGTTACGTAAGAACTTACCGTAACAGTAGATCTTCGAGAGAGGCTCTTGCAGTAGGTAATACCTTCCCGCCCTCTATCCTCCTAGGCTTTTTCAGCTCCTTTTCCATTGAAGGAAATATCTGCTTCTCTCTCTCGTCCGGGCCTGTGGTGGAAAAGAACTGGAAGGTGGGTATCCGGGACCACCCCTTTATACCGATGTCGTCTGACGCCGGTCATCTGACGTGGGGGCGGTCCCTCACCAGGGACTGCTAGCTAGAAATTTTTCCGTGAGGTCCTGCCGCCTGCCATCAATCCTATATGTAATTACCTACTGCAAGAGCCTCTCTCGAAGATCTACTGTTACGGTAAGTTCTTGCGTAACTGTACTTTCTAGGAGTGGTATATGTTGTTCATCCACATGCACCCACCCAACCTCTCTGGCTTTAGGCGCACCACCTTGCTTCCAGCGGGCTAAGATCTGGCATCATGGGGCAGAGCCAAGGTATTTACCACTCGGGTGGGTAGGAGAAGCCAGCTTGAAGACTTTCTGGCGAGATTTAAAGGGGAAAGGGACATGCCAGAGAGTGTGGATGAACAACATATACCACTCTTAGAACTACTGTTACAGGTGAGTAACCTGTTTTTTGGGCATGCCCAGCAGAGCTGAAAACCTGGCTGGAGCATCGAGATCCCAAAACAGTGCAAGAGGCTGCTGAACTCTTGGACCGCTATGCCAAGAGCAGACCTGCTGTGAGAGTGAATGGGGTGGGCGTGGCAGCACAGAAAGGGAAAAACTCGCCTTCAGGGCAGCTAAAACCCTCACTGCCTCCACCGAAACCAGTTAGCGCCAGGTTTCAAAGAAAAGATTTTTCTGCGAAAAGAAACGAACGTTGGGTTTGCAAAGAAACTGGGCATATTGCCAGACAGTGTCCCAGAAGGATGAGCAATACGCAAAATGGTGCTAGGAAAGAAGTGTGTTGGTTGTGTGTCCGTGGAGGTATGCTTGTGAACATGAGGGAACACATGCACCCAGTCACTGTGAATGGTGTACAGACACAAGGGTTAAGAGATACAGGGGCATCCCTGACGTTGGTAAAAGGGGATCTGTTAGAGCCTGGTCAGCTTATACCCAATAAATTTGTAACTATTCAAGGGTTCACTGGGGAGGAGAAAACATTGCCACTCGCTAGTGTTCTCCTAGACTGGGGTGAAACAGGGGGAACTGTGCAACAGGTGGCTGTAACCAAAACTTTAGCAGTTGACGTTATCCTTGGCAACAATCTCAAATAGGGGATGGTGTGTGCAGTTACCTGTAGGCAAGTGGCAAGGGAAAATTGTAGTTCCCTGGATCCCATAGAAGCCACTGTGGAAACCACTGGGAGTCTGGCTTCCCAGCCTGTGTCTCCTGATATGGAGACTAATGAAAAGGGGGTAGAAATGTCCCCAGTAGCAGTTAACCAAACAGCTATGGAGGGTTATTTTTGAAGACGGAGGGGTGACCCATTGTCAGAGGGTTAGGGATGACAGTGATCCGGAGTGCCCTGACGCTAGAGCTAGGGACCTTAGTTTAGATACTGACGGGGACCTGTCCCATGCCTTGTGAATGTGTAAGGAGTTTGCAGCTGCTCAGAAAAGTGACCCTAGTCTAGAGAAGCTGACGGCTTGGACAGACTCTAACAGAGCACAGGGAGGTGATGGAAAACATTAAGTTTATTGGGAAAATGGACTGATGTATACTCAGGATGCTAAGACAGAGGTAGGGGTGATAGGCAGGCAGCTTGTCATTCCCCAGGGGTACCAGGAGAAGTTGCTCAAGATTGCACATGATATTCCCTTATCTGGTCATCTGGGAATCACATGCACTACGCAGCAGTTGGCCCAGAATTTCTATTGGCCCAATTTCACCCAGCAGGTGAAGGAGTATAGCAGGTCTTGTCACTGGTGCCAAGAAATAGGGGAGGTGGGTAAGAAAACCCAAGTTTCCCCAATTCCACTGCCCATAGTGGAGGAACCATTCCAGAGGGTGGGAATGGATATTGTGGGGCCTTTAAATACCCCCAGCTCCTCCGGGAAGAGGTTCATCCTAACTGTGATGGATTATGCCATCTGGTATCCAGAGGCAGTCGCCCTATACTGACTGAGGACAGACAAAATGGCAGATGCCTTACTTGGGATTATCTCCCGTTTTGTGTTTCCGTAGGAGGTTATCACTGATAGAGGGGGTTCCTTGGTGCAGAGGTGCATGACACCTTATCACCCGCAAGCCAGTGGGCTTGTGGAAAGATTTAACGGTACCCTGAAGTCAGTGCTCCAAGCGTTTGCTGAACAGCATGGGAGGGACTGGGAGAAATACCTTCACCACCTGTTGTTTGCATACAGGGAGATGCCCCAAGAGTCAACATGATTTTCCCCCTTCGAGCTCTTACATGGACGCCGAGTACATAGGCCCCAGACTTGATCCGGGAGGACTGGGAAGGCAAGTACACCACCCAGGAAACTCCCATAATGGGTTATGTCCTTGGGTTTAGAGAAAGGCTGAGGGAGCTTAAGGGGACAGCCCAGGGCAATCTGGCAGCTGCCCAACAGAAACAAAAAGTGTGTTACGACCACAGAGCCGGAGATCACTTGTACACGGTGGGTCAGGAAGTCATGGTCCTTATCCCGGTCCGGAAAGACAAGCTGCAGGCCGAGTGTGCAGGACCGTACAAAGTAGTCAGAAGAGTAAATGACGTGAACTGTATCATAGAATTACCTGACAGAAGACATACAGAAAGAATGCACCATATCAACATGATAAAGCCATATACTAATAGGGCTGACATGGTGTTGTCAGTGTGTAGTCCTGGGGAGGGGACAGACGAAGGAGACCCTCTTCTGGACTTGCTGGAAGAAAGCAAGCGGGAGTCCTCTGTGGAGGCAGTTAAATTGTCGCCTCAGCTGGCCCCGGACAAGATCCATGAAGTAAGGGAGGTTTTAGCAGACTTTGCCCCACTGTTTAGCACCAAGCCTGGACTAACTTCCTTAGCAACACATGATGTAGAGACAGGGACACAGACGTCCATACAGTGGACAGCATATCGGGTGTCAGAGGCTGTCCAAAAGGACATTAGGAGGGAGGTGGAGGTAATGCTGGATTTAGGGGTAATCCAGAGATCCCACAGCCCCTGGGCCTCACCTGTAGTTCTTGTGCCCAAGCCAGACATCTCTACTCGTTTCTGTGTGGACTGTCATGGACTGAATGCAGTCATGAAGTCAGATGCCCACCTGATGCCCTGGACAGATGAACTCCTGGACAGGTTGGGTGGGGCGACCTACCTTACGACTATTGACCTGACAAAGTGGTATTGGCAGGTAGAGTTAACTGCCAGAGCTATGGAGAGGTCAGCCTTCATCACTCCAATAGGCTTATTTGAATTTAAAGTAATGCCTTTCGGAATGAAGAACGCCCCAGCCACTTTCCAGAGATTGATTAACCAGGTGTTAAATGGTGCTGAGGAGTATGCTGTGGCATACCTGGATGACATTGCCATCTTTAGTGCCAGCTGAGAGGAACACCTGTCCCACCTTAGGGAAGTGCTGGGCAGGTTACAGAGGGCTGGGCTCACTGTCAAAGCTGAGAAGTGCTGGGTAGCCATGGCTGAAGTGGCATACCTTGGGCATGTTGTTGGCCGGGGACAGCTCCATCCTAACCAAGTAAAAATAGAGGTAATCAAGGCATGGCCCAGACCAGAGACACAGAAGCAGGTCAGGAGTTTTCTAGGAACAGCAGGGTACTATAGGAAATTTGTATCCAGTTACAGTGCCCCTGGCTGCTCCCCTATCTGACCTGGTAAAGAAAAAGATGCCTAAGAAAATTACCTAGGAACCAGCCTGTGAAAAAGCCTTTACCAGACTGAAGGAGGAACTTTGCAGTGCTCCTGTATTGACAAGTCCTGACTATAGCAGACCCTTTATAGTCCAGACTGACGCCTCAGACGTGGGTATTGGGGCAGTACTGAGTCAGACATCCAACCAAGGGAAAGATCACCTCGTAGTGTCCCTGAGTAAAAAGTTACTTCCCATGGAGCAGGCTTACTCTACTGTGGAAAAAGAGTATCTTGCCATGGTGTGGGCCCTAAAGAAGTTAGAGCCATACTTATATGGGCAGCATTTTGAGGTAGAAACTGACCACAACCTCCTGGTTTGGCTGACACAAATGGGAAAAACGAATGGTAGACTATTAAGATGGAGTCTTGCCTTGCAAGGGTATGATGTGGCAATCTTACATAGGGCTGGAGCAACCAATCAGAACGCAGATGGCTTGTCGTGCCTACATGAGGAGTGAACTGACTTAGGAAGCTCATCCCATGCAGGGGGATAGAACCCCCAAATTCAGTCCAGGTGGGGAGGATTGTGACACTTGGCCAGCTAGTTATGATTATTGTATGATAGTGGTATTATAAATAAATGGTCAGTGTTGAAATGTCAGTCTGTAAGATTTTGCCCTTTAAGTTACAAGGTGTCAGCAGTTGAAACCACAAGATGTAATTAAAATTGATAAGGGAACCAGTTAATTAACTACCTTCCTTCCAGTGGGCATTTTATTACCTTTTATGACATGCTCAGGCTTTTGAAGTGGAAACAAATTCTAAAGTTTATGACGTCAGGAAAGAAAGGGTAATTTGGCTGTTCCTATCAGGTTTAACACCTAAATGACAAATGCTAGAATTGCTAAGTTCAAAAGAAAAATGGTTAATTAAGGAATTATATATATAGGAAATGTCTTATTTCTTCTGATGTCACATTATTTAACATACCTGCTGGTAGGAAATCATGTTTGTAATTTTATATTCTAAAGGAGCTAGATGACTCACAGAAGGGGTGTGGAGACACAGAGTTTAAACTGATACTTGTGTCTGAAATGTAGGTCATATCTTTTTGGGCTCTTAAGAAACAAAGATCTCTCTAATTTAAAGGCACTTACAGAGGTAATACATTAGATAGAAAATATCTAAATGTATTGTGGTATGAGTTTTATCCTGTAGTTTTCCTTTTTTTTTCTTTTATGTGATTGTGATGCTCTTTGATATTTGTTCTTTATTTTATCTTCCTGTTTTTATCCATTTTTAGTAAACATTTTCTTTAAGATACTGCCTGGGTCTCCTCAGTCATTTTTTGCATGTTATTGCTGAACGGATAGTAAGTCTGACAACTATTCAAGAGCTTGATGATGTTACTAAGCTTGGTAAAAGGTAAGAATATAGCTAAGGTCTCTTATAGAGTTTTAAGGGTTCATTTTGGATACCTGGTTATGTGCCCTTAGGTGAAAGATATATTGCATCCCCCCGAAGAGAATATTATCTGAGCCTGTACATTTTGGTACGCTAGCATAAGGTTCACAGTTTGAATCCCCCCAGAACTTGAGACTAAAGGTGATTTGGACCCAAAAGCAGACAGGAGGATTCCCCTCTCTGTTACCTGTTCTCACTATTGCGCACTGAGGTTGGCATTGTGGGAGCAGAGGGCCTGACCTGTGGAGTCCGTATGTGACACTTAGCAGCAGTCACAGCAGCCCTCAGAAGTGGGAGACTGTATGTTTTCCCTTTTCTGGATGACAGGCTCTTAAAGGCCCTATCCAGTGAACAGCTTTTGCTGACTCAGGAGCGAATTCTCCAGCTCTTCCACTCTCTGGTCATCGCTGTCAGTCTGCCCAAGTTGGTTCTTGTTCCCTCCCAACGGTTGCAGTATATAGGAGCAGATCTGGACTCGGCATAGGGAAAGGACTTCCTGCCCCAAAACAGGGCCGAATGCCTCATAGCTCAAGCTCAGGAAGTCGCTCAAAGTCGCTACATTCCTGCCAGGGTATACCTCAGATTGCTGAGCCTAATGGCAGCAGTCATAACCACTGTTCCACTGGCCAGACTTCATGTGCACATCCTCCAGTGGACCTTCCGGGTACAGTGGGACCAGCATATGGATGAGTTAAATCAGCTGGTTCTAATCTTAGTCTGCAAGGTACTACAGCGGTGGATAGACCCCTTGAACTTGCTTCAGGATGTCCCATTTCGGATCTCCTCCCCTCATAAGATTCTAACCACGGATGCCTCAGATCTGGGCTGGGGAGCACGCCTGGGTCCCTTCCAGATCCAGAGCTCTTGGTCCCTGTTGGAAACCTCCCTGCATATCAATGTCCTGGAGATGAAGGCAGTGCTCTGTGCCATGCAGGCTTTTCAGAACTACCTTGCTCTGGGTCAGCTACTGGTGCAGTCAGACAATTTAAGTGTAGTATTGTAACCCCCCTACAAATGGGGGTTCCCAAAAAGTCTTCCTCGAGCTTGCCTAAATGCTCACTGCCAGGCTGGTGTCCTGCGTTTTAGCAGTTTAAATGTGATTGCCAGAGAGTGCACGTATAGCCCCTGTGTACTATCTCTTTAATAGCTGCCTGGATTGCAGTCATAAGTAATCTGAGAGGGAGCCCTGTTAATAGATGTAACTGTCTGCTGATCATTCTTTAGGGTAGCAATAATAATGTTGTTTGCCTAACCTGCCTTCTTTGCAGCAAGGACTGTTTTGTTTATCCCCACCATTTTGGCCCGAACTGCCGAATTGGACCAATTAGTCTGGTGGGACCTAAAATGGAGCCGGACTACAGGAACTGGAGTCAAAATCTGTAGGAATTGTAGTTTTGGGCTTTTGGTGCCTTTTTGCACCTGAAGGGGGAGCTCCTGTTGTGACTGACAGACGAATCAGCCAACCAGACCTTTTGGATCTGAGGGAAATCCCCAGGCTGCCTGCTGTTTCAGTCAGATCTCAGTTGGGAGCTGAGCAAGTAAGAGCTTGAGACAGTCCCGTCTGAGTAGTTTTGCGTGGGAGAACTTTGGAAAGGCCTGAGTTGTGGCCTGCATGTCTGCCTGCTGCCCCTGAGAGGGCAAGAAGAGAATTATTTTGGACTAAATCCAAGTTTGTGAGAACAAAGTAAGCCACTGATTTTTATGTTGCTTGCACGCATGTGCAAGAAACATATTGCCATCATCGGAGATTTCGGAGGTGTGTCACCTCCTCCTCCAATTCAGTCAGTGTGTTGGCAGGCGCGGCCCCTGTAAGCCAATGCATTCTGGAGCTGTCTGTGACAAGCTCCAAAATGCAGTGGCATACAGTTGAAAGGGGGAGCTACGCTTGAGTGAGCAGCGATAAGATATCGGCTGCTCACGCGCAGCTCCCCCCCCCACAGACACCTCCATGCAGGCGTGCACGCCTCGCTTCCCGCACGCATTGTATAGCCGACGGGTGCCCAATCCTCGCGGCTGAGCTGCGCCCCCAGTAAGTGCCACGCTGGGAGCCCACCCCAGCGTGGCAAGCGATCCTTAGGCTGGACGGGGTGCCCAGTCCCCATCAGCTGAACACCCCTATCCTTGTGCCACACTGGGAGCCCACCCCAGCGTGGCAACGCCCCTGCGTCGTCTGCTTTTTTTTTTTTTTTCCTGCAAAGAAAAACGTCCCACGAGTCTCTCTGGCCCCTCCCACAACCTGCACCCACCCACTGCGCACTTGCCCCCACACCCCTTCCTCACCCCATACTTACCTCCGACCTCGCGCGACGATCTTCGTGGACCGGAACACGCCTGCACTCTTCAAAGCCGATCGCGAACTGAGGAAATACCGGTAAGCTGTATAATGGGCTAGATAGGGGTTTCAACTTGTTGCATATCTCAGGCATTTTTGGATTTTTACCATTCATCATGGGTTTTTTGAGACCCCTTCTCATGAATCATGTCACTATCATGGCGTGATTCGGCCCAAGGTGATTTCGCAGTCACTGTGCAAAATCACCCTTTGGGCCTGAATAAAGCCTTGACAGTGATATCATTCATGAGAAGGGGTCCCAAAAACCCCATGTTGAAAATTTGGTGCCAAAATTCCAAAAAATGACTGTTTTACGAGCGTGCGTTATGCAGTTCCTACGCAGGCTTGTAAGTTCGCGAAATTTCAATATTTTCACTCCAGATTTTCAACATTGCCATTTTACCACACCTTCTTATGAGTAGCACAGCTGTCATTTTTCACATCTCACCCAAAATGTGTTTCTGCCCATGTAGCTCACAATGGCGCAGTCGGTGTGTGAAATCAATGTACGAGACAAATTAAGAAAATCACAGTGACACTGTTCATGAGCAGAGGTCTTAAAATGGCTATGTTGAAAATTTGGTGAAAAAATTCCCTTCAGATGTTCTGCAGTATTACTAATGAAGACATTGAACAGAACTGGCCCCAGGACCGATCCCTGCAGCACCCCTCTGGTCGCCCCCTCTCCCTAGACTGCATACCATTTACCGCTACTCTCTGCCTCCTGTCTGTTAGCTAGTTTCTAACCCAGTTTACCACCCTTTCCCCATGCCCAGCCTACCCAGCTAGTTTATCAGCCTCCTATATGGGATGGTGTCAAAGGCTTTGCTGAAATCAAGGTAAGGTTGTCCACTGCCCCACCCTGATTCACTCTTTGTCACCCAGTCAAATAAATCAACCAGATTTATCTGACATGATGTCCCCACTGTGAATCCATGTTGTCTATGGTCCTGGGTTCCGATGGCATCTAGATGCCCCACTATCCTTTCTTTAAGCAATGTCTCCATGATCTTCCCACTACTGAGGTGAGGCTGAATGGCCTATTGTTCCCTGCCTCCTCCTGCTGCCGGACTTGTGTAGAGGGACCACATGTGCCCTCCTCCAATTCACTCATGTTGAATGACTCAGTGAACATGGTTGCCAGAGGTACTGCTATCTCCCTTCACAGTTCTGTTAATATCCTTGGGCGTATGCCATCTGGTTCCATCACTTTGTCTACCTTCAATTTAGTGAGCTCCTGCAGGACTCTTTTGCCTTTGAATGGACTATTGTCCACCTCTTCACCCTCTTGGCAACTGCTGTACTGCTGTGGCTCTTGCCCCTCCCACTCTTCTGTGAATACTGAACGGAAAGACACAGTGGACGTCTTGGGAGGAAGGCATGAAACTGTCACTTCCAAATACCTAAACAGCACATACAAGCAAGCAACATTCGGCATTGACAAATGCTTGTTTTACTAGGTTCATACCTGAAGAAGACCAAAGATTTTGCTGAATGCGATCGGCCTGTCAGGATTTCCAGCTGCCTTTGAATCCCCGGTTTGTGCAGAGACTTTGCGATCGTGACTGGAGAGCGGTTTGCCTGGTACAGTAGAATTTCCATACATGTAAATGTGCTGTGTATTGAAAGTGGGTTGTGATTTGGTTCCCCACTGTGTGAACTGTGTTCTGCTTGCTGGAAGCTTTATCCAGCCTAATCAGACTGAATCCGCGTTCATCTCCATTTGGCCTGGACCATGCCATGCTGGCCCTGCCAGACTACCCCACTGCACAGAGAAAGCCACCAACGAGAGATCTGCCTGGGGATTAGCCCTCTGCTCCATGCTTGAACAGGAACGACTCCTCGGTGAATTGTGTGGGCCCTGATTCTCCTGGCACCCCATATTAACCACCTGCTGTCTCAATTTTCGTCCAGCCTGTGTCCAGTCTTGGGTATCGTGAGTAATCATCAGGGTAACTCCCTGCAACAACAGCCTAATCTAAAAGTGTGTCATCTGATTGTCTTGTTTTCTTTTCATGAACTGAGCCCTCTGGCTCCGGATTACAAATAGTGTGTATTGTGCATGTTGTTTTCTTCCATCACAGGGCCCCAACCAGCTGCAATATTCCTGGCTAGCCCACCATTCTCCATCTGGGTACCCAGAGTGTGTGACTGTTTATGGACCCTGGAGTGCATGCATAACTGTTTGATTGATAGAGTCTTTAAGCAAATTGACCTGATTACGTCCCTCCCTTGTTCAAGTCCCTTAAATAAATCAGATCTAACTCTTTTTTTGCATTTACCCTGACTGTGGTTCCAGTTTGTGCAAGAATACTGTACGGCTGTTATTTGCTGCATATCACCTTGTTTTACAAGGGTTCCCCAGGGCCAAGCCAGAGGAAAGGCCTGGTGGTAAGTGCAAACAGTGTGGGTACTTATATGGTGTATCAGGGGTATTGTGAAAGTGATTGTTGTGTATTGTTCCGGCCACTAGTAAGGAAAGAGGGGGGTTACAGTGTCCCGGAGGGCTGTGCCCAGGTTAGCTTGACCACTACCAACCCTGACCGCTGGGTGGAGGCACCCGTTTCAGAACTCAGGCCCCTTAACCTGCTACTAGCCAAGCAGGCAGGGGTAGTAGTCCTTAGAATAGCGCCACCTAGAGGTTACATTTTGGAGGCTCACCGCTGGGATTTTGTGCCTTCTAGTGGCCAAAAATTACGAATTATTGTTAAAAATTAATGGCTACCCCAGTAGAAATGGCTGTACACCAGTTGGTGGGGTGGTGTACTGGGCAGGAGATCAACAACCGAAATGCTCTACTTATACTGGATATTCCCATGGGTACTAGTAAAGACACTGAGTGTAGTCACCTTGTGGACAGCTCTAAAGTGTCACAGACTATCGCCCCAGAAGGAGTTCCAGCTGCCTGGAGAGTGATAACAAAAGACAGCAAAGACCCCTGGGAGGATGAGCTCCCACCATTATCTGAGACATTTGAGGAGAAATTTGCTAAGTTGCTGCTGGAGGAAGGGAAAACCTCAGAGGACTTTAAGTAACTATTCCTGCCAGCTGGGGGTGTTTGTTCCCCAACACCCCCTCCACCTCCAGCACTTGTTACTGCCCCACCTGCTGTGCCCATACCAATGCTGGCCCCTATATCTGTACCTGCCATTAGTCACGACTCCTACTGAAGGATGAGAATCTTCTCGGACACGCTCCCCCCCCCGGGAGAGGATGACTGGGAGACCTGGATAGACTATGTTGCCCCCTTGGTACCCAAATGGCAGTGTGCGGAGGCTGAGAAGCGGAAAAGAATCATAGAAAGTTTGAGGGGTCCTGCTCTCGAAGCCATTAAATTTTTGAGGCCCACAAACCCTGATGCATCTGCTCAGAAGTACCTATCTGCACTCCAAGGCAGTTTTGAGAGCATTGAGTCAGGGGAGAATTTGATGTGGAAATTCTGAGGTACCAAACAATGGAAAGGGAAAAGTTTGTCTGGGTATGGTACTCGTCTAGAAAGAGCTTTGCAGAAAGCTTACCGGAAAGGTGGGGTAGCCGCCAGTGACTTGAACCATGTGAGACTGGGGCACGTACTGCAACATGCAAAGCATTCTAAATTGCAGGTCCTCCAGTTAAGGCTTCAGGATAGGAGAGGTAACCCACCTGACTACTGTGACTTGATAAAAGAACTCTGGGAGGTTGAAGGGGAAGAGGGAGATTGTAATTATGGGGTGAGTGCAGCTCAAGTGATCATGGCACCAGAAGACCCCTCTGAAATGGAGACCACTAAGGGTGTCCCGCCGTGGGCTAAATGGTGGGGAGAGGAGTTGCTGAAGGAAGTCAGAAAGGTACAACTGGATGTTCTCACTGAGGTATCCCATTGACAAAGACCCTGGTCCCTGTCAGAATGTGACTGTTATGGGGTTGGGGGTGCACCTTCAGGCATCCTCTATTGGGGGTGGCTTCTTGACTGAGCTCAAGGAATTGACTGCCACCCTAAAGGAACTTTTGAGACATGGTACACTACAGTACCCGCAGAAGTCAGATCACAATCTCCCGTCGATGCTCCAGCATCCCCTGCTATGTTTTCCCCAAGGATGCCTTGAGAGCGTGTCATTTGTCCCAATTGTGGCAAGGATGGCCGTATGAAGAGGGAATGCCAGTCTCAGAAAGACTTAGAGAAAGTGGTGAACCAGCTCCGGAAAATGAGTCAGTGGTCAAGGGATGCACGAAATGACCGCAGTAAAAGCTTCGGCCATCCTAACTCAAACCCCTCTGTAGCTAAATCGTCCGTTCAGGCCCCTGCTGTTGTCCCTCCAGACTGGTTCAAGGTAGTAGGCTCTTCAATGGAGACTAATGTGGCTGTGAATGGTATTCCTACTTGGGCAGTGCTTGTCAGTGGGTTGCAAGTGACCATTGTGTTTCAGGTCTGGTATGACAAACACTTATCTGATGTGCCCTTACAGGCCCTGGAAGGCCTACATGTGTGGGGGCTGAGCGATAAGTCTTATCCATACCTAGGATATGCCCATCTCTGGTTGTCTTTTCCTGCAACGGTCACTGGCGTAGAGGAGCAAGTAGAGACACTGGCCCTAGTGTGTCCCCCCACTGGACTGTATGATGAGGTTCCCTTGTTAATTGGAACAAACGCCCATATGTTTGGGAGACAGGCGCAATTCTGTAGCGAGAAACAAGGGCAACGGACTGGGAGGGCCCTGAGAATTCCAACTCTGATCAAGAGGGCCTGTGATTTGCAACAGAAACCCTAAGAAGTAGACCAGGAAGAACTGGTTGGGATTGTGTGGAAGAAGGATCCCAATTCAATGGTATTGGCCCCTAACGCACAGTGTACCATTCAAGGGGAGACCCACCTCCTGAAAGATGTCAAGAACAAAATACTGATGTTAGATGCGCCAGGCGATGGAAAATTGCCAGAAGGATAATTGGTGCAGCCCAGCATCTTGCCTGCTCGTGCCCATGCCTATGCACGATGAGAGATGGTTCAGATTCACAATGTGTCAGATTGGGAGATCCGGGAGAACAGAGGGTGCACCCTAGCTATGGTACACTGCACAGACACTGCAGTATTGCCCAGCAACAAGCACCCTGGTGAGAAGGAGAGAGAGACCCCAGATTTGTTTGACTTTGGTAACTCCCCGTTGCAAACTGAATGGAAGGCTAGAATTAGCAAGGGACTTACCCAGAGAGACAAAGTGTTTTCGTTGAAGGAATGGGATGTGGGATGTGTCCAGGGTGCGGAGCATCACATACACCTGCACGATGAACGGCCATTTCGAGAGAGGTCCCGACGCCTAGCCCCAGCAGACATAGATGATGTGAGAAGACACCTGCAGGAAATGCTCGCTTCTGGCGTAATACAAGAATCCAGGGGCTCGCACTACTCTCCCATTGTGGCTGTGTGTAAGAAGAATGGGTCTGTGAGGATGTGTGTTGATTATCGAACCCTGAACCGGCGGACCATCCCAGACCAATACACTATGCCTCGTATACAAGATGCCCTGGACTGCTTGAATGGGAGCAAATGGCTCTCGGTGTTGGATCTTCGCAGCGGATACTACCAGATCCTGATGGCCCCGGAAGACCATGAGAAAACAGCCTTCATCTGTCTATTGGGGTTCTATGAGTTTCTGAGGATGCCACAGGGGATATTGGGCTCCCTGGCCACCTTTCAGTGACTGATGGAACGTGCAGTGGGAGATATGAATTTGCTGGAATGCCTGGTGTACTTGGACAATGTCATTGTGTTTGGGAGCACCTTAGAGGAGCATAAGAAATGACTGTTTAAAGTCCTAGACCGACTGGAAGACTTCGGCCTCAAGCTGTCCGTTGACAAGTGCCAGTTTTTCCAAACCTCCATGAAGTATGTGGGGCACATAGTATCTACAAAAGGGATAGAGACTGATCCCATTAAGGTTGGAGCACTGACTACTTGGCCCCAGTCCCGTAATCTGAAAGAACTACAACGTTTCCTGGGGTTCTGTGGCTACTACCACAGGTTCAAAAAAGACTATTCCGGGGTGATTCGCCCACTCTTGAACCTTACCCAGGGTTACCCTCCTACCAATCGTAAATACAAAAAAGGGTCCGCTAAAGAACCAGAAAAAGTATACTTCTGCCCAGGTGAACTCTTTGGGCCCTGCTGGACGCCTGACTGTTAAGCAGCCTTCCATGAGATCATATACCAGCTCACCTACGCCCCCATCCTCGCCTATGCTGACCTCACCAAACCCTGTGTGCTGCATACGGATGCTAGTCTGCAGGGTCTAGGAGCGGTGCTGTATCAAGACCATGAGGATGGCCTGAGACCAGTAGCTTTCACCAGTAGGAGCTTGACCACATCCAAACGAAACCACCCTGTGCATAATTGTGCTAAAATGGGCCATTGTTGACCAGTTTCATGGATACCTCTCTGGGGCAAAGATATTGGTGAAGACTGACAATAACCCATTGACCTATGTACAGACTTCAGTTAAGTTAGACACCACCGGGCACCGGTGGCTTTCTGAATTATCAACCTATGATTATGCTGTCGAATACAGATTGGGCCTGAACCATAGTGATGCTGACACCCTATCACGAAGGCCCACTTCCAAGAGTGATTGGGTCAGGCTGTTTGAACCTGACATTCGAGCATTGTGCTAAAAGTTTGGTAGAGATGAACAGATGTCTGTGGACACAGTGGACTGTTTAGTAGACTGCTTGGGCCCTTCTGACACCTGCATACCAGCTTCATATTGCCACTTCTCTGCCGCCGCAGGGGCCACAAGTTCCAACCGCCAAGCCAGCTCGGCCCCCGGACCGACGGCTTTCTTCAAGCTACCACTCGCGACCTCCTGCCTGGATCCCACAGCCTTCCAGCTGCTCCCCCTGGGGACCGCAAGCTCCGACCGCGAGCCGATTTGGCCCCTGGACCGACAGCTCTCCTCAAGCTGCTGCCCGAGACCTCCTGCCTGGATCCACAGCCTTACATGTACAGCACTAGCCACCAGCCAGTCAGAATGCGATCGCCTTTCCAGGGCTCGCTCCGATTGGTCTGAAGCTCTCCACTGACTCTGCTCTCTCACAACTGGGAAATTTAGAGGATGTAAAGATAATTTTACTGAAATGTATGCTAAGTTACAGCTTGTATAGAGTTATAAGTTGCAAAGTGTTCAAAAGAGGGCTGTGATTACAGTTATGTCTGTGAATTTGTGCTGCTCCATTCAGACTCAGACTTTTTAGCGCCCAAACTAACTGCTCCCATTGTTGTATAAGTTGGGCTCCCTGCTGGGATGACTGTGCCTCTTGCATCAGCCAGCATATTTAATTCTCCCCCTTTCTTCAGCTGCCCCCCCCCCCTCAGGAACCGCAAGCTCCAACCGCTGAGCCGACTCGGCCCCCGGACCGACGGCTCTCCTCAAGCCACCACCCGAGTCCTCCTGCCTGGATCCACAGCCTTCCAGGTACGGTACTAGCCGCCAGCCAGTCGGAACGCGAGCACTTTTCCAGGGCCCGCTCTGATTGCTCCGAAGCTCTCCATTGACTTTGTTCTTTGAAAACTGGCAAATTCAGAGGATTTAAAGATAATTTTACTGAAATGTATGCTAAGTTACTGCTTGTATAGAGTTGTAAGTTGCAAAGTGTTCAAAAAAGGGCTGTGATTACAGTTCTCTCTCTCTGAATTTGTGCTGCTCCAATTCAGGCTCAGACTTTTTGGTGCCCAAACCAACTGCTTCCATTTTTGTGTAAATTGGGCTCCCTGCTGGGCTGAATGCACCTGTTGCATCGGCCAGCATATTTAATCTCTCCCCTTCTTTTCTTCAGCTGGCCCCCGCTCCTACCATTGCCTACCTGCTGTCTCTCACAGTAAACCTGTCCTTTGAGACTGTCACAGTTCCCTCAGTTTGGAAACATGCAGTAGTTCTCCCCCTCCTGAAGGGGGGCGGCGACTCCTCACCAGGGAACTAGCGACCTATCTCTCTCCTGCCAACTTTAGCTAAACTACAAGAACACATAGTCCTCAACCCACTGTCCTCGTTCCTCTCTGACTCCATTTTCTTCACTCCCTTCCAGTCTGGCTTCAGGAAATCCCACTTTTCCACCACCTCTCTTCGGAAGCAAACAGAGACCATCTCCTCAGGCTTTGACAAAGGGCACATTACCTTGGCTATCTTTGTCGACCTAGCCAAAGCCTTTGACACTGTCTCGCACCCCATCCTCCTGCACAGCCGCCTCAGCCGCTGGACTGTTCCCTTCTGCCACAAGCTGTTTCAGTGCCTACCTGTCCGGCAAGTTGCAGTCAGTGAGATTAGCTGATGCTACCTCTCCCCCATTGCCTATAACCACTGGCGTCCCCCAGGGCTCAGTGCTAGGCCCCATTCTGTTCTCCATCTCTTTAAATGACCTCCCTCGGGTTTGCTCTACATCCAGCATCCTCATGTATGCTGATGATAGTGTTGTTTACCTCTGGCAGTTCTGTCTCTGATGTTACTACCAGGCTCCAGTTTGACTTCACTAAATTCCAACTCTGGTTTAGTTCTCATCAACTTTTTCTAAATGCCAAGAAGACGGGTCTCCATGCCCTTTGGCACAAGGCAGAGACTCGCTAGGCTAAGTCACCTCCCCACCTTTCACACCCTCGATGGGACTGTTCTTGAGGACTCCCCCTAATTCCGGTATCTTGGCATCTGGCTGGACAGATACCTTGACTTCTCTGTACATATCGATGCCGTTCTGAAAAAACTAAGGCCCAAGCTCGGGACCCTTTACAGAAACCGCAGCTACATCCTGCTCACTGCCAGGCGTGAGCTGGTACAGAAGAGGATCATGCCCATTTTTGACTACTGCGACATAGTCTACGGTGCTTCCCCACAGTCCTACCTGTCCAGCCTGGACTCTCTCTTCAATTCCTTCTGTCATTTCGCTCTTGATGCCCCTGCCCGCACCCATAATTGTGATCTCTACTGCTCCCTCAACTTCCTTCCCCTCCACTCCTGGCATGTGCTGCATGGTGATAAGTTCATCTCTAAATTCTGGCTTGGATCTCTCCCCTCATACATCTCCTCCTCTTTTGGCACCCCCTACTCACTCCCTTTATTCCCTGAGATCCCAGGCTGACACACGTACCCTCCCAGTCCCCTGCAGAGCTACATCCTCTGGCCAAAAAGCCTTCTCTTACCACCTGCCTAAAATGTGGAATACACTTCCTCCACAAATCCACTTCTCCTCCTCCTCCCTATATTCTCTTACCTCTGCTCTGCACAATTACTTTACACCTAGCTGCACCTGCTCCTGACGCCATCCTTGCCCACCTGCCCCTCTCTCTCTCTCTGTCTTGCTTTCTCTCTGCCTCGCTCTCTTCTTTCTGTATCCCCCTACCCCATCTGCACTTACACTGCCCTGTATAGCCTAGCTCTTAAAAAGGTGTCTTTGTCCTTATGTTGTCACCCTTGCAGCTTCTGCGTCACCTATTACCTCCTGTAATGTAACTGTATGCATTTGTCTACCTTGAATCCTATGCTTTTGACCCTGTACTGAGTTTGTATGTATGTATGCCTCTCCTGTGAACCGCTTGTAATGTAACTGTTGCATTTGCCTACTATGTATCCAATGCCTTGAATCTATTTTGAAATTGTATGTATGTATTCACCCTCTGTAATGTATGTATCTATGAATTCTCACTCTGTACATCCCTCTCCCCATTTTCCCCAGGATGTACCATGAGACGAGCATTGAGTCGCTCAGTGTATCTTTCTTGGTGAAACAATTCATTAAATAAATGAAAATGTTGTTTGGGCTACCAAAGTGTGAAAACGCAGCCTCTTGTGTTAAACAGATAGCTGAGGGAGAAGGTCTGTTTGCCTTCTGATTGGCCGTTACCCCGTGTAAAGACAAGCATTTGTCAATGTCAAGTGATTCCTTGTATGGTGTATGTGTTAGGGCAGTATTGGGTTATTTGAAATATTTACGTCACATTTTGCAGGCCAGTGGTGTCCTCATTAGCCTTGCTGAACACTGGGCTGTCGCTGTTGAGCTCCTTTGTAGCCTGAGCTGCACTGGAACTGAGAGTGACACACTTCTGAAGTGTTGTTCCTTCTAGCAAAATGTTTCTTGTGCAGTCGCAAGGAGAAATAACAACAAGCATTTGTCAATGCCGAATGTTTGCTTGCTGGCATTGGCAGTGGTAGCGTAGAAGTTACAGAGCTGCGTAATAGGAATGGTAGTGAAGTATTGAACTGAAGCCAACCCCACCACCACCCTGCAGAGAGTGACAGGCATTGGGGTGTGCCTTTGGGTAGTCAGGCGTTAATGGCCACACCACTTCACTACACCCCACCCTGCAGACACTGGCAAGTGTCACGGTGTTCCTTGGGGTTTTTGGCCCTTATGCGCACCCCATTCCATTAGAAAATACGATGAGATGGGTGCGATATAGGAGAATGGGGTGAACTTTGGGGTCGAAGAGTCCAAGGCATACTTCAGTGCCTCTCACTGGCTGCAGGGTGTGGAATGGTATGAGCATTACATGCAAGAATCCCAAGTCACACCCCTGATGCCTGTCATTCTCTACAGGCTTGGGCGTTATGGTTGGAAACCCTAATACCTCAGGCATTCGTTGGTATTTTCACTCCAAATTTTCAACATGGTTTTTTTTTGTGACCCCACCTCATGAACAGTGGCAATATCAGTTTGTTAGCCGAAAGCTGCTTATGCACAGCGACTACGGCATTTAGCACCACAGGTGCAAAAACATTCCGAACAGGATGTAAAAAATGACAGCTGTACTGTTCATGGGGAGGTGTAAAAAATGGCAATGTTGCAAATCTGCAGTAAAAATATAAAAAAAAATGGTGAAGTCACGAGCGTACATAGAAACTGCAATGCACACCCGTAATATAATTAGGTTGGGGATTTTTTACAGCAGATTGTCAACTCAGGCATTTTGGTGCCTCCGATCGTGAACAGTGTCACTGTGATTTTCTTTATCTGTCCCGAACAATGATTTCCCATGGCGACCACGCATCTCTGCGCTGAAAGTGTGAAAACACACTTCGGCCATGTGAAAAATGACAGCTGTACTGTTCATAAGGAAGTGTGGAAAAATGCCACTGGTGAAAATCTGGACTGAAAATATAACAAAGTCATGAACTTACAAGGGTGCATGGAAACTGCTTAATGCTCACTCATAACACAGTCATTTTATGGACTTTTGTCACCAAATTTTCAACATAGCCATTTTAAGACCTCTGCTTATGAACAGTGTAACTGTGATTTTCGTAATCTGTCCCAAACATTGCTTTCGCACACCAACAGCACCATTATGCGCTACATGTGCGAAAACATATTTTGGGTGACATAGGAAAATGGCAGCTGTACTGTTCATAAGTGAAGTGTAATAAAATGGCAATGTTGAAAATCTGGAGTGAAAATATTAAATTAAATCTACTTAGCATGCATAGGAACTGCATAACCATCACCGTGAAAACAGTCATTTTTAGGAATTTTTCACCAAATTTTCAACATAGCCATTTTAAGACCTCTGCTCATGAACAGTGTCACTGTGATTTTCTTAATGTGTCCCATACATTGATTTTGCACACCGACTGTGCCATTGTGCGCTACATGGGCGCAAACACGTTTTGGGTGAGATGTGAAAAATGATAGCTGTACTACTCATAAGAAGGTGTGGTAAAATGGCAGTGTTGAAAATCTGGAGTGAAAATATTGAAAGGTCGCAAACTTACGAACGTGCGTAGGAACTGCGCAATGCACGCTTGTAAAAGAGTAATTTTTTGGAATTTTTCCACCAAATTTTCAAAATAGGCTTCTTGTAAGCACACCTTATGAACACTGGCAGTGTTGTTTCGTTAATCGGTCCCGAAAGGTCATTTCGCGCAGTGACTGCAAAATCACCCTTCGGGCCTGAATAACGCCATGACAGTGACAGCATTCATGAGAAGGGGTCTCAAAAACCCCATGTTGAAAATTTGGTGCAAAAATTCCAAAAAATGCCTGAGATATGCAACAAAGTTGAAAAAAACCCTATCTATCCCATTATACAGCTTACTGGCATTTCCTCAGTTCGCGGTCGGCTTTGAAGAGTATAGACGTGTTCCCAGTCCACCGAAGATCGCCGCACCGGACTCTGGAGGTAAGTATGGGTGGGGGTGGGAGGCAGGGTGCGCAGTGGTGGGTGCGGTTGTGGGGCAGTGAGACTCGCGGGGACCGCTTTTTTCTTTACAGGTTTTTTTTTAAATGACAATGCGGGATGTTTGCCACGCTGGGGTGGGCACCCAGCGTGGCACAAAACGACTGGTTGGGGGCGTGGGCCCGTGGGGATTGGGCACCCCATGGCCCATGCACCTATTGCCACGCTGGGGTGGCTCCCAGCGTGGCACCCTGTACTCTTGGGGGGACAGTGGAGCTGATGAGGATTGGGCACCGTCAGCTATACTGAGGAGGTTGCCACGCTTGGGGTGGGCACCCAGCGTGGCATGTGGAAGGCTTTTGGGAGCGCAGCACAGCCGACGGGGATTGGGCACCGCCGGCTGCCGTACAGTGTGCGTGGGGGGGGCAGCGCAGTATGCGGCGTGGTGTTTCTGTGTGTGTAGAGGGAGCTGCGCATGAGCAGGCGATATCTGATCGCTGCTCACTGAAGCGTAGCTCCCCCTTTCAATTGTACGCCATTGCATTTTGGAGCTGCCATAGACAGCTCCAGCATGCATTGGAGGACTGTAGCCACGCCTGCCAACACACTGACTGAATTGGAAGAGGGGGTGACACACCCCCGAAAACTCGGATGATGGCACTATGTTTCTTGCACATGCGTGCAAGCAAACATAAAAATGTGGCAGTGCATCACTGAAGGCACAGACAGATCTCCTTAGGAAGAACATAGTTTGGGGAGTTGAAGAAAATATTTACTGAGTTTTAAAGAGAACATGTTAGATGATACCCAACATGGATTCAGAGGGGGCAGAACTTGTCAAATCAGTCTCATTAGTTTCTTTCAGCCATTTAGCAAGGCCCTAGATGCAGGGCTACACATGGACCTGGTCTGTTTGAATTACAGCAAGGCATTTGGTACTGTGCTGCATAAGGAATTGGTAGAGGAAATAGGCAAATTAGGAATCAGTAATAACTAGGTAAATTGGATTAGTTTCTGATTGACACATAGGACCCAGAGGGTTACCAGTATGTGACATGTCTCTAAACACGGACAGAACATGTGATGAACAGTGTGCCACAGGGCTCAGTGCTGGGACCACTTCTGTTCAATCGGTATGTTAAGGAGGGTGGATAAGCAAGTTCACAGGTGATACCAAATTAGATATAGTTGTGGACAGTATGGAAGGTATTAAAACTGTGAAGTGAAATCTGGCAGGATTAGAGAAATGGGCTAGCAATGCTGAGCTACAGTTTAATATAGACAAATGCACTTTCATTGCACCTGGGGGTGCAGGTCAATAATAATATGAAAAGTAGCATTCACTGTAATTTTGTCACCAAAAAAGTTAACCACCTAACAAATTGTATAAGGAGGTCCTTTTTCAACAAATCCGAATCTGTACTGTTAACACTGTACAAATCCTATATAAGGCCCCGCCTCGACTATTGCTCTCAGTTTTGGAGTCCTGGTTTAACGAAGGACAAATAGATACCAGAAAGACCCCAACACCGATACACAAAGTTAATTCCTAGAATCGGACCAAGACCGTATAAGGATAGATTAGGGGAGCTGGGTCTATGGCTCCTAACTTTCAGAGGTCTCAGTGGTGACTTGCTGTGCCTTCACAAAATCTTAGGGTACCGCAATTTAATGACTGAAATGGGGCTAAATTATAAGGAATGCCAACATAACCTGAGAGGTCATAATAGACAACTTAAGTATAGTATCTCTGGAACTAATTAATGAAAGTACGCATTCCTACCCAGGTCAGCAAGACTGGAATCAACTACCAACTGTCACTGCACACGAATGTAATTTTATACAACTCAAAAACAGGTTGAATGTCTATTTGCAGGAGAGTCACTGAACTAGTTACGTCCACTGAGTAGTGGGGACAGTCAGCCTTGGCACTAATCTTCTACTTTCCTAAATCTGCAGTATATAAACCACAGTTTATAAAAACCCTAAAACATCATTTAACTGCTGTGGTCATCAGTTAAGAGAAACCGAGAAAGAAAAGGACCTTGGGATAATTGTCACAAATTAGTTGAATTTTGGGAGACAGAGCAAAGAAGTGGCTATCAAAGGGTATAGGATTCTTGGCTGTATTGGTAGAAACATAAGTACTGTAGCAGACATAGGGCGGTTATTCTTTCGTTATACAGTGGGACCACATACAGAATACTGTGGGCAATTTTGGGCACCAAAGTACAAGAGAAGTATTAAACTTGTAGAGGGGTACAGAAATGGGCTACACAGATGGTCAGTGGAAAGAGGGGCCTAGGTTATGAAAAGCGTTTGAGCTAAATATGTACAATCTGAAGAGGAGACTGCGATAGGATATTTGCTTACTGTTCAAGGCTTTTCAGGATGGAGTATTATGGAGGTCTTAAGGCTGTAAACAAAAGAAAGTCACAATGATGGAAGGAGGAACAGTTGACAACTGCAAGAGAAGCATACATAGAACAACTACCTCAAAAGGGGGAGGTGGTTCACTCAGACGGTGGTATCACTGTGGAACTCCTTACCAGACTCGGTGGAGCTTTGTGAAACTATGTACAGTTTCAAGGCAAATTTGGATTGCTATCTGGATAAGACCAGTACTTACAGAAATATCCTTTGATGAAATAGCAAACAACCGAAGGGCTCTTGGAGCTTGGTTTTTATTGTATCTGTCCTATGAATCCTATGAATGATGGCAAGATTCTTCATCATACCTGTGGCAGAGAGTTGAATTACACCTGGTTGTAATCCAGACACTGCATCTCCTACACCCGCCACACTGCGCGCACCTGAATCCACCAGCAGCACTTCTGTCTTGTCTGGGTTCAGCTTTAACAAGCTGGAGACCATCCAGTCATTGATGTTGGCTAGACATCTGTCAACACAATGACTGCATTTTTCTCTTCAGTGGCAAATGATAGCTATAGCTGAGTGTCATCAGCATACTGTAGCAACAAAACTGTAAACAGAATCTTATAGTGACTTCCCCCAGTGGCAGCATATACATCACAAACAACATTGGCAACAAGACTGAACCTTGAAGGACCCCACAGATAAGGGCATCAGGGCACAAGGAAAATTGCAGCCTGTTGCACTCTACCAGAGAAGGACTCAAACCCCCTTAACACGATGCCTCCAAGTCCAGCCAAGTCATTCAGCTAAGTTGTTAAAATCTTATGGTCTAGAGTGTTGAAAGCTGACAGGAAGTCAGTTCGAGCAGAACAAGAATGGAACATTCCCTTCTGTCGCTAACACCTGACGAGTGCCATCTGCATGCTGTGATGCCCCCAAATCTTGACTGGAACAGCCCAAAGACAGAAAAAGCCTCCAGATTAGCCTCCAACTGTGTTGCCACATAATTCTTAATAAACTTCCTTAAAAAATGGGAGGTTCCAGACCGGTCTGTAGTTGGATAAGACATCCAGGTCCAAAGATAGTGTCTTAAGGAGGGGTTTCACCACAGTCCATTTCAGAGCAGCTGAGAAGACCGCCTCCTAGATGGAACACTGGAAATCTCTGCAGTCATTTGACCCAGGGACTTCTGGCAGTCCACCAACAGCCATAGCGGTTCCAGATCCAATAAACAAAAAGTGAGTCACAGTGCCAAGGTCAAATGGAGAACCTCTCTAGTCGATATTGGGTGAAATTCCTCCCAGATTGGTGGAAGGCCATTGTTAGTCACAGACTGTGCCATGCTTGGTTGTGACAGCTCACTTGGGAAAACCTACAATGAAATACAAGATACCCTATTGTGACAGGGTTGAATAGGCCCCTGTCCAGTTGTTCTGGAGAGTTTAAATGCAAGGATATGTTCTGTTCTTTCCTTTCCTGTCTCTTGTCTGTCTGGTTGCGCAACCAAATTTTCTCTTGAGACCTAGGATTTGATCACCTCGACAATCTTGCGGTTCTTTGCCTCCCACTGTCTCTCAGTCTTCCCCTTGCTGTTTCTGTTTTTTCATCCCTTGCATATCTGCTGGTATAAAAATATATGCAAATCACTGTGTGGACATGTAACTGATACTGGGGTCCCTTTATTTAGAAATGATATAGTGTTACTGTTGAAATGTATATAATTATAGTTTGAGATGATTGCAAAAAGTTATTGGGAACTCAAGAGGTTAACCTGAGAGCAGTTTTTAAGCCTTTTTCAGAAGCTATGGAGAAGGGGCCTCAGTTCAGCAACATTGTGTTCTTGCTGTACCTGCCTGAAACATACAAGAACATTTTAGAAAAAAAACAGGATGCTTGTGTGGGGGGGGGGGTTGCAAGGACTTATAAGAGATAGAGCTGAAGTGTTTTGGGAGACACAGATATTGAAGGAAAACTCAGATGGATCTTCTCTGTTTATTCTGCCTTGTAAATAGTTATTCTGAACAATTTTATTTTTTTATGTTACTAGTAGTACTATTAAACACTTTTTGTGAATTCTACAACAGCTCCTGGTTTTTCCTGTGCTTCCTGATCTGTGTCTCTATGACAGATGGTGTCAGCCTAAGTGGGATTATGCTGAGCATTCACTAAGCCAGGAATTTTGTGCTTGAGTACTGGACCTAGTACCAGGGAAGCATAGAGAAAAGTATGGATTCTGCAGCAGCAAGTCCAGGAGTGGTTACCAGGAGAATGGCAGCCAACCTAGCAGAGACAGAAGTCCAAACTGAGACTGTACAGCCAGCATAAGTTATGGAAAAAGAACAGGCAGTGACAGAACCTGAAAGCCTGACTGCTTTTTTCAAATGGTGGGCTATACAATAAAAAGAGATGGAGAAATGGAGAAGAGAGGAGATGCAGCGACAGGAGCAGCAGAGGAGGGAAGAGAAGCAGCAGATGAGAGAAGAGATGCAGCAACAGGAGCAGCAGTGGCTGGATGCCTTGCAAGCTATGAAAGGCAGAGGATCTGGCACAGGTCCAGATGAGCAGCAAAACACAAGCAACTTAAAAGCCATTAAACTTACAAAGTTGTGTTCCTCAGATGATATCAAGGCGTACCTGACAACTTGTGAAAGAGTTGCCACAGCCTGCCAATGGCCAAAGCAACAATAGGCAATCAGACTGGTACCCTACCTGACAGGGAAAGCCCAACTTGCCTACAGCAATATCGACACTGTACAATCAGAAAACTATGACCTGGTGAAAAGTGAAATCCTGAAAAGGTATGACATCTCAGGAGAGACCTACAGGCAGAGATTTCGATCTCTGAAGTACAACTCAGTTTACAATCCTCGAGAAGCCTTCGCCCGACTCAGAGAACTCCTGATAAAAGGCTCCAACCAGAGAACAAAACAGTCCCACATATCATCGACACATTTGCAGTGGAGCAATTCATCAACATCCTGCCTATAGATGTGCAGCTTTGGGTAAAGGAACACCGACCAGAAAGTTGGGAAAGGGTTGTTTCTTTGGCTGAAGACTACCAGATGGCCAGGCAGACCCACAGCAGCAAGGTAACAGTCAAGCACTGGTAAGACACTCTTTTTCCCATTGATACTCCCCAAGTCTGATAAGAATTCCGCTGGGGGTAACAAATCTGTGCCCAAACACATTATTTGCCGTAACTGTAATAAACCAGGTCATATTGCAAGAAATTGCCGTAAGAAGAGTTACATTGGAGCAGATCTGCCCTTGGCAAATTGGGGCAAGTATTTAACTGATGTGAAGGTGGGGTATAAGACTGTGAAGGGACTCATTGATTCTGGAAGCAGATAGACCCTAGTGCATGTTGAGGTGCTGGGAAAACACTGTGCCAAAGGACCAGGTACTGGTGTCATCTGCATCCAGGGGGACACTCAATGGTATCCCACCACCCAAGTGACTCTGACCATTAAGAGTGTGTCGCACCAAATGGAAGTGGGGAGTAATACCTAAGCTACCTGTACCTATGATTATTGGAAATGACTGTCCAGAATTTATTGAGTTAATCTCAGAGGAACTGAACCCTGCATTTTCAGCAGCAGTGGTAACAAGAGCTCAGGCAAGGAAAATCTCAAACGGTGGGGACACTTTTCCTTTCAGTGACCTTGATTTGGTCTTGTTTGAGCACAGCTCCGAGATCAGGAAATTCAGGAAAGAAAGACAAAGCCTGAAGAAACTGTGGCGACAAATGACTGATGGACATAATGAGATAACATATGAAAACGCTGAAACTAAACTAACTGATTGTGATTTTGTTTCTGAGCAAGCTAACAGATGTTTTTTTCCAGGGTTATTTTAAGCAGCTGGGGGTGAAACCAAAACAGGATGAACCAATATTTAAAAAATGTAATGGGTTACTGTACAGTTTGGGTTACATGTCAGACACAGGAACAGACAGAAGAATTGGTTATTTCACAGAAATATAGAATAGAGATGTTACAGATAGCGCATGATAGTCCTATGGCTGGTCACTCAGGGAGAGCTCGCACCCTTGCCAGATTGCTGTATAGATTTTACTCCCCTGGAATTCATGAAGCTATTGCTACCTATTGTAATTTCTGTGCTGAGTGTCAGAAAATAGATCCAGTCACTAGAAAAGACAAGGTGCCCCACCCTTGATAGATGTGCATTTTGAGAGAATTGCAATGGATGTGGTTGGCCCTTTAGACAAAAGTAAAAAGGGTAATAGATTTATCCTGGTAGTATGCGACTGTGCTACTCAGTACCCAAAGGCTGTTCCAGTGCGTACTGTTACAGTTTCAAAAGTGGCAGCAGAGCTTGCAAAAATGTTCAACCAAGTGGGCATACCTAAAGAAATTATTACTGATGAGGGTAGTAATTTTGGTACTGCATTACTTAAGGAACTGTACAGACTACTAGGTATCACTGCCATACGAACCGCCCCATCACCCCCAGACAGACGGTCTTGTTGAGCATTTTAACCAAACTCTAAAACGCATGTTAAAAAGGTTTGTGGAAGGGAAAGACTGGGACCAATACTTACCTTACCCAATTTTTGCTTACAGAGAAGTGCCACAGGCATCAACAGGGTTTTCACCATTTGAAATGCTGTGTGGTAGGCAGCCAAGAGGGCCACTGGATGTGATAAAATAAATGTGGGAAGATAACCCCACTCAGAAACAATCTATAATGTCTTATATGTGTGCCCTGAGAAGGAAGCCAGCAAAATATGCTGAAATCACCCATAGTAATCAGGAAGAAGCCCCAAACCAGCAGAAGGTGTATTATGTGACCATGGGGTAAAAGAAAAAGTTTTGGAGCCAGGTGAAAAGGTTTTGCTGCTGTTACCGATAACAGAAAATAAACTTTTAGTGAAGTGGCAAGGGCTTTATAGAGTGCTTAGACATACTGGCACCATTAACTACAAGATTGAGACCCTGACAGGAAAAATCCTACTAAGATATACCATGCTAACCTCCTCAAGAAATGGACTGAAAAATACACCAAAAGCTGTTCTGCTAGTTTGACCAGAAACTGGTAAAAAAGATATAGATGTCGCTTATGACAGACTGGAACAAACTGTAAATGCTGATGCTATCAAGGTGAATGTTTCCTTAACCTCTCAGAACAAACTGCGGAAATTCGTAATGTGCTAAAGACGTTTAACAGTACTTTTACCACAGTACCAGGCTGAGTAAAAAGGGGTCGAGCACATAATAGTGCCAAGGAATGCTCGCCCCATGAGGCAAAAGACATACAGGTTACCAGAGCGGTTAAGAGCTGACATGGTTAAAGAAATACCAAAAATGAAAGAATTGGGTATCATAGAAGAGTCGAGGAGTGCTTGGTGATCTCCAATAGTTATTGTAAACAACAAAGAAGGGGGTGTCCGAATCTGCCTTGATTTTAGGAAACTTAATCAAGTGTCAGAATTTGACAGTTATCCTATGCCCAGAATAGATGATTTGGTGGACAGACTGGGAAGTACAAAGTACATCAGTACCCTCGATCTCACCAAGGGTTACTGGCAAATCCCTTTAGCTAAAGAATCCAGACACAAAACTGCATTTGCCACCCCTATAGGAGTCTATCAGTTCACCACCATACCCTTTGGTTTACATGGTGCTTCCACTACATTCCAGCATTTCTTGGATGCAATTTTATCCCCTCACTCTGGTTACTGTGCTGCATACCTGGATGATGTGGTGAACAGTCCAGACTGGAAAAGCCACCTGGAACACCTACGAGCAGTTATCCAATCAATCAAAAAGGCAGGTCTGACTATTAATCCTACCAAATATTCATTGAGCATGCGGGAAACCAGATATTTGGGCTATGTGTTGGGAAATGGAGGAGTTAAGACAAACATTTCTAAAATAGAAGCTGTAGCTAACAGCCCTGTCCCTAAAATAAACATGTCAGGCAATTTTTAGGGCTGGCTGGTTATTATCTAAGATTTGCTCCCAGCTTTGCTGAGTTAGCTACTCCCCTCACTGAACTCACAAAAAAATGGTACCCAAATAATGTGAAATGGACCCCAGAGTGTGATGAAGCTTTTCAAATCATTAAGGCTGCATTATGTTCAGCCCCTGTTTTAAGAAGCCTGGACATTGAGAAACCATTTTTGTTACAAACAGATGCTTCAGAGATAGGCTTAGGGACAGTACTGAGTCAAAATATAGATGGGATGGAACATCCTATTCTGTATACAAGTAGGAAGTTGCATGACAGAAAGAAAAGGTACTCCACCATTGAAAAGGAGTGTTTAGCAGCAAAGTGGGCCATGGAGTCCCTTATGTTTTATTTGCTAGGAACTGACTTTATACTTATAGCAGATCATAATTCTCTCTGTTGGCTCAACCAAATGAAAGATAAAAATTCCAGAATCACAAAGTGGTACTCGGCATTACAGCCATAGCCATTTAAATTCAAGGTGATACACAAATCTGATTAAGAGAATAGCAATGCTGATTTTCTGTCAAGATATGGCTCAGGAATTGAGGGTTCTGAAGGTTGAAAAACAAATCCATGAGTTTAAACTTTACTGTTTGCTGTACTGTTACAGAAAAAAGGATGCTGCGCATATGCTTAATTTCTGAAAGTTAGAAGCTAATGTTAGAGAATTAATAGAACGTTTTGGAAACCTGTATGATAAAACAGGTTCCCTCTTAAGGAGGGGGGTGTATGTGACAGGGTTGAATAGGACACTGTCTGAGTTATTATGGATAGTTTGAATGCAGGGATCTGTTCTGTTCTTTTCTTTAATGTCTCTTGTCTGTCTGGCTGTGCAACAACATTTTCTCGTGAGACCTAGGATTTGATCACTCCAACGGTCTTGCAGTTCTTTGCCTCTCACTGTCTCTCAGTCTTCCCTTGCTGTTTCTGTCTTTTCCTCCCTTGCATATCTGCTGGTATAAAAATGTATGCAAATCATTATGTGGAAATGTAACTGATACTGGGATCCCTTTGTTAAGAAATTATATAGTGTTACTGTTGAAATATATATAATTATAGTTTGAGATGACTGCAAAAAGCTATTGGGAACTCAAGGGGGCTAACCTGAGAGCAGTGTTTATGCCCTTTTTCAGAAGCAATGGAGAAGGGGCCATCAGTTCTGGAACATTGTGTTCTTGCTGCACCTACTTGAAACATACAAGAACATTTTAGAAAAAGAGGATGCTTGTTGGGGTTGCAAGGACCTAAGAGAGACAGAGAGAGAGAGCTGCGGTGTTTTGGGAGACACAGAGATTGAAGGAAAATTCGGATCTTCTCTGTTTATTCTGCCTTTGTAAATAGTTATTCTGAACAATTTTTTTTGTTACTAGTAGTACTAATAAATACTTTTTGCAAATTCTACAACTGCTCCTGTTTTTCCTATGCTTCCTGACCTGTGCCTGGACGACACCTATCAAGAGAAAAATGACCAAACTCCTCCCAATTTTCAAGTGTCAGCACTCCCCCATACTGAAGACAAGCTGACTGTAATTGCTTTTTTTTTCTTTTTTTACAAAAAGAGTCAAAATAGATATTTACATTAGAAATGTTGTTACCTACTGGACTGAACAAAGACCTACTTGAATGTGTGTTTGTAGTGTGACTGTTTTTGGTTTACATTACCCATCAGAGCTGTATGTCTTGTAAAATATCTGGCGTCCTTATCCCTTTTTGAACTGTGTTTCGGATTTTGTAGCACACAACAGAGCACCAAATATGACTGGTTATTTAAATGACTTATAACTGTAATACTAATATATTTGTAACTTAAATACAGTACTTTAAGAGTATGGTATTTGCTGCTCTGAATGTTTTTGAAATTGCACCAGCACAGCTTTTGTTCTTAAAAAATGAAAGGGTTCGTAAGACACCAGTGTATAAAAAAGTTTGTTTCTCTCCATTATGGAAAGTATACATTGGTTTATGCTGTAATTTGGTTTAATGCGAGTTAAAATCTGATAACAATGTGGGCTTTTGTAATTTTAAATTTGTGCTGTTTATAATGGTATTTGATTTGTACCTTTGGTACCTTTTTACTGCCCTACACACGTTATATTAAAACATAATGGTATGCAGCAGAGTATTAGTTCATCTCACATACAGTGAACACAATTTATTGTATCTGGAGTAATTGTATTCCTGTGTTGATTGCTAGTTTGGCAGATCATAAAGGAAAAATTGAACTATTAGAAATAAAGTGTGATGGTGTATCCATTACCCTATTGGTATGTGCAATATATGGAAAAAAAGTATGTTGAATGAATGATAAGTAGAAAAATAAAACATACAAAATTTATTCATTAAGTACATCAAAGTAAATAAATATGTAGATGTTATTACATGGAAGATCGATGTAGTTATTATAAAGAGTAGGACATTAGGGATATCTTTTTTATAATTAGCCTTCACGGATAAAGAGGGTCTTGCTTATGAAGTGCCCGGGATACGTTTTTGTGTATGTCTTAACAAATTTTGTTATTTGCCTAGGTGTTGTCTCCTGTGTGGATTGCTACTTTTTTGCTCTTCATGGAGGTAATGGCTTGTCCACAGTGTATAAGAGTTGAGCAGGGTTGTTTCTCCCTGCAGCAATTGCCTGTGACAGGAACTCTGCCTTTTTCAGAGTGACTGTCCTCTGATAGTCCTTGAAATGGGTCTTCAGGGTTAGTCTGTCCTCACACAGTTCAGATTCCTGCAAAAAAAAAGCCCCAGCCTCTGCCCTTTGACTTTCAACCATCTTAAGTTTTTTGCTGAAGCAGGGGGAACTCTGAAGGGAGAGTCTTGGGTGTACACAGAATGGTGCGAGAGAGTCCAGTGCCACAGTAATGGCCATATTATAAGCCTCCGTGGCAGTTTCTACTCCCTCAGCACAGCATAAATGTGCAACAGGCTTGAGCAACTCAATACTGACAAGAACCCAGAGGGCTCCATATTATTTAAAGGTCTGCATCAAAGTAACTCCACAGAGGGATGATACTCTTTTTTTTATTTTGGAGGGAGGAGGGGTCTGACGAGAAAACTCAGAGCATGACGATCCAACCAACTAGTCACATCAACCACAGTGTTAAATACAAAGAGCCTCAGTGGGAACACCAGGTCTAAGGTGTGGCCAGTTAGGTGAGTTGCAGAGAAAGTCACCTGTGTAAAGCCCAACATATTAATGTGTTGGAGGAACTGCTGCGCAGATACAAGGGATTCATTGTTGACCCAAACATTGAAGTCACCCGACAGCATCCATCTAGGATATTCCAACATTAGGCTGTCCACAATCTCCACAGAGTCCTGCAGGAAATCTCCCACACACCCTGAAGGCTAGTATTTGAGGAAGATCCTGCCCCCCATTCCTGCATCATCTTTCCTCACCACAAAGTCAGATGACTTGCTCTCCCACTGGATATGCTGTAAGTCTCAAACGAGATCTAAAACAGATGAACATCCACCCCCATGCTCCCGCCTCTGGCAGTGCACCACTGTGTACCCCGGAGGGATGGCTGCCTCCTGCACAGGGTTAGAGTTGTCACCCAGCTAAGTCTTGGTGATGTACACCAAGTCTGCCAAGGAATCTGCGATAAATTCTACCACTATAGTGAACTGATTCCTAAGGGACTGGGTATTACAAAGAATTGTCCTTAGGGGAGGGCCATGCTTGTGGGCCCCATGGCCACCCTCTCTGATGGCAATACAGGAGCCTTCAGGATAGGAACTAGGCAGGGTGATCCCCCTCTTCTGATTCCATTTCAAATCAGTGTGTCGCTCTATCCTGCTCCTGATCCTACCCTCTCCCACTATGATCCAGACTTCTTGTTATCCTCACCTCTCCACAGCGGCAAACTACCAGTGCAGGTACTGTATCGGGATCACAGAAGGGACATAGTCAATGCAGCTGTTCCGAGGAACAGGAGATGCGAGGGCTACCAATGGTTACACAACACATAATCACCTACCACTAAAAACCTCTTGCACCACCACCACCACCACCACCAAACAACTCAGCCTCGAACATCTATGTTGCAGGTGAGAGCTGCATTCAGCAGGAGGCCATCTACAAGGTGTTGTTATTGCTGCTGTGGGACGACTTGAGCGTGAAAGGGACTGCTTCACTAAACTGCTGCTTGAGAGAACTGTTTGCCATTCAATCTGCCTCCTATTACAACTGTTGCCATATACTGATTGCTGCTTTGCTGAGGGGGTGCGGTGGCGCACCATCGCGATTGTCAGCAGCTGGGGGGGGCGGGGGCGTCTGTCCATATCAAAAGCCCAGCGCCGCAAGGAGACTTTTAAACAACTCAGCCTCGAACATCTGTGTTGTAGGTGAGAGCTGCATTCAGCAGGAGGGCATCTACAAGGTGTTGTTATTGCTGCTGTGGGACGACTGAGCTGTGAAAGGGACTGCTTCACTAAGCTGCTGCTTGAGAGAACTGTTTACCATTCAGTCTGCCTCCTATTACAACTGTTGCCATATACCGATTGCTGCTTTGCTGAGGGGTGCGGTGGTACGCCATCTGGTGTCAGCAGCTGGGGGAGGGCGGGCGTCTGTCCATATCAAAGCCCTGCGCATGCAAAGCGACGACACAGTATTTTCGTGCCACTCGTGCACAGAAAAAGTGATAGTTGGTTAGGAGGAAGGGGCTGGTGTATAGCGTTAGGTAAAGTATTTCTTGGGTCTTAATCTTTATGAATTTTTGGTAAATGCTTGATGGTGTTTTAATTAGAGTAAAATGTTACATATAAGGAAAATGTTTTTTAGTTTGTTTATATCTAGCATTGTATTGACGGTTTGGGTTCTTGGGTTTTGGGAGAAGGAGGTTATGGTTGGAAGGGGCATAAAGCCCTACAGGAACATGCTTTGTACAGATTGAACACATTAAGTGTTAGTAAATTTGACATAGTTAGACATATTATTGTTGGGGTACATTTATGGCCAAATAGCTTTAATAATGCCCTATATAAGGTATATTATTTTTTGAGCTGTGCAAACTCTGAAAGGATAATAAAATTAGATATGATAAGCTGGTTAATCAAAATTTTGAGGGGGACTTACTATAAAAGTAATTTTACTAGAATTATTAAGGCATTCTTAATTATGTGTCTAATGTTGTGCGGAGATACACATCCAAACCCAGGACTCCTAGACTTACAGCAAGCCTCCTTACATATTATGAATCAGGATTCTGGGGAAATGGTAATGAAAGATTCGAATGTTATTCAAAGTGGCGTTTCTTATATTAAACAAGGATTGGGACTAATACATTTAAATGCAAGGAGTATGATCAAAAAAATGGATTTGAATGGTCCGTGGGTGATTGATCATGACCCTGAGATTGTGATAATTTCTGAAACCTGGTTAAGTCATAAAATAGAGGATAGCCATTTAAATATACGAGGATATAATATATGGCGAAGAGATGGGAATAAAAAAGGAGGAGGACTTTTGATTTATGGGAAATCTAATTTAATTTTGGCCCAATTGGAAGTGAAAAAAGATATGGGGGTTGGAGATATTGGCCTTAGAATTAAAAATGCCCTATTTAAAGAAAATCTTGATTGTAGGGATATATTGTCCTCCCAAGATAAAAGCCCAGGTTGTTAATTGTTTACAGGATTGGTTGTTTAATTATAAAGATAGCCATGACATATTGATGGCAGGAGATTTTAACTTTAATTGGCAAAATATAAATGAATCACATCCTTTGATTGATTTGCAGAATAATGTGGGCTTAATTCAGCTAATTAAAGAGCCTACAAGAATTAACATGGCATCAGTTTATAATTCCTCAACTTTGGATTTGATTTTTACTAATGTTGTTGATAATATTATTGATAGTGGGGTTCTACCAGATGCAATATCAGACCATCAATTTGTATTTTGTAGTAAGGCTTATTCTACAAAATCAGTAGAGAAAAGGAAAATTAGTTGGCGTAGTTTTAGAGATTTTGACTATATTGAATTTATGTTGGATATGGGTGCTATTGATTGGGAGCGCATGTATTTGATCCCTTCAGTGGATGATTTATGGAGTTATTGTTTTGGGAGAGTTTATGAAAATTTGTAATAAACATGCCCCAATTAAAACCAGGATTATGAAGCAAAACTCTTAAGTTATGGTATTCAAAGGAGCTTAGAAAGTTAAAATTATTAAGGGATAAGGCATGGTTCTTGGCTAAAAGAAAGGGGAGCAAACAGGATTGGGATAGATTCAAAATGTTACGGAATAAATATGTTAAAGAAGTCCGGGGGAAAAAACAATGTCATTATACCCACTTTTTGGATAAAAATATTTCAAAAATCCTAAAGATTTTTGGAAAACAATAAATACTTTAGTTAAGGGACAAGGTTTTGATGAAATAAAAGTATTAAATATGGATGGACAAGTGACACCAATATCACGGAGGGTGTTGTATCGATTGAATGCAAAATTGATGGTAGCCCCCGGTCCGTCTAGGCCTTATTTCCCTTCTGAAGCTAGTAATCAACCCCACTTAGAAGTTAATGGATCTAATAACTTATTGGTATTTGAAGAAATAAAAGTTGAGCTAGTGAAAAGCGAATTATTAAAGTTAAATACTGCCAAGGATATCGGTTTGGATAATGTTTCACCTAAATTATTAAAATATGCTGCTCCAATCATAGCTTATCCCTTAATGTATTTATTTAATATATCCTTAACAACAGGTGTATATCCATTGGCTTGGAAACAATCCAAGGTTATACCTATTTTTAAGGGAGGAAGTAGAATAGATATGGATAATTATAGACCCATTTCTCTTTTGTCTCATGTATCTAAAGTATTTGAAAGACTGGTGGTAGTACAATTGAAGAAATATTTGGATTCGACTAGGCTAATGAACAATATGCAGTCTGGTTTTTGGAAATGATATAGTACAACTTCAGCACTTGCTAAAGTGGTGGGGGATGTGCAGGTAGCCCTGGACAGGAAGACACTAGTGGGGGTCATCTTCGTGGATTCATCCAAGGCTTTTGATTCTTTGGACCACGGTGTCCTCCTGTCCAGGGCTGCATCTATGGGGGTGGTAGGTCTGAGTGGAAAGTGGTTGGAATCATACCTGCTGAATAGGAGCCAAAAGGTGTCATTAGGGGGTCAGGAATTGGGTTTTTTGCCTGTTGGGTCGGGGGTCCACCGGGGCTCCATCCTAGGGCCTTTGTTGTTCAACATACTATATATATATAAATGGACTGTCCTTTTCAGATCCAGAAATAAAGTATCATCTTTATGCTGATTATACTATTATTTATACTTCACATAACTCCATTAAGGTGATTCAAAAAAGGCTTCAGTTAGCCTTTGATGATCTGCTAATTGTTTTAAAAGACAGTAGGTTGACTCTGAATATGAAGAAAACACAGTCCATGTTGATACATCGGAAAAGTGAATGGTTGGGGGACATGGCCCTGGGATTGGTCGCCTTTGGGGGGGCTCCCATCCAACAGATATATATATGTATAAATATTTAGGTCTTTGGATTGATAGTTCATTACGTTGGAATATACACATTGAAAATTTAATAAAGAACTCTTTATAGGGTTCGATCATTAATGAGTAAGGAGGTAAGGGAAAATGTGGTAAATACGATGGTTATCCCCATGATTGATTATGGGGATATATTTTATTTTTGTGGGAGAAAGCAGGACTTAAGGAAGTTGGAAGTAAGTTATAATAATCTGGCCAGATTTATCTTGGGGGTTCCTAGACTAACTCATAGATGCTTACTTTATGATCAATTGAAATGGTTAACACTTTATGAATGTAGTAATGAACAT
Source organism: Neoceratodus forsteri (assembly GCA_016271365.2). Classification (NCBI taxonomy): domain Eukaryota; kingdom Metazoa; phylum Chordata; order Ceratodontiformes; family Ceratodontidae; genus Neoceratodus; species Neoceratodus forsteri. The sequence goes on from CM057453.1 coordinate 64,267,186, forward strand.
GTGCTAGCCTTTATTTATAAAGGATTGCAGGGGAAGCATCCGCAGTATGTGGTAGAAAATTTGATATATAAGGATAAATTGGCCTCATTGAGAAATTGTAAAGTACCTAGTTTGGAATTGCCTAGTTGTAATTTAGAGATAGGACGACAATCTTTGTATTATAGAGGAGCCATGAGTTGGAATGCAATCCCTGAGTCTTTGTTTATGTCTAATGTGAAGAATCACTGGTCTTTGATCCAACACTGGTATCGTACTAGTTCACGACAAAAAAGGCAATGTTGTGATATATAAAGGTTTTTATAACTTTTTATACTCTAGGAGGTTATTATTTATTATTTATATTGTGTAATTTAAGTTGTATTGTACGTATTTGTGTGTTGTATGAAAAAATTAGTATTGTTTGTGTTGTAACATTTTCCTTTTTATTGTATATTAATGTTTGGCACCTCGTTGAAAATGAGCTATGCTCAATCGAGTTTATCCTTTATTCATTTCCTTATGAATAAAAACATTTTACTACTACTACTACTACCACCTAACTCAACAACAAAAAATGGCAATCATAAATGTCCACCCCAGCCCTCATTCAATGCAGCCGCAACCCACTCGGACACATGGTCACCCCAGATTGCTCACCTAACCCTGGTCATGCCATCACTCAAAATAAAATAAAAAAATCAATTAATTCAAGCAGAAAAAAGCCCAGTCTTGAATGTGCAGTCATAGATAAGTTTTTGGAACTTGTCACCTTTCCTTAAAAGAGCAATGCCTAGAGCAATACGACTAACAGAGCAGAGGAACAAAAGTTTCTAATAAGTGGAATAAGACATTTTATAGGGGGCGTTATTCTAGGTTATTGCACATCCTGGTGGTTTAAGGCCTAGCTTTGCCTTAGGCTTAAACCCACCAGTTGGTACATTAACATATTGCTCCTCTGTCACGTCCTAATCCTTACTTAAATTGAGTTGGGTTAAAGTTTAACAAAGCCATCATTTTTGGTAGAGCCCCCAAACAGTAAATGTTTTTGAAATACTGACAACCACGGCTGAGTAGAACAAGCATTTGTCAGTGCCGAATGTTTGCTTGCTGGCATTGGCATTGGTAGTGTAGGAGTTACAGAGCTGCATAATAGGAATGGCAGTGAAGTACTGAACTGAAGCCAACCCCATCACCACCACCCTGCAGAGACTGGCAGGCATTGGGGTGTGCCTTTGGGTCATCAGGCATAATGGCCACGCCACTTCACCACACCCTACCCTGCAGAAACTGACAAGTCTCATGGTGTGCCTTGGGGTCGTTGGCCCTTATGCACACCCCATTCCATCCGGAAATTCGGTGAGATGGGTACGGTATAGGAGAATGGGGTGAACTTTGGGGCCGAAGAGTCCAAGGCACACCTCGATGCCTCTCACTGGCTGCAGGGTGTGGAATGGTATCAGCATTATAGGTGAGAATCCCAAGTCACACCCTTGATGCCTGTCATTCTCTACAGGGTGGGGTGTTATGGTCGGAAACCCTAACGCCTCAGACATTCGTTGGTATTTTCACTCCAAATTTTCAACATGGTTTTTTTGTGACCACCACCTCATGAACAGTGGCAATATCAGTTTGTTAGTTGAAAGCTGCTTTTGGACAGTGACTACGGCATTTAGCACCACAGGTGCAAAAACAGATTCTGAACAGGATGTGAAAAATGACAGCTGTACTGTTCATGGGGAGGTGTAAAAAATGGAAATGTTGAAAATCTGCAGTGAAAATATTAAAAAAACTATTGCAGTCACGAGCATGCGTAGAAACTGTGCAATGCACACCCGTAATAGAATTAGTTTGGGGATTTTTTACAGCAGATTGTCAACACAGGCATTTTGGGACTCCCGTTCATTAACAGTGTCACTGTGATTTTCTTTATCTGTCCCGAACAAGGATTTCCCACAGTGACCATGCATTTCTGCACTGAAAGTGTGAAAACACATTTCGACCATGTTGTGAAAATGACAGCTGTACTGTTCATAAGGAAGTGTGGAAAAATGCCACTGTTGAAAATCTGGACTGAAAAATATTACAAATTCATGAACTTCGAGGGTGCGTGAAACCGCGTAATGCTCACTCGTAACACATTTTATGGGTCTTTGTCACCAAATTTTCAACATAGCCATTTGATGACCTCTGTTCATGAACAGTGTCACTGTGATTTTCTTAATCTGTCCCAAACATTGCTTTCGCACACCGACTGCTCCATTATGCGCTACATGTGCGGAAACACATTTTGGGCAAGATGTGAAAAATGGCAGCTGTACTGCTCATCAGGAAGTGTAATAAAATGGCAATGTTAAAAATCTGGCATGCAAATATTAAAAATCTGCAAACTTTTGAGAGTGTGTTGGAACTGCGCAACGTGCACACCTAAAACAGTAATTTTGGGGAATTTTTTCACCAAATTTTCAACATAGCCATTTTAAGACCTCTACTCGTGAACAGTGTCACTGTGATTTTCTTAATGTGTCCCATACATTGATTTTGCACACCGACTGCACCATTGTGCGCTACATGCACGGAAACACATTTGGGGCAAGATGTGAAAAATGGCAGCTGTACTGTTCATAAGGAGGTGTGGTAAAATGGCAATGTTGAAAATCCGGAGTGCAAATATTAAAAAGTCGCGAACTTACGAGCGTGCGTAGGAATTACGCAACGCATGCTTGTAAAACAGTCATTTTTAGGAATGTTTTCACCAAATTTGCAACATAGGCTTTTTGAGAGCCCATCTTATGAACACTGGCACTGTTGTTTCGTTAATTGGTCCCGAATGGTGATTTTGGGCAGTGACTGCAAAATCACCCTTCGGGCCTGATTAACGCCTTGACAGTTTCAGAATTCATGAGGAGGGTCCCAAAACCCATGTTAAAATGTGGTGCCTAAATTCAAAAAATGCCTGAGATATGCACCAAAGTTGAAAAACCCTATTTATTGCATTACAGCGCACCGCATTTCCTCAGTTCGCGGTCGGCTTTGAAGAGTGCAGATATGTTCCCGATCCATCAAGATCGCTCGTGTTGAGCTCCGGAGGTAATTATGGGGTGGGGTGTGGGAGATAGGGTGCACGAGGGTGGGCGTGTGGGCAGGAGACCGCTGAGGGAACATTTTTTTTTGTTTACAGGTTTGTTTTAAAAATTTTTAGGAAGACGACGCGGATGTTTGCCACGCTAGTGGGCTCCCAGCGTGGCAGCTGGAAGGCTTTTTGGGGGCCTGGAGCCAATGGGGGATTGGGCACCTCGCCACAACCGCTTTTGCCACGATGTGGTGGGCTCCCAGCGTGGCACCTGGAAAGCTTTTGGGAGGGCCATGACCACAGGATTGGGTACCCCGCCATACAGTGTGTGCGTGGGGAGGTACGAGCACGCAATATGCGCATGCATGCGTAGGGGGGAGAGCTGCTCACTGAAGCGGAGCTCTCCCTTTCAACTGTACGGCACTGCATTTTCAACTGCTGTCATAGACAGCTAAAGCGTTCATTGGAGCACTGCGGCCGCACCTGCAAACACACTGCCTGAATTGGAAGACGGGTGTCACACCTCAGAAAACTCGGATGATGGCACTATGTTTCTTGCACATGCATGTAAGCAAACATAAAAGGGCAAATTAAATGCTGTTTTCTGATTGGCTGTTGCAATTCATTGGCATATGTTTATTTGCGAGTACCTCCTAGTAAAGAAAAAGATCTGAGATGTGATTTTGAATTTGGACACATTACATATAGAGTTCATGAACCACTTCCCTCATTATTGATTTCCCTCACAACAGGATGTGTGCCACAGGACTGGAGGATGGCTCATGTGGTGCCTATCCACAAAAGTGGCCCAAGGGTTGAGTCAGGTAACTACAGACCTGTTTGTCTCACTTCCATGGTGGGTAAACTTATGGAAATGATCCTGAAGGAGAGATTAGTGACATTCCTCGAGGCAGATGGCCTCCAGGATGGGCAGCAGCATGGGTTCGTCTCAGGGAGATCTTGCCAGATCAACCTACTAGAGTATTACGGCTGGGTAACAAGAGAGCTGGATAGGGGCCATGCAGTGGATGTCCTGTATTTGGACTTCAGTAAGGCATTTGATTTAGTGCCTCATGGGCGACTGGGAGGGAAACAGATTCGTAGGGGTGGGGGTGAAGATGGCTAACTGGATTGAGAACTGGCTGAAGGGGAGGCAGCAATGGATGTGGTGGCCTGACATGTGGGATGCCACAGGGCTCTGTGCTGGGTCCGATATTGTTTGGGCTGTTCATATTGGATGTCTTGCATGGGGTTAAGGGCAGGATCAGTCTGTTCGCAGAAGATACAAGATGTGAGCGGTAGTGGATGATGTAGAGGGGTAGAAAGAGCTACAGGGGGAGCTAACCAAACTGGAGGAGTGGTCAATGAAGTGGCAACTGGACTTCAGTGTGAAGAAGTGCAAAGTTATGCACTCCGGGGTGAAGAACCTGAGGAGGGAATATTGGTTGGGGTGAGACTGGGGGTCACCGAGGTGGAGAAGAACTTGAGGGTGATGATAACAGAGAGCATGAACAACTCTGCCCAGTGCAGAAAGGCTGCAGCCAAGGCCAACAAGATACTGGGGTGTATTACAAGGGGAATCTCATCCAGACATAAGGGTGTGATCCTGCCCCACTACAGATCCTTGGTCAGGCCGCACTTGAAGTACTGCGTGCAGTACTGGCGGCCGTATCTGAAGAAGGATATCAGACTGCTAGAGGAGGTTCAGCGAAGGGTGAAAAAAATGATACAAGGGATGGAAGGCAAAACCTACGAGGATAGACTGCAGCATCTGAGTTTGTACACCCTGGAGAAGAGGAGGGATCAGTGGAATATGATTAAAACATTCAGGTATCTAAAGGGGTTCAACAAAAATTGCACAGGTGGGTTATTAAGGCTGAGGAAGGGAAGGGATGCAAGAGGTCATGGGCTAAGATTGAAGGGGATAGATTTTGGAGAGAGCTGAGGAGGCATTATTTCACAGAAAGAGTGGTGTCAAAATGGAATACCGTACTGGAAGAGGTGGTATCATGTAGAATGGTGGGCACATTCAAAAGGGCACTGGACAGGGCACGTGGGGGGGGGGTCTGGGTAAGTAGTAAGGAGAAACTGATGGAGGGGGGAGAGAGAGGGGAGAGGCACAGCTGCGATCTAGGGGTGCTAGCTGTACACTCAAGCAGACTTGATAGACCATAAGGCCTGTTTCTGCTGGCAGATTCGTATTGCTGCCACATTTTCACTCTTACATAAAAAAAACATCAGCTAGGTCCTAAAAATAAAACTCCCCTAAATTAAATAAAAAAAATACATCAATAATTGAATGTTCTTTCTCCTCATGATCCTTTTTTTTTATGCATAAACAGATTAAAAAATATTAATAATTGAATATTCTTTCACTTCATGAGCCCTTTCTTTTACACATAAACAGATTAAAAAAAATGTTATTCAGGTTTTTTTTTCTTTCTGGTGTTTGTGATGACCATAAAGTATCCCCCTTCCAGCCCAACCAGCTTGACAGAGTAACCTCTGCTGCTAACTCTGACACAGATAAAATTGAGCCTCTGGCTGTATATAATGCCTCTGTATGTCTGTGTGAGTTTATGCCAGTGGAATTTTACAGAACTTTGAATTGCTGCCTTCCATGTTTACATTCCATGCTTTGCTAAGGCATGGCCAAGGGTTTTGTTAATGGTGTATTAATCACCCTCTAGGGATGTGATGTTGCACGAGGCATAACTGAGTGCCACATGCCTGTACAGGGTGATTAACTGGCCATTAACATAACTACTGGGAGTGCCTTATTGCTATTATAATAAATACGTTTTTTTAAACAATGTTACACCTTGATCTTACATCGAGGAAGGATCTTGCAGCAGGCCAACATCAGTAGGACTTAGCCGCCAGGACCACACAGAAAACTTTATAGATAGCAGTCTAGCACGCAGGACTGCCAACCGCTAATGTCAGCCAGCCCTATAAAGGTGGGAGGTCCCCCCCACACATAACCCAGTTACTTTTCCCACTGTTGACCTGTTCACATCAGACCTGAGCGGACGCCGCAACTACAGTCAACCGTCATTACTTGCGCTTGCCACGCTTTTTTATTTCCTTTTTCTTGAGTTTCTAACATCGACTTTTTGAGTTTTAGCTGTCGAGTTTGTCTTCACCAGCCTCATGTTCTGACCACTCCACAAAGTGTGCCTGTGGCAAACAGATTCCTGAAAAAGACAGCTGCTTTGCATGTCTTATTTACCTAGGCCCCAGCCATGACACTGAAGCCTGCCAGATTTGCCAGAAATTCAACAAGGCCACTCGGAGACGTTGTCTTAAGACTCTGGAGAGCCATCTGATAAAGCAGAAGTTGGTCATGATGAAAAGGAGCTGCAGGCCAGGAGCTCTTCAGCCTCACCAGCACAGTCCTCCAGGCCTCCTTCTTCTGCTAAAAAATGTGGCCGGAAGCACAAGCACCGGGACAAACACCGGGACTGAGACCGGTCTGCTGCCTGCTCACTCCACAAATCCTTGTCTGTGTTGGGGTCGTCCTCCCATGGAGGATTGGCCCCTTCAGCCCCGCCAGCCCTCTCTTTTACTGGGAACCCAGTGGCTTAGTCACCAACCCTCATTGCCATTTCAGGCGGTGGCTCCTCGGGACAGGGTACTTTGTCTCCTGACTCCCAGCCCTTGATGCTCAGGCGCATTTCATCCACATGCTCTCAGCCAGGTGGCTCGGCCGGTGTTGGTCTCTTGGCATCAGTTCCTCCACTGTCACCCCCTTCCCCCAGCCAAGACACTGTCTACATCAGTCCCCTCCTTGGGGCCCGATGTCAGTCCTGCAAGACAGCGACCACAGCAGGCTACACTGTGTCACCTCTGCCTTTGCCTGGGAGGTCTTCTCCCTCCAGGTGTCTACGTCTCTGACTAAGCATGCTCCAGCAGATCCTTCCGTCGGACACTCCCAGACGACACCAGCTGGGCCGTTGCCAGTACTGCCACTGCCCCAGCCTTTGGGCCCAACACCAATATCACCCCTTCTGCAGCCCACACCACAGCCAGTGCCCACTGGCCCAGTGCTATTCCAGGGTACCCTATGCCAGCCACCACTGTCATACCCTTTTCTGGTGCTTTCTTACCCCTTCCCCACCGGTATATCATTTTCCACCTCTGCTGGACTACAAATGTCCTATTCACAGCATGGTGGTCCTATGTCCAGAGGCAGACCACCATTCCGCAAGGGCCGCTTCTGGTGTCTCCCCAATGTCCCCCCAGGACCCACCACTACAGGATCTGGGCCGGGCTGGATCAAGCAAACCCTGAAAGTTGAGGTCCTGTGGGTTTCAACCCAATGTCAGCTCAGGCTCTTGGCTGGACAAGTGCATGCCTCCGGCGTCTGACCAAGACAGCGAGACCAGTGAGGATGACTCAGATTGTTCCAGGTCTTCCTCCTCACTAGGGGAATCTTCAGATGGTGAAGATCCTCCTAGGGTGATTTGTAAATCCCCCAACAATAATCCATCTTTTATGGAAGTCATGTGTCACATCCAGTCCATTATGGGCTGGGAAACGGAGAAGCAGAACCCAGAGTGGCGTCACCTGGCAGTTTATTTAAGGCAGCAGGATGCCCTCCCACTGGTGGTGCCACCCCTGATTGACTCCTATGAAGACATCACTAGGGCAGTATGGAATCACACCTCTTCTACCCCTCCGTTGCCTAAGAAGGGGTGAATCACCTTTACTGTGCCCCTACTGGTAAACCTTTTTCAGGGGGCTACCATAATGCTGATTCAGTGGTCATAAATGCGGCGCATGACTGTACCAAAAGACCAAAACACCTCAGTGCCCTCCCCCCAGACAGGGAGTAAAGGCAGTTGGACTACCTGGGTAAGCATGTTTTCGCATCCACCACCCTGGCTATCCAGGCCATCAATTACCTGGCCCATATGGTCCAATATCAGAGTGTCTTCTGGGACCAAGCCAGGGACATGGTGCAGGTCTTACCTGAAGACCTCTCTAAGACGCAAATTGCCCAACTTGTGAAGTCGGGCTCTGATGTGGGCAACCACATTTTACGGGCTGTTTGTCATGCTATGGCCACCTCTGGGCAAGGGACAATGGCTGGGGTTTGCCTCCGGCACCATTCATGGCTCCAGCTATCCGGGTTTGCCTCAGATGTGCAGTCCAGTATTTTGGACATGCCATTTCGGGCTCCGTCCTCTTCGGGGGAGATGTTCAAGACATAATCTCCACCTTTCAGGAGTTGGGTCGAGCCGTTAGAATGGTTCATTCACTCTACCATACTCAGCCTATGGGGGCCAGCATTAGTCCTTTCATCAGTCCTCCCATAAACAGTCCCGAAACCAGCCTTTTTAAGGCCAGGGCAAGCACAAGGCCACTTCTGCCCCAGCAGCTTCTGCCACCAGAGCCCTTCGGGCACCCGCGGCTCCTCTCCCCCTGCCGACCCCACCTCCTGGCGCTTTAGCTGACCCTCCCTCCCTCCTCTAGCCGACAGTCTCATGGAGGCGGTCGGGGGTGAGTTCTCTCTCCACGTAACAGAATGGTGGGAAGTGACCATGGACAGTAGGGTGCTTCAGATTTTAGAACACAGTCACACGCTAGAGTTTCTAGAGTGGCCTCCTGAAAATCCTCTGGTAAACTCCTCTTACCCCCAGCCCACCAGTCCCTAGTCTGGGAGGAAATTCAGGCTGTTCTTCAAAAAGAGCCATAGAGCCTGTCCCTCCATCTCAATGGGGAAGGGGATACTACTCCCACTTCTTCCTCATCCCTAGAGAGACCGGGGATCTTCGGCCCATCCTGGACCTGAGCCATGTGAATCTGTACATTGAATACAAATGCTTCTGGATGGTCACCCTCCAGGAACTGTTACCCTTTTGCATCAGGGGGATTGGCTTTGCTCTCTGAATGTGCAGGATGCCTGCCTGCACTTCCAGATTTTTCCTGTCCATCGTCGCTTCCTCCACTTTCATTCTAATGGAGCCCATTTTCAATTCTGGGCCCTCCGTTTTGGCCTTTGCCCCCAGGGTGTTTACCAAGTGCCTGGCGGTAGTAGCAGTGGCTCTGAGGAAGCAGGGCTTCTACATTTTCCCTTGCCTGGATGATTGGCTGCTAACAACCCCTTCCAGGGACCACCAGGTTCTGACTCTAGACTACACCTTTCCCTTATTCCAGGCCTTTCACTATTTGCCCATTTAATTTTTCACAAGAGGCTTTCATTATTTAATTGTACAGTACAGTGATTTAGTTTATAAAAAATACAGTGCCAAAACCGAAAAGCCGAAATCTGCCTCCTCCCTCCTCCCCCGCCCCTGACACCTCCGGTTTGGCAGTTGCCTCATGCACTCCGTTACAATGCTGTATCAGAGTACTGTATTTACTTTTGAAAAAAACACTAACTCAGAGTAAAAAAAAAAAACCTCAAGCTTCAGGCACTGTGCTCTGTTCTGTAGAATCATCTCTGTGCGTCAGCTATGTGTTGGCTACAGTACTCGCAACAACCTGCCCGCTCATACTCTTGCTCTCTTGTCTGCCTCCCACACAGTTCAAACATCAGACAGGGACAACTGTATTTATTTTTTATCTGTTTCTGACTTTACCAAACTCAGCCGTACAAATAGACTGATGCGAGCGAGCTGAGGTGAGTCGGGGGGTTGGGGTCGGGTCGGAGGAAGTCTGCAACAGCTGCAGCAATATTTACTTTAATACAGCAGAGTCCAGTTAGGTCCTGTATCGGCTTTGGTGCAATGTGGGAAATGGGGATATTTTGCATGGCTGTGCAAGGGAGCAACTTTATGTAAACTGGAAATAGAGGCTCAAAATACATTATTTTTATTGGGAGCCATGACGACCATTCGTTATAGCCAAATGTTCACTATAACAAAGTTCGTTTTAGCGAGGAGTTACTGTATCTTTAGTTGTGGAACTTTTCCGCTATATTTTAGTATATATTCTACTGTTTAAAATTGTTTATAAGTATATGTTGAAACTGCTGACCTGGTTTCTTTTCAGTCGCTAAACTGGTTGCTGTGAACCACTAACCCGGTTCCGAGCTTAAAAAACTCTCGGTTCATTTTTGGAACCTGATTGGTTCCTGAACCGACCAAAAAAAAAAAAAAAAGAAACATTTTTCTGTTTGCAGTTGTGGTTTTTGTCATGGAAATGGAGCTGTCAGAAAAACCTAAGAAAAAAACTGGTCCCCCAGGGTTTAAAAACTGTATTAAATGTGGGGATGTGTTTGCCAGAACAGACAAGCATGAATGCTGTGTAATCTGTCTGGGAACCGAGCATTTGTCTTTCAGTTGTGAAATTTGCAAGTCTTTTCCAAAAAAGACAGTGGGGAAAAAGATTGGAGAGGTTGCAAAACAGACTGGATAAAGGTGCTTCAGGCTCTGACCAGCCAACACCTTCGAAACCTGCAGGTGAAACCACTGTCTGTTCTCTACAAACACCTGAAAAGGGTGATTCAGGCACCTTGAAAAGGATGAATGGGCTGGATGACTCTCTGGTCCCCTCCAAGAAAACCAAAAGGACCAAGCACGTCAAACCCAGGAAAAAAACAAAAGGGGATTCTTTTGTGCCTTGCAGTTTGCCAGCTGCTGAACAGATTGCCCAGGCCATGAACGTCATTAAGGCAATACAGGGTTTTATACCTTCTCCAACCCTCCCTCCTCCAAGGGTTCAGGAGTATACTCCTTCCTCTGACTTCCCCTCCAGGATATGGACTGTGGGGATTATGAGATACCAGAGGCTATGATGGTGAGCCCATTGAACCGGAGATCTCACCAGAGCAGGAATCTGGCTTTCCTCCTAGGCCTGAGGATTTTTTCTCACACTTTTCCTTTGTAAGGAGAATAGTGGATGCCCTTGATCTGCTACCACTGAAGTTATAGAAAATGAGGAGGAGGCCGAATACATGGAGATGATGGGGTTAACACCCACTAAGAAATTTCTTCTCCCCATAAATACATTTTTTTAAAAAAGATTTATTTACTGTCCTGCAGAACCCTAATTCTGTCCCGCCTCTGGGTGAGAAGGCGGACAAGAAGCATCAGCTGGACAGACATGGGGCTGAATTTCTTTACTCTCATCCTGACCATCAGGGTATAGTCCAGCAGGCAGCTTGTGAGAAGGTGAGGGTTCCTCTATCCTCTCATCCACCTGAGAAGAATTCCAGGAAAATAGTATGGCTAAGAAAGGGTATTTAGCTACCTCTGTGGGGGTCAGATAAGCTAATTACCAGGCTTATGCTGCACAGTATCAAAAAAACACTGTGGCAGTTAGTACTAGCAGTGTCAAAGAAGGTTCCTTCCCCTATCTCTGGTGACCTAGCAGAAATGCAGCAAGATTTGGACTGGAAGCATCCAAATACCAGTTCAAAATGGCAGCAGATGCCAGTGATAATGTTGCTAGGTGGATGACACTGACTGTAGCCCTGAGAAGGTTGGCATGGCTAAGGGCTACTAGTTTGACACAAGTCACCCAGACTAAGGCCATGGATTTTCCTGTGCAAGACCACTCACTCTTCGGTAAACATACTGAAGAATATATGAAAAAGGTGGATGAATATAAAGCCAACTATAAGAGTAATTCATCCAAGGAAAGGCCTTCCACCTCATATAGGCCTTATGGAAGGGGAGACAGAGGAAGCTCCCCATATGGTAGGCCCTTCTATCAGGCTCAAGCTGTCCCACAGTTACAGCCCTACCCACAGCAGATTGGGTATTACAGGGCCAGAGGTAGGAGGGGTTCCAGGAGAGGTTCCCACTCCACCCAGGCTCAGGCACAGCCTAAACAAACTCTCTGATTTCATTGTCAAGGCGGCCTCCCTAGTACCAGTTAGGGGCAGACTGACTCACTTTTTCCAGGCCTAGTAGGCCATTACCACAGACAAATGGGTTTTGGAACTAGTGAGTCAGGGACTGTCCCTGAGCTTCAGGTCTCTTCCTCCTCTAAAATCAAGGCTGTTCAGACCAGCTTCTCTTCTGAAGAAACAGCTTCTGGAAAAAGTGGTTCAAGCCTTGCTCCACATAAAAGCAGTAGAGCTTGTACCAAAACTTCAGAGAGGAAGAGGCTTTTATCCTTGGTACTTCCTCACCAAAAAGGAAAACGGGGAGTGGCGACCTATACTAGACCTCAGACATCTGAGCAAGTATCTTGTAAAACCAAGATTCAGAATTGTTACACTGTCTCTGATCTTACCAGTCATTCAACAAGGAGATTGGCTGGCATCTCTGGATTTAAAGGACGCCTATTTCCACATCCCTATAAGGGAGTTTCACAGAAAGTATCTCAGGTTCAGACTCACTTCAGGTCACTACCAGTTTTCAGCTCTGCCCTTCGGTCTCACCTCAGCACTGAGGGTGTTTGCAAAATGCCTGGCAGTGGTAGTAGCATACCTACGAAGGTTGGAAATTTCATTTTTTCCATATCTCGACTACTGGCTAGTCATGGGAAAGTCATCACATCAAGTGGAAGAGCAGCTGGCACTAACAGAAAACCTGTTACAATCTCTGGGATTCCTGTTAAACCAGGAAAAGTCCATTCTCACACCAGAACAAGTCCTGTACTTCATTGGAGAAGAACTAGATACTTTAAAGGGAAGAGCCTTTCTTCCATAAGACAGGGTTCAGAGTATCCTGCAACTGATACCTCATTCAAGTTGGGCAAGCCATGTCCAGCAAGGAGATACTTGTAGATTCTGGGGCACATGGCTGCAGCAACAGGAATTGTCCTGGGAGCAAGATTTCGAATGAGGGATGTTCAGTTTCATCTCAGAGCACATTGGTACCAAAGAAAAGACAAAATGTCAAAATTGATTCCAGTAACAAAATCTGTGCTCCAGTCTCTACAGTGGTGGATGGATACACACACTCTAAGAGAAGGAGTTCCCTTTCTGAGGAAAAATCCTTCAGTTATCCTTACAACAGATGCTTCTATGTTAGGATGGAGTGCTCATCTAGGAGAGCACACTACCCATGGCACTTGGTCAAGTGTGGAGTCTCTCCTTCACATAAATTTGCGGAGCACCAAGCAGTATTTCTGTCCCTAAAAAGTTTCTGTCAGCTAGTACAGGGCAAAGTGGTGCAGGTCAGAACAGTCAACACCACTACAATGTATTACATAAACAAGCAAGGGGGAACAAGGTCAGATCCCCTGTGTACAGAGGCCATGAGAATATGGGAACTGGCCTAGTATGGGAACTGGCCTACTAACTAAAAGCTCCTCTGCAGGCCATTCATGTGCCAGGCAAGGACAATACCGTGGCAGATGCCCTAAGCAGAATCAATCAGGCATATCACGAATGGTCTCTTAAACAGACAGGTACTGTCTTCAGTGTTCAGAAGATGCGGCACTCCAGAGGTAGATCTCTTTGCCTCTCACGAGAATCACCTATTGCCTCTATTTTGTTGCAGGCCACCAGCCAAAGGTACAATTCTACTGGATGCCCTGGCTCTGGATTGGTCAGAAAGACATCTGTATGCCTTCCCTCCTTTCCCTCTCATCTTCAGAGTGCTGATCGAACTCTGGTCACAGCCTGTGTCCATGATTCTAATAGCACCAGCCTGGGCCAGACAGCCATGGTATTCCCTTCTGCTGTCCGTGTCAGTGTCCAAACCAATACACCCACCCAGGAGGCACAATCTTCTGAACTCTTATCAAGGGAAAATCTTGTACCTGAACCTCAGGTCCCTCAGGCTGAAGGTCTGGCTCTTGAGGACTTAGAATTTTCAAATCTAAAACTTTCTCAAGCTGTTTTGAATATCCTGAAAGCTTATAGGAAGCCTTCTACCAAGAAAACCTACAGTGCAAAATGGAAAAGGTTTTCAATTTGGTGTGATGCCAAACATATTTCTCCTTTTCTGGCAGAAATCCCAATCTTACTGGAGTACCTCACTTATTTGCATTCACAAGGATTGAAATATACATCCTTAAAGGTACATCTGGCATCAATCTCAGCTTTTATTTCTGCTGGGAGAAATGTTTCCATTGCATCTAATCCCATTTTCAAGAAGTTCTTTAAAGGGCTATGTCACTTGCATCCTCCTGTTAAAGAACCAGTCCCTGTGTGGATCTGAACATTTGAATTGCTCAGCTTATGAAACCTCCATTTGAGCCCGTGTCTTCTGCTCACTTACAGTATGTCACATGGAAAACCGTGTTTTTGATTGCAGTTACTTCTGCAAGGAGGATAAGTGAATTGCAAGCACTATGTGTAGAGAAGGATTATTTATCCTTTCATAATGATAAGGTAGTGCTTTGGACGAATAGGAGGTTTCTTTCTGAAGTGGTTTCTGATTTCCATTTAAATCACTCCATAACACTGACAGTATTCTTTACAGAACATGCCAGTTCAGGGGAGTGCAGGCTCCATTCTCTGGATGTGAAAAGGACATTAAGTTACTATTTGACCCACACCAAGAATCATAGAGGTGAAAAACAACAACTTGTTCTCACTTATAGGCAAGGCCCCTGGAATTCTGCGGTTGCGGAATTTGCCGCAGAATTTGCATCATGCCACAGAATATATATAGTGCCGCAGAATTCATTGTTTTTGGTGAATTTTCATATAAATATACTGTTTTTCCATAGTGTCAGGCTTTCTTTCCCTCCTCGTTTATCCTGAAGCCCCTCCTCTATGCACAGCATATGATGTCATCGATGACATCACATCATATTTAGCCAATGACAGGACTGCATTCTGCCAGAGAAATGAATAAATCATGCCACAGAAATCAGAAAATGCTGCCGCAGAAATCAGAAAAATCTGCTGCAGAACACCAGGGGCCCTGCTTATGGGGATGTAGGAAAAGGCACTCCAGTTTCCAAGAGATCTATCTCCCGCTGGATAGTTCAGTTTTTTGCTATTCAAAATCTGGAAAACAGGCCCCAGAAGGCCCATTCAATTAGGGGCACAGCTGCTTCTATAGCAGCTTCAAGGGATATTCCTTTAGTGGAAATCTGTAAAGCAGCTACCTGGAGAACAGTACACACCTTTACCAAACATTATAGTCTGGACATACAATGCAGAAGTGATGCCAGGTTTGGCACAGCAGTTCTGCAGAGCCTCTTTCCTAAGAGGTTCTCTGCCCACCTCTAAAGGTACTGCTTTGAAGTCTGCAGAGAGTTATGAATATGAAGAATACATG
This sequence comes from Neoceratodus forsteri, assembly GCA_016271365.2. Lineage (NCBI taxonomy): Eukaryota > Metazoa > Chordata > Ceratodontiformes > Ceratodontidae > Neoceratodus > Neoceratodus forsteri. The sequence goes on from CM057453.1 coordinate 64,282,372, forward strand.
AGGTTAGAAGAAAAAATTACTCACTTTAGTAATATTGTTTCTTCCAGTGTAGTCTTCTGTAATCATAACTCTCCTTCCCTGCCTCCCCTGTCAGAACCAGAGCCTCTGCAGTTCATATGAATCTTTTTGGTTGCTAGTCCCAGACACAGGCATACATATTTTAATATTAAACCCTGTGGGGGTCTTAAGCTTTCCTTTCTTTCTCTCAGGTGATTCTGACACTTCAGGAAGGTATTTTGTGATTTAATCACCAGTGTTATTATTATTATTATTATTATTACTGTTATCATTATTAATACTGATATTGCTGTCAGTGTTAGTATACTACATGTAGTTAAGCTGTATTAGACAGTTTTAATAGTTAAGCAGTGTAGGATAGATTACCTTGTAGGTGTCTTAGAAATCTGAGACGTTAATGGAACGTGCAGCAGATGAGAACAGCAGTTTGAATGCGTTTCATGAGCAAATGAGGATTCCATCATTAGCATATAGTTCTGTTTGCTCCGGGCAGTTCTGCTGAGCAGGCAGACTGCAGAGAGTTATGAATATGGAAGAATACATTGGAAGAAACAATATTACTAAGGTGAGTAATTTTTTCTTCCTGTACGCCTTTTCTCCCTTCCCGCTCCTTCAGAGGGTTCTGCTCAAGCTCCAGTTAGAGTGGGGCAGAGATGATTCTCATAGCTCCCTTCTGGCTGCATCAGATTTGGGTTCTCTTGCTGTAACAGCTGGCAGTGGAACTGCTGGTACCCTCGCTCCTGTGCATCGGCTTGCTCTTCCAGGACCAAGGACCTGTAATCCATCTGGACCTAAAGTCCCTGCACATCCATGTCTGGCTCCTGTGGATCTAGCTGTTGCATACTTAAGGGTGTCATCCAGAGTCACAGATGTCCTAGTGGCTGCTAGGAAACCCTCCACCAGGGCCACTTACGTTATGAAATGGAAGTGTTTCACACTCTGGGCTGCTGCATGCCAGCTGGACTCTTTCACCTGCCCAGTGACTCAGGTGTTGGAGTACCTTCTTTCCCTTTTGGACTCGACTTTTGGTACTCCTCCCTCAAGGTGCACCTTTCCACCATCTCTGTGTACAGTGCACCTATCGAGGGCAAAGCCGTTGCCCATCTTGAAGTGGCCTGCTCTTTCTTATGGGGCATTTTGCATCTGAAACCTCTCACTGGGGACCCAGTCCCTCCATAGGACCTCATTTTTATGTTGGAGAAACTCACTTTACCTTCCTTTGAACCAGCCGTGAGTTGCGAACTGCGCTTGCTGTCATGGAAAGCATTTTTTTTAGTTGCTGTTACTTCTGCTTGAAGGATTTCCGAGCTTCAGGCTCTTATGTGTAAGAAGCCTTATTTGATTTTTCACAAAGACAGGGTGTCTTTGTGCACTAATCCTAAGTTTCTTCCCAAGGTGGTGTCAGAGTTTACGTTGAACCAATCTAGCCACCTTCCAGTTTATTTTCCCCGAGTGCTCTGATCGGGGGAAGGCATTGCTCCATACTTTGGATGTACATAGAATCTTGTGGTACTAGACGCACCAGACCGAGGCTTCTCAAAAGTCTGATCAGTTGTTTGTTTCATTCGCCCCAAGAGAGAGGACGCTCCTGTTTCTAAACAATGTTTGTGTTAGTGGTTAAACAACTGCATTGTTTATTGTCACTGTAAGTACAACAAGGACCTTCCGGGAGTGGTTAAGGGCCATTCTACCAGGGGTATGGCTGTCTCCATGGCCTGTTTCAGAAATGTGTCTGCTGCAGCTGCCACCTAGAGTTCTGTCCACACCTTCACCAAGCATTACAGTCTGGACATCGCCTCTCAGCGCAGGGCCAGTGTTGGCCTTGCAGTACTTCAGGACCTTCTCTCCTGAGCTCTTGGCTGCTGATCTGTCCTCCTCCTGGTATTTTTCTCCTGGTTATGCCTGGGAACTGCTTGGGACTAAGTCCTACCGATGTCGGCCTGCTGCAAGAATCTTCCTTGAAGTAAAATTACTATATTTACATAAGAATTTACTGTTACAGCAGATCTTCAAGGGAAGTTCTTGCAGCAGGCCCTGCTTTCCCTCCTTCCTTTCCCCTGATGTTCCTTGCTTCTTTTGCGCTACTTCTGCCTTTTCTTTGGCTCTTGCAAACCTCCTTGGTTCTCCATTCACTGCCCGCTTGGGGTCTCCGGCAGGAGAACTGAGGCAGGTGTGGGGGACCGCCTGCCTTTATAGGATAGGCTGACGTCAGCAGCTGACATCGGCTGGTGGTGGTCCCCCATGGTAGACTGCTAGCTAGAAAGTTTTTCATGTGGTCCTGGTGCCTGGCGGCTTAGCCCTACCAGTGACGGCCTGCTGCAAAAGCTTCTTTCAAAGATCTACTATTACAGTAAGTTCTTATGTAACTGTACTTTCAGCATATGATTAGGTTCCACATGTATGTTAATAAAAGATTAACTTAAGGCTGATAGAATGCTTACAGCCAATCAGATAGCTCTATTTCTTAGAGCCTTTTTATAATGCAGAATATTGAATTATTATGTTATATGGTAAACAAAACAAACCTTCTACTGCATGTGTAGAAAGACAAATGACTGGTAGGTAGAAACCATCTGTGGAGATACTATTTTCATTTTCTAACCAATATTTTTTTCTGATTTTTTTTTTTTTTTTCCTTTTAGAGATTTGTTTTTAATTTGTCAAACCCATGACCCTTCAGGATGTTGGATACTGGGGGATACCAGCAGTTCCCGGGGCTGTAATGCCCTCTGCCAGCAATGTTGGGCCTCATCACGCCCCTGGGCATACGGATATCCACCAACACCTCATACCTTGTCAGGTGACAACACTGGTTGGACCTCAGTGTGTTCCCTTGCCTTCTACCTATCAGCCAGGTTCAGTTGAATTTGTCAGTTCAATCAATCAATCAATCAATCAAAATCATTATTTATCCAGGCGGGCACCATTGAGCAAGGCTCATTTGCAAGGTGGACGCGGTCATGAATATATCACAGCACAGTACAGAAGCTGGTATACAAAAAGCAATAATACACAAGGAAGAAAACGTATGCACAGTACAAGGTTGAAATAAATTAAAAAAAAAAAACAGCATTATTTTACAGTTGAAGAAGTCAGCAGATGTAGAATCAGCCATAGGCATACAGGGGTTATAAGCAGAAATCTTTTGAGTGAGGCAGCCAGCAACTACACATATAGGGGAAAGAGGCCGTGTATGGGGTGGCAGGTTAGAGAGGTAAAGAAGAGGAGGGATATATTACCGATGACTGGGGGAAAAATTGAGCTAAAACCACAGAAAGTGACAATGGTTGTCGTGTACTTGTTTATTATGATAATGACGGTGGAAGGGTAGATAATTGGGACACTACTATGGATGGGGTGGGACTTTAGCCAGGCTGGAGTGGACAGGGAAGGTTGGGTGCAGCAGGAAGAGTTAATAGGGAAAGAGTGAGAGCCAGGGGTAGAAACATGGCGAGTGTCAGGATGGAAAGGGGGAGTTGCAGAATTAGTGGGCTAGCGGTGAGGAAAACATTTGCAAGGTGCTTTCATGTAGTGATCGTAGAGTGCCTTGAAGATATTCAGGTTAACAGGGCAGCTCAGCTTCAAGTTTCTTTGTAAACCGTTCCACAATGTGGGTAAAGAGAAGCTTAGAGCAGCTTTGCCAAAGCAAGTTTTGACCCTTGGAACTTGGAGGGCAATTAGGGAATAGCTCCTTAGAGTGTAGGTGCCTAACACACTTCAGGGAATACAATCTGAGTCATATGAGGGGAGCTCGTTGGTCACCGCTCTGAAGGCCCATAGGGTGGCATTTCTATTTCTTCTATAGTGAAAGGAAGTCCAGCCTAACGATGAGTACAGAGAGCAATGGTGTGTGGAAAGTGGAAGGCCAGTAATGAACCTGATAGCTCTGTGGTAGAGGGTGTCCAGCTTAGCCAGTGCAGAGGCAGTGCAGTGGCTGTAGAGTGGGTCTGCGTAATCTATTAAAGATAGGAAGGTAGCTTGAACCAGTTGAATCTTGGCCTCCTTTGTGAGCAGGTGGTTAATTCTGTAGAATAGTCCTAATCTTTGCCTTAGTTTCTTCTGCAGTTCTTCGAGATGGTTGGCGAAGGAAAGTTTATGATCGAGCCAAACTCCTAGATATTTGAATTTAGCTACATACTCTAGTGTTTCTCCAAGAACAGTGGTAATTTGTGGGATAGCTCCCCCCCAGCAGGAATTGCTGCATGCAGGGAGGGAGAAGAGCATGGCATTTGTCTTTTTTGCATTGAGCAAAAACTTTTTGTTTATGAGCTGGTATTGTAGAAGGTTAAATTCAGCTTGGAGGTCTTCAAAGGCTGCTTCTGGCGTGGGTCGACTCAAGTACAGTACAATGTCGTCTGAGAATAAGTGGATGTTGGCTTTTTTGATGGGTCATTGATGTTGTTAATGTAGACTGCAAAGAGGAGGGGACCAAGGATAGAGCCCTGGGGCACGCCTCTCAACATAGGTTTTAATGGAGAAGGATTACTTTCAGCTTTAACCTGCTGTTTCTGTTCTCTGAGGTAGTCTGCAAACCAGCACATAGATTTATGGTCCAGGCCTAAGGTGCTTAGGCAGGAAAGAAGCAGGCTATGATCGACTGTGTCGAATGCCTTACTAAGATCCAAGAAAACGGCACAGACATGCTTCTTGCTTGTTGTCAAGGTCTAGGAGCCAATCATTGGTCACCTTAGCTAGGGCTGTTATGGTGCTGTGCTTTGTTCTGAATCCAGACTGAACCGGGTTTAATAGGCTTCTGGATTCTAAAGTATACCCCTAGCTGGCCACACACTATTTTTTCTAGTAATTTAGTCAGAATGGGTTGGAGGGAGATTGACCTGTAATTATTTAGATCGCAGGGGTCACCTGCTTTTAATAGAGGGATGACATGGGCTATTTTGCATTGAGGAGGGAGGCTACCCTGGGAGAGTGACAGGTTGAATAGATGGGTGATTGGCACCGCAAGCACATGGTAGGCACATTTCAGATAGTATGGCTCTATGAAGTCGGAGCCTGCTCCCTTCCTGGTGTCCAGTTGCAGCAGTAGGTCTTCCACCTCTTTTAGAGAGACAGGCAAGAGGGTGAAGGCCTCCTCGGTAGAGGGGGACTCGTGGGTTGGTGGGCCCTGAGCTGTGCGGAGATCATTGGCAGGAGAAGTATCAAATGCTAGCCCTGCCGTTGCAAAATGGTTATCGAGGGCTTCCAATATCTCCAATCGGTTAGAGATAATGCTGCCACTAGAGGTAATTTTTGCTGGAATGGAATTACCAGGTGCGTGTCCATACATGTCTTTTAATGTTTTCCAGAGCTTTGAAGGATTTCTTGAGGCAGAGGCTAGCTCCAAACGATAGTAGGCGTCCTTGGCTGCTCTGACCAACTTGGTGCACTTGTTACGTGCTCTCTTAAAAATACACAGATCCAAGTCGTTCTTGCTTCTCCTGGCTTTTTTCCATAAAGCATCCCTTTCTAACAGGGAAGCTTTGAGCTCAGGTGAGAACCAATGGCAGGTGCTGCTCCTGACCCGCACCTTATCCAAGGGCGCATGCTTATTTAAAGCCTCACTTAAAATATCGTAAAAAAATAGTATATGCCCTATTAACCGTTTTGGCTAGGAAGAATTCCTACCATCGCAGTGAATGTTTCAAGTCATGGACTTAAGCAAAAAAATCAAAGTTGCGTTTGCACCTCTTAATAGAGAACTTTGCCACAAACTGTGGGTTGTGCATGGAACTGATGGTGGTGATTATACAATGATCGCTAATGTCTGAGAAAAATGTTCCGACATGAGAGAACAAGTGTGGCTTGCTAACCAAAATTACATCTAAGAGGGAGCTGTTGTTAAGGTTCTTTTTCTTTGGGCGAGTAGGCTCGCCAATGAGTTGCACCAGCCCTAGAGTGTCACAAAAGGATTTCAAGGGAGCTGATGCACTTGATAGCCAATCGTAGTTCAGGTCGCCAAGAATAATGGTTTCCAAGGAACTGAGCCCCAGTACGGAACTGAGGTGAGACCGGAGATGCGGCCCGGCAGAAGGGGGCCTGTAGCAGCCTATTACACAGTGCACTGGAAGGAGCAAGTGCGATCTTTAGGGTCAAGCACTCAAATTCTTTGGGGGGGATGATGCGTCTATGCATGCGGCTGAGTATTTATCCCTTACATAAATTGCCACCCCACCTCCTCTTGATTGCCTGTCCGCTCGGAAGAGTAAATAATTTGGGATATTGATTTCATTTTCTGGGGTGGCTGGCCTAAGCCAGGTCTCAGTGATCACTAGGACGTCAGGTAGCCTGGATAAGGGTGAACTTTTTCAGCAAACTACAGGCATTAAGATGCATAAAAGACATTCCTATGATACCTGCCAGGTCTGATGGAGAAGCAAGGGTGTGTAATGGTCCTGGGTTGAGTTTGACATTGCCTGAGCACAATAGTAAAAGAAGCAGGATTCTTTTTAAGGCAGCGAACTGTAATTTGTAAACACTATTTTTTGGGCAGTCGGGGAGGCGGTGTTGATGGGTAGGCCTGTACCCACTCCTGGTGTTATACTGGCCTAGTGTTGCAGCCACTAGTGTCCTGGCAGAAATTTGCCATGAGTAGGAAGTCTCAAGTCTGGATGGGGGAGTAATCTGCAGAGGCAGCTCTGGAGATGTCCCACTCCCCAGCAGAGACAGCTGAGAAGCCCAATAGTCCAGAATGGCTACTGAAAGGAACTGTTGGATGCAGGACAGGGAGAAGCACAAGAGTCTTTCCACTTTAGGGAGGGATGAGGGTTCCGAAGAAATGAGCTGAGCGCTAGTAAAGCTAGTGACACACCGAGGAACCAGCTGTAATTTCCCATGGTAGATCTAAACACCACAACAGCCGGCAGTAAAAGCCATTAGAAGCCTAGACCAATCGTCGATCAGGTGTCATAAGTTCAAAATCCTTTTGTTGGCTGAGAGGTGGTTTTGGTGCTGAACGTACCTGTGGAGCAGCTGTTTGCAGCTGAGCCAGTGAGGTGGTTCAAGGCTGCAATCCGGTGTGGCAAGATTGGTCTGTAGCTTTCGTTTCTGTTTCTGGCCCTGCTCCACCAGTACAGAATGGAAGTGGGGACAGGCGTTCAAGTCTTGCAGCCTTAGTGGATGAGTATGGTTCGGCCTGAGAAACAGGCAGAAAAACCCCGGGGATGGTCCTCAGAAAGAGAGGTATCTCAGGTTCGCTAGAGCAGAAGTGGAAGTAGAAAATATAATGTGTTTCCTCTTTAACAGAAAAGGCAGCTGTTTTAGCCCTCTAGTGGCTATGCAGTATAATTTGCAAATGAGAAAGTAGACAAAACAAATTAAATTCTTCTTTTACAGAAAAGGATAGTCTCCCAGGGTCAGCAGTGCTGATAAACGTCTCGAATGAAGCAAGGTAGAATGTAGACTAGCAGGAAGAAGTCAGTGAGGCTGAGCTCAGAGTGTTGGCGCTGAAAATTCAGAATGTCCAAAGGCGCCAAATACCAACGTATCTGAGGGGGTATACGGCTTTTGGCTGTTTCTGTAGATTTCTGGGCCCTGCAAAGAACTGGAGTTCGGAGGATCCCGGGCGGCTGTTTCAACAGGGGAGGAAAGCCTCAGGGTCTGCTAATTTGCAGTAGTAGAATCGTGGGCTGCTTCCCAGGACAGGCTTGTAGCTTTTCCTCTGGTGGCGAGGTGCGAACCCCAGGAGGGCATGGCACAGCTGAGGGGGAGAGGAAAGGAGATGGATTAAATAGGGGCAGGCAGTGGAGGTGTGGTTAACTCAAACAGAGAAACAGGGTGAAACATAATCATAGAGGTTGACGGCAGATAAGAACCACAAGGCCCATCCAGTCTGCCCATTTCTTTTTCTACCTTATAAATGTGCCATCGGCCTTTGCTCTGTCAATGGCCTATCTATTCATACTCATCAGTATTGCTCCCTTATGCCTATCCCATGCCTGTTTGAAGCCCTGCACTGTATTCATAGCCACCACTTCCTGGAGGTAGCTGTTCCATGCATCCACCACTCTTTCTCATGTAAAAGAATTTCCCTACATTCCCCTTAATCGGCCTCCTCTAATCTCATGCTGTGTCCTCTTGTCCTGCTATTTTTCTTATATTTAAACATGTTAGACTCTTTCACCTTGTTAATGCCCTTAAGGTGTTTGAATGTTTCAATCATATCACCTCTCTCCCTCCTTTGCTCAAGGGTATACATATTGAGCTCCATTAATCTGTCCTCATATGTCTTCTGATGCACTCTCTGCACCATTTTGGTTGCTCTTCTCTGGACTGCCTCAATTTGGTTAATGTCCTTGTGAAGGTGTGGCCTCCAGTACTGCATGCAGTACTCCAGATAGGGCCTAACCAGTGTCTTGTAAAAAGGGATTATTACTGCCCTCTTACGACTTGTGATACCCCTACTAATACACCCTAACATCCCCCTAGCCTTACCTATTGCTTTAGAGGTCTGCTTGGATGATTTCAGGTCATCGGTGATGATGATGCCCAAGTCTCTTTCTTCCTTTGTGACTGCCAGCAACTCCCCTCCCAGCCTATAGGTGGCTTCTGGGTTTCTCTTCCCTATTTGCATGATCTTGCACTTCTTTGCATTAAATCCCAGTTGCCACTCTTCTGACCATTTTGCTAGTTTATCCAGATCTCTTCTCATTCTGCCCACCCCATCTGGATCATGTTGCAGATCTTGGTGTAATCTGCAGACAGACAAGCCTTACTCTCTAGTCCATCTGCAATGTCACTAATGAAGATATTGAAGAGGACTGGCCCCAGGACTGATCCCTGAGGTATCCCACTTGTGACTTGCATCTCTTCTGACTGTATACCATTTACCACTGCTCTCTGTTTTCTGCCCATCAACCAGTTTGCCACCCAGTTGACCCAACTTCTGACCCATGCCGAGCCTACCCAGCTTATTTATCAATCTTCTGTGTGGAACAGTGTCGAAAGCTTTGCTGAAGTCAAGGTAGGCAACATCAGCTGCTCCTCCTTGGTCCATCACTCTGGTTACCCAGTCAAAGAAATCTATGATATTAGTTTGACAGGATCTTCCTTTGTAAACCCATGCTGTCTTGGATCCTGTGCTCCTATGGATTGCAGGTGTTGCACTATCCTTTCCTTAAGGAGTGCCTCCATAATCTTGCCCGCTACTGAGGTAAAACTGACTGGTCTGTAGTTCCCTGCCCCCTCCCTACTACCACTCTTGTGGAGCAGGATCAAATGGGCCCTTCTCCAGTCTTCTGGGACCTGTCCTGTGCGCAGAGACTCACTAAACAGTTCTGCAAATGGCTGTGCTAGTTCCACCCTTAGCTCCTTAAGTACCCTGGGATGTATGCCATCAGGTCCCATTGCCTTGTCCACCCTGAGCTTAGCGAGCTGTTGTAGGATCCTTTCTTTTGTGAAGGGAGTAGTGCTCACCTCCCTCCCCTCTGTGTCCATGGTGCTGAGCTGTGGGCCCTGCCCTACCTTCTCTTCAGTAAATACTGAGCAAAAGTATCTATTTAGGATAGATGCTTTTACAGGGTCCTTCTCCTCACATGCCCCCTTTTCTCCTTTGAGCTTAGCAATACCCCCTGTAGACTTTCTCCTTTCACTAATGTATCTATAAAAAGTCTTGTCCCCTTCTTTTACTGTTCGTGCTAGTGTTTCCTCAGTTTGGGACTTTGCCCACCTTACTGACTTCCCTACTTCCCTCAGGGCAGTTTGGTATGCCTCCCTATCTTCATCCCACTGTGTTCCCTTATATTTCCTGAAGGCCAGCCTTTTGGCTCTGACCTTTTTTGCTACTGTGTTTGAGAACCAAAGTGGTTTCCTTCTTCTTTTTCGCTTCCTTTTCTGTCTAATACAATGGGATGTTGCTTCAAGTATTGCATCCTTAATGCTTGCCCACTTTGCCTGTACCCCCTCACCTGTGTTTCTTTTTGCCAGGGCTAGCTTAACTGTGTTGGCCATCTTATCAAAGTCAGCTCCTCTGAAGTTCCATATTTTTTGCCTTGGAATGGGATGATTTAGATGTAGTGGCCAAATTGAACCATACCATGTGATGGTCACTGGCCCCCAGGTGGCCTTCTACCTGGAGATCTGTGATCCCTTCCCTGTTAGTCAGTACTAGATCTAGGATAGCCCTGTCTGTTGTGGGTTGTTGTACCAGTTGTTTGAGGCCCTCCCCCTGCAGGGAATCCACCATGTGTCTAGTTCTGGCAGATGTTCTTGCTGGTATTGACCAATTTATATCTGGCATGTTGAAGTCTCCCATTATTAGAACCTCCCCTGTAGCTGTCATGTTTTGTATATTTTCTAACAGTAATGTGTCTATGTCCTCCCCCTAGTCTGGGAGCCTGTAGACAACCCCAGTTCTTATGGCTGTCCCATTTCCTGATTCCAGGGTGACCCACAGTTCTTCTGGCTCCTTCTGTGTATTCTGAGTTTCTGTAGCTTTGATATTTTCATTGACATACAGGGCCACTCCACCCCTTTGCACCTCGGTCTCTTCTGAACAGTACATAAGTTTCCCAAGTGTGGTTACTGGTAAACCACGTCTCACCAATTGCTACTATGTCCAGTTTAGCGTCTGACATTATTGCCCACAGGTCTGGGATCTTATTTCTCAGGCTGTGAGCATTTGTGTACATGATATTCCATTGGCCAGATTTTTAGTTGTTGGGTGAGGTTTGGCATTTCCCATGTGCGTCATATGGGGAGACGGACCCTTTTTCTTACCTGGTGATGCAAATGAACTGCAAACATGCTGAATCCCTGTTTGACCACTAGCTGAAGGGGAAGGGGTGTTCTTCCCATTCGACGTCCGGGGTGCTGCTCCTCCTCCCCATTTGCTAATTTAAATATTCTGCAAAGATGTCAAACTTCTGCCCCAATGCACTGACTCCCTCCTTAGTCAGATGCAGTCTATCAAATATAAAGAACTTTCGCTCCCAGAACTGTTGCCAGTTCCCTACAAATCTGTCCTTTTTCCTGGCATCAGCCCTTGAGCCACATGTTTAGCTCCCCTATCTCCCCTTCTCTGACCTTCTGTCCATCTGCCCCCCTCTCCCAGACTGGCAGGATCTCAGAGAAGGAGATGTCAGATGAAATGGATGATAGTTTGTCACCCAGTCTGGTCAGATTTTCCTTGGTCTCCACAACTGACCAGCTGGTGAGATCGTTAGTCCCTGTGTGTACCAGGACATCAGTGTTTTTTCCTGCTTTGTGAACAGTTTTAGCAATGCGGTCAGTGTCTCTCCATGTGGATGTACCTGGGGAACATCTGACCATTACCCCTGGCTGGAGATGGGTATCAACTCCGTGAATCATGGAGTCTCCTATGATCAGAAGTTTTTTGGATTTCCTTTTTCCTTTTTTTGTTTTGGTTCCTGATTTGGGCAAGTTTTGTTGTGCTAGCTCCTGTGCTGCAGTGTCCTGCTCTGCAGTGTCCTCTGCCCCTTTGTTTGATTTTGGAGATAGAGGCAGATACCTGTTTGTAGTGTTTATATGGTTTTTGGAGGTAACATGTTGGAGAACAGAGAGTGATGGGGCACCCGATTTGCCCCTCCTAACCACCTGCCAGCCACCTGGACCAACTACCCTCTGCCATCGAGGTTCTTCTGTTGGATGTTGGGGAATTGGTGGTTGGTTCTTATAATGTATTTCCTCTTGAATATGAAATTTGAGGCACGCAGTCTCTACCCATGCTGCCCAGAGCTGAGTCCTGAGATCTCCAATGGCTCAAATGTAGGACAGTGTCCTAAATCCTGTAAGACTGTCCTTCTGAAAAGTGTTCCGCAGTACCTGCAGTTAATGATATCCATTCCAGATAAGTTGCTGGGTTTATAACCTGGTCAGAGTAATTAGAAGGAAGAAAATGCAAGTAATGGTTTGATTTTGTGTTTTGTCGTTGTATAACTTGTTATAACAAGTTAAATTACTAGTGCCCCTGTAAATGAGCTCACCTTGCGGATGCCCCACTGATCCGCCCCTTCCTGCTTTGCCACAGGAAATGTCACAACTGTGGTACCCTATAAAAGGAGTGTAGTGTGGGGTGGTTGGGCTCTTACCCTGCCGAAAAAGAAGAACCACGGATGAAAGAACAAGGAGGTAAGAGCAGAAACAGTCAGTCAACAACAAATGTAGTAACCCTGAAAGCTTATCCTAATGTTAGATAAAACTGTAAAACCTGTAAAGCACCACCTGTAATAATTTCAGAGAAGATATACCCTGTAAGAAACACTTTGCTACAGAGAAAAATAAAGCAGTAACAGAAGATATACCTTGCAAAAGATAATTTGAATCAGAAGATTACAGCAGTAATATGTTAGCACATACCTGTAGGCACACCTTGTAATAATGCAGAAGAAGGTATACCAGCAACAACAATTTGAATCAGAGAAAAATGAAGCAATGACCTGGAGGGCACGGCACATCTGAGGGGGAGGGGAAAGGAGATGGATTAAGTAGGGGCAGGCAGGGGAGGTGTGGTTAACTCAAAGAAACAGGGTGGTCACTGTTATTTGGAAGGAGGAGACTAAACTACAAAGTGGATAATAGAAACAGGGAGGAGACATAAGTGCGTTAAAGGGCAGACAGGTGGCAAAGCAAGAGGCAAGGATTGGGCTTTAAATTTACAATGCTAGGCAGTACACTGAAAAGTCTAGTCAATTTAAAACTACAGCTTTACGTAGAAATTAATTCTAAAAAGGAGTTCGGAGGATCCCAGGCGGCAGTTTCAACAGGGGAAGAAAGCCTCAGGGTCTGCTAATTTGCAGTAGCAGGATCGTGGGTTGCTTCCCAGGACAGGCTTGTAGCTTTTCCTCTGGCGACGAGGTGTGAGCCCCAGAAGGGCACGACACATCAGGGAGGACCAATTGTTATATTAAAAGGATGAAACTTTTTGAAAACAAAATCTAAAAATCGGATGGCTAAAGACAGTTCTAACAAATATTGAGTAAACTGTATTTTAATTTGTCATGTAACTTGTCACGCTACCTTTAAACAAAGTGGCTTTTCTTTACTGATTAGAATCACGTTTGGCTATACAGAGACAGGCTGAAGGAACCTCTGTTTAATGTATCACTCAGAAGATGGAACTTCCAGCAGTGCAGCACTATGTGCAGTGTCAACAGTGGGTATGGTCGCAAGTTCCTGATATGGGGGGGACTAGAACCTACAGTGCCGGTTCCCAGAGGCAAAACTGCTACCAGCTTAGTCAGGTTGACAACAGAAACTGTGCCTGACTGAAATTAATTCACTGCCAGTTGTATGTTTTCTGTGTGTTATTTTCATCAGCAGTGTTATACATAGTTTGTCACTTGATTATTATTTATATTTATTATCACACCACAATATTTAGTAAAATAATTCTGTTATTGTTCCATCTTCACTGGCCTTTTAGAAAACATCGGGGGAGGGTTTCAAAGCCACAGGACTGACGCAGGGTGGTTGTGTCAAATAGACGAGATGCAACTTGCACCTTGCGTCATACTTTGCGGCATTCCTGATTCAGAAATGCAGTCTGCATCTGAATCAGAACCGGCTGCAGCCAACTGGCACTGTGCCCCCCCTTGTTTCTACAAGCAGGGTATGCTGTGCTGCAAGGGGGCTTGCGCCATGGCGGGGCTGAAACAACCTCTTTTCTGGGATGCCAGAAGGCCTGCCATGGCCACAAGGGGCTGGAGTTAGACCATTGAAAAGGTGGTCTATGCCCCTTGCGCCACTGCAGCCGCCATGGAGACGAGTCTGTCATGGATCCTGATGGGCATGTAGGGAGTCGGCATTGGTAGGGGTGGCATGGATGCCTTTGGCGAAGAGGTGGGTGAGCTTTCAATGGCAGTAGCACCCGTCGAGGGTGCCAGTTCGTGCATAGGACTGTAACTGACAGGGAACAGCGTTTCGGAGGTAATGAGACTCATGGTGTCATGGCCCCACATGGGCGTGGCCCTGGAGGCTGCTGTCTGGACTGTGCCCACATGAGGCCATGACACTGTCTGTTTCCATACCCCCAAATGTAATTCCGTGTCCGTCACAGTCCTGTGCACAAATTGGTACCCCCAGTGGGTGCTACTGCCATCAGATGCTCACCAACCCCTTCCCCAAAGGCATCAGTGCCACACCCCGCCCATGCCGATTCCGGACTACGCCTGCCTGCCCTGTGTGTGTGGCCTCCACCCCCGACCATCCCAGCACCTCTGTTGTTGCAATTGGGCGGGGGTGCCGGAACCCCACGGCATTACCCACAGGTGTGTCATTGTCTTTGCCACATGCCCACGGGTACAGCACATCCCTGAGTTCTGACACAGGGACTCTGTTCTACCTGAATACAGTGCATGGTCCCTGACGTAGCCAGGATGCAGCAAAGCCCCTAGATCGCTGCAACTTGTGGTGATCTAGATGGTCTTTGAAAATCTGGCCCATAGTATTTTTTTCCTTGACACATTGCTGGTAAGGACCATTTTAGAACTGTGTGATATACTGTAGTTTTTGTACTTGCTCAGCTCCTTCCATTGTTGGGTATGGTATATCCATAAGCTACTATAGACCACTGAGACTGAAAGGAACATGAAGGACATCATATAGTTTTAAAATGGTCCTTACCACTCGTGTGCAAATCAAAAACACCCTCTGTGTTTACTAAAAGGCCATTAAAGATGGAACACTACCAGGATGTGAACCAGTACTGAAAGTACAGCTTCTGGAGTTAGAAACTGCTTACCCGTTTCAGTTGAGTTCTGCTTAAAGGCTATGGAATTCAGATGAAAGTTTCCTTTAATCATATTTTGCTTGACACTGTTATTATTTTTTTAATAGAATTTGAAAATTCTGAACGTTTCTCACAATGCTTTGTTGTCCACAAACCTCGGACATCAGCAGCAGCTGCAGAAGCTTCAGGAACTTGTACTGTCCAGCAATTTTATCTCTTCGTTAAAAAAGGAGGAACTCTCTTTCCTTGGCAACACATCACTGATGAAGCTGGAATTATCCTTCAACCCATTAAAAAAGGTAACCATTGTTCAGTGGGAAAATCAGGCTCCTAAAGTAGGAGTGCAATTTAAAGGGATAATTGATAGGAAAAGGAATGATAGAAGGAGTGTGGGATGATTGGTAGGATGCTGGAATGATTGAATATTTACTTATGCAGTGTACATTTGCTGTCAGGGCCACTAACTGGTTGAACAAACTGCCTGATACACGTCTGAGTCTCCCCAAGTGTAATCAGTTTAAGAGATCTTTGTGGTTTGCTTTTGCAGTACATTGCAATGTTGGTAGCTGTTAAAGTGTTTTGTTCAGTTTCTCTCTGTATATATCCTGTGACCAAAACTGTATGTAAGTGATCTGTCTTAAGTACTTTGAGCCTGACTTGACTGTATTTCCTCTGGAACTGCCTATCATACTGTTTTTTTTTGTTGTTGTTTTTTTATTTTGTTTTGTGACTATGTATTTGACATGGAACCTTTCTAAATGAGCACTTGTGCTCAAACGTAGTCTCTGAAGATTTCAAGAAATAAATGTGTAGATTTATTTCAAATTTGGTAACAAGGAAAGGCAAACTGAGCAAAGGTTTGTTTCTAGTTGTGACCCAGGTGAGCGGGAACAAAAGGTACACAGTAACAAATGGAAGTAACAAGGTACAATAATGCAGTACATAAAATCCCGTAAATCATGAAATCAGGTGCAGGCGTTTAGCTGGCAAAGTATTTCAGATGTTATAGATCGATGCCGCCCTATGGCAAAAAAAAAACAGATATAATATAGTAGATCGTGCTGGTCGGAAACAATAGATTATGCAAAAAAAGGGCAAAAATGCAACGCCAAACAAATACCAATTTGTGTATTTCAAGGGCACAGAGAAGTAGAAGGGGAGAGCAGGAAGGGGAGAGAAGGTTTCGAAGAGAGGATTTGAACGCTAGGTAAGAGAGGGAGGAATGTCTGAAGATTGTTCCAAATGATGGGAGTCGGAATGAGAATGCAGATTGTCCAGAAGAAGTACGAGAGGCAGGAACAGAAAAACTGCGAGAGTCAGAGGTACGGAAGAAGCAGACGGAAGAAAGTGAATAGGATAGGAGACAGCTGAGGTAGGGAGGAAGAGAGGAAAAGCAGAATTTAGAAAGAAAGGAAACACAGTGAAGTAGATGGGCTAGATACGATGCTAGGTACTGAGGAGATAAGAGGGTAGGTGCTGGGTGCATTTGCACTGAAATAGTTGAGAGAATTTGTTTGAATGCTCGTGCATCCTATATGTGGCTTACACTGTCTCTGTCCATGCTAGATGGACTACTACCCTTTGGAGGTGCCATTAAGACACAGGAACGCTCTTGAGGAGGGTTTCAGTGCTAGAGATGCCACAGGGATGTGGTCCCTTAAGACAAAAATTAGCTTAAGGAAGAAAGCCAGTGAATCCCATAAAACGAGCGCGAGAAGAGCTGCCAGAGGAGGAGGGGTTGGATGATGTAAGCTTCAAAAATGAGTATCTGCAGGACACTTAGTATGTGTGGTTTACATACTGCTTGTTGGGGGGCATGGCATGCCTTGTGTACTATGTCAGCATACTGAGGGCATTGCCCCGTAGTCATGAATTTGTGCCGATCTACAAATCAACTACAGCTGGCTCAAAAGTCATGGGACAGGACTGGTTATGAGAAGGCCCCTTCCACTACTAATGCCACTTTCCCTTGATTCACAAGTTCAGTCATTTGGTAACAGCATGGCCATGGGCCCGCCCTGTGGCAAGGCTATTTATTTATTGAAATGTTTCACCAGGAAGGCACACTGAGCAACAGATTGCTCGTCTTCCGGTACGACCTAGGGGGAAGGGGAACATGTGGATAGTATACATAGATCTGGAGCACTAACAAGGATTTACATATTGTTACATTCAAATAAAATTGAGTAAACTGTAATGATGCAATGAAATAGCGGGGTGCTAACAGCTGTGTGCACCCACAGTCTTCACCAAGGTTCACAGTGAGTTGCAATCAGGCAGTCCATAGCTAGGGATCCTGTTGGTGGCTGTGCTTCCTGGCCCGGAGGAGAAGGTGCCGCCATGCCAACTCTCACAGTAACCCCTGCACCTGGGCTAGAAAATGCAGATGCATAGCATGCATATGGTACCATATGAGAGGGAACGGAAATTACTGAAATTGCCATCATCCATCATACTCTGAGGATATACACAAAATACCTGACGTCAAGGTGATGGAAAGATTTATTAGCGCTCTCAGTTCCTGATTGACTGACCCACATCCACACCTAGTGAGTGCAAGGACCCCACCATAGGGGCATGCCAAGGAGGAACATGAGGTGGGTTGGCTGCAGTCGTATTGGACTTTTGCTGCTGGCAGTTGAAGTGCTGAAGAAGAAACCAGAAAAAGCTAGATTTAAGAAAAAAAAAATGATTACAGCATACAGACAGATAGTGCACTTTGCACTAGGGTAATTTCTTAGGCTATAAGGTTTATTCAATATTATTTGTGAGATACAAAAATTGAAAAACACAGTGTTGTTCTAGAACTACTGCTTTTTTAGCAAGCTTAGGAAGCTAGTGGTCCTGTCAAAATGTACTTTAGGTACCCGATCTTGTGTAGTGTGTATTGGGAATTTGTAGGTCTGGATCATCTTGGCAGCAGGCTCCAATGCCACAAAAGCAAAACGAAGAACCCCATGCACATGGGGAGATACAGAGGCCATACAACGCAAATATGCAAAAACTGCATATGTATTTAATGACTCATGGGGCTGGATTTCAAAGCGTGGTGCAGGACTTGCGCCAAGCCCTGCGTCTCAGCACTTAGGTTCTGGCGGTTCTCGAAACCCATTTGCCACAACTGAGCCTGATTGTACAATCTCGTGTGCAGTTACAACAGTTTTCACATTTTACTGTAGCTTGCACCAAATCACAGGCAGAAACTCCATCAAAATGGCCCCCGGGACTGCAGCAAGCTAGACCACAAAAAGTTGGTCTAACTTTTAGCAGTTGATGCCTGGGATAGAAAATCCTGATCACTGGTCAGGAGAATGCCACAAGCCTGCTGTGCCATATCTTTGGCACACCTGAGACCTGTGGCATTGTTGCCTGCTTGAAAATCGACACCATCATGTGTGAAGCAATTGGAATGCAAACAGAAAGGCAGGAGCCTGAGACTGCAGTGCACATGGCAAAACCATGAAGTAACAGTTTAAAAGAAAGTTTGGGAATATGCTCTCCAAAATGGAAAAAAAACACAGATAGTCTTTCAAAAATACTATAAAGAACTGCTTTAATATGAAAGCCACAATAAAACCCACAGCAGCGCCAGTGGAATTATAGATCTCCCCACACAGTCCAATGGGCAGAAGACAGGACTGCTGTGTGACTGAACTTCTCTGCTGGGACTAAAGTAGAAGAACTTTTGTATTTGGACCTTTAATTTAGGGTAAAAAAACTAACATACAAAACAAAAAAAAAAGTGTGTGTTTGGGTTAACTGAACTGAATGGGTAACTGAAAAGTCATCTAGGTGTAAATCTCAGGTGACTGAAAGGACTTAACTGCTGTGAGGTTTAATTACTTGAGAAAGATCTGGTAAGTAGGGGGGTGGCTTAGCTAGAAGGAAGCTACATTTAAAGACTGCCTTAGAAAGATTCTGCTAATAGCTTGGAGAAGACACCAGGAGAAAGGACTGCTGTGTGACTGGACTTCTCTACTGGGACTATATTGCCCTCCTTCCCTCCCTCCACCCCCCACCCAAAGCTAGTTCTATTTTTATAGGCACAGGATTTGACTGACAACAGGAACTTCCTGTTTAGGGGCAGGAAGTGAGTGATCACAGAACCACCAAGGACCCACCATCCTAGAAGGGCAAGAGTAGCTCTCCAGCCCCCTCTAGCTGCTGGAGGTCTGCCTCTGAACAAGTAAGTGGTCTACTGAGAAATATAGGATATTCTTGTCTCAGAACAGGACAATCAGGAGCTTAAAGGGCACACAGGCAGAAAGTAAGGAGAGAGAAAAAAAACAGAGGAAAGAGTAAGGATTGCAAACAGTTAAGGGGCCAGAAATAAGACATGATTGGAGTGGTGCAGTGCAGTGGCTGTGGAGCAGCAGTCTTCCGGAGATGTTCTGGAGGATGCGGTGTTGTCCCATCTGCAGGCACCTCTCTGGGCTGAGGAGGAGGTTGCTCATCTCCAGGCTGAGTTGGCCAGGATTTGTGGGACCTCCTCTTCCATCCAGGGACCACCAGTGCCACTGCCATTGCCTCAGAGGTTGCCAAGAAAGAGGAGCGGTTGGACCACAGTGGGCTCAGGGAGGGTGAGGGTGATGGAACAGAGGCACATCCCTCCAGTTGTACCTCTCCACAATTCCTATGCCATTCTGGCAAAGTGTGGTTCCTCTATGTAGTCACCTACAGTGGAGACCAAGGAGGATGCTGGGAACCTCCACAAAGGAGACCCACAGGAGGGTGGCAGCGGACCCTGCAGGGGAAGGAAACAACTCCTGGTGGGGGACTCCATTGTTAGGAAGGGAGAGGGAGGTAAGGTGCCTGCCTGGCGCCATGACTTGGAGGGACAGGGAGCGAATCCTCAGGATTGCCGGAGCAGCTGCACAGGGGAGGGAGCTGGATGTCATTGTCCACCTAGGGACAAATGACCTGGCTAAGAAAGGGATTAGAGAAGTGCAGGAAGAGTTTGTGGAATTGAGGAGGGGCCTTAGTCAAGTAGCACGGTAACCTTCTCGGAGGTGCTACCCATCTATGGCATAGGAGAGGCTAGGGTGTTCCGTACCATGGGATTCAATCAGTGGTTGAAAAACTGGTGTGGAGCTCAGGGATTTGGCTTCATTGGGGACTGGGGGTCCACCTGGAGTGATGCAAGCCTATACTGGCATGATGGGCTGCATCTGTCCGGGAGGGGAACCAGGATCCTAGGTGATAGGTTTAAATGCTTCATTGGCAAGCTTTTAAACTAGCCAAGGGAGGCACTGGAAAGGAGCAGGAAAATCCTAGCCCCCAAACAATCACGGTAGTAAGTGTGGCAAACACCAACATGGAGGTGTCGATAGGGAGAAGGGCAGGGGTAAATGGAGAAAGTGACAAAGGCAAGAAGGACAGGGATGGGGCAAAAGGGGGTAAGGCCATCAGGAAATGGAGGGTAATGAGTACCAATGCCCGTAGTCTGGGCAACAAGCTCCCTGAGCTGGTGGCCTTAATGGAAGAAGGATGCCTGGATATCGTAGCAGTCACAGAAACATGGTACACAGAGAACCATGACTGGGATGTTAACATACCAGGGTACATAACCTACAGGAGAGACAGGCAGGGGAGAAGAGGGGGAGGAGTAGCTCTCTATGTAAAGGAAGGGATAAAAGCAACTGAACAAAGAGTAAACAGGGAGGAGAGGAGGCACTGTGGGTCACCTTGGAGACTGGAAAGGGCACCACAATCCGCACAGGGTTGTGTACAGACCCCCATGTCGAGGGAAGGAATGGACAAGGATATGATGGAAGGCATTCTTAGAATGGCAGAGAAAGGGGAGATACTGTTGATGGGAGACCTGAATATGCCAGATGTTAACTGGAGCACATTTGCTGCAGCAACATCCAAGAGCAGGGCCATTCTTGACGCCCTACAGGTGGCAGGCATTAGACAGCTAGTTTCGGAACCCACGTGAGGGAGCAATCTTAGACCTCATACTCTCAAATGGGGGCAGTGAGAGGATCTCAGATCTAGAAGTGGGTTGCCATCTGGGGACAAGTGACCAAACAGTGTGGTTCATGTTAAACTCAGCTACAGAGTCAAGCCATACAAAAGTGAGGTACTGGACTTTAGGAGGGCTGACTTTGGCAAGATGGGAGAGTGCCTCAGAAAAGCACTAGCAAACAGGCTAGAAGGAGGTGTGGAGCAACAATGGGGAATTATCAAAACTGCCATCACAGAGGCAACAAGCCTTTGTGTGAAGCAAATAAACAAATCAAAATGAAAGAAAAAGCCACTATGGTTCTCAAGAGAGGTGGCTGTGAAAGTCAGGAAGAAAAAGATAGCATTCCGGAAGTATAAGGAAACACAGAAGGAGCAGGACAGAGAGCTGTACCAGTTAAGGCAGAAGGAAGCAGGGAGGAAGTCAGAATAGCAAAGGCCCAAACTGAGGAAAAGATGGCCAACTCAGTTAAGATGGGGATAAAACCTTTTATAGGTACATCAGCAAGGCGTAGAAAGACAAAGGAGGGATAGTGAGGCTGAATAGAATGAGCGGTGGGTGGGCAGAGGGGACAGTGAAAAGCAGGAATACTGAATGAATATTTCTGCTCAGTATTCACAAAGAGAGGAAGTGCCTAATCCAATTAACAGAAGCACTCTTGATAGGGGGTCGATCCAGTCCTTTCACAGAAGAAAGGGTTCTGCAAGAACTCCTAAAACTGAAGGTGGACAAAGCAATGGGTCCTGATGGAATTCACCCAAATTCTAAAAATTTAGGAAGGAACTAGTGAAACCACTGGCTACTCTTTTAATAAATCATGGGAGGATGGTGTGGTACCCGAGGACTGGAGGAAGGCGGATGTGATTCCCCTTCACAAAAGTGGGACCAAGACAGAGGCAGGAAACTACAGACCTGTCAGTCTGACCTCTGTGGTAGGAAAGTGATGGAGTCACTTCTGAAGGAAAGAATAGTTGAGTACCTAGAGGTCAGTGGAGCACAGGATCCAAGGCAGCATGGGTTCTGGCGGGAAGGTCATGTCAGGCAGAATCTAATAGATTTCTTTGACTGGGTGACCAAAGTAGTAGACCAGGGAGGGCTGTGGACATGGCCTACCTAGACTTTGTAAGGCATTTGACACAGTCCCACAAAGATTATTAGTCAAATTAACCAGCCTGGGAGTGGGTCCCAGGGTGGTAGCCTAGGTAAAACATTGGCTGGACAACAGGACACAGAAGGTAATTGTAAATGGAGTCCACTCTTAAGAAAGGGCGGTTACTAGTGAGGTACCCACGGGAGTTCAGTATTGGGTCCAGTCCTTTTAATGTCTTCATCAGTGGCATTGCAGAGGACTGGAAGGAAAAGTATGCCTTTTGCAGATGACACAAGATCTGCAACAGGGTTGCTACAAAGGAGGCATGGAAAGGATGAAAAGGGACTTGGCAAGGTTGGAGGAATGGTCAGACGATATAGCAGCTAGAATTCAATGCAAAAAGTGCAAAATAATGCACCTGGGAAACAAGAACCCAGGGAAGAATACACAATGGGTGGGAGGTAGTAACAACAACAAAACAGGAAAGGGACCTGGGGTAATCATATCAGATGACCTTAAGGTTAGCAAGCAATGTGAGAGGCAGTAGGGAGGCCGGAGGTATACTGGGATGTATAGGAGAGGCATCAGCAGCAGAAAACAGGAAGTTGTTATCCCTCTGTACAGACAGTTGGTGAGACCCCATCTGGAATACTGTGTCCAGTTCTGGAGACCCCATCTCCATAAGGACATAGACAGGATAGAGGCAGTCAGAGGAGGGCAACTAAAATGGTGCAGGGTCTGCAAGAGAAGCCGTATGAGGAGAGACTAAAGGAGCTTAATATGTATACCCTTGAGGAAAGAAGGAGAGGGGACATGATAGAAACTTTCAAGTACCTCAAGGGAATCAACAAAGTCAAGAGGTAGCATCTTTCAGAAAAAGAGACTTGCAAGAACAAGGGGACACAATTTAAAGACAGAAGGAGGCGGTTCAGGGGCAATGTGAGAAGTATTATTTCACAGAGAGGGTAGTGGATGCATGGAACAGCCTTCCTGAGGAAGTTGTGGGGTCTAAAACTGGGGGAGAATTCAAGAATGCATGGGACAGACATAAGGCAATTTTTGTGGGGGGCAGGAAGATATAGGCTGTTTGTTGACTAGGATCTGCGGCCTATCCTGTAGGTAGGGAAATGGGCAGACTAGATGGGCCTAGCGGTCCTTATCTGCCGTCAAAGTCTATGTTTCTATGGGAGGTCTATAATTCTACTGCTGCTGTGGGTTTTATCATGGCTTTCATAATGAAGTCTTTATACTGTTTTTGGAAGATTGTCTGGTTTCCTTCGTTTTTAAAGAGCAGCCTCCCAGGCTTTCTTGTTGCAGTGTTACAGCAACACTAGGACGCCTGACAAATGCCCCAGTACTTCGAGTGGTGTCCCCTCTTTGCCAGGGGACTGGATTTGTCAGTATGAACCCGATACTTCAGTGCTGCAAGATAAAATGACAGTGCACACTGTTTATTTTAGTGTATAAGGTGAAATACAATTTTTCACCAGTATATATTTCAATATTTGAAGCCAAATACAGATAATTTAAATACTTACATTGTAAATAGGTCAGGGATCCCATTATATACATAAGAAAATGCCAGTAAAACCCAGCAAGTGCTAAAGTTAATAAATTAAAAAGTGCTCCATCCTTTGGATGAGATGTGAAACAGAGTTCTCTTCTGCCCATCTCTGTTCACTGTCCAGGTAGAAGTAACAGATCCGGTGGCGCTTATGGAAGGTGAGTATGGAAAGGTTCTATAAATGTAACCTCCCTGTTGGGGACTTACCTGTTAGCACTCAAGGCTTTCTATTACCCCATTTCTTCCCCGGTTTTTACCCCCTTTTCTCCGTGTCCTGGCTGTCACTGTAGTGGCCCTAGATCCTCCTTTGGGAACCCAGATAGTTTTTTCGTAGCGGTGCCCAGGGAGCCCGTAGTGCAGAGCCGCCAGTTGAATTTGCATCACATGTGCATATCAGCGCTCCACGCATGCTGATAAGCACATTTCTCTTTTCACTCCCTACCCGAGTGCTAGGGCACTCTGACTTGTGAAGGAGCTGGGCTATGGGTCCACTCCTAGGTCTGGGTCCTCTCTAGTCGATAGGCCCTGCGCATGTACTCTGCAGTGGGCCTCAGTGGGTTGAAGAGGAGAAGCTGCTAGATCTCCAGTCAAGCTGAAGATCCAAGCTGCAGCTTCCTTGTTCCTTCAAGTTTGCCTGAGCATCGAGCCCGGTTCTGCGTCTGCCATTTTCACCAACCCCAGGACTTCAGTCATGTGTGCCGCCAGAGAACTGATGTTGCAGAACTGTGAGTAAAAGCAGGAATTGCCCTGCAACTGGGGGATGAAAATAGTTGTTTTAATTTGGTGCCCAAGGGCATGGGGAAAGTTAAAGTAATCAAGTGAAAGCATGTAAAAAGTTTGGTTAATTCAAATACGTGCACTAATGCCGGCCAACCAGCTGCACCTCAGGCCTGCAGCTGTAAGATCTGGGTACCCAGGGACAGAATTCGGGGCATCACTTAGGACTGGTACCAGTTGGGGGTCTGGGCATGGTAATACCTGACCCCTGGCGGAGACTGGGGGAGCAGCAGGACGTCAACGCCTGTGGTGCTTGGTTGGCCCTGGACGGAGGTCTGGGACTCAGTGGGCACCAGAGGCTTACGTCAGAGGAGTAGGGCGTGGCGGAAGTCGGCGTTCGCGTCAAGACATCAGGGGACTCGTGACGCCCAGAGAAACAAGAGACAATGCCTGCCAGTCCCGGGGAGACGGAGTTCTGGGAGCTAGCCCTCATCTACATCCACCTGCCTGGCTGCCTGGGACCAACGAAAGGTTGATTACCAGGGTGGGGGGGGCAAACCGTGGCTCCCTGGTGGACCAGCACCAGATCAAGGTAAGGTGGCTTGCAAGGGTAGACTGCGAGGATCTCCCAAGGAAGCGGGACTGGCAGGGTGAAGGAAGGGATAAGCAGAAATATCAAAAACAATAAAATAAAGTTTAAAAAGTGGATTTAAGGGTGAGCAGGAGGGTATCAAAATGGTTATTAATCCATCTCATTCTCACAGCGAGAAGGCAAAACTTCAGTCATTAAACATCAAGGGTGAGCTTTTCAGTGTCCGGATGCAGCACTTTCCCAGTTCTTCTCTTGCAGCTGTGCCACGTTAAATGCATCAGGATGGGCAGACTGGGTGAGACAAGCAGCCCTTTTCTGCCAAAAAATTCTGCTTTATGCTTAGGATGTTTGTGCCCTATTTTCAAATATCTTAACACATTTATGATACTTTGTCCACTTTACCACTCAAAAATTATGCTTATGTCAGAGCTTTGATGGAGCGCAATTTGTAGTAATCACTTCTTTTAGGTAGTCTAACTTTCTTGGTGCATTTAGTGCACCTGTGTCAAAGTAGTGATGCGGCCAGCCCGCTGGCATGGAGGTTTGAGGCACCAGGTGCCTCACTTGCCATGCCGGTGATCCGGGTTTGGAAATGAACGCGAAGCGCTCAGGGGCTGGCCAGCTGAAGGAGGATTGAGTACATAGATACTGTCAGCTGATAAGGGTCACCAGGCCCATCCAGTCTGCCCGTTTATGCTACTTGACGAAGTGGCCAGTGACCCTATCTGGTCACTGGCTGTAGCTTTTTCATCCCATCTCTAATATTCCTTTATTCCTGTCCCATGCATGTTTGAAGCCTGCCACCGTATGGGTGGTCACCACTTCCTGGGCCAGGCTATTCCATGCACCCACCACCCTCTCTATAAAAAATAACTTCCTGACATTAACCCTTATGCAGCCACCCATCAGTCTCATATCATGCCCTCTTGCTCTGCCTTTCCACCTTCTTCATACCTTGAAGTATTTGAACATTTCTGTCATGTCACCTCTCTCCCTCCTTTGTTCCAGTGTGTACAAATTGAGGCCTCTGACTCTCTCTTCGTAAGGCTTGTGATGTAGACCCTTCACCATTTTGGTTGCCCTCCTGTGCACCATCTCTATTTTATCAATGTCCTTATGAAGGTGTGGCCTCCAGAACTGGACACAGTACTCAAGATGAGGCCTCACCAGGATCCTGTACAGTGGAAGGTAATTGTAAATGGAGTCCACTCTGAAGAAAGTGGGGTTATTAGTGGGGTACCACAGGGTTCAGTATTGGGTCCAGTCCTTTTTAATGCCTTCATCAGTGACATTGCAGAGGGACTGGAAGGAAAAGTATGCCTTTTTGCAGATGACACAAAGATCTGCAACAGGGTTGATACACAAGGAGGCGTAGAAAGGATGAGAAGGGACTTGGCAAGGTTGGAGGAATGGTCTGAAGTACAGCAGCTAGGATTCAGTGCAAAGAAGTGCAAAATAATGCACCTGGGAAACAAGAACCCAGGGGAAGAATACACAATGGATGGGGAGGTAGTAATAACAACAAAAAAGGAAAGGGACATGGGGGTAATCATATCAGTTGACCTTAAGGTTAGCAAGCAATGTGAGAAGGCAGTAGGGAGGGCTGGGGGTGTACAGGGATGTATAAGGAGAGGCATCAGCAGCAGAAAACAGGAAGTTGCTATCCCTCTGTACAGATAGTTGGTGAGACCCCATCTGGAGTACTGCGTCCAGTACTGGAGACCCCATCTCCGCCAGGACATAGGATAGAGGCAGTCCAGAGGAGGGCAACTAAAATGGTGCAGGGTCTGCAAGAGAAGCCGTATGAGAAGAGACTAAAGGAGCTTAATATGTATACCCTTGAGGAAAGAAGGGAGAGGGGGGACATGATAGAAACTTTAAGTACCTCAGTGGAATCAACAAAGTCCAAGAGGGTAGCATCTTTCAGAAAAAGAGACTTGCAAGAACAAGGGGACACAATTTAAAGATAGAAGCGAGGCGGTTCAGGGGCAATGTGAGGAAGTATTATTTCACAGAGAGGGTAATGGATGCATGGAACAGCCTTCCTGAGGAGGTTGTGGGGTCTAAAACTGTGGGAGAATTCAAGAATGCATGGGACAGACATAAGGCAATTCTTGTTGGGGGGTAGGAAGAAATAGGCTGTTGGTTAACTAGGATCTGCGGCCTATCCTGTAGGTAGGGAAATGGGCAGACTAGATGGGCCAAGCGGACCTTATCTGCTGTCAAAGTCTATGTTTCTAACTGTTTGTACAGTGTCTGTAGAACTGCTCTCCTCCCTCAGGGAGTGGGTTACTGTGGTTGGCTGTCTGACTGCGGTGGCAGTGCACGCGATTTCACCAGAAGAGGAAGAGAACCAATGTTCAGGACACCGGAGCATCTTTGCAGAGGCAGAGCTCACACATTGCGTGCATTGCATGTCCTGTGGGCCAGGGAGAAAATCGATGGAAAAAACACCCCAGCTGAAGGTTGACGACCAACCCATCCAGACCCCGCACCACTGACGGGGCACCTACCACAGTCCTGTGGCAGAGGATGATGGCAGGAAGCTATGTCCCTGAGAAGGCAGGTGATGGGGCTGAGGGGGGTCGGTAGGAAGGGGCAGCCTGGGCAGCTCAGGAAATAAACAAATGATGAGATAAATGACGGGGAAAAATAATAATAATCATAGTAACGTAATTCCTTTGAAGATCCAGCCCCAGTTATCAGATATCCTTTACAGACGATACTTTCCACATTTATTTATCAATCAGAGTCTGGACAAGCAAGCAGAAGCTCAGAACTTCATAGCCGTGAATGTGAATTCTGGCATCTGGACTGTAAAAGTCCAGTGGAGTCAGCCAGTATACAGCACAGTAAAAGACAGCTCCAAAGTTCCCGCATGCCAAAAGACGGGCCGAAAGAGCTTCATTGCAATTGAACTGCACTGTTCCCTGCAGCATAGTGCAGCATTGTAAAGAAACCGCAAGGTGCGGAACTGCATTGTGGCTGACTCTGCTGTAGCTCACAAGGAGCAAGTGCATTTATCCCTAATTCAAAGTCTGCAGTGGTGAAGATTCTTTCTTCTCTTTAGCACTTTTCGGAGTTTACTGGCATTCTCTAGTATCTGTTATTGCATGGCCTCTGTTCAGAACTCCTTTCTGTTTTCCCCTTTTTTCTCCAAACAGAAATCTATTTATGAGTGTATGTAATGATTCTGCTACACAAACACACACACACACACACACACCCACCCCTACCTCTGGGGATAGGGGGGATGTTAAGGCACTACAAGTGCCACCCCTTGTCTATATTATACTAAATACACACACACATACTTTCTGCAGTGTAACAGAAACGTGTTAAATGGATTATGCACTTAACAGTTCTCTATTTTGTTTAAGGAACTTGAACTGATGGTCAGTATGTGGCTGAGTTTTTAAACCGTATTATCCAATCCATTTTAAGGTAGGAAGGGACACTGGGTCTATCATGTCCTTCCCCCCTGCTTCATAAGAAGGAATGAAACAAGTCAGTGCAAATATTCACTGGTTCATAGAGAGTCCCTGCCCACTTTACTATGCAGGGTAGTAGTTACATAGACTTATACAGTGTCAGCAAAAAAAAACATTGGTCCATACCGTCTGCTCTGTCATATCCTGTCTTGCACTAAAATCCATTGTGTAGAAGGGGCCTTTGCACTTGTCTCACCCTGCCCACTACTACCCCCTCCGCCCCGAGTAACCACTAAGCCCTTAACACTGTAACAACTGTGGCTGAAACCAGTCATGTTCTTTGCATTCACCACATCTGCGGACAGGCTGTTCTATAGCTCAACCACGTTTCCACATCATCCCTGAATGTTCCTCCAACCAGTTTCCACTCCTGCCCGTTTTTTGTTTTTTTTATAACTTTCCTATTTCCCCCATGCACCGAGCTGCCCCCATCTGACCAACTCCCCCAGCATCATCCCCCGGAATTACCAGGGCTTACCTTACGCCCAGTCTGGGAGCAGTGCCTGTGGAGACTCGGTCGCCATCGTGCCGCCAGTTGACTTTTTTCCCATTTTCTCCCCAGTTACCCGAGGACCCCAGGAGAAGGACGCATGAGTGTGGAGGCACGCATGCACCTTACAGCCCTGGTAATGGCCCTCCTTCGTCCCACTCCATTGGCCTACTGCTGGCACCCTCACTTGCTCAGCCCCTCTGCCTCCACTGGGGGTAGCCGTGAGTGAGGGATGCCTATCCACCTCCCGGGAGAGGAGCACTGCCTTGACGGCCGCTACATCCAGCTCCGCCCCCCCCCCCATGCTGACCTCCGATGCCCCAGGCTCGCTCCCGAACACGGGTTGCTGGCGTGCCGCGAGGTGAGATGTCCAGTGCCTCAGCCCTCTGCGCCACTGGGTCAGCCTCATGCCCCTGTTTCTTGATTCACCATTTCTGCTAAATAGTTCCTCTCAATCTACCTTGTTCATTTCTTTCAAGAACTTAGTCTCTGTTATATTTATTTATTGAGATGTTTTACCAGGAGGCACACTGAACAACAAGTTGCTCATCTTATGGTGCGACCTGGGGGGAGGGGGTTTACATAGGGTTGAGAAGAATATTGAAGGATGAACAGTTACAATAGTATGTGGGTAGTACAAACAATACAACATTGTAAGATTATGCAACACGAGATATTGTACAATAAACAGTAGTGGAACGTTTGGTAAATTACAGTACATGTCAAAAAACCTAAAGATCATCTAAATGTACAAAACTGTAATAGTGCGACAGGACCATTTAAAGTGCATGTGTGTACCAGGAGCTGGCTCGAGGTAGTACACAAGTGCTGTTGGAATAAAAAGGATGGGGTAGGTGAGAAGGGGTAGCCATTTCCTGATTCCTCTTCAGGATGTTGAGAACCCTGCCGGGGGTCAGGGTGGGAAGGCAGAAACTGGGGATAGGTATTAGGAAGGTTAAATCAGGAACAGCTGAGGGAGAGGTAATCATGGAGGGCAAAGGAAAGAGAGTAGTTGGAGGAGGAATGTCTTATTTCGGGGGGAGGGAATTCCAGATTTCTAGGGAAGCGACGGGCAAAACCTATCTTTTCTCTCTGTTCTGGCTTCCAGTAAGTGCCTGCTCAAAGCCCTGGGCTGATCCTCATAGGAGCTGCACTGGTGGCCCTGAATTACCTTGTTTACCCTGCACTCCATCGACTCTAGCCTGTCTTTGTTTTTCCTTGGGTGGGGACTCCTGAACTGGGTACAATATTCCAGATGGGACCTTACCAGTGATCTGTAGGGAGGTAGTTACCTCTTTCCTTCTGCTATCAGAACCCTTCCAATTCATCTGACCTGTCAGCACAGCAGTAGTACTACTGCTTGTCATGTCGGGGACCCAAGTACAGGAACGAGTTCAGGGCCGGCCTGGGGGAGGAGGATCGAGCATCAAAGGGGACACACTCCTTCTCTGGGCAGGGAGGGCAGCCAGCTCCACTACTATACTGCCACCTCGGTAACCACTGGTGGCTGTGTATTTGGAGCGGCTCATGGGTGGGAAGACATTGGCTGGTGTCATGCACACTTGCGTGCATGCTTGTGCGTCCTCACCGCTGATGTCCTAGGGTAAAGAAGGAAAACAGAAACTACCCCGGCCGGCTGGATGATGCTGGTCACCCACTGGCCCCACACCTGGCTACTCAGGCACCACCATCACACACTGGATCTGTTCTGTGGTGAAGACTGTCGGAGTCTCTGCCGCCTGTGTCAGAGGGGTTCAAGCTCCGAGGGAACTCATGGAGGTGATGTAAGTCCTGAGGGACACCTGGGTAATGAAGCTGAGGTGACTGAGCAGAAGGGGGACAACCAGAGATGAGGGGGCCATAAACAGTAGTAGCTGCAATAAATCAGTCAATCAATCAGTAACTCTTCCAGTACACCCCAACATTTGTTGCCTTGCTGTAGGCCTTATTGCATTGACTGGATTGTTTCAGCAGATTGTTTATGCCTCCCAGGTCCCTTTCTTCAGAAGTAGTGTCCAGCTTAACCCTTCCCATCTGATATTCTGTCCTGGGGTTCTTGTTGCCTGTATGTGTCAGCTTGTCAAACCTTGGACCACCTCCCTAACCTTTGCAAATCCCTTTGCAACTCCTGTATTCCCTCCGTGCTATCTACTCTGCCACAGAGCGTAGTGTTATCTGCAAAGAGACACATCCTGCCCCATATTCCTTCTCCAAGGTTGCTGATGAACACATTGAAAAATGGCTGAACCCAGGACCGACCCCTGTGGCACCCCACTCATGATGTCCCTCTTCCCTGATTTGACCTAGCTTACCACCACCTTCTACTGTCTCCCCCACTAACCAATTACCCACCCATTACAGTAAGTCCTTCTTGGCACCCAGATCCTCAAACTTCTATAGCAGTGTTGTGTGTGGCACTGAGCTGAATTGCTTGCAGAAGTCGAAGTAGAGTAAATCTACTGCTTGTCCCTTAACCACTGCCCTAGTAACTCAGTCAAAGAATACTATCAGGTTAATCTGACAAGACCTACCTTCTACGAGCTTGTGACGTTTACTGTCCTGGAGCCCATTTCTCCTGAAGTAGTCCACTAGATCCTCGCTGATTAGTGCTTAAATCAGTTTACTCACAATGGAAGTAATACTGATGGGCCTGTAATTACCTAGTTGCTCCTTGTCTCCTCCCTTGTGGAGTAGAACTACATCTTCAACTCCCCAGTAGTTGATTCCGTTTGTAAATAGAAGTATATTCAGGCTTACCTTGAAGGACTGTACTGTCTTCATATCCACCGTCTCCACTGGTAGGCTGTTCTACAGGTTCACCACTATCTGGGAGGTAAAGGGCCTCTAATACTACCCCTGAATTTACCACTGCTGACATTGCAGGGTGTGTCCCTCAGTATGTCTGTAGCACACCAGATCAAACACATTTGTATGTTCAGTCTTACTGATAGATAAATATCCTTGAGAATGAAAGAAAACAACTGTACAACCTGGCCATACAGACAATAAAGTTACAAACTATAGAATACTATAGTAAGTTGATGATTTCACACAATAAGTATAAAAAGACAGTTGTGCCAGTAAACTAATGCGTCAAAAAATGACAACCACTTATTTTGGAAAAGCTTATCACACCGACTTCCTTTCTCACTTTTGTGTGTTCACATTTATACAGGTTTATAAGCAAAATCGCATTTGATGTTTGTAAAACATACTTTGCTGTTTAGTAAATAATCATCCCATTTATCACTGAATTTCAATATTATATAAAGCACTGAAAAACACTGTTTATACATTGTTGACATTCACTGTTAACTGCAATTAGTGTTTTGTTTTTTGTTTGTTTTTTACAAAAAGTGAAGAAAATTGTACAAAAGCATTAAACATGATTCCATTTGAAAACCTGTATCAATATGAGCATAAAAATTGAGAAGTGAAGGTTGGTTTTAAAGCTCTTCTATAACTCAGCACTTTTTGTAACAACTGCCAGCAGCAAATAAACTCTGTGCGTGGCATGATGTAGCATAGTTCACTCTGGTATGTCACCACCATTATAGTATCTAGTCATTTGAGCATTGGGCTGTGAGCCTGGTGACCCTGGTTTGAATTCCACCAACACTAGTTACTCACGTTAAGCAATTCATGCAGCTTCTCTGTTTGACAGTTATATTTTCTGTCTTTTTTCAACCTGAGCATTCCTTAACATCCTTCTATTTCTCCAACCCATGCATGTCCCCCCTCCCCAGTGCAACTATGTGTGGCTTGTAAAATATTTGGGGATATGGTGTGTTGATTAGGCATTTTATAAAAATAAAGCCTCTTCCTTTCCTAACTGCTCTCTGCATTTAGTGTTCTCATGTAATATCTGGCCATGTTTTGTCTTTAGTTTGAACCAGGGTGTCTTCGTACCATTGGACATTTACATGGTCTAGTTATGGATTCCACTGCACTAGGACTCAATCTCACAGAGGAGCTTTGCATGGAACTGAAGAACACATCAATTAAAAGTCTCTCTCTAAGCAAGGTCAACCTGTCAAGAATCACCAACAGTACTTTTGTAGGATTACAAGCAACCCGCCTCACAAGCCTTGACCTCTCCAGGAATGGACTAGCTGTAATCGAGGATGGCTCATTTAACTGGCTTCAAGGTCTTGAATATTTAAACCTTTATGATAACAGAATTGCACATATATCCCCCAACACATTTTCTGGACTGACAAACTTGACGTTTTTAAATCTGAAAAAATCTCTGACAGCAAAAAATGCATCCAACCCTGCTGGCTCCATGATCGATGATTTCTCCTTTCAGCATCTTAAACACTTGAAACAACTCATTATGGAGGATAACATATTTCCTAAAATTACAGCAAACATGTTCACAGGCTTGTTGGGCCTGAAATATCTGAGTTTGGAAAACTGCTCAACTGATTTAAAAATTGTGACTAATGCAACTTTTTCATCACTTGCCAACTTACCTCTGGAAATTCTTAATATAAGTAAAACTAAAATCTCAAAATTAGAAAGAGGGGCCTTCTCTGGTCTCAAAAAACTAAGGAAACTCTATATAGGTTTTAATGCAATTGCCCAGACACTAGAAGGTGATGAAATTGAAGGCCTTGAAAACATTGAAGAGATATATTTCTCTAATAACATACAACTGACTTTAACTCCATTTTCATTTATTCACGTCGTGACTGTGAATGTACTGATGCTAAGCAGAACACAGGTTGGTAACTTGGAGAATTTGATACCTTCGCCCTTTAAGCCTCTTCAAAATCTGACAATACTAGACCTTAGCAACAACAATCTGGCTAATGTAAATGATGATTTGTTCAGTGGCCTGCAGAATCTTGAAATTCTGAAGTTGGAGCACAACAACCTGGCACGTCTTTGGAAGCAAGTGAATCCTGGTGGCCCTGTGCTTTTTCTGAAAGGCCTAGCAAAGCTGCAGGTACTTCAGCTAGCGACAAATGGGTTTGATGAGATTCCAGTGAATGTATTTAGAGGTTTGGTTAATTTAATGCATTTGGATCTTGGTTCAAATAACCTGAATTTTCTGCCCGACACAGTATTTGATGGTCTGAAATCGCTTAAGTTGCTGAACCTCAGGAAAAATCTGATTACTTCTGTCAACAGAGGTGTATTCGGTCCAATTTTCCAGAACCTAGAAACCCTTTACATGGCCTTTAATCCCTTTGACTGCACTTGTGAAAGCATTTCTTGGTTTTTTAACTGGCTAAATAGCACCAACACAAGTATTCCTGAACTGAGTTCTCATTACATTTGCAACACTCCACCAAAATATCGTAATACATCTGTAATGTCTTTCGACACCTCTCCTTGCAAAGATGTTGCCCCTTTTCAGGTATTGTTCATAATAACTCTCAGCGTCCTGCTCATTTTTATCATCACCACCATTCTTATTAACTTCCAAGGGTGGAGAATGGAATTTTACTGGAATGTCGTGGTGAATCGAGTTCTTGGGTATAAAGAGATCGATCTGAAGGAAGTAAGGTTTGAGTATGATGCGTACATTGTTCATGCCAAAAAGGACAATAAGTGGGTCGACAGGAACTTATTACCACTTGAGGAAAATGATTTCAGGTTTTGCTTTGAAGAACGTGATTTTGAAGCTGGGAGATCTGAGCTAGAAGCTATTGTCAACAGTATCAATCAAAGCAGGAAGATAATATTTGTTGTAACACGAGAGCTATTAAAGGATCCGTGGTGCAAAAGGTACGTCAGTTTATAGGGGTGGGTGAAAAGACTTTTCCTTATAACAACTGGGTAGGGAGTTTTCACCCTAAATATAGCACTTTTTTCACAATTTCTTTACACTTATTTAGTATCCCAGCTGAAATGTAACAGCTCGTTTCCAGTGGGATTCTGCTTCCACCCATCTTCCCCAGCTGAGTGAACTGGAGTAATGGGAGGTTAAGCAACTTGCCCAAGGCTGCACAGTGAGTAGAGTGATACTGTCTTACTCTAGCGGGGTATAAACCTGGAGTCGCCCTGTTCTCAAGCTGCTGCTTTAACCTCATAAATCACACTGCCTTCACTCTTTCAGATTGGTGTGACTTTTCTAGAATGTTTTCATTTTTTTAAAACTTTTTCTACCATTTTAATCCATCACCCAAAGAAAGAAAATAGAGTACTTAGTACTAATTAAAATAAATAACTAACTTAAACATACTAAAAGAATATCCATTCTATGAATAATTTGTAGAGAATGTTAGTAAATGTTTGTAATTTGATCTAGTAATTCAAATATTAGGATAATGATTTACTAATAACTTACTGTACCTACAGTAAATAACTTTTTAGGTACATTTAATAATTATTGGTAATTTCTCATATACCATTTACTAAATAAAGATAATATAAAATTTCTGTTATCACATTAAAATGGTAGTAATGTGTATTTAGTTGAAAGAGTTGTTAGTAAATGTCAAGTAACTTTTATATAGAATAAGCAAAATAGAAATATTAAGTATTTTTCTCTTAGAGTGATCTGTTTCATTGCTTCCACAAAATTGCCAGTAATGTCCACACAGCCTGTCCCCCATCCAGTTGTGAGCCCCCATCCTATGACGTGATGAGTCTGACCTATGATGTGGGTAGGACCTATATGCATGAAGCTTATGCGGCTTTGGTATTCGGGGATAAACATTTGTAGCAGTCCGCTAGCCAAATTCTGTTAGATTTTGTATCAAGCCAGTGATGTTTTCCTTTAACTTGCCTAGCTGGTTTATACTAAAGAAGGCAGCATTTCAAATTGTACAGCATTTGGGCCAGTGGAAAAGTCTGTGGGGCCATAGGATTTTCTGAGTTAATAGTCCTGTCAGGTAGCAGCAGTAGATATGGTCAGATATTTCTGTGATAACCTCTGCAGAAATTCCCTGCCTGCCTGGAGTATCGCTGTAGAGCCACCAGAGAGAATCTCTTTAGAAATACCTGACCATGTTGATCACTGCAACTTGATCTCTAGTGTCTGCAAAGCTTAATTTCAAGTCCTGCTTTAATAAAGTACTTAGTACTTCAGCTTTATTTTAGCCTGCTGTCATGGATCATTTTAATAGTGTTACTGCTTTCTTCTTTGGCTTCATTGTACTCTTACTGGTATTTTACTGCATGTGTAAACATCATGGAAGTGGAGCAAAAACACAAGATTGCAAAAAATAGTTACAAATTACCAAACAAAAACTGAGCAAATGCTTCTTGAATTGTGTGGTAAATAAAAAAAAGTATAATACCCTGGAAAACTGCGACATGAATGTAGGTTGATGAGTTTTGTAAACAAATTTCCAAATAAACTTTTTTGGGGATCCTAACAGTTCCCTTGATCTGCTGCTGCTTACTGCAGCCTGTGCATTTCGCGCTGTCTTTATTTCCACTGCCTGGTGAGTAATCGGCAGTATTATACTCAATGCATGCAAGTGAAGAGAACGAGAATGATGCACAGACTGCAGTAAGCTTCAGAAGATCGCAGGAAATGTGAAGATCGACAGGGAACTTAATGTTTTTGTTTTTAACAAACCACATTGGTTTGGGGGTCTACAGCTGGAGGAGGGAATAGATTGTGGGGGCATTATAAGAGATTCTATAGGAATAACAAACAGATGAATTTAAGTGGTAGCAACAGTACTGTGATGGAGGAGGGGTGAGTGTTTTTTAATTTCCTCAGTTTGGGGGAAAAATAAAGTATGGGAGGTGGCGTATGTACCTTGAGTTTCTGTACACCCTCTTAGTTTGTGAAGACCTCTTGAACACTTAGGCTTTACTTGTGTGGTTTGTGAGGTCATTGCAAACCTAAGGTTGCAAAACATCTTGTAACATACTATACCCCATATATTATTCTATTTATTGTGATTCCAGCACTCAAATATTAATATATAAATCTTCTGACAGGAAAGGATATGGTCTAAATGGCAGCAGCAGCATGAAGTACAGTGAGAAGTTCTAGTCTGGCAGTGTTTAAAACATCTTGATCTCTGGGGAAAGGGATGCTCTGTTGCTTCTCAAGTATTTCACTGGTACAGTGCCATCAAGTAAATGGTGATGCTGGTGACTCCGGATTTGCTTTAATATAAAGACAGTGCTCAGTTAAAGTGTGTATCAGATAAGATTAGCATTCAGAAATATAAAGATCTTCATTGGGGGTATCTCAGTCATCAGGTCACACATATGGATCCACACAGAAGATTCTCAGCTGCACCACTTGGGCCGCCCATGCCAGTGTCGCCTGCTGACATCACTAGCACTATAAAGGCGTGAGCCACGCTGCTCCCTCCTCAGTCCTTTCCCACCATTGACTCTGTTCGCATAGATCTCTGCGGAAGCTCCAGTGCAGTTTTGTGCCACTTTCGCCTAAAACTTTTGTTTGTTTAGGTTTTCAAATCTCTTTTTTATAAGAGATTCCTTTACCTCATTTTTTGTCAAGAGATAATCCTTCCACTTCTCTCTTCCATCACTGTGGAAAGAAGATTGACTCCTCAGATGACCATCTTCTCTCTGTCTGCTGTCTTGGGCCTGACCGTGTATCAGACTGTGAGCTCTGCCATAAGTTTAACCAAACCACCCTCAGGCAACAAGAAAAGGCCCTCAAAAAATTCCTGATGGACCAACAGGTAGCCAGTTCTGTACAGGGGTCCTTGGGGGTCCCTTCTTCTCAGTCGTCTGTGGGTTTGTCAAGCTCCCAGGCCACAAAGGCCTGAGATAAGTCCTCGGAGGGGAAAAGTCACAAGAAAGACCAAGATCAGGATCGCTCCCACCAATAGCCTCCTCTTCTTCCTCTGGGGGTACTCCATCGACTGCAGCTGCACCGACGCCTGTAGCTGTCCAGGTCTCTGTTTCTGCCAGACCCATAATGACAGTGCCACGTCCTGCCTGTCAGGACAGCCTGTCGTCGACCCTCGGGTTGCCGCCCCCTAGTTCATCAAAACCTGGTTCGTCGATGATAGCCCCTCCATTGCAGCCTGATACTTCTCTAGACCCACAGCCATCTGGCTTGTCAGACTCCCAGGCCCCGAGGGACAGGTCACCATGCCCCATGCCAGCGACCCCTCCTCCATCAATGCAGCAGTCTACTGTTGCTGACATCCGTGATATTCTAGCCAACTTTATTATAGTTTTGGTCCACCAGTTGGGTGCTTATAGGGCTGGGTTCCCTGCAACATCAACGGCCCTGTTGTCGATGCCACTTCAGCCTCCTTGGTTACTTCCCCATGGGCTGTCATCGGTCCAGTGTTCTCTCTCTCTCTCTTTTTTTATTGAATATACTTTATTAATTTCCAAAAGAGAGAACATAATAATCAACAGTAACAATAAAACAACAGATACACTTGACAGAACCATAACTACCCCAAAACTATGCTACAATTCTCCCCCCTCGGAACACAGCAAGCCCAGTTAGAGAAAGATAGGAGCCAATAGTA
The DNA here is from genome assembly GCA_016271365.2 of Neoceratodus forsteri. Taxonomy (NCBI): domain Eukaryota; kingdom Metazoa; phylum Chordata; order Ceratodontiformes; family Ceratodontidae; genus Neoceratodus; species Neoceratodus forsteri. The sequence continues at coordinate 64,320,413 of CM057453.1, forward strand.
AGCAAAAAAAGGCATCAAGGGAATATATATACAGTGTGTGTGTATGTATATATATATATATATATATATATATATGTAGTTACAAACAGTGCAACCTCAGATTAAGACCCTGCCAAAGTCGAAGAAAGTAAAGCGTAAAGTGATTCCCATCTCTTAAGAAAGTGCTAGGCACAGCGCCGTAATGAAGCAATTTGTTTCTCTGCCATCATGGCCTGCAATATCCCCTGGTGCAAATTCCTATATGATGGGATGGCGTCATCCATCCAGTGGTGTAAACTTATTAGCTTTGCTGTGATTGATATCAAAGCCATGTGAGCTTTACGGGGCCAAAAAGCCTAGAAGAGTAGAAACCACCCAAACAAATACCTGGAATGAAGAACTCTTCTAGACCCAAAAGAGGGTCTAGGGAGTTCTTAATAGTATTCCAGAAGGGAATCATCTTAATGCAATCCCAACGTATATGTTTAAGATGGCCTTCAGCAAGGCCACACTGGGAGAATACTGGAGAAGCGATTTTACCCATTCTATACAATCTTTGGGGGGTGTAATACAGATTGTGGAGAATTTGATATTGAATCAAGCAGTAACGATCCTGTTTTATGTAGTTATATAAATTCCGCCAGATAATCTGTCATGCCTTAGAATCACACAGGAGACCCAATGCCTGCTGCCAGTAATAACATATCCCAGAAGGACTTGCAGGATCCAGTGATTGAAAAAGCCCATAGAGCTTGGACTCAGGAATGGGCTGCTCTGCCAGAGACATTAAAAGCTCGGTGTGTGGGCTCCCTTCCTGTGATGGTCCAGGACCCAGATAAGACGAAATGGCTTGGGTTAGCTGAAGAAATTTAAAACTGTAAGACTGGGACAGGTGAAAGTATTCCTGGAAGGTATTAAACGTTATGAATTTACTCCCCTCCAGAAGGGAGGCAATAGTAGCATCACGTAACTGAGGGTAAAAGGTAGTTGGGATCAGACGACGGGCAGTCTGAACATTAGGATTACCTAAAATTGTCTGGGTAAGGTCTTTAGTCCAGTCCATCCCCAAGTACGTACTTAACTGTCAGTGGGCCTTTAGGGACAAAGAAATTATGTTGGTTTAAGCAGAGGTTATAACTGAGGTGGCTTCATATAAAGTATGTTTTTAAGTTGTAGACCCGACTTTTTGCAAAGTGCCCATTCAATATCTAACCAAATTGAAATGTATGTAACTTCAGCCAGGCAGCCCAGGAATGCCCCCCATTGAAGAAATATACTACTGTGAAGGCCACGATAATATAAGAAAAAAATTGGGAAGGCGTAACCCCCAAGGTGTTTTGGAATCGTCAGTTCAAAGTAAGATCAACAAGCAGTTCCACTTCTTCATAAAAAATCATTAATTATACGCTTCAAACGAGAGAACTAAGACTTAGTAAGAAAGATACATAACATTCCCAGGGGTTTAATATGCGTGGTAAAAGATTAATTTTAATAACACTAACACCCTTCCAAAGAGAGGTAGGTGAGGTTGTCCACCGCTGCAAGTCCAATTTAATAGTTTGCAAAAGGGGGAAGAGATTCTCTTTAACTAAATCGGAAGGAAACTGGAAGAGTTGCACCCCCAAATAAGTGGGTGTTCTAGGTTCCCATGAGAAGCCCATTGCTATAATGTCCTACTTACTAACTAGAGTGTTTAAAGGCATAGCTTAAGTTTTATCCAAGTTAAGTTTGTATGCGAAGATTACAGAAAAATATTGAATTTCTGTCAGCGCAGTGGGGATCGAGATAAGGGGATCCTCAGTACGCAGTAGGAGAGCACCTGCACAGGCAGATAGCTTGTATCTCCCTACCCCCCCCAACCAGAATTCCTTTAATGGCTGGGTTATTCTGGAGATTATAGTATATTAAAGGTTCCAGATAAAGATTAAAAAGGAAGGGGGAGAGAGGGCATCCCTGTCTTGTCTCTTGGTGCAACAGAAGGGAACTGGACAACAGCATGTTACACCAAATTTAGGTGGAAGGATTACTGTTCAGCAACTGAACCCATGTAAGAAATTCAGAACGAAGACTGAATTTCTACAAAACAGCAAAAAGATACAGCCATGAGACATGGTCAAAAGCTTTTTCCGCGTCCAAGGAGACCAGGGCCAATGCGGTCCTGCTCTCCCGGGGAGTGGAAATCAAATAATAAAGCTTCCGAAGATGGTCACTGGATAGGCAATCTGCCATGAAACCAACCTGCGTAGGCCCAATTAAATCATTCTAGACCAAAACAAGTTGGTTAGCAAGCACTTTGGCCAGAATTTTTAAATCTGAGTTGAGCAGGGAAATCGGGCGGTAGCTACTCGGTAATACCTGTAACTCATCTTTGCCTGGCTTTCATATAAGTATAATCCAAGCTTGTGTAAATGTGGGGTCAGAAGGACCTGATGAAAACAAATGATTAAATAGCCAGGTCAGAAAGGGAGTGAGTTCAGCTGCACAGGCCACATAAAAATTGTTTGTAAAACTATCAGGCCTAGGGGCTTTGTCAGATGGGAGTTGCTGGATGATGCGGCTGACCTCTAAGAATTATTATTGGCCCTTTAACATCTCTTTCTGTTGTGTGGTGAGAATTGGGAGGGGAAGAGGATCAAGATAGGAAGAAATTTGGTCCATGAGAGAAGGGTTGGGGGGTCACTCTTACAAAGGGAACCATAATAAGACTGAAAGGCTTCTGCAGTGGCACGTGGGTGGGTGACTAGATCATCACCCGGACTGGGCTGAAGACTGGGAATAGCTTTAGAAGATTCAAGCGAACAAAAGTGTGGGGCTAATAGTTTCCCAACCCTCTCCCCAGACTCTGAATAGCATGTCTTAGTTCTTAATAAGGCCAATTCTGCTTTCTCTGCCAGGAGATTGACGTATTGAGCCCTTAAGGAATTTAATTGGATCCAGATGGAAGCCAGAGTGTCGGAAGTCAGTCGCTGTTCCAGTCACAGGATGTCCCTAAGCAGCTGATCCAGTTTCACATTATGGGCCTTAGTGTGCTGAGATGCTAGCCTGATACATTCCCTCTGAACTGCACATTTTGTAGCCCCTCACAAAACGTCAAGAGGGGCCACTGAACCTTGATTTTGTGAAAAGAAAACCTTAAGAAAGTCTTTTATAGCTTTCAAAGTGGTAGAATCCTGGAGTAACTGAGAGTTAAGGTGCCAGACTTTGTCCTGTTCCTCCAGCCCACTGACGGAATGTACCATGTTAACAGGAGCGTAGTTTGAAATAACCAGTGACTAATTTCACAAGAGCAAAAGCCAGGAAAACATTCCTGGCTAATAAGGAAGTAATGCTGGATGAGGTACCATGGGAGGAAGAACAGAATGTGCATTGTCTGTCCATAGGGTGAAGGATGCACAAAGGGTCACCCAGACCTATAGTATCCAACAACTCTTGCATACCCCACTGCCCCAGAGAGCAGCCTCTCTGATACGAACTGGACCTATCCAAGTCAGGTTGATATACGAGGTTCTAGTCTCCGCCAAGCAATACAGGTAAATGAACAAAGGGGGCTAACAGAGTGGCCAAATCTGTAAAAATTTTGGGGAGTCCATATTAGGGCCATAAACTGTACCCAGTAGGACATCTGTTACACAGAGTCTGCCATGCAAAAAGAGATAGCACCCGTCAGGATCCCAGTAATCATTGACCAATTGAAAAACAATCCGGGAGGATGTCAGTATAGCAGTGCCACCCTTCTTATTACTATTGCCCACTCCATAGACCTGTCCAACCCATTCCCTCCTAAAATAGTGGACATCCTCCTGCTTTAAATGAGTCTCTTGCAGAAGGGCTAGCCCCACCTACAGCTTCTTTAAATGTCACAAGACCATATAGCACTTTCACTTCTTCTGGGCTCCTTTAATATTCCAGGTTATAAAATTATAGTAACTTGCCATTGCCAGACAATAAGGTTACAGAACAGACCATTCCTATCAAAACTAAAATATTGGAAGAACCCTAATGGGAATTCCGAGCTCCTGGACCCTCTCACCCCCCCCCCAAACAAACCTATTTCATGAAAAACAGCAATCCTCCTAACATCAACCTACTCCACCTCTATTAAACACAAAAACTAAATACCATGTAAACTAAGTAGCCACTGCCCTAAAAAGCTCACCCTATAAAACCGCAGTAAATAAATCAGACCCCACCACCCACAAAACACAAAAACCCTAGTCACCCCTGGTTCAAACAACCGAATCCCCAAAGTTCCATGGTCTATGCTGTAAAAACAAACTGTCATCAGGAGACCACGCCCGCCCCCACTCCAAACACAATAATAACACCCAAATTGAAGAAACATCCCCCCCCCAGCCAGAATACTCAGTAACCCAGTAAACCAATATATTGACAGGAGCGGGAAACAGCTAGAACATCAAACAAACCCTGAAAACCCAGGTAGACATCCTGACTGTAGAACAAAAGATTGAACTGCATAATTATATTAAACAAGGCAGAAAACACCTGTTAGCACAGTCCCAGGTATTGAAATACACCCCATAACCAGTCCATAGGTATGCATATGGCTGGAAGATACTATGGTTGAAAAAAATGTAACTGATGGCCGGGAGGAAAGGCGCCGGCAGAGATGGAGAATATAACCATCCATTCGTGGCCCAAGTCAGTGATTCGATCGTTCAGGAAAAAGAAAGAAAAAAAAAAAGGTTGAACATCTTAATATAAACACCATGCACCGCTGAAGTCTGATGTGCCACTCCTGGGTAGCAGAACCAGTGAAGTAAAGAAAAAAGTGAGAGGCCATCCCTGCAGTGTCATGTATCAGCAATATTGAAGACTCAGCTCAGAATTCGGCCCATAGTAAAATATACAAAGCTGCGGCATAAGGTCAGAAAACAGCCGCAAAAGGTGGATTGAGCTCCCAGTAGGGCAGGATGAAACTGAGAGGCGTAAAACAGTCCACCAGAAGATAGATTCCAAGTCTGTACCGCAATGCCTATAACCATATTAGTAGTGCTTAACTAAAGCACCACTGAGTAGCTGACGGTATAAAGCTCCATCATTAACACAGGCATTGAAAAAGGACAAAAAAATATTCATGTGTGCTATTCCCAGGTAGTGGCTGAACTCCAATGTAAGGAAACAAATTAAGCCCAACAAGAAAACTGAGTCATTAATGGATCAACATACAAGGAACAGTAGTCCTAAAAAGGGAGCCATCAGTCCATTTTTAATAGCTTGGGGAAAAGCGTTGGTAGCTTGCGTCTAGCCTGCTCGAAGGATTCAAAACTTTTGAATGAGCCATTATAGTTGACCTGCAGGTGGGCCGGATACAGCATCTGAAAACCAATGTGAGCGGCCAGAAGTTTAGAAACAATGGGTTGATAAGCTGCCCGCTTGATCCACACCAATAATGGGAGCTCTTGAACGACACGAAGCGTAGTGCCTTCCCAGGTGACCTTCTGCAGTCCCTCACTGTAGCCAAAAGGTGCTGCTGATCCAAATAGTTGGCAGATTTAAATATAAGAGGTTGGGGGTTCAGACCATCGGGGGGGCGTTGGTCTAAGTGCCCTGTGAGCCCATTCTATAATATAGGAAGGGCCACTGGGTGAGGGTCCCACAAGGTTTTTACAACTTTTCTGAACAAATTGAATGAAATTTGTACCTCGACCCATTCTGAGAGCCTAATGACCACCACATTATTACGGCAACTTCCTTCCTCCAGATCCTCCAATCTGGCTTCCAAATGGGCTGTTTTATGTCATAGGGAGACCACCTCGGGATCCAGCTGGCCCAATCAGTCATCCAGGGAGCTTATGTGGGCTCTCCTACCAACCTAGTTAAAGTTTCAGTGGTGAGCCGGAGAGCCTTAATTTCCTCCATTAAAGCCTGTAAGGCTTCCTTAAGAGGGCTAAACTCCAGGACAGCTGAGGTTGAGGCAGGGCAACTGGAACGAACAGCCTGCTTCTTCGAGCGCTTAGATCCCTTGTCCCACTCAGGAGTCACCAGAGGAGTATGATGCATCAGTGTCGTCGAGGCACAGGTCAGGAAGCATAGGAAAACCAGGAGCAGTTGTAGAATTCACCAAAAATATTTATTTACAGTATTAGTAACATAATAAATAAACTTGTTCAGAATAACTGTGTACAGAGGAGAAATTAATTAGTTCTAGGGACGTGGATATGTTGTTAAATCCACACTTACTGGCAGGTTCCTTGCCGCTTTAAATCTTGCCGGAAGTTCTTCAAGCTGGCTCCTCCCACCCACCCGGGTGATAAAACTCTCAGCTCCACCCCATGACGCCAGATCTTCCTTACCGCTTGGAAGCTCAGGTTCCCTCCTTTGCGCTCTGCGTTTTAGGCCTGGATCCAAACTCTTCGGTTAACCCAAAACTAATTTTAAAATTTATAAGACTTCGGTCTTTATCTTCCCTCGCAGCTGCGATGGACAAATCGACTCCTGGATTTCGTCGGTGCCCCTGTGGGCAGAAGATGTCCTGAACCGATCCACACTCCACGTGCATTTACTGCTTGGGGCTTGGCCATGATTCGCAGGCCTGCGGCTTGTGCAAGTCCTTTTCGGCTACGGTCTTAGAGGATCGCGCTGCCAGATTACAACTTGGGCGCCCTGAGAAACGTTATCCTCCGGTCAAGTCGAAGGAGGCCCGTTGGGCGGTGTCCGCGGCTGCGGGCTCGGCTGAACAGCTCGAACAGATGATCGCCCTTCAGGAGGAGGAGGCCCAGGCCGCAGCATCATCATCCTCGGTCGTGGCTTTTGTCCCGCTCTCCTTGGGCTCCTCCTACACAGCTTAATTTAAGGAGCTTTGCCAATCCCTCTCCACCAAGGGTGAAGGGCCTTTGGGACATTCCTTTTCGGTCCAAAAAGAAGGACTCTAAGGGTAAGTCCCACCGTCGACGTTCGTGGGAGCGGGAGAGGTCCCCTTCCCAGGATAGTCGACATTCGAATTCGGTCGAGGTTGCGGCCAAGGTGCTGGCTTCACGGTGTCCCTGTCATGTCAGCCGGCCGAGACACCCACCGACGCGGTCAAGATTTTCCTCGACCCGTCAGATGGTCTGTCAACTGGAGAAGCTGACAACCCTTCTTCACCGGTTCCCCTGGTGGAAACCGAGGACTTGCCTGTGCCTCCTGTGCTGGAGTCCCCGGTTAAGGTCCCTGAACCGAGGGAGGAGCGGGTTTCCCCCGCCCCCTCTCAGACTCACCCTCGGAATCCCTGAAGGTCTCGGTCTCGGACCTCTTCCAGGTCAAGTGAATCCCGCCAGCATCGGCGGTCTCGGTCTTGGCACCATGGAAGGCGGCGGTGCCGCTCATCCTCGTCATTGTCCTCTTCAGAGGATAGGCTCCAGCACAAATTGTGTCGGCGCTACGAGGATCTAATGTGGCAGCAGCTTCTTTTGTCCGGGAATAAGCCGACTCCATCGCCTTCCCTGGCCATTAAGTGGCTATCACCGGAGTAGCCGAAACAACCCCTCATAGTAGTCGAGGAGCCGAAGCCAGCACCGGTTGTTCGGCCGAAAACGGCTATGCCACCCATTGTGGTGGAACCCCTGCCTCCACAACCTAAAACTGGGGCCCCAATCAAGGATTCGCGGTCGGGTCAGGGCTTGCCCCACCGGTTGTCAGTCACCCTCACTCCAGTCGACCTCGGCAGGTGGAGGGTGGCTCAGGCGCTCGGCAGCTGTTCGCAGACTCCTCGGAGTCTGACGACGATTCCTCCTTGTTCTCCAGGCCGCTTGACCTGGAGTCCACTGGGGGACAGTCAGTGGACGAGAGCCCATCCTCGTTCCTTGGAATGCTTCGACTCATCTCAGAGTCCACTGGGATGAAGCTCGAACCCATTCCAAAATGGGCCAAGTATCCCCTCCCGGAGATACTGGACCAAGGGGATTCCCCTACGGAGGCCCTCCCGGTAGCCGAAACCATTGTTGGCCCGGCCCTAGAGCTATGGCAGCGGCCAGCTTCTTGTCCAGCACCTTTGGCCAGGATGGCTCTGAAGTATGCTATTCCCACCGGTTCACTCTCCAGTTTCTCAGAGCATCCCTCTGCGGAGGGGCTAGTGACCAACAGCGTTTTCCAGTGTTCCGGGAATGCTCGGGACGTGGACAAGCCTCCCGACAAGGAGTCCAAGAAATTGGACTACTCCAGGTGGAAAGTTTATGCTGCTTCCTCCCTAGGCTTTCGTCAGGCCAGCTCGGCTGTCCTGATGGCACACTTTTCACACGCCCTTTTGGGTTCCCTGGATGAGGTGATTCCTCATCTCCCAGCTGACCTCCAAATGACGGTCAAGCAGGTGCAGGATCAGGGAAGGGTGGTGGCCAAACAGCAGCTCCAGACTTCCCTGGACATCTCTGACTTGTGTGCCTGGTCAGTAGCAGCCGCAGTGGCCACGCGCTGCAGAGCTTGGCTGCGGATCTCCACCTTTACGGCGGATACCTAGCACAAGCTGGCAGACGTTCCCTTCCTGGGTACCGACTTGTTTGGTCCTGGGGTGGAGGGTCATCTTCAACGGATTGAGAAGTCCAATGCCACCTTGGACTCGGTCATGTCTGCCCAGAAGGACAAAGGCCGCCAGCAGCAGCAGCATAAGCCTTTTTGTCCTTCAGCCCCTGCGGCACGTCTGGCCCAGCAACAACAGCATCAGGGCCAGCAGACTTGCACTTGGCACCCCAAAGCCAAGCCTGCTGCTTCCTCCAGCAGAAAGCCGGGAGGGAAAGGTCCAGGCGGCTCCTCGGCCGGCTCTTCCTCCAAGCCTGCACAGTGACAGGTTGAAAGGTGTCGCCCCTAACCTCGTCACTCCTCCCTAGGTTCCCCCCGTGGGGGGACGGCTCCGCCACTTCCTTTCTGCCTGGTCCACTATCACCACGGACCGCTGGGTGTTGGATGTGGTAGGCAGGGGTCTGCCTCTGGAATTCAAGCAGTCCCCATCCTATCGAGCCGTCGCCCCACGGGGGGCTACGGGGTCCGCAGCCTCTCTGTCGGCTCATCGAGCTGACATTGGTCTGCTCCTCCAGAAGGAGGTGATCAGGGAGGTGGCGGATCCTTCTCCAGACCCAGGGTTTGTGTCCAGGTACTTCCTGGTCCCAAAACAGACGGGGGCTGGCACCCCATTCTAGACCTTCATGATCTGAACAAGTTTCTAAGGTCTTGTACCTTCAGGATGGCCACTCTGGCTCAGATCATCCCATCCTTGGAACGAGGCGTGTGGTTCTGTTTTCTGGACCTCCAGGGTGCGTTCTTTCACATCCCAATCCGTCCGTCTCACCAGCGATTCCTCCGCTTCAGGGCAGAGGGATCCCTTTACGAGTTCCAGGCAATGCCCTTCAGCCTCTCTCCAGCTCCCAGGGTCTTCACCAAATGCATGGCAGTGGTGACAGCATTCCTGCGGTGCTGAAGGGTCCGGGTATGCCGTTACCTGGATGATGGGCTGATTGCAGCCCCCTCCAGATTGGAGGTGGACTGGTCCAGAGATCTGGCCCTCCAGGTCTGCTCTCAGATTGGCCTCCTCATCAACGAGGCCAAATCAGAACTCGTGCCAACATAGGTGATTCAGTTCATCAGGGCAGAGCTCGACTCTCTTCGAGCCAGAGCACGGCTCCTGGCGGACAGGGCCGAGGTCCTTTCCTCATTTGCCCAATCATTTCTGGTTGGGCATTTTCACCCTGCCTGGGACTTCCTGCGCCTCCTGGGCCTCATGGCGGCCTGCACCAGAGTGGTCCATTGGGCCCGCTGGCACATGTGTCCCCTGCAATGGGGCTGGCCCGTCAATGGTCAAAGCGCTCCGGTCCTCTGGACCAGTCAGTGATAGTGATCCAGGAGATGTGGAACGGTCTCCAGTGGTGGCTCATTCCAGGCCATCTGCAGAAGGGTATCCCGTTTGTACACCCAGAGCCGACGGTCAGTCTAACGACCGACGCCTCTCTGATGGGTTGGGGTGCCCATCTGGGGGTGCTCAGAGTGCACAGCCTCTGGTCCTCTCAGGAGTCTCGATGCCACATCAACCTGCTGAAGCTTCGAGCGGTCCGACTAGCCCTCACCGCCTTTGCTCTATTTGTACGGGGTCAAGTGGTCCAGGTCCAGACGAACAACACCACGACCATGTACTACCTAAACCACCAGGGTGGGATCCGCTCCTTACCTCTGTGCAAGGAGGCTGTCCACACTTGGTCTCTTGTGAGCAGACTGGAGGCGGATCTCCTAGCCATCCATGTGGCAGGAGCCTCCAACACTCTGGCCGATGCCCTCAGCTTGATAGGCACTGCATCTCACGAGTGGTCTCTCCTGCTGGAGGTAGTACACGATCTGTTCTCCCACTGGGGCACACCTCAGGTGGACCTGTTTGCCTCCAGGGAGAATGCGAAGCTGAGGCTGTGTAATGCCGGCCCCCCTCAGCAGGGCTCATTACAGGGAGATGCCTTCTCGAGGCCGTGGACCCCGGGCCTCTTCTGTGCCTTCCCTCCATTTCCCTTGATCCACAAGGTGCTTCTCAAGGCGAGGAGGGACAAGGCGCTGGTGATTCTGGTAGCCCCAGACTGGCCCCGCCAGTTCTGGTATCCAGATCTCCTCAGCCTAAGCTCCAGGCTCCTGAGGCGGCTCCCAGCCCGCCTGGACCTGATCTCAGTCAACAAGGGGAAGGTACTCCACCCGGACCTTCAATCCCTGCACTTGACGGCCTGGTTCCTGAGCGGCTAGACTTCCGGGCCTTGGGTCTTTCCGAGTTCCTCAGCGTTGTTGAGGATCCCATAAGGAGTCGACCAGAAAATGCTATGCTTTCAAATGGAAGAGATTTTCCATTTGGTGTCAGGATAAAGGGTTGGACCCTTCCTCCTGTTCCTTGGCTAGCATTCTGGACTACCTGTGGTCCCTTTCTCAGCTAGGGCTTCGGTCAACGACCCTTAAGCAGCCATCTCTGCTTACCAGGCACAGGAGAAGGTGGTCGGGTGCTTTTTCAAAGGCCTTGATCACATATCCCCTCCGGTGCAAGAACCTCCACCTCCGTGGGATCTACTGCTGGTACTGGCTAAGCTCATGGGCAAGCCATTCGAACCGATGCACAGGTGTGAAATCTTTCACCTGTTGTGGAAGACCGCCATCTTGGTGGCTGTCACGTAAGCCAGAAGGATGAGAGAGCTCCAGGTGCTTTCCATCGAGTCTCCTTATCTGGTCTTCCACAGGGACAAGGTTGTCCTGCACCCCCACCCGAAATTTCTTCCGAAGGTGGTGTCGGAGTTTCACCTTAACCAAGTGTTGACTCTGCCGGTGTTCTACCCCAGTCACACCTTGGAGGCCGAATATAGGCTCCATACTTTGGACCCTAGAAGAGCGCTCTCTTATTACAAGGAGCAGACGGCTGAAGTTTGGGGAGAGGTTTGCCAGCTGTTTGTCACCTACGCTGAAGCCGCGCCTGGCAGACCTGCAGCCAAGCGGACGATAGGCAGGTGGGTCACCTCCTGCATAGATCTCTGCTATAGGTTGGCGGGCATCGAGCCTTCCAAAGGGATAAGAGCTCATTCTACCCACCATACTGCTGCTTCGGTGGCTGCTTCCAGGGACCTCCCTGTCCAGGAAATCTGCAGGGTTGCTACCTGGAAGTCAGCATGCATCTTCATTACCCACTACCACATTGACCTTGAGTCACGCTGGGAGGTTGGTTTTGGGACCTCGGTTCTCCAGTCCTTATTTCTCAAGTAGGGGGTGCGTGCCTTGCCTGTCTCCTCCCGGAGGACTGTTAGGAGTCTGCCAGTAAGTGTGGATTGAACAACATATCCACACCCCTAGAAATACAGGTAACTCAACTGTAACAGGAGTTCTAGGAGTGGTATGTGTTGTTCATCCACACAACCCACCCGGCCTCCCCGGCTTCGTCGCGGAACCTGGCTTCCAGCGGGCTAGATCTGGCCATGGGGCGGTGCCGAGAGTTTTATCACCGGGTGGGAGGAGCCAGCTTGAAGACCTTCCGGCAAGATTTAAAGCGGCAAGGAACCTGCCAGTAAGTGTGGATGAACAACATATACATCTCCTAGAACTCCTGTTACAGGTGAGTAACCTGTATTTTTTTCTTTGTCTCTGTGTCCTTTTTCTTCTGATTTCTCTTGCAGTTGCAGCTTAGCTCTTTTGTATGTCTATTCAACCCCTATTCTTAGCAAACATCCTGTCCTTGTAAATATTCTGTTTTTGTAAGTTTCAGTAGCTGCTAGAACACAGTGTGCTTTCTGAGACCCCTACAGCTTTGTAAAACCTTAAAAATGTGCACTCAAGTAACTTGTAGAGTTTTCCATTAGCTTTCTGCCATAATCTCAAAATACAATTATATATATATTTCAACGGTAACACTATATATGTTCCAAATAAAAATGATTTGCACATATTTTTATATCAGCAGATCTGCACGGGAGAAAAAAAACTGACAGTAAGGGAAAACTGAGAGACAGTGAGAGGCAAAGAATTGCGAGATTGTTGGGGTGATCAATTCCAAAATCTCACAGGAAAATTGGGTTGTCCAACCAGACAGACAAGAGGCAGGAAAGGAATAGAACAGACCCTTGCATTTAAACATCTTCATCTGGTTCAAGGTCAGTTGGCATTCATCTGTATCCCCCTCCCCCGGGTCGTGCCTGGAAATAGGCAGGATTTGTCTAGTGCACTTATCCGGTCAACAAAAACTAACTAAATAAATAAACACTTTCTCTAAAAAATGGGACAGGTTCCTATTCCACCCTGTCAGAATCGGGGCTTTTTTTTTTTATTTTCACCTCCATTGATGCGACGACGACTGACAACCCAGCAATCTAGGATGTTGAGGTAAACGATTAAATTGTTGAGCGTCTGGGTGCACCAAGACAAATTACTGTAAAAACAATAAAATTGAAGTGAAGGAGCCAGAGGGGTTGAAATTGGCTTTCACCCGCGGAGGCACATCATGTGACTCCATCGGTCCCTCGTTCATCGGACCTTGAGATGGAGCAGGTCAGCATTGAGGAGGAGTATCATCCTAACCTCATCCTGCCTGAGGAAGAGGAGGAACCTCTTTTCTCTGACAGGTCCACAGCCTCTTCGGTGAGTGAGGACTCTGTCAGGCATATTCACAGGCCTCCTCCAGAGGATTCTACTTTCTTTAATGTTATGAAGTAGCTGTCCTGAGCCACGAGCTTCCATACTAAGGAAGAGGATGCCACCAGATGGGAGTTAGTGGACTTTCTGGAAATCCCAGAATCTCCTCCTAAAGTCATTCCTCCTATCCTCTCAGCCCGGAGGAATGACACTACTGCCACCTGGCAGAGACCTAACATAATTTCTGCCATGCCCCACAGGGCAGACAAAGTAAAGTAAAATAAAAGTAAAGTAAAATTTATTTTTTAAGTGCTTTTCAATGCCAAAGCGCTGTACAAATAAAACAATTAAAATACATACATATAACACAAACAACAACAATAACAATATAATCACAATAAAATACAGTAAATCACTCCCCATATGCCTTTTGAAATAAATAAGTTTTTAATTCTAACTAAAAGCTCTCAACGGTCAGGCAGCTTCGTATCCCCGGCCCTCCTACCCATCCTCCGGGAGGAGGTACAGTTGTATCATGCCCCTCAGGGCCTACCTTACTATGCTGCTCAGCCCTAGATGGATTCAGTGTCATGAAGGCAGCTCATGACAGGTGTAAGGTGCCTGAGCACCTCGGCTCCTTCCTTCCTGACAGGGAATCCTGGCAGATTATCTTTTGGTGTAAGAGGGTATATGCCTCCTTCACCTTGGGATTGCTAATTACCTCTCACATATGGTTAAGTACCAGAATACTATCTGGAAGAAGGGCAAGTCAGCTGCCCAGGCCTTCCCTGACTGTTCCCAAAAATAGGAGGTTCTTAAATGCTTGAAGAGTGTGGAGGATATTAGCAAGCATCTCCTCAGGGCCTTGTATGAAATCTCTGATACTGGTGTCAGGGTTGCTGCCACAGGCATTTGCCTCTGTAGGCACTCCTGGCTGAGGGTCTCAGGCTTTGCGGCAGATGTCCAGCAAAAGATGCTTAATGATGCTTTCAATGGCTCCAAACTATATGGGCCAGATGTTCAGGACATCATCAGTGACCTACAGGCATCTTGCAGGGATACTAAGTCTTTCCACTTTCTCTATCATACACAGCCTAGGAGCAGACAGAACCCTCACTTTCGCATGGTGTCCCACAAGTCCAGAACAGCCTCCCATCCTCAGTGCAAGAGAAAGGCCACATCCACCTTGCCTACCCAGTCCTCTTCTTGCGCTGCAGCAAAGCGTCCTAGGGATGATGGATCAGCCCCAGCAGCTGGATCCTTCTCCGCTTAACTCCTTGCTAGACTCCCCCTTCCAGTCCCCTACCATGAGGTGGTAATCAGAGATGAGTTCTCCCTCCATCTCAATCAGTGGAGAACCATCACTGCAAATGCCTGGATTCTTCAGATTATTGAGAGGGGTCACACTCTGGAACTCACAGAGATGCCCCAGCGACTCTTTCAGTATCCTTCACCTGTACCCCGGCCCTCCTACCCATCCTCCAGGAGGAGGTACAGTCCCTCCTGCAGAGAAAGGCCATTGAGCCAGTGCCCACGCACCAAAGGAACAGGGGATTTTATTCCAGGATATTTCTGGTCCCCAAAAGAACCAGAGATCTGAGGCCCATTCTCGACCTCAAGGACCTCAATTTTTATGTCCAGTACAAACAATTCTGCAAGGTGACCCTGCCAGGCCTGCTGCCCTTACTCAAGTGGGGCAACAGGCTGTGCTCCCTGAACATGCAGGCTGCTTACCTGCATATCTCGGTGTTTCCACTGCACAGGAGATTCCTCCAGTTTGTTTTTCAGCGTGAGCACTACCAATTCAAAGTGTTGCTGTTTGGCTTATTCTCTGCACTGTGGGTCTTTACAAAGTGCTTGGCAGCAGTAGCCTCAGCTCTCCAAAGGTAGGGACTGTGTGTTTTCCCTTATCTGGGCGAATGGCTGCTAAAGGCCCTGTCTAGAGAGCAGCTTCTCTAGACTCTGGAGAGGCCCCTTCAGCTGTTTCTCTCACTGGGCATCACTGTCAACCTGCCCAAATCAGTCCTGACCCGTCCCAGAGGCTGCAATATATAGGGGCAGCTCTGGGCTCGATGCAGGGCAAGAACTTCCTGCCTCAAAACAGGGCAGAATGCCTTATTGCCAAGGCTCAGGAGGTCGCCCAGAGATGTTATATCCCTGCGAGGGTATACCTGAGGCTGTTCGGTCTTATGGCCCCATCCATTCCCACAGTTCTCTTGGCCAGAATGCACATCCGAGTTCTCCAATGGACACTCAGGGTTCAATGGAATCAATGCACAGGCGAATTAGATCATTTAGTGCTGGTCTCCTCCTCAGTCCGCAAGGTGCTCCAGTGGTGGATGGGCCTACAGAACCTCTTAAAGGGGGTCCCATTTCAGATTTCCTGCCCCCAGCAGATCCTCACCACGGATGCCTCTGGTTGGTACTGGGGGTGCACCTGGGCCCCTTTCAGACTCAGGGGTCTTGGTCCCAGCTCAAAACCTTCCTACATATCAACCTCCTGGAGATGCGGGTGATTCTGTATGCCATGCAGGTCTTTTAGAACCATCTCCTTCTGGGTCAGCTATTGATCCAGTCCGACAATCTCAGTGTTGTCTGTTACATCAACAAGCAAGGGGGAACACATTCATACCCCCTGTGCAGGGAGGCCATGACAGTATGGTACTGGGCACTAGACCACAGTCTAGTCCTCTCGGCAGTCCATGTCCCAGGCATGCTAAACACCCTAGCTGACAGCCTCAGCCGGGCACAGTCCGGAATGCACAAGTGTAAACTTCTCTCATCTGTTGCAGAAGATCTATTTGCCAGATGGGGTCATTCAGAACTGGACCTTTTTGCGTCCCCGCTCAATGCAAAACTGCCCAATTTCTGCTCGCTAGTTCCAGGGCCATGAGTTTTCTGGTGACGCATTTTCCCTCTCCTGGAGCAGGAGGTTCGATTATGCCTTCCGTCCACTTCCTCTGATTCAGAGGGTGCCAGTTAAACTGCAGATGGAGGGGGCCACCATGATCCTGATAGCACAATTCTGGCCATGGCAGATCTGGTTTCCATTGCTGCATCAGTTAATGGAGGAACCTCTGGTCCCTCTGCCCATCTGCAGGGATCTGCTGATGGAAGCTCAGGGAACCCTGGTCTATCCCAATCTCAAGTCCCTTTGTCTGGGTATCACACAATGTGGGTGAACGCAAACGAGCGAGTCCACATTACAGCGAGCACCAGAATGGTGAAACCGATATTCCCTTACTCCGAGGGGCTATGACCTTGGAGTTTGATATTTAACAAAATGGGGGTGCGAGGGCGCCCCTCCCCACAACAAAAAGCACAGTCGCTGTTCCGGTCCTCGCCATTTTCCATTCGCTGATATGGGCTGTCTGTTTTGTAGTCACCCATATCACATGGAACCCTTCATCTGCATGCCTGGCTCCTAAGGATGTAGCAGTCTCCCGGTTTGGAGTGTCCCAGAGAGTGGCGGGTGTCCTCATGGCAGCTAAGAGACCCTCCACTAGAGCCATGTATGCCATAAAGTGGAAGAGGTTTGCCATCTGGGCTGCTAATCATCATCTGGACCCTTTCACTTGTCCGGTAAACCAGATTCTGGACTACCTGATATCTCTGTCGGACTCAGGTCTTCAGTCCTCCTTCCTCAAGGCGCACCTTTGACTATCTCCACCTTTCATTAGTCTGTGGGAGGATGCACCGTGGCTCAGTTGATGTCTCCTGTACCTTTGTCTGGGGCATCCTGCATCTGAAACCTCTAATCCATTCCCCTGTCCCGACTTGAGATTTCAATTTTGTTTTGGAGAAGTTGACCCTGCCTTTTTTTGAGCCATCCACGACTTGCGAGCTACATTTTCTCTCTTGGAAAGTATAATTTTTGATTGCTGTTACCTGTTCTGAAAGGATTTCTGAGCTTTAGGCTCTCTGGTGAGAGAGGTGTGAGGAGTTGAATGCCTTGCTGAAATTTGTGATTGTATACCCTAGCACACTTGGTGTGTGAGATTGTATTAGCAGCTTGTACTGTGTGAAATTTACAGTTTTGTTTTTTGCCTTCATTTTAATTTGGAGCCCTAAAGTTCTCTAACGTAGGCAGAGAGTACTGGTGCTTACCTCGCACCAGAACTAGTTCAAATAGGACCTTTTTAATATTTTAAGGGAACGAGTGGTTCTAACAGTAGCATATACCATATATACCTTGCGAATTTCTAAAATAAAAAGTTAAATTGCACTTTTGAGCTGCGAGGGTATTGTAACCTCCCACAGCTACTTCCAGGGCACAGAGAGCATTTAAACTCGGCCTTGCAGCGAGCATTAGAGCGAGTAAGGCAAGAATATTCCACCCAGACAGTGGGTTACAGGTAGACCTCAGTATTTCTCCAGATAGTAGTAGTGCTGTTGTATGTAAGCTATTGCATTCTAACTGCAAGTGTAACTGTAGTCAATACGGACGAAATAACATCTTATTAAATCGGTCAAATATAGCATTATCCTATTATAGAAAACAATAATCATGGATACTGCAACACCGTTAACAGGAAAAGTGGGAACCAAATGCATAGACTGTGATGTGTATTTATTCACAGATGTGCCAGTTATTGAGTCACCCTTTACTTGCCTCAAATGCAAACAAAATGCTGAAATTCAGATAGAAATCTCAACCTTTGGCACCAGATTACAAGCTTTAGAAATTGGTCAACAACAAATGGCACGGAGACTTAATAATAAAGATGGAGAGCATACCATACAAAATGGGCAACCAACGCATGAGGAAGGGGAAACTCCAGTCGGGCAATTTGAAAGCCAAATACCAGCAGCCCCAAACACAAATAATACACCGGCAAACTGAGAATACACAACACAATAAATGATTACATTAAATAAAAAAAGGAATAGCGAGGATGAGGGCGATGAACAAACTGAAATCTGGTATCAGGTCCAAAGTAGAAGGCCAGCAAAAAAGGGGAGAAAAGCAGATAAATTTCTGCTCCCACTACACAATAGCTTTGACCCACTTATGCAAACATCTGAAGATGAACATACCTTAAATCACACTAGTTCTAGTCCAGTCTTCCAGCCATCATTACTGGATGACATATAAATCCCCATTAATAAAGCCATTAATGCCAACGATTATCAATGGCCAAGTAAACTCCATTGATAATACAGGTATAACAAGTCAACATACCGAATTAGAGGGCACAACAGATGATAATGGTGTAAACATGAACACAAATGATGACAGTGCAAGAGACCAAACACAAGATCAAATATATATATTAGGAGATTCTATTACCAGATATACGGATAGATACTCCACTAGAGGAAATAAAATACTACAAGCTGTAGTTACAGCAGTGCCACAATCAAAGATATAACTATCATGCTTCCAGGAATCTTTTATAAAACAACAAACAAACAAATTGCTATTATACACGCTGTTACAAATGATTTCAACGTCATGGGGTAGATAATATAATTGCAGACATGAAACATACAGTATAAACATTGAAAGATTTGAATGTGACACCCATCATATCTGAAGTATTACCAGTCCCCAGGGCAGCTTATACCAAAACAAGAAATATTAAGGCCTATAACAACTGGTTAAGGAAATGGTGTCTCACTAACAACATAGAATGTATAAAAATGTGGGAACTTTTTGAAAACAGTTTCCAACTATATGGGTGTGATGGACTGCCTCTTAGCAGACACGGGTTGCATCTATTAGGCTGTATTTTTCATAAAACTCTTCAAAATAACAAACAAGGAAAAAGCTAGATAATGAGGGCCAAAGGGTCCAAATGCCAAGCACTAAACATTACAAAATTAAAAGAAAAAAACAACACAAATAAGGGTCTATCGTTTTTGTCAACCAACGCAAGAAGTCTACACCAAACTAAGTTAGATGAACTAGAAATAATACTAAAGAAAGAAAATATTGACATTGCTGCAGTTACAGAAACTTGGTGGGGAGAAACCTCAAGTTGGAACACAAACATACAAGGTTATAATACCCTATTCAGAAATAGATCTAAAAAAAGAGGTGAAGCAGTTGCGCTGTTTCTAAAAAATGATAGTACGTACAAAATAATTGAAGAGTTAACTGGTAATAGTAATGTGGAAGTTTTATGGGTTGAAATCTCAAGAAATAAGCAAAAAAAACTTGTGTGTTGGAGTTTGCTATAGACCACCAGACACTAAAATCATAGAGCATAATAATATACTAAATGAAATCTTTACAAAAGCTAGTAACAAAGACTTAATAATATTGGGTGACTTTAATCTTCCAGGAATAGACTGGATAAATAAAACAGCAAGTAGTTTTCAAGATCAAATATTTTTTGATACATGTGAATCAAACGGTATTCAACAGCTAATTACTGAACCTACTAGAAAGAAAAACATATTAGATTTAGTATTAACAGATATTCCCGATCATTATGAACATTAAAGTTAAACCACCGCTAGACAATAGTGACCATCAAATTTATAATGTTTAATACAAAAAAAAAATACCAGGTAAAACAAAATTTAAAAATTACAATAGAGCAAACTTCACAAACATTCTGGAAAAACTAAAACAATGAAAATGGGATAATGAATCTAATTCCCCAGAAGAAATTTGGACTAGGATAAAAAATAAAATACTTGAATTGGAAACAGCACACATTCCAGACAAAATATCATACCATAGGAAAGTCCAGATACCTATTTGGCTAACACCAAAAATATCTAATTTACTGGCACAAAAAAGAAGAGCATGCAGGGCACTATCTAGAGATAATAATGGTTACAACAAATATAAAAAAATACTTAGGAAATGTAAACACAACATAAGGCTAGAAAAGAAAAAAATTTAAATTAACACACATCAAAGACGGGGGAACGTTTTTACGCTTATGTAAATACAGTAACAAAAAAACAACAACAAAATGTATTGGGCTTCTAAATATAGGATTAAAAACAATAGACATCCACACGAAATGGCAGATGAACTAAATATATATTTATGTTCTGTGTTTAATAAATCAAATTCTCAAAATCCATATATACAAATAAACTCAAGTAAACCAGAGACACTGACTGAAATAACAAAACAGGATCGTAAGAAGCAGCTAGACAATATAAATGCAAATAAATCACCCAGACCCGATAAACCCCATCCTATACTAATTAAGGAATTTTCCCAATGGCTGATTGACCCATTATACAAAATATTCAGTCTTTCCCTTAGTTCAGGAGCTATCCCAAATGACTGGAAAGTAGCTACGGTCACTCCACTTTACAAAAAAGAAAATCGAAGCCAATTAGAAAATTATAGACCTATAAGTTTGACTAGAATTTTGGGTAAAATATTTAAATCATTATTCAAAACGAAGTTAGCAAAAGACATGGCAACCAAAAATTTAATAGACGATACACAGCATGGGTTCAAAAAACATAGATCCTGTCTTACAAGTAACTTAGTATTTTATGAAAAAGTAAACAAAATGTTAGATGACTAAACACCAGTTGACATAATTTATTTGGATTTCTGTAAAGCTTTCGATAAGGTACCTTACTCCACTTTGATAGACAAGATGTGCAAACTTGGGATAAATGGCACCCTGGCAAACTGGGTTGCCCATTGGCTAAAAGGCCATGCCCAAAAAGTTTGCATTAGGGGTCATTATTCAGAAATAGGTCTGGTCACGAGCGGTGTGCTCCAAGGTTCAGTACTGGGACCAGTACTGTTTTCCATCTTTATTTCAGACATGACATCCAATTTAAGTCATTTTGCAATAAAATTTGCAGATGATACAAAGATTTCAGCTAATACAACAACTGAAAATATAAAGAACTTAGAAAATGATTTAAAATTGTTAGAAAACTGGGCACAAAAAAATAAAATGACGTACAGTACAGATAAATCTGTAATTATGTGCTAGGGAGATCATAACATAAAACATCAATACACTTTCAATGGGAAAATCCTGAAGCCAGTTACTAGCGAAAAAAATCTTGGAATAATCATAACATCACTTGGGAAACATTGCGGACAGTTAATAAATAAAGGAAATAACATAACTGGATGCATCAGAAGGGCATTTGTTACAAGAAATAGGGACTGTATCATCCCCTTGTACAGATCTTACATCAGGCTGCACCTTGATTACTGTTCACCCTCATGGAATCCATACTTAAGAAGGGATGTAAACAGATTGGAGGGGATTCAGAGAAGGGTCACGAAAATGATTGACGGAATGAATGATAAAAGTTTTGACCAAAGATTGCTTGATTTAAATATGTATCCTTTGGAGTTAAGAAGAGTAAGGGATGACTTATTACTTATGTAAAAAATACATAAAGATATTAATTTAATGTCTGATATGGATATGAAAGTTAACAGAAGCTGTAATTTGAGAAGTCATATACATCAGCTTTCACTTACATATCCAAAGAGAGACAACAGATGTTTCTTTTACACACACAGGATCATTCCATTCTGGCATTCATTACCAAATCATATTGTGAATGCTAGTAACCATGAATCCTTTAAAAGCAATTTAGATTCTGATTTACTAAGTAAATGGTGTTAAATACCAGCATGCTGGAGATGTACTAATATGGGTTAAAGCCTTCTGTACATCTACCAACCCAAGTATGAATCCAAGTATGAGCCTTATTTGTTTTTTCGCAAAGTCAGGGTGTCTTTGCGCATGAATCCTAAGTTTCTCCCTAATGTGGTGTCTGAGTTTACCCTGAACCAATCTATCCACCTACCAGTTTATTTTATTTTACTGAGTGGGCCAGTCCAGCGGAAGCACTGCTCCATATGCTCAACGTATGCAGAATTTTGAAGTATTATCTGCTCCGAACTAAGGAATGCAGAAAGTCAAAGCAGCTTTTTGTTTCTTTCTCCCCAGGTAGAGAGGGCGTTCAGGTTTCTAAACAATGTTTGTCCAAATCGTTGGCGCATTGTATTGTGTTCTGCTACAACAAGAATGGCAAATAGTTGCCAGGGACGGTGAAAGTCCGTTCAGCTAGGGGCATGGCTACTTCTGTGACCTGTTTCAAAGAGGTCTTAGCTGTTGACATTTGCGCTGCTGCCACCTGGACTACCTTTTATACTTTCACCAAGCACTACAGTCTGGACATTGCTTCTAGAGCCCGTGCAGGTTTTGGCAGGGCTGTCCTGCAGGGCCTCTTTTCCTAAGCCTTTGCTGACCTCCCTTCTAGACTGTTAAGTTGCATCTGTAACTGCTTGGGATGCGTTCCATTTGTGTGACCTTATGACTGAGATACCCTCAATGAAGATAGAACAGTTACATAAGAACTTACCCTAACAGTAGCTCTTCTAGGGGATCTCAGTCATCAGGTCTACCTTCCCTCCTACCATCCCCCTCTTTTCGGGGTTCTCTTCTCCGAACTGGCTTACTGGTGTCTCTCTCTCTCTCTCTCTCTCTCTCTCTCTCTCTCTCCTCCTCTCTCCCCTTGGTCCCCCATGGCATACCTCTCAACCTCCCAGCATTAAAAACCATAGCACTCACCTTCAAAAATCATAGCAAATGGCCAGAATGTGCAACACTTTCTTATTTTAAAGAGTAATATGTCTACAAAACACAAATAGTTCTGACATTATGAGGAATATCAGTAAACCTATGCGGACCAAAGGTAAATCTGAGTGTGAAAATCATAGCACTATGCGAAATTCATAGCAGTTGAGAGGTATGCCCCATGGCACGGGTGTACTCCCTTAGTCTCCGGGGAAAAGAACTGAGGAGGGAGCGGAGCCACTCATGCCTTTATGATAACATTGACATGGGCGGCCCCAGTGGTGCTGCTGAAAATCTTCCGTGTGGATCCTGCATCACCAACAGTGAAGTTCCATATGTGTGACCTGATGACAGAGATCCCTTCGAAGATCTACTGTTACAGTAAGTTCTTACGTAACTGTTGTTTTCGACCGGCCCAGTGGGGGGCCACAATCTGGAGACCAGGATTTCTGTGCAAGTCTGAAGTCCCCCATCGGGGAGCAGACACATTGTATAGATGAGATATGTGCCTTTTAGGTAGAACCAATGATTTTCCATTTTCAAAAATGGCCAATTCCATTTTGGACAACTCCATTTTTCCCCAAATTGAGGGAAAATCACATGTTTTATACATGCATTTGGCTTAAACAGCTAGTGCAAAGTGTTGTTTTCATGAAAAATTAACTCTCAAGTGATTGTTTAAACCTAGCAAATTCCATTTTTTACTGGTGTATTCTGTTCTAAACAGAAGAAGAAAATCATTGACCCTACATAGGAGGGAATGAGAGCATGGGCTGCCGGACATTCTCCCCAACCTTCTGCCTTACCCAGGAGCAGCACTGGTGTCAGCTGTGAAAGCACACGGCCACTTGGTTGGATGAAGGGTGGAGCCATAGTGGCCCCATCGCTGGGGTGGGGAGGGGGGGGATGAACCACCTCTTTAGTATAGTACCTCTGAGTATACCGAATGTCTGACAGTAGCTGTTCAATATGACCATGTGCGCCGTTACAGTCGGAGTACTCAGATGACTAAATCCACTGCCATTCCCTGGCATGATGTCTCTCTCTGTCTTCAATAAACAATCAATTGAGCCGGCCTGTTGGAACAGCAGTTGGACTACTGCTCATGACACCTTCAACCTGGGTTCGGGAATGAGCCTGTGTTGCTATACGGCCAATTCGGGGGGGGGGGGGATTCTGGTCTTTTGTTTACTGGTCCTGCTGTCTGCCCTGGGCTAAGTGTAGTACCAGAGGACTGTACCTATCCCCCAGAAAATAGCGAGACCAGCAAATATCTGATTGGAGCGTATAAAAACTGTAACATGCACAGCAGCCTATTGAATCTCCCACTGCTACAGCCCTCATCTTATGTCAGCTGCAGAGGATTCTGGGATTTGTAATTATAGAAAATGTCAACTTGCAAAGTTAGCAGAATCAGTCTGATATAATGTACTATACTGCAGTAAACAGTAAGTAAAACAAAAATGTTTTTGTGCACAAACTGCAAATTGAGGCCAAGCCAGCTTTTGGGCGTGGAGCTTCTAGTGCTGACTTGTTTTCCCTTTCAGATAATTCAGGATGGTGTACAATATCCAAGCTAGTTTGTGATTTTTGTGTCTGTTAACATAACCTTTTAAGAATGCAGTCTAGACACTCAACTTGTGAGAATATGTATTTTACGCCAGAGGTTATAATCATAAAACACAGTATATCTTCTGTGAGTTACTTTTCTAATTAAACTTTTTATCATCAAGGTTCAAGATACATCACGCTGTTCAGCAAGCTATAGAACAAAGTCTGGATTCTATCATTTTGATCTTTCTTGAGGACATCCCAGACTACAAACTGTATCACGTGCTTTGCCTTCGAAGGGGAATGTTCAAAACACGCTGTATCTTGTATTGGCCAGCACAGAAACAGAGAGTGAAAGCATTTCTTCAGAAATTGAAAGTGGCACTTGGGTCAAGTAACAAGGTCCTCTAAGTGTGAAATATTGCAGAGCAAGGCTTTCAAGCTTTTTTCACTGAGTTGTGGTACTCAGGCCCTCACAATGTGGAAACACATCATCGAATCATGAAGATTATAAACTCAGAACACTGTGGAGGGAGTGCTTTTTATGTGCAGTGTATTTTAATTTAGCATCGTAAAAGTATTACGAATTTCTGCTTTAATGCCAGAGTTTACAGTGTGAAGCAGAATGTTTTCCGTGTGAGAAGTACCTTTTCCATGTGGGTTGGAACAGTTGTGAGTGGTAAAATAAGAGAAAGTGGAAATGTGACTTACATCAAGTAACACAAAAAATGCATCTGCAACATACAGCGGAATGTTGCCAGGAAGGTCCAGGTACTGTATATGCAAGTTGTAAAACATCTGCACTGGTGTAGAAACAGAAAATGTCAGCAGAAAAAGACTATTGATGTATCCAGTCTGCCCTGTTTTACCCTGTCCTACCCTGGGACTTAGTGTCTAGTCAGATTTTTTGCCCTCAAGTCACCCCCCTCCATTGCGCCTTGCCTTGTTGCTTTCTGCTATGGAACGTATTCATCCTTTTACTCAGTCCCAGCCATGTTTGAAACCATTAATGGGCAGTATCACCTCCTTTTTCCTGCTGTCAGGCTCCCTCCCAATACAGGCCAACATTCTGGTTGCCTTGCTGTAGCCCTTTTTACATTGGCTAGATTGTTTTAGGGTGTCGATTATGATGCCTCCCAAGTTTCTTTCTTCACTGGTAGTGTCCAGCTTAATACCTCCCATCCAGTATGCTGACATGGGGTTCCCTTTATGCATTACCTTACACTTTTTGCCATTGAATTTCAACTGCCAAACTTTGGACCATCTCTCTGATCTGTGGATTATCTGATTATTAACAACTTTTACTATATGTAGGTACATTCTGAAATGGGAGTTTTTTTTTTTTCTCATGTCTCAAAAGTCAAGGGGAAAAACTCACTAACCTCTTTAACTGCTCCCTGTGCCTTGGCCAGTTCCCCTCCACTTAGATGGTTGCGGTCATCACCCCCATACACAGGAACAGGGACCGCACCATCCCAGGGAACTACCGTCCAGTCTCAATCCTTTCCCCTCTCTCCAAAGCCTTAGAAAAAATAATTGCGGATCACCTCTCTGAATACCTCACCTCCCACAACCTCCTTTGTGTGGAACAGCATGGATTCCAGGCCATAGTACTACCACAGCCCTCCTGGAATTCTCTAGCTATCTGCACTCTGCTCTTGACAGGAGGTGCCTGGCAGGGGAGGTCTTCATTGACCTGTCGAAGGCTTTCGACACAGTTAGCCAGCCTCTCCTCCTGTCCACCCTTGTCCATCTAGGCCTCTCCCAGGATGTCGTCACCTGGTTCAGAAGCTACCTCTCCTCCCATTCACAATGTGTCAAAATAAATAACACCACCTCCTGCTACCGCCCTGTTCGCTCTGGCGTATCTCAAGGCTCAATCCTGGGATCTCTTCTTTTCAGTCTCTATCTCAACACCCTCCCCTCTGTCTGCTTTGAGTGAGTCCTTCTTTATGCTGATGATGTGGTACTCTTTTCCGCCCACCCCGGCCCACACACCCTTCAAGGAATCTTTCAAAAATCCTTCAGCCTGGCAGAAACATGATTCTTTGACCATAGGCTTGTTCTCAACCATAAAAAGAGTAAGTCAGTGCTCTTTGCCCACAACCAGAGTAGGTCCTGAGACTCCCAGCTACGAATTATGTCCAGTGGCCTCCACCCCATTGAACAGGTTCACAGTCTCAAATACCTTGGCATAACTTTCGACCAGTCACTAACCTTCCAAGACCACATCCACCTCCTTTGCTCCTCAGTCAACCTGTGCATTGGCTTACTCTACCGCCACAGGCACTGCCTCCCCCGGAAGCCCTTAGGCTCGCTGTTACCTCCTCAGTCCTCTCCCTCATAGATTATGGGCTCATTATCTACGGTTCAGCCACCAACACAGCCCTCCAAAGAGTTAAAATCTCCATCAATAAAGCATGCTGCCTCCTTACAAGCTGTGATAGGCTCACCCACACTTGCAGTCTTTACACCCTATCGAACCCACTCAGCTTTGAAGAAAGTCTCCAGTACCAGTCCTACCTCTTCGCCAAACAAATTATGGTTGGACTGGTCCCGCCCGGGACTATCAGCTTTAACCCAACCTGTCCCCACTGTACCCTCCACCCGTAGCTCCACGAAAGTGCTGCTGCATGTGCCCAGAGTCAGGACTGCCCTGGCCCAGAGGTCCTTCGTCTACAGAGCCCCTACATTGATAAACTGCCTCCCTGCCTCCATTGCCAATGAGAGCAGACTCGGGCTATTCAAATCCTCACTCCAGAGTCACCTCTGCACCATCCGCAACTGTAATTGCCCCTAGTTTCTGCCCACCTGCCCACCTCCTTGCCTGATATAGATCTACTTTTGACAATGGACTTCTGTCCAGCCCTCGTCCTCTCAAACTCAGATTGTATAGGAACTGCACTATTGTACCATTTTATTTTGCACTATCCTTGTAATTTGCTGTAACTGTCTTGATTCATGTGTTGACTGTTTATTGTAACTGTGTATTACCTTGATGAGGAGACTTTGTAAAAGAGTCACTGACTCAAAGGATTGTAATTCCAACATCATTAATAAATAAATAAAAAGCCCTATGCATCAAGAGCAGTCATACCACAATTTACGTGGCATTCAAACCAACCCTGAGTCAGCTTTAAGTCATTTTTAGTCCCCAGTGAGAATTAGTCATGGGGTTTCCAGCCAACCTACCTTGGTTAGGCCTCACTTTATACCGCATGCACACCCTGACATTATATCATATCTGAAGGCTCTTAAAATCACACAGTGCCCTGTGTTTTTGTTTTAAAAAGACAATAACTGAATAAATTAAAAATTACATCTGAAATCTAACTGTGAAATTACGTAAACACTGTCGGCCTGATTTTCAATGGGTGGAATTTGATGCAAAGTGCCTGCGCCAAAAGGATTTGACACAAGTGGAACCTTGCATCAAATGTTGTGGCAATCCCAATTTTTGAACACAGGCTGCATCAGAATTGAGATGCCGTGCATTGAAGCAGCCCTGCACCAGAAGTGCTGGTGCACCAGGTTGTAAGGGGACTTCTGCCATGGTAAGGCTTCAGCATCTCCTTATTTGAGATTTTAGAAGCCCTACTGTGGCTGCAAGACGGGGCTATGGTTTGACCAGCCATGAGGTGGTCTAATGGCCCTGCACCAGAGGTCTGGAGGAAGCTGAGTTGTGTTGGTGGGGGAGTCTGGGAGGTCGTAAGACAGGGCAGACAGACTTGTAAGGGTGCCGTGGTGGGCAGCGGGAGCATGGCAGCTGTGTCAGGGTACAAAGGTAGTGCCGGTCAGATGTTGGACAGAGTCACTAGGACAGAGTATTCCCCTGGTAAGCAAGCAATGACTCTGTCCCAGACTCCCAGGTGCCACTGGCCCTGGCACCTGTCCTGGAGCTTACACAGTCCCTGATGTGCGGCGGTTGGCAATGGGTACAGGGTACTAGGTGCAGTCGGTGGACGGGTATGTACCTGGGCACTGTGACATTCCTCTGCCGAAAAGACCACTGTGTGGAGCCATGCTGATGCTAGACTACACTGTCAGGGACAGTGTAAGCTCCAGGACAGGTGCCAGAACTGGTGGCACCTGGGGGTCCAGGACAGGGTTCATGCTTGACTACCAGGGAGTATCCTGTCCTAGAGGCTCTGTCCAGCTGTCCAGGGCATTTACTTCCTGTGCCACCTGTGTACCCTGCCACAGCCGCCATGCCCCTGCTGCCCACTATGGCATCCCACAGGTTTGTCTACCCAGACCCACAACTTTCCAAGCTTTCTCCCTACCCAGCATCGCAGTCTGGAGTGGCATTGTGCTTGGGGGGGGGGAGGGGCTTGATGGGATTCTCTGTCAAACCCCTCTGGTCCGCCAAATCTTTGCAGTAAGACTCCCAACTGCAGCAACTTTCAGGACTTTGGTGCAGGGACCCCTTTGTACTGAAATTAGGTGCAGGGTCCCTGGAGCACCCAGTTTGCCACAGCCAAGGATCAGTGCATTGTGCACCGATCTAGTGTCTTCTTGAAAATCAGGCCCTATGGATCTGTGTTTTTGACCTTAAATAAAATATAAAACAAAATACTGAAGGAGAACTACTGGAAACCACCTTTATTTTTATATGGAGAGTAATAAGGTATCAGGAAGCATGAAATTCTTGTTGGATGGCGTGTATTAAACACGTTTTACAGACTGCTATAAACAATGCATTAGCAATGCCTTTTGTTCCACATTGCTGGTCTTATCTGTATTTTGCTGATACATAGATGAAATGTTTCTTTAAGCCCAAACTGCACACATTGCTATATGTTGAGAAAATGTACCTGTTTAAGAAATGCCTGCCTCCATGTGCTTTGGTTTGCTGGCATCCATTTTGTGGATAACTGTGGGCTCAGGCCAGCTGAAATCTGTGGGCTTTATAGGGTTCTCACATGAGAGAGTCTGGGAACAAGAAAGGTGGGACTTCCTGCCCTAGAGTTCCCTTCTTTATTTTCTTTTTGCCTTATTTTTTATTTGTATAAAAGCAGATATGTGTTAAAATGTTGTTTTTTCATGTTATTTACTTTTCTGTATGAAATAGCAATATTTAAAATTGTTGCAAACGTTTTAACTAAAAGTTTAAGTATGATTGCTAGGTCACATGATCTGTAGCCCTGTAAAAGGGACTGGCTGAGCACAGTCAGAACGATGAGAGAAAGATGAAATCTGAACTGTGGAGGGAGCAGTCTTCTGCAGGAGGGAAAACTGGCTGACACAAGAGGGGAGTATACAGTGCTGGGGACAGTTTCAGAAAGACTGACCAGTGGTGGTGCTAGCCAAGGCTGGTATGTTTTGGAACAGAGCTGTATCGAGCTGCTGGAGGGGTGATTGGTCTACTTAAAGTATGGGCTGCATAGCTGAAGGTGCAGGTAGGACCACCCTTAGGTACTGGTTTTGTACTGGCTGAGTGGGTGCTGACAGCCTTTAAGCCAAGTTTTTATAGTTGCCTAAGATCATCCTGGCTAGTCAACCAGCATGAGCAATACAGAAGTTCCAGATTTGCACTGTTTGAACTGTTTATTTCATTGCCCAATGTGTTGAAGTCCTTATGTAATAAAGTGCACTGCCCTAAGGGACATTTTTAAAATAATTTTTCTTGCCTTCTGTGTCTTCACTCCAGCCCGCCCTCCCACACTCACAGTTCCTCTATAAATTAGGAAATGAGCACTGATTCACTGCAGCAATACTCTCAGGTCTGCAAAATCCAAATTCCTCACCACTTTGATTTCTTAAGGCACTGGCAGCCATTCACATATTTTTACACAATTGACACTTTCCTTCGCCCACTTACTCCACCTACTCACCATTTGCCCTCCTGGTTTGAAGATTTTCCTGCCTCTTCCCCTGCAAAGATCAACTTCGTCTACCCCCAACATATTTCCTGCTCTCCTCTTGCTGTTTCTCTTGCATCCAGCTTCCCCCAGATAAACATAGAATTTGTCAGCAGAAAAGGACCACTTGAGCCACCTAGTCTGCCCAGATGGTCCCTGCCTTTTCTGTCTCCATAGACCCTTACTGTCCTCAGGTGACCTTCCCTCCTCCCTGCCTGTTTACTGATATGCCCCTGTGTCTATCACATACTCATCTCTCCTCCATCTTCTGTCCTTTTTTCTCCTCCACTACTCTTTCCTAAGTATATTACCAGCATCATCCATTTTATTTAAAAAAAAAAAAAAACACCTCTGCCCTTGATCATTTGCCTTCTAGTCTAGTCTCCTCATATCTGCCTACTCTGGTCCATTATGTTGCTTCAGTTGTCAACAAATCCTTTGACTATTGCTTCTCTGATGCTCTCAAGTTGGTCTCTGTCACTCCCTCCTCAAAAAAAACTTATTAACCATCCTGATCTCTCCAGTTATCATCTTGTCTATAACCTTCAGATCTTACGTCGAGATACAGCTCTTGCAGCAGGTTACACCATTAGGACTGAAGCCGTCAGGCGTCAGGACCCCACGGAAATTTTCTAGCTAGCAGTCTTCAGCGGGGACCGCCTTTGACGTCGGTCCCACCCCCGACGTCAGGCGTAGTACATAAGGAGGCGATCCCGCCACAATCCCCAGTTCTTTTCCCGCCGTCGACATTGCAGCATCGGCCTCTCGGTCAGTTTCTAGCGCGCGACGACCAACTAGGAAGATTTCAACCGTTTTTTCTCAACAGATTTCATCTGATGTCCTCTCCAACTTCTTTGGAGGGCCATTCATCGAAGTGTGCCTGCGGTAAACAGATCCCTTTTAAGGATCCCCACTCGCCTGTGTTCGCTGCCTGGGCCCAGACCACGACACCCAGGCCTGCTCCTTCTGCCAGGGCTTCAACAGCCGTACAAGGATCCGCCGCCAGAAGGCCCTCCAAGCTTTCCTCCTCGAGGAAAAACTCAAAGCAATGGATCAAGACCCTTCCTCCAAACGGGAGTCTTCAGGGAAGTCCCATAAGCACCGCGAAAAGCACCGGGAGAAGGAGAGACCCAGATCCCCTTCCAGGGCTTCGGACTCCCGCAGCTCCGGCTCCAGGTCGGACCGCTCTCCTTCGAGGGCTCGCTCTCAGCCTCCCCCGGTTCTCGTCAGATCGGCTAGCGGTTCCTCCTCTCTGCAGCCTGTCAAGACCTCCAGGCCTGCATCTTTGTTCACTCCGTCTAAGGCCTCGTCCAGGTCTGGCGAGCGCCACAAGTCTTCATCCCATCATCCGGCCTCCGACGTCAGGTCTGTCTCCCAACCACCCCAGCACAAAACCAAGGAGCTGACCTCTCTGAAGCGGACGTCGGACCCAACGTCGGCCAAGATACATAAGCACTCCCGGGAGCCGGCTACCGTTCGTCACCTGTCACTGGTCAGGCGTTCGCCCCCGAGGATGCCGGCGGGGGGACCAGCGTCGGCTATTGCAGAAAGCAGGACCACACTACTGCCTACCGATGTCAGTCGGAAGGCGTCATCGGAGGAGGACTCTACCCAGCCCAAAGACCAGGTGGGCGACCCCGGTCCCGTTGAGCTCCCACGGGACCCTTCCCCTGAGCGGGAGACCCCCGGGGACCCGACACCCGGCCCCGACGACAGGCCACCGGCGCCCAGTCCATCGTCGGGCCTAAATTTGGAAGAAGTGAAGGAGCTCTTCACTTTCTGGTGGGACACCATCAAGAAGGATGTGGTCACCACACAACCTCCTCCTGTGCCTGCTGCCCCTCCAACACCTGCGCCCCCTCTTCCACCCAGGGGGTCAGCAGGGCGGGCATCGACCCCAAAGGAGCCGGCATCCCCTCCTAGGGGCAGATCTTTGGAGAGGAGAAGGCCTCCATCAAGATCCACTTCAGGGTCACTCAGCCCCAAGAGACCCAGAAGGCGTTGGTATACCCCGTCCGCGGAGGACTCCAGATCTGACACCTCTGCGTGCTCCAGATCCCCTTCTCCAATCAGCATCCCCTCTCTGGACCCACGCGACCTTCCCAGGTCCCCTCCGGATGACCCCTCGTTCGCCGAGATAATGAGGCATATTCAGGAGAACATGGGGTGGGTCACTGAAGAGCTGGACCCCAAGAGACTACGCCTTGCCCGCTACCTTCGGCAAAAAGATCCCAAGCCTGTGGTAGTGCCACCCTTGGTGGACACCTTCGTGGACGTCACCAAGGCGGCGTGGAAGCGTCTACATTCGACTCCGGCAATGCCGAAGAAGGCTGACCACCTGTACAAGGCCCCAAGCAAGGACCAGTACCTGGCGAACCATCCTCTGGCCGACTCCCTGGTCATTACAGCCTCACATGACCGGTCTCAGAAACCGCAGCACTTGAGCACGCAGTCACCGGACCCAGAGTCCAAGCAGTTGGACATCCTGGGCAGGCGCACGTACGCGGCTGCGACTTGCGCCATTAGGTCGTTAAATTACCTCATCCACATGGTTCAGTTCCAGAACGCATTGTGGGAACAGGGACAAGACCTAGTAGAAAAGTTGCCAGATGGTGGCCAGAAGGAGGAGCTGTTGCAACTCCTCCGTACGGGTTTGGACGTGGGGACCCAGGTGCTTAGAGCCATATACAACTCTGCGGACTCTTCGGCCAGAGCTGCAGCCTCAGGCGTGTGTCTCCGGAGACACTCTTGGCTCCATGTCTCCGGGTTTACCCCGGACGTCCAGAAGAACATCATGGATGCCCCTTATTATGGCAAAGTTCTGTTTGGTGAAGCCTTGGAGAGGGTGATCACCAAATTGCAGGAATCTGGGAAGGCGATTAGATCTGTCCATGCTATGTACAGGTCTCTGCTTAGTTCCTTTCGCAGGAACCAGAGTCGTTTTCACAGCCGGATCCAAAGGCAACAACCTCGTTCTGGCCAGCAACAGAGGGGCTCCTTCACCCGGAAAGCCCAGGCCAAGACATCCTCAGGCAGAGACCAACGAGCCACAAAGTCGGCCCAACCTGCAGGATCCAGTGCTGCCACAGCATGACTTCTTCCGGCCCCACCCTCCTCAGGATCAATGGGAAATGAAGGTCGGGGGTCGCATCGCGGACCACCTGCCAGAGTGGTAGTCGATCACCACCGACAGGTGGGTGCTACAGTTGGTCGAAAAAGGCCATTATATAGAATTTGTAGACAACCCGCCCACAAGTCCTCCTCTGCTTTCCGGTTGCTCGGGTCAGCATGCCCTGCTCATACAGCAGGAGGTGCTCACGCTTCTAGAGAAGGAAGCTTTGGAGCACGTTCCAGGGAACCAGAGAGGAGCAGGATACTATTCGCACTTCTTCCTGGTTCCAAAGAAAACAGGGGACCTCCATCCAATCTTGGACCTCAGCGACCTCAATCTGTCTGTCGTCTACAAGCGCTTCCGCATGGTGACCCTTCCGGGGCTAATCCCCATGCTGAAGAAGGACGCTTTCTTTGTGACCCTGGACATGCAGGACACTTACCTGCACATTCCTATTGCTCAGGCACACAGGAGGTTCCTGTGCTTCGAGTTTCTCGGCTGCCATTATCAGTTCTGGGCACTTCCCTTCGGACTGTCATCAGCACCTCTGGTTTTTACCAAGTGCATGGCAGTTGTGGCAGCATCTCTGAGGAGACAGGGCCACTACGTGTTCCCGTACCTGGATGATTGGCTTCTCATGGCCCCTTCCAAGGAGGCACTACTGATAGCCATCCAATGTACCCAGACCCTTTTTCAGTCTCTGGGCATCCTCAATCTACGAGAAGTCTCTCCTGGTACCATCCCAGAAACTGCAGTTCATAGGGGCAGTTCTGAACACCGTCAAGGGGAAAAGCCTTTCTTCCCGAAGACAGAGCGGAACGTATTCGATCCCTCATAAGGGATCTGTTAGCGAAGAAGACCGTCCCAGCCAGACTGGTCCTTCGCCTGCTCGGACACATGGCTGCGGCCACTCCTACAGTCCCAATGGCAAGACTCCACATGCGGGTAACCCAGTGGATGTTAAGGGTGCAATGGACCAATGGCAAGACCATCTGCAGCATCCAGTCAGAATCACGAAGGCGTGGTTCGGGACTGGCAATGGTGGCTAGATCCGGGAACCCTCTCTGTGGGGGTTCCTTTCACAGCGCCGTCCCCGGTTATAACGCTCTCCACAGACACCTCAGAGCTGGGGTGGGGAGCGCACTTGAACAGGGTGAGGTCTCAGGAACATGGACTACTCCAGGAATCTCATCTCCATATCAACATACTGGAGATGAGGGCGGTCCTTATGCCCTGCAGCTTCCAGTCGGAAATTCCACCGAGTACTCTCTTGTTGCAAACAGACAATACTGTGTGATGTATTACCTCAACAAACAATGAGGCACACACTCTACTTTTGCAGGGAGGCCAAGTGAGAGTGTGGAATGGGTAATCTCGGCTGCCAAAAACTTGTTACTGTTCACGCCCCCGAGGTGGACAACATCGTCAGACAGCCTGAGTCGTTCCCAGGCCAGAGTCCACGAGTGGGAACTTCTACAGGAGGTGGCAGAGGATCTGTTCCACAGATGGGCACTCCAGAATTAGATCTATTCGTCTCCCCATCCAACGCAAAACTGCACAATTTTGCTTGCTAGATCCAGGGCCTGGTGTTTTCTGGCGAGACGCGTTGTCCCTCTCCTGGGCAGGCAGATTCCTCTACGCCTTCCCTCCTTTCCCGTTGATCCAGAGAGTTCTTCTCAAATTTCGCATGGAGCACGCAACGCCTACCCTGATAGTGCCTTTCTGGCCCAGACAAATCTGGTTCCTGCTACTGCATCAGCTATCTCGGGAACCTCCGATTCCTTTGCCAATCAGCTCCCATCTGTTGTCTCAGGAGGAGGGTTCACTAGTCCACCCGGACTTACATTCATTGAACCTACATGCCTGGCTCCTAGAGACATAGCCATGATGCGGCATGGGGTCTCGCAAGAGGTGGCGGTGCTTTCTGCCGCTAGAAAACCGGCAACACACGCAACATACGCCATGAAGTGGCACAGGTTTTGCCTGTGGGCTCAAACGCGTGGTTTCTCACCCTTAGACTGTCCTGAGAAGCTGGTTTTGGAGTACCTGGTTTCTCTTTTTCAATCTGGGCTAGCTTACTCCTCGATCAAAGTGCACCTTTGTGCAATCTCAGCTTATCATGCCCCCATAGGCCATCGTATGGTGGCTCAATTGGATACTATTCGTGCCTTTTTAAGGGGGGTCCTCCACCTTAGGCCACCTATCAAGGATCCGGTTCCTCCTTGGGACTTGCCCTTTGTCCTGGAGCAGCTTATGCTGCCACCCTTTGAACCAGTCGTGGATTGCGAGCTACGTTTTCTTTCATGGAAAACGTTGTTTTTAGTTGCAGTTACTTCGGCGAGAAGAATCTCTGAATTGCACGCACTCATGTGCAAAGAGCCTTATTTAATTTTCCACCGGGATAGGGTGTCCCTGAGGACAAATCCTAAGTTCCTGCCTAAGGTGGTTTCAGCCCTTACCCTTACCCTTAATCAGGATATCGACTTACCAGTGTACTTTCCTAAGTACACCAATCGAGGAGAAGCGCTGCTTCACACCCTGGATGTTCACAGGTGTCTTAGATATTACCTGACCAGAACCAAACAGCACTGTAAAGCAGATCAGCTGTTCGTATCCTTTGCTGAGAGGATGAAAGGGGCCCCTGTTTCAAAGCAGACCCTTTCACGTTGGCTCATTCAATGTATCTCTTTCTGTTATGACAAGCGCAGCAAACCCTTGCCAGACGCGGGCAAGGGCCATCCTACCAGAGGAGTGGCCACCTCCTTTGCAGCGCTGAAGAATGTGTCCACTTCAGCTATTTGTGCTGCAGCCACCTGGAGCTCGGTGCATATCTTTATTAGGCATTATAGCCTAGACATCGCCTCAAGACGAAGGGCTGGTTTCGGCCTAGCCGTCCTTCAGGGACTTCTGTCCTAAGCTTGAGCAGGCTGGTACTCTCTGTTCTCCCTCCTCCCGATGGCTTTAGAATGTCGCCATTGCTTGGGAATCAGTCCTAATGATGTAACCTGCTGCAAGAGCTGTATCTCGAAGTAAGATAGTACAGTTACGTAAGAACTTACCATAACAGTAGATCTTCGAGAACAGCTCTTGCAGGAGGTACCTTCCCGCCCACCATCCCCCCTTTTTGGAGGAGGTAGGTTATAGTCTAACATCCCTCTTTCGGAATGGAAAGATTTGTTTTTAGTCTTGGCCATCTGATGGCGGATCCTCGGTCTTCTCTTCTGATGTCATCCAGCGGCCGGGAGTCTCCGGCGGGAGAACTGGGGATTGTGGTGGGACCGCCTCCTTATGTACTACGCCTAACGTTGGGGGCGGGACCGACGTCAGAGGCGGTCCCTGCTGAAGACTGCTAGCTAGAAAATTTCCGTGGGGTCCTGATGCCTGACGGCTTCAGTCCTAATGGTGTAACCTGCTGCAAGAGCTGTTCTCGAAGACCTACTGTTACGGTAAGTTCTTACATAACTGTACTTTACTCAGCAAAATCTTTGTGAAGGAAGCCTTTTCTGACCACCTCTCTCACTATAGCATTGTGAAACCAGTTTAGTCTGGTTTTCAGTCTGGCTGCATTATAGCATGTGAACGACTGTAACCTGTATTGTTGAAGATCTCGTTATCTCATCTGACAAAGGTTCTGTTTCCTTTCTTAACCTTCTGGATCCCAGTGTGGCTTTTGACACTGTTGATCACTTTATCATTCAGTAAACAGACAGGGAGGAGGGAAGGTCACCTGAGGACAGTTAGGGTCTATGGAGACAGAAAAGGCAGGGACCATCTGGGCAGACTCGGTGGCTCATTATACCCCCCCTTTGCCTCCGACAAATTTTATTGTTACCTCCCAGGGTGAACCCCTCAAAGTTGTTACTAAATTTAAAGTTTAGACAGGGTCTATGGAGACAGAAAAGGCAGGGACCATCTGGGCAGACTAGGTGGCTCATTATACCCCCCCCCCTTTGCCTCTGACGAATTTTATTGTTACCTCCCAGGGTGAACCCCTCGAAGTTGTTACTAGATTTAAGTATCTCGGCTTCTGGATAGACAATAAGCTTTCCTTTAACGACCACATTGAAGACTTATCTAGGAGGCTAAAATCACAGTTAGAGTTTTTCTTTAGAAATAGGTCCCTCTTCCCTCTTACAGTCCGTACCAGGCTTGTGTTGGCCACATTTCTTCCTCTACTAGATTATGGTGATCTTATATACGCCTCTTCTGCAACTTCCAGTCTAAGTAAGCTGGATGTTCTCTATCATCGTGCCCTAAGGTTCATCACCAGTTCCCCCTTATAGAACCCACCACTGCGTCCTGTATGCAGCTGTTGGCTGGTCCTCACTTGTCACCAGACACTTGCTCCATGCTGGCTTCTGGACTCTCAAGTTTCTTCTTCTTAAATTGCCGGATTACTTGACGTCTCTTATTCGCCTATCTTGCAGTTCATATTCACTTAGGAAATCAAACTTTATCCTGCTTGACGTACTATGAACTCGTACTATCTGTGGTCAGTGAGCAGTTTTTTTCTTCCTTCCCCCATCATGGAACCAACTCCAATCCATACTGAAACTTACCAGCACAGTCTCAATTAATCTCTCTAAAGCTTTAGCCTCATCCAAAATAAAAGATATTTGTAGCTGCCACTAATCCCCCCCCTTTTCCCTTATGTTATTCAATTGGGTACTGTCTCCCTTGCTCAGCCCAACCGGGTACATAACTGATAAAAATAATTTGTCACAGTGTAGATACCCAGTTCTTGCTTACTCTGTCCTATTCCTCCTGATCTCCTAATTGCATCATTCCCCCCTTCTTCTTCCTTACTCCTAACCCCCCTACTTTTCTTTAACCCTTAATTATATCTGTCCTCTTACATTTGTCTCTACTCTATATCCATATTTGTCCTCCGATGCTGTTTTTACCATCCGCGCTCTCTTACCTTCTCTCTGGTTGCACCTAACTGTATTAGCTGATAACCAAATCAGGTTACTGTCTGAATTCTGCCTTGTAAGTTGTACCCATTCATGAGGTGACAGAGATGAACTTTGTTCACACTTATTTCCTTTATTGTAATAATACCCTTGTATGTAGTGTTCGTATGTCAGTGTTAATGTTCCAGGACCTCCTTGTGAATGAGCTTGCTCAATGGAGTTTTCCTGCAATAAACTTGAACTTGAACTTGAACTTATCCCTCTTGATTACCTCAAACATTATGTTGGTGTCTGTGCTCCCTTAGTGTCATGATTTTCATCCTATTTTTCTGGCCAGTTCTACTTTTTTCTCTGGTTCTAACTACACCTCTTCCCTACAGCTTCTGCTATACTATATGTCAGTCTTCAGGGCTCTACTCTTGGTCCGCTCCTCCTCTTTATCTGTCTTCTCCCTGTGGGGTACCTCATTTCTTTCTTTTACATCAGTTACTTCAGTTATCACAAATGGTTGGGCAACTACGATGGGACAATGAGGCTTTTTCTGCTGACAGAGCCTATGTAAAACTTTATTACTTGAACCTGCAGTATTTTTTGTTTGCATTGATGTTTCTCAGTTCAATAATTTGTTCAAGATTCTGTTTGCCAAAGCAAAGTAATTTAGTTTTGGAAGCAGGTTTGGTTTTATTTTAGACAAAAGCTGTGACGCTTGGCCAGCTGGTTATGATTATTGTATGATATCTGTAATATAAAAATATAGTATGTGATTGTCTCACATAAGACAGCCTGTGTTTCCATGGGTGCCCCCCCTCCAGGTTTCAGTGAAGCTACAGGATATGTAAACTGACCACTAACCATTTAATTAACTGACTTCCTTCAGAATGGCATTTTATCACCTTTTTATGACATGCCTAGGCTTTTTGAAGTGCAAACCAAATGTGACTATGACTTCAGAAACAGGACGCCATTAGGCTGATTCCTGTTAGCTTTTTTAACACATTGGTGCCAGTGTGGGATTGCTAAGTTCAAAGGAAACGTGTAATTAAGCAGTTATATATAGGAAATGTATTTTTTATTCTGATAGTACCTTATTTAAAATACCTCCTGATAGGAAATCATTTTTTTGTAATTTTATATTCTACATGGAGGAGCTAGATGACTCACAGAAGGGGCGTGGAGACACAGAGTTTAAACTGGTACTTGTGTCTGAAATGTTTATATATCATTTTGGGACTCTTGAGAGAGACACAGTTCTCTGATCTTACTTTAAAACGCACTTCCTGAGGTAATAGAAACATAGAAACATAGACTTTGACGGCAGATAAGGACCGCTAGGCCCATCTAGTCTGCCCATTTCCCTACCTACAGGATAGGCCACAGATCCTACTTAACCAACAGCCTTTATCTTCCTGCCTCCCACAAGAATGCTTTAT
The DNA here is from genome assembly GCA_016271365.2 of Neoceratodus forsteri. NCBI lineage: Eukaryota > Metazoa > Chordata > Ceratodontiformes > Ceratodontidae > Neoceratodus > Neoceratodus forsteri. The sequence continues at coordinate 64,359,854 of CM057453.1, forward strand.
GTCTGTCCCATGCATTCTTGAATTCTCCCACAGTTTTAGACCCCACAACTTCCTCAGGAAGGCTGTTCCATGCATCCACTACCCTCTCTGTGAAATAATACTTCCTCACATTGCCCCTGAACCGCCTCCTTCTATCTTTAAATTGTGTCCCTTGTTCTTGCAAGTCTCTTTTTCTGAAAGATGCTACCCTCTTGGACTTTGTTGATTCCCTTGAGGTACTTGAAAGTTTCTATCATGTCCCCCATCCCTTCTTTCCTCAAGGGTATACACATTAAGCTCCTTTAGTCTCTCCTCATACGGCTTCTCTTCAGACCCTGCACCATTTTTTGTTGCCCTCCTCTGGACTGCCTCTATCCTGTCTATGTCCTTGCAGAGATGGGGTCTCCAGAACTGGACACAGTATTCCAGATGGGGTCTCACCAACTGTCTGTACAGAGGATAACAACTTCCTGTTTTCTGCTGCTGATGCCTCTCCTATACATCCCAGTATCCCCCAGCCCTCCCTACTGCCTTCTCACATTGCTTGCTAACATAAGGTCATCTGATATGATTACCCCCAGGTCTCTTTCCTGTTTTGTTGTTGTTACTACCTCCCCACCATTGTGTATTCTTCTCCTGGGTTCTTGTTTCCCAGGTGCATTATTTGCACTTTTGCATTGAATCCTAGCTGCCATACGACTGACCATTCCTCCAACCTTGCCAAGTCCCTTTCATCCTTTCCACACCTCCTTGTGTATCAACCCTGTTGCAGATCTTTGTGTCATCTGCAAAGACATACTTTTATTCGATCCTCTGCAATGTCACTGAGTGAAGTCATTAAAAGGGACTGGACCCAATACTGAACCCTACGGTACCCCACTAGTAACCGCCCTTTCTTCAGAGTGGACTCCATTTACAATTACCTTCTGTGTCCTGTTGTCCAGCCAATGTTTTGCAGGCTACCACCCTGGGACCCCTCCCAGGCTGGTTAATTTGACTATCAATCTTTTGTGGGACTGTGTCAAATGCCTTGCTAAAGTCTAGGTAGGCCATGTCCACAGCCCTTCCCTGGTCTACTACTTTGGTCACCCAGTCAAAGAAATCTATTAGATCTGCCTGACATGACCTTCCGCTGGAACCCATGCTGCCTTGGATCCTGTGCTCCACTGACCTCTAGGTACTCACCTATTCTTTCCTTCAGAAGTGACTCCATCACTTTCCCTACCACAGAGGTCAGACTGACAGGTCTGTAGTTTCCTGCCTTGTCTTGGTCCCACCTTTGTGAAGGGAATCACATCCGCCTTCCTCCAGTCCTCGGGTACCACACCATCCTCCCATGATTTATTAAAGAGTAGCCAGTGGTTTCACTGAGTTCCTTCCTTAATTCTTTTTAGAATTCTGGGTGAATTCCATCAGGACCCATTGCTTTGTCCACCTTCAGTTTTAGGAGTTCTGCAGAACCCTTTCTTCTGTGAAAGGACTGGGATCGACTCCTATCAAGAGTGCTTCTGTTAGTTGGATTAGGCACTTCCCCTCCTCTTTTGTGAATACTGAGCAGAAATATTCGTTCAGTATTCCTGCTTTCACTGTCCCCTCTGCCCACCACCGTTCATTCTATTCAGCCTCACTATCCCTGCCTTTGTCTTTCTAGCTCGCTGATGTCTATAAAAGGTTTTATCCCCTTCTTAACTGAGTTGGCCATCTTTTCCTCAGTTTGGGCCTTTGCTATTCTGACTTCCTCCTGCTTCTTTCTGCCTTAACTGGTACAGCTCTCTGTCCTGCTCCTTCTGTGTTTCTTATACTTCCGGAATGCTATCTTTTCTTCCTGACTTTCACAGCCACTCTCTTGAAAACCATAGTGGCTTTTCTTTTGTTTTGATTTGTTTATTTGCTTCACACAAAGGCTTGTTGCGTCTGTGATGGCAGTTTTGATAATTCCCCATTGTTGCTCCACCTCCTTCTAGCCTGTTTGCTGGTGCTTTTCTGAGGCACTCTCCCATCTTGCCAAAGTCAGCCTCCTAAAGTCCAGTACCCTCACTTTTGTATGGCTTGACTCTGTAGCTGAGTTTAACGTGAACCACACTGTTTGATGGTCACTTGTCCCCAGATGGCAACCTACTTCTAGATCTGAGATCCTCTCACTGCCCCGTTTGAGAGTACGAGGTCTAAGATTGCTCCCTCACAGTGGGTTCCGAAACTAGCTGTCTAATGCCTGCCACCTGTAGGCGCCAAGAATGGCCCTGCTCTTGGATGTGGCTGCAGCAAATGTGCTCCAGTTAACATCTGGCATATTCAGGTCTCCCATCAACAGTATCTCCCTTTCTCTGCCATTCTAGAATGCCTTCCATCATATCCATGTCCATTCCTTCTCCCTGACATGGGGTCTGTACAACCCCTGTGCGGATTGTGGTGCCCTTTCCAGTCTCCAAGGTGACCCACAGTGCCTCCTCTCCTCCTGTTTACTCTTTTGTTCAGTTGCTTTTATCCCTTCCTTTACATAGAGGCTACTCCTCCCCTCTTCTCCCTGCCTGTCTCTCCTGTAGGTTATGTACCCTGGTATGTTAACATCCCAGTCATGGTTCTCTGTGTACCATGTTTCTGTGACTGCTACGATATCAGGCATCCCTCTTCCATTAAGGCCACCAGCTCTGGGAGCTTGTTCAGACCATGGGCATTGGTACTCATTACCTCCATTTCCTGATGGCCTTACCCCTTTGCCCCATCCTGTCCTTCTTGCCTTTGTCACTTTCTCCATTTACCCCTGCCCTTCTCCCTATCGACACCTCCATGTTGGTGTTTGCCACACTTACTACCGTGATTGTTTGGGGGGCTAGGATTTTCCTGCTCCTTTCCAGTGCCTCCCCTTGGCTAGTTTAAAGCTTGCCAATGAAGCATTTAAACCTATCACCTAGGATCCTGGTTCCCTCCCGGACAGATGCAGCCCATCATGCCAGTATAGGCTTGCATCACTCCAGGTGGACCCCAGTCCCCAATGAAGCCAAATCCCTGAGCTCCACACCAGTTTTTCAACCACTGATTGAATCCCATGATGCCGAACACCTAGCCTCTCCTATGCCATAGATGGGTAGCACCTCCGCAAGATTACGTGCATGCGCTACTTGACTAAGGCCCCTCCCAATTCCACAAACTCTTCCTGCACTTCTCTAATCCCTTTCTTAGCCAGGTCATTTGTCCCTAGGTGGACAATGACATCCAGCTCCCTCCCTGTGCAGCTGCTCCGGCAATCCTGAGGATTCGCTCCTGTCCCTCAGCCATGGCTCAGGCAGGCACCTTACCTCCCTCTCCCTTCCTTGCCCAGGTCTACCTTCCTAACAGTGGAGTCCCCACCAGGGTTGTTTCCTTCCCTGCAGGGTCCCTGCCACCCTCCTGTGGGTCTCCTTTGCTGGAGGTTCCCAGCATCCTCCTTGGTCTCCACTGTAGGTGCCTCCATAGAAGACCACACTTTGCCAGAATGGCATAGGAATTGTGAGAGGTACAACTGGCGGGATGTGCCTCGTTCCACCACCCTCACCCTGCCTGAGCCCACTGTGGTCCAACCGCTCCTCTTTCTTGGCAACCTCTGAGGCAGCGGCAGTGGCACTGGTGGTCCCTGGATGGAAGGAGGCCCACAAATCCTGGCCAACTCAGCCTGGAGATGAGCAACCTCCTCCCTCAGCCCAGAGAGGTGCCTGCAGATGGGACAACACCGCATCCTCCAGAATATCTCCCGGAGACTGCTGCTCCCACAGCCACTGCACTGCACCACTCCAATCATGTCTTATTTCTGACCCCTTAACTGTTTGCAATCCTTACTCTTTAGTCTGTTTTTTCTCTCTCTCTCTCTCTCCTTACTTTCTGCCTGTGTGCCCTTTAAGCTCCTGATTGTCCTGTTCTGAGACAAGAATATCCTATATTTCTCAGTAGACCACTTGCTTGTTCAGAGGCAGACCTCCAGCAGCTAGAGGGCGGGAGAGCTACTCTTGCCCTTCTAGGATGGTGGGTCCTTGGTGAGTCTGTGATCACTCACTTCCTGCCCCTAAACAGGAAGTTCCTGTTGTCAGTCAAATCCTGTGCCTATAAAAATAGAACTAGCTTTGGGGAGGGAAGGAGGGCAATATAGTCCCAGCAGAGAAGTTCAGTCACACAGCAGTCCTTTCTCTTGGTGTCTTCTGCCAAGCTATTAGCAGAATCTTTCTAAGGCAGTCTTTAAATGTAGCTTCCTTCTAGCTAAGCCACTCCCCCTACTTACCAGATCTTTCTACAAGTAATTTAAACCTCACAGCAGTTAAGTCCTTTCAGTCACCTGAAATTTACACCTAGATGACTTTTCAGTTACCCATTCAGTTCAGTTAACCCAAACACACACTTTTTTGTTTTTGTTTTGTATGTTAGTTTTTTTACCCTAAACTAAAGGTCCAAATACAAAAGTTCTTCTACTTTAGTCCCAGTAGAGAAGTTCAGTCACACAGCAGTCCTTTCTCTTAGTGTCTTCTGCCAAGCTATTAGCAGAATCTTTCTAAGGCAGTCTTTAAATGTAGCTTCCTTCTAGCTGAGCCACTCCCCCTACTTACCAGATCTTTCTACAAGTAATTTAAACCTCACAGCGGTTAAGTCCTTTCAGTCACCTGAGATTTACACCTAGATGACTTTTCAGTTACCCATTCAGTTCAGTTAACCCAAACACACACTTTTTTTGGTTTTTGTTTTGTATGTTAGTTTTTTACCCTAAATTAAAGGTCCAAATACAAAAGTTCTTCTACTTTAGTCCCAGCAGAGAAGTTCAGTCACACAGCAGTCCTTTCTCTTGGTGTCTTCTGCCAAGCTATTACTACTGAGTAATACTGAGATAGCGAACATCTAAATGTATTGTGGTAGGAGTTTTGCTTTGTAATTTTCCCTTGTTCTTTTATGTGATTGTGAGCTCTTTGATATATTGTTCTGTGTTTACATTTTTCATATTTTTATCATCTTTTAATAAAGTACATTTTCTTAAGATACTGCCTGGGTGTGTCTTCCAAGTTCTTTTTGTATGTGATGTATGCGTGGTTAAGTCTGACAGCTGTTTGAAGGGCTTGATAGTGTTACTAAACTGGGAAAAGGTAAGAATATACCTAAGGTCTCATAGAGTTAAAAGGGTTCATTTTGGAAGCCTGGCTGGGTGCCCCTGGCAAAAGATTGTACCGCAATCCCCGAAGAGAGTATATATCTGAGCCTGTTCATTGGGTATGCTAGCATAAGGTTCACAGTTTGAATCCCCCCAGAACTTGACACTAAAGATGATTCGGACCCAAAAGCAGACTGCAGGGTTACCTGTCTGTTACCTGTTCACACTATTGCGCTTTGAGGTGGGCACTGTGGGAGCAGAGGGCCTGATCTGTGGAGTGCGTTTGTGACAAAAACTGCTTTGATACTCATTACTGAAAACAAGCCCAAATCTCACTTGACCCTTTCCTCAGCTACGTCTTTCGCTCATTATCATGTCTTGACCTCATTAATGCCTGACTCCAACTAAATTTCCTACAGCCTAGTAACTCTAAGACTGAGGTCCTCATCATGAGCAAGAAGAACTTTCTGAATTCCAAATCTATCTTCTCCATCTTCTCAATTCTGACCTCTTTTCTGCATCTGTCTAGAAACTTGCTGGCCTCTTTGCCACTGAACTCTCCTTTCCTTCTGCTGTCTCTAGTGTTTGTATGTCCATGCACTGTACATGTTCCCCTTTTAATTCCCTCTTTCCTGTTCTCCTGCTTTTGTCTTCCCTGCTCTTTGCCATCTTCCACCACCCATTTTTTTTACCTTCTCCCCTCCTGTAGCTCCAGCCTGCTGCTCTCCTTTCTGCCAGTTACTTTCTGACATTTGCTCTGTTTTGGTCACAGTTGGTATCCATTTCTTAAAATGCCTTCTGCTAACAGACCTATACCTAACACCTTACTTTGCTTTATGTTATCGTTATTAGTCCTATATTTGTCGTGCATTTTGCCTACATTTTGGCTTCAGCAAACTATCTGTGTATTATATTCTCTTACTTAATTTTGTTTTATATTACTGAAGTCTCCACGTTTGTTTATTCTCTTACTTTGTATATTTTGTTCTGCATTAGTGAATTCTCTGTATTTGTATATTCTCTTACTTTGTACATTTTGTTCTGTATTACTGAATTCTCTGTATTTGTATATTTTCTTACTTTGTATGTTTTGTTCTGTATTACTGAATTCTCTGTATTTGTATATTCTCTTACTTTGTATATTTTGTTCTGTATTACTGGAATCACTTTGTGTAGTGTTTTGTTATATACAGTAAATAGAATTCAGAAAAGAAATGGCCTTGTTTAGCAGGAGCAGGTTAAGCCAGTACTTAGATATAAGGTTGAGGGTGTGTATATAGTGCCTGTGAGATAAGGGGCTTAGTCCGAGGAGGGAGTAAAGATTGCAGTGGTGGGTGCGTAGGGGTGAGTTTGTAGCAAAGTGACAGAATGAGTTTAGAAGGATATCCAGCCTGGCAAGGGTGGTTACAGGGGCAGAGCTGTAAACCACATCCGCATAATCTAGTATGGGGAGGATCATTTTAGAGACAGTTTCACGTCTGGCAGGTAATGGGAGAGAGTCCCAGTTCCGGTATAGCATGCCGAGTTTGGGGCGCAGCTTGGAGGTGATAGATTCAATGTGAGCTGAAAAAGACAGGTGGGGGTCCAGCCAAACACCCAGGTACTTGTATCTAGTGACTTGGTTAAGTGGGGAGCCATTGAGAGAGGTGACGGGGGTGGGGAAGGTAGTATGGCTAAGTTTCTGGGTAGAGCCGAAAACCATGGAAACAATTTTGATGTTGTTTAATTTCAGTTGGTTTTGGCTGACCCAGAGCTGAATGTTGTTGAAGTCGCTTTGTAGGGTAGCTTGGACTTCAATCAGGTTGAGACCGGAGGTAAAGCAGATGGTGTTGTCTGCATACATGTGTATTGATAAACTGGTGCAGGAGGAGGGAAGGTCATTAATGAAGAGGGAGAAGAGGATGGGACCGAGAGCAGAGCCTTGAGGGATGCCCGCCAGGATAGGGAGAGGGGGGATGTGGTGTCAGCAATTCTAACTGATTGAAATCTGGTGGATAGATAAGACTAAAACCACCTTACAGTGATGGAGGCAAGTCCAGCTGCCTCAAGCTTCTGCAGAAGAGGGTGAGATATGGAGTCAAATGCCTTTGCGAAATCGACAAATACTGGTGCTGTAAGGAAGCCTTGGTTGGAGACAGTTAGGATATGGTTGGTGACACGCACGAAGGAGGAAATTGTGGAATGGTGTCTCCTGAAGCCAGACTGATGGGGTGAGAGGTTGTTGTTTGTTGCAAGGTAGTCAGCTAGTTGAGTGTGGGCCAAGGTTTCTTGTAGTTTGGCTAGGGTTGGGAGGAGCGAGATGGGCCTATAATTTCCTGGCACGGAGGGATCACTGCCTTTGTAAAGGTGAATTACGAAGGCCAATTTCCAGGATTGCAGAACTGTTCCTGTGGAAGACGAGAGGTTAAGGGGACGTGTAAGGGGCTTGGCGACCGCAGGAGCTGAGATGTACAGGAGCTTGGGGTGAATCCCGTCCGGGCTGGTCTTTGCAGGGTTAAGTGAGCATAGGGCTTTCTGTACCTTGCGTACAGTAAGGGGGTGAACTTGAAGACTTTGCTAAGGGGAGGTGGTGGTGGGACTGGGGAAGGGGTGGGGGGAGCCCTGATGCATGGTGCAGGAAGTGAAAAACTGGCTCAGGATTTCAGAGGCACGGGTCGGGTCAGTGACTGGTTGGCCATGAAGTTTGATGGTGGGGGTGCAGAGCTGGGCTGGTGGGTGAAGGAGTGTGTGCACAACTTTCCAGAATTATGGGGCTTAGCGTGCAAGAGTTGCAACCTAAAGTAGTCTGCCTTTGCTTTACTTATGGTGTTGGTGCAGGCATTACGTAGGGTGTTAAAAGCTTGCCTGCTCTGAGGGTTGGGGTTGGATTTAAAGTACAACCAAGCCTTGTCTCTTTCCTTGCATTTGGTGAGGACGGGTGCGGTGATCCAGGGGTGGTGCCGCTCCTTGACCCTAGATTTTTTCAGAGGGGCATGGATGTCCCAAATGTTTGTAAAGGTGTGTAGGAATCTAGAGAGGGCCATGTCAACATCAGGGGCTGAGTAGACAGGTTGCCACTCGGCTTCATGTAGACTGGTACGGAGGGCGTCGGAGTCCAACTAGTTTAGAGAGCGAGTGTTGATGTACTTGGGGGCAGATTTTTTTTTTGTATTTCAAACTTCGTTTGTTCTCCTATCACACTGGGGAACTCTCTCTAGCTACCTCTAACCGATCGCTACCTCCCGCTTGCGATGGTCCCTCGTCTCCGCACCCTCGGCCTGATGCATCCCCTGGGTCTGAACCATCCTGGGAAGGGCTGCCCTATCCGTCTAGGGCACTGCATCTCATAGGGTGGGACCTCTGGGCCGTGAGTGGTGGGGGACGGAGAGAGAGATACGACCAGAGTAGGGAGTGTGGATTGGGGAGGCGCCTTCGCCTGTCCCCAGCAGGAGGGGTTTTCTGGCTTCCCTACCCTATTGGCTCAGTCATGCAGTGCGTCCCAGCACGGGCATGCACGCTCCCGTGCATGCCTACAGGGTCGCTGACACAGCCAATCCTCACTAACTCCATGTCTCTGGCTGCTGTGCTCCCAGCCATCGCTAGGAGTCGCCAGAGCCCAAGACAGATCCCCCCTCCCTCCCGGGACAGGAGAGCAGTCCATCGGACACTCAATCCTGTCCCTCCCCTACCAGCCTCGGCTTCCCGAGCTTGCACCTGAACCCGGGTCACCAGTGTGGTGCGAGGTGTGGCATCCAGCGCCTCAACCCTCAATACCATCGGGCTGGCTACTTGGGGACAGATTTGGGCAGTTGTGTTTTCCTGATACAGTAAGTAATACAGTGGTTACTTAGTGCTTTAGAGAGGACACTGGAGGAGGAGGTTATTCTGTGAGGTTGGGAGGTAAGGATCCAGTCTAATAAAGAATGGTTTTGGGAGTGGGAGATCTTCCTGGACATAAAGTCTGCACCACTCATTCACACTGATGGGACTACACCGGAGGTGCTAGGACCCAGCGGGAGCCAAAAATCTTCAGGAGGGCCGGCGCTGGGGTAGGACCATGAATGCACAGTGCGCAAGACTGGCTTGTGCTGTATAGGCTACCTCGGCGTTGACCCTTCAACCGCCTCAGTTCCTTTTTTCCTGCTGTCGCGTGCGCTTCAGTGATGATGACGCTCGCCAGCCGGAAGTCAAATCTTCATGTCTATATTACAGCAGCTATAGTCATTTTAGTATTTGATTAGATTATTGTTTTATTATTCAGTAAAAAAAAAAAAAAAAGGTAAAATATTTTCATCAAGAAGAAGTCTTCAGCCCTCCTTCGACGGAGTCAACCATGAACAGGGCAGGTGACAGTAGGGAGACTTCACATGAAAGCTGTGTTGTCAGAAGAGCTAGGTCTGGTCCGCCGCCCTCTACGGGGGGGGGGGATCTGACTACAGGAAGTTCAGTGCTCAGGGGATGGGCAGTCCTCCCGAGCACAAAAGAAGAGGTCCCATTCTCAATCTTAGGTCAAGGACTGGTGCCGTTCGACCTCGAGTTCTTAGGCCTCCCAGTCAAAAAAAGAGTGCAGCTCAAGGTCCATTTTCTGAATACGTCTACATGTTGATCGTCGGTTACCAGTGGCAGGGGCCTGACTCCATCTCTACCGGGGTCTCCACCGGCCCCTGTTCCTAGTGACCGGCATCCTTGACTCCGGAGTCTATCCCCACCCCCTGAGCAGTTTCACCATTGGGTTGCTGTTATGGAGCAATGGGTTGGGCAGCTGTCCCATCTGCCTGAGCTGATGAATCCATCTTCTGGTCCTTTGGGCTTATTGGTTTTGGACCTGCGGGCAGGGCGGTTGGAGCTTCCTAATCACGCAGCGTCTTCTCCGGTGCCGTTGACGCCATACTCTGATGTTTTTCCCCATCATATGGATGTGGCGCAGGGGTCTACACTGGTGCCTTTATCTCCTGCTGAATTTCTCAGACTTTCCTCCACAGGTAGGGGGTTGGGAACCTCTGGTTCGATGGCGCAGGGTGCAGCACCGGCTCCCCTGGTGATGGCGCCGTGTCCTGCTCCACGTCCTGTGCCAGCTCTGTCAGCATTCTTAGTGCCACCTGCTGTTCCAGCGCTGGGAGCGCCTTTCGGTGCCATGTGAGGTGCCGGGGTTTTCGACTCCGATTTGTGGAGCTCCTCCTCTTTTTCCACCCTTTCCTATATATCCTGTCCCTCAGGGACTAGTAGGAGATGATTTTGAGCCTGATCCTGACCTTCGATTGGGTAACGACTTTGACAACAATTCCTCCCTAGGGGTGGTAAATAGACCTTCTCTTACAGCAGAGCCTCTGGCTGAGTACCTTGCCTTTAAGTCTCTGCTTAAAAACGTGAATACCACTCTCTCTCTCTCTCTCTCTCTCTCTCTCTCTCCAGACTTCAGAGATTGATCCTGGGAAATTGCCGCGTCTGCAGTACCTGCACGTTCCGGACATTCCTGTGGAATTGCCTCCTCCCGTGCAACCCTCTTTTGAGATACTCTCACAAATGGTGTGGCATAATCCGGCGCTTATTCCCTCTGTGGCAAAGTCCATAGATAGGAAATACGCCCCTCCCAAGAATCATCCTATTCTGGCCTCGCAAGCTTTTGCTGATGCCATAGTTGTCCTGGCAGAGAATGCCAAGGCTGTTCTTCCTCAAGAATCTACAGCACATCCAATGAACAAGGAGTGTCGCAAAATCGACACTTTGGGAAAGCGAGTCTTTGCTGCTTCCACCCTGGGCAGGTGTATTGCAAGCTACCAGGGTTATTTCTCTCAGTATGAATATACACTCTGGCATTCGCTCAAAGCCACGGTACAAGCTCTCACAGATTTGAAAGTTAACACAGAGCTCCTTCAGACCATTACTAGAGGCATTGAATCCAGTAATCAGCAGCTTAAAGATGCTGTGGATGCCTTTGACACTGCATCCAGAGCAGCAGCAGCTGGTATATGCACCTGACGTCACTCTTGGTTACGCACGTTGGGATTCACGAATGATGCCCAGCAGAAAGTTATGACTTTGCCTTTGGTGGTATGTACCTGTTTGGTCCTCGGGTCAAGCAGGTGCTAGAGGCCACACAGAAAACTAATACAGCTATCAAAATGGCCAGACTGCCATCCACAGCCGCTCAAAGGGGCGGGAATCGGTGGCAGTTTCATAACCGTCAGTCCTTTCATGGTAAAGACAAAGGAAGCTTCAACAGAAACCAAGCCCCTCAGCCGCAAAAGAAAATGCAGCAGAAGGCACAGGGTCCCAAATGCCTAGTGCCACCCTCAGATTCCGGCCCAAGTCCCACCTCAGCTATCCGAGGGGGACTCTTCCTCGGCAGTAGGAGGGTGTTTGACTCAGTTTTACGACCAGTGGAAGTCGGTCACATCAGACAAGAGGGTACTCAGGATAATCCACGAGGGGTACTCTCTAAACCTTTCAGAACCCCTCCGGATCACCCACCCAAATGACGGCCCAAGCTGTCTGTCTGTCAGTTAGACCTTCTTGCTTCTGAGATTCAAGGCCTTCTAAACAAGAGGGCAGTAGAAGTAGTCCCGCTGAATCAATGGAACACAGGTTTCTTCTACTATTACTTCCTAGTTCCAAAGAAAACAGGCAGCAAGCACTCAATTCTTGATCTGAGGAAGTTAAACAAATTCCTTTACAAGGAAAAGTTCAAGATGATATCACTCGGTACACTTTTACCTCTGATTCATTAAAACGATTGGCTGGCCTCCCTGGACATGCATGAATAGCATGTTCTAATACACCCAAACCACCACAAATATCTCAGATTTGTGACATTGGGTCAATGCTACCAGTTCAGAGTCCTGCCCTTTGGGCTATCCTCGGCTCCTCGAGTCTTTACAAAATGCTTTGCAGTTCTCTCAGCACATCTCAGGAAGCTAAGAATTCAGGTGTTCCCGTATCTGGATGATTGGCTCCTAGCAAGTCCCTCCAGACAAGAGACTCAGGAAGCCATGGCTACGGCTTCGAAATTCCTCACGTCCATGGGAGTCCTGCTAAATTTGGGAAAGTCGCAGCTACAGCTCTCCCAATGGCTCCTCTTCATAGGAGCCCTTCTGGATACTGCCAACGCAAAAGCCTTTCTTCCGGGAACAGAAGGAGCGACATCCTTCAGATGGCCCACTTCATCAGGGAGAATGACTCGTTTTGAGCTCTCTCGATGCAGCGGATGATGGATCTCATTGCATCCTCAGTGTTCACCATGCCCCTGACTCGTCTTCACATGAGGACTACCCAGTGGATGCTCAGCACTCAGTGGTTACCGACCACACACCCGCAGTCCTTTCACATCAAGGAGACGGAACTCCTGAAACGGTCACTCACCTGGTGGACTCAGGAAGACAACCTTCTATAAGGTTATCCCTTCACCCCTCTAGAATAGCAGATCTCCATCACAATGGATGCAGCCCTTCTCGGATGGGGAGCTCAGTGCCAGGCCAAAGGTCGATGGAATCCGGACGAGTCTTAGCTTCACATAAATGTTCTAAAAATGAGAGCTGTCCTCTATGCAGTCCGAGCCTTGAAGGACATACTCTGTCACAAAATGATTCTCCTTCAAACAGACAACAAAGCAGTGATGTACTACATCAACAAGCAGGGCAGAGCACACTCTTACACCTTATGCAGGGAAGCAATGAGAGTGTGGGAGTGGTGCCTGGAGCACAAAGCACTAATCTAGGTGGTCTACCTGCCGGGGGTGCAAAATGATCTGGCAGATCGTCTCAGCAGAACGGAAACAGACCCTCATGAGTGGTCTCTCAACACAAACGTCATGCAGTCACTCTTCGAAGAGTGGGGAACTCCAGACCCGGACCTTTATGCGTCCCCACTCAACACAAAACTGCCTCTCTTCTGCTCCAGAAATCCAGAACCTGGCATTTTCTGTCAGGATGCATTCAGACTGCGGTGGACAAGATGCTTTCTGTATGCATTTCCTCTTCTTCTCCTAGTTCAGAGGGTGCTGTTCAAACTGGAGGCGCAGGGGGGCAGAATGATCCTCATTGCCCCATTCTGGCCTCATCAGATCTGGTTTCCATTAATCAACAGATTATCGGAAACTTCTCCAAGACAGCTTCCACTTCATACGAACCTGCTGACACAGTGTCCTGTGGTCCATCCCAACCTGAAGTCCCTTCACTTCCATGCCTGGCTCCTGAAGAGATAGAGGTAAATAAGTTTAACGTTTCACGTAGGGTCTCAGATATTCTGTTAGCTGCATGCAAGCCAGCTACTTGAAAAACTTACATGGCTAAGAGGAAGCAGTTCTCTATCTGGTGCGCAAAATCCTCTTGGAATCCTTTTTCCTGCCCACCAAACAAAGTCCTAGAGTATCTTCTAGATCTATCGAACACAGGCCTGCAATACTCAGCCGTGAAGGTTCACCTTTGCGCGATCTCAGCGTACCACGAGCCCGTACACTCCGTGTCTCTGGCTCAGTTACCTGTGGTCAAGAGGTTCCTTAAGGGATACTGCATACCAGGCCACCGGTCAGATGACTGGTAGCCACCTGGGACATTAATCTTGTGCTAGACATGCTCACCTGTAAACCTTTCGAGCCCCTACAGTAGCTGCTTGTGAGCTGAAGTTTCTAACTTGGAAGACCGCCTTCCTTGTAGCCATTACCTCCGCTCACAGAGTGTCTGAAATACATGCTTTTGTCACAGACCCTCTGTATACTGTATTTCACAAAGACAAGGTGGTTCTTAGGACTCACCCTAAGTTTCTCCTCAAGGTTGTCTCAGAATTCCATCTGAATCAGCCCTTGGTCCTCCCACCCTACTTCGCGAACTTCAGAATGAAGGTGAACATACCCTGTATTCTCTGGATGTTAAGAGAGCTTTGCAATTCTATTTAGACAGAACTAAAGAAATCCTCTCGTCAAAACAACTGTTTGTCTCCTTCAGCATGGCCCGGCTGGGTCAGCCTGTTGCTATCAGATGTATTTCAGCATGGTTAGCGGCATGTCTTCGCCAGTGCTACTCCATGGCACAAGTTAAGCTGGAAGGCAGAGTATACGCACATTCTACCATAGCAGTCGTGGCATCTCTGGTAGAAATCCGAAACGTGCCCATTGTGGACATCTGCAGTGCAGCCACTTGGAGCTCCATGCACACTTTCGTAAAGCACTGTGCTTTGGATGTCCATGCCAGGCAGTATCAGTCCTTTGGCAGGACAATCCTCAATGGACTTCAATCCTAAGTGAGCTCCTCTCTCCTGCCGCCTGTCTCAGGGGACCATTTTAGCTCGGTACTCTCCCATCAGTGTGAATGAGTGGTGGAGACTTTATGTCCAGGAAGATATGGAAATGCGTACTACACGTAATTCTTGATCTTCTTCGATGAAGTCTCCAACACTCATTCAAACACCCACCCACTATCCCCCGAGCTCACGCATCCTGTTTTCGGCTTTCTCCCCCTCATTGTTTGGTGGGCTCTGAAGATTCTGTTGAGTTGACCCTTCGTACACGTGTCATGCAGACTATTTAAGTCCGGAATAGGTTAGTTTCATTAGGTGAATTTACACTGCACCGCCTCAGTAAAAAAGGTACTGAGGCAGTTGGAGGGTCTATACGGTGCAAGCAGGTTTCGCGGCTCCACACATGTGCAGTCCTACCCCAGCACCGCCACTCCTGAAGATTTTTGGCTCCCGCTGGATCCTAGTGCCGCCCAAGAAGGTCAAGAATTATGGTAGGTACGTAATTTCCATTTGTAGCAGGTGGGTTCATTGATCAATTGGGTGAGGTTAAGGGACTCAATTTTGGAGGTGTGAGCTTTTGAGGAGGAGGCTAGCCAGTCCAAATTGAAGTCACCTACAAGGACCAGTTCCCCTCTGGATGCTAGGTCGGGCAGGGTGGTAAGGGTGGTGATGAGGAAGTCACGGGATAGGAGAGGGGTAGAGCACACCTAGGAAGAGGAGGAGTGAGCCTGGAAGGGAGAGTTGAACCATAAGGAGTTCGTGGGAGATGAGGCAAGCTTCTTTGTGAGTTACTGACTGCACGAGCAGCTGTTTTGTGCAGATAACTACACCACCAGCTCTTTTACCATGGTCCTGCCTGTGTAGAGTGTAATTTGGGAGAGTGAGGGAAGAGTCAGGGGTTTTAGCAGAGAGCCAGGTTTCTGTTAGGCATAGTATATCCGGAGCTTGCTCAGCTATCCAGCAAGTTAGTAGGTCAGTCTTGGGCGGAGACTTCTGATGTTGATATGGGCTATTGCTAGACGTTTGTGTGAGCCGAGAGGAGTGGGTACTGCTATGGGGCCAGGGTTGCGTTCGACTTCTCCCGAGAGGAGGAGGAGGGTGAGGAGAAGGAATGAATAGTTTGTAGGGAGCCTATATCTCTGAGTGCAAAACGCGATGTTGGGAGCAGGTCTGGCGGCCCTGATTAGGGAAGCAGAGGTTAACATCTGCAGTGGTAAGATGCTGGGAGAGATGTGGGGGAAGGGGATGGGGGACAGACAGGCATATGATGCGGAGAGGGGGAGGAAGAGGTAGCAAGTCTAGCGGTGAAGGTGCAGGGGATTACAAGGAAGGGAGTTGTAGAGACAGTGGGGCTAGGGTGAGTGCAGGAAGGGAAGGAGAGAGTGGGGAGGAAAATTAGGAGAAGGGAGAGGGTATGGATGTACATAGGTCTGGGAAGTGAGGTTATGGGTTGGGAGAGAGGGGATGCTGGGGCTTTAGACCAGAGATTTCAAGTGGACGTGCAGAGAATTGGGGTAGGGAGATCAAGATCACTTTTGTAACTGCCTTTGCTATTTTTTTCTGTAAAAAAAAAAAAAAAAAAAACACGGGAGCTTGGGGGAGGGTGAGAGAGCTGTGGATAGATTCTCAAGTTTAGGGGGTGGGGAGGCCGGCATCAGACTCTACACTTCTGTCCTGCAACAGGGCAGAAGGTAAAATAGATGCAGAAGTATAAGGGATAGTAGAGCTGCAGGAATAGCGCAGTGGTAGGGCAGCAGCCTTTAGTGTAGAAGGTTGGGGTTTGGAAGCTGCCTTGAGTCAGGTGGAAAACAAGCAATGAAAAAAGTGAGATAGGAAATAGGAAGATAACACTAGGGGGAAGAGGAGCAAAGTAGAGTAGTTGGAGCGATAGAATAGCTAGGGAATTAGGTAGCAGTTAGTACTCACTAGTGACTCCTAGTGGCCATAGAGTATAACTTGCTAAGGCGAATATGAGCACTTATAAAACTCAAGCCAGGTCACATGACTGTCATGTGACCACACGCCCCAGTAAATGTAGGGATGGCCCTGGGTGAAGGGGTGGGCGGGGCAGTCGATGCGCAGTGTCGATGGGCAAACACAGTTCACACTGCAAGCTCCCCCAAGAAGGAGTGTGCTGTTTAGGCAAATACCTTCTGCTCAGGGCTATGCTGTGCTGCTGCTGCCTGCTCCAGTGAGGGGCCTGGGGGGAAAGGATGGTGCTTGCAGAGCCTGGGGAGAAATACAAAAGGGAGTGACTCAGAAGGTCTTCACAAAGGAACTGGATTGAACTGGATTCAGTGTAACAATCATGGTAGCCTGAGACAGAACAAAGAACATGCTTGAAATGGGGCTCCACACAGGATTACAATCAAATTAATTAACAGGTAGGCTGTATCATAGAGGATAATGTATGGTCTTTGGTTAATAACCATGCTGTAAACACTTCGAGAGGTTGCCATGACATCACTGTAAACCTCGAGAGCGCAGCTTGAGAGGCTTTTAGATGTCATGGCAACCTCGAGAAGTGTACTCAACGCAGTTGTTAACCAAAGACCGTACATTATATTTTATAGTGTATGGGCTACCAAGATTGTGTAATCACAAATTGAATTACTTTACAGAACGTTGATTGTTATGAGCATTCTGTTTTGTTAGAACATTGATTGTTGTGAGCATTCTGTTTTGTTAGAACATTGATTGTTGTGAGCATTCCATTTTGTTATACCACTGATATGACATACTCAAGAATGGTTAACAGCAGAGTGATGTCATAACAGTGGGATTACAAGGTTGTAATCTGCTTGATTTCAGTTAATAATAAGGGCTCCCCATACATTATATAGCTGATAATGGCCGGGGATCGGGTGATAACCATGCTGTAATCACCTTGAGCGGTTGCTAGGGCAACATGGTAATCCTCGAGAGCGCAGCTCGAGAGGTTTACCGTAGCCCTAGCAACCACAAGAGGTGACTTCAGCGTGGTTGTCACCCGATCCCCAGCCATCATCTTTTATAGTGCATGGTCAGAAAAACACTGTTTGCATTCTATGTGTGAGAATTATGAAACTCTGGTGCATTCTTTTTTGCTATGCCACTGTTTGGAAGTTCTGAAGTGTGGTTAACAACTTTTAAAATTCTAAACAGTGCATAACAAAGCTGTGTGACTGCTGATTATGGTGGTTAATAGGCACTTACCATACTTTATAGTGGCATTACATGCTAGGGAACCAATACCCGGAGATGAGAATTTATTGTTTATATATGAGTAGAAGGCCTTATTATTATCCTTTGATAGTCCGCTAGTCTACGGTCAAGATTAGATCTTTCTTTCCTAATCATGTTTTTAAGCTTTCTTAGCTCCCTTTTATAACTTATGTTGTTTTCACTGTGTGGCTGTTTTTTAGCTTCCTAAATAGTTTTTCCTTAACCTGTTTGTGGATGCTTTTAGTAAACCATGGTGGAATTCACCCTTTACTGTTATAATTTTAATTCTAAGGCAAAAATTACTTACATCTTTGATGGTTTCCCAGATTGTAGCAGAATTTTTATTTGCACAGATTTCACTCCAGTTTGTATTTTCCAACGCTTTTCTGATTTCTACCCAGTTAGCTTTATTATAATTTCTAAAAATTGAGCAATTAGTAATAACTTGTTTCTCAGTATAATAGAACATGTGAGTTTGCAGTGGTCACTTGTACCTAGTGGACTAAGTACTTTGATGTTAGATAATCTTCCAGATAGATTGGACAGTACTAGATCTAAAATATTATTATTACCCCTAGTGGGGCTGTCAACATATTGGTCAATGTCATTAGAGTTGATCACTCTTAACAAGTCCTTTTCGAAATCTGAAGTTCCAGTGGAGTCCAGCCAGTTTATACCAGGGGCATTGAAATGTCCCACAATCAATACGTCCCCCATGTTGGACACACTTTCCAGTTCTTTTAATAATTCATCATTGTACTCTTTGGTACTAGCAGGGGGGCGATAACAGTTGCCCACTACGAGTTTTTGTTAATTTTTTAATCTAAGCTCTAACCAGATTGATTCAGTATTCATAGAAGTGTCACTGTTGATGTTAATTATTTGGTGACAGCATACACCATCTCGTATGTTACAGATCTGTTGTTTCTGAACAGTTCCCTGGATATTATTCATCCAATCATTGGATTCATCCCACCATGTCTCTGTTATTAAGGCCAAATCAATGTTATTGTTAGTCAGGAAATATTCAAGTTCCACCTTCTTATTTATGTTTAAGCTACATGCATTTGCTATTACAAAGGAGTAAGATTGTGTATCTGATGATATTGAATGTATTTTGGCCATATTATTTACTCTTTCCCCCCTAGGATCTAGTTAAAATGTTCGGTAATTACTTTTTCCAGCCTCCTCCCAAGAATTCTTGAACCTCTTCTATTTAAGTGCAGTCCATCTCAGCAGAATAACCTTTGATTAGCTTCAAAATTTTCCCAGTGAGGAATACAACTATAATCCTTGTTCAGACACCACCCTAAGCCACTCATTTATACTTTTGATCTTTTTAGTTCTATGGTCCCCGGCTCTTGGGACATGTAAAATCTCAGAAATCAGGATTTCACAACCTTTGTCCTCTAATGTTTTACATAGTTTGACATAGTCTTTTTTAATGTCATCTATTCCTTCAGAGTTAATATCATTGGTTCCAATATGTAGCACAACCAAGGAGTGTTCCCCTGCATTATGAAGAATGTTATTTATTATTCCTGTCAGGTCTTGGATTCTTGCTCCTCTGAAGCTGCTACAAATGTGGTTAGTCTTATCAGGGTTATGTATGATCCTATCAATGTGCTTTATAATGGAATCACCAAACACATAAACCTGTCTTTTGTTCTCTAGAGTGGATGATGTAACATTGTAACTGGTTGAGGGTGTACATTGGTCAGCGTTGGGTTCCAGTAAGGGGGTGGGCTGTTGGGTTACACTGTTAGTAGAAGATCTGTCCATTAATAGATCATCCTGACTACTTTCAGTTACAGGGGGAGAGGCCTAGTGTTTGTTATTATGGGGTCATTCATTGTTACGTTGGTTGGGTTTGTATTCAGATGTACCAGACGTATGCTTGTATTAGTATGTTGTTCGGAAACATGTATTTCCCTTGTCTGGATAATTTGAGAGTTGCCAACACCATTGGATGGCATAATGCTGTTATTAGATTAATTCTGTTTTGATGCCCCCACCTACATTTATATCCACTTCTTGATGGTTACTTTCAAGGTCAATCAGAGGATCAAAGCTGTTTCTAGTAGGGATAGTGAATTCCATTGCTTTCCTACCCTTTTTTACTTTTTTATTGTTACTAACGTTCCCATTCGTCCATCAAGTCACCATCCATGTTTTCCTCCTGTCTACATCTTTTAGTACCTGGAATAGTGGAACTACTACAAGGCATAGTGCCATCAGTTGCCTTTATCATCTCTACCCTTCCGTTGTTAGTTTCCACTGTTGTTTCACTAATATTGGAGTTTGCAGGATTTATTGACCTAATCTTTTCGACCATTACTTCATGATTTCTTTCCAGTGCTTAGTTTTTTATAAAAAGTTTGTGTCTTCAGCTAACACGCTGTTGTTAATGCACTTTTCGCAGATAAAAATGCTGCCATTTTGTAAGTCCACAACTAATTTATACATCTCTCAACGAGTGCTTTTATACCTATCTCACCATCAGTTGTGATTATCGTGTCAGACATGGGTTTTTTTTTTTATTGAATTAAATGAAAGGTACTATCTTCTCATGGTTTCGCCCTTCACAGCTTAGAATACTCACTAGCTGTAGAACTCACACTACGTGCTGGTATATAGATAAATCCTACCTTCAGTCCTCTAGTCACTCTAGACATGCTCAGAGACACGCACATCTGCATGCGTCTCCCCCACTCAAGCTCACCCCGCTCGCTCTGGGGCAAATTTAAATAGAGCCCAGAACCAGGAAGTACATGGGTCACATGACCCATGCCCTCGTACAGTCTCTAAGCAAATAAGTCTCTAAAAAGAAGAGAACTTGTTTAAAATAAGCACAGGCAGTGCCTTAAACCTAGCTGCAGTTCCTAATTATTGGTACATAAATAATTATAACACTTAAACCCTCTCACGGCTCTTCCTGGTACTGTAGTTCTTGATGACTGAAAACTACACTTCTCAGGGAGGCAACTGTTACACAGAGCAATAAAAATATGTCCTGCTTCAATTTACTGCACAAATAAACTAAAAAACCCAGAACTGCATGCATTACTCCTGGTGTGACCTGACCAGGCACTGTAGCTTGAAACTGCAGGATCCGTGCAACCCACAAACAGCTTGGTGGGGTGTTATTACACCTCCAGGGACACCATGAGTTTTGCCTTTAATAAACTTGGAATTTGCACTTTGCTTTTCTGCTGCTTGTCTTCATGTCTGTTTCCTGTTTTCCTGGGGCCTGAACAGGGCCTTGTAAACTGACAGAATTACATTTACTGCTCTACTAGTCACCCCCTTTTTGATGCACCTCAACATTCTGCCTGCCCCCCCAGACAGCAGCCGCACGCTGCTTGCCATGTTTCAGCCCAATGGCTGTTATGACCGTTGGTCATTTTCCTCCTTGACTGTAGCAAGAGGAGCCTCACACAGTGTACAGGTTCTGTCTCTGTTTTTCCTTCTTAAGTGTAGAACCTTGCATTTAGTTACATTAATTTGGAGACTCCAGAAGTCTGTAGGACAACGTATTTATTGTTCACAGCAGAGCCAACTGCTGCCCTGTTTGTTTGAAACAGCCTGTCACTCTCTTCACCTCCGTGACTCTGCCCTTTTTCAGATTGTGTCTCAAAACTCATTTCTTCTCCCTTCCTTCATAACCCAACCCATCCACACTGCTTTATTGGCTTCTGATGTATGAACCCCTCATCGTTGAACCATTTATGATTTAGCCTGTTATACTTAACTTCTTATTAAAACTGTGAAATGTTTTGTGATGCATTTTGTATGGTAGACACTATGGAAAATAAAATAGTTTTTACGTAAGAGACAGGGTGGTTGAAACTTCTTCCATTTTTTCTTAGGCTGAAATCATAGATGTTATATATGTTTGAACCACAGTTACCATCCACAGATATACACTTCTATTACTGACTTGGAAAATAGCTTACAAATGCAGCATAAAGTGGCAAGACTTTCAGCTTCAGCTGTTAGAAAACCGCCATATAGCACAAGTTTGACCTTGTGGCCTGCCCATTCATGAAAAGTCTGGCTGCATACACTATCCTGTGTAAATTACAACCTGTGTATAAGTTTAAATATCATTCAGATTTTTTGTGTCCTGCCATTAAAATTGTTATTCACAAAGTAGTTGTTATGCAGTGGGTTCCAATATAATGTGTAAATCAAAATGATTGTTGGTAAATGCTGGCTACTGGAGCACATGTGGATCCTTGTGCTCAGCATGGTGTTATGCTGATGACGAAAGCTGATACCTACAGCATCTCCTGAATCCTCAACATCTTTGTAAATTTATCAGAGTGGTCTGGCACCCCCTATCCTTAGGGTCCTGGGGAATTTCTGTCCCCCCCCCCAGTTGCCTCCTGACACCACAGTGGTACACACACACACAGCTTACAGTAGACATAGGGAGCATGCAGCGGGTCCATACCTGGGAAGAACAGGTTACTCACCTGTAACAGTAGTTCTAGGAGTGGTATATGTTGTTCATCCACACTCCTTGGCATGTCCCCTTCTACTTTAAATCTTGCCGGAAGTCTTCAAGCCGGCTCCTCCCATCCACCCGGGTGGTATATACCTCGGCTCCGCCCCATGACGCCAGATCTTGGCCCACTGGAAGCAAGGTTGTGCGCCTGAACCCGGGGAGGTCGAGTGGGTGCATGTGGATGGGCAACATATACCACTCCTAGAACTACTGTTACAGGTGAGTAACCTTTTCTTCTAGGAGCGTGGATATGTTGTTCATCCATACTTCTTGGCAGACTCCTAGCAGTTCTCTGGGAGGAGGGAGGCAAGGTGCACACCCCCTACTTAGGAAATAAAGATTAGAGAACCGAGGCTCCAAAACCAGCATCCCGGCGTGACTCAAGGTCGATGTGGTAGTGGGAAATGAAGGTGTTTTCTGACTTCCAGGTAGCAGCCCGACAGATTTCCTGGATAGGGATGTCCCTGGAAGCAGCCACCGATGCAGCAGTATGGCGGGTAGAATGAGCTCTTATCCCTCTGGGAGGCTCCTTGCCCACCAGCTCATAGCACAGACCTATGCATGATGTGATCCATCTTGCTGTGGTCTGTTTGGCTGTAGGTCTGCCAGAAGCGGCTTCAGCGTAGGTGACAAACAGCTGGCGAACCCCTCCATGAATTTCCGCTGTCTTGTCCTTGTAGTAGGAGACCGCACGTCTCAGGTCCAAGGTATGGAGCCTGTACTCGGCGTCTGAGGTGTAATTCGGGTAGTAAACTGGTAGAGTCAATACCTGGTTAAGGTGAAACTCTGACACCACCTTCGGAAGGAATTTCGGGTGGGGGCACAGGACAACTTTGTTCCTGAGAAAAACCAGATAAGAGGTGTCCACGGAAAGCACCTGGAGCTCCCCGTCCTTCTGGCTGATGTGATAGCCACCAGGAGGCCGTCTTCACGACAAGTGTGAGGCTACGCGCTTGTGCAGTTGAATAAGCTTGCCCATGAGCTTTGCCAAAACCAGCAACAGATCTCATGGAGGTGGAGGTTCATGTACCGGAGGGGATATGTGATCCAGGCCTTTGAAGAAGCGCCCGACCACTGTCTCCTGCACCAATGTCGACTGACCGGCCCGCGCCCAGTAAGCAGAAACGGCTGCCAGGTGCACCCTAAGGGTCGATGACTATAGACCCCCCTTTGGAGAGAGACCAAAGGTAGTCGAGAATATTAGCCACAGAACAGGATAAGGGGTCCAGACTTTTACCCTGACACCAAATGGAAAATCTTTTCCATTTGAAGGCATAACATTTCCTGGTCGATTCCTTTCTGGATGCCTCCACCACGGTGTAGACATCTTTGGAAAGACCCAAAGCCTGGAACTCAAGCCGCTCAGGTACCAGGTTGTGAGGTGCAGGGATTGAAGGTCTGGATGGAATACCTTCCCCTGGTTCGGAGATATCAGGTCCGGGCGTATACAAAGCCGCTCCAGGGCCCTGCAGCTGAGGCTGAGGAGATCTGGGGACCAGAACTGGCGCGGCAAATCTGGGGCTACCAGGATCACCTTCGCCTTGTCCCTCCTCACCCTGAGTAACACCTTGTGGATCAAGGGAAATGGAGGGAAGGCATAGAGAAGGCCTGCGGTCCACGGCCTCGAAAAGGCATCCCCCTGCAGCGAGCTCTGCTGAGGGGGGCGGGCATGATACAGCCTCAGCTTGGCATTTTCCGTGGAGGCAAGCAGGTCCACCATCGGTTTGCCCCAATGGGAGAACAGGCTCTGAGGTACCTCTAGATGGAGAGACCACTCGTGGGACGTCGGGCCTATGCGGCTGAGAGCATCCCCCAGCTGGGCAAAGGAGGAGAGGACCTCCGCCCTGTCCGCCGGAATCCGAGCTCTGGCTTGACAAGAGTCGAGCTCTACCTCGATGAAGCCCATCACCTGAGAGGGCATGAGTTCTGACTTGGCCTCGTTGATCAGGAAGCTGAGTTGGGAGCAGGTTAGGAGGGCCAGATCCCTGGACCTCTCCACCTCCTGTAGGGAAGAACCTGCCAAGAGCCAGTCATTGAGATAAGGGTAGATTCTGACTCCTCGACGCAGAAAGTAGGCCGCCACCACTGCAATGCATTTGGTGAAGACCCATGGGGCCAATGCCAGGCCGAATGGCATGGCTTGGAACTCTTACAGGGTCCCCTTGACCCTGAAGCAGAGGAACCGCTGATGGGACGGACGGATTGGAACATGAAAGAACGCGTCCTGCAGATCCAGTGAACAGAACCACATGTTTCACTCCAGGGATGGTATGATCTGATTCAGAGTGACCATCTGGAAGGTGTGAGGCCTGAGATATTGATTCAGGTCATGGAGATCTAGGATGGGGCACCAATCCCCCCCCCCCCGTCTGCTTGGACACCAGGAAGTATCTGGAGACAAAGCCTGGGTCTGTAGGAGGATCCGGCACAGTAGCTACTTCCTCCCTGCGGAGGAGCTGAGCTATGTCATCTTGAAGAGCCGACTGGGTGCATTCGGAAATCCATTCCTCCCGAGGGGAGCGGGCTCGGCTGGGAGGGTACTGCTCCAATTCTAGAGGCAGTCCCTGGCCGACCACTTCGAGAACCCACCTGTCCGAAGTGATAATGGACCAGGCGGAAAGAAAGTGTCAGAGCCGACCCCTCACGTGAGGACCCAGAGCTGGCATGACGGGTATAGGTGTGGCAACCCCCAGCCAGTCACTGAGCAGGCTTAGAGGTGGAGGAGGCTCCTTGACCTGCGCCTTGGCCTCCTTTTCAGGGCTGTTGAGGACCCTGCTTGGGCCGCGGGCACCAAGCTTGAGCCTGCTGCTGCTGCTGATGTTGCTGACCTCTTTGATAGGAGGGCTGCCTGACTGCAGGGGAAGAGTGCCGAAATGGCTTCTTCTTTCTCTTGTGCTGGTTCTTGCCTGAAGAACCATTAGCAGAAGTAGTAGCATCCAAGATGGCATTTGACTGCTCTATGTGCTGAAGGTGCCTGGCCACCCCTGGACTGAACAAGTCGGTGCCTAGGAAGGGCACATCAGCCAGTGTATGCTGAGTATCTGCCGGGAAGGAGGAAAGCCTCAGCCAAGCCCTGCGGCAGGTGGCCACTGTAGCTGCTAATGAGCGGGCACAAGAATCTCCTATGTCCAGGGCCGTCTGGAGCTGCTGTTTTGCAACAGCACAGCCCTGATCACGGACTTGCTTGACTGTGGTCTGCATATCCGCTGGGAAATGAGGGAGGACCTCGTCTAATGACCCAAGAAGGGCATGAGAGAAGTGTGCCATGATAACAGCTGACTTTTTGGACTTCTTGTCCGGGGGTCGGTCAGTGGTGGCCGAACTACCAGTACGCCTGAACAAAGAGGCGGTCACCAGGCTCTTGGCCGAAGGGTGCTCTGTGAACCCCGCAAGGGACCCCATGGGCACCGCGTACTTGCGGGCCATGAGGGCAGATGGTGCTGGACAGGAAGCAGGATGCTGCCAAAGTTCTAGGGCCGGGCCAACTGTGGTCTCGGCCACTGGAAAAGCCTCCGTCGGGGTATCCCCTCTCTTGAGAATATCAGTGAGAGGGTACTTCGCCTTTTTCTGGATGGGCTCCAGGGGCATTCCTGTAGAGTCGGAGATGAGGCAGAGGATACCCTGGAAGGAGGAACGGCCTTCCTCCAATCCTGCCACTGACAACTCATCATCCCTGGGATGTGAGTGCAATCCGGTGACGTCTGAGTCCGAAGAGTCGGGATACAGCGGTCTCCCGCCTGTGTCATCCTCGATACACATAGGGGGTGACTGTTATCGACAGATGTCAGGGAATCCCGGTGTCTGTTCGGTCCTCTTTCGAGGGCGCCCCTCCCTGAGGCTGATTAGGCAGTGGTTCCACCCAAATCGGTGGAGAGACCGGTATAGGCCAAACCGGGATACAGGCCGGCCCCACGGGCGGAGGAACCGGTGGTTTCAATTCCGGAGGGGTCGGCTTCGGCTTAGGAGGCAAGGGCCAAGTGATGGCCGGGGTAGGCGGCGGAGCCAGCTTCTGCCCAGACAGGATCAGCTGTTGCCACATGAGGTCTTCATAGCGTCGACGGAGTTTCCACTGAAGCCTCTCCTTGTCTGAGGAGGATGAGGACCTGTGGCGTCGCCTCTTTTTAGAGTGCTTACGGCTCTTTCTCGGTCATTCGGCCGAGGGGGTTCTGGACCTTGACCGAGATCGGGGAGACTGACTCGGTCGATCAAGCAGCACCAGAATCTGTGAAACTCAAGGGTCCGGAACCGGGTCCTTGATGGGGACACCAGCAGGCTGGGTCTCCTCATCAGGAAAGATGAGGACCGAAGTCCTTTCCAAGGAGACGTCGGGCTGAGCTGGCGACAAAGGTTCCTGGGACTCGGACCCTTCTCAGTCCCAAGAACGTCTTCGCCGAGACGAAGACACGGGGTCCTTGTCTGTCTTCTGAGAGCAGGAGGAGTGCAAGCCCGAGGGCACCTCACCCCGGGTGGGGAGAGACTGGCAAAACTCCTTGAAGGAGCCCGTAAAGGTGGAGCCAAGGTTGAGTGGAACGAAGAAACCTCGATTGGCGGAAGCTCGAGCTGCTTCCTCCTCAAATGCTTTCATTTGTTCCAGCTGTTCAGCGGATCCCACAGCCGTGGAAACCGCCCAACTCACCTCCTTTGATTTCACCGGCGGGTTCCTTTTCTCCAGTCTCCCTAGCTTCAAACACACCTTGCGGTCGTCCAGGACGTTGGGATGGAAGGCCAGGCAAAAACCACATGACGAGGTGTCATGTCCGACACCTAGGCAGTAGACGCACATTAAGTGGGGATCGGTGCGCGATATCTTCTGGCCGCAGGGGCACCGGCGAAATCCGGAGGAAGATTTTTCCTCCATGGCGCTGAAACCACGATCGCTAACTCGAACGAGTTTAAGTTTTAGTAATAACCAACGATTAGA
Organism: Neoceratodus forsteri; assembly: GCA_016271365.2. Classification (NCBI taxonomy): domain Eukaryota; kingdom Metazoa; phylum Chordata; order Ceratodontiformes; family Ceratodontidae; genus Neoceratodus; species Neoceratodus forsteri. The sequence continues at coordinate 64,386,782 of CM057453.1, forward strand.
ATCCGGGGCCTGCGAAATGCTTAGCGAGCACAAGGGAACCTGTATCTTCCAGTGGAAAGGAAGATCTGGCGTCATGGGGCGGAGCCAAGGTATATACCACCCGGGTGGGTGGGAGGAGCCAGCTTGAAGACTTCCAGCAAGATTTAAAGTGGAAGGGGACATGCCAAGAAATGTGGATGAACAATGTATCCACGCTCCTAGAACAAAAGCTCCCTGGCATGCCTTTGTGGGTCATTGGTGTGATGGAATGCGCTGCCTTCTACTCACCCCCCGCCAAACTGTGATGTCCTAGGCAGCACTGTTCCCAGCCAGCCGCCTAATTGCCAGTGCCCAAGTCAACTCCTAAACCAGAGTCACCATCAGTATGCTAGCACATTGAAACCTCTGGTGGCCCATGGGTGTGGTCGATTTTAAACCATGCTTGCAAGTAGCAGAGATATTTTGCTACCTATTTGGTTTACACAGTTGCTATCTGCAGGTATGGGACATGACTACTTGCAGTTAAAAAAGGTAGCTGTTGTTTACCCATACCTATCTTTTGATATCTTTAAAGCAAATACTTTTATTAAAATCCTCTCCCGATATCTCATGGAAGAAGTCCTCTCCACTGTTTGGCATTCCGCCCTGTTTCGATCCATAACAAGTTGCCTTCACCCCACTGAGTATGAGGTCCATAATGTGAAGAGGATGAGGAGGAAAGCAGGTTTTACTGGCTTGTGGATGTCCAGGACATAGGAGAAAAGCCCATTTAGAATATGGAACCGTATAGCATGAGCAGGGCAACACTGTCGTCATCAGACACTGAGAGTCAGCAGTTTTCCACTTTACTGCTCCCCACTACACACAGAATGTTAAGTGATGACATCAAGCACCTCTCCGAGCTCTTGACATCCTCCATCTCATATCCCTGTTGCTATACTGCTACTGTCTAGTGCTAAGAGGCAGCAGTAGATGGTTCCTCCACTTGAATACTTGATATGTCATAGAAACGTAGAAAACTCGGCAGAAAAAGTACAGCTAAACCCACATGGTTTGTTCAAGGGTTCTCTGCCTATTGTAGCTCCACATACCCTAACTGGTCTCCGGGGACTCACCCCCTCCATTTCTGTAAAACGCCCTGTGTCTGTCCCATGCATGCTTGAAGCCTTCCACCGTTTCCACAACCTAGACTGTCAGTCAGTTCCATGCTTCTGTCACTATTTCTGTGAAGATGTATTTCCTCACATCCTTCCTGAAATTCCCCCTTCCAATTTCATTGAATGCCCCCAGTCCTGTAGCTCAACTTCATTCAGAAGAGGCTCCTTCCCTGTACTGTGTTCACCCTGTGAGATACTTGAAGGTCTTGATCATGTCACCACTTGCTTGCCTGTTCTCCAGAGTATACTTATTGAGATTCCTCAGTCTCTCCTCATAGGGCTTCTCTTGCAACTGCTGTACAATCTTGGTTGCCTTTCTCTGGACCACTTCCACCTTGTTGTGTCTTTCCTGAGATGCAGTCTGCAGAAATATACATAGTATTCCAGCTGAAGGGGGGTACCAGAGAGCAGCTCAGTGACAGTACAACTACCCTCCTCTTGCTGGTGATGCCACCCTCTGTGCAACCCAGCACCCCACTAACCCTGCCTTTGGCCTTGTCTCACTATGCTGCCACCTTGAGGTCTTCTGAAATAATAACCCGAGGTCCTTTTCTTGCCTAATGATTGCCAACACTTCTGCCCTATCGTATACTCAGCAGTGGGGTCTCTGTACCCTAGCTGCATAATTTTGCACTGTTTGGCACTGAACTCCAACTACCATGCTTTTGAGCGCTCATCTAGTTTCACTAGATTCATGTGCATTATCTTCAATCCCACCTAGGTGTCTACCCTATCGCTGATCTCCTGTGAAGATATTTAAGGGGACTGGTCTCAGCACTGAACCTACAGTACCCTACTGGTCACCCCTTCCCATTCTTAGAGTGTGTGCCATTTACAGCTACACTCTTCCTCTTACCATTTGCAAACCCAATTTTCCATTTTGGCCCCCACCCACAAATTTGTCGGCTTCCTAGTCAGCTTTTTGTGTGGCGCAGTGTCAGAGGCCTTACTGAAGTCTGAATAGGATGTGTCCACTGCCCTCCCCTGGCCTATTTCCCCAGTCACCCTGTCAAAGAACTCTTTCAGTTTTGTTTGGCATGACTTTCCACGTGTAAACCCATACTGCCTATGGTCCTGCAGCCCTTGGCTTCTAGCTAATCAACCAGTCTCTCTTTAAGTAGGGATTCTATTATTTTCCCCACCACTGAAGTTAGTCTGACAGGCCTGTCTTTGCCAGATTCCTGTCTGCTGTCACTCTTAATGCAAAGGGACCTGATAACTTCCAAGGCTCCTGGTGCTAGTACATATGACTTTCCACACCTTCTTACCCCCACCTAATGCCATGTACTTTCCATCTCTGCTTGTCCATACTACCGCCTCTTGTTACATTTGATCCACCTGTTTTACTTACTATACCCTGTTCCTTTTACCCTTTGGTCCGCTTAGCTTCCTTTCGTAGTTGTGTCCCTTACCCATTTTTTGCCCCGTCTTTCTACCATTTTGGGGAGGCAAGTGCTGCTTCCCTTGGTTTTTCTGCCTCATGCTGGCTAGTTTAAACTCTCGTCCAAGTTGCATCTAAGCCTTTCACTGAGCACTGAAGTCCCTTCCTAGAAGGATGCAGGCCATCTCTCTTATAGAGGCCCCCATCTTCCCAGGTTTTTGCACTGTCTCGAATGTAGCCAAAACACTTTTCCATGCACCATGTCTTCAGTCAGTCATTAAATATTCTGGTGTGGAGTTCCCTTGCCTGCTCCCCTGCCCTTCACAGGTAGAACGTCTCAGAATGCCACCCTGTATGCTGTCTGCCTAAGACCCATTCCCAGCTTCCTGAAGTTCCCCTGAACTACCTTCTCTCTACATAGAAACATAGTATTTGACGGCAGATAAGGACCGCTTGGCCCACCTAGTCTGCCCATTTCCCTACCTAACGGATAAGCTGAAGATCCTAGTTAACCAACAGCCTACTTCCTCCTACCCCCCACTAGAATTGCCTTATGTCTGTCCCATGCATTCTTGAATTCCCCCACTGTTTTTGACTCTACAACCTCCTCAGGAAGGCTGTTCCATGTATCCACAACCCTCTCTGTGAAGAAATACTTCCTCACATTACCTCTGAGCCATCCCCCCTCTATCTTCAAATTGTGCCCCCTTGTTTTTGCACATCTTTTTTTCTGAAAGATGCTACCCTCTTGGACTTTGTTGATTCCCTTGAGGTATTTGAAAGTTTCTATCATGTCCCCCCTCTCCCTCCTTTCCTCGAGGCTATACATCTTTAGTTTCTGTAGTCTTTCTTCATATGTCTTCTGATGCAGACCCTGCATCATTTTGGTTGCCCTCCTCTAGACAGCCTCCACCCTGTCTATGTCTTTGCGGAGATGGAGTCTCCAGAACTGTACACAGTACTCCAGATGTGGTCTTACCAACTGTCTGTACAGAGGACCAACAACTTCCTGTTTTCTACTGGTGATGCCTCTCCCTATGCATTCCAGTATCCCCCCAGCCCTCTGTACTGCCTTCTCACATTGCTGGCCCACCTTTAGGTCATCTGATATGACTACCCCCAGGTCCCTTTCCATTTTGTTGTTGTCAGTATCTCACCCCAACTGTGTACTCTTCCCTGGGTTTTGTTTCCCAGGTGCATTACTTTGCACTTTTTTGCATTGAATCTAAGCTGCCATACATATGACCATTCCTCCAACCTTGCCAAGTCCCTTTTCATCCTTTCCACCCTACCTTGTGTATCAATTAAGATCTGCAGCTTATCCGTTAGGTAGGGAAATGGGCAGATTAGGTGGGCCAAGTGGTCCTTATCTGCCGTCAAATTCTATGTTTCTATGTAACCCTGTTGCAGATCTTTGTGTCATCTACAGAGACATACTTTCCCTTCCAGTCCCTCTGCAATGTCTCTAGCTAGGTTATTTTTCCGAAGATTGACAATGACATCCAGCTTCTTCTGCCCTAGTGATCCCTAGGATACAGTTTTTGTCCCTCTCTGCTGAGGTACTCCTCAGACATCTCACATCCCTATCCTTCCCCAACCCAGCCCCCAGCTCTATGCCCCTCACTTTGGAGTCCCAGCAGAGGCTGGTTCCTCTTGGTCTGGGCCCCCCACCCGGGGCCTACATTCCTAGGGACCCCCCTCTCCCCCACTGCAACAGGGACCTTGTTTGTTTTGTCCCATTCTGCAAGTACAGCGAAGGAGTGCCCCAGTGGTATTGCTGGAGGAGTGTGCTGCTATCCACCACTTTCCCGGAGCCTGCCAGGGGCCATACGCTCCCCTCTGTCTGGGCATCCTCTGGCATAGGGGTGGTGATCCTGGTAGTCCCTGGGAGGGACAGAAGGTCTGTTGTACCCATGCCAGCTCAGCCAGGAGTCCATCTACCTGTTCCCGCACAACCCAGAGAGGTAAGTACAGATGGGACAGCACTTCAGTCTCCAGAAAGTCTTCCTAAAGACTGTGGCTCCTTTCCCTTTAAGACTTGCCGGAAGGTCTTCAAGCTGGCTCCTCCCACCCACCCGGATGGTATCCTCCTAGACACCGCCTCAGGACGTCATATCTTCCTTCCTTTCTGCTGGAAGAGTCAGGTTCCCTCCTTTGCGCTCTGTGTTTTGTAGGCCCTATGTTTGTTTTTTGATTCTTTCACTACAGTCTTCAGGCTGCTTTGTGGTTTCTCCATACTCACACAATGGATTCTTCAGTGCAGAATTCAGCGCCTGGTTTTAAACTGTGTCCATGTGGGCAAAAAATGTCTTGCATGGACCCTCACACCACGTTCATCTGTTGTCTGGGCCAGGACCATGGTCTCCAGACTTACGGCCTGTGCCGCACTCTGCACCCCTCCACTCTGGAGGACCAGTACGCCAGACTCTTGCTGGATTGCCCGGATGAGCAGGACCATCCGTTTCTCTCAAAGGACGCCCGTAAGGTGGTCTTCGCAGCTGCTGGGTCCACTGAACAAATGACGTTCGAAGAAGCTGCGTCCCAGGCGGCCACAGGCTCCTCGGTGTTTGTGCTGGCTCTGCTGGACTTTGGCGCCTCTTTTACAAGGGCATTCTGGGACTTCTGCCAGTCCCTTCCCACCCTTGGGGAGGGCCCTTCTCAGTCTAAATCAAAGAAAGACTCCAAATCCAAAGTGAAAAAGTTCCATCGTAGGTCATGGGATCGAGAGCACTGTCGGGTCTCGTATTCTCGCATTTCTGCTTCGTCGATGTTTATTGATGATTCAACTTCGGACGAACCTTCAGTTCCAGGCTACTGGCCCTGTGGGGTCCTCGATGGGCCTGTCTGCTGAGACATGGGTCAACCAGCCGGTCAGGATTTTTCTCGACCCGGTCAACCCTTGTCGCAGGACAAGAGGGCTGCTTACCTCCCCAGGACTCCGGTTCTGACCTTGCAGTCCCAGGGCAGGTCGGATCAGCCCACTGATCCAGTCCGTAACCCTCGGGACATCAAGCTTGCAGGGGGCAGCAGGTGTTCTGCATCAGTTCTGGCCTCTCCTCGCCATCTGGACCATTGGCGGTTGAGGTCCAGATCTTGGACCCATATGTCAAGGTCAAGCAGCCCTCACCAAAGTCGGCGTTCACGCTCTCGGCCTTCAGTAAAGTGGTGTCCCAGCTACTTCTCTTATTCATCCTCTTGGGTGGAGGAACGGCTCTGCCACAAGTTGTGATGGTACTATGAGGAGCTTATGTGGCAGAAGCTCCTTTTAGGTGCTGGGCCTAAGCTAGTGCCAGCTCCTTCCCCGACAGTCCCTTGACTGCCACCGCCTTGGCCCGAACCAACTGGGCCGATTCCTGCCTCTCTGCCCACTTGGGTGGAACCCCCACCAATTCAGCCGAAGGATGGTCCTCCATCCAAGGACACCCATACTTCCCCATGGTTTGTTCGGCAGTTATCGGTCACTGTCACTAGGGACGATAAGCCCCACAAGGAGGGTCGTATGGTCTTTGACAAATCCTCAGAACCTGAGGCTTCCTCCATGCACTCCAGGCCGGTCAACCTTGAGTCAAGCGAAGATTTGTCATTGGACAATGGTCCCACTTCTTTTGGGGCCACAATCCACCTCATCTCCAAGGCCATGGGGATCCAGTTGGAGCCCGTCTAAAAACTGGTCAAGTATCCCCTCACGGAGATACTGAACCGGGATGACTCTCCGGGGATCGCCTTCTGGTGGTCGAGGCCATTCTCAGGCATTGGAACTCTGGCAGCATCCAGCTTCCTGCCGTACTCCATCGGCGCATATGGGCTCTCTCTCTGGGTTCACCGACCACTCCTCGGCTGAGGACCTGGTTGCTGACTCAGTGTTTTGTCAGATGGGCAATATCGAGGATGTTGTTAAGCCCCCCGACAAAGAATCCAAGAAATTGGATTACGCGGCCAAGAAGGTGTATGCGGCCTTTTCTCTCAGCCTTCGGCAAGCTAGTTCAGCCTTGATTATGGTCCACTTCACTCATGCCCTCTTGGACACCCTGGATGAGGTGCTTCCTTGGCTCCTGGCTGACCTTCAGATGACAGTCAAGCAGATCTTGGACCAGGGTCGTGCAGTGGCCAGACAGCAGCTACAGACGGGCCTGGACATCGGTGATTCATGTGCCAGGTCTGTGACCATGACTGTAGCTATGCAACAAAGGGCTTGGCTCTGTATCTCGACCTTTATGGCAGATACTCAGCACAAATTGGGGATGTCCCTTTCCTGGGCACCAATTTGTTTGGACCCGGGGTGGATGGTCATCTCACTAACACTGAGAAGTCCAATGGACTCTGTCACCTCGGCCCAAAAGGACAAGGGCCCCAAACATCAGAAAAAATCCATTCGGACCCATCCTGCTCCTGCAGCCAAGCCTTCCCCGACCCTGGCTGGGCACCAGCAGTCCTGACGTCCCAAACTTAAGTCAGTCGCTTCCGTGGTCTGGAAGCTTGGTGGGCGAGGGCCAGCAGCCTCCTCTGCTGGCCCGGCCTCTGCCTTCAAGCCTGCCCAATGACGAGATGGGGGGTGCCCCCTCCCTGCCCGTTCTGTCTCCCCAGGATCCTCCCATGGGGGGCCAGCTCTGCCAGTTTCTTTCCACTTGGGTCAGTGTCACCATGGACAATTGATGTTCTCCCGCCGAGCCGAGCCTGCGTCCCTCAGAAGGATATGCTGTTCGCCGACATGCTGTCCACCCTTCAGGATGACATTGCCCAGCTCCTCCAGAAGGAGGTGGCGGTTCATGTCCTGGACCCACCAGCCAATTCAGGGTTTGTTTCCAGATACTTTCTGGTTCCCAAATGGACGGGGGGGGGGGCACTCCATCTTCGATCTGTATGACCTGAACAAGTTTCTGTGGTTGCACACCTTCAGAATGGTCACTCTGAAACAGATCATTCTGTCCCTAGAGCAGAACATGTGCTTCTGCTCCCTCGACCTGCAGGACGACTTCTTCCACATCCCCATCTGTCCATCCCACTGGCGGTTTCTTCAGTTCCGTGCGGAGGGGATCCTCTACGAGTTCCAGGCCATGCCCTTCAGCCTCTGCTCGGCTCCCAGGGTCTTCACTAAATGCATTGCAGTGGTGGCAGCCATCCTTTGCAAATGGGGTCCGGGTATACCCCTGCCTGGATGATTGTCTAATTACAGGACGCTCCAGGATGGAGGTGGAGCAGTCCAGGGACCTGGCCCTCCAGACCTGCTTTCGCCTCAGCCTCCTGGTCAGCAAGGCCAAGTGGGAACTCATCCTTTCGTAGTTGATTCACTTCATCGGGGCAGAGCTCGACTCCTGTCGAGCCTGAGTCCACTCCTAGTGGACAGGGTGAAGGATCTTTCCTCCTTTGCCCAATCATTTTGGGTTGGGCAGTTGTGCCCTGCCAGGGACATCCTGTGCTTCATGGCAGCCTGCACCAACGTGGTCCATTGGGCCCACTGGAGAATGCTGTCCTTTCAGTGGGGGCTGGCCTGCCAGTGGTCTCAGTGTCAGGGTCACCTCGACCAGCCGGTCACGGTGACCCAGGCGATGTGGGATGCCATCCAGGAAGAAGTCCCATTTGTCTGCCCAGAGCCAGTGGTCACTCTCACGACCGACACCTCCCTGAGGGGCTGGGGTGCCCACCTAGGGGAACACAGGGTCCATGGCCTCTGGTCCCTTGAGGAATACTGATGTCACATCAACCTGCTGGAGCTTCGGGCTATTCGCCTGGCACTGTCGGCCTTCGCTCCTCATCTTCAGGGTCAGGTCGTCCAGGTTCGGATGGACAATGTGATGACCATGTACTGCCTCAACAAACAGGGTGGGATGCACCCCCTACCTCTTTGCAGGGAAGCTCTCCACATTTGGAACCTCGTGCTCAGTCTGCAGGCCAACCTGCTGGCCATTCGTGTGGCCGGTGTGACCAGTCGTCTGGCAGATGCCCTCAGTCATGTGGGCAAGGCATCTCACGAGTGGTCCCTTCATCAGGAGGTAGTGGACTTTCTGTTCTCCCAGTGGGGCACTCCTCAGGTGGACCTATTTGCCTCCTGGAAGAACGCCAAGCTGAGGCTGTTTTGTGCCCACCCCTCTCAGCGGGGGGGATGCCTTTGGGAGGCCCTGGACCCCGGTCCTCTTTTATGCCTTTCCTCCCTTTCCTCTGATCCACAAAGTCCTGCTTGAGGCTCAGAGGGACAAGTCACGGATGATCCTGATGGCTCCGGACAAGCCATGCCAGTTCTTGTACCCCAATCTCCACAGCTTCAACAGCAGGTCTCTGCGGCGTCTGCCACTTTGCCCAGATCTGCTATCATGCTCTTGGGGGAAGGTCTTCCACCTCGACGTTCAGTCCCTGCACCTGACAACCTGGTTCCTGAGTGGCTAGAGTTCCAAGCTCTGAGTCTGTCCAACAAGGTCCTCCATGTAGTTGAGGCCTCTTGGAAAGAGTTGACTCATCAATGCTATGCCTTCAAATGGAAGAAAGTCTTCATTTGGTGCCAGGGCAAGGAGCTGGACCCCTTGTTCTGTCTGGCGGCTAGCATCCTCGACTATCTGTGGTCCCTCTGTCAGTTGGGCCTTCAGTGGATGACCCTCAAGGTGCACCTGGCAGCCATCTCTGCATACCGGGTGTGGGATGGTATGTTGATGGTGGCGCAGGAGAAGGTGGTCGGGTGCTTCTTTAAGGGCCTTGACCACATTTCCCATGCAGCGCAAGAACCACCACCACATTGGGACTTGTTGCTGGTGTTGGTGATGCTTATGGGCAAGCCACTCGAACCAATGCACAGGTGGGAGATGTCACACCTGTCATGGAAGACCGCCTTCTTAGTGGCCATCACATCCACCAGAAGGATCAGTGAGCTCCAGGTCCTCTCGGTGGAGTCTCCTTACCTAGTTTTCCACAGGGACAATGTTGTCTTTCGCCCCAACCTGAAGTTCCTCCTGAAGGTTGTTTCGGAATTTCACCTTAAGCAGGTGATCAGTCTCCCAGTGTACTTCACCAGCCACACCTCGGAGGCTGAGCACAAGCTCCATACTTTGGACCTGCAGAGGGTGCTCTCCTATTATAAGGAGTGCACAACTGGAGTTCGGGGAGAGGTTTGCCAGCTGTTTGCCACCTACGCCGAAGCCGCACCTGGCAGACCGAAAGCAAAGCAGATGATTGGCAGGTGGATTGTATCCTGCATCGACTTCTGCTATAGGTTGGCTGGTAGGGAGCCTCCCGTAAGGCTTAGGGCTCATTCCACCAGACATACCGCTGCCTCAGTGGCTGCTTCCAGGGACGTCCCTATCCAGGAGATCTGCAGGGCTGCTGTCTGAAAGTCAGCACACATCCTCATCTCCCAGTACCACATCGACCTTGAGTCATGCCGGGATGCTGGTGTTGGAGCCTCAGTTCCCTAATCTCTGTGCCCTAAATAGGGGGTGTGCGCCTTGCCCCCTCCTCCTGGAGAACTGCTAGGAGTTTGTCAGAAGTGTGGATAAGTACACCATATCCACACCCCTAGAAAAACAAGTTGCTCACCTATAACTGTAGTTCTAGGAGTGGTATATGGTGTACATCCACACAACCCACCCGACCTCCCCTGGCAAGTGGCACACTGGTCTGGCTTCCAGCAGGTCAGAGCTGATGTCACGGGGCGGTGCCAAGGAGGATACTACCTGGGTGGTGGGAAGAGTCAGCTTCAAGACCTTCTCGCAAGCCTTAAAGGGATAAGAATTCTGCCAGAAGTGTGGATGTACACCATATACCACTCATAGTACTACAGTTACAGGTGAGTAACTTGTTGTTTCTGCCCGGTGCCTCAGGTACGTAACTTTGCCATTTCTTCTGTAGCCTCGTGGACCCCCACCCCACCCCACAGCATCTTATAGTGCTGGTTCTCTCATCTTTGTCAGACCTAGCACAGAACTAGTGTAGTGGAATGCACTGTTTAGTTTTGTTTCTTGGTTCCTCTTTTGAAATCTGGGGTCTAGTATCGCAAGTCTCAGTGTGATTGAAAAATATATTTCTCCTTGTTTCTATCCGTTTAAGCAAGCATGTAGGAGTGTTATTTTTATCCTTTCTCTTGATTGGTTCCTGTGATTGAGCATTTTTGGTTTTTTGTGGACTGTTACCTCCGCAGGGCCATTTCCCTTTCATTGTAGACATTATGCCATTTCAGCAGTCTGCTCCTGTGGTTGGGCTTGTGTCTTTTTTATAGGGGGCTGTTAGCACAGTCAGGCTATCTCTCTTTCAGCATGGACCTAATGCCATTTTCAGTGGTCTGCTTCAGATGGCTAGGCTTTCTGACAGTCTGGGAACTCGCCATTTTTTCCTGTGGAGTAGCCCTTGTCTAGGCTATTAGAGAGGCAGCATGTGCTGCCACTGGACTGTCTTGTTTAGTGCAGACATCAGGACGTTTCCAACAGTCTGCTTCACATGGTTGGGCTGCCTGTCTAGTCTGGGAGCTTGCTGGAGTTTTGGGACACTGTTAGAGGGGCAGTGCATGCATAAGTGAAGTCAGGTGTTGGTCAGACATCTGATATCTCATGCAGATGTGTGACATCATTGCATTCTTTCTGCGTTCATGCCCTGAGTGTGCCTGGAATGTTTTCCTAGCACACGTTCATAATAACCACTGGTTCAGGTTGTTGGATGTTTCCCTGTCAGATTAATTCCACAGGACACTTCACTAGTAAATCTTTGGGACTTAGGGAATCGCCCAGTATGGCATCTCTTGTGTCTGAGGGTGAGGAAGTTGTTTTTCTGGGAAGTGCCTTATGGGGCAGTGTAACATTCTTTGTCGCTTGCTTTTAGCAAGAATACAGTGACACCATGGCTTTTGGCAGACCAGTATCAGACAGATATGACACCTGCCTTAAGAATCTGAGAGCCTCACTCATGGGATCCTGTGTCCTCACTGTGTAATGTAATCTGACATGTCTCATTTGGTTCCATCCAGACGGGGGGGGAGGGGAGTGCACCTGTGGTTCCGTATAGCAATGGTAGAGTTGAGTTGAACAAGAAATCCATTATCCTCTTATCTGAGAGGACCCATACTGATGACCCACAGGTAGTACCTACAAAGACACCCAATTGAAAGTGGGCCCTTGCAGGTCAGGAGGGACACATCCATGCACGTCCAGGTGCACCTGATCAGAGTGTCCCTACTCACCCAGATTGGCAGGCGACCCCCAACCTTTATAACATGGTCGATCAGAAAAGTATTCAGGGGGGTCTGGGGAGAATCCTCACCAGATGGAGGCAGTTCTGATAGATGATGGAGAGTGTCCCTTTGAGGCAGGAAGGAGTGGATGGAACACAGAGGATGGTCCCTAACCCCCCCTTTGTTGATTCAGAGTCCCAGTCCTGGCTTATAGTTCAGACTCCCAGGATGTGGCACGTAAAGGAGGTCTAGTGCGTAGAGAACTTCGATGTGAACCCTGTTTTAACTGTGCTGACCTTGGCACGTAATGCTTTCCTTAACATTTGTCACTGCGGTCAAAGGACAGATCAAGAATTGATCAGTGTGGAGAAGTGGAAACAGCAACCACAGGTTCAGGGTTCGGTGTTTTTCCATTCTGGAGGAACTGGTTAGTATAGGGGACATTCTAGTGATAGCAGACATGGCTGGATGCAGTGCTGGGACATGTGTTTTTCAGCTCATCTCGATGGCCTCCTCATTGTTGAGGGATGCAGCTGAAAATGGTTTCCAAATGTTAGCCTACTGTATTCTGGTGGCAGTGCGAGTCTGCAGTTCAGGCATTTAAGGTGAAGCTCTAGAATGTGCCCCTTGCCGGGTAATTGCTCTTGGTTCTGAATTGGATGGAATTTTGAAAGATGTCCAGAACAAGAAAGGACAGTTGCCAATATCTAAGCAATAGTAGAAACCCAACCCATCATCAAGGGGGTGGGGTTTGACCTTCCTAGCCTGTCAAGTGGTGAATTTTGGCCCCTTTTGGATCTTCGGCAAACAGAAAACAGAGAAAAATACTCCGCTTTCAAGGGTTAACAGTAACAGAGGCACCTTCATCCACAGATGCAATGGAGATGCAGGCAGAGGAGTTGGATCTTCACAGTGAAGGTACATTGGTCCATCTCTGTCTCTTCCCACCTGGCAGAAGACTGCAGAAACATTATCAGTGATGGGCGGCCCGGCCGAGGTAATATCAGACACGTAAGTACTGGAAATTCTGGTTATGATCACCATGGATTTCTTGTTTGTGCCCACAAAGGGTCATTCCTCAAGTCCCTGGTGTATTTGAACCAGGTGAATGAGCAGCCAGTAATCCAGTGTCTGAATCACTTGATCCAAATATGTGCAGTTAACCCAGTTTCCCCAAATCTGAGAGGACAAGGTCCCTCTCAATCTGTTTCATAGTCTCCATGAAGTCAGAGAGTCTTCAGATGATACTAGACCTGAAACTGTCAAAACAGATTTTCTAGGGGCATGGATATAGTTCACTGTCCACACACTGGCACTTCCACTGGAAGTGCTGATTCATCAGAATGTCTTCAGGCTAAGCTCCTCCCATCACCCGGGCGATATTTCCTCCAGCTCCAGCTCGTGATGACATCTTCCTTTCTGCTGGAAGAGTTGTGTCTCCTCCTTCGCAGGTCTACAGCATTGTAGTCTATCAAAGTGCACAGTTGGCAATTTTGCTCTTTTTTTTTTTCAACATGTTGCAGCATTCCTTGACAGCTTTCCTCTCCCTTGCTCCGGCTTCGCTTCGTTAACAGAAGATGGACTCTGAGGAAGTGAAGTCAACTCGGGGCATCAACTTCTGCATTGTGTGTTGGCAGAAAATGTCAAAAATGGACCCACTCATCCCTTCCCTCTGTTGCCTAGGGGCAGTGCATGTTTCTGGCTGTGGCCTGTGGCAGGCGATGCTTCCCTCCTCTTTGGAAAATCGGAAGGGCTTTTACTTGGTTAGCTGACAGGAATCCTATACTCTGGCTGAAAGGCTAAAAGGTGGCCTCCTCTGCAACAGGGTCTGCTGCTCAGCCTGCAGGCATGGAAGAAGCTTCAGTGGCTGTTGCAGTGGGCGTCCAGTCAGTCTTGGTGCTGTTACTAGCGGGGGCCAGCATCAGAGGGTCTTTCATGGAGGATTTCTGTGAAATCTATCGGGCTCTCCAGGCCTATGGGGAGAGCCCTGTAACCTCGGTAAGAAATACAAATGGTGCCGGTGCCAGTCATAGGATCAGGAGAGATTGCAGTCCTCCCACTCCTTCTGCTCCCCTGACTGCTCACTGTGTGTTGAAAGCTTGACTGCAGATAAGCTGCACTTGATCAAGGGACCAGTCAACAGCTCCATGTTGCCCCTGTCAGGCTTGTCAACCTCGACATCAGCCAGTCAGGATGTTGAGAATTTATTTTCTCTACCCTGTCTACCAGTGGTTGGAGAAGATCAATGAGGAGACCGTCTCCAAGACCTCAGTTCTCCCAGTCATCACCCAAGAGGACGTGGACAGGTCAGTATCCCCGACCAGATCCACTCGTATCAGCCTCCACCGGTAGTCATGCCACTGAAGCCAGTGGTTGTCAGTGCACCTCGGCATGTGGTCTACACTGACCTTCTGGTGGCTTCTCCTTGGCATTGGCCATCGGGTAAGGAGTCGAGGTCGTGGTCGAGGCACCATTCACCACTCCCAATCCTGCTCAACTGGGAGGTGTTGCAATCAACATCACTCATCCTTAGGCGAGAAGAGGCACTAATGCAGGATGAGATGGCATTATGAGGAACTTGTCTGGCAGCATTGGGCCATTGCCGGTGGGGTAGGGCTCTACCCCTGGACCTGTGGTTGGCTGGCAGGTCCCAGTGATGCTTACGCTGATCTACTTTTGACAGCTGTCTCTGGCATCTGTCTCTCTACCCTTGTGGGTGGAGCCATCTCTGCTGCAGCTTTTGGTGGGAGCTCCGTCCAAGGACTCCCATGCTGCTGCCAGCTTGCCATGTTGACTGTTGGTGGAAATCATCCAGTCAGAAGATTCCAGGGCAGTTCAAGATGGCAAACATCCTTTGGTCATTTTCACAGAGTCCTCTGACGACATGGATAGGTCATTCATGGTGTCATTGAAGACCCAAGCCTTTGACTGAGTCTCAGTCGAAGACCCTGTCCCCAGCCATGGACCAGTGTCATTTGGGGCTCTCCTTCATCTAACATCCATGCGTCTGCCCTTGGTACCAGTCTAGAAGAGGGCTAAATACCCCTTTATGGACATTTTGGACAAGGAAGAATCCCCGTGGGTCTTCTTTCCCATGGCTGAATCTATCTTGGGACCGGCTCTTGAACTTTGGCAGCATAGGTCTGCAAGAACAAATTACTCACCGTAGTAATGTTTTTTTCTTCCTAAAGGATCCCTCACTGTGCTTGACAAGTGCTGCTGAGCTGTCCTGGAGCCTAGAACTTTGTGATAGTTAGAGAACTTTAGAATGAAATTCGAAACTCTGCTGTGGTCATGCTCTGTACTGCCATCTGACGGCAGATTTATTTCTCAAACTGTGGGAGAGCAGTGACCACCAAATCTAGCTAAGTGACTACTAAAATATATAACCTAAAAAACACCCCTTTTTTAAAAAAGAAAGAGAAAAACAAAGAAAGAAAAACAAATGAGGAAGACTCACAAAATTTTCAGTTGCAAGCCAAAAAGCTACAGGAAAAACTTAACTCTAATAAGAACAGGCTGTTGTGAGAATCTTTTCTAGATTCTAGAAGGGGAGGTAGCAAAGGGATTGTCAAGCATAGTGAGGGATCCCTTAGGAAGAAACAACATTACTACAGTGCAGGGATATCATGATATCAAATTATAAGTATCACGATATTTGGGTAAAAATGATCACGGTATATTGATTATCACAATAATCAGCAGAATTTTAAAAAAATTCCCCATATAGCTGTTTGGACAGGGTCGCCACCAGTTCCAGCCTTCGGGCATCCTTATGGGCCCAACCCCAACCGTCACTTTCCCCGCTGTCTCACCAGTGGGGTCAACATGGGGAGAGGTCCAAGGGCTACTGTTTGCCGTTAAGTACCACTGAGGGAAAATCAATACTGAAGGAAAGGATTGTGTCATATCTTGAATCCAGTGGCTTACTGGATCCGAGGCAGCATGGATTCACAACAGGGAGGTCATGTTAAACAAATCTGATAGATTCTTTGACTGGGTGACTAAGGAATTAGATCAGGGTGGATCCTTGGATGTGGCCTACCTAGATTCAGTAAGGCCTTCAGCACTGTTCCACACAGGAGTCTCGTAAACAAGCGGGGCAGCCTGGGAGTGGGTCTAAAGGTGAAAGACTTGGTAAAAAATTGGTTGGGGTATAGAACGACAGAGGGTGGTGGTAAACAGAGCTCACTCTGAGTAAGGGAGGGTGATCAGTGGGGTGCCACAAGGATCGGTATTGGGAACAGTCCTTCTTAATGTTTTCATTAGCAACATTGCAGAGCAGCTAGAAGGAAGGGCATGCCATTTTGCAGATAACACAAAGATCTGCAATAGGGTAGACACTCCGAGGTGGGGGGATGACTAGAAATCTAAGAAAGTAGGTAGGGAAAATGGGCAGACTAGGTAGAAACATAGAAGTTGTCAGCAGATAAGGACCACATGGCACACAGTCTGCCCTAAATTCCTTTCTTCCCTACCTATAGTGCCTCTAGAGACCCTACTTGGACTCCAGCTTACACCCACCTCTTGCTTCTAAGATTCCCTTTTGTCTGTCCCATGCATCCTTAAATTCTGAGACCATTTTCTCCCCCATGACCTCCGCTGGTGGGCCAAGTGGTACTTCTCTGCTGTCAGTTTCTATGTAAGTCGACTGGTGGACATCCCCCCCCCCCCAATTTCTTTTTCCCATCCCTGAGGCTGGCATATGTGAGATGGTGTGGGTGTGTGAAATGTAGAAACATAACATAGAAGGTATCAGCAGAGAAGGACCTCCTGGCCCACCTAGTCTGCCCTTTTTTCCCCCTACCTACAGTGCCACCGCAGACCCTACTTTTTCTCCAGTTTTCACCCTCCCTTGCCTCACTTCTAAGATCCCCGTGTATCTATCCCATGCATTCTTGAACCCTGCAACCATTTTAGCCCCCACAACCTCCGCTGGGAGGCTGTTTCAAGGCATCCACCACCCTTTCCATGAAGAACTACTTCCTCACATTTCCTCTCAACCCCCCCCCCAGCTTCATAGTGTGACCCCTTGCCCTTGAGCATCTTTTTCTTTGGAAGATGCTCCCTCCCTGTACCTTGTTTATACCTGTGAGGTATTTGAATCTTTAAATCATATCCCCGCTTCCTGCCTTCCTTCCGAGGAGTACATATTTAATTCCTTAAGCGTTTCTTCATAGGTCTTCTGGTGCAGGCCCTGCACCATTTTGGTTGCCCTCCTCTGTACCAGCTCCACCCTGTCAATGCCCTTTCGAAGGTGGGGCCTCCAGAACTGTACACAGTACTCAAGGTAGGGTTTCATCACTGATCTATACAGGGGGTATTATTACCTCCCTCTTTCTGCTGGTGATACACCTACATATGCATCCAAGCATCCCACTAGCCTTTCCCACTGCCTTGTCACACTGTTTAGCTATCTTCAGGTCATCAGTAATGATTACCCCAGGTCCCTTTCTTGTTTTGTGACTGCTAGTACTTCTCCCGTTTGGTATGTTGCCCCCGGGTGTGAGCCCCCAGTGCATGATTTTGCACTTTTTTTTGCTTTGAAACCCAGCTGCCAAGCTCGTGACCATTCTTCCAGCTTTTTTAGATCTTCCGTCATCCCCCCTCCCCCCAGTATGTCAACTCTGTTGCAGATTTTTGTGTCATCTGCGAACAGGCATTCCTTCTCTTCCAGTCCTTCTGCAATAAAGCTAATAAAGACATTAAAGAGGACTGGGCCTGGTACTGGCACTTGTGGCACCCCACTGGTCACTTTACCTTCTCCAGAGTGGATGCCATTTACCACCACCCTTTAACTCCTATTGCCTAGCCAGCTCACTACCCATCTTACTACTTTCGGGCCTTTTGTTAGGCTTCTCAGCTTGCTCACCAGCCTTCTATATGGAAAGGCATTGAAGGCCTTACTGAAATCCAGGTAGGCCACGTCAATTGCTCCCCCCTTATTTACTTCCTCGGTTACCTAATCAAAGAACTTGACCAGGTTTGTCTGGCAAGGCTTCCCCCCACAAAACTATGTTGCCTTGGATTCTGTAGTCCACTGGTAACAAGGTATTCCCCAATCCTTTCCTTCAGTAGTGATTCCATTACTTTGCCCACTACCAAAGTCAAGCTGACAGGCCTGTAGTTTCCTGCCTCCTCTTTGCTTCCACTTTTTCCCCATATATATTTAGTAGTGTTTTTTCTTGTTTTCTCCCCATAACCTGTCACCGTACCTCAGCTGTACCTGCGCATGTGGAGGCACACACTTGCCGTGTGTCGAGGTGCCCTCCCACTACGTGTCACCCCCCTCTGCTGACCACTGGACCTCCACCAGATGGCAGTGGGACTATGGGGGGAGGCAACCACCCTGGGAGGGGAGAGCTGCCTTCTGGCTGCTCAGTCCTGCTCCCACTCCCCCGCCAGCTCCTTGACAATCCGAGTCCGTTCCCGAACCTGGATTGCTGGCATGGCATGAGATTAGGTGACCAGCACCTCTGCCCTCTGCGCCACCGGACTGGTCTTTGTTTCCACTTTTGTGGAGTGGGACTACATCAGCCTTTCTCCAGTCTGCTGGTAGCTCTCCTGCTTCTAGTGACAGGCTGAACAGGGCTGTAGAGGAGCAGCCAGCTCCTCCTTGAGTTTCCTCAGTAACCTGGGGTGCACCCCATCTGGTCCCAGTGCCTTGTCTACTTTTAACTGTGACAGTTCCCTTAGGACACTTTCCTCTGTAAATGGGCTAGTGTCCACCTCCTGTCCCTTAATGCCCTTGTCTTTTATCATAAGGCCGCTACCTACCCAATCCTCCGTAAATACTGAACCGAAGAATTTGTTTGGTATGTCTGTTTTTGGCAGTCTTCTTCCACACAAACCCCTCCTTCCCCTTTCAGCCTTACTGTCCCTCCCTAGGTCTTTCTCTTTTTGTTTATGTATCCAAAAAATGTCTTGTGTCTTTAAAAAAGTGTGCCGTAAAGATGTTGCATGTATTCAGCCCCAGCCCCTGCACCCAGACAGTCAAAAGGCTGTGACTACTGCCTCATCCAGCCTCCGCTAGATGGCAACCAAGCAGCATCTTGCGCTGTCCCCTCTCCACAAAGAAGGAGCACTGTCAATGGATACTCAGTCCTCCTTCATGCAGCCAGCCCTCAAACGACCTAGGTCTATTCCTGAACCTGGTTTACATGCGTGGTGGCAGGTGAGGCACCAAGGCCCTCAAAAACTTTGCGCCACAGGGCCGGCACTGCATTTCTGATTTTAAAGAAAAATAGTAAAAATCTGATAGGAGGATGGTGGGGAATCATGAATCATGGCTGCACCTGGAGAAGGAGCACATGATCTATGCCACCTCCTTCTTGGGTTTGCATCAGGCCAGCTATGTTATCCTGATGGCCAACATTGGTCACTCGTAGGGAATGTTGGATGAAATCCTCCTTCTCCTTCCTACCAACAAGCAGCTGCCGGTGAAGTTGGTAAAAGACCAGGGTGAAACGCTTGCTAGACACTAGCTCCAGTTGGCCTTAGACATGGACGACTCCTGTGCCCGAGACATGGTAGCAGCTGTTGCAGTGCATTGCAGAGTCTGGCTGAGATTATCCACCTTCCTGGCTGACACTCAGCACAAACTGGTCTTTGTCCCCTTCTTGGGCCCCAATCTCTTTGGCTCGGGGTGGATGGGCATCTCAGCAGAACTGAGAAGTCCAGTGCCACCCTGGATTGAGTTTCTTTATCCCAAAAGGACCCTAATGCCTAGAAGCTTAAAAAGAGAAGACCTTTCTGTTTCAGTCCTTTCAGTCACAGCGCCAGGGGCTGAAAAGAGGTGGGGGGATGATGCCTCTCCGGCCCCAGTGGCCGATGCCCCTTCCAAAGCTGCCTGCTGACAGGTTGGGGGGGGGCAGTCTACCATCTGTCCAGTCCTTGGTACAGCTCCCTGTGACGGGGTCAGCTGCACCATTTTTGGCCACATTGGTTCACCACAACTATCGACAAGTAGGTACTAGACATGATAGGCAGAGGGCTGTCTCTCAGTTTGGAGGCTCTCTTGCCATACCGATCCCATGTTTCATGGGAGTCCTCAGTGTTGCGAGATACGCTGTTCACTGTAAGAGAGGATCATGCTCAGCTCCTTGTGAAAAGGGCCATAGCCTATTTCCCAGATGTCTTGGCAAATTGTGTACCTGTTCAGATACTTCCTGATTCCCAAACATGGGGGAGGGGCACTGGCTGGTGCCTCCTACTGGATCTGCAGGACCTGTATCAGTTCATGTGGAGCGCAAGTTCGGGATGGTCACTCTGAACCTGATTATACCATCCCTGGAGCAGGGCATGCGGCTATGCTCCGTGGATCTCCAGGACGTGTTCTTCAACATCCCAGACCTTCTGCCCCACTGGCGGTACCTTCAGTTCTGCTCAGAAAGGGTTCTGTATCAGTTCCAGGTCTTACCCTATTGGCCTCTCATCTGCCCTCAGGGTCTTCACTGTGTGCATGGCAGTGGTGGCAACCTTCCTGTGGCGCAAGGGTGTTCAGTTGTATCCCCACCTGGATGACTGGTTGATAGATGGGTCCTTCAAGGAGGTCATGGAGTGGTCCAGAAATCTGGCCCTCCAGACCTACAGAAACTTGGGCCTGTTGGTCAACCCAGACAAGTCCAAACTGATCCCTGTGCAGGTCATCAAGGGTGGGACTCGCTCCCTTCCCTTGTGTTGGGAGGCCCTCCGTACCAGGAGCCTCTTACGCAGCCTGGGTGCTGATCTCCTGACGATCCATGCCACAAGAGTGCATGGTCAGCTGGCAGACACTTTCAGCCAGGTGGGGGAGGCATTGCATGAGTGGTCCTTGCATCAGGAGGTGGCATGCCTCCTGTTCTCCCAGTTAGGAACCCCTCTAGCGAAACTGTTTGCCTCCTAGGATAACACTAATCTGAGGCTGTTTTCTGCCTGTTCCACTCAGTCTGGGACACTGTTGGGGATGCATTCATGAGGCCCTGGACCCCAGGCCTCATATACACCTTTCCTCCCTTCCCATTGATCCACAGGGTGGTGGCCAAGGCCAGGAGGGACAAGGCATGGATGATCCTGATAGCTCTGGACTGTCCACTGCAGTTCTGGTACTGGGCTTTCCTCAGCCTCAGCAGCAGGCCTCCATGGCGGTTGCCTTTTCACCTGGACCTGCTGACCAGACAACAGCAGACGATCTTACACACAGACCTTCAGTTTCTGCACTTCACGGTCTGGTTCCTGAGTGGATAAAATTCCAGGCTTTGGGTCTTTCTGAGTCTGTGCTCCATGTTGTGGAGGCATCCCAGAAAGAGTCCACTCACCAGTGCAGTGTCTTTAAATGAAAAAGATTTTCCATTTATTGTCAGGGCAAGGAGCTTGATTCCTTGCCTGCTCTGTGGCTCGTGTCCTCGAGTACTTTTGGTCCCTCTCTCAGTTTGGACTGCGAGCGATGACCTTTAAGGTGCACCTAGCAGCTACCTCTGCATACCAGCCATGGGCTGGTATGCTGATGGCAGTCCAGGAGAAGGTGGTTGGGCACTTCTTCAAAGGCCTGGATCACCTGTCCCATCCATTGCGTGAACCATCACCACCATGGGACCTACTGCTGGTGCTGGCTGTGCTCATGAGTAAGTCATTTGAGCTTATGCACAGGTGTGAGATGTCACACCTGTCATGGAAGATGGCCTTGTTTGTGGTTATTACGTCAGCCAGAAGGACCACTGAGCTCCAGGTGCTCATGGTGGAGTCTCCATATCTGGTCTTCCACAGGGACAGTGTCATCCTTCGCCCCCACCCAGAGTTTCTTCTGAAGTTAGTATTGGGCTTTCCTCCTTAACCAGCTTATGAACTTTTCATTATATTTTACAAGCCCATCTTTGAGGCTGACTGCAGGCTTCTTCTGTTGGTTCTGCAGAGGGCGCTCCCTTATTAACACAGTCGACACACAGGAGGGGCTAGATAAAATGAGAAACGACCTAAGACTACTTGAGGAATGGTCAAGGGTTTGGCAGTTGGGTTTCAACATTAAGAAGTGCAAGATAATGCACCTGGGACACAGAAACCCAAGAGAGGAATACAGGATGGGGGGCAGGTTCTAGCCACCACAAGTCAAGAGAGAGACCTGAGGGTTATCATATCCAATGACCTGAAGTCAGCCAAACAATGCAAAAAAGCAGTGGGGAAGGCAAACAGAATACTGGGGTGCATAAGAAGGGGCATAACCAGTAGGAGGAGTGAAGTGGTGATGCCACTGTATAGATCACTGGAAAGACCTCATCTGGAATACTGTGTCCAATTCTGAAGACCGCATTTCAGGATGGACATAGACAGAATGAAAGCAGTCCAGAGAAGAGCAACAAAAATGGTGCATGGACTGCACCACAAGCCTTATGAGGAAAGACTCAAGGAACTAAACATCTATTCACTGGAAGAGAGAGGGGATATGACACTGACTTTTAAATACCTTAGAGGAACAAACAGGGTACAGGAGGGGAGCATATTTCAGAGACGAAAGTGCACAAGGACAAGGGAACATAACATGAGGCTGGAGGGAGTGAGGGAGACTTAGGGGGAATGCTAGGAAGTATTTTTTTCACAGAGAGGGTGGTGGATCCATGGAACAGCCTACCAGTGGAGGTGGTGGAAGCAAAAACAATACGGGGATTCAGAAGTGCATGGGATAAGTAAGGCACCCTGTTGTACAGCAGAGTGGGGAAAGGCAGTCCAGATAAGAGTACGGAGTGCCAAACCAAGTAGGGAAATGGGCAGACTAGGTGGGCTGTATGATCCTTATTTGCTGACGGATTCTGTGTTTCTATGTTATTATGAGGAACGCATGGCTGGAGATCAGGGTGAGATTCACCAGCTGTTTGCTACTTATGCTGAAGCCATGCCTGGCAGACTGGCAGCAAAATGGATGACTGGCAGGTGGATAATATACTGCATCAACCTATGCTGTAGGTTGGCTGGTGGGGAGCCTCCTGTAAGGCTTAGGGATCATTCCACCAGACATATCACTGCCTCGGTGGCTGCTTCCAGGGTCATCCCTATCCAGTAGATCTACAGGGCTACTACCTGGAAGTCAGCACACACCTTCAGTTCCCATTATAGCATTGACCGTCTCATTGAGATGCTGCTTTTGGGACCTTGGTTCTCCAATCCTTGTCTGCCAGATAGAAGTGCGTGCCTTGCCTCCTCTTCCCAGAGAACTGTTGGTAGTCTGCCAATGTGTGGATAGTGAACTATATCCACACCCCTAGAAAAACAGGTTACTCACCTATAACCGTAGTTCTAGGAGTGGTTTATAGTTCACATCCACACCACCCACCTGGCCTCCCCTGCCAAGTGGCACACAGATCCCTGCTTTAAGTGTGCAAGGTCTGACATCACAGGGCAGAGCCAGAGGATATGCCATCTGGGTGATGGGAGCTTAGTTTGAAGATGTTCTGACAAATCAGCATTTCCAGTGAAACTGCCAATGTGTGGATGTGAACTATAATAGAACTATGGTTACAGGTGAGTAACCGATTTTTCCATATTCACAAGTTCAAGATGGAGTCCCTTCGTGGATATGATCCAAGTGGTAGAGCTGGGGGACTTCACTTCCCATGGGTGTCCATTCGACACCCTGAAGACAAGACACACAAATTAGTGTCCATCCCATTGTATACTATACCCTGCCATTATACACCTGCACAGCATTTGCCCCTATACTTTATGGCTGGCCAGACTGCACTGCTGTTGCAGTGCGTCATCTTGCACATCTGTCTGTTGAGATATGCACCCTTTCCAGTGTTCAGTATACTTTGTATTTGCCTTGTGACCACCTGTTGGTGTGTGTGTATCCTGTATTACCTATCCTTTGGTCACCTCTGTGTGGCACACTGGGTGTGGTGCATGCAACAGTCCCTCCATTTCCCTTTCTGCCTGATCCCCCCCGCATCATGCAGACACTATGCCGGACGTTACCAAAAGCCCTATCTCTTACTGCTCTGACTATTCATGTGTAACCCCCCATGCAAATGGGGGTTCCAAAAAGACTTCCAGGAGCTTGCTTGAATGCTCCAAGCCTGAATGGTGTTTGGCATTTAAGCCATTTATCAGTGAGTGTTTTTAGAGCCTCTGGTACTGTCTCTTTAAGAGCTGTCTGCTTGCAGACATAATTAGTTTGTATGGGG
Source organism: Neoceratodus forsteri (assembly GCA_016271365.2). Lineage (NCBI taxonomy): Eukaryota > Metazoa > Chordata > Ceratodontiformes > Ceratodontidae > Neoceratodus > Neoceratodus forsteri. Next base: position 64,410,596 of record CM057453.1, read on the forward strand.
GGACTGTGTGCTTCTCTGAGTACCACTCGAGCTGCTGCCAATTCACTTCATTTTTGCAGTCACTAGGAGTGCAAAGGGAACCTATCTGAAAGATGTAACTGTTTGCCAGAAATTATTTAAAGTAATAATGAAATTACAGTTTGTCTAACCTGCTTTCTTTGCAGTCAGAACTGTGTCTGATAGTTCCCCATTCTAGTTTTGAACTGCTGAACTGGACCAATCAGTGTGGGGTAAGCTAGCTCTAAAATGGTGCCTTGGACGAATCAGAACTTGGACTCATAATCTGAGCCAGCCACAAGAGGATTGTATGGGCAGTGACTCTGGGAGATGTAGTTTAGACTTCAGTGCCTTTTGGACCAACAGCAGCAGTCTATTGTGAGTGACAGCCAATCCAGTCAAGAACTGGGAGGAACTCAAAGGAAGTGCCCGTTTTGTCAGTTGGAGTTTCAGTTGAGCTTTGGCAGTGAAGAAGGAAGGAGCCCTGTGCTTTTCAGTGTGCAGTTTTAGTCAAAAACGTGTGTAAGGCCCAGAGTTCGGTCTGCAGCTTGTTAGGACTGAATCCGTCCTGTGAAAAGAATCAAGGATCTCTGAAGAGTAGAAACCAGGCTCACCCTGTAGAAGACTGGGGAATTGCTGAAAATTGCACCTGTCCTGTCAGGAACTGAATCTGCTGTGTGTTCTCGGTATTGTGCAGTAATTGCGATCGGGATACAGATGCAGCCTGCCTGGTATAGTGCTTTCTTTATATGGATGTGTGAAGAGGTTTGTGTACCTCAGTGAGCCCTGCTGACATTGAAGGACCCTATCTTATTTGGAGGTCGTGAGTACTAATTCAGGTCAGCTTCCTCTTGAATTGCCACATTAAATCCAAATGGAATTACTGTACTGCTGACTGTTTAATTCTCCTTTTCTCTGTGTGAAAGGGCCCCTACCAGCTGCCACCGGTTTGGACTAGCCACTAGGGCTTGGGTACCCAGGGACAGTAACTGATAGGGATAGGCCTGTGCACAGAGCCATAGATGAATTATTAGAGTGATAAGCTAATTAACCTGATTTCCCCTGTCCTTGTTATATCCCCTAAATAAATCAGAGCTGCTTGTTTCAGCAAAGTTATACTGCCTGAGGTATTTGTCTATGTTAAAGTACTGTACTGTGATTGTTGCACTGTATCTCATTTCACAGGAGGTCCCAGTGCCGAACCAGACCTGGGGTAAGTGTATACTGTGAAGGTAATTCTGATATATTGTGTGGGCCACTAGTGGAAGAAAGGGGGTTGCAGTGTCCCAGAGGGCTGTGACCAAGTTAGTTTAACTATTGCAAACCCTGACCTCTGGGTGGAGGCACCCGCCATTGGATCCAGGCCCCTCAACCTGTTAGTGGCAAATCAGACAGGGGTAGTAGCCCCTGGGATAGCGCCATCTAGGGGTTACACATGTAATGGAAAGGGTACTCACTGTCAGTCCTTAACTGTAGACACAGCTTGGTCTCACGTGTCCGACATGCTCACAATATTGGGTTCACCCCAAGGTTTACATACTACGAAGCAGAGTGGCTGTTCCAGTGGTTTCTGCACTGTACAGGTGGTAACTCTCTGGCTCCTTAATCTGGGCTCCATTCTGCTCCCTGCTTGCACCCAGTATGGCTGCCTAATCACACGAGCCAGCTGGCTGTCCATGCATGCCACACTCCCTTTGGATCGGTGGTCCTGTCATAGGCAGGGATTTGGGGTGGGCGGCGACAGTCTCTGCATACTGATGGGATAGGTCACACACCAGGGCATGAGTCCCTCATACATCCAATCACAGGCTTGCCCCTTCAGGGTGATTCATGTAGTGGTGTCCATCTCATGTGTGGGGCGGGGCCTTGGGCCATGATGGGCGCGGCAGCACTGACACCATACCCTGTGCCAGGGTGCATGGCCAACACATAGGACAGTAATGCACTCTGGTACTGTGAAATCTACATAACATCCCTACATACCCTTAAGGTGGCAGCAATAATGCATGGACAGTTTATTTCTCCATGTCTCTTACACCAGCAGGGCATGGGCCAGCGACATAGACATCACATCGCCAGGCTGGCAGCCATGATTGTGGCCCTGTGTGGTCTGTGTCACAATTTCCATGTCCGCCACTACATATGCACAAACATGCATGTGCATCCATGTTCAGCGTGTCCATTGCAGTGCTGATCACCTTATATGGTGGGGTTAAGGGGTTTGTCTGCCTCCAGCAGATTCTCCCATGCCCTGCTCTGTGCTCTCCAGTGCACCCATATGCACTTCCCCTGCACATGGGTCTTTTGGCGAATTATGCATGTTTTGCATGCATCCATGGGTGTGTAACTACAGACCCATCACTACACTCCATTTTGGCATATGTGGCTATGTTCATGATTAGAGCCCTACTTTTGTATGCAATTCAGTTTTCCTTTACAAGTTCACTGGATTAAATGTTCTTAGTAGAAACTGTTTTACTACAAATGCTTTCCTGTACAGATAATAGGGCCTTTGCTTTTTCAGTGTAGATGCCACCTTTTAAACTGCAGGATGGAATGTAATTGAAAATATGTTTACAAAGAAAAGAAAATTGACAAGAACATACAGTAGTGTACAAACGAATCTTAACATGAGTGGGGAGGGATCATACGAAATTTGATCAGAAAATGATCTCATCTTTACGTATGCTTTTGCTGAAGCACTTCCTTCCTTATTAGCATTTCAGCAGGGAAGCCTTCCATCTGGTGACAGCAGATAGCAAGAATCCGCCTTTAAATGTAGGTATTTTTAGCATGTGTTACATAGAGCTGCTTGTAAAAAAGTGCAACTGTTAAGGATCGACAGTTGAACACTGCTGAAGATTTTAGTATGATCTACTGATATCCTTTTTAGGGCTGTGGGCGAGGTCTACAGCTGTTTTGTGGGAGCTCTGTAGCTCTGAAAACGGCCGATTGCAGAACCACTTCCGTTGGACTTTTGGAAGTATCCTTCCGAAAGCCCAGCAAACTTAAACTCCCTCCACCACGATCGGCCTCACGGATAACAGCCACACTATTTTGGCTGTTATGCACATTCCGATGTGTGAACTATGACACGATGATCCAGGCACATGCGCAGAGTCGCATGCATGCAGTTCATAAAGCGTTATGTTGCAAATGGCACATGCCATTCAGTAGTTTCTGTGCCCCTCCCAAGTTATGCCCGACATCTCGTGGCACATGGAAACCCACCCAGTGTGCGGATTTTTTTCTGTAAATTAAGCGGTCCCGGCGCTGCTTTTTCCCTGGTGCCCCCTGCCCAAGTCATGCCTGACATTGGGAACCAACCCCATGTTCAGATTCATGTGGCACACTGGGAGCCCACCCAGTGTGCCAAAATGTTTTTCTTGTTTTGCTGAAAATTAGAAAACGTTCCTCGTTGTTGGGTTTCTTTCCTGCAAAACTGAAAAGCGATCCCTCGTCACTGCAGTCCCCTCCCTCTCCCACCCTCCCACTAAGCTCCCATCTCCCCACATACCCTTTACCTCATACTTACCTCTGGAGGTTGGTACTGTCATCTTCTCTGAACCGGGACATGTCTGCACGCTTCAAAGCCCAACCGCGAACTGAAGAATTAAAGATAAGTGTGCTGTACAGCCATTCAAGGGGTTTTCAAGTTATGCTGATGTCTCAGCCATTTTTGGAATTTTTGCCCCAACTTTTCAACATGGGATTTTTGGGACCCCACCTCAGTCCCAAAAGGTGATTTTGCGGTCATTACGCGGAATCGCCTTTTGGGACAATTCACCGAAAATGACAGTGCCACTGTTCATGAGGTGGGGTTCCAAAAAGCCCATGTTGCAAATCTGGTGAAACAATTCCAAAAATTGACTGCATTACGAGTGTGCATTGTGCATTTTCTACACACACTCTTAACGTCGCCAAGTTTTCACATTTTCGCTCCACATTTTTAACATTGCCATTTTTGCACACCTCCTTCAAAACAGTACAGCTGTCATTTTTCACAACCTGCCCAAAATGTGTTTTCACACCTGTGGCGCAGAATAGCATGTTTGCTCTGCGCAGTCACCTTACAGGACAATTGAACAAAATGATACTGGCAGTGTTCATGAGGAGGGGTCCAAAAAAGGCCATGTTGAAAATTTGGTGCAACACCTCCAAAAAATGGCCAAGTTACACCTGGGCATTGAATAATTTCTACGTACATGTGTAACCTTCGTAACTTCGTAGTTTTTCACAGCCCTATCGGCTCTGGCTAGATCTCGTTCAATGTGTGGTGCATTCTGTTTAGTTACTTGCATGTATCCTAGGTAAAGCCACTCCATTTAACCTTCTTAGGATAAAGAGTACTGTAAGTAGCCCCATTAACAAACCAACTGAATATTTGTTTCAATATTTATAAAAACAAAACTCTTAAGCAAATGTCACCACCTTGAAGCTGTGAATTGTGCAACACATGTTACCAGCACAGTTCTACAATAAGGAATACTGTTCTTTGTATATTGAAGGTAAAGCTGTTTGCTTGTCCCTTTTGACAAACTGGTATCGGCGCTTTGGCACATGTGTGCCACAAAAAGAAGATAGAACTCATCCCAATCAACAATTGAAAATATTCACAGTACTCACCACTTGTAATGTGAAGTTGTCTTTGTTAGAAATTGGTGTATAATATAAAAAAGTGTAAAAAAAAAAAAAGTAAAAACACAATTACCATTTCTGTCTGGAGCCCCAGCAGATGACACTGCTCTGCCTTTCTGACCTAATGTTTCGCTCAAAAACTTTGTCAGAGGAGGTGCCATATAATTCCACCAGGCATTAAATAGTGAGTCACAGGGACTTGTATCACCAGAGCAAGAAATGGCACCAAAGCTATTGCAGCAATCGTACACACAAACCAGAGAATCACAGTGAATGTTTTAAAAACGGAGACTTCAGTTCTGTCAAGTCCTGGTGACTATTCAAAGTTACCTAGTCAAAATGTAAAACAGTGACAATAAGCATTTGTCTATGCTGGACGTTGCTTGCTTATATGTGCTGCTTAGGTATTTGGAAGTGATAGTACCAAGCCTGTGAACTGTCATGTGTCCCCGACTTCCACTGTGTCTTTCTGTTCAGTATTCACAGAAGAGTGGGAGGGGCAAGGGCCACAGCAGTACATCACTTGCCAAGGCGGTGAAGAGGTGGACAGTAGTCCATTCACAGGCAAAAGAATCCTGCAGGAGCTGGCTAAATTGAAGGTAGACAAAGCGAGGGGACCAGATGGCATACACCCAATGATATTAAGAGAACTGTGACGGTAGATAGCAGTACCTCTGGCAGCCCTGTTCACTGAGTCATTTAACACAGGGGTAGTACCAGAGAATTAGAGGAGGTCACATGTGATCCCTCTACACAAATCCAGCAGCAGGAAGGAAGCGGGGAACTATAGGCCGGTCAGCCTCACCTCAGTAGTGGGGAAGATCATGGAGACATTGCTTAAAGAAAGGATAGTGGGGCATCTAGAAGCCATTGGAGCCCAGGACCATAGGCAACATGGATTTACAGTAGGGAGGTCATGTCAGACAGATCTGGTTGATCTCTCTGACTGGGTGACAAAGTAAATCAGGGTGGGGCAGTGGACAACGATTACCTTGATTTCAGCAAAGCCTTTGACATCATCCCACATAGGAGACTGATAAACTAGCTGGGTAGACTGGGCATGGGGGAAAGGGTGGCAAACTGGGTTAGAAACTGGCTAACAGACAGGAGGCAGAGTGTGGTGGTAAATGGGGTGCAGTCTAGAAGAGGGGGTGACCAGTGTGGTGCCACAGGGATCGGTCCTGGGGCAAGTCCTGTTCAATGTCTTCATTAGTGACATTGCAGAAGGGCTGAAGGGAAAGGTCTGCCTGTTTGCAGATGACACCAAGATCTGTAACACAGTGGATACCCCAGAGGGGGTGGAGAAAATGTGGAGGGACCTGGGGAAGTCTGAAAAATGGTCTGAGGACTGGCAACTGAAGTTCAATTCAAAAAAGTGCAAAATTATGCATCTGGGACACAGAAACCCTGGGGAAAGCTACAGGATGGGGGGGGGGGAGTTGCTGACAGTCACAAAGAAGGAAAGGGACCTGGGGGTTCTTATTTCAGATGACCTGAAAATATCAAAGTGGTAAGGCAGCTGGGAGGGCCAGTGACATGCTGGGGTGCATAGGCAGGGGTATCACCAGCATAAGGAGGGAGGTAGTGATGCCATTATATAAAACCATGGTCAGGCCTCACGTGGAGTACTGTGTGCAGTTCTGGAGGTTGCACCTTCATAAGGATATTAACAGGCTGGAGATAGTCCAGAGAAGGGCGAATAAGATGGTACAAAGCTTATAACACAGGACTTATGAGGAGAAATTAAGGGACCTCAATATGTACTCAATGGAAGAGAAGAGGGAAAGAGGGGATATGATAGAAACATTCAAGTACCTGAAGGGTATAATATATATACTGAGAAGCAGGAGACAGCTGCTATAGGCGTATGTGCCAGCTTCTGTGTGATATTCTTTTGTTCTTATAAATCTGTAATCTCCAGTATTTCAGTAACCACATGACCACACTGCCTTCTTTAGGCAATTGTATGCTGGTTGATGTCTGGTATCAGACGGCAGACAGAGGGCTCACCAGATTGTGTTGCCATTTGAAAAACTTCATAGAATGTTCTTTTACTGGTAGGCGTTTTGGAAAACTGGTGAAGGTCTCACAATTTTTATTATGATTTTATCTCCTTATGTCTGTCCCCTTTGGTCCCCCCATCCCCACACCCCAACAGTCATCGGTGGCCACAGCTGCAGCTTTCTTCTTGCCAAGATGGTGAGTGAGCAGCTGCCTTCACAGTCTGTGAAGTCTAACATCTTTCAGTGCCGCTTATTGGTCATCTTCCAGCACAAGCTTTCAAAGTGGGAAAGAAATGGAGTGAGCAAGAATCAAGTACTCATTCAGATGCAGCGTCGATTTTAAGATCAGCATACCAGTGTGGACACTGTGAATAAAACCCGAGCTATTTATGCAGCCTTATGAAGAGTAAAGGCTTCTCGAAGCACTGGGTTCTGTTTATTGTACTGTAAGTGGGCTACATCTAATTCGGTAATTTACTGTACCTTACTTCTGGATGTATGGTAGGCCCAACTTTAAATAAATACTGCACCTGAATGAACACATGCCATAGAAACATAGAATTTGTCAGCAGGAAAGGACTGCTCAGTCCACCCAGTCTGCCCAAGTGTTCTCTACCTACTTGTAACTCCTGCCTGTATATGTTACTGTATGTCTTATCCTGCCTGCGTCCATCAGGACCTCCTTGTGAATGAGCTTGCTCAATGGATTTTTTCTGCAATGAACTTGAACCTACTCCACCTCAATAGCCCTATTGATCTCTGTTGACCCCCTCCTTCCCCTTTTTCTACTATACCCCTATGTTTATCCCATGCATGCTTCATGCCCCCTACCATTTTAGCCTCCACCACTTCTCTTAGCAGTCTGTTCAAGACATCTACCACCCTTTCAGTAAGGAAATATTTCTTCACATCTATCCTGAACTCCCCAGCTTCACTGTATATCCCTTGGTTTGGGTGCTCATCCTCATTTGAAGGAAACTCCCCAACTATACCGTCTTTACCCCCTGTGAGGTACTTTGTAGGTCTTGATCATGTCACCTCTCGCCCTCTTCTCTTCCAGAGTGTATGTGTTGAGATTCTTCAGCCTTTCCTTGTAGGGATTCCTGTGAAAATCCTGAACCATTTTAGTTGCCCTCCTCTGGAAAACCTCCACCCTATGTCCTTTCTGAAGTATGGATTCTAAAACTGGACACAGTACTCCAGCTGGTGGTATAGCAGTGAGTGTTACAATGGCAGCACAACATCCCTCCTCCTCCTCCTCCTACTGGAGATGCCACTCCTTATGCACCCCAGAATCCAATTTGCCCTGCCCATAGCCTTGTCACACTGTACTGCCACCTTGAGGTCCTCTGATATAATAACCTCAAGGACCCTTTCATGTCTAGTTAGTATCAGTACCTCCCCATCCTATACTCAGCATCGGGATTCCTATGCCCTAGGTACATGATTTTACACTTGTTGGCATTGAACCCCAACTAAGTAAGAAAATGGAATTGATTTGAATGAATTGCAGGCTTTTAAGCAGCTTTTCGGGGAGTGTGTATGTCTGTGTGTGTGTGGGGGGGAGGGGGCTCTGCTACTATAATTATTTGATTTTGATTTTGGCCTCAAATCATGTGCACTCCTGTAAACAGATAAAACATGTTTAAGAAAGATTCATAAGAAATGTGATAAAGTCTTTGTACATTAGCCAGGGCCGAGCTTGCTGAACCCTTAACACTGCATTGCAGACAGAACAAATGCAGCCTGTTCCTAATTAATGAGCTTCCCACTGGTCACTTGTGAGACTCTTATGGGCCAGAGCTCACTACAGAAGCATCTGTCAATGCAGAATGGTTGCTTGCTGGCATTAGCAGTGGAAGTGCAGGAGTTAGACAGATGAGGCCCGATTCTCAAAGCCCTGCATCGGATGCAAGGTGCCTGCACTGAACAGATATGGTGCAAGGTGCACCTTGCGCCTAAGACTGCCCTCCGTGTGATTCACAAAGGTGGCCTGCGTCGACCGCAGGCCACCTGCCCTGTGCCCTGCAATGCATGGCAGTAGGGGGACTGCGGCCGACGCAAGCTGCATCCTGCGATTCACAGACATCACCCGACGGGAGAAATTCTAAGTGCCCTTAGACCAGCCAGGGCAGGCGTAAGGGGACTTAAACATTCTCCCCTGGGTGACATGCCTGTGTGCAGCACACTATGGGTAATGGTCCACCCACCATACACCACCGAGTGTGGCCCCCATCCTAGTGGTCCAGTGGCACCCCTCACAGCTTCCCGATGCCACCTATGTACCACATCGGTACAACCATCCTGATGCTACCCATTGTGAAAGGCTGTGGGTGGAATAATGGACCACGATGTAGTGATGGCTTGAACAAAAATACATTTTCAATTTATTGCTAACAGAACAAAATAAATAGCGGACTGTATTCCGACAAAATCAAACAAAATCAAAGAGAAGCATAAATCAAACACTGATTAATAAACTTCTCCATATACATAGCTAGAAGAGGCTAGCTAGGTGTAGGTGTTTCACCATTAATACCTTTCCATCATCTGTTCACTGCATATACTGGCAAGGAATATATACCTAAATGATGTCATGTGACTGGATAACTCCTCGCCTTAGTTCATATTACTGCCAATTAAAGTCTCTTTTCATGTCTTTTAACTGTAAAACAAAGGTAGCATTCTTTATTTAATGATTCTTTAATAAATGCAGTACTGAAACACAAAAATAATTTGTTTTTTAACAAAAATTGACATGTCAGTCTCCCTAAGCACCGCCTCCCCAAACTGAGACATAAATATACAGAAGAAACGGTCGGCCAGCCCTTAGTATCACAGAGCGAAGAGCTGGAGCTGGAGTACTGAAATGCGGCATCAAACTTTAAGGGTCTAACTGTTACCTAAACTATCTTACTAAAACTACAGACGGGTGTTCAGGTAAGCTTGAGTTTCTGACTAACCCCCCTCCCCGAAATCTTTATTGAACACGAGAAAAACAAGTAAAAAAAAATTACAGAACCAACCATGCAAGCATTTTCTTTACAAGCAAGTGAAGGTTGTTCTCCAGTGTGAAAGAGCGCACGCACGAGAGGAAAAGAAAACAGCCCTAATTCAGCGGCTGCATCGCCGAGGAGAAAAGAATACGTTTTCTCCGAGTGGTGGCTTTTAGTCACTGAACCAGAGTACTCTGTTCACCAACAAAGAAAATAACTAAAAAAACAAACTGCTCCAAGTTGCATGTTATACCCCTTTCTACATAATTCTTGTACAGGGGCCCGTTTAAACGTTTCTTTTCTTTACTCTATCAAATCGAAGCTATCATGCTTCGAAACAGAACGGCTGACACTTGCTTCAGTGTGCAAGTGAAGGGGTTTCTACGGGAACTAGTGTTTTGCACTAAAACAGTGCAAAAATAAAAAACAGCTCTGAAAATGAACATGAAGTCGTGCTCCCGAAAACAGAAACAGACTGCATACCACGCAAATAAGACAGACAGACAATACATATGACAGAACGAATATATAGGGGACATTACTACAAAGTGGGTGGCCAGCTCAACGAACAAAATGGACACAATAATTTTGTAACAAATGTGCAGTCTTGTTTTGTCGTCCAGAAACACGACTTCAAATCAGTACCTCCTAGGGTTGGTATACAGATTAAATAAAAAGGGGGGCCCTCTCACATTTCCTCCCCACCTAGAACAAAACCGATAGGGTTTGTTAAAGACCCTACCAAGAAGACCTAGCTAACACCTATCTTCTGATCTCTCCATAGGAGAGATGGAGCCGTAACCCACCCTGTCCAGGGCTCCACCTCGGGGACCCTAAATAACATATCAGCTACTAAACATGGAGGTTTTTTCTCCTTCATTATCAACTCCATCTTTTTCCCTGAGGTCTGATGATAGGTGTTGTGACATATCCATTCCATATCTAGACATAAAGTCTGCATTACTGTGGGCAACCCCTTTTTGGTGTTTAATCATAAAGCGATAAGGTTGTAAAGAAAGAAACCATTGCATAATGCGAGGGGTTTTATCTTTCATAATGTGCAGCCAGCATAGGGGATTGTGGTCCATCCATAATTCGAATTCTACCCCCCAAAGGTAGAATCGGAGAACTTCAATGGCCCAACAGACGGCCAAACATTCCTTTTCTATAGTAGAATAGCGGGTTTCTCTCTCTTGTAATTTTCTACTAATATAGACAACTGGATGTTCATCCCCATCTATTACTTGAGATAGGACAGCTCCTATTCCATGATTAGATGCATCTGTCTGCACTATAAAAGGTCGTGAAAAGTCTGGCATAATTAAAATGGGAGAAGAACATAATCATGCTTTAATGGAATGAAAGGCCTCTTCACATTCCTGAGTCCAGCTTACTTTATCTGGTTTATTTTTTCTTGTTAAGTCAGTTAGGGGGCTAGCTATCGTGGAAAAATTTGGAATAAAGCGCCAGTAATAGCCGGCTAGACCTAAAAAAGGATCTTACCTCTTTTTTTGTAAGGGGCCTAGGGCTATTAGCTACAGCACTCACTTTGTTTATTTCGGATTTTACTACTCCATTCCCGATTTGAAATCCCAGATATATCGTTTCTTGCATGGCTAATGTACATTTGGTTGGATTAATTGTTAATCCAGCATTAGCTATGGCCGATAATACCAAACCTAGATGGTGTACATGTTTTTCCCTTGAAGGGCTAAATATTATGACATCATCAAAGTACGCTGCACTATAGGAAGAGTGTGGTGTTAGGATTTTGTCCATCATTCATTGAAAGGTGGCTGGGGCATCATGTAAACCAAAAGGCATCACAGTGAATTGGAACAACCTGATAGGTGTGCTAAACGCTGTTTTCTCTTTGGCATCATTTTCAAGAGGAATCTGCCAATAGCCCTTAGTTAAATCAAGGGTACTAATATACTTGGCAGTTCCTATGTGATCTAGGATGTCATCAATTCATGGCATTGGATAATTGTCGAATTTAGAAATGGCGTTTAGACGTCTAAGGTCGAGGCATATACAAATGCCCCCTTCCTTTTTACTAACAACCACCATGGGGAAGTTCCAATCACTGCGAGATGGTTCGATGATAGCCAGGTTTTGCATCTTTTTAACTTTCTGTATGACTTCCTTTCTAAGCCTCTCAGGAAGTCGATATGATTTTTGTCTAATGGGTAACTGCTGTACTACATGAATACTGTGTACTGCTTCTTTTGTTTTCCCAGGGGTCCCTTTAAAGGTATCCTGAATTCCTGTAACAAGTCCTGTAATTCTCTGGCTTGCTGGTCAGACAAGTCAGGATTTACTGAAATATCCCCCATTTCTCCTATACCCTCCAACCTTTGGTATGCAAGATGCAATTCACTATCAGAAGGGTCAGAATGAACATAATTACAAAGGAAGGGAGGTCTTTCTACCCAAAGCTTTAACAAATTGGCATGATATATACGTTTCTTATTTCTCTTATCAGGTAATTCTGTCTCATACGTTACAGGACCAGCACGTCTTATCACCTTATATGGACCTTGCCACTTCATGTGTAATTTATTATCTGAAGATGGTAATAGGAGTAAGACTTTATCCTCCTCTCTCAATTCTTTATGCCCTGTCCCTCTGTCATACTACACCTTCTGTTTCATCTGGTGTTTCACATTAGCTTGATGTGCTTTTTGTACATACTTAGCTAAGCGTGTACGTAACTGTTGCCAGTATTCCAATGGCAGAATTTCCTTCTGAATTTCCCTCTCTTCCCATTCCCCTTTAATAATATCTAGGGGACCTCTGGGATTGCGTCCATATAACAGTTGAAAGGGCAAATATCCAGTAGAGGCTTGGATTACCTCCCTGTATGCAAACATCAAATATGGCAGATACATATTCCACTTGTTCCCTTCCTCTTGAACATATTTCCGCAACATTGATTTCAACGTCTGGTTGAAACGTTCTACCAACCCATCCGTTTGAGATTGATATGGTGTGGTAAATATAGCCTCTATTTGAAGGGTTTGATATAAAGCATTTCAACAGACTTGAATAAAAGTTAGGACCCCTGTCATTTAATATTTCCCTCGGTATACCCATACGGCTGAAAATCTTTACCAGTTCATCCGCTATTTTGGAAGCAGTCACAGTTCGTAAGGGAGTAGCTTCAGGATATTTGGTGGCATGGTCTACTACTACTAAAATAAAGTGATTCCCTCTGGCACTCTTGGGCAGGGGACCCACCACATCCATAGCAATTCTTTGGAAAGTATCCATAACCAAGGGCATAGGAAAGAGGGGTACCATGTCCTTACGTCCAATTTTAGCTATTTTCTGGCATTCCCCACAACTTTTACAATACTCAGCCACTTGTTCGTGAATGCCAGGCCAATAGAAACGATGGAGTAAGCGACTGAGGGTACAGTCCGTACCTAGGTGACCGGCTAAGGGGATGTCATGCGCTATTTCTAGTAGTTTAGTTCTGTAAGACTGGGGGACTAGTAATTGTTCCATTATTTCCCCAGACCTGGGGTTGGTACATACTCTATATAGTAAATCATTCACTATTTTATACTCCTTTTGGGATCCCTCAATGACTGTTCCCACCTGTGAATACAAAGGAGTTAGTGATACATCCTCACTTTGTGCCCTTCTAAAATCCTCACAATCAAAACCTTTAATAGATTGAACGGTTATAGGAGTCCCAGAAACACATTCTTTAATGTCCTTTTTGTTAGACATTGTCCATTGCTCTTTCTCTTTTCGTTTGTTTCTTCTGGATTTCCTGTCTTTTCCTGGGGCACCATAAATCTCTGCATCAAAAGGAAATAAGTGTTCCAGTGGCTGTTCCTTTTTCATTTGTGCTCTAGTGACCGTTGCACAAATATCAGTCTGAAACAAAGTGTCAAAATGGGGAAAATGATGGCCGATTACTACTGGTACAGGTAAATGGGACACTATGCCCACATTCACAGTTTGATTCTGCCCATTTATTCATAGTACAGTTTCCCACAGTGGATACTGATGTGTGTCCCCATGGATACATGTTACTCTTGTTGTTGGCCGGCCCTCTACAGTTTCTGTTCCCACCAAAGAGTCATGTATCAAAGTCTGCTTACTCCCAGAGTCTATAAGCCCAGAGACTACCTGTTCCCCGATTTGTACAGGTACTATATACTGGCCCCAATTGGCAAGAGCCAAATGTGCAGGTTCTGATTTTCTCTTGGGGCAGAATCTTGCAATATGTCCCTTCTCTTTGCAATCATGACATATTATGTCTGGATTATAACTCTTTTGAGATTTACTAGTTGGTTGGGTTCCTAAATGATTGGTAGTTTGAATAGGAGCAGTAAGTCTTACCGTAGCATGCAGTATCAGGTTTCTCACCCCTTCTCTGTGTCTGTGGGGCCTTGCTGTTAAATAATCTTTGGCAAGACGAATGGCCACCTCTGCAGCTTCTGGGCGATGTTCTTTTACCCATGACTGGACATCCTGTGGAAGGATCCTGATAAATTGCTCCAGAATAATGGCTTCAATAATTTGATCAACAGTTCTGGTTGTTGGCTGTGACCATATATACATAGATCTTTTAAGTGGGTAAAAGCATCTTGGGCATTATCAGCAATCTGGAAATGGTATGACCTAAATCTTTGCCCATATGTCTCCGTACTGATGTTGTATCTTTTCAAAATAGCCTGTTTAACCCGATCATAGTCATTAACATGCAAAATGTCCACATGACTATAGGCTAGTTGAGCCTTACCGGTCAGATAGGGAGCCAACCGGATTACCCACTGATGTCGTGGCCAGGCGCACGCTGTGGCAGCCCTCTCAAATGTCATTATATAAGCTTCAGTGTCATCGGTTTCACCCAACTTTACTTTTATGTCCTTCTGTTCTCCTCTTGGCGTCGGAGGGGGTCTAGCATTACTCATCATCTGTGTGGCCCGTAACGTATCAGTCCAACGAGCCTCATTCTCCTTTCGGTCTATCTCTCTCTGTCTTTCTGTTTCCACTTTCCTGATGCATAACTATGGAAGTAAGTCATTAGAATCTTCAGGAGGGCGGTCTTCCTCAACTTCACCCCCACCAGCCTGCGCTCCTTCCACTGGCTTGGCATCCGTCATCCTGTCACCGTCTGCTTCTCTTTTCCTCTCCTTTCTCCAGACTGTAGGGTCCAAACCAGGCAATAGAGGTAACTGGAGTCGCCTCACCATGGACCTCGTAGCTCTCCCAGATACTGGAAAACTCTCCTCGTCCTGTTGCATTTAGTCCATCGGGGCCATATAGCAGACCCTTCAGTAGGCAGTCCCACTGTATCCCACCACTGCCACCATGTGTGAAAGGCTGTGGGTGGAATAATGGATCACGATGCAGTGATGGCTTGAACAAAAATACATTTTCAATTTATTGCCAACAGAACAAAATAAATAGCAGTCTGTATTCCGACAAAATAAAACAAAATCAAAGAGAAGCATAAATCAAACATTGATTAATAAACATCTCCATATACATAGTTAGAAGAGGCTAGCTAGGTCTAGGTGTTTCACCATCAACACCTTTCCACCATCTGTCCATTGCATATACTAACAAGGAATATATACCTAAATGTCATCATGCGACTAAATAACTCCTCCCCTTAGTTCATATTACTGACAAAGTCTCTTTTCATGTCTTTTAACTGTAAAACAAGGGTAGCATTCTTTATTTAATGATTATTTAATAAATGCAGTACTGAAACACAAAAATAACTTATTTTTTTAACAAAAATTGACGTCAGTCTCCCTAAGCACCGCCTCCCCAAACTGAGACATAAATATACCGAAGAAACGGACGGCCAGCCCTTAGTATCACAGAGCAAAGAGCTGAAGCTGGAGTACTATAATGCGACATCAAACTTTCAGGGTCTGACTGTTACCTAAACTGTCTTACTAAAACTACAGACGGGTGTTCAGGTAAGCTTGAGTTTCTAACTAACCTCCTTCCCTGAAGTCTTTATTGAACACGAGAAAAACAAGTAAAAAAAAAATTACAGAACCAACCACACAAGCATTTTCTTTACAAGCAAGCAAAGGTGGTTCTCCAGTGCGAAAGATTGCACACTCGAGAGGAAAAGAAAACAGCCCTAATTCAGTAGCCGCATCGCAGGGGAGAAAAGAATACGTTTTCTCCGAGCAGCGGCTTTTAGTCACTGAACCAGGGTCCTCTGTTC
This sequence comes from Neoceratodus forsteri, assembly GCA_016271365.2. Classification (NCBI taxonomy): domain Eukaryota; kingdom Metazoa; phylum Chordata; order Ceratodontiformes; family Ceratodontidae; genus Neoceratodus; species Neoceratodus forsteri. The sequence continues at coordinate 64,426,438 of CM057453.1, forward strand.
ACCAACAAAGAAAAGAACCAAAAAAACAAACCACTCCAAGTTGCATGATATACTCCTTTCTACATAATTCTTGTACAGGGGCTCGTTTAAATGTTTATTTTCTTTACTCTATCAAATTGAAGCTATCATGCTTCGAAACAGAACGGCTGACACTTGCTTAAGTGTGCAAGTGAAGGGGTTTCTACGGGAACTAGCGTTTTGCACTAAAACAGTGCAACAATAAAAGACAGCTCTGAAAAATCACCATGAAGTCGTGCTCCTGAAACAGAAACAGACTGCATACCACGCAAATAAGACAGACAAACAATACATATGACAGAACAAATATATAGGGGACATTACTACAAAGTGGGTGGCCAGCCCAACGAACAAAACGGACACAAGGATTTTCTAACAAATGTGCAGTCTTGTTTTGTCTTCCAGAAACATGACTTCAAATTAGTACCTCCTAGGACTGGTATACAGATTAAATAAAAAAAAAGGGGGGGCCCTCTCACACCCATACTGGCAGCGGCTCCCCCAATGCCCGCCCCATTGGCACTACCGCAGCACCAACTTATGGTGGTACAGTGCCCACCCATGCCCCAGCAGGTGGTGCCCACCCCCTCGTACACCAGTTCCAACTTCTTCCTAGCGCTCGGCACATCCCACTACTCACCTCCGTGGCCAGGCGCCAATTGCACCGAACATGGTGGGGAGACACCGGCCCACCAGGTTGAGTCCACATGCCCATTACCTGGTGAGATGGGGGTCCTGTGTTAGTCTCTGGTGGCCTGCAGTGGACCTGTGTGGTGCGTCAGGGGTTTGCCACAGGATTCCGGTTGGCGCAAGCGTGAGGACTTAGCCGCTGGGACCCCTCCTGTACCTGAATCGGGTGCAGGGTCGCTGGCGCACCGGGCATCGGCACAAGCTGCTGTTTGCCGCAGCTTGCGCCAGACGCAGGTCCCTAAGAGAATCAGGTCCATGCAGTATAGGAATGGCAGTGAAGTATCGAACTGATAGCAACCCCACCCCCACCCTGCAGAGATGGACAGGCATTGGGATGTGCCTTTGAGTCATCGCCCATAATGGTCACAACATTTCACCTCACCCACGAGGTGCACCTTGATGCCTGTCACTTGCTGCAGTGTTGGGGTGGAATGGCATGAGCATTACTGTCGACAATCCCAAGTCACACCCCGACGCCTGTCAGTCCCTACAGGGTAGGGCGTTATGGCCAAAAACCTTAACGCCCTGGGCATTTCTTGGTATTTTTAATCCAAGTTTTCAACATGGGCTTTTTGTGATCCCACTGCATTAACAGTGACACTCTCCGTTCGTTAGCTGAAAGGTGATTTTGCACAGCGACTGCGCCATTTGGCGCCACAGGTCCGAAAGCACATTATGAACAGGATGTGAAAAATGACAACTGTACTGTTCATGAGGAGGCGTAAAAAAATGGCAACGTTGAAAATCTGGAGTGAAAATATAAAAAACTGGTGAAGTTACAAGTGTGCGTAGAGACTGTACAACGCACACCCATAATGTAATTTGTTTGGGGATTTTTTACAGCAGATTTTCAACATAGACATTTTGGGACCTCCGCTCATGAACAGTGTCACTGTGATTTTCTTAATATGTCCCGAACACTGATTTCCCACAGTGACCATGCTATTCTGCGCCGGAAGTGCGAAAACACATTCCGGCCGGAGTGTGAAAAATGACAGCTGTACTGTTCATAAGGAGGTGTGGAAAAATGCCAATGTTGAAAATCTGTACTGAAAATATTACAAATTCGTGAACTTACGAGGATGTGTGGAAATTGCACAATGCACGCTCGTAACACAGTCATTTTGTGCACTTTTGTCACCAAATTTTTAACATAGCTAGTTTAAGATCTCTGCTCATGAACAGTGTCACAGTGATTTTCTTAATCTGTCCTGAACATTGATTTTGCACACCGACCATGCCACTGTGTGCTACATGTGCAAAAACACATTTGGGTGAGATGTGAAAAATGACAGCTGTACTGTTCATAAGGAGGTGTGGTAAAATGGCAATGTTGAAAATCTGGAGTGAAAATATGAAAAATGCTCAAAGTTACGAACGTGCGTAGAAACTGCGCAACTCACGCTTGTAAAACAGTTATTTTTGGGGAATTTTTTCACCAGATTTTCAACATAGGGTTTTGGGGGGCCTGCCTCATGAACTAGTGTCACAGTGATTTTCTTAATCTGTCCCAAACATTGAATTTGCTCACTGACCACGCCACTGTGCGCTACATGTGCGAAAACGAATTTTGGGTAAGATGTGAAAAATGACAGCTGTACTGTTCTTAAGAAGGTGTGGTAAAATGGCAATGTTGAAAATCTGGGTAATCTTAAAATACTTTCGATTCACAGTGTGCGTGAACTTCATAACCTGCCTTCGTAAAACAGTTATTTTGAGAATTTTTCTGGGAATTTTCAACATAGGGTTTTAGGGGGCCTACATCATGAACTGCGACACTGTTGTTTCGTTAATCCATCCCGAAAGGTGGTTCCGCGCAGTGACCGCGAAATCACCTTTCAGGACAGACTAACAAAATGACAGTGACTGAGTTTATGAGGTGGGGTCCCAAGAACCCCATGTTGAAAATTTGGTGAAAAAATTCCCAAAAATGGCCGAGATATGCACCAAAGTTGAAAAAAAAAAAACATTTATGCCATTATACAGCTTACTGGCATTTCTTCAGTTTGCGGCCGGCTTTGAAGAGCGCAGACGTGTTCCAGGTCCACCGAAGATCGTCGCGCTGGGCTCCGGAGGTAAGTGTGGGGAGGTGGGGTACGCAGAGGGTGGGCACAGGTTGGGGAAGGGGGCAAGAGAATCAACGAGGGACCGTTTTTTTCTTCTAGGTGTTTTTTTTTTTACAAAGACGACGGAACTTTTGCCACACTGGTGTGGGCTCCCAGTATGGCACCAGGAAGTTTGTTTGGTGGGGCAGTGGAGCTGACGAGATTGGGCACCCCATGGGCCATACAGACTTTTGCCATGCTGGGGTGGGCACCCAGCATGGCACCTGGAAGTTGTTTGGGAGGGCAGTGGAGCCAGCGGGATTGGGCACCCCGTTGGCCATACAATGTGGGGGCATGAGCCGAGGGAACTGGGAACCCCGTCGGCAACAGCAAATGGAGGTGCATCATGCCAGCAGGATTGGGCTACCCGTCAAGCAAATGAACTGGGGAGGGATCATGCTGACCGGGATTGGCACCGTCCGCTTTTTTTTTTTTTATTTGTTGAAATGTTTCACTGGGAAGGCATACTGAATGGCGGGCTGCAGCTTTCCGTTGGCTTTGTGGGGACTGTGAGAGGCCGACAGAGAAGCCGTCACCATGGGGACACCACACAGTGCACCGAAACAGCAGATTGCATAGTGACGTGGCCAAATTTCTTTACGCATTGTGGCATGCTCATGAACTGCTGTCATCAACAGCATGCTCTTCTATTCGCCGCGCAGAGAAGAGCCTAGAGTGGACTGCTGCCATTCGGCACAACACTGCCACTCCATAACTCGCTTTTGAAGGATGCTGACGCAATGTGTTTCTTGCACATGCGTGCAAGCAACACACAAATAAAAAGAAAAACAAGATTAGTAACCATGAACATTAAATACAGTACATGTAACCACTGACAATATGCAGGAGGTCATACTGATGTGTAAAAGGTAAAATTTAAAACAGGTTTTATATTTTGAAGAAATGAATGCATGTAGAAGCATATTGTTTGTATGGTATTGGAAGGCTTAAACCTGAGGTTCGATGTGGGGGGGGGATATCTTCTCCCACATCCCCTACTTAAACCTCAGTACTTCCGCTGCCCAACTTTGAGCGTTTTGAAAACTCAAGTGTTGCGGGGTTGTGGCTGTGCTTTGCTCGCTTCCTCTTTGTTGTCCCTCCTTCTTGTTTGCCCCGGTTTCGTCTCTATTCCCTCGTCTTGTCCTTCCTTTCTTCCCTCCTCCTGCCATTCTGGTTGCCCGGCAGCTCCCCTTTTCTTTTGCCTTCCCGGCTCCTCCTCTCCCTGCTTGTTCTCCTGTGTCTTTCAGTTTCCGTCTCACCATTCGGCGGTATTCCGAGTCTCCACCTCATTCCCCCTTCCCTCCCGTCCCTCATATCTTTCTCGTATCTAGTGTTCGGTTGTTTGTTTTTGGGCATGTGTTTCCCCACAGTTCTCTTCCCTGCTGCTTGCTGTCTTCTTGCTTTACTGCTCCTCCCCGGCCACATACCCCGCAGTGCTCTTGTCGTCGAAGTTCTCACTCACATCCTCCTCCTCTCCTGCCTGCTTCCTATGCCTGGAGCCATTTACCTGCCTGCTGCTACACCGCAGCTCTGTCGGCACTTCCAGGGTAAGATGTCACTCCTGCATCCAGCATCCTGTTCCACTTCTGCACACTGGTGACCCTGCCTCGGATCCTGTGCTCTGCTACCCGTAGGACATCTATGGGATGGGGCATTCAGCGGGGGTCCAATTTGCTGACTCACCTGCGGATGTTCTGACAGCAGGACAACTCCTATGTCCTGGATTGCATTTCCTCAGAGCCCCATTGGGTGTCCTTCCTTGCCTGTTGTTGGGACGTATGGTGAACTTCGAAACAGAGAAGAACTTCTCTGTCTCGAAGTTCACCATACCTCCCAACCTTCTGTCACTGAAATGAGGGACACGGACACTCAAAATGAGGGGTGCTGAGGGACACTGCCTTTCCTAATGAGCCACACCTCCTCATGCATTGAGAGACAAGCTCAGAACCCTGCGTAAACCATTGGCTTTACTTATATTGAGCTTATTTTATGTAGCATCTTAGAATATGCTTAATTTCTGCTTTAACTAATCGGACTTCTCAGTACATTCTCTGTACACGGAGCACCTTTCCTATGTGAGATGGATGAGGAACCGGGCAACTTTGAGGGGCTAAATGAGGGATGTCCCTTGTAACGGGAGGCCACTTGAGAGGTCTGCAGTTCACTGCTTTACAACTTGTTCCCTCCGTGCCAGTCCTCCTGTCCTGAACACCCAGTGGACTTTGCCACTGTTTAATTGCCAGCAACAGTACTCTGCTCCTAGGCCATTCCTACATGCCTGTCTCTCTCCTTGCTGACCTTTTCTTCACTCCCCTGACCCCTGCAATACCATACAATGCCAGGTGATAGGACACTGACTTGGTAACACCTCATACAGTCATCTTTGTTTTAATTCCACGACAGCTATGAACTGCTTGGCTCGTTCTACACTGGACCACATGTCACTACACTGCAGGATCTTAAGCGAGTGCTGCATGTCCTCAAAGGACCTCCATCTCTTATTGCTCATCCCTTCCACCCATTCTCGAGTCTTTTGAGTGGAACCATCAGTGTTGACCTCTGCATCACTGCCCATCTTGCCTAATCACACCTACAGGGAGGATAGCTCTGTTACATGCCCGACCTGTGTTCTCTGCCTGCAGTAAGCCGAAGCCATCATTCGTACAAAGGATCTGTCCTGCATCATCTTACAATAAGTTTCCAGACCTACGTGGGGGTCCCGCCAGTCAAGCTTGGCCTACATGGGGGCCTAGCTTCCTGGCACGAACATTCCCGGATCTCCCTGTGGCAGATTTGTGTGGGGGTCTCGCCATTTCCAGCTTGGCCCACATGGAGGCCAAAGCTCACTTCTCAGCTATTCCAAGTCCTTTCATATGACAGACCTATGTTGGGGTCCTGCTAGTTCCAGCTAGCCCATGTGGGAGCGAAGCTCGACTCACTCAATTCTACTCCTTCCTAGGACGGACCATCATGGGGGTCACGCCGGTCCAGCTAGCCTACATGGGGCCTAACTCGACTCACTCAATTCTACTCCTTCCTCAGGCAGCCCTATGTGGGGATCCTGCTGGTCCAGTTAGCCTATGTGGGGACCTAGCTCGACTCACTTGATTCTCCTCCTTCCTCGGGCAGACCTACTTGGGTTCCTGCTGGTTCAGCTAGCCTATGTGGGGGCCTAGCTCAACTCACTCACTTCTACCCCTTCCTTGGGAGGATCTATGTGGGGGTGTCGCCGCTCCAGCTAGCCCACATGGGGGTCTAGCTTACTAACCGATCACTTTATACGCTTTCCTCCAGTGAACCTTTGCAGAGGTCCTGCTGGTCCAGCCTGGCCCACATGGGGGCCTAGTTTCATGGCAGGTTCATTCCAGCTTCTTTCCCGTCCCAATTCAAGTTTCAGTTTATTACTCAGGACATCTTCATTGAGCAACTGTCATTTACCTACTGGTCCTGGGACATTTCAATTACCTTCTTATTGCAGCAAACGATGGTATCCAACTTCTATTGCAGACTAAAGACAGTGTCAGGACTTGCTGTACTGGACATAATTGTTGACTCTCTTCATAATTGCTTCATCATGCCTCTGAAACCTGCACTGCTTTCCCTATGCATGCATGGAGTCTAGTCTTCCATCAGACTACCTGTGGGAGGGGTCTGTCCTCTTTTCCTCCTCCATGCTGCATCCAGATCCTTAGCTTCTGTACTCACCCTGGACCACCGTGGACATTTCACACTGTTCTCGGGTCTTCTGGGAAAGACCTTCAGCGATGACCTTCGTGGGGTCTCCTCAATCAAGCTTCTTTTCTTTATCTTAATGGGGTTCCCATATAGCTGCCTAGCACCAACCAGGCACTGGAATTTTTGTTGCTGCTGCTTATCTCATCAGATTACCTTCAGAGAGCTCCTGTCAACTCTCATTCTACTGTGTCATGGCACCTCCAGCATCATCCGTCTCTTCCCTGACTTTTAGCAGCTTCATCAGCTAGAGCTCGGCCATCCCTAGATGTAGCTCCCTGGATTTATCCTAGTGTTCAGTTTCCAGTTCTAGATCACTATACAGAAACCCTGGACGTGGTTTAACCATCTTCCCTCATCCAGACATCCATCTGGATCAGACTCCCCTTCATCTTCTAAAAATCTTCATCCTTCAGTATTGACTTCCACTCACTGTCAAGATTCAGAGGACGTCTCATTGACCAGCAAGACTCCAAGGATATAGAATATCGGACATAACCAGAACCAAACCTAAGTCCATCTTTAGGATTATCTCCTCATAGTACGCCCAGAGGATGGGCAGGTCGGTAGCCATGGGTCCTCAGAGGTTTCCCCCATGTTTTTTTTCCTCTCTTGCATGCTACTGGCCACACTCTCCAGAGTTGGAGGAGGTACTCAAAGCATTACCAATCTTTTTGGGCTTCTATTCCTACACCTACCAAGCGTTCCTACTGAGGGTGGGAAACAGAGAAAGGCCAAAGTTTAAATGTCATAACCTCAAGAACATAACGTTCCAGCTCAAAAGTATACACAAGCACTATGCTATGTACCACACATAGAATGGGAAGGCTTAAGCCTGAGGTTCAATGGGGGGGGATAGCTCCTCGCTCATTCCTTACTTAAACCTCAATACTTCAGCTGTCTAGCATCAAGCGTTTTGAAAAACGCCCACCTTCCTCCCCAGCATCATCCTCCTCCTCCTCCGGCACACTGCTCCCACCCTTGACGCTGGGCCTTTATTCCTACACCTACCCAGCGTTCCTACTGAGGGTGGAAAACAGAAAGGCCAAAGTTTAAATTTCATAACCTCAAAACACGTAACGTTCCAGCTGGTAAGTATACACAAGCACTACGCTATGTACCACACATTGAACTGTATGTACTGCAAGAAAATGGGCTGTGTTCAGTGATTTCCCAGTGGAATCATTAATGACTTGCCCTATAGCTATTAGTACCTTAAATTGCTACAACTCCTTGCTAACTGAATAACAACAGCAGGTCACAACATATTAGTCATAAAAAAAAATCTGATGCATAGTTAATCATGCAACCCTGGAAATTCCCATTCACCCAGGGTATATGTCCAAAATTCCTTCTGTACTATTTAGTTGAACTTTCTAATCCCTTCCCCTAGGGTTGCACCCCAGTTTCTCAATTCCCATTGCCTTTAATATACAGTATGGGTGCTTTTATCACCCAATTCCTCCATGTCTTGCCATGGCATACTCTTTAGTGCCTACTCTCATTGCCTGCTAACTGCCTTTTCAACTTTCTTTTACTTCTCCCCACATATTATGCTCCACAGGAGCACATTAAAGGTACACCCTCCCCCCTCTGTATCACACTTAATAAAACAATTCAGGTATATGTCCCTGACATTTTTGGGTCTCAAAATGTAGCACCTTTGACAACGTGGACACATGTGGCACATGCCTCAAGGGTGGTTACCTTTGGCTGGACCAGATAGCCAATGCCTAAAACTTAGTGCTGTTTGCAAACTTTTAACTAAGAAATCTCTCAAGTTTTCTGTTGTCTTACACAATATCCGCACCAGTTGCTGTATGAGGAGAAGCAAGGCCAGTTCCACTGTAAGGATGCCACAGTTCCTCTGAATGATACTGGCCACTTTAGTGGCTTGTGCACCAAAGTAGGTAAATATAGGTTATTTACCTGTAAACATAGATCTTCTTCTGGGGTATCTCAGTCATCAGGTTACACCATAGGAACCTTCACCGTCAGTGAAAGGGAATCCACACTGAAGATTTTCAGCAGTACAACTGGGGCCGCCCACGCCGTCGACATCCACCAACGTCGTTAACCCTGTATAGGCGTGGGCGGTCCCACTCCCTCATCAGTTCTTTCCCACTGTTGACTTGGAAGCACAGTCTCTGCAGAAGAGCTGTCGCAGTGTTCCATGCCTTTTTTGGCCTATGGACGTTTTTTCTTCTACTGTTTGCTAAAATCTCTTACAGAGATTTTTCTTTTTTTGTTTATGTCGAGAGTCAATCCGTCGTCTTCTTCTCTTTTGTAGTGCTGCCGCTGTGGGAAGAAGATTGCCTCTACAGGCATACACTCTGTTTATGTCTGCTGTCTTGGGCCTGACCATGACGTCTCCAACTGCAAACTCTGCCAGAAGTTTAACCAGACAACCCTTAGGTGACATAAGAAGGCTCTCAAAAAAATTTCTGATGGAGCAGCAGGTAGCCAACTCTGGGCAGGGGCCTTCCGGGGCCCCTGCCGCTCAGTCATCCACCGTATCTACAAGCTGCCAGGCCTCCAAGGCCCGAGACAAGTCCTCAGGGAAAAGTCACAAGAAAGACCAGTATTGCAACCACTCCCCCTGGCAGCTATCCTGTTCCCCATCAGCCTCTCCTTCGGAGGGCTCTTCATCGATGGCAGCTGCCCCAAAGAAGAGACCAGCTGTCCAGGTCTCTATTCCTTCAGGCCCATACCGATAGCTCCCATCCCAGGGCCCTGTCCGTCGACCTCGGGCCATCAACCCCTCCTCCATCAGCATGGGTTGCGTCATTGACTACCCCATCGAGGCCAGCCCCTTCCTCTCCGAGGGCTACAGGCTCATTGGGCTGTCAGGATGGAGGGCCGTCGATTTCTGTGCCGTCGAGCCCCCCTCCATCGACAATGACTATGGATCTGAACAGAGTACTTGTCAAGTTCACTGATGTACTTGTTCAACAGTTTGTTGCCGACGACGACTCCATCATCGACACCTGTTCGTTGACTATGGGAGGCTCCCTGTGGACCTCCGACGACCACTCCAACGCCAGACCCGGATGAGGAGGTCGACGTCAAGGAGGAGTACCATCCTGAGCTCATCCTCCTGAATGATATGGAGGAAGAGGAGGTAATCCTCATTTCTGACAGGTCCACTGCCTTTTCAGTCATTGAGGACTCAGTCAAACATACCCCAAGGTCTTCTCCTGATGATGCTACCTTTCTTAATATCATGAAGCAATTGTGTGCCAATGTGGGCTTCCACACTGTGGAGGAAGATGTCACCAGGAAAGACCTGGTGGACTCTCCCCCTAAGATTATCCCTCCTATGCTACCAGCCCTAAAGAATGCTACCACGGCAACCTGGAACAGACCAGACATGGTGCCAGCTATGCCACGCAGGGTGGACTAGCTTTTCAGTCCCGCTTAGGGCCTTCCTTATTTTGCTGCCCAGGCCGAAACTGACTTAGTGGTCATCAAGGCAGCTCATGACAGATGTAAGGCACCTAAACACCTTAGTTCCCTCCCCCAGAAAAGGAATCCTGCGGGATTGACCTCTGGGGTAAAATCATTTACATCTCCTTTACTTTGGGCCTCAGGATTGTAAACTAGCTATCACATGTGGTTTGCAATCCAGAATGCCAACTGGAGAAAGGGCAAAACTGCCGATCAGGCCCTTACAGATGGTTCCCAGAAGCAGGAATTGCTCCAATGTTTGCAAACTGTGGAAGATGTCAGTAAACATCTCCTCAGGGCCCTGTATGACTTGGCTAACACAATGGCCAGAACAGCTGCCATGGGTATATGCCTTCATAGGCACTCATGGCTCAGGGTCTCTGGATTTGCAGCCGATTTGCAAAACAAGGTGCTTAATGCCTCTTTCAATGGCACCAAGCTCTTCAGCCGTGATGCCAAGGACCTCATCAGTGATCTGCAGGCCTCTAGCATGGCCATCAAGTCTGTGCATTCTTTCTGCCACACTCAGCTGCATAGTAGAGGGTGGCCTACCTTTTGTAGACAGGCCAGTAGGCCAGGCTCAGGCCCCCGTACCCAGGATAAGCGCAGGGCCCAGGCCACCTTGCCCGTCCCCTCTAATACTGGAGCAGCGGTCAAGCGGCCCAGACATGATGGGCCAGCCTCCTCAGCTGGCCCCTTCTCAGCTTGACTCCTTACCAGACCCCTCTTCTCTGGCCCAGACCCAGGAGGTGGTGATTGGAGGTTGGTTCTCCCTCCATCTGAATCAGGGGAGAACCGTAACTTCAGATGCATGATCCTGCAGATCATAGAGACAGGTCACACCCTGAAGTTCACCCAACAGCCTCCAGCTACCCTTCCCCCACCCTCCAACTATCCCCCGGTTCACTTGTCTGTTCTCTGGGAGGAAGTACAGACTCTTCTGCACAAGCAGGTAATAGAACTGGTGCCAAGGTGGCAGAGAAACCAGGGGTTTTATTCCAGATCCTTCCTGGTCCCCAAAAAGACTGGAGATCTGAGACCCATTTTACATATGAAGGACCTCAATCTCTTCGTACAGTACAAAAAGTTCCAGATGGTAACTTTGCCAGGCCTCATGCCCCTTCTCAAGACTGGGGTATGGCTCTGTTTACTGGACATGCAGGATGCCTGCCTGCACATTTCGGTCTTTCCTCATCACAGGAGGTTTCTCCACTTTGCCTTTCAGGGCGAGCATTACCAGTTCAAAGTGCTGCCCTTGGGTTATCCTCTGTGCTATGTGTCTTTACCAAATGCTTAGCAGCAGTTACAGCAGTTCTTGGAAGAGAGGGACTGCATGTCTACCTTTACCTGGACGATTGGCTTCCCAAGGCCCCATCCAGGGAGCAGTTCTTGCTGACTCTGGAGCACACTTTACAGCTCTTCTACTCTCTGGTCATAATGGTGAACTTGCCCAAGTCAGTGCCACTTCCATCTCAAAGACTGCAGTACATCAGGACGGTTCTGGACTCCGAGCAGGGGAAGGCCTTCTTATTCCAAAACAGAGTGGAATGCCTTGTCGCCTAGGCTCAAGATGTTGCCCAGAGTCGGTACATTCCTGCCAGACTATACCTCAGGCTATTTTTTTTTTGTTTTGGGTTCAGAGGCCTGTTTCAGCATAGTATTTCTGGGGAACATTCCCAATGGTCTTTTTCTGAATCCAGGTTTTCATCATAACCTGTGCAAAGGTGAGGCCAGGGAGAGAAAATGATTTACAAAGAACAAAGACTCGAGGGAGAGCAAAAAACTAAAGGAAAGGAGTAGCAAAAATGTACTATTATTTCGGTACCACCAGGAAGGGAGCCCAGAGTGTTTCAGATTTGTTCACTTCCACTACTGTAGAGTAATTAATGTAGGCTTTCTAATTTAGCACAATCGATCATAACATTTAACAACTCTATAAAGGAAGGAGATTTAATATCCTTCCAGGGCTGCAAGATAATCTTCTTAGTATTTATTAGAATTAACTTGAGCAGATCTTGATGGTGTTGAGATATCTTAAGCACATCAAAAATAAGAAGAAGAATTCTTGGGTCAAATGGTATCTCTACCCCCGAGAACTTGCTGCAGCAGGCCTGGTATCTTTTGCCAGAAGTCCTTAAGTTCTGGCATGTTATAAACATATATAATGTTGTGCCTTTGTTTATTCTATACCTTTGGCATCTATCTGATATATATATTCATTAAATTTATTCAACTTCTTTGGTGTGTAGTATGTTCTATGAAATATGTTAAATTGAATTTACCTGAGCTTAATATTCTGAGAGACTGATATATGTGATGATTTGATATTCGTCCATTGCACTGAGGTAATGGGATGTATGAAATCTTGTTACCAGGCTTTTTAAGGGATTCCAGATTCTCCTTGGATCCTGTTAATAAATAGAAAAATATTTTTACCTCAGGTTATTGGGGCTAATGGCTGCGGCCATTCCCACCATTCCACTGGCCAGGCTTCACATGCATATCCTTCAGGTGACCCTCAGAGTGCAGTGGAACCAGCATACGGACAAGTTAGCCCAGCAAGTCCTGGTCTCCTCCCCAGTTCACAAGGTACTGCAGTAGTGGATGGACCCCTCGAACCTTCAAGGGGTACCCTTTTAAATTTCCTCCCCGCATCAGATTCTAACCACAGATGCTTCGGGGCTAGGTTGGGGAGCACACCTGGGTCCTTTCCAATGTGTTTGGTCTCTGTCCCCAGGGTTCTCACCAGACCGAGTGGGCAGGTAGCCGGGGTGGCTGGCAGAGCTTTGAGCCTTGCTATACAATGCCAGGTCAATGAGGAACAAGACTGCAATTGTGGCTGACGTGATTTCCTTGGTTGACCTGGCTTGCATCATGGAAACCTGGCTGGGTGATGACGCTGGGCCAGTATTGGAGGCGGCTGTCCCCTCTGGGTTCTCCGTAGTGCACTGTCCAAGGAGGGCATGCAGGGTGGGGGTGTGGCCATCTATTTTAGACCTGACTTGGACTTCGCAGTACACCCAGTGGGATTGGCCAGGTCTTTCAAGTGTGTGGTAGTACGTGAGTCCAGGTGCAGACTGCAGGATTCTCCTCATTTACCATCTTCCAGGGTCAGGAGAAGAATTCCTGCATGAGGTCATGGACTTCGTCATTGGCAAGGTGTTGGAGTCCCTCAGATGTTTAATTCTGGGGGACTTCAATGCCTGGATTGACGACGAATCTTCGCGTTTTGGTTATGACCTCCTTCAGTTGATGTCATCACTGGGCCTGACACAAGTCGTTACTTCTGCGACCCACCATCACGGCCACGTGCTCGGTCTGGTTTTCTCACTGGGGCTTGAGGTAGCCAACCTCAAGACTTATCAGGTCATCTGGTCTGATCATTGCACTGTGAAATTCTTGTTTGGGCCCCCAGGAAGTCCTCCCTACTGAGATGGTCATCTACCGCCCTTTAAGGGGATTGTCCCCAGAGAGACTCCTGGCAGTGGCTGACCTATCTAGTGTAGATGCTGCGTGTGCGGTTGGTGTGGAGCAAGGCGGTGGCTGCCTACAATGGGATAGTCTCCGAGGCGCTTGACATCAGTCCGTATACAACCCAGATCCTCTCCCTTGAGATCCCCTTGGTTTGATGGGGCTTTCAAGGTGATGAAGATCAAGGGTCAAAAGCTGGAGTGTTGCTGGTGGAAGTTCAGCTTGGAGTGGGACAAACTGGCTTTGCATGCTCACTACCATGAGTACCAAGGGGCAGTCAGCTGCAAGAAGGCAGAGTTCCTGTCCAGGGAGATAGCTGCAGGGAAAAACAGATCATCTCAGCTATTTCAGACTGTGTACAAACTGTTACATCCTGTCTGTCTACAACCGAAAAAAGTGTTTTCCACCACACTGTGTGAGGAGTTTGCTCTGTTTTTCTTTGACAGGGTGTCATCCATCCGGCCGGGGATTCCATCAGTGAGACAAGCTTTGTCCCACAGTGATCAGCATCGGACGAGCACAGGCACTCTGTCTGTCTGGGATGAGTTTAAACCGATGGAAGTGGCCGAGGTCATTGAGGTGATCTCGAAGCTAAAGCACACTTATTGTGAACTGGACCCGGCCCCAGGTCATTTCTTGATGAGATGTGTCGGGTCCGTTGGCTCGGTGTTCGCTGGGATTGCCCAGTGCTCGACGTCGGAAGTAATCTTTCCAGATGCCTTGAAAGAGGCTCTGGTGAGACCCCTCCAGAAAAAGCCATCTCTTGACCTGGATGTCCTGGCAAATTACTGTCCAGTCTCCAATCTGCCATTTTTAGGCAAGGTTGTTGAGAAATTAGTGGTGCAACAACTCGAAAAACACCTTGTGTCCTTTGACGTCTATGAGCCATTCCATTCAGGTTTCAGAGCTAGGCACAGCACCGAAACGGCATTTATCAGGGTGCATAATGATGGTAGTTCATGAACATAGCGACCGAGATTGAGCGCCTAGAAAAACGGCGATTCAAGCTCGGTGATCATGATCACGGCTGCCTAGGGGGGAGAGTGACTGGATACTGCGGTCAGCGAAAACATAACAACATAAACTTGGCATACATACACACGCACGCTCGGGACGGAGGGAGGATGGCATGTGGGAGGGGTTGCAGCGAGCAGCTGCCCCCAACATGCACCCCTGGAGTTGAGAATCCATAAGTAGGAGGGTGCGGGGCTGCCCCCGCATCAAAAACGAGACCTGTAGGTCTCGGGTGCCGTTTTTCTTTGCACTGTTAGTGTGCATTGCCGAAATTATTTTTTGGCGATGTACACTTGCCATAATAGCAATCGCTGTTGCTCGATCGCTGTTATGACATGGAACCCATAATGACCTATTCCAGGCTAGAGATGGAGACAGGTCAGTTCTTGTTCTCCTCGGTCTCTCATCAGCCTTTGATACTGTGGATCACATCGTGCTTCTTTATCGCCTTCAAGAGTATTGTGGACTCGCTGGTACTGTCATCAGCTGGTTTGAGCAGGGAGCAGTGGGTGGTGATGGGGAATTTCTCCTCTTCCCGAGGCTCCTGTCATGTGGAGAACCTCAGGGTTCGATCTTGTCACCGATGTTATTCGCAGTATTCATGCTGCCCCTGGGAGAGCTCGTTAGACAATACAGTGTGGGATTTTACTGCTTTGCAGATGATACCCAGCTGTATTTGTCTTTTTCCCAGGGAACACGCAGGGCTATGGAAGTGATTAACAGCTGTATGGCCTAGATCAATGATTGGCTGTCCTCCAGTTGATTGCGACAGAACCCGGACAAGACGAAGGTTCTGGTGATTGAGCCGGGTCACGGGCATGATAGGTATGCCACTGGAGTAGGTACAGGATTATTTCTGGGACCCACACCATTGATAGCTTCCCCTAGGATGCGGGATCTTGGTGTTCTGGACAGCGGATTGACACTTGAAGCTCAGGTGTCATCTGTAGTCAAAAGTGGTTTCTATCACTTGAGGAACCTCGCCAGGATTAAGGCCTTAGTTCCACCTGAAGATCTGCAGTAAGTGGTGCATGCCATTGTGACTTTGAGGCTGGATTACTGTAATGCTCTTTACTTTGGGGCACTGGAAGAACCCTCCACCGATTGTAGCTGGTACAGAACGCAGTGCTAGGTTTTTGACGGGCCTGCCAAGGTCCAGTCATGTAACCCCGGTCATGTGGGTACTGCACTGGCTGCCAGTCAGGTGGGCTTGTCATCTATAAGGCCATATATGGGCTGGGTCTGGTCATCTGGCTGATCTCCTAATACCTATCTCCTCAGCCTGTTCCCTCCGCTCCTCGACCTGGGGCCTCCTTGATGTTCCCAGGGTCAGGCTAAAAACATTGGGCGACCACGCATTTAGTGTCACCAGGCCAATCCTG
Organism: Neoceratodus forsteri; assembly: GCA_016271365.2. Taxonomy (NCBI): domain Eukaryota; kingdom Metazoa; phylum Chordata; order Ceratodontiformes; family Ceratodontidae; genus Neoceratodus; species Neoceratodus forsteri. The sequence goes on from CM057453.1 coordinate 64,442,297, forward strand.
TGGAACGCTCTACCAGCTGTCATCGGGGAGACCTCAACCATCGAGCGGTTCAGAAAGGGGCTAAAGGCCCATCTGTTTCGACTGGCATTCCCTGATGAGGGTGACTAACCTGTTTTTTATCAATTTTTTAGTTATGCTGAAATTTAGTTATATATTTATTGCAATGTTATTGTATGTTGTGTTGTTTTCCTCTACCTTTTCTTGTAAGGTACCCAGAGCCTCAGGGATTGGGTGCCTGATAAATAAAATGTGCCTTGCCTTGCCTCCTTGTCCCAGTGGGAAGCTGCCCTGTATATCAATGTCCTGGAGTTGAGAGCGGTGCACTATGCCTTGCAGGCTTTCCAGGAGCAATATGGCTCCAGGCCAGCTGCTGGTGCAATCGGACAACCTGAGTGTCGTCTACTACATCAACAAGCAGGGTGGGACTCACTCATACCCCCTTTGCAGGGAGACCATGTGAGTGTAGTGTTGGCACTAGAGTACAGTCTGACACTCTCGGTAGTCCATGTTCCAGGCATCCTAAACACCCTGGCGGACAATCTCAGCAGGACTAAGTCCAGCATGCATGAATGGGAGCTTCTCTCATCCATAGCAGAAGATCTGTTTGACAGATGGGGTCATCCAGAGTTGGACCTTTTTGCATCCCCACGCAACGCAAAACTGCCCAATTTCTGCTCGCAAGATCCAGGGCCTGGAGTTTTCTATTGAGACGCATTGTCCTTCTCTTTGAGCAGGAGATTTCTGTATGTGTTCCCCCCCCATTTCCACTAATATAGAGGGTGCTGATCAAGCTGCAAATGGAGGTGGCCAGCATGATTCTGATAGCCCCATTCTGGCCTCTCCAGATATGGTTCCCTCTGCTTCAGCAGCTCGCAGAGGAACCTCCAGATCTTACTTCGAGAGGGTTCCTTCAGTAGGTCATCACATATAGGACTAGCGCCACCTGGCGTCTGACCCGCACGGCAGACTTTTTCTAGCAATGCCTGATGGGGGACCACCCACCCAACATAGCGTGACTGATGTCAGCGTGACGCTACATAGTGGACGGTCCCCACGCCTGCCCTCCAGTTCTTTCCCGTCGTTGCCTCGTGTCAGTCGCATTGCAAATTTCCCACGCGATCGTCATTGAAAGTGCATTTTTCTCATCGGTTTTCACTGCATTTTTTCCTTCTATTTGTCGAATTTTCTTCTGTGTCTTCACCGAAGAAGTGTTCCACCTGTAGCACACAAATTCCACACAAAGACAGCCACGTGAAGTGTGTAATCTGCTTAGGCCCAGACCACCCAGTTTCCTCTTGCCCGGACTGCCAGCCTTTTAATCAGGCCACACGTAAAAGGAGGCAGCAGGCTTTGGAGTCCCATCTTTTTGAAGACCTGGTTGACGTCTTTAGAAAAGCAGATAGAGTGGATCCAATCTTCTTCTTCATCTCCTTCCAAAAAAGAACATAGGAAAGAGGAACACAGGGAGAGGGAGCGCTCCGCGGAGGTGTCCCAGCCTGAGGCCACTCGGCCCTTGACCAGCAAGGCTTCTTCCCAGACGCCGCCTATGGCCAAGCCGGCATCAGTAGGTAAGTCGGACAAGTCCTGCTCTGTGAGTAAGTCGCCCGCCGGCTCCTCTGACAGCCGCACTGTGCCTGCCATTAAGTCAACCCCCGGCTCCTCTGGGGATCACCAGGCCACTGGTAAGATGCCTTCTCAGGCATCAGGGATCTGCACAGCACCAGCCGCTAAATTGGCAGGGGGCTCCTTCCCATCTGGTCAGACGTCCGTCCCTGGCAGGCTCTCAGACATGGCTCTTCCATCGGGGCCTAACGCCACCCAACCCGACATCCGCAAGAGCCCAGGGGAGACTGACCCTCTCCCCCCCTTCCTCTTTACTGGTAGCTTCCCCTGTTCAGGCCGCTACCTTGAACAACAACAGTGTGGAACCCCTGGATGTTGTCCAACCCTCTGGGTCTGTTCCACACTCCCCTGATGGTGTCACAGGAATGGAGGCTTCTCCACAGCCATCTGGCCCTACTCAGGAGGTCCCTCCTATCCCTTCTGGGGGGATCACTCCTGACCCGACGCCTGTCCCTGTCGAGATCCCTCTGCCAGGTCCGGCGACAGTCCCTCCAATGCCAGACCCCCTACGATGGTCTCTGAGCCTGGGTCCAGTCGTCAGCCCCAGCCTTCGGCTCCAGTGCCAGACACAGTTCCTCCATTGGAACCCCTTCGTCCAGCTCAAACGCCGGACCCTCCACCGCTGGACCCTGTTCTGGCACCGGATCGGGTGGTGCTGATCCTGGCAAAGGTGGTCCCGACACCGGCTCCCCCGATGCTGGACCTGCCACCGATTTGTGTGACGGCAGGCCCTACATGAGTTCCCCCGCCTCAGATCTTCTGACATTGGGCCTTAACTCAAGACCCCAGACTGTCCCGCATTACCCCATAGGGTACCCTGGGGACCACCTCCCAGCTGGTCCTCCTCCAGATTGGAGTAGCGCGGGGTATTATTGCCCGGGTTACGGTCAGTACCCAGGTTATGGCTACCCAGGTTACCAGGGGTATCACTACTCTTCTCCCCTGGTAATCCTTCCACCTGCTCTTCCTCCTCCCCCCTAACCTCAACCTCCTCCTCTGCCTCCTCCATAGGCTCTAGTCCAACTAGATTTTAAGACTCTTATTCAGTCTTGGTGGCAGGGGGCATGCCAGGAGTGCATACCTGACACCTGACCTGGAGAGCAGACTCCCACCTCCGCGCCCTCCTAGGTCTCCATCCTCAAGGAGCTAGTCCAAACAAGGAGTCACGGCAGATGGACCAGTTCAGTAAGAAGATCTATTTTTTGGCCACATGTGCGCTTCAGTCCCTCAATTATATGACCTAAATGGTGTCGCACCAAAAAGCTACCTTGGTCAGGCTCGAGGCCCGTGTTCAATCTGTGGAACCTTCAGATCTCAAGGAGAAGCTCACCAAGGAACTCCACCTGTCTTGTTTTTCTTGCAGGCATGCATTGCGGGCTACTTATGACTCCATTGATTCAGTTGCCCGTGCCTCAACGGCTGCCATTGCCCTGAGATGACAGGCCTGGCTTTGCATCTCTGGCTTCGCAAATGAGGTCCAGTCTGCCATTCAGGAAGCCCCCTTTCGGGGCTCGGTGCTCTTTGGTGACGACACCAAAGACATCATCACCAACCTCCGGGATAAAGGTCAGGCCTGAGATCAGTGCGGTCCATGTACCAATCGGGTGCCCAACAACAGCAGCAGCCCTTTCAGAAAAGGACCTGGAGGCAGAGGAAGCAAGCCCTGGCTCATCGCCAGGGCAAGCATAAGTCCACAGGTTCCATCATCCCTCCTGCCTCCAAGACTCAGAGACATTCAGGGGGCCCTCCCCCTGACCATCCTGCCACCTCCTGACTCCCTCGCCCAACCCCCTCCTCAGCCTCAGCGCGAGAGCCGGTGGGAGAGAGGTTCACCCGCCACACGCATTACCTCCGATGCATGGGTCCTGCAGTTGATGTCTGCCGGACACACCATAGAGTTTCTGGAGATTCCATCAGACTCTCCACCAATCCGGTCATCCTACTCTTGAGACCAGGCTCTTCTCATCAAAGAAGAAATCAACTCTCTCTTGCTGTAGGAGGCTGTAGAGAGCTTTCCCCTCTGGCAAAGGGGAAGGGGATTCTACTCCCACTTCATCCTGGTTCCAAAAAAGTCAGGCGACATGAGACCCATTCTCAACCTGAGCAGTCTCAACCTGTTCATCGAGTACAAAAAAATTCAGAATGCTGACCCTCCAAAGCCTTCTCCTCCCCCTGCTGGAGAACCAGTGGCTTTGTGCTCTGGATATGCAGGATGCTTACCTGCAAATTCCAATTTTCCCCAGCCACCGCCGGTCCCTGCGGTTTTGTTTCCAGGAGGAGCATTTCCAGTTCCGGGCCCTCCCCTTTGGTCTGTCTTCGGTACCTCAGCATTTTACCAAGTGCCTGGCAGTGGTGGCGACCATTTTGCATCACCGGGGCATAGCAGTTTCCCCTTACCTGGATGACTGGCTGATTTCAGCCCCTTCCAGGGATGCTCTTTTGGAAGCTCTGCATTTCATTCTGGATCTGTTCTCCAAGATGGGGATTACTGTCAGTTTCCCCAAGTCGTCTCTTTCCCCGAATCAGAGACTTCAGTTTATTGGGGCAGTCTTGGACACAGTCCAGAGCAGGGCCTTCCTTCCTCCAGACAGGGTGGAAACTCTGGTCCATCAAGCTTCAGTGGTGGTCTCATCCAGGACCATTCCAGCAAGGAAGATCCTTCGCCTTCTCGGCCTGATGGCGGCCTCCATCACTACTGTTCCCCTGGTGAGGCTCCACATGAGAATCACTCAGTGGTCCTTGCGGGTGCAATGGGATCAACTCCTGGATGACCTGGACCATCCGGTCCTGGTATTGTTGGCGGTCCAGAGGGACTTGCGGTGGAGGGATCCCTGCATCCTTTCCTTGGGTCTCTCATTCAGGAGCCCCATCCCCTCGAGATCTCTAACTACAGATGCATCGAATATGGGCTGGGGGGCACATCTGGGGAACACCAAGCACGAGGACTTTGGTCCAGCTCGGAGGCGTTGTTGCATATCAACGTCCTGGAGATGAGAGCAGTCTTGTACGCACTTCGAGCGTTCCAGACCCATCTCCCCAAGGGATTACTGCTTATCTAGATGGACAACATGTCAGTAGTCTGGCATCTCAACAAACAAGCAGGAACTGACTCATACCCTCTCTGCAGGGAAGTGATGAGAATGTGGAACTGGGCAGTCCAGCATGATCTGTCCTTAGTGGCAGTGCACGTTTCAGGCATCCAAAACGTCCTGGCGGACAGTCTCAGCAGATCTCGAACCCTCAGTCACGAATGGGAACTAAGTCAGGAAGTGGTAGAGTCTCTCTTCCTAAGGTGAGGGTGTCCGGATCTCGACCTTTTCGCCTCCCCATTCAGTGCAAAACTTCACAGTTTTTGCTCACTCGTTCCAGGGCATGGTGCTTCCTGGCATGATGCGTTGTCTCTGTCTTGGACAGGGACATTTGTGTACACCTTCTCTCCATTCCCATTCTCCAGAGGGTTCTCCTCAAGCTTCAAGCAGAGAAGGCACAGATAATCATCATCGCCCCCCTCTGACCGAGACAGATTTGGTTCCCGCTTCTGAAACATTTAGCGGAGGAACCACCAGTTCCACTTCCGGTGACTCATGACCTCTTGACACATAATCAAGGCCAGCTCATCCATCCGGGGCCCAGGACCCTGCATCTTCATGCGTGGCTCCTGTAGACATAGCGGTCTCCCGCTTTGGTGTCTCATCTCGTGTCACCCAGATAATTGTTGAGGCTAGAAAGTCATCTACTCGTTCCACGTATGCTATGAAGTGGAAATGTTTTTCCATTTGGGCGGCTTCCAAAGATTGGAACCCTTTCTCTTGTTCTGCCCCACAAGTCATGGAATATCTCCTTCATCTTTCAGACTCGGGCCTATCCTATTCCTTCTTGAAGGTCCATCTTTCGGCTATTTCGGCATGCCATGAGCTGGTGGATGGTAAACCCATGGCTCAGTTGGAAGTCTCGAAAACCTTTCTGAAAGGGATTCTCCATCTGAAACCCCCCATCCACAGCCCCTCACAACCTTGGGATTTTAACTTTGTTTTGGAGAAGCTCACTCTCCCGCCTTTTGAACCAGCGATGAGCTGTGATTTACGCTTCCTGTCCTGGAAGACATTTTTAGTTGCCGTTACCTCAGCTTGAAGAATTTTGGAGCTTCAGGCTCTAGTTAGTAAGGAGCCCTATTTAATTTTCCTCAGGACAAATCCTAAGATTTTACCTAAGATAGTTTCAGAGGTCACACTGAACCAATCAGTGGAGCTCCATGTATATTTTCCATCCCCTGCAAATAGAGATGAGGCACTCCTGAACACTATGGTTGTGCATCACGCCTTCCGATGCTATACTCACCGTATGAAAGAGTTTCGTAAGGATGACCAACTGTTTGTCTCTTTTGCTCCCACATCTTTGGGCAAAGCTGTTTCTAAGCAGTGCCTGTCTAATTGGTTTGGCAATTATATTCACTTCTGCTACCAGAAGTATGACAAGCCTCTGCCGGGACCAGTCAGAGGTCATTCTGCAAGGGGAATGGCTGCTTCCATGGCTTTTCTGCTCAATGTTTCAGTAGCCGATATCTGTGCAGCAACAACGTGGAGTTCTGTTCATACCTTTACCAAACTCTACAGTCTGGACATTGCTTCTAGGCGGAGGGCAGTTTTTGGCCTGGCTGTTCTGCAGGGCCTTCTGTCCTAGACTGGTTCCACTCTGTGTTTTCCTTAGTTGTTGGAGTTTTTTTCCTCCTCCCTTGTTTCTCTCGGTCTCTCTGCAGAGGGACTGCTTGGGATTCAGTCCCATATGTGATGACCTACTGAAGGAACTCTCTCGAACTAAGATAGTACAGTTACATAGAAACTTAACGTAACAGTAGATCTTCGAGAGAGGTTCCTTCAGTAGGTCATATTTTTCCCACCCTCTTTCACCCTTTTCTTTATTTAGAGACTCCAGACTCTGTTTCCTCCTGCTGTCAGGCCTATTCCAGGCTCCGGTGGGAGAACTGGAGGGCAGGCGTGGGGACTGTCCACTATTTAGCGTCACACTGATGTCGGTCACGTGACATCGGGTGGGCGGTCCCCCATCAAGTATTACTACAAAAAATCTGCAGTGCGGCCAGATGCCAGGTGGCACTAGTCCTATATGTGATGACCTACTGAAGGAACCTCTCTCGAAGATCTACTGTTACGGTAAGTTCCTACATAACTGTACTTTCCTCTGCCCCTGCAAGAATCTGCTGACCCAGGATCGGGAGACCCTGGTCCATTCCAACCTCAGGTACCTCTGTCTGCATACGTGGCTACTGAGGTTCCGGGTCTCTAACATGGTGGCAGACGTCCTGGAGTCTGCCTGGAAGCCTTCCACCTGTGCCACTTATGCCATGAAGTGGAAGCGGTTTGCCATCTGGGCTGCCATACATTCCCTAAACCCTTTCACCTGCCCTGTGGAGCATGTCCTGGTCTGCCTGAATTCTTTGTCTGATTCAGGCCTCCAGTATTCCTCCCTCAAGGTCCACCTTTCAGCCATTTCAGCCTTTCATGAGCCCATGGGTGACCACACGATTGCTCAACTGGATGTTTCCCATACTTTCCTTAGGGGTATCCTGCATCTGAAACCCCCAATCTGTTCCCCTGTCCCGGCTTGGGACTTGAATTTTATTTTGGAAAAGTTGACCTTCTTTTGAGTCATTCGCAACTTGCGATTGGCACTTTCTCTCTTGGAAAGCATTATTTTTAGTTGCAATTACTTCTGCTCAAAGAATTTCAGAGCTTCAGGCCCTCTGGTGCAAGGAGCCTTATTTGATTTTTCACAAAGACAGGGTGTCTTTACGCACAAATCCTAAGTTTTTGCCTAAGGTGGTTTCAGAGTTTACACCCAGTCTATCCACCTCCTGTTGTTTTTCCTGAGCATGTCAATCTTGGGGAATAGGTGCTCCATACTCTAGATGTACGCAGCACTTTGAAGTATTATCTGTTTCGGACTAAGGAGTCCAGAAAGTCTAAGCAGTTGTTTTTTTCTTTCACCCCAGGTAGAGAGGGCACTTCTGTTTCTAAGCAATGTTTATCCAAATGGTTGGCAAATTGCATTGTGTTCTGCTACAAGTATGGCAAGAAATTGCCTGGTGCTGTAAAAACTCATTCCACCAGAGGCATGGCTACCTCTGTGGCTTTTTTCAAGGGGGTCTCAGTGGCTGATATTTGCACTACTGCCACCTGGAGTACAGTCCACACTTTTACCAAGCATTACATTCTGGACATTGCTTCAAGAGCCCATGCAGGTTTTAGCAGGGCAGTGCTACAAGGTCTCCTGTCTTAAGCTTTTAGAGTTCCAGCCTCCCAGACTGTCTGTTTTTTTGCACTTGTCACTGCTTGGTACTTGTTCCTACTGTGTAACCTAATGACTGAGATACCCCCGAAGAAGATGAAACAGTTACATAAGAACTTACCATAACAGTAGATCTTCGAAGGGATCTCAGTCATCAGGTCTGATTTCCCTCTCACTGTCCCCCTTCTTGGGGCTCCTGTTCAGGACATGGCTATGTGCTGTATTCCATCATTTCTATTTAGAGCCAGGTCCCTCTGTCTGTCCTCGGTTCCCCAGCACATCAGCCTTGTTTTCTTTGTCTCCAGGGGGAAAGAACTGAGGAGGGAGTGAGCCCATCCACACCTACATATAGGGTTGGTGATGTCAGCTACATCGACGGCGTGGGCAGGCCTGGTTGTACTGCTGAAAATCTTCCTTGTGGATTCCCCATCTCTGACGGCGAAGGTTCCTATGGTGTAACCTGATGACTGAGATCCCCTCGAAGAACTACTGTTGCGGTAAGTTCTTACATAACTTCTTTCTAGGTGTGGTATACAGTTCACATCCATATGAACCTAGGAATATACAAAAAAAAACAGCAGAAGAAGGTCATTCAGTCTATCCATTCGGCTTGTCTTTCAGGGTCCCCTGCTTACGCTACTGACCCTGCCCCCCCCGGTCCCCCCTTCTTCTCTATCTGGCCCCCCAAGCCCCATGGTTTCCCCTTATGCCTGTCCCAGCCTCTCTTAAAGTTGCTCACTGACTTCATTGAAACCACTTCCTCTGGCACCGCATTCCAACTGGCCACCACCCTCTCTGTGAAGAAGTGCTTCCTAACCACCTTCCTAAATCTTACCCCTTCCAGCTTTAGACTATGTCCCCTCATGGTTCGACTGCCACTTTAGGTTGAAGAGACCCTTCTTATCCTTTATCCCTTTTGAATAGTTGAAGGTCCCTATCCTGTCTTCTCTCTCTCTCTCTCTCTCTCGCTCCCTCTCCCCTCTCCTCCAGGGAGTACATCCTTAGGGCCCCCAACCTCTGTTCATAACTCTTACCCTGCTGCCCTGCGATCATCTTAGTTACCCTCCTCTGGACCTTCTTCAGCAGGTTGATTGATGTCTTTCTTATAGTATGGATACCAGTATCTTACTCCATACTCTAGATGTAGTCTCACCAGCAACCTGTACAAGGGTAGTATAACCTCCTTCCACCTACTGCTGATGCCTTTGACTATACACCCCAGCATCTTGTTTGTCTTTGCTGCTGCCTTTTTGCAGTGCATGGAGTGCTTCAGGATGCCAGTGATCATCACTCCCAGATCCTTCTCTTCCTCCGTTGCTGCTACCTGCCCCTTCCCCCAACCGGCAGTACTCAGTCCTTGGATTCTTGGCTCCAACATGCATAACTTTGCATTTCTTGGCATTTAAGCTAAGTTGCCAGATCCCTGACTATTTTTCAAGTTTTCTTAGGTCTTTCCGCAGATCTTGTATCCCTTCCACTGTGTCCATCCTCCCACAGAGTTTGGTGTATTCTGCAGATCGGCACATTTTGTCCTTAATGCCCTCCTCAGTGTCACTGATGAAAGCATTGAACAACATGGCCCAGCACTGAGCCCTACATGACCCTGCTGGTGACTTCCCTGGTGCTGTATAACTCTCCCCCTACCACCACCCTCTGAATCCTGTCTCTCAGACAGTTTTCTACCCACCTGGTCATTTTCTCCCTAACCGAAGATCCACCAGCTTCTTGATCAACCTCTTGTGGGGTACAGAGTCAGAGGCCTTGTTGAAGTCCAGATAAAGAATGTCCACTGCCTGGCCCCTGTCCACAGCCTTAGTGACCCAGTCAAAGAAGTCAGTCAGATTCATTTGACATTTTTTATTTATTTATTTGCTTTTGGTAACTGGGTGAGTGCACTGGGCATAGAGATGCCTATTTTCAGGCACAACCTGGGAGGATGCAAGTCAAATACATGAACAACAACAATGTGATGCAACGCATAGAATAGGACATACAATGCTAGGCAGTAGGAAAAAAACAAAACATTTTACAAGAATAGTGAAATTACAGGGTTGTAATGATCTCCCTCCCACAGACCTGTGCTGCCTGTCATCCTAGAGATCATTTAATTTCATTTTTATTTTTTATACTTGTTAGCTAGATGAGCTCTAGATACCTCACCAACCTTTCCTTAAGTATGATCTCCATGAGTTGCACACAGTTGAGGTCAGACTGACCGGCCTGTAATTCCCCAGGTCACCCCTGGGACTGCTCTTATAGAGGGGCACCCCATGTGCAATTCTCCAATCCTGTGGCACCATGCCTGACTCCAAGGAACTGTTGTACAGGCCTGCCAGTGGTCCTACAAGCTGCCCTGCAGGCTTCCTCAGTACCTGTGGGTGTATGCTGTCCAGTCCTGGTCACTTGTCCACCTTCAGTGCTAGCAGCCCCTCCCTCACTCTGTCCACTTCTATCACCACATCCATGGCCCCTTCCTCCCTCCACCCCATTCCCTTTCTCCCCCTCTGTAGACACTGGTCTGTCTTTTTCCCTGGTGAAAACAGAGCAGAAGTATTCATTCAATACCTCAGCCTTTCTTCCATTCTCCCCTACCTATCCATCCCCTTTCCTAAGCCTATCAGTCCTGTCCTTCTTGTCCCTTTTTTCGCTTATGTAATGAAAGATGGCCTTCTTCCCCTTTTCAATTCCCTTCCGATTCCTTAGCTATTTGGAGTTCTTTTTGTGCTTAGCTTCTGCTTTCTGCTTATACCTTGGCCAGCCTTAGGTAGTTTTCCTTATCCACCTTATTCTCGGTCTTTCTGCATCTCTTGTAGGCTGTTCAGTCAATCAATCAATATCTTTATTTATCCAGGTGGGCACCATTGAGCAAGCTCATTTACAAGGTGGACCTGCGGTCCTACAGTAATAATACAGAAAGACAAGTTACAATAGTACAAACAGTAAAAATAGCTGCTATTATAGTAAAAATGCACATTTACAGGTAATATACATTGAACATAGAACTACAAGGAGTCGTGGATAATGAACTTGTGCTGGATCCAAGCCCAAAAACTGTGCATTTTGTAATGGAAAATGTTAGGGAGAGGGTAGGCATACCAGATAGAAGATATCAAGCGCATAATGTAGGAAGAGGTGGGAAATAGGGTCGCAAGCGAAGAGGACCCAATTGTTAGAGCAGAGTGAGGGATTGGGAGGGTGGAGGACCGTATGAAAGCCGATGAGGCGATTTTTGTCCCAAAACGTGGGGACATATGGAGGAGAAAAGCTGCCATTGTACTGAGTGCAAGAGGAGGAATGTAGTAGCAGGGGCATAACTGGGAGGGTCCTGGAGGTTGGGGCAGAGGGAGGTGTTGGATGGATGAGGGACTGAATATTTTTTGGGGCGAAAGACGATAATTATCCCCAAGTGCGGTAGCATGTGCTAGAATCAGGCTGCAGCTGTTCAGAGTGTCAAAGAATAAGATATGGGAGTTCGGCAGTAAATCCTGTGGATCTGTTGGTGGGCATGCTAGAGGCAGAGGCACACATTTCAGCTGGGGGGCCGCGGTTTGAGGGAGGGAGGTTAGTTAGTGTCTAGTAAATCAGTTTCATGGTAAAGCCTTTTGAACAAAAGGGTACTTACTGGGGTTTTCAGCTTAAGTATTTTGGGGGTTTTATTCCATATTAATGGGAGTGAGAATCCAAAAGTGGCTCTCCCGACTCGTGTGAGTGCCCTGGGTATATTTAGCATGAGTTGTGAGCAGCTTCTAATGGAATAATTCCTGGGCACAATCAGAGACAGACAGTCGATGATGTATGAAGGGAGTTTGCCACTGAGGGCTCTAAGTGTCCAGAGTGCTGCATTAAAGTTGCACCTATAGTGAAGTGAGGTCTTGTCCCTCGCCACTTGGGCAATGTCAAAGCTGAACCAGCTGGGTACTTTGGCCCCTGAGGTCTTCCCCTTGAACCTAATACACTCCACTGTGACAGCCAGTACTCCCTCTTTGATGATGGTCCATTTTCGGTCCACCCCTTTATCCACTCTGATACCTGGCAGGTGCCTTCATAGCACCTCACCTTTCTTCTTGAAGTCCATCCCCTTGAAATCCACACCCTGACAGTTTTCTGAAGACAGTCAATTCATCAGAAGTCTTCAAGTTACACTCTTCATACCACCCAGCTGGTATATCCTCCGTCTTGACATCAGATCTTTGCACACTGGAAGCAGGGCTCCATGTGCCACTTGCAAGGTGAGATTGGGTGGATTGTGTCGATGTGAACTGTATACCACTCCTAAAACTATGGTCACAGGTGAGTAGACTGGAGGGCAGAGAATGTAGATGCTGTAATGGGATATGAAGGTGTGTGCTTTACTTCCGGATCTCCTAAATGGGGATGTCCCTGGAAGCAGCCACTGAGGCAGCAATATGGCTGGTGGAATGAACCCTAAGCCCCTTGGGTAGCTGTCTACCAGTCAACCAATAGCAGAGGTCAGTGCAGGATGTAATCCACCTGGCAATCATCTGCTTTACTGCCAGTCTGCAAGGAGCGACTTCAACATATGTTATAAAGAGCTGACAAGCCTCACCCCAAACTCCAGCTGTATGCTTTATAACAGTAGCGTGCTCTCCACAGGTCCAGGGTATGTAGCCTGCGATCAGCCTCCAAGGTCGGATTGGGAAAGTATACTGGCAAGTTAATCAGCTGGTTAAGGTGAAACTCTGATACCACCTTCAGGAGGAACCTTGGGTAGGTTCGAAGGATGACCTTGTCCTTGTGGAAGACCAGGTGAGGAGACTCCACTGAGAGTGCCTGGAGCTCACTAATTCTTTTGTCTAACGTGATGACCACCAAGAAGGCAGTCGTCCATGACAGATGTGACATCTCACACCTGTGCATTGGCTTAAACAGCCTGCCCATGAGTATTGCCAACACCAGCAGTAAGTCTCATGGAGGTGGAGGTTTGCGCACTGGAGGGGAAGGTAATCCAGGTCTTTTAATAAGTGCACAGCCACTTTCTTCTGGGCCATAGGCAGCTAGCAGGTGCACCTTAAGTGTGTCACTCGCAGACCTGACTGATTGAGGGACCATAGGTAGTCGAAGATGCTCACCATGGGGCAGGTAAGGGAATCAAGCTGCCTACCCTGGCACCAGATCGGGAACCTCTTCCACTTGAATGTGTAGGATGTGCAAGTTGATACCTTACTGGATACCTCCATAGTGCAGAGGATGTCTTCCGAAAGACCAAAAGCTTGGAACTCTAGTTGCTCAGGAACACCCGAGAGGCACAGGGATTGAAGGTCTGAGTGCAGGACCTTTTCCTGACTGGTCAGCAGGTTGGGTGGAGTGGCAACTGCCATGGAGGCCTGCTACTGAGGAGATCCAGGTATTAGAACTGTTTGGGTCAGTCTAGATCTATCATGATCATGTGTACCTTGTCCTTTCTGGCCTTGACCACAACCCTGTGGATGAACAGGATGAGAGGGAAGGCATAGAGGAGGCCTGGCATCCAGGGCCTCAGGAAGGCATCCCTCAATGGAGTCCTGGACTATGGGGGGTGGGCACAAAACAGCCTCAGTTTTCTGCCACCTTCTGATTCAGGGACCACTTGTGCAGTGTCTCTGACCTGGCTGAGAGCACCTGTTGGCTAGTTGTTCACACCAGGATCACCAGCAGATCTGCATCCAGGCTGCACATGAGGGTCCAGGTGCAGAGAGCATCGTAACACAAGGGAGAGGAGTGCGTTCCACCTTGCCTGTTCAGGTAGAACATGGTTGCGGTGTTGTTTGTCTGGACCTGAACAGCCTTACTCCTGATCAGTGGAGCAAACTCCGTCAGATCCAGATACACTGCATGGAGTTGCAGCAGGTTGCTATGGTGATGGAACTCCTGAGGTAACCAGAACCCATGGGCTTTGTGGTCTCCCAGGTGTGCTTCCCACCAGAGGCATGTCCATCATGAGTGTGATGGACAGCTCTGAATAGGCAAATGAGATTCCCTGCTCCAGATATTGTGGGTCCAGCCACCACTGGATGGCATCCCACATCGACTGGGTAACTGCAACCAGCTGGCCCAGGTGACTTAAGCACTGGGGCCATTAACGGCCCAACTCCCACTGCAAGTGGCACATCTGTCAGCAAGTGCAATGGATCATGCTGGTGGAGGATGATATGTACCCCAGCAGCCACAGGAAGTCCCAAGCAGGATACAAAGCACAACTTGAAATAATCAGGCAAAAGAGTTAAGAACCAGAACCTGGTCCACAGGGAGGCGGGCTTTGGCACACAGGGAGTCTAGTTCCACCCTGATGAACTTGATTACTTGCAAGATGACCAGCTTGAACTTGGCCAGGTTGACCAGAAGGCCCAGGTACCGACAGGTCTGAAGGACCAGATCTGTGGACCTCTCTACTGCATCTTTGGATGACCTGGCTGTGAGCCAGTTGTCCAGATAAGGATATACCCAGATGCACATGCACCACAGGAAAGCGGCTACCACTGCCATGCGCTTGATGAAGACCCTGAGCTTGGACAAGAGGCTTTAGGGCATGATATGGAACTGGTATAGTATCCCCTTTGCATGGAACCATAGGTACTGGCAATGGGAACGATGGCCTGGGTTGTGGAAGAATGCATGCTGGAGGTCCAGGGATCAGAGCCGCATGCCTTTATCCAAAGACGGTATAATCTGATTCAGAGTGACAATCTGGATCTTGCACATTCACATGAACTGGTTCAGATCATGCAGATCCAGTATGGGGCACCAATCCCCTGTCGCTTTAGGACAAGGAAGTACAGGTACCTGAACGTGTATCTCTGACTGGGATATGGGCTGTTGTCCCTCGCTCTAAGATGAGCAATGTTGGCTCTCAGGGCAGACAGTGTGTGCTGCAAAGTCTTGGATTCCTGAGAAGCATGGAGTTGGTACAACAGGATAGCCTCAAAATCTAGTGACAACCCATCCTCCCACCACTTCTAGAACCCAGCTGTCCAAGGTGATGGCAAACCATTATGACAAGAAGTGGTGCAGCCTACCCCCGCCCAGGAGCTGGGACAAGGACTGGCTGGGCAGGAGATGACACCCCACAACCCGTCACTGTGCAACCTTGGAGGGGGCTCTGGCTGCAGGGGCCAGTGGAGCACCACAACCTCTGTACTCCCTCTTTTTGGCCAAAGGCCACCAAATTTAAGTTTCAGGTGCTAATGGTGATACTGCTTCTGATGGGGCTGCTTCCGAGGTGGCTGTGGCTGAAAGGTATGATACTGGAAGGCCTTCTTTTTTAGGTTTTTGTGCCTTCTGAGTCAAAGTCACAGAATCAAGGATGGCATTGGACTTCTCAGTCTACACAAGTTTTCCCTCCGCCACAGGGTCAAAAAGGTCAGTGCCCAAGAGGAGGACATTGGCCAACTTGGGATGGGCATCAACCGTAAAGGTGGAAAGCCTCAGCCAGGCCCTGTGATGCATGGCGATGGCTGTTGCCACGGCATGGGTACAAGAGTTGCCCACGTCCAGAGCTGTTTGGAGCTGGTGTTTACCTAGCGATTGACTGTGGTCTCTGACTAATTTCACTGGCAACTGTTTGTCAGCACATAGGTGAGGATGAGGTCATCCAGCACTCCCAGCAGAGAGTGATGAAACTTGGCCCTCAGAACTACACAGCTGGCCTGGAGGAGACCCAGTGATGTAGCAGATGTAGCAGGGTACACTTTTTTTGCTGTGTGGTCAGTCTTTTTGTACTTTGTCTGGAGGCTTGTCCCTGTCTCCTTGGCCACCCCTTTAACAAAAGGTCAAATCCGAGATCAGTCCCTCAGCAGAGGGGTGGTCAGAGAACCCTAAAAGGGAGCCCATAGGGACTGCATGCTTGCAGACCATACAAGAGGAGGGTGCCAGGCAGGATGCTGGATGCTGTCAAGGCTCCAGGGCCAGTCCCAAGATGGCCTCAGCCATGATAAAAGCAACCCCCGGGGAATCATCCTTGTCCAGTGTATCAGTGAAGGGGTATTTAGCCAGTTTCTGAACTAGTTTCAAGGGCACATTCATGGTTTGTGTCATAAGTCAGAGCAAGGCTCCAAAAGACACTGACCCATTGCCAATAGTCAGCTATTTGACTGTTAATCGAAAGTATGAGTCCTGTTGGAAGTCATAGACAACTCGCCCTCTGAGTCATTGGAAGACTCTTCAGAAATGACCCTCCATTGTTTGGCACCATGGACCATGTTGGTGTCCTCAGGCTGGGTAATTTTCAGCAAGCGTCAGGATGACAAGCCAGTAACCTTACAGGACTCCTTGTTTGGGGCACCAAATGGATGAAGGGGTGGAGAAACAGATGCAAGGAATATCTGAGAGGTGTGAACTGTTGTGGGATAAGTGGGTTCCTTTCCAATATGAGTAGTGTTATAATTCAAGGGCCGTGAGGGTGAAAAATAAACAGAAATCATCTTACAATCCCCCAAAAGGACATAATCATAATGTTGAAGCTTACATCAATTAGGTTATGCTAGATGTTGACAAGATACTCAGGAATGATAAGAATCCGAAACCCAGGTATAACTTAACCAGGCAGGAATCAGATACGTTGACTGCACTTGGACATGATTTTTATTTATTTAATTTTTAATTTAGTTTTTGTTAACTGGGTAGGTGCACTAGCCAACAGTATGACTATTTTCAGGCATGACCCAGGAGAGTACAGAACATAGTGAACAAATACAGGAACATTTCAAACAGGTACAGAGCAAACCATACATTTTTCATGGTAATGAGCATTGTACAGTGATGCAGAACAGCAGTGAAGAAACAGAACATATCAAAAGGTGCAGGGCAGCATTACACTTTCCTTGGAGTAGAACCTGTTAACAAATGGTACAATATAAGGAACTGGAACATAACAGTAACAAAAAGGCAAACAAGTAGCAAATGTTATATAGGTTAAACATAAAATATTACAAGAAGTACAGTAATAGGAGATACAGCTAGCAGATCTAAAGCTGTAGGATTTAAAATATAAGAATAGGAGGTGGGAAGGAAGAATACAGTAAGGTAGCGTAGAGGAAAGAAGGTTAGGTCAGGAAGGTAGAGCAGTAATAAACTGATAGAAGTAGGGGGTGGATATAGACAGGAGGAAAGGAGAAAAGATAGGAGACAAGGGTAAGCAACGAGATGGGGGAGAGTAGCTGAAGGGGCAGGAGTATAGAGACAGGAAGGGGGAGAGGTGAGGGTGAACAGTACAGATCTTATAGGGCAGGCGAGCCTACAAATTCATAAAGAAGAGGTCAGGACAAGTGCACAGGTCTGAAAAGTGGAGGTCTTTGGGGGCAGACAAGCCTACCGATCCATTAAGTAGGGTCAAAACAAGTGCAGGGGCAAGCACATGATAGATATCACCAAAATCCTCTCTTAAAGTGTTGGTGGGATCCAGTCTGTCTAAGTTGTAGGGGAAGTGTATTCCAAAAATGAGGAACCACATGCCTGAAAGCACCAGTGCCTTTTGTGGTATGACATCTGGGAACATTTAGGAGCAATTTGTCAGCTGATCTCAGCCCATGAGAGGAGGTGAGAGGAATTAGCAGTTCCACCAGAGATATTGGAGTTCTGAGCCTGACAATAGAATCTGTAATGGAGCCAAGATAGTACTGTCTGGATGCAGAAGGGGAGAGCCTACCAAGTCATTGTAAAATTGACAGCGGTGCTTTAGTTGAGAGGATAAGGATGCATATCGACATATGTTATCGTATGTGACATCCCATTTCTGGAGGGAGGTTTTCTGGGCAGTCGCAAGGATGGGAGCACAACAGGTGAGAGAAGGGAGTAGGATTCCTCTAGCAATGGCCAGTTTAGCAGATGGTGTTAGCATGTAACTAGTCTTGTACACAGCACCCAGTTTGCAATTTACTGTTTTACAGGTGGATTGAATGTGAAGGTTAAGATCAAGTGATTGATAGAGCAAGACCCCAAGATAATTAAAAGATGGGACAGCTTCTAGTTTAGTTCCTTCCAGGTCATGTACCATAAGGGACGTAGGACAGGTTCTAAGTTTAGGGGGGCCGAGCATAGGAGCATGACCTTCATTTTCTTAGCATTTAGAACCAGTTTGTGATCATAGAGCCAGTTTTGGATGTTCTTGAAATCAGTGGAGAGGGCAGAGGTTAGGTTATCAACTTTATTATCACTGGTATAAATAACAAGATCATCTGCATATAAGAGAGGTGAATAGTTTTGCAGGGCACCAGGAACTTTATAAAGAGTGAGAAAAGGAGTGGCCCCAGGATAGAACCTTGAGGCACACCAATGTTTGACATGCAGTCAGATATATTTGAGTTGAATTTCACTGTTTGTGACCTGTTAGATAAATAGCTGTTAAACTGATCTAAAACCGGAGAAGAGAAACCCAGGCTGTGCAGGCCAGAGAGAAGCAAGGGGTGGTCCACAAGGTCAAAGGCCTTAGTAAGGTCAATGAAAACAGCATCAGTAAGGCAGCCAGAATCCATATTTGAGAGAATATCAGAGGTAAGTTTTTGCAGAGCACTAGATGTGCTATGGTTCTTTCTGAAACCATGCTGAGCATCAAAAAGAATACCAAATTTTGTGAGGAAGTCAAGTGTTTGGGTAGCAGCAATCTTCTCAAGTATTTTGAACAAGACCAAGAGAATAGTTGTAGGTTGGTAATTATTGATATCCTTCTTGTCCCCTTTTTTGAAGACTGGAGTTATCTGAGCTGTTTTCCAGAGGACTGGAACAGTGCTGCAAGACAGGGACAATGTATAGATTTTTGCCAATGGATAGGCTATAAAGGAAGCCTCAAGTCTGAGAAGGCAAGGTTCGAGGTAGTCCAACCCTACGCTAGTATTGTCAGATATAAATTTAAGGAGCTTAAGCACCTCTTGTGCAGTTATAGCCTTAAAGTAGAAAGGCGGAGTATGTGGAGATGTTGGGGAAGATGTAGAGGAATCCGGTGCCTTGTTGGATCCCCAGTACTGAGGGTGATTAGCGTGGGGTGGGAAGGCAGAGGTATATAGGGACAGATCGGAGAACATTCTGTTGAAAGCATTTGCTATTGTGTTTGGGTCGTTATAGTGAGCACCATTTAGTATCATGTTCATTGGAGTGTTAGACTGGGAGCTCCCTAGAAGGGTCTTGATATGAGCCCAGAATTTTCTAGAGTCACATACTGAGCTAGCAAGCAGGTCCTGGCAGTACTTGCTTTTTGCTATTCTTATTTTCTTTTTGCAGAGATTTGTGTGAGCCTTATAGGTGTTGAAATCAGTCAGGTGCCCAGATTGTTTAAAGCGCCTCCAGAGTTTGTCCGTCACATAGCTCAGTCAGTAGGTCCTCGTGTAGCCACCTAGTTGGTTTACCTCCAACTCTCCTGGTGATCTTAGTGGGGTGCATGGACTGAATAGTAATGAATTTATTGAGAAAGATGTGTAGTGCCTCTTCTACTCTGCATGATAGATCTCAGTCTAGTCGACACAAGATATGTCCTGTAGGAAATCATTTTTTACCAAGTTACCAAAATTTGTGAAGGTAATGTAACGAGATGGGGGAGATGGAGGGGCTTCTGAGGCCCATACACAGAAAATTGAAGCGTGGTCTGTTATTGCATTAGCAAGGATCCCAGTTGTGGACACATGCTCAAGACAGTTTGTAAGTAGCCAGTCTATCAGGGTACCTGTTTTTAGTTGCATTCGGTCCTAGTCAGCTCAGTTATCAACTGATGCAGGTTATAGCTGCTAGCCACTGATACCAAGGAGCTATGAGTGGGTCCCAGCCAATTTAAGTTTATGTCCCCCAGGATTATAACCTCAGTTTGATTGACAGTAATCAAAGTTGTGTCAAGTAGGTCCTGAAACCCAGCCACACACCCCCAGAAGGGGGTTATAGACACAGATGATATGGAGTTTCTTTGCACCTAACGTAACAGTGGCATGGAAGTGTTCACATAACGTGGGAGAGGCCCGGTCATGGATTGCTGTTATGTTCAGATGATCTTTATGATAGATAGCAACACCACCACCACGTTTGGTCATCGACCTATCCCTATGGATCAGGGAGTAGTTTTGCTATTGAGCAGAGAGAGTCAGGTATTCTGGGTTTTAGCCACATTTCCGTAAGGCAGGGAATGTCCAAGTATATTCTTTTATCCACGCCTTCAGTTCATCCAAGTGACATGTTAGGCTTCTAATATTCACGTGAACAATAAAGATCCCTTTACTAGATAATCAAGATAAGTCGTCCACCGCAAAGTGGATGGGGGGGGGCCTGGATTTAACTCAGTATCACCCGCTAGAAGTAGTATAAGAAAGAATAAGAAGCAGACCCTAACAGAGTGAAAGATTTGAATATGGACAACCCTACATCTCCACTTTACAAGTGCTAGAAGCATATAATAAGTACAACCCTTAGGGTACAGGATAAATTGCCAAGATCTTACTGGCAAGTGTTTGGTAATAATAAGGTTAGAGAAGTGGAAGTCCAGGATGTCAGTCACCATGCTCTGGAGGTCACAGGGGATCGAGAGTGAGGATACATTCATATAGAGTAGTGCTAGGAGGATGAGGCCCCCCCAAACGGTAGCTAAGCATGGCTTTAGGTTCATGGTATAATGGGGGATAGAGGAGAGTCATGGATCTTACTTCGAGAGGGCTCTTGCAGTAGGTAATTACATATTGGACTGAAGCCGGCAGATGTCAGGACCCCATGGAAAAAGTTCTAGCTAACAGTCTCTGGCGTGGGACCACCCCCACATCAGGTGACCCGGCATCAGATGACGTCGGTATAAAGGCGGTCCTCCACCGCCTCTTCCAGTTCTTTCCACAGTTAGCTCTTGCAGCACCGCGTTGGGTTCACTGTTTCGCCAGTCAGTCGTCGGTATTGTTACCACTCTTTTTTTGATTTTCCCATCAGAATCTCTTCAGCATCTGCCATGTATGTCATCCCATACTCCATCCAAGCATAAAAATAAGTGCGATTTTTGCGGCGCCCAGCTTCCGCACAAGGATGGACACTCCCAGTGCCTCTTCTGTTTAGGCCCGGTTCACCCCATGGCGAAGTGCCAGCACTGCCAGCAGTTTAATGCCGCCACCCGCAAATGGAGGCAGCAGTCCCTGGAGGCCCACATTTTGAAAAAGAAGATGTCCTCCATGGAGAAGGAGTTAATGAAGTTTCAGCAGGCCTGTACTTCCCCTGAGGGTCACCACAAAAGGAAGGAGAAGCACCGGGACCAGGACTACTCTTCCACGGTCACCGTGACTCCGGCCGGAGTTGCCATGCTGAAGGTAATGGGGACTGCTCTTCGACGGCCATCTTGGAGGCTTCTAGGCGGCGCGCCCTCCCATCGGGCTCATGCTTGGGCCCATCGGAGCCTCTGGGTCAAAGGAGACGCTGCTCCCAGGAGGCCGCCACTGTGGCAGCCTTCTGGAGTCGGCGGCTCAGTGGCCGGACTTCAGTGCTCCCGACGCCTGCTCGGACAAGGCCGCTAAGACGCCTGACCTTTCGGGGCAGTGCACAGCCTCCAAAATGCCTGCCAAGGACGCTTCTCCCTCGTGGCCTTCATCGGGCGTTGGTTCCAATAAGTCGGATGCCGGCTCCTCCGATGCCTGCCCGGACCCTGCTGGTAAGGCGAACGTCGGCTCCCCCAATGGACGTACAGCATTAGAGCCGACGCAGGACCCAATTGATCAGTCCGTCGTCCGTGGCTCACCGCAATGCTCGCTGTTCCTCACCAAGGCTCCAGCTTCTCCCCTGTTGGACCCAGGGGACGTTAGTCCTCCTTCCCCGGGTGACACCGAGGATGCAGGTCCGCTCCCGTCAGGTCTCCCTCCCGCTAGGCCGGATGACCTGACGTCGAACCCTCTGACGCCGGCTTATCCAACGCCAGGTGACATTCTCTTCCCAGACGCCTTCCCTACACCGGACCCGATGCCGACCGGGCCTCCTGTACCTGGCCCGCCTGCTGGGCCCCTCCCAGGGCCATCTGCTTTGTCAGAGCCCCTGGTGTCTGGGTACCCAACCCCGTCTTATCCGATGCTGTCCTACCCAGGTCCGCAGTATCCTGCACCGCAGTACCCGACACCAGCCTACCAGATGCCGCAGTACCCAGTGCCTCAGTACCCGACGCCAGGCTTCCCGCCGTCGGGCTACGGATACTCACCATACAGATACCCCCAATATCTGTATCCCCCACCTCCTCCTCCTCCTCCACTGCCTCCTCAGCTGCCGGTGGACCTGAAGGAGACTCTGGCTTCCTGGTGGGCTGAGGCCAAGGCTCAGCTCACCAGGGAGGTGGAGAGCCATCTGCCGGACCCAGTTCTGGACCCCCATTGTTGGAGATGAGAGACTCCCTTCCCCTTTCCCGACACTAGAGGTTAGTCCTCAGGTGCCAGGGCAGGAGAGGACACACTTCCCCGAGGGTTGCCCAAGGGGTCCGTTCCTCCCCCGCGTTGGGAGGAGTCTTCTTCTTCTTCCTCTTTGGAGACCTCAGATGATTCCGACGGGTGTTCTGACCCAGACGATGAGCCATGCACTCCAGACCGTCCCAGGCCTAGGAATCCTCCGGAGTCACTTCTGGAAGATCCTTCTTTTCTGGAGTTGCTGAGAAAGATCCAGGTGGTTCACCAGTGGCAATCTTTGGAGCCAGATCCACAGCGGAAGAAACTTGCTGCTCATTTTGATCTGCCCGAAACTGCTCCAACATTGATTCCACCCTGGATCGAGCCTCATGCGGACCTTGTTTCCACTATTTGGAAGCAACCGTCGGTATTAGCCCCCCTTCCGAGGAAGGCAGATAGGCTATACCAGGCTCCAGAGGGTGTGGATTCTCTGAATACACACCCCAAAGCTGACTCGGTCGTGATTAGCGCCACTCACAGCCATAGGGCTAATCCTAAGCATCTCAGCTCATCTCCACCTGACAAGGAATCTCGCCTCCTGGACCAGTATTGGAAGAAGATGTATGCTTCTTCCACTCTGGGAATAAGGGCACTGAATTATGTTGCACATATCAGGGATTACCAGAAGACGATCCTGAGTGAGGTGGAAGCCAAGTTGGACTCCTTTTCTGAGTCTCAGACTAAGCAGGAAGTGGCAGATCTAGTCTGTTCTGCTCGTTCGGCCAGTCAGCACATGCTCCGTGCCATGTACGATGCAGTGGACGCTGCTGGTTGGAGGTCGGTTTTTGCCGTGGGTTTGCAGCGTCATGCCTGGCTCCGGGTGTCAGGTTTGAAACCGGAGGTGCAGTCTGCAATCCCGCCCTTCAGGGGTTTGGTCCTGTTCAGTGGGGATGTCAAGGACATCATCATTGATCTGCAAGAGAAGTGCACTGCACTAAAGTCTGTGGACTCTATGTAGAGGCCCCCTCAGGGTCAGCGTCACCCTTTTCGCAGACGTTCTCGGCCCAAAACAAAACCTCTGGGCAAGCGGGCCAACAAATGTCAGGTCCCTCCGGCTGCCAAGCCCCTCCGCCCAAAAAAGTGGCAGGAGCTTCAGCCGTGGCGCTGTCCCACACCTCCTGACTCCTCTCCCACAGCCTCTGGACCTTCCAGAGGAACCAGTAGGAAGGAGGTTCTCCTACCATCTACCGGGTTGGGAGAGGATCACTTCAGATGCTTGGGTGCTCCAACTGATAGCAGCAGGACACTCAATCGAGTTTCTTCGGATACCACCCAGAAAACCCCCACCCCGGTTGTCTTACTCCCCGGAACATCTTCTGGTTCGGGAAGAAATATCCTCCCTTCTGCTGAAGGCGGCACTAGAACCTGTCCCAGCCCACCTTCAGGGGACTGGTTACTATTCCCATTTCTTCCGGGTTCTGAAGAAATGGGAAACGTGAGGTCTATCCTAGACCTCAGCTTCCTGAACTTGTTCGTGGAGTACAAACGGTTCAGAATGCTCTCCCTGCAGAGCTTTCTGCCCTTACTCTGGCAGGGACAGTGGCTGTGTGCACTGGACATGCAGGATGCCTACCTGCATATCCCTATCTGCCCTTCCCACCCCAGATACCTCCGGTTTTCATTTCAGGGGGACAACTACCAGTTCAAGGCCCTCCCATTTGGTCTTTCCTCGGTGCCCGGAGTGTTCACCAAATGCCTTTCCGTGCTAGCGGCTCACCTGCGTACCCAGGGAGTCAGTTTTTCCAGTACCTGGATGACTGGCTCCTGGCAGCCCCATCCAGGTAGGAGTTCCTGCTCCCTCTTTCCCTTACCCTGCAGGTCTTTACCAGCCTGGGTATTACCATCAACCAGGCCAAGTCCCATTTGATCCCATCCCAGAGGCTCCAGTTCATCAGGGTGATCCTGGACACGACCTCCGGCATGGCATTCCTGCTGCTGGACAGGGTGGACACCTTCCAAGCTCATGCAAGCCTGCTGTCTAGTTGCAGGCAGGTCAGCACCAGATCAGTCCTTCGCCTCCTCTGACTCATGGCGGCTGCTATTCCAACAGTCCCTCGCGCTCAGCTCCACATGAGACTCTCTCATTGGACGCTTCGGTTTCAGTGGGATCAGTTGGTGGATGACCTAGACCAAGAAGTCTTGGTCTCCAACCGTATGGTTCGGGACTTACAATGGTTGATGGTTCAGGAGAATCTTTGCCGGCGAGTTCCCTTCTGCCTCAGACCTCCCTCCCAAACATTGACACATCTGGCTGCCCAGACGGACAATATGTACGTAGTCTGGTACATCAACAAACAGGGAGGAACTCGTTCCTACCCTCTTTGCAGGGAGGCAATGCAAGTTTGGGATTGGGCAGTGCAACACAACCTTCACCTCATGGCAGTTCATGTTCTGGGGGTCAAAAACATGTTGGCAGACCACCTTAGTCAGTCATCTGCACAGGCTCACTGGATCAGGGGTGGTAGACGATATCTTCCTGCACCTGGGTACACCTCAGGTAGACCTGTTCGCGTCTCCTCACAACGCAAAACTTCCCGCCTTCTGCTCGCTTGCTCCAGGGCGAGACATTTTTGGGAGAGACGCTCTGTCTCTAGATTGGAAGGACAGATTCATCTATGCCTTCCCCCCGATCCCCTTAATTCTGAGGGTCTTACACAAACTCAGATCAGAAGGAGCTCGCATAATCCTAATTGCTCCTTTCTGGCCCAGGCAAGTTTGGTTCTCTCTTCTGCAACAGTATTCAGAGGAACCTCCACTTCCTTTTCCTCTGTCACAACTTTTGCTGACCCAGGATCAGGGGACCCTGGTTCATCCGGATCTCAGATCCCTTCAGTTGCATGTGTGGCTCCTGCAGACGTAGCTCAAGCCTGATTGAGGGTTTCCCCGCTTGTGGCTGAGATTCTGGTGGAGGCCAGAAAGCCTTCCACTAGATCTACCTACACCATGAAATGGAAAAGGTTCTCTATTTGGGCCTCTTCCAAGGATTTCAAGCCTTTCTCATGCCCTGTCGGGAGAATTCTGGACTGTATGTGCCATCTCTTTGATCTGGGTCTTAGGCATTCCTCTCTGAAAGTTCACATGGTGGCCATTTCCGCTTATCATGTTCCTTTTGGGGACAGAACTTTCGCACAGTTGGAAGTCTCTAAGACTTTTCTTAGAGGGGTTCTCCACTTGAGCCCCCCTGTTCATGTGTCTGCTCCTCCTTGGGATCTGAATTTCATTCTTAAGAAGCTTACCCTGCCTCCTTTTGAGCCGGCAGCCTCAGCAGACCTGAAGTTCCTGTCCTGGAAGACTCTCTTCCTAGTGGCCATTACTTCAGCTCGAAGGATTTCCGAGCAGGCCTTGATGTGCAAAATCCAGTATTTGATTTTTCACAAGGAACAGGTGGCTCTGCGCACCAATCCTAGGTTTTTCCTTAAGGTGGTAGCTGAATCTACGCTGAATCAATCCATTGAGCTTCCTGCTTTCTTTACGCAACACGCCAATCAAGGGGAGTACCTCTTGCATACTTTGGATGTTCACCGAATTCTGAGATACTACACCACCAGGACGATGGATCTCAGAAAGTCTGATCAACTATTTGTCTCTTTTGCTTACAAAAGAGAAGGCAATGCCGTTTCCAAGCGATGCCTATCTAAATGGTTGGCTCATTGTATCACTTTCTGTTGTGACAAGTATCACAAGACCCTGCCGAGTCAAGTCAGAGGCCACTCCACCAGGGGTGTCGCTGCCTCTGCGGCTTGTTTTAAGAATGTGTCTGCGGCTGACATTTGCACAGCCGCAGCTTGGACTTCTGTCCATACATTTATGAAGCACTACAGTCTGGACATTGCCTCTCGCCGTAGAGCAGGCTTCAGGTTGGCTGTTCTGCAAGGTCTCCTTTCCTGAGACCCTTACAGATGGAGGATCTGTGGATGGGTAGTTTTCCTCCTCCCGTGTGCTTCTCCTTGTTTCAGACTGCTTGGGACTCTGTTCTATATGTAATTAACTACTGTAAGAGCCCTCTCGAAGTAGGATAGTACAGTTATGTAAAAACTTACCGTAACAGTAGATCTTCGAGGGAGGCTCTTGCAGTAGGTAATGCCTTCCCACCCTCCATCCCCCTTAGCTTTTTCAGCTCCTTTTCCATGGGGGAAGATCTGCTTCTTTCTTGTCTTGCCTTTTGGCCCTTGCAGGAAAGAACTGGAAGGCGGGCATGGGGGACTACCCCTTTATACCGACGTCATCTGACGCCAGGTCACCTGACGTGGGGACAGTCCCCCGCCAGAGACTGCTAGCTTTAAATATTTCCGTGGGGTCCTGACGCCTGCTGGCTTCAGTCCAATATGTAATTACCTACTGCAAGAGCCTCTCTCGAAGATCTACTGTTACGGTAAGTTCTTACATAACTGTACTTTTGTAGATTAGCACAGCATATGTCAGATGGATAGAGAAGCAGTGTTTAATATAAAAGTCTCAACAAGATCAAGTAATTTGAGAAGAAACTCCCTATGCTATAGTGTTGTGCAATTTAGGGTTACGCTAGAGAGCAGTATAAGCAGATACTGCAGTAGCAGAAAAGAAAATTGTCTGGACAAGATTTTGCATAGCAAGACAAATAGGGGAGGTGCCTCGAGTGACAGGGTAAAACGCTGTACCAGAAACAAAAGTCAACTGTGCCAGGCTAAATAGTCAAACAAGATTAGAAAAACAGTCTATCTAATGAAATTTCAATTCATCAGCCCCCTAGTGGCACTATTGTATAAGGAGCCAATGGAATTACGGGCACTTAGTCAATGACTGAAAAACACTATATAAGTAAGAGTCCACCCAGGGTGGGTGGGGATTAGCCTTTTACGGCTTTGCCGCCCACTTCTCCAAAAGGCAGCCAGGCTTAAGGCCGTCCTGCGCTAGGCTGAGTCTTTGGGGTTGTGGTGGTGTCTTGAGCTCCTTCCACGAGGGGAAGCCTTGGAGGAGCAGCAGCAGTGGAGGAAATCTGAGCAAGCCACGCAGGGAGCGAGGGAGTGGGCCCACCGAAAGACCTTCTCCGGCGGGTCCAAAACCCCGATGGGCTTTGAAGAGACCTGGAGAGCACAGGAAGGGAGAGGGGTTAAGTAGGGCCAAGTAGTGGGTGGGAGGACAGTAGAACAAAAGAACTGGGCAGGCAGCAGACTAAGGAGGGAGTAGCCTAGAGGACAATTTGAAGGAGGGGTAGCAGCTTAGGGCAAAGTAGAGAGAGAGGGAGAGACAGGAAATTCAGTACTGTAACGGGGATAGTAAAACTTCTTAAATACTTTAGTGGTGAGATAGCGCTGACACTGCAAAACTAAAGAGATATCCAAAAAGGGCTATAATCACTTAAATCAGCACACTCTAGGTTAAGAAGACTAGGCTCCACAGGGAGCACTCAATTCCATTAGGTGATACAGCAATTTTTAGCATAAGTATACATCAAGGCTAGACTGCAAAGAAATATTCCAAGCAAGAGATTATTTTTAAAAGGCGCATGTCAAGCTGATTACAGCTTACAGTCCAGGGTAACTGTCGAAATCGGCACTAAAGCCCTTCAGTAAAGTTGTCTCACAAAGACTCACAAATCAGTAATGTCAAAGCAGTAGAGAAACAGCCAATTGGAATACATGGTGCTGTCTTTCAAAACTTCCAAACAAGTGCTAGGGGGCCAAGAAACATACCTTGAAGCCTTTTATGGCTTTGCCACCCACTGCTCCAAAAGGCAGCCGGGCTTGTGGTCCTTGCACTGAGCTGAGTCCTTGGGGTTGTGGCGATGTCTTGAGCTCCTTCCATGAGGGGAAGCCTCAGAGGAGAGGTGGCAGTAGAGGAAATCTGGGTGAGCCGTGCAGGGAGTGGGCTCACAGAAGGACCTTCCCCAGCGGGTCCGAAGCCTGAAGATACCTTGGAGCCTTTTACAGCATTGCAGCCCGCTGCTCGAAGGCAGTCAGGCTTGCGGTCCTTGCACTGGGCTGAGTCCTTGGGGTTGTGGCAGTGCCTTGAGCTTCTTCCATGAGGGGAAGCCTCAGAGAAGTGGCGGCAGTGGAGGAAATCCGGGTAAGTCACAGAAACACCTCCGGTGGGTCCGAAGCCCCGGTGGGCTTTGAAGAGACCTTGGAGCCTTTTACGACTTTGCCACCCACCACTCCAAAAGACAGCCGGGCTTGTGGTCCTTGCGGTGGGCTGAGTCCTTGGGGTTGTGGTGGTGCCTTGAGCTCCTTCCATGAGTGGAAGCCCCGGAGGAGTGGTGGCAGTGTTGGAAATCCGGGCGAGCTGCGCAGGGAGCAAGGGAGCAGGCTCACGGAAAGACCTTCTCTGGCGGGTCCGAAGCCCCGGTGGGCTTTGAAGAGACCTTGGAGCCTTTTACGGCTTTGCCTCCCGCTGCTCCAAAAGGCAGTCGGGCTTGCGGTCCTTGCGGTGGGCTGAGTCCTTGGGGTTGTGGCGGTGTCTTGAGCTCCTTCCACGAGGGGAAGCCTCAGAGGAGCGGCGGTAGTGGAGGAAATCTGGGCGAGACGCACAGGGAGCGAGGGAGCAGCCTCACAGAAAGACCTTCTCCGGCGGGTCCAAAGCCCCGGTGGGCTTTGAAGAGACGATAACGCTATAGTGCTCAAACCAGCAGACGAAGGGAGAGGAATTGTAATCATGGATGTGGAGGAATACATCGAGATGTGCAATGCACTTCTTGAAGTACGTACCAACTATGAGAGACTAGATGTGGACCCCACAGCTAGAATAGTATTAAGCTTGAATGAAATCCTGAAAACAGAATGTGAACTGGGCCACCTGGAAGAATGGCAGGCCAAGTTACTGATAAACACATCTCCCAAGATACCGTTTTTTTATGGACTACCCAAAATACACAAACCCACCAGCACGGTCTATAGTTTCAGGGAATGAATCTGTCCTTGAGGCAGCATCCAGCTTTGTAAATCACTGTGCCAGACAAGCAGTACCCTTAATGCACAGTTACTTACGTGACACTAGTGATGTGATCAAACTTATGTAGAGTTTCAATACTACTACTGACTCTCAGAATGTTATCCTTTGCACCATGGATGTAAAGCAGCTTTATAGCAGCATACCACACGAAGAGGGCCTGACTACACTAGAATAGGTCTTAACAAAGTTAGGGATGAGCATACACCACCAAACAGCACATTGCTAGAACTTGCACGTCTAGTACTCTATGAAAACTATTTCAAATTTAATGGAACTTACTAAGGACAGACACAAGGGACTGCAATGGGCAGTACCATGGCTCCCACCTACGCCAATTTATACATGGAACACTTCGAGACTCTCTTCATCACTAACCCTCTGTACAACCCCTTCTATAAACACATCACATGTT
Source organism: Neoceratodus forsteri (assembly GCA_016271365.2). Taxonomy (NCBI): domain Eukaryota; kingdom Metazoa; phylum Chordata; order Ceratodontiformes; family Ceratodontidae; genus Neoceratodus; species Neoceratodus forsteri. The sequence goes on from CM057453.1 coordinate 64,471,928, forward strand.
ATAAGAGATATATTGATGATCTGCTGATCATCTGGGATGGGACCATGGAAGAGATTGAGGCTTTCCATGAGCACTTAAATGCCTTTGGGGATAACCTGAGCTTTAGTATGACCACCAGTCATGAAGAGGTACCTTATTTAGACCCACTCCTTTACAAACATAACAATACAATTGAACACACAATCTACAGAAAACCCACAGACAGAAACACACTGTTACACACACAAAGCTACTACCCCTCACATCTGATACAGAGTATCCCCTATTCACAAATGCTGAGGGTTATATGTAATTGCAGTAACACTAACAAGCAAGAAGAGGAATACCAGGACATGGCAAACAGATTCTACAACAGAGGTTATGGAAAAACAATCACTAAAGAACTTCAGAAAACAAAAAACACTGCAGAATGCAGAAGTGGAAGCTGTGAGGAGCAGGCTGAATGTAACAGAATAGTATTACCTCTGACTTACTCGACGTTTACAGAACCAATCAAGAATATAGTTTTTAAGCACTGGGACAGCTTGAGGCCTACACTTGTCCCAGAACTACAGACAAAACCTATGGTGGCATTAAAATGAGTCAAAACTTTCATAATTAGGTTAGTACATTCAGAACAAAAACCCTTAACAACAAAAGGCCAGCTGCTGCTAGGACCCCTAAAACCAGGGCTGCAACCTTGCGGCCGGTGCTGCCATTGCAACAATACTTCTAAAAAAAGTGAAATTAAACATCCAAATGGAAACCGAACATATACTGTAGCATTAAAACACATATAAATTGTGATACAGACCATGTTGTTTACATTTTAACCTGCCCGTGTTGCCCATGTTCTAAAATGTATGTAGGATAGACTACTAGGCCCATGAAATATAGAATATCGGAGCACAAGAGCAACATACGCCTGAGAAACGAGACATCCCCAGTAGCAATTCATTTTGTGGAAGCAGGGCATAATGCAGCTTCTCTTAAATTCTGGGGAATAGAGCATGTAGACCCCCCAGATAGAGGGGGTAATTGGAGTAAACATGTAGAATATAGGGAGATGTACGGGATCTACACATTACACACAACCATTGATAGATTTGGACTGAAGGGAGATGAGAACTGGGGGGCTTGGTAAATGCCACCTAGCCCCTCGACTCACATACATTATGGAGAATACCTGGGGACCATTTGTTGAGGGTGCTGATTAAATACACTACAAACCCCAGCAACCCCCCCACCACCGCCACCTTCCTCATCCATTCCCCTATTCCTGCACAGCCAGTGGACAGTTACTCCTGACTATACCATAGCACCCCTTTTTATCAACACCCCGATGGCAAAACAAGGAAAAGGGCCATTACGGTGGCATTTGCTGTAATGGTCCATTTTCCTTGTTTCGCCTTCCCCCAGTGTTCGGCCCCTCCCCAGAGCAACTCCAACCTGGAGTTGGCATCTTAAAGTCTGGGGGGAGGACCTCTGCATGGGGGATGCAGCCCCCACAGAGGCTGAACAGCCATGCACAATACCTGCATCGCTAGTGTGCCGTCGCTGTGGGGGAGATCGGCATTTTCGCTGACGGGAAAACTTGGTGCTTCTGACTATACCAGTACATACACTGCAGTACAATAAGCCCTTGCCTACACGTGCCCGAAACTAGCTACCAGTGGTCAGTGACCTTGAGCAGGACTGGTGACCTCAGTTTTCACAAGTATCTATTGCCACATGAATTTTTAATATAGAAACTTTATGCCTAACATTACACATGGGCATTATCAAATCTGGTAGAATTGTTACCTAACGGTGAAGTATACTTTATAGGAAACGGACAGGTGTGGAATGGTGAGCCTGCTTATTGATACCTTTAAGCAGTCTAGTGTGAACTGAGTTGCAAGGCCAACTTGTACATTTTAAGAATGGAGATACCATATTGAAAATATTAACACTACTGGAGACCAAACAACCACTCAAATATATGTGACATCAATAACTATATACATAAATTGTACTTGGCAATTAAAACTGAATATCTAGTAACAAAACTTAGGGCTGTCTTAATCCATTGGAAAAGTTATAAACTTAAAAGAAGCATGCGTACTGGAACAATTATGCTATAGTCAGAACTTGTCAATACAGGAGCACTGCACAGTGCCTCCTTCAGTCTGGTAAAGGCTTTTTCACAGGCTGGTTCCCAGGTCATTTTCTTAGGCATCTTTTTCTTTACCAGGTCAGATAGGGGAGCACCCAGGGTACTGTAATTGGGTACAAATTTCCTATAGTACCCCACTGTCCCTAGAAAACTGACCTGCTTCTGCGTTTCTGGTCTGGGCCATGCCTTGATCACCTCTATTTTTACTTGGTTAGGACAGAGCTGTCCCCGGCCTACAACATGCCCGAGGTATGCCACTTCAGCCATGGCCACCTGGCACTTTTCAGCTTTGACAGTGAGCCCGGCCCTCTGTATCCTGCCCAGCACTTCCCTAAGGTGGGACAGGTGTTCCTCCCAGCTGGCACTAAAGATGGCAGTGTCATCCAGGTACGCCATGGCGTACTGCTCAGCACCATTTAACACCTGGTTCACCAACCTTTGGAAAGTGGCCGGGGCATTCTTCATTCCGAAAGGTGTTACTTTAAATTCAAATAAGTCTATTGGAGTGATGAAGGCCAAACTCTTCCCTAACTCTGTCCGTTAACTCGACCTGCCAATACACATTTGTCAGGTCAGTAGTCATAAGGTATGTCACCCCTTCCAACTTGTCCAGGAGTTTATCCATCCGGGGCATCGGGTGGGCATCTGACATCGTGACTACATTCAATCCATGACAGTCCACACAGAAATGAGTAGAGCCATCTGGCTTGGGCACAAGGACTACGGGTGAGGCCCAGGGGATGTGAGCTCTCTGTATTACCCCTAAATCCAGCATTTCCTCCACTTTCCTCCTAATGTCCTTTTGGGCAGCCTCTGACACCCGATATGCTGTCCACCGTATGAGCGTCTGTGTCCCTGTCTCTACATCGTGCGTTGCTAAGGGGATTAGTCCAGGCTTGGCGCTAAACAGTGGGGCAGAGTCTACTAAAACCTCTCTTACTTCCTGGATGTTGTCCAGGGCCAGCTGGGGGTGATAATTTAACTGCCTCCACAGAGGACTCCTGCTTGCTTTCTTTCAGCAAGTCCAGAAGGGGGTTTCCTTCATCCATCACCTCCCCAATACTACACACTGCAAACACCATGTCAGCCTTATTAGCAGATGGCTTTGTCATGTTGACATGGTACATTCTTTCTGTATGTCTTCTGTCAGGTAACTCTATGATATAGTTCACATCGTTTACCTTTCTAACTGCCATGTATGGTCCTGCCCACTCGGCCTGCAGCTTGTCTTTCTGGGCTGGGATAAGGACCATGACTTCCTGATCCACCATGTAGGAGTGAGCTCTGGCTCTGCGGTAGTACCACACTTTTTGTTTCTGTTGGGCAGCTGCCAGGTTGCTCTGGGCTGTCCCGTTAAGCTCCTTCTGCCTTTCCCTAAACCTAAGGACGTAATCCACTATGGGAGTTCCCTGGGTGGCATGCTTGCCTTCCCAGTCCTCCCGGATCAGGTGTACGGGGCCTCATACCCGTCATCCATATAAGCGCCCGAAGAGGGGAAACTCTGTCGACTCTTGGGGCACCTCTCTATATGCAAACAGGTGGGGAAGGTATTTCTCCCAGTCCCTCCCATGCTGTTCAGCAAACGCTTCGAGCATTGACTTCAGGGTACCATTAAATCTTTCCACAAGCCCATTGGTTTGTGAGTGATAAGGTGTCGTGCGCCTCTGCACCACCCCACATTTCTCCCACAAACATTTCATCAGGTCCGACATGAAGGAACCCCCTCGATCGGTGACAACCTCCTTCGGAAACCCAACGTGGGAGAAAATCCCAAGTAAGGCATCTGCTACTTTGTCTGTCCTCAGTGAGGATAGGACGACTGCCTCTGGATAGCGGGTGGCATAATCCACCAGAGTCAGGCCGAACCTCTTCCTGGAGGAGATGGGGGTATTTAAAGGCCCCACTATATCCATTCCCACCCTCTGAAATGGCTCCTCCACTATGGGCAATGGTATTAGGGTGGCTTGGGTTTTCTTATCCGCCTTCCCTATTTCTTGGCACTGTTGACAAGACCTTCAATACTCCTTCACCTGCTGGGTGAGGTTGGGCCAATAGAAATTCTGGGCCAACAGCTGCATAGTGCACACGATTCCCAGATGAAAAGACAAGGGAATATCATGTGCAGTCTTGAGCAACTGCTCACAGTACCCCTGGGGAACAACAAGCTGCCTGCCAATCACCCCTACCTTTGTCTTAGCATCCTGAGTATACATCAGTCCATTTTCCCAATAAACTTTATGTTTTCTGTCACCTCCCTGTGCTCCGTCAGAGTCTGCCCAAGCCCTGAGCTTCTCTAGACTAGGGTCACTTTTCTGAGCAGCTGCAAACTCCTTACACATTTCCACGGCATGGGACAGGTCCCCTTCAGTCTCTAAACTAGGGTCCCTAGCCCTAGTGTCAGGGCACTCAGGATCACTGTCATCCCTAACCCTGTGACAATGGGTCACCCCTCCTTCTTCAAAATAACTCTCTATAGCTGTTTGGTTAACTGCTACTGGGGAAATGTCTACCCCCTTTTCATTAGTCTCCATATCAGGAGACACAGGCTGGGGAACAAGCCTCCCAGTGGTTTCCACAGTGGCTCCTGTGGGGTCCAGGGAACTACAATTTTCCCTTGCTGCTTGGCTATGGGTAACTGCACACACCATCCCCTGTTTGAGATCGTGGCCAAGGATGACATCAACTGCTAAAGTTTTGGCTACAGCCACCTGTTGCACAGTTCCCCCTGTTTCACCCCAGTCTAGGAGAACACTAGCGAGTGGCAATATTTTCTCCTCCCCAGTGAAGCCTTGTACAGTTACAGATTTATTGGGTATAAGCTGACCAGGTTCTAGCAGATCCCCTTTTAACAACGTCAGGGATGCCCCTGTCTCTCTTAACCCTTGTGTCTGTACACCATTCACAGTGACTGGGTGCATGTATTCCCTCATGTTCACGGGCATGCTTTTAGGGACACACAAATAACCCACTTCTTTCCTAGCCCCATTTTGTGTATTGCTCGTCTTTTTGGGACACTGTGTGGCAATATGCCTAGTTTCTTTGCAAACCCAATATTCATTTCTTTTCTCACATTGCACTTGCAACCAGCCACACTTACATGGAGCCTACACACTCCACACCTGTTTCAAATACAACTACGTGGGCTTTAGGGGCGGAAAGTGCATGTCTTGACATGCCCCTGTGGTTGCCTAGCAACCATGCAGCATGCATTGCTATTAGGATCACTTCCTTGATCCTGGTACTGTTTGCTGGTCGCGGCCCCTTAGCCTAAAAACACATAAATATCAACCAGTTCTAGGGACATGGATATGTTGTTCATCCACACTTATTGGCAGGTTCCTTGCCACTTTAAATCTTGCCGGAAGGTCTTCAAGCTGGCTCCTCCCACCCACCCGGGTGGTAAAACTCTCGGCTCTGCCCCATGGCTAGATCTTCCTTACCGCTTGAGCTCAGGTTCCCTCCTTAGCAGCTGTTGCGCTTAAGACTGGTTCCTAATTCTTGAAAGTTGAAATTGAAAGTTTTGCAAAAACTTGGTCTTCTTCTCCTCGCGGCTGCGACGGACCGTCGACTCCCGGTTTCGGAGGTGCCCTTGCGAACCAGAAGATGTCTAGGGCGGATCCGCTCCGCGTCGTCTGCCTGGTGCCGCTTGAGCACGACCTGCAGGCCTGCGACTTGTGCTCTTCCTTTTCGGCCTACGTCCTTGAAGACCGTGCTGCCCGATTACAACTGGGGCGCCCCGAGAAAAGAATTCCACCGGTGAAATCTAAAGAGGCCCGATTGGCGGTGTCCGCGGCGGCGGGCTCGGCGGATCAGCTTGAGCAGATGATCGCCCTCGAAGAGGAGGCGGCGCGGGCCGCTTCTACCTCGGCTGCAGCATTTGTCCCACTCTCTCTCTCGGTGCCTCTTACTCGGCTTCTTTTAAGGAGCTTTGTCTGACCCTCTCGACCAAAGGTGAGGGTCCAACTTCTTCGGGACCTTCTTCCAGGTCCAAAAAGAGCAAAAGTAAGTCTCTCCGTCGACGCTCTTGGGAGCGGGAAAGATCCCCTTCCCCTTGTCGACAGTTGACTTGATTGACCCTCAACCCGGTCACTGGCTTCACGGTGTCCCGTCAGGCAGTTGGCGAGACTCACGTCGGTAGCGGTCGAGATTTTTCTCGACCCGTTGGGCGGGTTGTCAGCTGGGAGCTGGAATCCCTCTCCCGGTTCCCCGGTGGAGTTGAGGATCCCGTCGGCTCGTCTGTGCCTCCGGTTCCGGAGCCTTCGTGGGATCATCCAAGCCGAGGGAGTGCGATTTCAACACTCTCTCGGCCTAGTCGAGACTCTCGGTCTCGGTCTCGGACATCCTCGGCGTCCAACTGATCCCGCCTCATAGGTGGTCTCGGTCTTGGCACCGGCAGCGGCGCCGCCCGCTTTCCTCGGACGAGGGAGGCTTGGCGCAAGTGCGTCGAGGTACGAGGAACTTATGTGGCAACAGCTCCTTTGACCGGGAATAAGCCGACCCATCGTCTTCCCGCCATTAAGTGGCTGTCACGGAGCAGCCGAAACAACCCCTCGTTGTAGTCGAGGAGCCTGTTCTCAGGCCGGTTGTTGCCAATTCCACTGCCCACCGATTCTGGTGGAGCCTCCGCCCACAGCCATTAGTTGGGGCTCCGACCAAAAATTCTCGGTCGGCTTTGGGTTTCCCCATAGGCTGTCGGTCACCTCACTCCCGATAAACCTCGGCAGGTGGAGGGTGGCTCAGGGCCGAGGCAGCTCTTTGAGGACTCTTCTGAGTCCGATGATGGTTCCTCCTTTTTCTCCAAGCGCATAGACTTGGAGTCCTCGGGAGGACAGTCAATGGACGATAGCCCTTCGTCCTTCTTAGGGTTGCTTACTCATCTCGGAGTCCACTGGGATGAAGTTCGAACCCTGCTTCGCGGGCCAGTGTCTCTCCTCGGAGATTCTGGACCAAGGGATTCTCCTAGGAGGCCTTTCAGGTGGCGAAGCCATAGTGGGTCCGACCTTGGAACTTTGGCAGCGTCCTGCTTCCTGCCCTGCGCCTTCGGCCAGGTTGGCCAGGAAGTATGCGGTCCCTACCGGTTCCCTGTCCAGTTTTTCGGAACACCCCTCGGCCGAGGGGTTGGTTACTGACAGCGTTTTCTGGCGTGCCGGGAACGCCAGGGATGTGGACAAACCTCCCGACAAGGAATCCAAGAAATTGGATTATGCCGGGCGAAAAGTCTATGCTGCGTCCTCTCTCGGCCTTCATCAGGCCAGTTCGGCCGTCCTCATGGCACATTTTTCTCACGCCCTGTTGGGCTCCCTGGATGAGGTTGTCCCTCATCTTCCCGCAGATCTGCAGACTACCATCAGGCAGGTGCGGGACCAGGGCAGGGCAGTGGCTAAACAGCAGCTCCAGACTGCGTTAGACATCGGGGACTCATGTGCCAGGTCTGTGGCGGCCGCAGTGGCCATGCATCGTTGGGCTTGCCTGAGGATATCCACCTTTACTTCGGATGCCCAGCACAAGTTGGCGGATGTTCCCTTTTTGGGGACTGACCTCTTCAGCCCTGGGGTGGAAGGTCACCTGCAGAGGATCGAGAAGTCCAATGCTACCTTGGACTCGGTCTCTTCCGCTCAGAAGGACAAAGGCCGCAAGCCACAGCCTAAGCCCTTTCGTTCTTCTGCGCCCGCGGCGCGCCCGGCCCAGCAACGTCAGGGCTAGCAGGCTCGACCTTGGTATCCCAAGCCCAGCTTACCGGCTTCCTCCAACAGGAAGCAGGAGGAAGGCCCAGGAGGTTCCTCGGCCGGTCCCTCCTCCAAGCCTGCCCAGACGGGCTGAGGGGTGTCGCCCATCCCTGTCACCTCACCCTGGTTCCCCGTGGGGACGGCCCAGACTTCCTTTCCGCCTGGTCCACTGTTACCACGGACAGGTGGGTACTGGAGGTGGTGGGAAAAGGCCTACCTCTGGGCCAGGCAGGCCCGCCCTTCAGAGCCGTCGCACTCGGGGGCCTCGATCCGCAGCCTCACTGGTGGCTCGCCGAGCTGACATCGGCCTCCTCCTCCAAAGGAGGTGATCACGGAGGTGGAGGACTCCCTTCAGACCCGGGTTCGTGTCCAGGTATTTCCTGGTTCGAACGGACGGGGGTTGCTGCCCATTCTCGATCACATGACCTGAACAAGTTCCCACGGGTCTCGAACCTTCAGAATGGTCACTCTGGCGCAGATAATACCATCTCTGGAACACGGCGTGTGGTTCTGCTTTCTGGACCTACAGGACGCGTTCTTTCACGTCCCTATCCGTCCGTCACATCGGAGATTCCTCCGCTTTCGAGCGGAGGGATCCCTCTTCGAGTTCCGAGCCATGCCCTTCGGCTTATCTCCAGCTCCCAGGGTCTTCACCAAATGCATGGCAGTGGTGACAGCATTCCTGCGGCGCTGAGGGGTCCGGGTGTACCCTTACCTGGATGATTGGCTGATAGCAGCCTCCTCCAGATGGGAGGTGGAGCGGTCCAGAGATCTGGCCCTCCAGGTTTGCTCTCGAGTTGGCCTTCTCATCAACGAGGCCAAGTCGGAACTCGAGCCAAAGCAGGTGATCCTGTTCATCGGGGCAGAGCTTGACTCTCTTCGAGCCAGAGCACGACTCCCGGCGGACAGGGCCGAGGTTCTTACCTCCTTTGCCCAATCATTTCTGGTTGGGCAATCGCGCCCTGCCCGGGACTTCCTGCGCCTTCTGGGTCTCATGGCGGCCTGTACCAGCGTGGTCCGTTGGGCCCGCTGGCACATGCGCCCCCTTCAGTGGGGACTGGCCAGCCAGTGGTCACAACGCTGCGATCCTTTGGACCAGCTAGTGATAGTGACCCAGGAGATGTGGAACGCTCTCCAGTGGTGGACCGTTCCATTCCATTTGCAGGAGGGCATCCCGTTTGTCCGCCCGAGCCGACGGTCTCTCTATCGACCGATGCCTCTCTGATGGGTTGGGGTGCCCATCTGGGGGAACGCCGAGTGCACGGCCTCTGGTCCCCGCGGGAGTCCCGATGCCACATCAACCTGCTGGAGCTCCGAGCGGTCTGCCTAGCTCTCACCGCCTTTGCTCCGTTTCTCCGGGGTCAAGTGGTCCGAGTCCAGACGGACAATACCACGACCATGTACTACCTGAACCGCCAGGGCGGGACTCGCTCCATGCTTCTATGCAAGGGCTCTCCGCATTTGGTCACTCGTCGCGAGCCTGAGGCGGATCTCTAGCCATTCATGTGGCAGGGCCTCCAACACCCTGGCCGATGCCCTGAGCGGATAGGGGCTGCATCTCACGAATGGTCTCTCCTGCCGGAGGTAGTACAAGATCTGTTCTCCCACTGGGGCACACCTCAGGTGGACCTGTTTGCCTCCAGGGAGAACGAGCTGAGGCTGTTTCATGCCCGCCTCAGCAGGGCTCGCTGCAGGGGATGCCTTCGAGGCTGTGAACCCGGGCCTCTTCTCGCCTTTCCCCATTTCCCTTGATTCACAAGGTGCTTCTCAAAGCAAGGAGGACAAGGGCAGGTGATCCTGATAGCCCCAGACTGGCCCGCCAGTTCTGGTACCAGATCTCCTCAGCCTCAGCTCCAGGCTCCCGAGGCAGCTTCCAGCTCGCCGGACCTGCTTTCAGTCAATCAGGGGAAGGTGTTCCATCCGGACCTTCAATCCCTGCACCTGACGGCCTGGTTCCTGAGCGGCTAGAGTTCCAGGCCTTGGGTCTTTCCGACGAGGTCCTCAATGTTGTTGAGGCGTCCCGTAAGGAGTCGACCAGAAAATGCTACACCTTCAAATGGAAGAGATTCTCCATTTGGTGTCAGGGCAAGGGCTTGGACCCTTCCTCCTGTTCTGTGGCAAGCATTTTGGACTATTTATGGTCCCTTTCTAATCAAGGGCTTAGGTCGACGACCCTAAAGGTGCACCTGGCAGCCATCTCTGCTTACCGGGCGCGGGCCGGGAAGCAGTCGGTGGCGCAGGAAAAGGTGGTCGGGCGCTTTTTCAAAGGCCTTGATTACATTCTCCTCCGTGCAGAACCTCCACCTCCATGGGATTTACTGCTGGTACTGGCAAAGCTCATGGGCAAGCCATTCGAACCAATGCACAGGTGTGATCTCTCTCACCTGTCGTGGAAGACCGCCTTCTTGGTGGCTATCACGTCAGCCAGAAGGATGGGAGAGCTCCAGGCGCTTGCATCGAGTCTCCTTACCTGGTCTTCCACAGGGACAAGGTTGTCCTGCGCCCCAACCCGAAATTCCTTCCGAAGGTGGTGTCGGAGTTTCACCTTAACCAGGTGCTGACTCTGCCGGTGTTCTACCCCATTCACACCTCGGAGTCCGAATATAGGCTCCATACTCTGGACCCTAGAAGGGCGCTCGCTTATTATAAGGAGCGCACGGCTGAAATTCGGGGAGAGGTTCGCCAGCTGTTTGTCACCTACGCTGAAGCCGCACCTGGCAGACCTGCAGCCAAGCGGACGATAGGCAGGTGGGTCACTTCCTACATAGATACGGCTGCTATAAGTTGGCAGGCATGGAGCCTCCAGAGGGATAAGAGCTCATTCTACCCGTCATACTGCTGCATCGGTGGCTGCTTCAGGGCGTCCCTATCCAGGAAATCTGCAGGGCTGCTACCTGGAAGTCAGCACACACCTTTATTACCCATTACCACATCGACCTTGAGTCACGGGATGCTGGTTTGGGCGTCGGTTCTCAGTCCTTATTTCCCAAGTAAGTATTGGAATTATGCTTGCCTCCCTCCTCCCGGAGAACTGCTAGGAGTCTGCTAATAAGTGTGGATGAGCAACATATCCATGTCCTAAATACAGGTTACTCACCTGTAACAGGAGTTCTAGGAATGGTATATGTTGTTCATCCACACTACCCATCCGACCTCCCCGGCTTCGACGCACAACCTGAGCTTCCAGCGGGCCATATCTGGTGTCATGGGGCAGAGCCGAGAGTTTTACCACCCAGGTGGGTGGGAGGAGCCAGCTTGAAGACCTTCCAGCAAGATTTAAAGCGGCAAGGAACCTGCCAATAAGTGTGGATGAACAACATATACCATTCCTGGAACTCCTGTTACAGGTGAGTAACCTGTATTTTTCAGCTGTGTGCAGACCAGAGGGTAGCAGACACACACACACACACACATACCTTGAGGTAAGCCTGCACTACAGTGCTGTACTGACCACATTATTTGAGTTGTATCATGACATTGTAACTAAATGGCATACTGTTTTTCCCAACAGATAGAAAGTGTTATGTTAAAACTTACAAGCACATTGTGACGCAGCAACAAAAAGTAAAGCATTAATCTTATAGTAAGTATAGCGTGATACACATTTCAAATGAAAATGTGGTTTGACAATGTGATGGTGCGAGGTTTATAATAACAGATAAAAAACAGAAACTAATGTGACACTAACATGCTGTTACAGAGCATGAGAAGCTTGTGTAATGAAAAGGCCCCAGAAAAGTGATAAAACTTACTAAACAAGGTTAGTTTTGTTAAAGAAATGGCAAGAAAGTAAATTTGTTTGGAAAACTTGTAACATGTTGTATCTTAATGATGTAAAATTAATTTAGGGGACACACAAGCTTTGAAATAGCAACCAGGTACTTGCACCCAGTGTTTCTAACTGAACAAAGTTAAGGTTAGTGTTCTCATGAACAGAACAATATATGTTATAAATGGGAATATTCCTCACCTAATGTATAAAGTAACTTCTCTTTTCTATGAAACTGTTAGAAAGAAACATGGGTCATGCAGTATGAACAAGTTATGAACTCCAAAAGGAATACTTACTAGATAAAACAAGATGCGAAAATTACACACTGAAACAGGATGATATATGAGAGAATATAACTATGTTAAGAATGAAGTAACTAGAGAATATCAAGTTTAACACTGTGAATGAAAAATATTTAAAGAAAAACAGTACAAATCCCAGTCTCCCGCCCCAGCAAGGCTTACCCTCCAGTTTAGCTTTGTAAAGTACAAGTGCCATTTTTCTTGTGCTACAAGGTATTTTATTTTAACTCTGAAAAGTCCGCGACCCGGAAGTATGGTAGATGCAGGATGGGCTCCATTAACTGTAAAGGAGTGGCCCCGCACCACACACTTCAATACAAAAGGCAACTGTGGAGGTCTTAATCTTACTCTACACTGAAGAAAGCGTGACCAAGGCTAAGTGGTCGGGTGTGATCTTTCTCTGTGTCATGACCAGCAGTAGTGGTGCCTTTGTTTCTTGCTGCAGTGAGATGGGTCATCCTCAAAGGTCTGTAGGGCCAAACACATCTCTCTGAAGTCCTCAGAGAATGATTCTCTGACACTGGTCCCAGCCAGGAACAGCACCAAGACTGACAAGAAACTCACCACTGCTGCCACCACTTCTTCCATGATAGCTAGCTGTATAACTGACCCGGCAGTCCTTGGAGTCTTCTGGCAGTCTTTCAGTCGACCGAGAGCCAGTTGAGCCTTCCGGTCCATAATGGATGAGGGCAGCATGGCCCAGCACAAGGAGCATTCCGTGTCATGCTGCTGGCCAAGACAGTAAAGGCATGTGTTGTGTGGATCAGTGGTTGAAATTTCTGCTAGCATCGGGTGCAGAATTTAAACCCAAGTTTCTTGCTCTCCATCATCGATCGCAAGGTGAAGCCAAAAAATGAATGGAGTACTTTAAATTTAAAAAGTGACGAACAATTAAAGAATCATCAAAGATGCACTAATGAAAACTCAAAGTCCTTCAACTTCATGGAGCTGTAAAGGAGGAGACCTGTCCTTTCTTGTGGAAAGAAAGATCTGACATCATATAGCGGAGCTGGAGGATATACCACCTGGATGTGGGAGGAGCTTATCTTGAAGACCTATGATGAATTGCCTGTCTCCAGGAAATTACCAGAGTGCGGACGTGAACTGTATCCATGTCCTTAAAACCAATGTTAACTAATTCCCTAAGCGTTCCTCACAATTATTTTCCTGTAACCACCATTTCTGTACCCTTCAGTTCCGCCTCATTTCTGGCTTCCCTCAAGCCATTCACATTGTACCGCCTTGCTGCAAAGTTATAACCAAGCTGATCTGCCTGCTTTTTGGGAGGCCTGTTTCTCACTACAAATTTTACAAACCCTAATATACTGTACTGACCTTTTGGGAAGTTATTGATTATGTGGAGGCAATGACAAATAGTAGCTAGGAGGAGGCTGTTCCTATCTGTCTCGTTCCAGTATAGGTCCGTCACTATTGTACCCTCCTCAGTTTTTTCAATAGTGATGTCTAAGAAGTTAATTTTCTTTTGATCCAAATTCATTTTGTGATCCACATTCACCTTAAATTGGAGGTTTGGATTACTTGGTTCCAAATAATTAACAAACTCACAAAGTTCCAGACACCCCATCACCACCTCCCCCACCACACAATCAAGATATAGTCAATCAAGCATTTCCAAAGATCGATGTGATGGCAAAATGTATTAGTCACTTACTGAAACACTACTTCATTTCTTCCACTTACCCTGGTAGAGATTGGCATTGATTGGAAGCAGATCGTGCACCCACAGCTGTCTCTTCAATTTGGAGATAGTGGCGATTCAAAACTGTGGCATTATTGCACTCCAATACTAATCATGCTACCTGTGTAATAAATTTCTATCTCCAGAAACTGCTTTTGGCACAGCTATTTAAAACATATATTTCAGTATCCTTGAGCTACTAAAAAACTGCTGTCAAATACAGCACATCTGGAAGCTTATAGCACATCAGTATAGTAACTACAGGAAGGCCACTTGAGAATTAAAGTCCAGTTAGAATATTCATTTATAAATGTCTTTGGAGAAACACATTTGCAGCTATCAAACAAATAAGCAGTAACCCACGACAGGGTGTGCGGTTATTGGAGATTAGTCTACACCCTGGGTGCATTGTGAGGCAGGAGGCTGCAGGCCATTCCACCTCACCCCACCCTGCAGATCAGCAACAGGTGTTGCAGTGTGCCTTGGGGTCTTCAGCCCTTGCTCTTTCCCCATTCCATAAGGAAATAAGCTCAGATGGGTGCAGTATAGGAGAATGGGGTGAACGTTGGGGCCAAAAACCCCAAGGAACACCTTGATGCCTGCCAGTAGCTGTAGGGTGGGGGTAGAATGCCGTGAGCATTACAGACGACAAACCCAAGTCGCCACCCCCGATGCCTGTCAGTCTCCACAGGGTGTGGGTTATGGTTGGAAACCTTAACGCCCCAGGCAAGTGTCAGTATTTTCACTCCAAATTTTCAAAATGGGCTCTTTGGGACCCCACCTCATGAACAGTGGTACTATCATTTTGTTACTCAGTCCTGAAAGGTGATTTCACACAACAACTCTGCCATTTGGTGCCACAGGTGCGGAAGCACATTTCGGGCAGGAAATGAAAAATGTCAGCTGTACTGTTCATGAGGAGATATGAAAAAAATGGCAATGTTTTGAAAATCTGGAGTGAAAATATGAAAAATCCACGAAGTTACGAGTGTGCGCAGAAACTGGCAACGCACGCCTGTAACATCATTTTTTGAAATGTTCTCACCAAATTTTTAACATGGGCATTTTGGGACCTCCCATCATGAAGAGTGGCACTGTGATTTTGTTAATCCATCCGGAAAGTTGATTTCACACAGTGACTGCACCATTCTGTGCCTCAGGTGCGAAAACACATTTCGGGCAGGATGTGAAAAATGACAGCAGTACTGTTCATAAGGAGGTTTTAAAAAATGACAACGTTGAAAAATGTGGAGTGAAAATATTCAAAATTGGCGAAGTTACGCGCATGTGTAGAAATTGCACAACGCACGCCCGTAACGCAGTCATTGTTTGGAATTTTTTCACCAGATTTTCAACATGGACTTTTTGGGACCTCACCTCATGAACAGTGGTATTGCTGTTTTGTTAATCAGTCCCAAAAGGTCATTCTACACTGTGACCGTGAAATCACCTTTCAGGACCGAGAAATGAAACAACATTGGCATGTTCATGAGATGGGGTCCCAAGAACCCCATGTTGAAAATTTGGGGCCAAAATTCTTAAAAAATGGCTGAGATATCAACCTAAGTTGAAACCCCCCATCAAGTTTAATTATACAGCAGTAGGAGGGGGAACTGGGGAGACGACGCTGGTCGGTTTTCTTTTTTACAGTTTAACAAATAAAAAAGACTCTGGGGGACCGTTTTCTTTATTTATAGGTTAAAAAAATTAAAAAAACTTTTGGGCACACTGGCGTGGGCTCCCAGTGTGCCACATGAGTTTGGGGGGGGCATGATGCCAGTGGTGATTGGGCACCCCTGTCAGAAAGCTTGCAGGGAGGGAAACATGATGCGATGGGGATTGGGCACTGTCGGCAAAGAAATTGAGCTTGGGGGTGGGGGGCATCCCGTGTCAGGGAAAATAAAAACAAGTCTGGGCACACTGAGGTGGGCTCCCAATGTGCCGCAATGTGGCTGGGGGGGGGGAGATACATGCCGACATGGGGATTGGGCTCCCCCAATGTTGGCTTCACAGGAGTGTGTGGCTGGCGGTAGGAGCCGCCATTGTGGAAAGCCGCACCAGCGGCTGTTTTATTTATTTATTGAAATGTTTCACCAGTAACGACACACCAAGCAACTGCTCGTAACTCCAGCCATGCACATTACTGTGCACTGTAATGCACGTGGCTGGAGTCTTGTTATCTGCTGCTGCACTGAGGAAACTGCACCTCATTGGAGCAGCAGATTTCTTTCAAGGTTTTGGCTCTTTTTGAAGTGTGCTGTCATTGCCAGCATGCTCACTGATTGGCGGCTGAGGGGTGCATCCACTAAAGCATCTCCTGCATTGGCCACAACACTGACACACCTCTGAAATGTGCTACTACCACAAGATGTTGCTTGCACATGCGCAAGCCAACATAAAAAAGACTACTGTATTCTTGCAAGAGGTGGCTGAAAAGGTAAAAGCTAAAAGGGTAGCATTCAGAAGGTATAAGGAGATGCAAAGGGAGGAGGTTAGGGAGGTTGGGAAACGGAAGAAGGGAAAGCAGTAAGGAGTACAAAGGCCCAAACTAGAGAGAATAGCCCAGGAGGTAATGAATAGGGGCAAGTCATATTTTAGGTACGTGAGTGAAATAAGGAAGACCAGAGGTGGGATAGTAAGGTTAAAAAGGGAACCGGGGCGAGACTGTGCAGAGGAGGACCAGGAAAAGGCAGACATCCTGCACAAATACTTTTCTTCAGTGTTCACAGAGGAAGGAGAAGGGGAGGGCCACAAAAAAGTAACAGAAGCTTTGGAGGGCATGAGGCTGACACTAGTGCATTTTTGGAGGAGAGAGTCCTGATGGGACTTGCTAATCTGAAGGTGGACAAAGCAATGAGGTGAGATGGGTGCATCCAAGGGTATAGAGGGAGCTTAGGGAGGTACTTGCTGCACCTCTGACAGTTCTGTTTAGCAGCTCACTGGTAACAGGAGCGGTTCTGGAAGACGGGAGGAGAGCGGTTGTAGTCCCACCACACAAAAGTGGTAGCAAGAAGAAGGCTGTCAGAATGTAAAGGCTAAAGAAAAAAGTGGACAATGGTCCATCTGGCTCTAACCAACCATCAAAACAAGCTAATGAAACTGCCTCGCCTTCTGTAACCACCCCTGATAAGGATGCTTCTGGTAGTTTAAAAAGGGGAGTGGTCCGGCTGACTCTCCGGCCCCCTTCAAAAAGTGCAAGAAAACCAAACACTTACAACCCCAGGCTCCTGCACCTCAAGGGGTTTCTACAGTGTCTCACAGCCTGCCATCTGCAAAGGAGATAGCTCAGGCTATGAACGTTTTACAGGGTATCCTGCCTGTTCAACCTGCTCCTCCAAGGCCTCCTGCTCCAGCTCCTACCCCTGAAGTACAGGAGCCTGAATGTGAAGATTATGGTGAGATGGATCCTGAACAGGATGAGCCCATAGAGCCTGAAATCTCACCTGAGCAGGAGTTTGGTTCTTCTCCTTGACCAGAGGATTTTTCATCTCACTTCTCTTTTTCGAGAAAAATAGTGGATGCCTAGGATTTGGCTACCAATTAAGTTATTGATGAGGAGGAGGAGGTTGAATATTTAGAGTTGATGGGTTTAACACCCACAAAAAAGGTATTTTTGCCAATTAACAAGTTCTTTAAAAAAGACTTGTTAAAGATTTTACAGACTCCTAATTCTATTCCTCCTATAGATAAGAAGTCTGATAAGAAATACCAGTTGGACAAGGAAGGGGCAGAGTTCTTATACTCTCACCCTTTCCTTCAGGGTATAGTCCAGCAGGCAGCCTGTGAAAAGGCAAGGGTCCCTCTCTCTTCCCACCCTCCTGAGGATTCCAGAAAAATAGACAGTATGTCTAAGAAGGGTTATTTAGCTGCTTCCTTGGGTGTGAGGCAGGCTAATTACCAAGCTTATGCAGCACAGTATCAGAAAACACTGTGGCAATCAGTACTGGCTATGTCACAGAAGGCTCCCTCGCCCCTCTCTGACGACCTGGCAGAGACAGCTAGATTTGGTCTGGAAGCTGCTAGTTCTGGATGGCAGCTGATGCCAGTGACAATGCTGTCTAGCGGGTGGCTGTGTCAGTGGCTCTAAGAAGACTGGCATGGCTTAGAGCCACTAATCTAACCCAGGATACCCAGGCCAAGGCCATGGATTTTCCTGTGGAGAACAGCTCCCTGTCTGGCAAACACACTGAGGATTACATGAAAAAGGTGGATGAATACAAGGCCACCTGCAAAAGTAACTCCACCAGGGACAGGCTGACCCCTTCCTATAGGCCTTATGGAAGGGGAGGCAGGGGAAGGTCATCTTATGGGACGCCTTTTTACCAGGGCCAAGCTGCTTTCCAGCAGCAGTCCTACCCACAGCAGACTAGGTACTTCAGATCTAGAGGCAGTAGGGGTTCCAGAAGGGGCTCCCAATCTGCCCAAGCTCAAGCACCCCCAAAACAAAATCCCTGACCAGTTGGTCAAGGTCGCCTCCCCAGTACTAGTAGGGGGCAGGCTAACTTACTTCCTCCAGACTTGGGTTTCCATCACCACAGACAAGTGGGTTTTGGAGGTGGTAAGTCAAGGTTTGCCCCTATGCCTCAAATCCCTTCCTCCTCTAAAATCGAGAATTTTCAAGCCTGCTTCCCTCATGGAGGGGAAAACTCTTGCAAAACGAGGTGTAAAAATTGCTCCACATGAAAGCAGTGGGACCTGTGCCGGTGCATCTTAGTGGAAGGGGTTTCAATTCCTGTTACTTTCTGACCAAAATGAAAAATGGGGAGTGGCAACCCACTCTGTATCTCAGATCCCTCAACAAATTTCTAGTGAAGCCAAAGTTCAAATGGTCACTCTGTCATTCATACTACCAGTTATCCAGCAGGGGGATTGGCTGGCAGCCTTGGATTTAAAGGATGCCTATTTTCACATCCCAATAAGGCAGTCTCACAGAAAGTATGTCAGGTTCAGACTCTTTTCTGGCCATTACCTGTTCACTTCCCTTCGGTCTGACCTCAGCACCCAGGGTATTCTCAAAGTGCCCAGCTGTAGTGGTGGCACATCTAAGAAGGTCTGGTATTCTAGTTTTCCCTTATCTGGACGATTGGCTGCTTGTGGGTAAGTCCCCACAACAGGTCTCAGAGCATTTGCAATCGACCATGCATCTTCTGCAATCCCTGGGATTCCTGATAAACCAGGAAAAGTCTGTTCTTACCCATGTTCAAGTGATGCAGTTCATAGAAACAGAGCTGGATACAATTCAGGAACAATCTTTCCTCCCTTAGGACAGAGTAAAAAGTATTTTCGACCTAACTACTTCTTTCAAGCCAAACCAGTCTTGCCCAGCAAGACAGTATCTGCATATTCTGGATCACATAGCTGCAGCAACAGGTACCGTCTCAAGGGCAAGATACAGAATGAGAGATACAGTCTCACCTCAGGTCTCATTGGTCACAGAAAAGAGACAAGATGTCAAAACTGATCCCAGTAACAGAGGCTGTTATTCAAGCCTTACAGTGTTGGAAAAATTCAGACAACTTAAGGCAAGGGGTCCCTTTCCAGAGGGAGAACCCTTTCTTTATTCTAACAACAGAAGCTTCTCTATTGGGATGGGGTGCCCATATGGGAGAACACACCATCCATGGGACTTGGTCCAAAGCAGTCTCTTCTTCACATAAATCTCTTAGAACTGCAAGCTGTATTTCTAGCTCTAAAGGCCTTTGCTCATCTGGTGCAGGGCAAGGTGGTACAGGTCAGGACAGACAATACCACAACAATGTGCTATATAAACAAGCAGTGGGGGCACAAGATTAGATCCTTTATGTGCAGAGGCCATGAAATTGTGGGATCTGGCATACTCTCTAAAAACAGCCCTGCAAGCTGCTCATGTCCCAGGGAAGGACAACATTCTGGCAGATGCCCTCAGCAGAATCAGTCAGTGCCACCATGAGTGGTTCCTGGACACACAGGTAATACATGCAGTGTTCAGAAGGTGGGGTATCCCAGAGGTGGACCTTTTTGCCTCTCAAGAGAACCACAAGCTACCACTGTTTCGTTGCAGGCCTCTGGCAAGGGGCACAATCCCAGTAGATGCCATGGCACTGGACTGGTCAAGAAGAAGCCTGTATGCTTTTCCTCCCTTCCCTCTCATTCTCAGAGTCCTGATCAAGCTCAGGTCTCAGTCTGCCTTAATGATCCTGATCACCCCAAACTGGCCCAGACAGCTTTGGTACCCTCTCCTGTTATCCATGTCAGTATCCAGACAGATACATCTCCCTCGGAAGCACAACCTGTTGACCTCCAACCAAGGGAAAATAGGGTATCTCAACCTCAGCTCCCTCAGTCTCAAAGCTTGGCTCTTGAAGACATAGAGTTTGCAAATCTAAATCTTTCCCAAGCAGTTTTGCACATACTTAAGGGGTATAGGAAACCCTCGACTAAGAAAACCTATTCAGCTAAATGGAAAAGGTTTGTCTCTTGGTGCAACTTGCACAGCATCAAACCTGCCTCAGTAGGAATTCCAACTCTCCTTGAATATCTCACTATCTTTCATGATCAGGACCTTAAGCATACTTCCTTAAGAGTTTATTTGGCATCTATCTCTGCTTACATTTCTGTGGCTAGAACCACATATATAGCAGCTGATCCTACTTTAAGAAGTTCATCAAAGGTTTTTGTCACACATACCCACCCATCAGGGAACCTGTCCCTGGGTGGGACTTGAACATTTGTATTGCTCAACTTATGAGGCCACCTTTCAAACCTATGTCCTCAGCTCACCTCCAGTATGTTAAATGGAAAACTGTATTTTTAGTGGCTATAACTTCTGCTAGAAGGATAAGTGAGCTTCAGGCTCTATGTACAGAAAAGGACTACTTGTCTTTCCACAATGATAAAGTGGTACTCAGGACAAATAGAAAATTCTTCCCCAAAGTAGTGTCAGATTTTCATTTGAATCAATCTATTACACTACCAGTGTTTTTCACTGAGCATTCTACTTCAGGTGAGCGTAGATTCCACAGTCTTGATGTAAAGAGGGCTCTGAGCTATTATATATCTCACACTAAAGATCACAGTGAGGATAAACAGTTATTCCTTACCTATGGGGATGTGAAAAACGGTACACCAGCTACCAAGAGGTCAGTCTTTCTCTGGATAGTCAGTTATATGCAGTTTTGTTATGAAAAAGTAGGCAAGCAGGTCCCGTCAGGACTTGGGGCCCACTCAACTAGGGGAATAGCTGCTGCATAGCAGCTTCAAGGGATTTCCCCCTACTGGACATCTGCAAAGCTGCCACGTGGAGGACAGTACATACTTTCACTAAACATTACAGCCTGGACATACAGTCCAGAAGTGATGCTAGATTTGGAACAGCAGTCCTGCAGAGCCTTTTTCCTAAGTAGGTTCTGTACCCACCTCCAAAGGTACTGCTTTGAAGTCTGCATACAGTTATGAATATAGAAGAATACATGGGGTTAGAAGAAAAAATTACTCATCTTAGTAATATTGTTTCTTCCAGTGTATTCTTCTATATTCATAACTCTCCCACCCTGCCTCCCCTACCAGAACCAGAGCCTCAGCATGCCTACTGATTTTTTCTTGGATTTTAATTTGCATGTACACTCCACTGGAATACATTTTTAACTTTGGTGGGATTTATCTTCTTATTCTTTGGTTACCTGTCTTTCCAGCACGAAAGCTTTATTTAATATTGTAATTGACTGGCCACTAGAGCTTATATTTGGATTTTAGGAGTAGGTTCCTTTCTATTTCGTAGGTAGTATTAGATATGTAGTTATGCCTTGTAGGCTGTTATTGAAATCTGAAACGTTGATGGAATGTTGCAATAGATAAGGGCAGCAGTTTGAATACGTGTCTTGAGCAATGATAGGTTCTGTCATTTGCATATAGTTCCATTTCTCTCCGGGCAGTTCTACTTAGGAGGCAGACTGCATACAGTTGTGAATATAGAAGAATACACTGGAAGAAGCAGTATTACTAAGATGAATATTTTTTTCCTTTTGGGACCTCCCCTCATGAAGAGTGGCACTGTGATTTTGTTAATCCATCCCGAAAGTTGATTTCGCACAGTGACCACGCCATTCTGCACCACAGGTGCGAAAACACATTTTGGGCAGGATGTGAAAAATGACAGCAGTACTGTCATTTTGGGCTAATTTTCATGAGATGAGGATGCTCTTTGGTGCCCATCCTGTGGGCACCTGCCACATTATCCCTGGTGTCTAGTGGCACCCCCACCCCATCCCCCTTCCTGTATAGTTCACCTTATCCCTAGTGTTCAGTGGCACCCCCCCTATCACCCTTCCTGTATAGTAGAACCCTATTCCTGGTGTCTAGTGGCACCCCAACCCCATCCCCCTTCCCGTATAATTCACCTTATCCTTAGTGTTCAGTGGCACCTCTCATCCCCCAATCACTCTTCCTGTATAGTAGAACCCTATCCCTGGTGTCTAGTGGTACCCTCCCCCTACACACACCACACCACACACACACACACACACACACACACACACTCTAATCACCTGTCTTGGTTCTGATAAACTTTTCCCAGGTATCCAGTGGCACCTTCTGATCACCCATCACATAGAGCAGAACCTAATCACTGGTGTCTAGTGGCACTGCTCTGCACCCAGTCTCCCATCCTTTACAGGAAAAACCCTATCCATGGTGTCTAGTGGCATCCCATGTCTCCTGATCTCCAATCCCCTATAGTTCACCTTATTCCCGGTGTCCAGTGGCACCCCCCCGATCTCCCAGCCCATGTAATTTCTAATATCCCTGGCATCCACTGGTATCCCCACCCCCAGATGCCAATCAACATATTGTGACAGGGTGGAATAGGACCCTGTCCCAGTTGTTAGAGAAAATGTTTAAATGCAAGGATCTGTTCTGTTCTATTCCTTTCCTGTCTCTCTGGTTGCGCAACAAATTTTCCTGTGAGACCTAGGATTTGATCACCCTGACAGTCTCGCAGTTCTCTGCCTCTCACTGTCTCTCAGCCCTCCCTTGCTGTCTGTTTTTCCTCCCTTGCATATCTGCTGATATAAAAATATATGCAAATCATTTATGTGGAAATGTAACTAATATTAGGATCCCTTTGTTTAGAAAATATATAGTGTTACTGTTGAAATGTATATGATAGTTTAAGATTATTGCAAAAAACTGTTAGAAACTCAAGAGGTTACCCAAGTTCAATTTTAAGCCTTTTGCAGAAGAGCTGTGGAGATGGGGCCTCAGCTCAGGCACACTGTGTTCCTGCCTTGCACCCACCTGAAACTTACAAGAACAGGATGCTTGTTAAATGGGGGGTTGGAAGGACTTATAAGAGAGCTGAGCTGCAATTGCTTGAAAAGAGAAGAAAAGGGACACAGAGATTGAAGGAAAACTGATGGATCTTTATTTTACTTTGCCTTTGTAAATAGTTATACTGAACAAGTTTATTTGTTCATGTTACTGTAGTGTAAATAAATATTTTTGGTGAATTCTACAACTGCTCCTGGTTTTCCTATGCTTCTTGACCTGTGCTTCGATGACACATATGGAACGGCAAAGACTGGCAGTCCAGCGACCCCCACCCCGTCATCCATTATATTATATGCACAATCAATTGCAGATTATTAGGCGGCCAGCCAAGGAGGTAAGAGGAGGGCTGTGCCGGTCGCAATAACCGGATTCTATGCACATTCCTGGCTTGCTAGTAATGGGAGTTGGATGGGTGGTGTTCTGGATGGGGAGGGGCACTGGACTGCAAGTGTTCACTGATCCATTTGTCAGCTGGCATTAAGGGGAGTGGGGTACATCTGGATGCCAGGGATATTATAAGTTATACAGGCCAGGACATTGGTGGGTGGAGGCGGCTCTAGCCATCAGGGATGGGTCATAATTACACCTCACAATCACCTCCGATGCCTGGGACCGGGCATGGATGGACACACACAAATAGTTGAGAGATGCTAGATCACATCTAATACAAAATAAAATATCCCACTCGTGGTATAAAACCCCTGTGAATCTCTATAAAGCTATGCTCCTGGACTCCGATAAATGTTGGAGATGTCAGGCTCCAGCAGGAGATTTGATGCACATACTGTGGTCTTGCCCATTAATTCAGCCTTTATGGCAGTCAATACAAGATGTGGCTTCCAAAGTTCCAAAGTACTAAAACTCCAAGCCCCTCTCTGCCCTCTTTTTTATCTCTTGGGTATTACCACCAATCTTCCTAAGCTCTGTTACCTGGAATACAAATGGCTCGCCCTTCTGGCAATGCAAACCAAGAGAGCCCTGCTTTGTAGATGGAGATCTTCCATGGTCCCTACATTGATGGAAGTGCCGGCTTCTCTTTTGGCAGTGGCTAAATTGGACAGAATCTCACATCTTCAAAAATACCAACTCTCTAAATTTAGACTCTGTTGGGCCCCCTACTTAAGTTATGTTCACTCTCAGACGGGTATAGGATGATTACCCCTCTTAACCTGATGGACACAGCTGGGTCAGTATCTTGCTAACCAAGTGTAAGGATGACTGGAAAACTTAGGTACCTACTCCCCTTAATTATCTCCCCTCCACTTTAGTAAGATCTTCCACCTATCCCCTATAGATATATAAAAGTCAAGCCCTTCGAAGGCCTTACATTATGCAATTACTGGCTCTACTTTGTTGTATTGCATTATAATTGTTACTTATGTTATGAACCTGAGCCTTTGGGATTGCTTGTGTTCCTCTGTTCTGCCTCTAGATAACGGCCAGAGATTGCAGAACGTATACACACTCCTAGCTCGACTCCTCTCATGTTGCCGTGAAAATGATTAGAGCGACTTGCACAGATACAGAAGAATTGACTTGTGTGCCTATGTCCAGCAAACCCTGTCTTGAAGCTCAACCCTCCAGTGAGTACATTTATATATAAATGATAGCATACTGTTATAAACAATGACGGCACACTGCTAAAAACTGGATTGTTTTAGGTCTTTCTTATTCCTCCTGACCATCCCATACTAATAGTCCTCCCTCCTACCCTTATGCTTCGCTAACTAACTACAGACAGGTGGAACACAAGCTCTATTTCCTTCCTAATGGATAGACTAGAATGGATATGTATCCTACCTGAAATTTCCTGTATATGGACTTGTATGTAACCTGTTGATTCTTTTCCCTTTCCCTTCCCTCCCCCTTTAGTGATTTAGTTCCTCCTTCCTCCGCCTTTCCTACCCTTTACCCATAAGATAGGTAATGTTTTAAGTATATGTACTCTGCTTTACTGTCATAGGCCTCGGCCTTGAGGATGTAAGTTTGTGTGCTTTTCTTGTTAAAAATTAATAAAAAGTTACAACACAAGGGATGGGGCATAATATATAGGACAGGGGTGGTGGGTGCTACTAGACACCAGGGATACTGTGAACTGTACAGGACAGAAGATCAGGGGCTGGGGGTGCTACTGGGCACCAGGGTTGGGGTGATGAGATATTTGGGACAGGTGCTCAGAGGATGCAGTTTGCCACAAGACACTAGTGAATCAGTGACACTAATTGGGAAGAGTGCTCGGAGGGAGGGGGTTGCCACTAAACACCAGGGAATCATTGACACCAACCTGGACTGGTGATTAGAGGGTGGGGGATGCCACTGGACACCAGAAAAAACAGTGATACCAGGATGGGTGATCAGAGGGTACCACTAGACATTAGGGTAACATTAATACTGACTGAGATAGGTGCTCAGAGGGTGAAGGGTGCCACTAGATACCAGATAAAAGGTGATACTACCTGGTACATGTACTCCGAGAGTGGGGGTTCCACTGGACACCAGGGAACATTTGCTAAAACTGGGACAGGTGGTTAGGGGTGCCGATAGGCACCAGGGCTTGGTGTCAAATCTTTTTGATAGGTGATGGGGTGGAGGGTGCCACTAGACCCCAGGGGGCTGTCTGACAGTAATAGGACAGACAAGCTTGGGCAGGCGGCTGCAGTACAGCTATCCCAACATCGGTGGGGTGGGATCACAGGCTTAGCACCCAGTTAAGTCAAGGTTTTTAGAGGCAGTAAATAGCGCTGCTTTGGGTGCCATTTACTGACAATGCAAACCTTTTGAAATTGCTGTTGAGCCCATATGCAGGAGGGGACCCTTCATTTGAATGGGCGCAGCGATCTTCTTCAAGGATATTATCTCTTTCATCATGCCACACCTATGGAACTATAGCCATCAGGTGCTACAACCACAAGGAAACTTTTTGCAAGCAGTCCACTAGGGGCTGCCCATGATGACATCTAACATCGACGTCCCTGTATAACCGAGGGCGACCCCATCCCTCCTCAGTTCTTTTCCCACCATTGATCAAGACTCATCAGACCTGCGGAAACTTCACATCAGCAGTTGTCTTCACATGGGAGATAACTGCAATAACTGATCCATGATGCCACCTCCCATGCTGCCATCGCCCACGACTCTGGCCCTGTGTGTCCCAGCCCCAACCATTGCCGAAGCCGGCTGTCTGGAGTGGCATTCGGTCAAGCTGAATCGCAGTCTTGTCTTCGGGCTGAGGGTCCTTCTTTCCGGTGGACCCTGCTGTTTGTGGGAACAGAAGCTTTCTCTCTAGGATCTTTTCCATGTAGGCCTCCAGTCCTTCCTATGCTGCTGCCACTTCAGATGATCCCCTGCAGGAGTCTCAGGCAGGAGGCTCTGGGATGAGCTCCAGCTGCCCCCTCTGGGACAGTGACGCCTCCACCTCTTCGTCCTTCCTGCCTCCCATCCTGCTATCAGCTGGGGAAGCACTGGGCTCCTTCTCTCATGCCAGTCTCAACTGGCCCAGGTTCCTCAGTGTTGGCATCCCATGCCTACCCCATCAACGCTTCTTCACAGACGGTGATGCTGCAGCCTTTCCCATCCCCCCCATCACCCTAATGGCTGGGGTTTGGTAGATTTTCACCTTGGAGAGTCACTGCTGGCCCAGGCTCGTCAACGGTGGTGCTCAGTGCCTCCCTCATTGACATACTCCTCCCCGCCTCCCCTGTGGTGGCCAGAGTATTGCTCTTCTCTTACGTCAGTCACAGCTGTCCAGCCTCATCAACGGTGATGGCCTCTGCCCACCCCATTGACATTCTGTTCCCCAACACACTACTATCCCTGTCGCTGCTCCCCTTCCTATTGCATGGAGATTGCCGCTGCAACCCCTCAACGGTGGCGCCTCTTGCCTCTCCCATCGGCCACCCTCTGGAGTTCCTCGACGGTACAGATGTTGACACTGTGGTGCTCCTTTACCTTGCTGTCCTCTGGCTTGGACCAGGCTTAGCTTGGGCGGTGTCCAGTTGACATTCCCTCAGGCTTCCACCAACGACGGGAGCATCTTGGGCCCATTGACAATATAGAGGTCGACACTGAGCATTTCACCCGCTTTGGCCACACTTGATGATAGGAGAAGTCTTCTGCTGTGCCAGATCTCGTCGACGTTGTCTTTGGCCTTTACCTGTCAACATAAGGTGAATGTCCGAATGGTGGAAACTGTGCCTTCCCCACCGGTCCTTCTATACAGCCTGTTGACAGTACAGATGTTGATGCCTGGCAGCTATCTGCCTTAAGTCCACCCAGGGGCTCTGGCTCCCTCCAACCCTACAGGGTCGGGGGTTCCAGGAAGACCACTTTTTCTCCTCATCCTGGTGCACAGCCAGTGCACTTGGCATGCCTCCTGCAGGGGTACCCAAGTCTTTTCCTCCTGAACTGCCCCATAGGTGGACGGGCCCCCCCCTTCTTCCTTCAATTGGGGGACTCTCCCATGTCTACTCCCATGTTTTCTCTGGGTTTAGGGCTAGCTGCCTCTCAGCCCACTCAGCTTTTTATGGCTACACCCTGGGGCTTACAGGTGTTCGGGCTGTGCAATGTTGCACTCACTTTCCTTGGCTTTGAGGCTTGCCCTTTCAGTAGCCCTTGGGGGAGTGAGGCGTGGTCACCCCTTGGCAGTCCTGCATAGATGGCCTGTTCCACTGCAGAGCGGGACCAATCCATTCTCCCCAGTATAAACAGTTTTTTGGGGGGATACAGACGTCAGTGTGTTTTGGCCATCCCCTACCATAAGCTGGCAGGTGTGACTTATTTCTCCTGGGCACGGTTCACTATTCCTCATTTTCTCACCGGGGTTGCTGGATAGGTGGAAGGCATCTTGCCTAACCCCATTTCTATTCTGCACCCCACCCTTCTTTCCATACCTCAAGGGGGCAAGGTAGTGGCATCTGCAGCACTGGGCTCTGCCTGCTTCTGCCCCCGCAGCCAGAGTGTCACCCACGCAGGCTCCTGCACTTTATGGTGCATGGTCAAATGCTGGGGTATTCTCTTTGCCCCCAGACCTTTCTCCAGGTCCCCCTTCCACCCTCCTGCTCCAGCTTCCAAGGGTTTTGGAGGAGGTGCCTACTTTCCTGTGGTAGGTGGTTGGGGCTGTGGCCTCTTCGCCCAATATCACCATCCCGCTATCACTGATAGGGGCCTAGATTTAGCTTTGGGTTCACCTGCTTCTAGTAAGCCCATTATGGTCTTTACACGGGCATGAACCCTTGCAGCTTTGTGTGCGGAGCCCTCTTACCATTTCATGCACTGCCCCTTGGCGTGCCACCCATGCCCTTTGGCTTGCCTTCTGTGCTTGGCACCCCTCACTGACCCGATTTCAGTATCTGGGTTTAGGGGGCAATGCTTCTGCTTCAGGGTACTGTCCCTTTAGGCTGATCCCCAGTACCACGTGGCAGCAGCTGTAAGGAGAGAGGGACTGTATGTCTTCCCCTGTCTGGGCGTCTGGTTTCTCTAAGCTCAATCCAAGGAGCTACTGTCTCGCTCCCTAATGTATGCCAGACAGATGTCCAATGCCTTAAGGCATACGGTCTGTCTGCACAGGTTAGTCTTGACCCCTTGGTAGTGCATAGGATCAGTTCTGGACACTGCTCAGGGCTTTGCCTCCTTGCCCCAAGACAGGGTGGGCTGCCTGATGGCTCAGATCCAGCTGCTTTCAACAGTAAGAATGCCACAGTTAGGACATACCTGCGCCTGTTGAGCCTGTTGGTTGTGGCCTTTGTCACAGTACCACAAGCCTGTCTGCACATGCAGATCCCTCTATGGACACTAGGAGTTCAGTGGGGTCAGCGCACCGCTGGTTTGGAACAGCAGGTTCTAGTAACCTCTCTGTCCGAAGGGTGCTCCACTGGTGGATGGTACCCAGCACTTTGTTGAAAGAGGACATCTTCCTCATTCCTCCCCCTCAGCAGATTCTCACCACAGACACATCGGGACAAGGCTGGGGAGCAGAGACTTCCCTCCACATACACATACCAGAGCTGAGGGCCATTCTGTATGCTCTGCAAGCCTTCCAGAGCATTCTGTCCTTGGGCCATCTGCTGGTGCAAATGGACACCATCATATTAGTCCACTACATAAGCAAGCAAGGGGGGACCCAGTCATACCCTCTGTACTGGAAGGCAATACGGGTCTGGTACTGAGGTCTAGAACTTGGTCTAGAACTGTTGGCTGTCCATGTTCCAGGTCTCCAAAATGTTCTGGTGGACAGGCTAAGCCAGTCCGCAGTCTTGGATGCACAAGTGGGAGCAGCTGACCTCAGTAGTAGAAGACCTGATCGACAGGTGGGGTTGTCCAGAATTGAACCTTTTTGTGTCCCCACTTAATTCAAAACTGCTGCTTTTCTGCTCGCTCACTCCAGAGCTTGGAGTTTTCTGTCGATGCACATTTTCCCTGTCTTGGAAAGGGAGGTTCCTTTATGCCTTTCCTCCTTTTCCTTTGATTCAGAGGGTGCTAATCACACTGCAGACGGAGGATGTCACCCTAATTCTGGTGGCCCCCTTCTGTCCTCATCAGATGTGGTTTCCTCTGCTGCAGCAGCTGGCAGTAGCACCTCCAGTACCCCTACTCCTGTGCAAAGGCTTGCCATCCCAGGAACAGGGAACCCTGGTCCATCCAGATCTAAAGTCACTCCATCTCCATGCCTGGCTTCCGAAGACATAGCCATTGCGAGATTTTGGAGTGCCCCAAAGGTGGCTGATCTTCTGGTAGCTGCTAGAAAACCTTCCACCAGGGTCACTTATTCCATGAAGTGGAAGCGCTTTGCTCTATGGGCTGCTTCCCGTGGCCTGGATCCCTTCACTTGTTCAGTGAATCAGATTCTGGAGTACTTGCTGTCCCTGTCATATGCTGGACTACAATACTGTTCCATTCAGGCTGGGTGTGGGGGGGGGTCTGTTACCGTCTTATATGTAGCAACCTTATGC
The DNA here is from genome assembly GCA_016271365.2 of Neoceratodus forsteri. Taxonomy (NCBI): domain Eukaryota; kingdom Metazoa; phylum Chordata; order Ceratodontiformes; family Ceratodontidae; genus Neoceratodus; species Neoceratodus forsteri. Next base: position 64,501,811 of record CM057453.1, read on the forward strand.
TAAGTGTTTTATTTTGTGGAGATGGCTTTCGTGGCTACTGAGCCCTGAGGGGATGTCCCAGAGACATTGCAGGACTCTGCAGTATGAGTTCTTAGCATGGTAACAGATAGCCTGAGAGTCACTAGCTGAGAGACATGATGAAAAGTGTCCATAGTGTGGGCACAAATGGGACAGGGTTACCATGCTCTTCAGCATGGATTTCACTTTCCCCCAGGAGACCCCTCCATAACAAGTCTGTAGACAAGCTGAGCTGGTATAGTCACCCTCATATATTATAGACAAGGAGCTAAGCTGTTATAGTCACCCTCATATGTTGTAGATGAAGAGCAGGGCTGTTAAACTCATCCTCGTATATTATAGGCAGAGCAGCTGTGCTGGTATAGCCACCCTCATATATTGTTGATGAGGAGCTGAGTTGGAGCAATCACCCTCATATGTGCAGTAGTACATGAGGAATTGAGTTTGTGTAGTTACCCATATATATTGTAGACAAGGAGCTGTGCTGGTGTAGTTGCCCTGGTATGAATATGTGATGGTGCAGGGAGGTGGGGATGGGGGAAGTCATTAAGGGGGAGTGGGGCTTGGGGGGGAGCTGAAAGGGAGGTGTTACTGGAGTAGTTAGGGCAAGGAGATGCCCTGGAATGAAACTGGAACTTGAGAAAGGCCAGATATGTTTAGTTCCCATACCCAGGGATCCCACCCGGACCAAGTGGGTGGGCAGCTGAAGCACCTGCTGCTGCTACTCATCCTCTTTGGCCAGTGCTATGCAATGCCAGATTGATGAGGAATAAGACAGACTGCTATTATAGCGAGCTTTATCTCTCATTACTCTGTTGATATGGCAAGCATTACAGGGGCTTGGCTTGGTGACGATGCTGGCATGATGATGGAGTTAGCCAACCCAGCAGGGTTCTCCATTATTCACTGCCTGAGGAAGGATTGCAGGGCATGTGTGGCTATCTGTTTTAGAACTGAATTGAACTTGGTGATTTGCCCAGTAGGGGATACCTCGTCATTTGAATGCATTGCTGTATGTGGGGGTCCGGGTGTAAGTTGCAGAATCCTATCATATACTGGCTGCTGTGACATGAGGTGGATTTTCTGCAGAAAATCGCGGACTTCATTGTGGACAGAGTGTTGGAGTGACCTAGATGGCTTATTCTGGGTGACTTCAATGCTTGAGTTGATGACAAACTCTCACAATTTTGTCAAGATTTGCTCTGGGTTATGGAGTCCCTAGGCCTCGCACAAGTTATTATTTCTGTTACCCACCAACACGACCATGTCTTGGACCTTGTATTCACTCTGGAGCTTGAGATATGGTATCTTGAGATTGATCTGGTCAGTTGGATGGATCATTGCACCATCAGGTTCTCTTTTAAGGCCCCCTCTTGTAGTCCATCCCCCTGTGGAGATGGTCCAGTACTGTCCTTTGCGAGGGCTTTGACCATAGGCACTATTGGTGGTGCTGTATACTTTGAATCTTCTTTGGTGATATCTTTTTCATCAGGTCACACCTCTGGGACTACCACTGTCAGGTACAAGGATCACACGGAAGCTTTTTCCATAGCAGTCTACTTTGGCTGGCCACTTCAACGTCATACTCCAACGTCAACTAGATATATAAGCTCCCTCCTCATTTCTTTCCCGCCATCGACTTTACATACACAGACTCTGCAGAAGCTTCGTCATTCAGTTGACTGGCTTCTTCTTCAGGCCACTAAGCCGAGGACACGTCTTTGGGGAGACACTCCCACCTGGTCAAGGAATGCTCCATGGACCGCTCCTACCTGAGCACCGTTAGCTTCCTCTACCTTGCCCAGGAGTGTGCTTTCAACAAGTTTGGTGACCTCTTCTCCTGCCACACAGGCCTTGGCTTCCTCCAGACCTTCACCAGCACTGAGTAATCCCAGCCTACCTATGACTGGTGAGGGCCCGTCGAACTCCAGGTCATTGGTGCCAGCCCCGCCACTGCAGCCTCTACAGATCTAACAGCACTGCTCTTTGCCCCTGCCATTGCAGCTGGTGAAGAAGGGGCTCCCTGTGCCCACCATCAACCTCAATGCAGTACTTACCTCCTTTACCATGGCTCTTATTCAGCACCATGTTCCATAGCCAGAGCCCTTGTCACCACTGCTGTCAGGTGGTACCTCGGTATTGATGCCAGTTTGACCTTCTCGCTCAGTATTTTCTTGGGCGTCATCAGTGTCTCTGTCATTGGTCCCTGTCACAGAAATGTAGATATTGGGGAGTACCACCCTGACCTTATCCTCCCTGGTGAAGAGGATGAAGAGCTGAATGTTGAGGTTGTTTCCTCAGACAGGTCCACTGCCTCTTCAGGGAGCGAGGACTCAGTGAAGCACACCCCGAGATCCCCCCTAAGGACCCCTCTTTCATTAATATTATGAAGCAGCTCCAGGCCACAGTGGGGTTCCAGACTGATGAGGAGGACATCACCAGGCGGAACCTGGTGGATTCCTTGGAGATCCCCGAGTCTCCACCTAAAGTCATCAGTCCGTTGCTGCCAGCCATATAGGATGTTGCCACCGCTGCCTGGCACAGGCCCAACAGGATCCCTGTCGTGCCTAGGAGGGCTGATGAGCTTTATCAGGCCCCTCTGGGGCACCCTTTCTACACTGCCCAGCCTAACACTGACTCAGTGGTGATCAAGGCAACTCATAACCAGTCCAAGGTGCCCAAGCACCTGAGTTCCCCCCCCCCGACAGGGAATCCAGGAGGATTGACCTTTGGGGCAAGATCACTTTTGCTTCGGCCACTTTGGGCCTTAGGATAGCCCATTACCAGTCCCAAGTGGGCAAGTACCAGAATATCCTCTGGAAATTTATGAAATTTTTATATGATTGTTAATATTATTACGTATTTATTCTTTGTGTAATCAAATGCTTATTGCTTTTGTTTTGTGATTTTTAAGGTGTATTTTTTTTATTATGTTATATGTTTTTGTAATTTTTGTATTCTTGTTATAATTGGTGTATCAAACTTCAGCCGACCCACCTCGGTGGAGTTTTTGGCTGCAATATGTCAAATGAACAAGCAAAGAAGGGCAAAGCTGTGGCACAAGCCCTTCCAGAGGGTCCCCAGAGATGAGAGCTTCTTAAGTCTCTCCAGGCCATGAAGAATGTCAATAAACACCTCCTCAGAGCCATTTATGACATGGTGGACACCACTGCCAGAGCAGCTGCCACTGGCATTTGCCTTAGACGACACTCCTGACTGAGAGTCTCTGGATTTGTACTGACAACCAGCAGAAAGTTCTGAATGCCCCTTTTGTGGGCTTCAAGCTTTTTTGCTCTGAAATGGAGGACATTATAAATAACCTGAAGGTCTCTGGTAGGGCCATTCAGTCTGTCCAGTCTCTCTGTTGTACCCAGCCCAGGAGTAGTCCAAGACCCTCCTTTTGTAAGGGCTCTCAGAAGTCTGGGTCAGGTACTAGACCAAAAGGCAAGTGCAGGGCCAGCTCTGCCTTGCCTTCTCCCTCCTCACAATTGGTGTCCCTGCCAAAAGCCCCAGAGCTGGAGGTGCAGCCCTGGCCGCCAGTTCTTCTTCAGCATGACTCCTGGCCAGAACCCCTCCTCCTTTCCTAACCCAGGAGGTGATGGTTGGAGTTCTTTTTCCTTCCATCTAAATCAGTGGAGGCAATTAATTCAGATGTTTGAATCCAGCAGCTAATCAAACAGGGCCATGCTCTAGAACTTCTGGAACAACCTCCAGAAGTTGCTCCTATACCTTCCACTCCACCAGACCACATCCCAGTGGTCCGGGAAGAGGTATTGTCATTGTTGTGAAAAAGGGCCACAGAACCAGTACCCAGGCAGCAAAGGAACAAGGAGTTCTACTGCCTGTTCTTCCTGGTCCCCAAGTGCACCAGGGATCTGAGGCCTATTCTAGACCTCAAAGAGCTCAATCTTTGCATCCCGTACAAAACATTTTCAGTGGTCACTCTGCCAGACCTCTTCTTGCTGCTAAAACAGGGAGATTGGTTATGTTCCCTGGACATGCAGGATGCCTATCTGCATATCAAGGTCTGCCCCCCTACAGGTGGTTCCTCAGGTTCCTGTTCCAGGGGGAACACTACCAGTTTAGGGTGTTGCCCTTTGGCTTATCCTCTGTGCCACGACTCTTCACCAAATGCTTAGTGGTAGTAGCAGTGACCCTCAGACACAATAACCTGTTTGTTTTTCCATACCTGGATGATTGGTTGCTGAAGGCACAGTCCAGGGACATGCACCTTCTGACCCTAGTACCTTGCAGTTATTTCATTCTCTGGTAATAACTGTCAGCTTGCCCAAGTCCATCCTAACCCCATTCCAATGACTGCAGTACATAGGGGCAGCTCTAGCTTCCGCTCAGGGAAAGGCATTCTTCCCTCAGGACAGGGCAGAATGTCTCATAGCTCAGGCCCAATTCGTGGCCCAAAGTCAGTATGTCACAGCCAGTGGGTTTCTGAGACTGCTGGGCCTGATTTGTGACTGTACCTTTGGCCAGGTTGCACATGTGGATCCCCCAGTGGACACTGAGGGTCCAGTGGGTAGCAACACTCCGACGATCTGGATCATCCAACCCTCATCTCCTCCGCGGTGCGCAAGGTGCTTTGGTGGTGGATGAACCTCAGCAACCTTCTAAAAGGGGTCCACTTCTTCATCCCATCCCCCCAGCAGATCCTCATCACTGATACCTCGGGTCTCGGTTGGGAATTGCACCTGGGTCGTTTTCGGACCCAGGGAACCTGGTCTGTGATGGAGGCCCATTTCCATGTAAATGTCATAGAGATCCAAGCAGTGCTTTATGCCCTACAGGCCACAACAGAACCATCTCTGTCCGGGTCCCCTGAAGTGCAGTCAGACAACCTCAGTGTGGTCTGTTACATGAGCAGGCAAGGGGGACACATTCTTACCCCCTGTGCTAGCAGGTGATGAGAGTATGGTACTGGGCTCTAGAACACTGTCTAGCTCTGCCAGCCAGCCATGTTCCAGGTGACCAAAATACTCTGGCTGGACAGCCTTAGCCGGTCACAGTCCAGAATGCATGAGTGGGAGCTGTAACCTCGGTCATGGAAGACCTGTTAAACAGATAGGGTCAACCAGAGTGGGACCTTTGTGTTTACCTGCTCAACGCAAAACTGCTGTGTTTTTTGCTTGCTAGATCCAGGGCCTAGAGTTTTCTGGTGAGACACATTGTCCCTCTCCTGTAAAGGGAGGTTTCTCTATGACTTCTCTCCCTCCATTTCCTTTGATCCAGAGGGTGCTCCTCAAGCTCCAAATGGAAGGGGCCACTCTGATTCTGGTGGCACCTTCTGACTATGTCAGATATGGTTTCCATTACTGTAACAGTTGGCTGTGGCACCCCCGTTCCCTTGCTCCTTTGCAGGGACCTGTTGACACAGGCGCAAGGAACCAGTCAGATCCCTCCGGCTGTATGCATGGCTCCTGAAGACGTAGCCATTGCTTGGTTTGGGGTCTCTCAGAAGGTGGCTGATGTTCTGGTGGCTGCTAGGAAACCCCTCAACCAGGGCTACTTACTCGAAATGGAGGAGATTTGCCATCTAGGCCATTTCCCAGCACCTGGACCCTTTTATCTGCTAGGTGAATCAGGTTCTGGAGTAGCTTCTGTCCCTGTCTAAAGCAGGTCTTCAGTACTCTTCTATTAAGGTGCACCTCTCTGCTATCTCAGCTCTGCTATCTCAGCCTTCCATGCACCCACTGAAGGCTGCACCATGACCCAGTTAGACGTGATCCATACTTTTTCATGAGGCGTTCTCTATGCAAAGCCTCCTATCCATAATTCGGTCCTGCTGTGGACCTAAATTTTTTCCTGGAAAAATAGACACTGCCTCCTGTTGAGCCAGCTGCATCTTGCAAGCTACTCTTTCTGTCATGGAAAACATTATTTTTAGTTGCCAGTACCTCTGCTCAAAGGATTTCAGAGCTACAAGCTCCATGTGTGAGCAGCCTTATTTGATTTTCCACAAAGAAAGGGGGGGTCTTTGCATACTAACACTAAGTTTTTCCCTAAGGTGGTGTCTGAGTTTACTTTAAATCAATCAATCCACCTGCCTGTTTATTCCCTGCAGCGTGCCAATCCAGGGGAAGCATACACACCATACCAAGGACTGCAGAAAGTCTTCTCTGTTGTTTGTTTCTTTCACCCTGGGAAAGAGGGCTCTCCGGTTTCTAAACAGTGTTTGTCCAGATGGTTGGCAAACTGTATTATGTTTTGTTACAGGAAGTACAGTAAGGAACTTCCTGGTGTGGTTCATGGCCATCCCACCAGAGACATGGCCATTTTGGTTGCCTGTTTCAGGAATGTGTTCGCAGCTGAGATCTGCACTGCTGCCACTTGGAGTACTATCTACACTTTCACAAAGTACTACAGTCTGGACATTACCTATAGAAGGAGGGCAGGCTTCGGCCTAGCTGTGCTTCAGGGCCTTCTTTCTTAGGCCTTTGGTCTTCTACCACCCTTACTGTTTTGCTTGCCGGCACTGCTTGGGACTCATTCCAGAGGTGTGACCTGATGAAAAAGATATCCCCAAAAAAGATAGAACAGTTACGTAAGAACTTACCGTAACAGTAGATCTTCGAGGGAATCTCTTTCATCAAGTCATGCCGCCCCACCCTCCATCCCCCTTCTGTCTCTGTCTCCAGTCTGACTTTTCTGTTGCTCCACCTTTTCATAGAAACATAGAATTTGATGGCAGATAAGGACCGTTTGGCCCACCTAATCTGCCGATTTCCCTACCTATTGGATAAGCTGCAGATCCTAGTTAACCAACAGCCTACTTCCTCCTATCCCCCCACTAGAATTGTCTTATGTCTGTCCTATGCATTCTTGAATTCCCCCACTGTTTTTTACTCCAAAGGCCTCCTCAGGAAGGCCGTTCCATGTGTCCACAATCCTCTCCGTGAAAAAATACTTCCTCACATTACCTCTGAGCCGTCCCCCTTCTATCTTCAAATTGTGCCCCCCTGTCCTTGCACATCTCTTTTTCTGACAGATGCTACCCTCTTGGACTTTGTTGATTCTCTTGAGGTACTTAAAACTTTCTATCATGTTCCCCCTCCCTCCTTTCCTTGAGGGTATACATATTTGGCTTCTTTAGTCTCACTTCGTATGTTTTCTGGTGCAGACTCCACACCATTTTAGTTGCCCTCTTCTGGACAGCCTCCATCCTGTCTATGTCCTTACGGAGATGGGGTCTCCAGAACTGCACGCAGTACTCCAGATGGGGTCTCATAGACTATCTGTACAGAGGGATCACAACTTCCTGTTTTCTAGTAGTGATGCCTCTCCCTGTGCATTCCAGTATCCCCCCAGTCCTCCTTACTGCCTTCTCACATTGCTTGCCCAGCTTTAGGTCATCTGATATGACTACCCCCAGGTCCCTTTCCATTTTTGTTGTTGATAGTACCTCCCACCCCCATTGAGTACTCTTCCCCTGGGTTTTTGTTTCCCAGGTGCATTACTTTGCACTTCTTTGCGTTGAATCCAAGCTGTCATAAATTTGACCATTCCTCCAACCTTGACAAGTCCCTTCTCATCCTTTCCACCCCACCTTGTGTATCAACCCTGTTGCAGATCTTTGTGTCATTTGCAAAGAGACATACGTTTCCTTCCAGTCCCTCTGCAATGTCACTTATAAAGACATTAAAGAGGACTGGTCCCAGTACTGAACCTTGTGGTACCCTGCTAGTAACTCCCCTTTCTTCAGAGTGTGCTCCATTTACTATTACCCTCTGCGTCCTGTTGTCCAGACAATTTTTTACCCAGGCTACCACCTTGGGACCCACTCCAAGGCTGGCTAACTTGTATATTAATCTTTTGTATAGGACTGTGTCAAATGTCTTGCTAAAGTCTAGGTAGGCCATGTCCACAGCCCCTCCCTGGTCTACTACTTTGATCACCCAGTCAAGGAAATCTATTAGATTCATCTGACATGACCTTTTCACTGTGAATCCATGCTGCCTTGGGTCCTGTGCCCCGCTGGCCTCTAGGTACCCAACAATTCTTTCCTTCAGAAGTGATTCCATGATTTTCCCTATCACTGAGGTCAAACTAACAGGTCTGTAGTTTCCTGCCTCTGCCTTGCTCCCACTTTTGTGAAGGGGAATCACATCCACCCTCCTCCAGTCCTCAGGTACCACTCCATCCTCCCCTGATTTGTTAAAGAGGGTAGTCAGTGGTGTCACTAGTTCTATCCTTAGTTCTTTTTGAATTCTTGGGTGAATCCTGTCAGACCCCATTGCTTTGTCCTAGTTCTTTCAGAGCCCTTTCTTCTGTGAATGGACTGGTATCGACCTCCCTATCCAGAGTGTTTCTATTGTTTAGTTTACGTACCTCCCCCTCCTCCTCTTTTGTGAATACTGAGCAGAAGTATTCATTCAGTATCCCTGCTTTTTCACTGTTGCCCTCTGCCCATATTCTCTCCCCTTTATTAAGCCTCAGTATCCCTCCCTTGGTCTTTCTTCGCTCCCTAATGTACCTATAAATGGTTTTATCCCCCTTCTTTACAGAGTTGGCTATCTTTTCCTCAGCTTAGGCCTTTGCTATTCTGACTGCCTTCCCTGCCTCCTTCTGCTTTAACTGATATAGTTCTCTGTCCTGCTCCTTCTGTGTTTCCATAGCTGGGCACCACTTCTCTTTCCTTGGTATCCCTAGTGGGAGGCCTAGCTTGTATGGTCCCCAGCGGGGAAAGAAATGGGGTTGGGGGAGTGGGGCCACCTATGCTTATATACCTAGGCGACAACAGCGCTATTGAAAAAACTTTCTTGTGATCCTGGCACCTGATGGTGGTAGTTCCAGAGGTGTGACCTGATGAAAGAGATTCCCTCAAAGATCTACTGCTATAGTAAGTTCTTATGTAACTGTTCTGTGTGCTGGCAACATGTGATATGGGCCCGGAAGAAGCTGTGATGGCTTATAATAGGGTAGTTGGGGTAGTCTTCGATCACATGGCACCAATTTGTGTACACCTATTGGTTTCATGCCTTGGCTTCACATGATTTGATGAGGAGCCAAGGAGTTGAAGGTAAGTGGGCGGAAATTGGAGCATTGTTGGAGGAGGTCCAGGGCTCAGGAGGACAAACTGACATTGAGATGGCCATAAGATGGTGACTAAAGGGGAAGTGCTGCTGGTAGGTGACTTCAATTTGCCGGATGTTGATTGGAGCATCCCAGCCTCAGCCAGGAACAGGGACAAATTGGACTCCCTTCAAGGGGCATACCTCAGGCAGCTAGTGCTAGAGCCTACCCACAACGGTGCGATTTTGGACCTGGTACTCACCAACAACGACAGAATTGCAGATGTCAGGGAGGGTGGGCACCTGGGGTCCAGTGATCATCGCACGGTGTGGTTCAGTATGAGTTCAGTGGCAAAGTCGAGCCACATGAAAGCAAGGGTCCTGGACTTCAGGAGGACAGACTTTGCAGGGTTGAGGGTATGTCTCAGGAAAGTCCTAGCAGGGAGGGAGATCAGGGCGGGGAGGGGGAGTTGAGGAATAGTGGGACCATCTGAAGGAGCCATAGTGGAGGTAACAAATCTTTGCATTAGGCAAATATACAAGGACAAGAGAAAGAGAAAACCATTTTGGTTCTCAAAGGAAATGGCCAGGAAGGTAAGAGTGAAAAGGCTGACTTTCAGGAAGTACAGTGAAACACAGAAGGAGGAGGAGGTCAGGGCAGTGTATCTGAATAAGCAGAGGGAGGCAGGAAGGGCAGTCAGTAGCGCAAAGGTACAAATGGAGGATAAAATAGCCCAGGCAGTAAAGAAAGGGGACAAAATATTTTATAGGTACATTAGTGAAAGGAGAAAAACAAGGGATGGGATTATAAGGCTTAAGGGGGAAGAAGGGGAGTGTGTGGAAGGGGACTTGGAAAAAGCAACAATCCTGAACAAATTTTTAACAAATTTCTAGCAGAGCTAATATGCTGGGCTAGTGCATTTGCAGTGTCATTAGTTCTAATAGCCCTCAAATGCTCACTAATGCAAGTTCTAACTTGTCTTTTTGTTTTTCCAATCTAGGTGCTGTTGCACGTGCATACTGCCACGTATACAACGCCCTCTGTTGCACGAGTGCTAAAGCCTCTCACTTTTCACTGCTCTGCCTGTTTTAGGATTGAGGAACTCTCTGGTATTCCTCCCATGGCTGCAGAAAATGCAGTTACCACACTTGTTACAGCCGTCTGGTCTGGCTGGCAGCCACATATGTGACTTGCTATCTAGGGGTTGAACCGAATGCACCACATGTTCCCTGATATTTTTGCCCCTAGGGTATACAAATTGTCGTGGTCTTTCAGCCAGTTCCTTTAGATAGGGTTCTCTGCCCACTGTATGCCAGTGTCTTGGTACCATACATTTCACTTCATTTTTTCTTGAACCTAGGATTGTATGTACAGATGAAACAAACTCTTTTTTCTTTTTTTTTTTTTCATTTTCATTCTCCCTTAATTTCAGGATTTCTAATCAATCTCTTGCTTACCCCCTCCCCCCCCACCTTCTCCACCCGCTTTGCCCATCTATCTTAATCATGTATTATATTGTTCTCTTTTTACATTTGAACATAGTTTTCTCTTGCATTCGATCCTTTTGTACTGGGTCACTAATTTTCCTGTTTCTTATACATAGACACTGTCGGCAGATAAGGGCCTACAGTCCATCTAGTCTGTCCGTTTGAGCTCGTAAGTTCCCTTTACATGTTTCTAGAAGTCTGCTGCCCATTACTCCTGACCTCCAGAATTCCCATATGTCTATCCCATGCATTCTTAAATCCCGTGATTGTTTCTACAGAGTATGCAGATTGTGAAAGGCTGCCTATTCTGAACCCTTTAGAAGACTGGAATTGTTGTGCTGGAGGTTTGAAATATGTTGGCCAGCACTGTATCTGTTGTTTTTACTACATGGACTTTAAATTGTTGTATAAATACAAGCTATCAGCACTTTGCAGGTGCACAGATCATAGTATGAGGTGGCCAGTGATGAAACTGTAACCCACACCTGTGAAAAGTCATTGTTGCAGAGTAGTTGGATTTTTACATAGATGTTATGCTAGTATTTATATACACTGAATAACTTTAAATGCTTTGTGTTACCTTTATCTCACTTTTTGCACATTTGGGTCATTAAATTATGCACTGTCTTTTTAAATTGTGAATTCTGAAGGATGAGGACTACTGCTACCCTGCAGCCTTTGAAAGAGCACCTTTAATGTGACTCGCATTAGGTAACTGAGAGCCATCGGGGGACTGGCTTTTAGCAAATAAAGAACAAAGCTGGGCACACACCAGAGCTGAGAAAAATAAAGGGATTATTATTAAATAACAAAATCAGGTATAGCAGACACACCAGGCTAACACCCCTATGTATCGACCCAGTCACATGGGTCTTCCTCAGGGGGTCCCATGAGACTGGATTGCTACGTAGGGGTGTTAGCCCGGTGTCTGCTGTGCCTGATTTTGTTATTTAATAAAAATCCCTTTATTTTTCTCAGTTCTGGTGTGTGTGCAGCTTTGTTCTTTGTTTGCCAGTAGTAATTGTGGGCTGGAGCAGCTTTGAGAGGCTGATGTGCGCTTCTTTATTTTTATTTCATGGACTGGTTTCTAGGCATGGTAGATTCAGACTCCTTTGAAACTGTATATGTACACTACAAAGCTGTAATACCCTTGTGTGTAGGAACTGTATGGTTACACTGATGTTTGCACAATCGAAATAAAGAACACAAGCAACTTTCAAAAGGTATGCTGCTTCAGTTATGTATTATTGCACAATAAGCCTGTTTCTTGCATAGCCCGTTTGGAAGTGCTCTGGGTTTCTGGTTGGTGCTGGCTCACCCAAACAAGCTGCTTTAAATTTCATGAGCCTAGCACAGCTGTCTTCCATGGTGCAGTGTGAACGCTCCTTGCTACTACTTGAATTTTACTCATACACATACACGGGTTTGAACTGAGAAAAAAAGCTACAGTTTGTAGCCCTTGTTTGCAGTTGTTCATAAATAGAGATGCAGCAAAATTTAATTTCATGGGCAAAATTATGCCGAAATCTGGACTTTCGCCCTGTGAAATTCACGCATTTCACTGAATATTTTGCGGGTGTGAAATGCAGATATTTAAAAAGTGTTTTTTCCCTCCTGGCCACAGTGGCTAACACTAAACTGAATATTTAAATCCCCAGGATCCCTGGTGCCTAGTGGTCCCACCCTCTTGGCCAGTCGCTGGCATATTATGAAGAATCCCCACCACCACCACCACTGAGATTCACCCCTCATCCATCCCCCATCCAGAATGTTAATTAAAAATAAATATCCCTGGTGTCTAGTGTTCCCCCCCCCCCGGCCGATCGTCAACCCAGTCTGAGGAATGACCCCATTCCCCCCACGAAAGTCACACCTTATCCCCCATCATCCTGACCATGAGTGCTGCTGTCCAGACTCCACATCATGTCGTTATTTAATTTAAAAAAAAAAACTTTCCCTGGTGTCTAGTGGACACCCGCACCCCATCCTGTCCAGAAGTGACCCCCCCGATCCCCCCATCCAGGACCCCAGTGGTGCCATTGGCACATCCCGCCATTCACCTCCATGGCCGGCAGCCCCACTGAGCGCTTTCATCATGAATGAGCCCGAGCCGACTACTTTCAATGCATGAGCGCGTGTGCTCATTCATTGAATGCACTTAGTTGGCTCTGGCTCATTCATGAAAGGGCTCAGTGGGGCTGCCGGCCGTGGAGGGGCTCTGCCGGTGGCCCGCTGGGGTCCTGGTCCTGGATCGGGGGGCAGGTGGGATCACTACCAGACAAGATGGGGATTGGGTGGTCCATTAGACACCAGGAAAGGTTTTTTTTTTTTTCTTAATTAGATAATGACATCATATGGAGTCTGGGTGGCGGCACTCATGGGGACAGGGTGTGAGTCTGGGGTAAGGTCATTCTTCAGATTGGCCGCCAGTTGGCTTGGGGACACTAGACACCAGCAATATTTATTTTAATTAACATTCTGGATGGGGGATGGATGGGGTGAATCTCATGGTATGGGGGGATTTCCTATTATTATGTGCCAGCGATCGTCGGGGGTGGGACCACTAGACACCAGGGATCTGGGGATTTAAATATTTACTTTAATGTTTGCCACTATTGCCAGGAGGGGGAAAGCCTTTTAAAAATATATATATATATATATATATATATATATATATATGCACTGTACATGCAATTTCATCCCCTTCAAATGCGGAATTTCACCCGCAAAAGGTGAAATTTCACCCTCGAGTGGAGAAATTCTGCATTTTGTGTGCGAAATTCTGCATTTCGCCTGTTACATTTCTCAATTTGTGCTTGAAAATATTTTGCAAAATGCGTGAATTACGTGAAATATTTAATGGGATGAAATGTTCGCATTTTGACCATCCGTATTCATAAATGGGATCAGGATTCTTTTAGTGGAATGAGTGTGGAACAAGGTGCCAGTCCCCCTGCCCAATCTAAATTGGTACTCATGTGCCAATTTGACAGTGACCCTAATTAATAAAAAAATGTTTTAACTGTTACCATGGTCAATGCAACAGGACCTTTGAATACAGGGCAGACATTCACTCAGTTCAAAAAAGTTGCATTCAGAATCGGAAGATTATTTGGGGAAAAAGTCTCACTTAAAGCATACCATTCCTCTAAGTAATATATGATTCTGATTCTTACTGAGAATGAAAAAATACAGAAGGAGGTTGAAGCGGGCTTGAAAATTAAAGAAGCAGCATTTAAAAGAATTTGAGGGCACTGATGACTGTCGTACATGAAGTGAGACTTTTAAGCAGAACCTGTCTCGATATGATGACAAAATGAAAGCAACAAAGAAACAGAAATTCGAGAGAGGCACTGCTGCTTTCAGGGACAGTTGTGTTTTCAATTGGAATCAGTGCTGGAATAGAGTTTACACAGGAAAAGTCACAACCAAGATCCATATTAAGTAAGGGGAGAGTGCTTTTTGGTTATGGAACTGAGACAAGTAAAGTTGACAGTATTTCATCAGAAGACTATAACCATTTTTTAGAGTTGGCGGCAGCAGACCTTCCCCCCCCACCCCCCACCAAGAAAAGGTGCTCAGGAGAGCTGTAGGAAAGCCACTTATCAAGGATTCACAGAAAAGGGATGAGGCGCTGGGGGTTGGGGGGGATAGGAAGAGGAAGAATAAGACAATGGAACCACAGGAGGCAGTCCAACAGGAACAGATATTGAACAAATTGAATGCGTGTAACCTATCCAAATGAGAGCTGAATGACATTGAAGTAGCAGTGCTTTACCATGGACTGTTGTTCACCCCAATGACCAAGTTTGCTACTTCTGAGATTGTCATCGATATCAACAAGCTGGTCTGTGACCTTTGCTTGACATCCTTCTCTAAAAATATGAAGGAAATGAAGGGATGAACAGTAATCAGCAAGGGTTAGTAAGTGACGAGTCGTGACGACTTGGACTCTGAAGAGCAGACTTCTGGTACACTATCACATTATACTACATATAGCGACTTTAAACCTAAGTCTAGGTTGTGTCCCTCATAGTCAGCAGCACCTACAGTATTTCAGAAATGCTGTGAAGATATTGAAAAAATGAGTGCAGTAAAGACACACTATTTTAAGAACATGTTCAAAGCTATGTATGAAGCACATGAAAACGAGAGGATATGATCATGACAATCAGTGCTGCAGATAAGGGGGATCAGTAGTGGTATTATATAGTGTGGACTATGATAAAGAAGTGTGTGGGTCCATTTCACATCTTAGTTCTGATTTGAAAAACTAAGAGACCCCCTGATTCTCTGGGATGAGGCAGAAAGCATATTGTAACAATTTATTGACTTGTCAGTTTTGTGGAGGGGGAGGGTGTGCACTGTGTCTTTTGTTTTAACTTGTGTATGCCAGAACCTGTAGCACCCCAATAACAGAAGCAATTTAAGTTTTGCAAAAGTGATTGGGCTGAGCTGCTAATTTTGGATTTGTTCATGCTTGGGCGATATATGGCTGACTCCGTTATCTGACTCCCCACCAATTACCAGTACAGTGACTGGGGAGCTGCACCTTATTTAAAGTGAGCCAATGAGGCAGTGCAGGGACATTGGCTGTGGACTGCACCTTATTTAAAGTGAGCTAATGAGGCAGTGTGGGACGCTGGCTGGGCACTGCACCTTATTTCGAGTGAGCCAACAAGGCAGTGCGGGGACGCTGGCTGGGCACTGCACCTTATTTCGAGTGAGCCAACAAGGCAGTGCGGGGACGCTGGCTGGGCACTGCACCTCATTTCAAGTGAGCCAACAAGGCAGTGCGGGGACGTTGGCTGGGCACTGCACCTCATTTCAAGTGAGCCAACAAGGCAGTGCGGGGACGTTGGCTGGGCACTGCACCTCATTTCAAGTGAGCCAAAAGGCAGTCTGGGGCGTTGGCTGGGCACTGCACCTCATTTCAAGTGAGCCAACAAGGCAGTGCGGGGACATTGGCTGGGCACTGCACCTTATTTCAAGTGAGCCAACAAGGCAGTGCGGGGACATTGGCTGGGCACTGCACCTCATTTCAAGTGAGCCAACAAGGCAGTGTGGGGACATTGGCTGGGCCCTGCACCTCATTTAAAGTGAGCCAACAAGGCAGTGCGGGGACATTGGTTGGGGGACTGGACCTCATTTAAAGTGAGCCAATAAGTCAGTGCAGGGACGTTTATTTATTTGTTTTTTGTTTACCGGGTAGGTACACTAGACAAGAGTATTGCCTATATTCAGGCACAACCCGGGAGAGTACAGTCAGGAGAGAGCAAGGTACAAAGAAGGTACAAACATCACTGACAATTGTTCATGGCGCAGCATGAAGTGGGAACAAACAATTTCACAGATTGCAGACAAAAGCAAGACATATTTCTGTGGAAACTGAGAGAAAACAAATACCCTTACATTAGTTACTTGCACTGGATGATACATCAATAGTAATCAAGGACATACGCCAAATAACAGTTTTAACTAAACAATTTTGAGGAAGGAGTGGGAACATGCAGATTTTATACGGTGGAGGGAAACAGTAAGCGCCATGTAGGCAAGGAATGCTACTGGGAGTCAGTCTCAAGTTAGAGCACAGGAGCAGCCATCGGAGTCAGTCCGGTGGGTTCAGAGACCCAGTTTAAAAGCTAGGTGGGATTTCGAGAGTTTAATGTGAGGGGGGAGGGAGTTCTAGATGCTGGGAGCTGATAAAGCAAAGGATAGTTCCCCTTTTTTGTGAGGTATCTGGGAATTTCAAGTTGGGTTTGTATGGATGACATAAAGAGATATGCTTGGGAGGGATGAGATAGAAGCCTTGAGAGATACTCGGGTGTCCCCTTTCTGATGATATTGTCAATTAAGCATCCAGTAGAATAGAGTCTATGCAAAATCGGGAAGAGCCAATTTAGTTTGGAGTAGAGTTCACAGCGATGAGTCAGTCTGTGTGCAGAGAGGGCGAATTGGCATATGCTGTTATAACAGGTGCTCCATTTATGGAGGGATCCTTTGTTGGCATTAAGGTATACCTGTGAGCAGTATGTAAGGAAGGGAAGGCGGAAACCTTGTGCAATAGCAAGCTGGGCAGCATCATTCAGGGAGGACCTAATTCTATAGGCAAGACCCAGTTTGGAGTTAACCGCCTTGCAAGTAGCCGTAAGGTGGAGGTTAAAATCCAGAGTCGGGTCAAGTGTGATTCCTAGGTACCTAAAGGAGTTAACAGATTCCAGCGAGAGACCATCAAGACATAGTACTGAAAGATCCGGAGCACAGGATTTGATTCTAGAGGGGGAGCCAAAAAGCATAGCGACAGCTTTCTTAGCATTGAGAAAGAGTTTTTCCTGTGGAAGCCAATTTTGTAAGCAGTCAAAGTCAGCTTGAAGATTCACCTGTACTGATGTGGGTCTTTACCACTAGCAAGAAGCACCATGTCATTGGCATAAAGGATCAGTGAGGAGAGACAGGGAAGTGAGGGCAGGTTGTTAATAAAGAGAGAGAAAAGGAGAGGGCCAAGTATAGATCCCTGGGGAACTCCAACAGAGGTTGGGAAGGGGTCAGAGACAGCAGTTGTAATTTGAACAAATTGCCTCCTCCCAGTGAGGTAGCTATCAAACCAAGAGATGGCAGACTGGGAAAAACCTAGGACGGACAGTTTGGAGAGTAAAAGGGGGTGATTCACAAGATCAAAAGCCTTAGTGAGGTCAATAAATATGGCCCCCATGAGCAGGCCCTTATCCATTGCCATGAGGACTTTGTTTGATACCTGAAGTAGTGCAGTTGTGGTGCTGTGCCCCGTTTGGAATCCATGTTGAGCAGGGGATAGAAGGTTGTGAAAGTGCAGATATTCTGAAACTTGGGTGGCAACAGCCTTCTCAAGTAGTTTATTTAAGGTAGCGAGAATGGTGATTGGTCTGTAGTTAGCCATGTTTCTGGTGTCCCCTTTTTTGTGTACAGGGACAACTCGAGTAGTTTTCCATAGTGTAGGCACTGTCTGGGTTAGTATAGATAGGTTGAAAATTCTTGCAATAGGGGCAGCAAGAGCTGGAGCTTCCATTTTGATGAAATAGGGCAGTAATCCATCTCGACCGGCAGATCCATGAGGGGAGACAGATTTAAGAAGAAGCAGCACATCGGTAGTGGAGAGTGTTCTGAGCAGAAAAGAGGGTCCTGAAGGATGATGGATATCAGGAGAGGGTGCAGGGGACTGGTTAAATTTTGCAAGGTATTCAGAGAGATCAGAGAATTGCGCATTCAGAGCATTTGCAATCGTAGGTAGATTATTGCAGTTGACGTCATTTAGCATCATTTCAGTTATGGCTGTCTTGGGCCTTTGGCCTATGAAATTTTTGATGTGGTTCCAAAAACCCTGGGAGTCACCCACTGAAGACTGGAGAAGCTTAAGGCAGTAGTTCCTTTTTGCCCTCCGAATATCTTTTTTGCAGGCATTCCTCATTTTTCTATAATTAGCCCAGTCATCTGTCTGTTGGGATTTCTTGGCCAAGGCCCAGGCCTTATCCCTTCTTCTCATAGTCTGAAGGAGGTCTTTGTGTAGCATCTGTTTGCAGAGCACCTAAGATGCCTTTTTTTCAATGGGATGCGCAGATCCTGTAGGACTAGTAGCTGAGAATTTAGGTAGTCAAGTGCTATATTTACATCCTCAGTGGTATAAACAGGCGACCAGTCGATGATATTAATATCATCAAGGAGTGCGCTTGGATTCAGTTTGGCAAAATCCCAAAACTGAATAATTCTGGGCAGAGGATGGGGGCAGTGACCATTCCAAATGCAGAAAGTAGGTAGGTTATTACTGATTGAATCAGAAAAGGTGCCTGCAGCAATAATTTTATTTGCTCTGTTTGTGGCTATCCAGCCCAGGAGAGATTAATGCTCACTATTTGTCGAGATTTGAGTAGGGCTAATGATAACTTGCGATAGTTGAAGTCGGGCGAGAGCCTCCGTGTACAAACCAGAGTGGGCACCTGATAGGTCAAGGTTGAAGTCACCCATTAATATTAATTCAGATTTACCCTTTAGAGTAGAGAGATAGTCCAAGAGCCCATTTAGGCCAGGGAGTGCTCCCTTTGGACGATTATAAGCACATATCAGGTTTAGCCTTTTTTCTCCGCCTAAGAGCAGAACAGTATGCAGAGTTTCACAGATACCTGATAACCCTGAGTGTTTGATAGAGATATTGAGATGTTCTTTATAATAGAGAGCAACCCCTCCACTCCTCTGTAGAGGAGTGATCAAATCAGAACTCTAGAGGGGTGATCAAATCTTATAAGGTGGTGGCCATTTATTTTGTATACTGTGTCAGGTATGTCTGGCCTAAGCCAAGTTTCAGTCAATCCTAGAATATCCGGGCGATACTGGGCTACCCAGGCTTCCAGTTCAAGGAAATTAACAGGTACACTTCTAATATTCATGTGTGCTATTTTGATGCCCTTTGCAGAGAACCAGGAGGAGTCATTTGTTGATCTAGCATTGTGGGGGCAGGATTAGAGTCAATATCCCCAGGTAGGGATAAGCATGGGAAAGTCACCCAAGTTTTCTGGTGAGGCGATGGATGAGTTTGAGGCATTTGGGCATGACAGGGGAGTGCAGGAGAAGAAAATGACCTAGTTTGGCAGGGCGTGTTAGATATAGGGCCAGGTTAAGGAAAGGACGTGATTTCCTATAGGGAAGCAAATTTGAGTAGACAAAAGAGTTTTCTTCATGTGAGTGGAACCCAGAGTCACCAGCAGTTATATTAAGCGAGTGGTGGGAGAGGGTAATTAGGAAGAGTACCAGTTCTGCAATAGTCAAAAGTGCCCTAGGCCTCATAAGGGAAAACAGCTTGTAATGGGAGAGAGAAACAGCACTTCAAACAATCAACCCAGCAGGAGTGGGAAGTGGAAGTTAGTAAAAATATTAGGGGGTCCCAAACTATGTAGAACAAGAGGTGGAGGGGGAAACCCCTAGATCCAAAGAGCTGGAAATCAAGGCAGAAACGGTGCCTTTTTGATAGTGCCTATCATTAAGGTTGGGGCAGTTGAAAGGTACCTAAAGTATCCAGTGACTGAAAGTAAAAGAATATAACAATTAAGGGACTGACTGGACAAGTGGGAAGGTATGTCTTTAAAATAATTATGAGAGAAAGTAGAAGAAACGCCGAGTCCTGGTTCGAGTTAAACCTAGGAATAGGAAGCGAAACAAACACCCTTTTGAAATTAGATTATGGCAAGAGTTTTGTGCAGTTCTAAAATCAGAGGCATATAGGTTAGAGTGGTGAGAGGAGTGGCAGGTTTGCCTAGCCCAATGACTTTCAGGCAAAGAGCAGTAGCAGGCGGAGACCGATGGAGCACTGGCAGGGAGCCACAATGGGCGGAGTCAGATGGTGCATTTAATACTGTGAGGGTGGGGATGGGTGGGTGGCAAAAAATCCAGCAAGCAGCAGGTCCGAGTGAGCTTCAGCATCTGCTTCAATAAATTACACTTAGCAGACAGTATTTTCTTTAAATTCTAACAGGCTACAATGAGAGTTGTATTTAGTGATATTAACCAGTCAGGATTTAGTTATAAATTTGCCGGATACAACGACTGTAATGCTAGCTAGAAAAACCACACAGTCTCACAGTAGAGCGCACGGGATGAGCAGGAAAAAGGCGTCAGGATTTAAACTGATGCAGTTCTCTCTCTCGTACCTTCCGATGGCCAGCTGGGGAGCTTCAGACCAGGTGTGCAGCGCGGGAAACCTGGGGAGGGCTTCTTTCAGCTTAGCCCTCATGACCCTTCTGATGGCCAGCTGGGGAACTTTGGACCAGGTGTGCAGCGAGGGAAACCTGGAGACGGCTTCTTTCAGCTTAGCCCTCACGACCCTTCCGATGGCCAGCTGGGGAGCTTCGGACCTGGTGTGCTGCGAGGGAAGCCTGGGGAGGGCTTCTTTCAGCTTAGCCCTCATGACCCTTCTGATGGCCAGCTGGGGAGCTTCAGACCGGGTGTGCAGCGAGGTAAACCTGGGGAGGGCTTCTTTCAGCTTATAACCCTTCCAAAGGCCAGCTGGGGAGCTTCGGACTGGGTGTGCAGTGAGGGAAACATGGGGAGGGCTTCTTTCAGCTTATCCCTCATGACCCTTCTGATGGCCAGCTGGAGAGCTTCGGACCAGGTGTGCAACGAGGTAAACCTGAGGAGGGCTTCTTTCAGCTTACAACCCTTCCGATGGCCAGCTGGGGAGCTTCAGATTGGGTGTGCAGCAAGGGAAACCTGGGGAGGGTTTCTTTCAGCTTAGCCCTCACGACCCTTCCAATGGCCAGCTGGGGAGCTTCGGACTCGGTGTGCAGCGAGGGAAACCTGGGGAGGGCTTCTTTCAGCTTAGCCTTCATGACCCTTCCAATGGCCAGCTGGGGAGCTTCGGACCAGGTGTGCAGCAAGGGAAACCTGGGGAGGGCTTCTTTCAGCTTAGCCCTCATGACCCTTCCAATGGCCAGCTGGGGAGCTTCGGACCGGATGTGCAGTGAGGGAAACCTTGGGAGAGCTTCTTTCAGCTTAGCCTTCATGACTCTTCCGATGGCCAGCTGGGGAGCTTTGACCGGGTGTGCAGCGAGGGAGACCTGGGGAGGGCTTCTTTCAGCTTAGCCTTCACGACCCTTCTGATGGCCAGCTGGGGAGCTTTGGACCGGGTGTGTGAGGGAAACCATTGGCTGTGGATTGCAACTTATTTAAAGTGAGCCAATAAAGCAGTGCAAGGACATTGGCTGGGGACTGCACCTTATTTAAAGTGAGCCATTAGGGCAGTGCGGGGACACTGGCTGGGCACTGCACCTTATTTAAAGTGAGCCAATAAGGCAGTGCAAGGACATTGGCTGGGGACTGCACCTTATTTAAAGTGAGCCATTAAGGCAGTGTGGGGACACTGGCTGGGCACTGCACCTTATTTAAAGTGAGCCAATAAGGCAGTGCAAGGACATTGGCTGGGGACTGCACCTTATTTAAAGTGAGCCAGTAAGGCAGTGCATGGACATTGGCTGGGGACTGCACCTTATTTAAAGTGAGCCAATCAGGTAGTGCACCATATTTTAAAAGGGGGCAACTTTGGCAGTTGCATTTTAGAATAGGGCCTCAGCCAATAGGAAGTCCACCTTGCCGACTGGTGGCTGAGCTTACTTTCACACCTGAGCCCTCATCTAAAAAACTAGGAGACCTCCACTCCCCTTTGGGATGTAAAAAGTGAGTAGCCATTCGAGGCAGAAAGCATATTGTAACAATATATTGACTAGTCCGTTTTAGGAAGGGTGTGCACTGGGTCTTTTTTTAACTTGTATATGCCATAACAGTAGCACCCCAATGACAAAAACAATTTAGAGTTTGTGAAAGTGATTGGTTTGAGTTGCTATTGTTGGATTTGTGGATGTTTGGAAGATATGTGGCTGTCTCCATTACCTGACTCTCCACCAATTGCCAGTACATTGGCTGGCGACTGCACCTTATTTAAAGTTAGCCAATAAGGCAGTGCCCCATATTTTAAAAGGGAGCAACTTTGGCAGTTCTATTTTAGAATAGGACCTCCGCCAATGGGAGGCCCACCTTGCCAGTTAGTGACTGAACTTACTTTCATACCACAGCTCTGATCTTAAGAACCATGGGCGTAGTTTGCCTTTGACATTTGGGGGGGGCAGGAGGTGGGGCTGGCGTGGAGCAGGTGACAAGGCAGGTGGCGGGGCTGAACAGATTGCACGTGACTGTATTATTCTCACTGGTGGTTTAGCAGACACATACATTGTGTTAAATTAATACAGAAATACTTTAATCTAATTGCATTCTCCTTTCCCTTTGGTTAGCGTAAACGTCGACAATGTTCTCTGGGGTCAGCTTTGCAGTCAAATCAGTTTCTATGTAAAGCTTCATTCAAATGTGGCTGTCCCGACAGGCAAAGTGAGAGCTAACCGAAATAGTTTGTAATAGTTTGGGTAAATGGTTTGAGATATTTCTTCTTGAAGCTTCTGGAAAGTAATAGGAGATTCAGTACTGGCAAAAAATGTCCATTTCTGCAGCTGCAAGATGAGGATTTATGTTTAGTGGGTCTATATACCGCTGCTAGAGTGGCTGAATGCCATTTTTGTTACACTTTAACACTGAATCACAGGCTGCAGCAATTTCCATAGATTCTTTTGAGAATCTCCTCCCTAACTCACCAATAATGGCATCCAAAACGGGTAAATATAACTGGTGATGCCACCGGGATTTTTCAGGTTCACTTGCACTTGTAGCTGCAGCGTCTTGTTATGCACCCTCTCTTTGACCCAAAGTGATTGGTACAAGGTAGTCTTTAAGATGTGCTGAGGTTTTTACAACCCTTCTTCTTTTTGGAGCTTCACCTGCTGCTTGCTCTGTATCTTCATCTGGCGCTGCAATCTCATGCTCTTTGCAGAATTCTGTAATTTCATTCCACATTTTATTCCAGTCTTCTTCAGTTCTGCATTTTGTAAAGTATACGTTCATGTTTTCTATTATGCAAGAAGCTTTTGCAAGTGTGATATCACTGCACTGAAGTCCTTTGTGAGTGATATGAACTACTTTCAGAATATCTTGTAAGATAATTAAGCAAGCAATAAACTGCACACACTCATATGCTGATAGAGACCAGTTGCTTCCACAGACCACGTTTCTCCCTGTTTACCAAGTTGTTTAAGACACTTCATGATGGCAGTGTATTGCATGTGTACTGCAAACACACTTCTCCACTTGCATGCCCACCGTGTGTCACTCAACTGCACTATCTCTCGTTGCTTTAGACCCAAAGCTTTTTGCATATCAAGAAACGCTTGATGATTGGTTGGCTCAGCAAGAACCGAATACAGTTTCTCAATTACATGAAAAAAACCCACAGCAGTACGATTGACTTTACAGCACTCTACAAGGGCAAGGTTGAGCTTGTGTGCCATACAATGTACATACATTGCTAATGGGTAATCTTCTTTCAGCTGCTGCTGAACCCCGTGACATGTCCTGACATTACGGATGCACCATAATATGACTGTGCAACTACTGGCAGGTTCTGCAATCCAGTTGTGTCTAAAGCTTTCTTTATGGCATTGTAAATGCCATTTGCATTTCTGGAAGCTGAGCAATTGATGAAGCACAAGAACCTCTCTTTGTCTTCTAGGTTTTCTGCATATCTGATGCAAAAGAAAGCTGCTCTGTCTTAAATGACCTGGCCTCATCTGCAAGTACAGCAAAAAAAAAACAGTCTTACTCACTGCCCCTACAATTTCTTTGCAAACCAATTCTGCACAAATCTGCGGTACTTCATTTTGAAAGTCGGGGCTTGTGTAGTTAAAATAGCTATCCTGCATTTTCTTGAAATAATCATCATATTTTGAAAAGAAATCACAGAACTCAAGGAAATTTCCTTTCACTTTAGATTCTTTCCCCTCATCGTGCCCACCAAATGGTTAACCAAGTTTCAAAAGTAACTTGACAATGTCACAAACCTTTGCAAGATAATCACGGTTTCTTTCAACGAGAGTTTTATGGCTTGCTGAAAGCTTCGTAGCCACAGAACCAGTTTCTTGACTAAGTTTGAAGCACTGCCACTTTTCCATACGTTTCACATGAACTTGGGAAACAGCATGTTTACTCAATTTTTCTGAGAGTTTTTTCCAATCTCTCACACCTTTTTATGATAAATGATCCTTCTACATAGCCTGTCTCAGTATGAGAGTGACGGCACGAAAAGCAGAATACAGCATCTTGTTGAACCGAATATTCAGTCCAAGGAAATTTTGCGTAATGGAAAACAGAAAATGACTGGTTGTGTTTCCCAAACATTGTCCTTGGAAAATCAGGCAAATGTGGTTGATTAGGCCCACTGCATTTCTCTCCAAGATCTCTAGAGACAGTTAGCCTGACCAAATCATCTGTTTCTGTAGTATCTGTGGTAATAGAAGAGAAGGGCCCTGGCCTACTCATAGTCGCTAGTGCTACCTCTGAAGAGATGAGATGATCCTCTTGCTGCGCACATACTGCAACTAGTAAGGGCTCACAAGAAGCTAATGCTGCTGGGCCTGGAAATGTTGTAACATCTTGCTGCTGCCGCTGTGGATCAGGCACTGGCGATTCAGCACAATTTGTTGTTTTTCTCAAAAACTTGCGAATGTCCATCATCAGTTTTTATTTTTAGCTGACTCAGCTGGCTGAGTTACAGCTTGTAATAATAGGCTGAGAATGAACTTCAGTCATTTAAAGTGATTCAAAGTTAGCTCACTATGGCTAAGCGTGACTGCTCTTAGCTCAGTAGTAGCTGTGATGAAAACGGATGCATTAGAAAAGATATAAGAAGTGGACTGTGAGGTATTCTTTTGTAATTTTTTTTTTTAATAAACAAAAATTATCTGGTTAGCTGTGTGATAAAGTATTTCTGTATTAATTTAACACAATGTATGTATCTGCTAAACTACCAGTGAGAATAATACAGTCATGTGCAATCTGTTCAGCCCCGCCCCAGCCCCACCTCCTGCCCCCTCAAATGTCAAAGGCAAACTACGCCTATAGTTCTTAAGATCAGAGCTGTGGTGTGAAAGTAAGTTCAGTCACTAATTGGCAAGGTGGGCCAGGGATAATATGATCTGCTGTCTGTTAAACCAGCAGGCTGGCAGCGTCTGCCAGTGCCCAGTCCCTGCTGCCCGTACTAGAGAGATATATAGATTTCCTCTCAGAGAGGCAGACTGTGAATAGTCCCAAATATAGTCCGACTGTTTACTGCTGAGGTTACATATAAATCAAAGATACACAGGGGCGAACTTTTTTTAAACCATCAAAAGTGCCCAGTCCCTGGACACTGACTCCCTGCTGCCCATACTGGTAGAGAGATATATAGATTTCCTCTCAGAGAGACGGACTGTGAATAGACCTGAGTAGTCCAACTATTTACTGCTGCGATTACATATAAATCAAAGATATACGGAGGCAAACTATTTTTTTAAACCATCAAAAGTGCCCAGTCCCTGGACACTGACTCCCTGCTGCACGTACTGGACAGATATATAGATTTCCTCTCAGAGACAGACTGTGAATAGTTAGACCCTAGTAGTTCTGCTTACTGCTGAGATTACATGTAAATCAAAGATACACGGAGGCAAACTATTTTTTAAACCATCAAAAGTGCCCAGTCCCTGGTCCCTGACTCCCTGCTGCCCGTACTAGAGAATATATAGATTTCCTCTGAGATAGACAGACTGTGAATAGTTAGACCCAAGTAGTTCTGTTTACTGCTGAGATTACATGTAAATCAAAGACACACGGAGGCAAACTATTTTTTAAACCATCAAAAGTTCCCAGTCTCTTGGCTGGACACTGACTCCCTGCTGCCCATACTAGATATATATATATATATATTTCCTCTGAGAAAGACAGACTGTGAATAGTCCCAAGTATAGTTTGACTATTTACTGCTGATACACAGAGGCAAACTTTTTTTTAAACCAGCAAGCTGATTGGCTGTGTCTGATGATGGGCAGATGAGATGAGAAGAAATATCTTTTCTTTCTTCTATTTATCTAGATTGTATTGTGTAACTAAACAAAAAAATTAGTCAGTCTGTTCACATTCACAGACAGTACATTTATTTCTATATTTCTCCAATAATATCTATGCTAAATGCAATCAAACGGTGTACAGAAGAAGAAAAAAAAATCACGAGACAGAGAAGTCTCTTACTCTCTCTCCTCTCAGTCACAAAATACAATTACTGAGAGACAAGCTGCATGCAGCAACAAGTTTTACAATTCCACTATTTTTTCAATTCCAAAATCCTTCAGCTGCCAGCTGTGGTACCGACCCTGGGCCCTGGCCTGGCCTTCCTCCTCCTCCTCCTCCTTCCCCCTGCCCAGCCAGCCACAATGTCTGATTATGCTGCACACACAGAAAGGAACTGTCTCTGGGTCTCTGGACTCAATTCAAATTATTTTTTTTAAATCAGTATCAGTCAGTCATGACAGTCAGTGACAGTGTATGTTATTTACAGCAAATGACTGAGATAGTGAGATTGAACACAACCACACCACACAACTGCTCAGAAGAAAATTTGGAAAATACCATTTCTTTGGCTGAGTACAATCAGATGGCCAGAGAGACACTGCAGCAGTAAAGCAACAGCCAAGGAATAATGAGACCCTGTTTTTCCAAATTTAACTACAGATTAGATAGGAACTCTGATGGGACTATCAAATCTGCACCCAAAAGCATTATTTGCTAGAACTGTCATAAGCCTGCAAGAAACTGCTATAAAAATAAGGAGGCTAACACTTCAGCAAATTTATCCCAAGCAAACTGGGGCAAGTATTTAACAGATGTCTTTGAAGGGACTTACAGATTCAGGAAGCAGACAGACCCTGTTACATACAGAATTTCTGGGAAAGGACTGTGCAAAAGGACCAGCACTGGAGTCTTCTGTATCCCCCAGAACACTCAACATTATCCTATCACCCAAGTGGCTCTGAATATTAATGTGGCCTCTCACAAAATGAAAATGTTAGTAGTACCAAAGTTACCTGTACCTGTGATTATTGGAAATTACTTTCCAGGATTTGCTAAATTAATCACAGAGGGAGCAAACTCTGTTGCTTCATCAACTGTGATAACAAGTGCACAGGCAAAGAAAATGTCAGATGTTGAGGACTCTTTTCATTTTGGTGACATTGATTCAGACAGATATCCCATGATAAGGGTTTTGGGGTCTAGAGTGTTCCCAGGCAGTGCTTCTGTTGCTGGGGGCACCAGAGGGCAGGTGGGGTTTGGTTCCTGCAAGATTGGAGAAATCTGCACTAAATGCCTCTGCAGTTAAGGTGGGATCATTGGTTAGGGTATCACCGACCAGGAGCGCACCCTCATGGGCACTGGGGGCACCCTTTAATAGCAGATTAATTTGGTCCCAGAAACTCTTTGGATCCTGTAGGTGCCTAAACTGGAGATCTCATAGGTATTTAGATTTGTCCGACTTGGAGGCTTTCTTACACTGATTCTTCAGTTCTCTATACCTCTCCCAGTCGGTTTTCCGGCATGTGGATTTGAATTTACCCCAGGCCCAATCGTAAAGCAACATGCTGCATTTGAGGGTAGGATTAAGCCATTTGTGTCATTTGCCCTGTACCCTCAGTTTCTTGCGGGGGACGTGTATATTGGCCACCAACATAAAAATGTTGGTAAACAAGTCAAGCGCCTCATCCAGGGTAGGGAGGGAGATTAGGGGATCCCAGTTTATGGCACATAGGTCAGAGCAGAGAGCTTCCGAAGAGAAACTGGCTTCGATTACTTAGGCAGTTTAGGAGGCCTGTTGGGCCAGGTACAGAAAATTGGGGAATGGTCACTCAAAGAGTCTGCCATGACCCTGGCAGCCTGTACGTGGTCCGGGCTGGATACTAGGGCCCAGTCAAGTAACGAGTGGTTACCAGTCCTAGCATTGTGCCTTGTGGGCTGGTGGATAACTTGGGTCAGGTTAGTATCATGTATGGGGTTCTTGCTGGCAGAGGCCTCCAGTGAGAGTCAATTTTGGTTAAAGTCTCCCAGGAGAATCAACTCCCCCAGGGAGTGTTCTGCCAAGGCATGAGTTAGCGATTTGAGGGAAGATGTAGCCGTTTGGGGTGGGAGATAGGCACACCCTATATACATGGGTTTGGTGTCTCCAAGGAGCACCTTCACGAAAATAATGTCATCCACAGATGCACAGAGGGGAGAATGGCCAATCTGCATTGCATTAAGACTACTCCAGGTGTAAATGAGAACTGCCCCACCTTTCTTCCCAACACGGTCCTTCCTGAAAGCATTAAAGCCAACTGGGTCCGTTTTGTGAGGAAGGAAGCTTGGTTTGGGCCAGGTCTCAGTCACTGCAAGTATATCGGGTTTGTAGAGCATTGTCCAGGCTTTGAGGGCATGGGTTTTATGCCTTAGGCCACCTATATTCATGTGCACCACTTTGAGTCCCCTGGCAGGTGGATTCCCCTCAAACCCCTGATTTTTCTGAAAGTCCAGGGCAAATTCTTGAGAAACAAGAGAAATAAACTAGGTGATTACATAAAACAGACAAGACGAGCAATGATTTAGGCACAAAATAAGTAAGGTAAAAACTGCAAGTATGTGCACCTAGTTCTTGCACATAAAAAATGGAGCTATTTGTACAGGTAAAAGGAACAGGTGTGGGAGACAGAGCATAGTAACAGGAAGAACAGGAATAGGTAGTAAGATTTGATGAAGTAATGAGCAAGAACATTTATGAAAATTCCAGCAGAAACAGGCCTAATGGTCTGTCAAGTCTGCTCGATTGTGCAGCTAGCCCCTCAACTTGCAGCTGCCCTACCCTCCCTCCCACACCTCTTAATTACCCCTCCCCTCACTCTGTCCCACCCCCTCTTAAACCTCCCCACCGTACTACAGACTACCACCTCTTCAGGCAGGGCATTCCACTTATCCACCACCCATTCAGTGAAAAGGTGTCACCTGATTTCCCTCCTAAATCTTCCCCCACCAATCTCAATTTATGCTCTCTCAATTGGTAGTAGTGACAGGTGGTGTGTACAAAGGACAGGGACAGAGGGAAGGCAATTATCTACAACTCCTACTGTTGAAAGAAAGTTGATGGATATATCAGCTTAAGGCCCTGAAGTCATTTGGTTTGTGTGATCTTATTGATCAGAACATCTAAGGTACCAGAATAAATCTTTTTTGAAGACAGTCTGTGCTATCCTCCCTCCCATAAAATAGGTTTTTACGAATGCTTTTAATAATGGCACATTAACTGAATGTTTTTTCTCTAACAAGAGTGTATTTTGTGTTTTAAGCCCAATGAAAATTCTAATAGCTGATTAGAATTTTCTTATTTTTTATGAATATCCTACAGAAATAGATCGTTAGGAATGCTAATTATGTACTTTTGCTTTTTTCAGATCTGAGATCTTTCTTAGTTCTGTCTTTGTTCCTTAAAGATCATATGCAACAGTTTTTACGTATTTTTTATAAAAGCTTTAAAAGCTGACATTCAGGTCCCTGTGTCATGATTAGTGTTTCCTGAAAATTTCATGCTGTTTGGTTTTGTGGTTTTCTTTTAATCAGCCTTAGTTAACTTGCTCTACAGTGACTGAAAACAGTGGAGTTATGTCTGTCCTCTCAGTCAAACTTAGAGTGCGATTACATCATTTTTGGAGTAGCTTGCTGTTTCAGATTCCCAGTCAGAGCAGTATTTTGTAGAGTTAATGGTTTGATTAGCTCTCAAAATTTCTTTCAAACCCACTCTCTGATTTGTGTTTAGATAGATCAGCTTACAATATATCATTATCTTATCATAAAAAGCTGATCATTTCAGTTTCAGTGCTGAATTGAAGAAGTGGAAATCTTTCTTTGTGAGAAATCAGCTTGTCTGTCATAGCTCTTAGTTCTTTCTAATCAAAACTCTTGTTTTTTTTTTCTAACTATATAACACTGGACTATTAAATGACTATAAAATAAATCTAAATTTTGTTTATTCACAGAAACAGTCTGTCTTTGATGTAGCCTTCATAAATACATTAATGCAAGAAAAAAAATGTTCATGTCAGATTGACAACCAGTATATGTGCTTGGTATACTGTAGCAGGGTGTGACAGGCACCTGTCTGAACTCACAAATTTCAGTTCTTTGGTGGTTTCTGTGTGAAAATACATCATGTATGTGTATAACTAGAAACACTATGTGGCATCCTGATGCACCATGTCTCTGCCCCACTGTTGAGGCAGCTGCAGTCTACTGCCACCTGTCCCTGCCTCACAAGCCCCCTGCCTTCTGCTCCACACTCGAGGCTGCTGCACCTTGCTGCCCACTGTGTTCTCCCACACAGTCAGGGATTGTGCACCCTGCTGCCTCCATTCCCTGCCTAAAGAATCAGGGCTCTTGATGCTCCGTGTTCTGCGCCACAGTCAAGACTTTTGCATCATGATATCCTCTATCCCCTGTCACCAGAGAGAGGGCTGCTGCACCCCGCTCCTTTCTACACAGTTGGGGTTGCTATGGCCTGCTGTGCTCTAGAGCCCCTTGTCGCTGCAGTTTGGAGTGCTGCACCATGCTGACACTGGCCATGAGGTCTGGGGCATTTGCTGCACCCTTTTGCATGGATCCACAGTTGAGGCAGTTGCACCCTGTGGTCTCCCTGCCACCAGAGTCAGATCCTTTGCTGCACCCTGCTGCCCACATCCCTTGTCCCAAACAGGCATGGCTGCTGCACCTGTCCCACAGTTAGGGCTGCTGTATCCTGATGCCACCCCTATCTCCTGCCCGAGCATTCAGGGCTGCTGCTCTCTGTTCCCACCCCCACAACCAAGGCCACAGCACCCTGTTGCCCCCCTGTTCCTTGCTCCACAGTCAGCGCTGCTGTGCTGTGCTACACCCTAGAGTCTCATGCCACCTGCATCCACAGTTGGGGCTGCTGAACCCTGCTGTGTACTTCCATTGCCCCAGATGGGCTGGGTTGCTGCACAATGTGCACCCTGTGCTATTGTCAGGGCTGCTGTACCCTGATGCCCACCTGTGTCCAGCCCCACAGTCAAGGCTTCTGCACCATGGTGTCCTTTGTCCCTTGCCACCATTGTGCCCTGCTGCACCACAGAGCCGCTTGCCTTCACAGTCAGGGGACAGGGTGCAGCAAATGCCCTTACTCTTATGCTGCACCCTTCCTGAACAGTTGGGGTTGCTGCACCCTGCTACCCCCTCTCTCTCTCTCTCACCCTCATAGTCAGGGACACTGCACATGTTGCCCCCTGTTTCTGTCTCAGCAGGGTGTAGCAAAGGATCTGACTCTGGTGGCAAGGAGGAAGCAGGGTGCAACTGCCTCAACTGTGGAGGCATGCAACAGGGTGCAGCAAATGCCCTGAATCTTGTGGCAAGTGGCAGCATGGTGCAGTAGCCCTAACTGCAGAGGCATGGTGCTCTAGGGCATAGCAGGCCACAGCAACCTCAACTATGTAGAAAGGAGGAGGGTGCAGCAGCCCTGTCTGTGGTGACAGGGGATAGAAGACAGCATGGTGCAGAAGCCCCAACTGTGGAGCAGGACACATGGGGCATCAGGGCACATCAGCTCTGACTGTGCGGTGGGGTACACGTGGTGTAGTAGCCCTGACCATTTGGGGCAATGGAAGTGGGTAATGAGTGTAGCAAACACCCCACCTCTGGTGGCTAGAGCAGCATGCTGCAGCAGCCCCAGCTGTGGAAGCAGTGAACCTGGCACTCTAGGGATTAGCACAGCACAGTAGCCCTGACTGTGGAGACAGGAACAGGGGGCAACAGGTGCAGCATTACTAACTGTGAGGTTGGGGGAGGGGAGAGAGAGGGAAGCAGGATGCAGCATCCCCAATTGTTTCGGCAGGGAGCGGCAGGGTGCAGTAGGCCTGATTCTTTAGGCAGGGGATGGAGGCAGTAAGGTGCACAATCTCTGATTGTGTGGGAGAACACTGTGGGCAGTAGGGTGCAGCAACCTTGAATGTGGAGCAGAAGGCAGAGGACTTGTAGGGCAGGGGACTGGTGGCAGTAGACTGCAGATGCCTCAACTGTGGGTCAGAGACATGTTACATCAGGATGCCATCTAGTGTTTCTAGTTATACACATGCATGATGTATTTTCACACAGAAACCACCAAAGAACTGACATTTGTGAGTTCAGACAGTACATGTGCTTGAAATACTGTAGCAGAGTGTGACAAGCACCTGTTTGTCAATCTGACAGGAAAATAAATGTTCTTACATGATTGTGTTTATGAAGGCTACATCAAAGAAAAACTGTTTCTTTGAATGAACAAAATTTAGATTTATTTTATATTCATTAAACAGCCCTGCATTATATAGTTAGAAAAAAAAATGAGGTTTGATTCTGCAACAGAGTAGATGATCCAGATGGTGTGGGCAGAATGAGAAGAGATCTGGATAAACTGGCAAAATGGTCGGAAGAATGACAACTGGGGTTTAATGTAAAGAAGTGCAAGATCATGCACATAGGGAAGAGAAACCCTGAAGCCACCTATAGGCTGGGGGGGGGGGGAGTTGCTGGCAGTCACAAGGGGGGAAAGAGACTTGGGCATCATCATCACCAATGACCTGAAATTATCCAAGCAGACCACTAAAGCAGTAGGTAAGGCTAGGGGGATGCTGGGGTGTATTAGTAGGGGTATCACAAGTCGGAAGAGGGAGGTAATAATCCCTCTTTGCAAGGCACTGGTTGGGTCCCATCTGGAGTACTGCTTGCAGTACTGGAGGCCACACCTTCACAAGGACATTAACCAAATTGAGGCAGTCCAGAGAAGGGCAACCAAAATGGTGCAGGGACTGCATCAGAAAACATATGAGGACAGATTAAAGGGGCTCAATGTGTATACCCTAGAGCAAAGGAGGGAGAGAGGTGATATGATCGAAACATTCAAACACCTTAAGGGCATTAACAAGGTGAAAGAGTCTAACATGTTTCAAGATAAGAAAAATAGCAGGACAAGAGGACACAGCATGAGATTACAGGGAGGCCAATTAAGGGTTAATGTGGGGAAGTTATTTTTCACAGAAAGGCTGGTGGATGCATGGAACGGCCTACCTCAGGAAGTGGTGGATATGAATACAGTGCAGGGCTTCAAACAGGTATGGGATAGGCATAAGGGAGCAGTACAGATGAGTATGAATGGATAGGCCATTGACAGAGCAAAGGCCGATGGCACATTCATAAGGTAGAAAAATAAATGGGCAGACTGGATGGGTCTTGCAGTCCTTATCTGCTGTCAACTTCTATGTTTCTATGATTACAAATAACAAGAGCTGTGATACAGACAAGCTGACTTCTCACAGAAAAAGATTTCCACTACTTCAATTCAGCATTGAAAATGAAATGATCAGCTTTTTAAAAGAAGAGAATGATATATTTTAAGCAGATCTAAACATAAACCAGAGACTGGGTTAGTAAGAAATCTGGAGAGCTCAGCAAACCATAAACTCTACAGAGTGCTGCTCTGATTGGGAATCTGAAACAGCAAGCTACTCAAAATGATGTCATCGCACTCTAAGCTTGACTGAGAGGACAGAAATAACTCCACTGCTTTCAGCCGCTGTAGAGCAAGTTAACAAATGCTGATTTAAAGAAAACCACAAAACCAAACAGCATGAAATTGTCAGGAAACACTAATCATGACACAAGGACTTGAATTTCAGCTTTTTAAGCTTCTATAAAAAAAATATGTAAAAGCCGTTGCACATGATCTTTACCCTCTGCCTGAGTCAGCACTGGTGAATGGTGCAGCATTTTCTCTTTCTGTCTTTTTTAAATCTTCAACTGGTTCGATTTGGCATTTTTTTTCCTATCTGTGGCTTAAAATGGTGCAAGGTATAAAACAAACTTCTCTGTATGAACTACATAATTTAGATGGTTTACTACTAACAGAGGGGAGTGTAATACTCCTGGATACATGTTACACTGCCGCAATGTTTCCACATGCCATTTTTTTTAGAAATTATTGACCTCTAATACATGCTGTGCCATTTCTTTATAACGCTGTCTATACATCAAAGTGCTTGTTCTCAGCAGTGCTTGTTTTTCATTTTCTTTATTTTTAGAATGTATATAATATAGATTTTAGATTGCTTTTTGAAATATGTATAACACCTTCTTTATGACATCACTTATTGGGGCCATCTATAAAAGGGACACTTCATTCTGTTTACCCTCGATGTCCATCACTTGCCCCTGATAAAGGTCAGGTGACAGAAGCATTGGGCAAGTGTTGGACATTGAGAGGCTCCCATGTTGATTTGCTTTGTTTTGCTTGTTCTGTTTAAAAGTTGGATTTGTGCAATGTTGGGCACTGAGCACTGTTTGCTGTTTGCAAATGAAAAATAGTTTATGGTTTCATCTATTTTGGATGTCCATGCATGCATCTTTGTGAGCTTCCTCACAGGTCTCATAGGTCAAATTATGAGCGTGTAAGCAGTGTTGCCTTTTGTTACTTGCCTTTTCTCAAAGGTTCTATCCCCTATATTCGACATCCTACAGAAGATATCCAGATTCTTTTTTAAATTGTGACATATTTTTACTGCCCACCACACTAACAGGCAGACTGTTCCAAATGGATACCACCCTCTGGGAGAACCACAGCGAGTGACCCACCTCTCCCGTAAGCTGCAATGGATGTGCCCTTGTGTTCCTCAGAATATTTTTGGTCTCTAGTCCACTAAATTCTCAAAGATCATTATTTGCAAAGGCTCTGTATTTTCAGAACTAACCTATATCAGGTTGAGTGCAGCCTTTCCTGTTTGTTTTCTGCTCGGTTGGCTACTCAGGTTGCACTGCAGCCCATATATGAGCATGAATACTTGTGAGAACTGCCATTTAAATAATTTTCAAACATATAGTATGCTTGGTATTTAGAAGAGACTGTGATTTTTGGAACTTGCAGACCACTCCCATGATGAAGTGGGGGAAACCCTACAAAATGTCCGGTACTGTATACAGCATATAATTGCCAGCCAGCTATTATAATAAAAGTATACTCTGAAATATAAAAAGGCCATCTTGGCAAGTCCTCACAAGGTGGGAGCCTAGATAGTCTTGATCCTAGACTCCTATTGCCCTCCTATTACCTACCTGCTCAACCTGTTTCTCCTTATCCCGTGTCCCTAACTCTTGGACGTTGGCCATTGTCATTCTCCTTCCCAAGTAGGTGACTTCTGTTCCCCTACTAATTACCATCCTGTCTCTATCCTTTCTTCTCTGGCTAAACTCCAGGAATGTCTTTTTTCTCTCAAATCTCCACTTTTCCCTTTTTTTAATTTTTATAATTTTCCACATACAAGACAATAGTCATTACATATAGTGGACAGCCCTGTATTATAAAAATGTTTAGGACAAAAGCCCCTTAATCAAAGGAAACATGCATTCACTATACAGAGATACCACATAGGTGAAACCTCTAAGTATATAAATCTCAGAAGAGAATACAAATCATGCTGCGTCACTGAGTCCAAGAGCAACATGGCTGTTTCGAAATGTCAGTATTGTCCAGCAAGTCTCCACAAAAAAAATGTCCCAAATGGGACTGATGGCACCATGTGTAATCCTTAAAGTTAAAAGGTTTCGAAAAAACATATAAGCAGTATACAGTTTCTGAGTATACAGAGAAACAAATCCCACCTCCTCCCAAATCCTTAATCCAACCTCAAACTATACTTTAATCAGTCAAACAATACCTCAGTATAAAATAACACTTTTAATAAGCAATAACAGTAGAAAGGGATAATGGTCAACAGGAAAAGCAGCAAGCCATGTTGGCAAGGAGTCACCTCGTGGTAAACTGGTAAAACTTTGAGGATTACAATGGACAGGCCAACAGTGTAAACTGCGAGTTCAGAAGAAAAACGGAGGTTAATAGAACCTGTTCAATTGTCCCCACACTCTCAGATGGCTTGTCAGTCTCAGATCAATCCCTTTGTGTTGCTGCAATTTGAGTGGCCCACTTACCGGCCTGCATGGGGTCTGAAAATATGTAGACCTTCCCCTCTAAGATCCACAGATGGGCAGGGTGAATCATTGAATGTGGGACCCCAGCATCTCTCAACGATCATCAGACCACATCAGATTTCTTTCAGCATTGCCGCATAGCATAGCTGATGTCAGGAAAAACATAAATTTATTAATTATCCAGTATAATGGGGCCTGCCCTACATGCCAGTTGTAGGATGCGGTCTCGAACACCAACTCCCATTATCACCACCAGTAGTATTGGAGGTTCTTCTTGAGTTTTGTGGCTGGCCACTAGGAGAAATGTAGTACATTTTTTGTATGCCAGTAATTGCGTCCTTTCGGGGTGGCACTAATTTCTCTGTTAGCCAGTCTTTAGGAAACATCACAGGGTGATCTCCCTCATACCCCTCTAGTAAGCCCAGCAACCGAATATTTGCAGATCGAGTCTGATTCTCCATCATTTCTAGTCTGGCTCTTAAGTGCTGCATCTCCTTCGCCATAAGTGCTGTAGCTTCTGTTGCAGAATCAGCCTGTTTGTGAACCTCGGTCATATCTCCGTTCAAGCCATCCACGGCAGTCTCTAGAATCAAAATATGGCTATTAAAGCCATCATCTTGCTGGGAGAGATCAGTTACAGAAAGAATCAGTTCTTATATCTTCAGACCCAGAGAAGCCAATGTTTCATCTAAACTGTATTCAGCCATGGCCTGGGCCTCTGTACTGGACCATGAGGTCTGTGCTCCACCAGATCCTTTCCAAAGGAAGGACCCTCTATTCACTGGAACATTCTAACTGATGATCAGAGCAGTCCAAAGTGTTGATTTTAATGAATATTAGGAGCAAAATTGCAGGATCTGTAAGAAATGTGTCTTCTCAGCTTGGGCTCCACAGCCCCCATCTCCCTTTTCTTGACTCAACTTCCTTCTCACTCCTTTCCAGTCTGGCTTTGGAAAGTCACACTCCACTTCCACCTCTCTCCTCCAGCGCTCTTATACTATCCTCTCTGGCATGGATCAGGGGTGGGCCTTGTCACCTCCACCATTTTTGTCGACTTAGCCAAAGCATTTGACACTGTAGCCCACAACATTCTTCTGGACCAGTTTAAAGATGACAGGAAATTAGTTCTAAGTGGCAGCACTATTGTTCCTGTTTACAGCAATGTAATTTGTACCTCCAAATGATACTCTATTTAACTGTGCCTGAATAAATGCGGACATTAAATATCTGTTTTCAGTTTTCTTTTTATGGACAACCTGCTGCACTTTTTTATGGAACTGGTAGTTTGGAGTTTTTACTATGTCAATGGTTTGTGTACAGAATACTAATTGTGAGCTGTTGCCCTATCAGAACCTTACTCAGAGTTCTGTGCACAAACAGTGACATAGTAAAAACTCCAGATTACGGGGTTCCTTGATGAGAACTGTAACAGAATGCTGCCCATAAAAAAAGAAAACTATGCAAAATACAGTTTTTTACATCACCTTTTTATTCTTGTATAATAAAATACAGACAGTTTAGAGGTGTGAATATCATTTCTCAAAATAAGAACATTATAAACAGCTTCCAATTAGAAATTATTTCCTGTCTTCTTTAAGGTATCTGGACTCTCAGCTTCCTCAGTTGAGTGGTTCTGTTCCTACCTTGAGGACAGGTCACAAGCCGTCTGCATTGGAGACTCCCCTCCCTTCCCTCCCCACTCCCTTTTAGTTCAGGCATCCCCCAAGGGTCCGTCCTTGGCCCAATTCTTTGCTCCATTTTCCCTAAATGACCACCCCACTGTCTGCTCCTCTGTGTCCATTCATATGTATGCAGATGATACGGTACTCTTTTCCTCTAGTTCCTCTGCCCCTGCTCTCATGAACCAGCTCCAAGTCACTGATCTCATGAACCAGCTTAACAACATTCAGCTCTGGTTCCAAGAAAATCGGTTCTCTCTCAATGCTAAGAAAACAGACTATGATGTTCGGCACCAGGCA
This sequence comes from Neoceratodus forsteri, assembly GCA_016271365.2. Taxonomy (NCBI): domain Eukaryota; kingdom Metazoa; phylum Chordata; order Ceratodontiformes; family Ceratodontidae; genus Neoceratodus; species Neoceratodus forsteri. The sequence goes on from CM057453.1 coordinate 64,539,789, forward strand.
GAGGCTTGCTAGAGTATCCCCCTTCCCTCCTTTCATACCCTTGATGGTGCACCTATTGAAAATATCCAATCCTTCAAGTACTTTGGGGTCTGGCTGGATCGCCATCTTAATTTTTCTGTTCATGTGGATGCTATCCATAAGAAGCTCTGCCCCAAGCGTAGAGCGCTATACAGAAATAAGTGACGCATTCCACTTCCTGCATGCAGAGAAATCCTCACTAAGGTGATTCTCCCCATTTTCAGCTATAGAGACATTTTTTATAGTACTGCTGCTCCAAAGTTGAAATTAGCTAGACTGAACCCTCTCTTTCACCCCCTTCTGTTGCTTTGCACTTGGTAAACCCTTGCGTACACACCATTGTAGTCTGTACTCTTCCTCCCCTCTCTTGATGCCAGGTGACTCTCCTGCTGTGTTTCCTTTATCTTCAAGTATTGATTTATCTATCTCCCCTCTTATCTTGCTGCTTTTCTCTTTTTTCTCCGCCCCCCCCCCCTTTCTCCCTTCACAATGCTTGCTCTGCTGTCTTTCATGCCCTCAAGTGAAATCTACTGCTGGCCAAGCTGCCTTGGGCTCTCTTCCCCCTTCCACTCACTCTGCTTCTTCCTTTCCTGCTCTGAAATCTCTCCTCCGTGAGTTCTCTGTTTACTGCTGCCATTGCTTCTGATATTGGGGTGGGTTCCTTTTCACCTGCTTATCATCAGCACTGCCCTTCCCTAGTTTCAGTCATTTCTCCCGGTTTCTTATTTTGTTGCTATTTACTGTTTTAAAGTTTTTGCACATTCCACAATTTACTGTATGGTTATGTACTGTTTGGCAATGTATTCTTTAAGTGTTCTTAAACTGTATAATTTGATTTCCATTTTATTATATTATTTCATGCATTGTACTTTGTAATGTTCTCTTCTCCTCTCTTCTCTTCCCCCTCCCCCAGGACATATCTGGAAACAAGCTAATACCAACTCAATATGACTTTCCTGGTAAAGCTTTTGATATAAATAAATACTATTTTTTTTCTGTGAGTGCAGCAGTTCTTTTCACTACTTATTTGAGCAGTAGAGTCACACATGGGTGTGGGCCTTTTAAGGGTACCATGATGGCGAGCCTGTAGCAACACTAGCTATGGTACTAAGATGCCTATGTGAGATCAGATGTACCCATTGCTAATTTCAGGCTATGTGAGATTTGTGAGCTGGTGCACTGTTTTGTCCAGGTACAGTATTCACTGGTGGCCTGTTGTATTGTAAGTCCAGCGTACTCTGCACCTTCTTGTGTGCATCCCTCCTGTCTACACGCCTCTGATTCTGCACATCTGATTTCCTAAACTGGAGAGAGGTGTCTGGCATTCCCACAGAGGTGGGGTCACCATTGTCCTCAGGCATGCTTACATTACTAGGACGTGGCAATGAGACATTATCACCATCCTCATACCTGTGGGCAAAGCATCGAGCTGCTGTTAGTCCCACAGTATACAGCACTACCATCCACGTAAACACTCATATGATTTTGTGTAACATGCATCATCCACACCAGGCAAGACTCCATGCATACAAACCAGGGTCAGTGCTACTACATGGAGTAGCCAGATTGGGTAACTGGAGCTTTACACACAACCTCATCAGACTCTGTGGGAAAACAGCCACATTAGCATTTGATGGTGGCTGAACCAGTAGAGCACATTCCCCCTTACTGATAGCCCCCACATGGCAGCTAGTGCTACCCCCCCCCCGGGTAGCCACCCCTTATTGACATACTTCCCACCTCTATACGTGGTGGCCACCTATCCACACACAGCTGTACATGCTAGTATTCATGTTACCTTGAAATGTAACTAGGAGTCACACCTGGGAGCACAGTGCCATGCTAAACATATATTCTACATTCCCTACCCTAACTTTCCTAACCCTACTCTAACTTCCAGATTTCCTTGGCCTTCTTATTCCCCCTGTCAGCCAGAAATCCTCTACAGTAACCCCCCCTGACTTTCCTCCCTCCTTCCCCGTGGTAACTCCCTTGGGGGGCCTCACCAAGTAGACTGCCCCTTCCCTCTCTCCTATATGTCTGTCACCCTCCCTTCACACTGCCCACATCCGTGTCCCTCCTTCCTCTTCTCCCTTTGTACTCTACAGACGTCTACCAGTATATGCCGCATTCTAAATATTGTGTTTTTGTACTCATCATGCATGTTTTACTACAGTTTATACTGATGGTGTATCCTGTAACACTCTGTATACTGTATTATGAACTATTGTGTAATGTAAACAGATTTGTTCTATGTGTCCAAGACCATCTTGAAAATGAGCTTGCTCAATGATGTAACTGCCTGGTTAAATAAAGTTTGATTGATTGATTGATTAATATTCCTGAATAGTAGAAAAGATAACAGGCACCTGCTGTAAACTAAAAGGCAGAAGTTGCTTGAATGCAAATAGAAAACAGAAGTTTGTCAGCAGAAAAGGACCCATTTAGCCTGCCCTTTTCCCCCTCTCCCTAGGTAGCTCTGGCCCTTCCACTCTACCCCCCCCCACGCAGATTCCAGTTCCCTTTTTCCCATTAGGGTACCTATCCTTCCCTTTCATGCTTAAATCCATGTAGTTACCCCATGCTCTCTTGAACCCCTCCCCATTGTTTTAGTCTCCACCACTCCATCAGGAAGCCTATTTCAGGGGCACACCACCCTCTCAGCAGTGGCAGAGCCAGGGGGGGCCATTCAGTCAATCATGGGCTCCACAATGTGCACTAAACATTGAATAAAGATGGTGGTGGGGCACCACTACTCACACTGGGGCAGCCAGGAGGGGCGACCGCTCCCCCAGCCCCCCTCTAGCTCTGCCACTGCCGCTCAGTAAAGTAGTGCCCTCTCCTATTTCCTCTGAATTTTCCACTCTCCAGCTTTAAGCGGTGCCCCCTAGTTTTTGGATTTTCTTTCATGTTGAAGGTACTCCATTCCCTTACCTTGTCCTTCAGGTATTTAAAAGTTTCAATCATATCCCCACCCTCCTCTCTCCGGGTTTCCAGGGGATACATGTCAAGCTCCTCCATCCTCTTTATAGATCTTCTGATACATGCCATGCACCATTTTGGTTGCCCTCCTCTGGACTCTCTCCATGCTAGCTATATCCCTTGGTAGATGTGGTCTCCTGAACTGTACCCCATACTCTAGGTGGGGACGGACTGTGGACTTGTACTGGGGCATTATAACCTCCCTTCTCCTACTCATAATACCCTTCCCTATGCAAGACAGCATACTGCTTGCCTTTCCAACTGCTTTGTTGCACTGCTTTGCCTCCTTAAGGTTGTCCGAGATGATAATCCCCACTTTTCTCTCCTGCTCCGTTACCAGCACATCTTCTCCTCCCAGTGTGTATGTGGCCTTTGGGTTCTTGTGCACTATGTGCATTATCCTGCACTTCTTGGCATTAATTCTCAGTTGCCATCTCTCCAATCACCTCTCTAGTTTTAACAGGTCCTCCCTCATGTTCTCCAGGCCCTGGTGTGTCCACTTTATTACAGATATTTGTATCATACGCAAACAGGCACACCTTCTCATTTAGACCCTGTGCATTATCCCCAATGTACATGTTAGAGTATTGGCCCTAGTACTGACCCCTGGGGTACCCCACTTGTCACTTTTTCCTCCCTGGAATGAACCCCCATTTACCACCACTCTTTGACCCCTGTCACCAAGCCAATTCTCCACCCACTTTGTTATTTCCGTCCCTACCCCTAAACTGCCCATCTTTTTCACCAGTCTCCTGTGAGGGATGGTGTCAGAGACCTTGCTGAAGTCCAGATAGGCCACGTCCACCGCTTCTTCCTGATCACACACCCTTGTCACCCAGTTGAAGAATCTGATGAGGTTCGTCTGGCATGACCTTCCTTCCTTGAACCTGTGCTGTCTGTCATCCTGTAGCCCATTATCTGCAAGTTATTTTACTATCCTTTCTTTTAGGAGTGCTCCATAATCTTACCTACCACTGAGGTAAGACTGACAGGACGATAGTTGCATAAATTGATGAAGGTTGAGGACATTGATGACATGATGATGTGACTAGTTTGAGCAGAGGGGGAACCAGGAAGGGACCTTAAACTCTCTAATATTCAGATATTGGACCCACTGGGAAATAGTGACCATTATTCAGTTTTGTTCGAATTACTAGGGGAACATTATAATCTAAAAAAAAAAAAGTTAACATATAGGAACTACGATGGTGCCAACTTCAAAAGTATTATTAGCAAAATCAACAACATTCAGTGGAAAAAAAGCTTTTCAGGGACTTACAGTGAATGAGGCATGGATTAAGCTAAAAAACATAATCTGTAATCTAGAGGAAAATCATGTACCCATAAAAATAAATATAACAAAAAGGGTAGGATTCCAAAATGGTTAAATAAATCCATTAGATTACAAATTAAAGAGAAAAAAAAGTTTTCCAAAAAAACTTAAATCCAGCCAATTTATGGAGAATAGCATAGTCTATACTAAATACAAAAAAACTCTACAGAACCTAAAAAACATGATTAAGAAAGCCAAAAAGAAATTAGAATTCAAATTGGCACGCACCAAAGATGGCTACAAAGCACTTTTTTCCTGTTTAAATAATAAAAAGAGAAATTCCAGAAAGGTAGGGCCACTTACACATAATGGTGATATTGTACAGTCTGATACTGATATAGCCAATCTTTTTAATACTTACTTCTGTTCAGTCTTCTCAAATAAAGATTTTTATACCCCCCCAAGTTGATCCAAGGGCGTGTCCAAATTCTAGCTACAGCTATAACATCACTGCTTCAGACATTATTCCATTTCTCAAATCTTTAAAGAAAACTACTAGTCCAGGGCCTGACCTAATCAGTGCTAGATTTCTTATTGAAACTGCTGAAGCAATATAAATTCCATTAAAAATAATATTTAATAGATCCTTACAGACAGCTGAAATTCCTGCAGACTGGTAAACAGCATCTGTAACCCCAATACACAGGAGAGGTAGTAGGTCTATTGTTCAGAATTATCACCCCATAAGCCTTACTTCAATCGTCTGCAAAACTATGGAAAAGACGATAAAATCATTACTAGTGAAAGAAATGAGGGAATGAAATATAGATGACAATACACAGCATGGGTTCAGAGCTGGCCATTCCTGCACTACTAATTTGTTATTCTACAATAATACTAGTCTGGGTCTAGATAATAAACAACAGATGGATGCTATTCTGCTGGATTACAGCAGGGCCTTTGATAAGGTCCCTCATGGGAATCTCATCAAAACAATGGAAACTTTAGGCTTTTCCTATTGTTTAGTTAAATGGGTCAATGCATGGTTGACCAACAGAACCCAGAGAGTCGCCATAAATAATTGCGTTTCAAACCTTGGTGCAGTCACCAGTGGGGTTCCACAGGGCTCGGTGCTTGGCCCCATTCTGTTCAACATATACATTAGTGACATGCAAATAAGCACCAAAAATTGGCTTTCCAAATTTGCAGACAATTCTAAGCTTGGGGGTTTGGTGGACAATACTCAAGATTCTGATTTGCTTAAATTAGATCTACAAAACATTGAAAAATGGGCACTAGACAACAAAATGGAATTTAACATTGATAAATGTGTGGTTCTGCACTTTGGGACACATAATCCAAAAAAATAATTACTATATAAATAATAGTTTGATTAAATCTACTAACAAGGAAAGGGACCTGGGCATATTGGTTAATTCTAGACTAACACTCACTAATCACTGTTTAAAAATAGCCAACACGACTAATGGGTTACTTAGGCAAATACAGCGCTCCTTTGTTACAAGAACCAAACAGTGTCTGATGCCTCTTTACAGGGCATGCATCAGACCTCTCATTGATTACGGGTCTCCATTCTGGAGCCCTCATCTTAGGGGAGATTTTGACCGACTTGAGAGGATTCAAAAACAGGCAACCAGGATGGTCCCAAGACTAGCAAACAGCCCCTATCATGTCAGACTCCAGATTACAGGCTTAAATTCACTGCAAAATAGAAGCATTAGAGAGGACCTACTTTTAGTCTATAAATTATTGAAAAATTCAGACCTTATGAATAAATGCGGACTTAGTTCTACTGTGAGGCGAATTGTGCCTATACGCCATACCAAACAACTCTTTGTCCCTCAAGCGAGAATCAACCATAGACTAAACTTCTTTTCAGTTAGGGCACCTAGACTGTGGAACAAATTACCACAGGTACTGGTCGATTCTGCTAGTATTGATGCTTTTAAGAAGGGTCTCGACAACTGGATAACCCAGAAACATATACTTTAATTTGCCCACATTGTGTGGGGAGAATCTAGATGGGCCTCGGCCTTCTTTTTTTCCTTTAAAACTTAGTAAACATAGGACTTGAATGAAACTGTATTGTCTGACTGTTCTAAACTTGTGAATGGAGCATGTTTGTAAATCACTTCAATAAGGAGAAGCACTGTTCTGATGAATATATAGCATTCTCACCCCTTCCTACTTGTATGCATTTAAGCAACTTCTGCCTATCAGTTTACAGGTGCCTACTATCTTTTTTTACTGTTTTGGTACTCGTATTACCAGGATAACAGATGCCACTATGAAGAGCTCATTTACAAGGGGGTCCTTGTTGGGATATACTTATTACAATATCACTTACAATACAAGCAGTCTGTGTACCTTAATACAGTACTGCTGTACAGGCATGACAATAACAGAAGACCTTGCTGTCAGCCTGGTGGCACTGAGGGCTGGGGTGCTGTAAAGCACCTTACCTCGACCTCGTGCCACGCCAGTGACCCGAGTTCAGGAATGAGTGCGGGCTGCTGGGGGTCAGATTGGGGGGGGGGCTGGGAGAGGATTGAGCGGTGCCAGGCAGCTCTCCTCTCCTGGATCAGTGAGGTAGGTTGTTCTCTGTCTAGGCTGCCATCTGGTGGACGATGGGTGTCTGAGCACCTGGGAAACAAAAACCCAGGGGAAGATTACACAATGGGGGGGGGAGGTAGTATCAAAAACAAAAGAGGAAAGGGACCTGGGGGTAATCATATCAGATGACCTTAAGGTTAGCAAGCAATGTGAGAAGGCAGTAGGGAGAGCTGGGGGTATACTGGGATGCATAGGGAGAGGCATCACCAGCAGAAAACAGGAAGTTGTCATCCCCCTGTACAGACAGTTGGTGAGACCCCATCTGGAGTACTGCGTCCAGTTCTGGAGACCCCATCTCTGCAAGGACTTAGACAGCATAGAGGCAGTCCAGAGGAGGGCAGCTAGACTGGTGCAGGGTCTGCAAGGGAAGCCATACGAGGAGAGACTAAAAGAGCTTAATATGTATACCCTTGAGGAAAGGGGGGGTCATGTTAGAAACGTTTAAGTACCTCAGTGGAATCAACAAAGTCCAAGAGGGTAGCATCTTTCAGAAAAAGAGACATGCAAGAACAAGGGGACACAATTTAAAGATGGGGGGGGGCGGTTCAGGGGCAATGTGAAGAAGTATTTTTTCACAGAGAGGGTAGTGGATGCATGGAACAGCCTTTCTGAGGAGGTTGTGGGGTCTAAACCTTTGGGAGAATTCAAGAATACATGGGACAGACATAAGGCAATTCTTGTGGGGGGGGTAGGAAGAAATAGGTTGTTGGTTAACTAGGATCTGCGGCTTATCCTGTAGGTAGGGGAAATGGGCAGACTAGGTGGGCCAAGTGGTCCTTATCTGCTATCAAAGTCTATGTTTCTAGGTGAGTGGATGGGGAAATGGGCCGGGAGCGTATGTGTGCCTCCAAGCACATGCACTGCTGTGATGCCACAACTCTGGGCCTGGAGAAAAAAGGGGGAGAAATTATATCCCCCTGTTGATATCCCCTGATACTTCTGTGTCCTGCTGTGTGTGGCTCAAGAGGCCAATGAAACTGGGAGTGTTTAGGCACCTGGCCCAACAAAAAGTGCAAGGCGGTGGTGGTGGGGATGCAAAAAGCTGTATAAAAACATAGCAGGAAACCCCCCCACCCCCCTGATAGCTCTTCCTTCCCCCTATTGTCTCCTTACCCACCCCAAATAGTAGCCCTTCCTCCTCACATGGTAGTTAGAACATACCCTTGGTCTGCACTGCTCACACCCATCTACTTACTGTATACACTACTGTGTTGCTGGGATAGTCATCTTTGCTGTTGGTGGTGAGGAGGGTGTTGTCCATAGCCTTGACTCATGGACTGATATGGGGTCATTGCATGATAGCTTCTCAGCTGGTGTCAAGAGTAACAACCTTGTGCACCCACCACCTGTCTTGATGCAGCAGTACCTGAGCCAGCAGCCTTCCTCCTCATGTGCACCTTTGTCATCCCATCGGTGCTATCAGTAGTACCCAGGGGAAAGGCGATGATGGAGCTCACCTTTTTGCTGTTGCTCTTCCATTGACAGCACTTTTCATCCAAATAAGAGCAGGTACTGGGAGGTCACAAGTTCCACCAGTAGACCATTGTCTGCGTTTGAGAACCAGGGCTTTTGTAGACGCTCATGCAGCCATTTTCCCTTACTCTGCACTGTGGGTAGTGTGCTGTCCTTACCCATCATGTATAGTGTGCTCCAGAGAGCATGCTCTGCCTTTTGTGCTATGGTGTGTCGTCCTAACACATAACCCACATAACCAGCAAATGGCCTTGCTAATATTAATGCAGCTGCAATACCATCCAATTCACAGTTCCATGAACTGTGGCTCTTAGGCGTCCTTATACTCCTTCCTGCATCCCATGGAACATCAGACATGGTATGTAATACAATCATCACAATGCTATTTAGCCATTTCATGACTCTAGCCAATAGTGTGTATGTACATGTATGTATGTATATATATATATATATATATATATATATATATATATATGTATGTATATATATATATATATATATATATATATATATATATATAATATATATATGTGTGTGTGTGTGTGAATGAGGATGTGGGTGTCATGCATGTGCACTCCCCACGGAAGAAGTACAATTACTACATTACATCTAGCCCCTGTTAGCGCTAGACAACTGTTTTGAGATCAGGTTGTAGCACTTGTACTTTATTGGGTAGCAATTCTCTGCCACTAATCAGCATCTGATTTTTGAAATTGGATTCTAATTTACTTAGTAAATTGTGAATTAATGTAGCATTGTACAGTCCATGAGACATACATAAGCTACACAACACCATGACAGGGATCTATCCATGCCAGGATACATAGTGTTCAGGAGGGATGGGAGCCAGGGGAACATTAATGGAGTGGCCTTGTATGTGAAGGAGGGTATTAGGGCTAAAGAGGAGAAAGACATGGACAGGGGCACCAATGCAGAAGCATCGTGGGTACATGTAGTCATGGATGAGGGGGATCATCAAGGTTGGAGTGATCCACCATCCCGAAAGAAGATGACAAGGAGTTGGAAGAGGTAATAAAGCGGGTGGCGAAGCAAGGTGAGGTGTTGAGGTGTTGCTGATGAGGGACTTCTCATTCCAGATGTGGAATGGAGTGTCCTAGTAGCAGCGCGTGCAAGAAACTAGATGCCCTACAGGATGCATTCCTGGTACAGAAGGTGAAGGAACCCACAAGGGAGGGGGACATTCTAGATTTGGTCTACAAAAATAAGGAGAACATTGGCGAGGTCACAGTAATGGAATCTCTGGGAGCCAGCAATCAGCTGACCATGTGTTTGACATAAAACTAGAGCCAGAAGTCAAGTACTAAAAAACTACGTTTTCAGACTTTCTATGGGCAGATTTTGGTAAAATGAGGGATCTGGTTAGGGAGAAACTAGCAGAGGCGGAGGCAGCAGCAGGAGTGAATATTAAATGGGGATTGATTTTTTTTTTTTTTAAAGCAACAAGTCTTTGTATTAGGGTAGTAGCGAAAAATAAGAGAGGAAAACCAATCTGGTACAAAGAGCAGGAGGAGGAAGCAGGGAGGTAAAAAATAAAGGTTTCCAAACAAATGCAAGATTACCCAGCCAGGTGAAATTGTGGAAGTGTACCAGACCAAGACGAGAGATGTTAACAAGAGGGTTAGGGAGCAAAGTTGGAAACAGGGTTAATAATAGCTGAGGGGGTAAAGCAGCAAGATTAGGCATTCTTCTACTACCTTGTGGAAACATGCAAATCCAGTGGGTGGTGGTGGATGAAGAGGGAAATTGTAGGTGTAGAAGGATAACTGTAAAGCATAAATACTAAATGAGTATTTTTGTTCATTATTTGCAGCAGAGGACAAGGGGTTCTTCCTGAATGTGGACCTAATGCCAAAGAGGCAGGGGTGGGTCAACTTTAACATGGAGCTGATTGCTGCAGCGAGGATGTGGAGGGTTCAGAGTGCTGTTTAGACTGACAAATGTAAGAACCTGGATGGGTGGCACCTTAGAGTGCTAAAAGAAATATGCCAGGAGGATCTGTCATAACTGGCACCATTCATCAACCTAGGGATCAGCCAGGAGGTGGGGGGGGCACCACTAGATTACCAGAGATTGATATGAGTTGCATCTGTATTTACTTTGGGAATCAAGCGGGTGTCATTGACACCAGTGCTGCTGGGCAGGCCAGGAGTCACACATCATTGTGTGTTTAGATAAAAGCAGGGGTTTGTAGGCATAAAAAACAGGATTCTGTAGGCATAGGTGCTGCCTCAGCAGCATGTTTGTACTTACAGAACCTCTGAATAGTCCACTGCACCCTGCATGCAAAAAGAAACCCTCATTTGCATGGGTGCAGTGGTCTATTCAGTGCGATCCCATTATCCACTGTGCATGACACAGAGGGCCCCTTTAAATATGGCCTCTGCCCCATTTGGAAGCACTAAGTCCAGATAGAGCCATGCTGTGCCTGTTAGCACCACACTGAACTTCTGAATATGGGGGCTATTGTGTAGGTAAACATATCTGCCTACATTATAATGCCATATATAACACATTGCTGCGTATAGTAGTGGGAACCGAGAAATTAATCCTACTGCCATAGTCAGTGAAACCAGTAATCAGTTATGCAGAATAGTTCTGTTGCCTCTGTGTGTGTGTATATATAGATATGTATATATATATAGTTATATAGTTTTGCACAATGTGTCCATATTGCTTCTTTTATGTTTGTAACCCCCTTGAGCAAGATCCCATTGTAAGCAAGTTTTCCAGCTTACTTGGGATATCCTGCTGAACTATCGCTTAACATATAAACTTCATTTCTAGAACCTCCTTATGCATCCTCTCCTAGGCCTGTTTCACTCTGTCAGCATAGCCAGGACCTCGCATCACACCTAGGATCACTGCTAGAACCCTGAAACTAAGCCCGACTCCTCTCAGCCCATGTCCTTGCTCAGGCAAACCCGGCAATCTCCTTCTTCTCCAAGACCAGCTTTCTGCTCCACACCCACAGTTTAGGAACCCCAACCAAGAAAGCTGGAAGCATTGTGTTGTCACCTGTCGGGATTAGTCATTTCCCTAATTTACTCCCACAGCAAACCCTGCTCTCAAGGATTCTGTGATACTGGTACAAGCTTGTCTGATGGCTCCATGCTCTGTATGTGCTTTTCCTTCCCACTGATCTCTCCAGCTGCATTGCTGCCTGTGGTTACCTATTGTAGGTGGCAGCATAGAATGAATTCTTAGTCTGCAACTAGTGCAGAACGTTTTATATAAATATTTGTTTATTTTTTTTGCTTGGGGGGCTAACAATTTATTTTATGTGCCTTTTCATGGCATTGTAAAAATGCATGTCATGCAATGCAGATCTTATTTTTCCTGCTGAGTCTTGTTTCGTGACAAGCATAGCAAATCAACACAAGAACACTGCACACAAAGGTAAAGTGTCACTAGTGCGAGTCTTATTCAGTGCAACAACACCAGTCAGCCACATTCCTGGTGTTGTGTGGACCTCTGCCACTTCATCAGCGGAGATGTGGCCCGAATGCAAGACAAACCTTTAAATATCCCCTGAACAGTCACATGATCAGTTAGCAGTCACATTGCCATATAAAGTGTCATTGTTCCAAAGGTAACATATGGAATCCTGTATATATTTTCTTATATGAGGCAGCAAAACAGTTAAAGGGTTACAGCACTGTAAACAAAATATTTGTGCCAGTGTCCCAAAGTGATAGTTTGTTTGTTTTGTGAGATCTGCCATTTAAGGGTGATCATCAATAACTGATGTAGAAATCAAATCACTCCAGATACTCAATATCACTTGGAAAACTTGCAGTGAATGTAGAGAGAGACCTAGGGGAAAAAAGTGTAAAAGAAAACGCAAAGTACAATACCACTATTTCAAATATAGGAAGTTAAAATCACTATATGAAAAAGGCTTGTTTCTAGTAAAACATTACATCAGACTCCACCCAGACAAGCAGCTGCAATATTCCTTCATTAATCATTTGATTTCATAATGTTACCCCTGAAGCTTGCTTAAAAAATTAAATTGGGGGGATGGACAAGAGAATGGAGTGATGAGGAAGAAACAATTTAGGGAAATTGAATGATACATTATGTACAACACATAAATAGCTTTTATTCTGGTACTGTCACTGCATTATAAATCCAAGATTCATTACCCTAGAGAAGACATTCTTACTTATTACTGTCAGAATTTATAAACACATTGCCAATAGTCAAAACAACAGGAAGTGGCTAAGAGCTACAGACTGGATAATCATGGTTTTGGTGGTATCTGCTGTCCTACTGTCTTCTGAAACATCCAAGATCAGACATGCAGATACCCAGCCCCAGATCTAAATGAGAAGAAAACAACCAAAGTAGTTAGCACATTCGTATTATATCTCTGTAGAACAAGCATTTGTCAATGCCGAATGTTTGCTTGCTGGCATTGGCATTGGTAGTGTAGGAGTTACAGAGCTGCATAATAGGAATGGCAGTGAAGTATTGAAGTGAAGCCAACCCCACCACCACCCTGCAGAGGCTGACAGGCATTGGAGTGTGCCTTTGGGTCATCAGGCATAACGGCCATGCCATTTCACCACACCCTACCCTGCAGTCATCGACAAGTGTCACGGTGTGCCTTGGGGTCTTTGGCCCTTACGCGCACCCCATTCCATCAGGAAATACGGTGAGATGGGTGCGGTATAGGAGAATGGGGTGAACTTTGGGGCTGAAGAGTCCAAGGCACACCTCAGTGCCTCTCACTGGCTGCAGGGTGTGGAATGGTATGAGCATTAAAGGTGAGAATCCCAAGTCACACCCGTGATGTCTGTCATTCTCTACAGGGTGGGGCGTTATGGTCGGAAACCGTAACGCCTCAGGCATTCGTTGGTATTTTCACTCCAAATTTTCAAAATTGTTTTTTTGTGACCCCCTACCTCATGAACAGTGGCAATATCAGTTTGTTAGCTGAAAGCTGCTTTTGCACAGCGACTACAGCATTTAGCACCACAGGTGCAAAAACACATTCCGAACAGGATGTGAAAAATGACAGCTGTACTGTTCATGGGGAGGTGTAAGAAATGGCAATGTTGAAAATCTGCAGTGAAAATATAAAAAAAAACTGGTGAAGCCATGAGTGTGCGTAGAAACTGTGCAATGCACACCCGTAATGTAATTAGTTTGGGAATTTTTTACAGCAGATTGTCAACACAGGCATTTTGGGACCTCCGGTCATGAACAGTGTCTCTGATTTTCTTTATTTGTCCCGATCAATGATTTCCCACAGCGACCACACATTTCTGCGCTGGAAGTGTGAAAACACATTTCGGCCATGTTGTGAAAAATGACAGCTGTATTGTTCATAAGAAAATGTGGAAAAATGCCACTGGTGAAAATCTGGACTGAAAATATTACAAATTCATGAACTTACGAGGGTGCGTGGAAACTGTGCAATGCTCAGTCATAACACAGTCATTTTATGCACTTTTGTCACCAAATTTTCAACATAGCCATTTTAAGACCTCTGCTCATGAACAATGTCACTGTAATTTTCTTAATCTATCCCAAACATTGCTTTCACACCACGACTGCACATTGTGTGCTACATGTGCGGAAACACATTTTGGGTGAGATGAGAAAATGGCAGCTGTACTGCTCATAAGGAAGTGTAATAAAATGGCAATGTTGAAACTCTGGCATGCAAATATTAAAATTCACAAACTCTATGAAGCTTATGGAGAACTGCGCAACGCAGCCCTAAAACAGTCATTTTTGGGAATTTTTTCACAATTTCAACATAGCCATTTTAGATCTCTGCTCATGAACAGCATCACTGTGATTTTCTTAATCTGTCCCAAACATTGATTGCGCACACCGACTGCGCCATTGTGCGCTACATGCAGGGAAACACATTTTGGGCAATATGTGAAAAATGACAGCTGTACTGCTCATAAGGGGTGTGTTAAAATAGCAATGTTGAAAATCTGGGTAAATATTGAAATTCACTTGAACTTCTGGCGTGCATAGGAACTGTACAGCACCACGCTCGTAAAATGATCATTTAAGAATTCTTTCACCAGATTTGCAACGTAGGCTTTTGAGAGCCCACCTATAAACACTGGCACTGTCGTTTTATTTAATTGGTCCCAAAGGTTGATTTTGTGCAGTGACTGTGAAATCACCCTTTGGGCCCGATTAACGCCATGACAGTTCCAGAATTCATGAGGAGGGGTCCCAAAAACCCCATGTTGAAAATTTGGTGCCAACATTCCAAAAAAATGCCTGAGATATGCATTAAAGTTGAAAAAACCCTATTTATTGCATTATACAGCTTGCCGGCATTTCTTCAGTTCGCGGTTGGCTTTGAAGGGTGCAGACGTGTTCCCGGTCCACCGAAGATCATCTCGCCAGCCTCCAGAGGTAAGTATGGGGTGTGGGGAGGTAGGATGTGCAGAGGGTGGGTGCAGGTGGGCAGGGAGACCGCCGAGGGAACGTTTTTTTGTTTACAGGTTTTGGGGGGTTTTGGAAGAGCGGCGGGCGTTTGCCACGCTGGGGTGGGCTCCCAGGCGTGGCAGCTGGAAAAACTTTTGGGGGGCCTGGAGCCGATGGGGGTTAGGCACCCCACAGTCATACAGTGTGCAGCATGAGCACGCATGCTGCATGCTGTGAGGGGAGTGCTGCTCAATCGAAGCGTAGCTCTCCCTTTCAAATGTACGGCACTGCATTTTCAATTGCTGTCATACACAGCTGCAGCGTTCATTGGAGAAGTGCAGCTGCACCTGCAAACACACTGACTGAATTGGAAGATGGGTGCCACACCTCCAAAAACTCGGATGATGGCACTATGTTTCTTGCACATGCGTGCAAGCAAACATAAAAACAGAGTGATCTAGCTGGATGCATGGCCTGCACTGTGAATATCCATTTTGTCTCTTCTAAGAGAAGGATTTTTATCCTATCTTCATCCCTCTGAGCAGGCACATTTTCCAGAACACAAAAAGTCATGTGGAAGGGGTCGCTATTATGGTATTCCTTTAAAATTCACACCTACCGAGGATTCCAAATGACCAGCTTGGATATCGGAGAGATGCTCCCCAGTTCGCTTCCTGACAGGTCAAATTGTACGATCAACAGATTTTTTTGGCAGGCACATGTTATTACATAAATTATAAATGAGGTGTAGCAGCAGGTGAACTGGTGAAAATCTACCACAAAATTAGTTAAGGGATTTTTTTTTTTACTTTATATTTATTATATTTTCATTTGCAAAATCATAGGACAGTTTTTACAGTGTATAAGTTAAGACAGCACATAATTACATCAGTCAGCTACGTAGCAATACATTAGTCGAAGGTCTCAGGACAACTTACAGTACATATTTTACAAAGCAATTCATATAATGATCACTAAGACGTTTACAGAAACCATCATCTGGGTCAATATATTTCTAAGGTACAAAAGCAGAATCTAAAGATGAAATATATAGAATCCATTTCCTCCATTAAAGCTCAAATGCAGACCATTTATCTGTGCTTTTAGCTATTAATCTCTCTAATACATAAATTTCTCCCATTATTCCCCCCCAGGTCTGTATGTTTGAGGACATCTTCTTCCCCCAGTTTCTAATAATTGCTTTTTTAGCTGCCAGCATATATGTGATTAACAGTGATCCTCTAGGTATTGGGAGACCCTCTGGTGGAATTGAGAGTAATACTAGCTCAGAGGTCAACACAGCTTCCGCATCTACCAATTCTTTTAATGCCCCTAAAATATCTCTGCAGTAACCTGCTAACTGCGGGCATGCCCAAAAAATATGGAACTGATCCGCAGATATTTCTCCACAATCTCTCCAGCTATTGCTTGGTGTCCCTGATGAGAACTTGGCCAGTCTTGCCGGTGTACAGAAAAATCTATTTCTAGCTTTCCAGGCAAATTCTCGCCAGTAGGGGGCTCCCAAAAGTCCCATTGAGAATTTAGTATACTTTTCCCAATCCTCCTTTGATACCTGGAGTGGAAGCTCTTTATTTCAGGCATTCAGAATTCCCTGAGTTGAATTTTTTGATAATTCAGTCAAACCCCTATATATTAGTCCCACAAAGTGGGGCCACATCTGACCTCTCCCAGTGGTCATGGCTAAAGTAAGCAATGAAGGGGGGATCTGGGAGCCTACTAAAGGCTGGTCCTTTACATTCAATGCCCTCTCTTAAGCTTGTATAAATTGGAAAGTCTTGTTGTGGAAGATTGTAAGTTTCTTGAAGTTTAGTAAATGAGAGGACCCCCGGCATCCACCAAGTGGAACATAAATTTAAAACCTTTTTGTCTCCATTGAACCAAAGTACCCTCCTGTTCTAAAGTAAGAGATTGGGTTCCGAAAATTTAATAGATTAAGATAGGGACCTACTGGTTCTAGCTCTCTTAAATGGATGAGTCTCCTCGAAGTCTCCATAGTAGAATTTGTACTATAAATAAGTCTAGGTCTTTTATTTACTGGGACATATAACAATTGTAAAAGTTCTCTCCCCTCCCTCACCCCATTAAGGGTGAATTCCAAATTCTTCCAGGGTATGTCATACATTGGATTATTCCAATTGAAAACTCGAGCTATCACAGTGGCGTATGCATACCTCTGAAGATCAGGCAAATTTAAGCCTCCCTTATTTTTTGGTAACATTAATGTGGACCACTTGATTCGAGGTTTTTTCCCAGCCCAGACAAATCTCACCAAAGACTTATTCCAGGAGGGAAGGTACATTCCATCTGGCATCATCGGTATGGTCTGAAAAAGATATAGCAGCCTTGGAAGAATATTCATCCTAATAAGATCCACCTTAGAATATAATGATAAATGAAGTTGGGACCACTGATATAGATCAGACTCTATTTTTTTGTGTTAGAGGTTCATAGTTTACCATAGTGAGATGCATTAACTGGTTTGGTAACTGCATGCCTAGATATTTTATCTTGTTACTGTTCCAGCGCAGAGGCAAACTACCCTTCAGTGTCCACGAGGGGGAGAAATGAAAGGGGAGAACTTCCATTTTACAAGAATTTATTTTATATCCGGAGAATGGAGCAAATTGCTCAAGTGCCTCCCATATTGCTGGAATAGAGGACTCTGGATTTGATGCTGACAGTAAAGTGTCATCCGCATATAAAGCCAACGTCCAAGATTGATTGCCCAGCTGAATGCCCTCAATTTTTTCTGATTTTCTAAGCATCGTAGCCAAGGGTTCAATATAGATGGCGAATAACAAAGGCGATAGGGGGCATCCCTGTCTAGTGCCTCGCTGTAGCTTGATAGGAGGTGTGATACCGCCATTAAGTTTTATATAAGCCCTTGGTTCAGAATATATTTGCTCCAGCCAATTCACAAATTCCTTCGGAAACCCAAATGACACTAGTGTTCCCCATAAAAATCTCCAGGATACCCTGTTGAAAGCCTTACAGGCATCTAAACTGACTAAAGCCGAGGGGGTAGCTGAGTTAGCCATATAATCCATCAAGTGGATTGTTCTTTGTACATTATCTGCAGTCTGACGCATGCGTAAAAATCCTGCCTGATCTGGATGTATCAGAGTAGGCAGTATAGTCTCTAACCTATGGGCCCATATTGCCATGTATATCTTATAATCATTGTTTAAAACCGAAATGGGTCTGTATGACTCTAAATTTAATGGATCTTTACCTGGTTTCAGTATAGCTGAGATGGCCACATATGAATATGAGGGTGGGGGGGCACCTCCATCCTGCACCTCTAAAAAGGTTTTTTGCATCGACTGGATCAATTTTGAAAGAAATGTCTTATACCATTCGGCTCCAAAGCCGTCTGGGCCTGGCCTTTTTAAAGTTTTAGAATTTTTAACTGCTGTCTGGATCTCTGTAGTGGAGATAGGGCGTAGAAGTAAAGCCTGCTGGGATTCAGACAAGTGCGGGAAGTTAAGGGGAGACAAGAAATTTTTTATATCCTCCGGGAAGGGGGGTGTAGGATCAGAGTATAAATCTGCATAGTATTATTGGAATGCTTTCAGAACTGCAGGAGTTTTATTAAGAATATCTCCTGTTAAGGGGTCTCTAATCTTTGTAATAGTGGCAGTCTGCTTAAATCCTCTAGTACGCCTAGCTAAATTTCTGGCACCTTTAGGACCTCCCTTATAATAGTGTCTTTTAAGATAAAATAAAGACATTTGCGTCTTATAATCTAAAATGGATTGTAATTCCGATTGAATTTGTCTAAGCTCAAGTTGTGAAACTCGTTCCCCTGTCTCTCTTCTGCTGTAATTCTTGTAGCTTATCTTGTAATATTTTGTATCTGGATTCTCTCTGTTTATTTAGTCTGGAAGAATAAGAGATAATCTCTCCTCTAATCACAACCTTCAGAGTATCCCAGAGGATAGTAGCTGAAATAGAAGAGTCTGCGTTCTCCTCTAAGATTTGTGTGATGCTATCTACAATTCTGGTCTGTATATCAAATAAATAAGTAAACTGGATCCTTCAAAAGAGAAAGATTCAGTCTCCATAAAGTTGTTTTATGAGTTTTGTTTAATTCCACCTTAATTAAGAGAGGTATATGGTCTGAGAGGAGGCGAGCTTCCAGGGATATATCTTGGATCATATCTAAGTGTAACCCCCCTGTTACCTGGGGTTACTAGAATCCCAGTAAGACCTAGTGGTAGGCAGGAAAGGCAGCCTGTGAAACTCCAGTTAAATGGATTTCACACTGTCTCACTCTGTTCTCAGTGTCAGCTGAGACTGAGGGATGACTTCAACATAGAACTGTCGCAGCTGCATGAGCCACAATGGAATCTGCAGCAGGGAGTTGGAGTAGAATGTTGGGAGGTTTGAACAGTAGTCTGTAGGTCAGTTGGAGTTGGAGCTTGTTGTGAGAGGAGCACAGCAGCTCTGTGTCAGGCTCTTGGAGCATCAGCCCTGAAATAGGGCTACCATTAGGGAAAGGTGTGTGTTTCTGCCAAAAGAGAGACACAGTGAGCAATTATAAAGTGGTGGAGACCACTGAATCAGGTCTCAGTACCCCATCCCTGAAGGGATGGGGCAGGAAGGTTTTGCCTGCATTTCCAGGGGCAACTCCCTGGCTACTGCTAGTGAAGAAGCTGCCTTATTTTGTCCACAAGTTTGGGAACAAGAAGATTTCGTGATTTGCCTGTGGGGCACCTGCAACCGGAGGGTGAGTTTCTGCTCTTTCTAAAGGGCCCATGCTTTCACCCTGGAACTGTGTAAAAGTGGGGATTGGACTACTGAAGTAGTGGGAGGCCTAGAGTAATAGGCTTAGCCAAATGTAAAAGTATGTTCAAGTCCAGCACATAGGGGAAGTCAAGACATGTAGAGGAGATGTGACATACGTCTACCCAGTAATCTACATTGCCAAGCTTTCAGAAAAGAGTTGTTTAGTATCTAGAGAAATGGCCGGGTATGGATTGTGGGAGCTGGAGGTGGGAGACCCCCCATCTTTAGTGACCAGGTCCACCTCTACGGATTTGCTCTGTGGATTTCTACTTTGCCTCATGCACTTGGCCAGTGATGAGGGAAGTACCCAGACGTGGGATTGGAAGGAAAATTCCCTCTAGGAGTCAAAGGCTCTAAGGTGGTTTGGGGAGCCACCAATTGGAAGACTGGTTCATTCCCATAATGGACCATGGATCAAGTGGCTGGCGGGGGAGCCGGGCCAGTGGGAAAACCCAAGTAGTGTACAAGTCGGGCTGTGTACCCAAAGCTGCGTGCAAGTCCAGGCTATGTGCCTGGTGGGTTCAGAGCCTGGGGGCTGAAATGTGAAGAAGTGTTCTGTTGTCTCTAATCTGCATTACCAGGAATGTAGCCCCGTGGGGGTCCATTCTGTGCTTTGTTTGTTCAGGTTGGATGTGAATAAAAGCCACACTGTAGAATCCCATTCCTGGTTTTGGACATTACAGTTATTGCTTCCTGTGTTCGGATTTACTTGGGTGCCCCTGTGCAGAGTAGCCAAACTTAGGCCCCCTGTGCCGAGTAACCTAATCCTCCCCGAACCCAGTTCCCACCAGGTACTGCTGTCAGCTTCAACAGCATGCCACCTGTCGTTTTGCAAAAAGGCAGGAGTCAGGGGTTACATAAGTGCTCTGTAGAAGTAAAAAAATAATCTATTCTAGCTGATGTGTGAAATCTAGGGGAGACAAACCTCCACAGAGGGTTAAAAATGGCGCCATATATCTGTAAGACCCATCTTAGGTATCTGGGTTTTTAAAAGTTTTTGAGTGGGAGTAAACCTATGTTGTTTAGGGAAAGTGGAGTCTTTCTGCGAAGACAATTATTATTAAGTTGAAGTCGCCTCCTATCAGCATTACCCCCTTTTGCTTTTTGAGCAGTCTATTAAATAACTGTCTCAGTAGTGAGGGAGATGCTACTGGTGGCAGAGAAACACTCGCCATTGTCACATCAGTCTCATACAACCGCCCTTGTACTATGACAAAATGCCCATTATTATCTGAATAGACCTCCCCTTTAGTGAATGGAGTAGTAGTTGGAATCAAAATAGCCACTCTACACCTTTTCCCCGACTTACTAGATGAAGAAAAAACAGTGCATCTGCCACCTGCAGTAAGCTTAGCATGTTCCCCTTGCAACAAATGTATCTCCTGTAAATAAATGTAGTCTGCGTTCTGCTTCCTCAAATACTGTTGTAGTCTAGCTCTTTTTATAGGATGATTAATGCCATTAATATTTAATGACAATATCCTAGTTGTTTCTAATACCATATTATGTTTTCATTTGATAAAGCATTACTGATTATTACAATTTCTCCCTTCCACCACTCTCCCTCCAATCTCCACAAGGATCTACAAAGTCTCCAGCATGTCCTAATAATGGTTCCAGCAAAAAATATCTTATCTTGTCTTAGATTTCCTGTCATCTGACCAGTGCCAAGTAATCTAACTAAAGTTTTCTTACTGTCCCTTATCAACCAAAAATAACTTAGGCACATATACAACTGTAACTAGCCACTGTAAAATGCTAATGTAAGTGGTGTATCCAATAATCTGGAAGGATAGCTGTCTAATAATGATTGACAGTAAATCGAAAACATATATACATGCAGGTATCGCTTTTAGTATTATTCTATACTGTAGAAGCTTTAGGACTTCCAAATGTGGGGAGAGAAATAAAAAAACTCTAAATTTCCAGTAGAAACTGCTCCTGGAGCATTTGAACTCTCCCTAAAAGTGAAGGGAATCCCTTAACATTGCTGTTAGGGGCTTTCAAGGAGACAGTAAGCTGTTCCCCTTCAAATAAGGCAAAAACAACATAGGAAAGGAGTAAATAACTCCAAAGAAAATCTTTAGGGATGTCTCCCAAAAGCAGCTTAGAGCTCAAAAACTGCTCCCTTCCCTATTCCCTGCTCCCCAAGCTTTCTGAAAAATGTTTCCCCCTTATGTTACTTCGATTATCGATGGAAGAAGAAAGAGCCTGCAGTTAGCATGAAAAATTATTATGTCTATAACTTCTAGTCCACCATTAGAAGGCACTTAGGTTATTTAGTTACTGCCTGTTATTTATCTAGCAAATTGTGTAAGGTAGTGTCTGTTCATCATGCAGTCGCCTATTCCAGGCTCAGAGCAGCTCATTAAAATAGAGAGCACGCTTCAGGCCCGAAAAACAGATGGCGCAGCACATATTTTTCAAACTCTCTCCTGCTCACTCAGCCGAACGAGTTTCTCCATAAATTTCAAATCTTGTCACTTTTTGCTTTCCTCCTGTAAACCGCTAGGGTAGTTTTGATTGTTCCCAGTTATTGTTGTTTTCCCTGTTTTCTGTTAGAATTAGACTGCCAGCCAACTTGGCGTTTTTCTGGATTGTTGCTACCCAAACTTTGTTCGGGAAAGCACAGGCCCATTTTTGTAAGTTCTTCTTTTGCTTTCTGAGCCTTGGAAAACTCCCTCTTTCCGGTAGGCAGATGAACAATTAGCTGCACTGGATAAGGGGTTGTGAATTTGTGCCCTGCTGCTTTCAGTACTGGAAGTAACGGTAAATAGGCACGTCGTAAGCGAGTAGTTTTTGGTTCATAGTCATGATCAAGATATATGCGAGTTGGACCATAGTAAACTTTCTGGCACCGCCATGCTGTAAGCAGAATGTATTCTTTTGTTGCATAGCTGTTAAAACGAAGAATTACTGACCTTGGAGGAGTATTTGCAGAGGTAGGTTTAGGTGCCAATGCCCTATGCATTCTCTCTAGTTGGAGGTTGAAATCTTTTGGCAGTTCTAAGGCTGTATGTAGCAAAGCTTCAACAAATTCCTTAATGTTAGTTCCCTCAGAGTCCTCAGGTAGACAATAAATTCTAATGTTTTTGCGGCGTGCTCTGTTCTCAAAATCTTCTTGGCGATCAGTTATTTATTCTTGCATCTCTTTCATCTGCTGTACCGTTTGTTCCAGATCGTCCATTCTATTCTCAGTTACTGTAGCAGCTCTCTCTTGTTTGTCTACTCTCTGCTCTAATTGTATCACATCTCTTTGTAACTCACTGTACATTTCTTTGATTTCTGCACGAAAAGTGAGTATCTCTTGGTAAATTAGGTCAAGTTTTGCCTTCTTCGCTTTGGCTTTTGGTTGTTTCCGCTGTGATTTAACCAAGCTCCTTTTAAGATCTGCAGAGTCACGGTTATCTGATGTGACTGAGGCCTCTGATTTGGTTCCATCACCTATCTCCTCCATCATGCTGTATTTCGTTACTAAATTCAATCTCTCCAATTCTCTACACTTTCCTCTGATTTTGTGATGCAAAATCTATTTAAGAAATATGCAGAATTACTGCTGAAGTGTAGTTTTTTTTAGCTCGGGGTAGACGCAGTTCTCTTTCTAGGCTGCCATTTCTCGGGGGGCAGAACTAGAAGTCCAAGGGATTTATTTTTTTTTATTTTATTTTTATTCATTATATCAAAGATTGACATATGATATAGATTTGGTTCTAAGGCATAGATATCAATGCAGGAAGGAACAAGTTAACTTAGGATTACATTTCTGATCTCCCTGTGTCACAGCATAGGAGGGGAATTAGAACTGTGGAAACAGTTAGATGAAAGCAGTGTTAACATGTGCATTTGCAGCCATGACCATGAACTATATTCTGTTTTTAAAAGTGTCCCAAAAGTTCTGGTGTGCAAGACCCTATATGTCAACCAGCAACTTATTTTAAGTTCATGATAAGCTACATTTTATGATTATCTAGCTGGAAAATTGAGATGAGCTAAGGAGGCTTCTCTCCACCCAGCAACTGCAAAGAAAAGCATTATGATACAGTAGGTGAACTTAAACTAACAACATTGTTATATAACTGTGAAGCACCAACGTTACTTATTATATACCAAAGTTATAGACACTCTGAAAATAACAGGGTAAGGAAGAATTCATTTTATAGCTGAATTTTATAAAATATTATTTGTTACTCACAAATTATGGGGCCAACGCCACAAGCTCCGTGCTGAGGGTTCGTGCCTAATGTACATATAACACTTCTGGTTCTCCTGACCATGCAGTCGTGGCCAGTTTAGGCCTCCTAGTCTCCACAATGAGGTATCTACAGACTACAAGAGCATCAGTTGAGTGAGAAATCTGAAATATAGGCAGTTCCCCTCACCGTACATGTGTTGGCTCAGGAGATATACCTAATAGAAAAAAGACCAGCACGTTGTAATTGAGTTCAGCTGGGTAACACTAACCAAATCACTGAAACACTGTGAAGAAACAAACATGCACAGTAAAGTTCTGAGCAAAGTTTCTTAGTTGAAGAAGTACTCAGTAGTCTGTTTTAACCCTCACTGACAGTGTTGTATTCCTCATGGTTGTCTACAAAATCCTCTTTAATTTTAACAGTCTCTTCAAGCGTCTGTCAGGTCTGTCAGAGCCCTGTGCACAGCAGAGGATGGTAGGATAGAGATTGTTTTGTCCAGAAGGCGCCCTGGATTACAACAGGCACAAGAGAGAGGCCAGACGTGTTTGGTGCCTATACCCAGGGAGTCCACCAGACCGAGTGGCCAGGTAACCCGAGGGGCTGCTTTACCCACCAGTCCCCTGAGGGCAGTGCTATGCAATGCCAGATTGATCAGGAACAAGATCGCAATTATTGTGGACTTGATTTCCTTGGTCGATCTGGCTTGCATCATGGAGACCTGGGCTGAGGACGATGCTGGCCCAGTTTTTGAAGCTGCCATCCCCCCGGGTATACCATGGTGCACTGCCCCAGAGAGGAACGTAGGGGCGGTGGGGTAGCCATTTGTTTTAGATCCGACTTGGGTTTTACCATGCACCCAGTGGGAACCCCAGGTTCTTTTGAATGTGTGGCCGTTCGTAGGAGTCTGGGCACAGGCTGCAGGATTTTCCTTATTTACCGGTCCCCTGGGGTGGCGGGGAATTTCCTGCAGGAGGTTGCCGAATTCATTGTCAGCGAAACATTGGAAGCCCCCAGATGTACTGTCTTGGGGGATTTCAGTGCTTGGGCTGATGGCGAATCTTCTAGGCTTAGTTATAACCTCCTCCAGATTATGTCGTCACTGGGCCTGTTGCAAGTTGTTTGTGCCGTGACACACCAGGGCGAGCATGCATTGGACCTAATGTTCTCACTGGGGCTTGAGAAAAATAATCTCAAGAATGATCAGGTGGTATGGTCCGATCACTGCACGGCACAGTTCATGATCGGGGCTCCCACCGGATGCCCTCCTCCTACAGAGATGATGAGCTGTCGTCCTTTGTGGGGATTAACCCCAGAGGGTTTTTTGGTGGCAGCCGATCTATCTGGTGTGGGTAATGCATGCGTTGGAGACGTTGGTGCCATGGTGGGCTCTTACAGTAGAGTGCTATCTGATGCAATTGACTGCCTCGCACCTGTCCGTGTACGACCCAAATCTTCCATACAGGCCATACAAAGACAAGGATACTGGACTTTAGAAGGGCTGACTTTGGCATAATGGGTGAATACCTGAGGAATGCATTAGCAAATGGCCAGAAAGGAGGGGTGGAAGAACAATGGAGAAAAATCAAAACTGCCATCATGAAGGCAACAAGCCTTTGTGTGAAACAAATAAAAAAAACAAAGCGGAATAAAAAACCACTATGGTTCTCAAAAGAGGTGTCAGGGAAGGTTAAAGAGAAAAAGGCTGCATTGAAAAGTATAAGGAATCACAGACGAGCACGACAGGAACTGTATCAATTAAAGCAGAAAGAAGTGGGGAAGGCAGTCAGAAAAGCAAAGGCCCAAACCGAGGAAAAGATAGCCAACTCAGTTAAGAAGGGGGATAAAACCTTTTATAGGTACATTAGGCAGCATAGAAAGGTTAAGGGAGGGATAGTGAAGATTAATGAAGGAGAGGGGAGGTGGGCAGAGGGAGACAGTGAAAAGGCAGAGATACTGAATTAATACTTTTGCTCAGTATTCACAAAAGAAGAAGAGGAGGAGTTACCTAAACCAAACAGTAGAAGCACTCTGGGTAGGTGGGTTGGCGCAGTCCATTTACAGAAGAAAGAGTCCTGAAAGAACTCCTAAAACTCAAGGTGGACAAAGCAATGGGGCCTGGAGATTCACCTAGAATCCTAAAAGAGCTAAGGAGGACCTAGTGACACCACTAACCACTTTTTAACAAATCATGGGAAGATGGGGTGGTACCTGAGGACTGGAGGATGGCAGATATGATTCCCCTTCACAAAAGTGGGAGCAAGGCAGAAGCAGGAAACTACAGACCTGTTAGTTTGACCTCAGTGGTGGGGAAAATGATGGAATCATTTCTGAAAGAAAGAATTGTTCAGTACCTAGAGGCCAGCGGTGCACAGGACCCAAAGCAGCATGGATTCACAGCAGGAAGGTCATGTCAGATGAATCTAATCGATTTCTTTGACTGGGTGACCAAAGTAATAGACCAGGGAGGGGCTATGGATATGGCCTACCTAGACTTTAGCAAGGCATTTGACACAGTCCCCACAAAGATTAATAATCAAGTTAGCCAGCCTGGGAGGGGTCCCAGGGTGGTAGCCTGGGTAGAAAACTGGCTGCACAACAGGACACAGAAGGTAATAGTGAATGGAACACATTCTGAAGAAAGGGGGGTTACTAGTGGAGTACCTCAGGGCTCAGTACTGGGTCCAGTCCTCTTTAACGTCTTTATAGGTGACATTGCAGAGGGTCTGGAAGGAAAGGTATGCCTCTTTGCAGATGACACAAAGATCTGTAACAGAGTTGATACACAAGGGGGGTAGAAAGGATGAGAAGGGACTTGGCAAGGTTGGAGGAATGGTCAGACATATGGCAACTTAGATTCAATGCAAAGAAGTGCAAAGTAATGCATGGAAATAAAAATCCAGGAGAAGAGTACACAATAGCAGGGGAGGTACTAACAACAACAATAATGGAAAGGGATCTGGGTGTAGTCATATCAGATGACCTAAAGGTGGGTAAGCAATGTGAGAAGTCAGTAAGGAGAACCAGGGGATACTGGGATGCATAGGGAGGGCATCACAAGTAGAAAAAGAGAAGTGGTTATCCCTCTGTACAGACAGTTGGTGAGACCTCATCTGGAGTACTGCGTGCAGTTTTGGAGACCTCATCTACGCAAGGACATAGACAGGATGGAAGCAGTCCAGAGGAGGGCAACTAAAATGGTGCAGGGTCTACATCAGAAACCATATGAAGAGAGACTGAGAGAGCTTAATATGTGTACCCTTGATGAAAGGAGGGACGGGGGACATGATAGAAACTTTTAAGTTCTCAAGGGAATCAACAAAGTCCAGGAGGGTAGCATCTTTCAGAAAAAGAGATGTGTAAGAACAAGGGGACACAATTTAAAGTTAGGGGGGACGGCTCAGGGGTAATGTGAGGAAATTCTTTTTCACGGAGAGAGTGGTGGACACATGGAACCGCCTTCCTGGAGAGGTTGTGGGGTCTAGAACAGTGGGGGAATTCAAACATGCATGGGACAGACATAAGGCAATTATAGTGGGGGGTTGCAGGAAGTAGGCTGTTGGTTAACTAGAATCTGCAGCTTATCCAATAGGTAGGGAAATGGGCAGACTGGGTGGGCCAAGTGGTCCTTATCTGCCGTCAAACTCTATGTTTCCTACCTGAGGTCCCCATGGTTTGATGGTCACCTCGGGGAGATGAAGGGAAAGGGTCAGAGGCTGGAGCACTGCTGGAGGAAGTCCGGCCTGGAGGAGGAGGACAAACTGGTCCTGTGTGTGCATTATAATGCATACCAGGGGGTAATCAACCATAAGAAGACAGTGTTCCTGTCCAGGGGGATTGCTGCCAGGAAGAACCGACCAGCTATACTTTTTCAGACTGTGGACAGGCTACTTCGTCCTGCTTGTCTACAGTCGAAGAAGTTTTTTTCTAATGCTGAATGCAAAGAGTTTGCTTGGTTCTTCTTGGGCAGAGTGTCCAGTATCCAGCAGGGAGTTCCTCCAGTCAGCAATGCTATAGCTGGCAGTGGCCACCAGAAGTGTTTTGAGTGCACTCCGGCTGGTTGGGGGGAGTTTAGACCAGTGGAGGTAAGTGAGGTCATCGGGGTGGCAACCAATCTGAAGCACACTTTTTGCGAACTGGATCTGGTGCCGACGTGTTTCTTGATGAGATGCATCAACACCGTTGGCCCGGTGTTTGCTCTGATTGTCCGGTGTTCCTTATCTGAGGGAGTCTTCCCTGATGCCTTGAAGGAGGCATTGGTGATACCACTCCTAAAGAAACCATCCTTGGACCCAGTGTTTAGGGCAAATTACCGACCAATCTCCAATCTTCCCTTTTTGGCAAAGATTGTGGAGAAGGTAGTGGTGCTTCAGTTGGAGGAGCACCTCGTGACCCATGAGTTGTACAAAATCTCCAGTCAGGGTTTTGGACAAGGCATAGCACAGAAACCACACTTGTTCGGGTGCAGAATGATGTCCTCAGGGCTAGAGAGCGAGGAGAAAAGACAATTCTTGTTCTCCTTGATCTCTCTTCAGCATTTGACACTGTGGACTATTGTGTGTTGCTTGACCACCTCAGGGAACTCTGCAGACTCACCGGCACTGTCATCTGCTGGTTCAAGTCCTTTTTAACCAACAGGAGGCAATGGGTTGTGATGAGGAATTATTCCTCCACCCCTAGCCCCCTATCTTGTGGAGTACCTCAGGGATCGGTGTTAGCCCCAATGTTGTTCGCAGTGTACATGCTACCTCTGGGAAGGATCATTAGGAAGTATGGCTTGGGTTTTCATTACTATGCTGATGATACCCAGCTATACTTATCCTTTGCCCCAGGAACATCCAGCGTGGTAGATGTGCTAAACAGCTGCCTTGCTGAGATCAACGACTGGATGGCCTCTAGCTGGTTGCGACTGAACACCGATAAGACGGAGGTACTGGTGGTGGAGTCAAACAGAGTGTGTGATAGGATGGCCTCTGGATCAAAGACTGGACTTGTTCTGGGATCTGTTCCATTGAAGACCTCCTCTAGGGTGCGAAATCTTGGTGTCATTCTAGATAGGAGTTTGACGATGGAGGCGCTGCTATCTTCCACTGTCTGCTCCTGTTTTTTTCCATCTCAGAAATGTCACCAGGATAATGCCCCTTGTTCCGCCTCTGGATCTCCCCACTTTGATGCATGCCTTAGTTACATCAAGGCTTGACTACTGTAATACGCTGTACATCGGGGTTGCGGGAGGATCTCTCTGCAGACTGGAGCTAATGCAGAATGCAGCTGCCCGGTTACTTACTGGGCAGCCAAAATTTTGCCACATTACACCGGTGTTGCGTGAGCTGCACTGGCTGCCGGTCAGGTGGAGGATCTGCTTTAAGGTGGGTCTTCTCACCTATAAGGCCCTACACAGTCAGGGCCCTAGTTATCTGTTAGACCTTCTTGTACCTGCTGTCTCGGTTCGCCCCTCCGTTCTTCCTGTGGAGGCCCCCTGGCAGTTCCCAGGACGAGGTTGAAATCGGCTGGCGACAGGACCTTTAGTGTCGCTGCCCCCATCCTGTGGAATTCGCTGCCCCTTGAGGTTAAGGCAGGGGTCAACCTTAACTTTTTTTTGCACTAGCCAGCAGGGCAAGTTGATTCAAAATTGCACTAGCCCGCAGGTGATTGCACTAGCCCTTAATTATTGTGGTAAATTTTGATCACTTATGCAGGAAACAATGCAAGCAAAGCCAAGAAATACTCTGATTATTGCACATTTATCCTGCTCCCACATTGCTTCCAGCTCCCCAGCAGAAAAAAAAGACCGCAGTGCCATCACGGTGAGTCACTCCCCCCCCATTGTTTTGTACCATAGCCTCCTCTCTTCCTCTTTCTCCCCACCCCACACCAAACAGAGAGAGGATATCACAACAGCAAATGTTCAATCAAGCAGTCCTAGCTCTGCACACACAATAGCTGACATCATCATGCACCTCACCACACTGTCACCACCACCCACAGGGCAATAAACAGAGTCAGGCAGAGAAAGACACTCTCGGTCCCCACCCTATAGTCAGCTGGAGACCTGCACTTTTAAAAGTTTTTGTACAGTCTCAAGTGAGCCAGGAGCACATCTAAGATTTCTTTGGGGTGGGGGCTAGACAAACCTAAGGGGCTTGGGAAATAGAAAACTATGAGATTTTTATTTGTAAAAGCATTGATTTTAATATGCTCTGCCCCAACAATAACAGATTTTTCTTAAACATTGTCCTTTCATCAGCCCAGGGGAAACAGTACACAGGCATAACATTATACTATTTCTATTTCTGTATAGGATGATCTATGCACCCCAGGAATGCCTATTTCAAGGTTTCAAATTATGTATTTTATCAAGGTTTATTTTTGTACCATACATGATCCAAAGTTTTGTTTTTAGGCTGAAAGGATATGCTGAGTGGGATAAGGGTGAAACTGTATGGATGGTGATGGTTGACATGGTCCATTTAGAAGAGCTATGGACCCACTACACTTGCAGTAATGGCAGCTATTGATGGTCACTTCAGAGTCTGGTCTGCAGTGGTGTCCAGGGAAAGAACAGAGTTAAGAGATTTGGAGGGGAGAGGGAAGTTATGGTGGGGCTTGGATAAAACCCACCACCTGCAGGGCTGATCCTGTCTACCTCTTTGCATTTTGTCACTGAAATGTTGGATACAAACACTCAAAATGTAGAGAAATGAGGGACACTGGTCTTAATAATATTGAACAAATTGTTAGACATAGACACATTCAGAAAACTGGAACCTAGTGACTTAACAGCACTCTACCCTTGATCACACCCTGAACACTAGCTGAAAGTCTTAACAGTGGAGTGATAATGACTCACATTGAGTCTTTTGTGGGATCCCTGTCTTGAACTGCCAGATAATTGCAGCTCTTAATGAGCTGTTAATCACACCTGGCCATCTGGAACACTGAGTGAGATTAGCATGAAGATTACAGAATGCTAAAGTAGAGACATTTTTTACTTCAGTAACAGCCATGAAAATCTGCACTAGTCAAGGCTAGTAGAGAGTTAGCTGCACTAGCCCTGGTCAATTTGCACTAGTGTTTGGGCTAATAAAACAATGTTAAGAGCGACCCCTGGGTTAAGGGGGCCCATACTCTGGAGGTATTCAAGGCCTGCCTTAAGACCCTCCAATTCACTTAGGCCTTTTTGAATTAAGCTATTAATTAATAGATCTGATTTGATTATACATAGAAACATAGAATTTGACGGCAGATAAGGACCACTTGGCCCACCCAGTCTTCCCATTTCCCTACCTACTGGATAAGCTGCAGATCCTAGTTAACCAGCAGCCTACTTCTTCCTATCCCCGCCCCCTAGAATGGCCTTATGACTGTCCCATGCATGCTTGAATTCCACCACTGTTTTTGACTCCACAACCTCCTCCGGAAGGCCGTTCCATGCATCCACAACCCTCTCTGTGAAAAATACTTCCTTAAATTACCTCTGAGCCGCCCTCTATCTTCAAATTGTGCCCCTTTGTTCTTGCACACTCTTTTTTGAAAGATGCTACCATCTTGGACTTTGTTGATTCCCTTGAGGTACTTGAACATTTCTATCATGTCCTCCTTTCCTCGAGGCTATACATATTAAGCTCCTTTAGTCTCTCTTCATATGTCTTCCGTGCAGACCCTGCACCATTTTAGTAGCCCTCCTCTGGACAGCTTCCATCCTGTCTATGTCTTTGTGGAGATTGAGTCTCCAGAACTGCATGCAGTACTCCAGATGGGGTCTGACCAGCTGTCTGTACAGAGGGATAATAACTTCCTGTTTTCTACTGGTGATGCCTCTCCATATGCATCCCAGTATCCCCCAGCCCTCCTTGCTGCCCTCTCACATTGCTTGCCCACCTTTAGGTCATCTGATATGACTACCCCCAGGTCCCTTTCCATTTTTGTTGTTGTTAGTATCTCACCCCCCATTGTGTACTCTTCCCCTGGGTTTTTGTTTCCCAGGTGCATTACCTTGCACTTCTTAGCATTGAATCTAAGCTGCCATACATTTGACCATTCCTCTAACCTTACCAAGTCCCTTCTAATCCTTTCCACCCCACCTTGTGCATCAACTCTGTTGCAGATCTTTGTGTCAACTGCAAAGAGACATACTTTTCCTTCCAGTCCCTCTGCAATGTCGCTTATAAAGCCATTGAAGAGGACCGGTCCTAATACTGAACCCTGCGGTACCCCACTAGTAACCCCCCTTTCTTCTGAGTGGACTCCATTTACTATTACTCTCTGTGTCCTATTCTCCAGCCAATTCTCCAGCCAATTCTTTACTGTCATCTTGGGACCCACTTCTAGGCTGGCTAACTTGTATATTAATCTTTTGTGTGGGACTGTGTCAAATGCCTTGCTAAAGTCTAGGTAGGCCATGTGCACAGCCCCTCCCTGATCTACTACTTCGGTCACCCAGTCAAAGAAATCTATCAGATTCATCTGGCATGACCTTCCTGCTGTGAATCCATGCTGCCTAGGGTCCTGTGCCCCTCTGGCCTCTAGATACTCAGCAATTCTTTCCTTCAGAAGTGATTCCATCATTTTCCTATCACTGAGGTTAAACTAACAGGTCTGTAGTTTCCTGCTTCTGCCTTGCTCCCACTTTTGTGAAGGGAATCACATCTGCCTTCTCTAGTCCTTGGGTACCACCCCATCCTCCCATGATTTGTTAAAGAGGGTAGTCAGTGGTGTCACTAGTTCTACCTTAGTTCTTTTAGAATTCTGGGATGAATCCCATCAGCCCCATTGCTTTGTCCACCTTCAGTTTTAAGGTTCTTTCATAACCCTTTCTTCTGTAAATGGGCTGGTATCAACTTCTGTATCCAGAGTGTTTCTACTGTTTGTTTTAGGTACCTCCCCTCTTCATTTGTAAATACTGAGCAAAAATATTTGTTTAGTATCTCTGCCTTTTCATAGTCTCCCTGCCCACCCTCCTCCCCTTTATTAAGCCTCATCATCCCTCCCTTGGTCTTCCTTTGCTCCCTGATGTACCTATAAAAGGTTTTATCCCCTTCTTAACTGAGTTGGCTATCTTTTCCTCGGTTTGGGCCTTTGCTGTTCTGACTGCCTTCCCAGCTTCCTTTTGCTTTAACTGATACAGTTCTCTGTCCTGCTTCTTCTGTGATTCCTTGTACTTCCTGAATGCTTTCTTTTATCTTGAACCTTCACTGCCACTTGCTTTGAGAACCATAGTGGTTTCTTACATCGTTTTGTTTTGTTTATTTGCTTCCACAAAGGCTCGTTACCTCTGTGATGGCAGTTTTTATTATTCCCCATTGTTCTTCCACCCCTCCTTCCTGCCCATTTGCTAGTGCATTCCTTAGGCACTCACCCATTTTGGCAAAGTCAGACCTCCTAAAGTCCAGTACTTTTGCCTTTGTATAGCTTGACTCTATTGCTGTGTTTATTGTGAACCATACTGTTCGATGGTCGCTAGTTCCCAAATGGCTATCCACTTCTACATCTGTGATCCTCTCTCCATCTCCTTTTGAGAGAACCAGGTCTAAGATTGCTCTCTCTCGAGTGGGCTCCAATACTAGTTGTCTAAGGCATGCCCCCTGTAGGGCATCTTGAATAACCCCACTCTTCGAAGTGGCTGCTGCAACTGCACTCCAGTTAACATCTGGCATATTCAGATCACCCATCAGCAATATCGCCCCTTTTTCTGCCATTCTAAGTATACTTTCTAGCATTTCCGAGTCCATTTCCTCCCCCTGAGAAGGAGGTCTGTATACATCCCCTGTGCGGATTGTGGTGCCATTGCCTGTCTCCAAATTTACCCACAGTGCTTCTTCTCCTCCCTGTTTACCCTTTTGTTCTGTTGCTTTATTCCTTCCCTTATGTAAGAGCTACTCCTCCTCCTTTTTACCCTCCCTGTCCCTCCTGTAGATAGTGTATCCTGGTATGTTTACGTCCCAGTCATGGTTTCGTGTGTACCATGTTTCTGTGACTGCCACGATATCCAGATGTTCCTCCTCCATCAAGGCCATTAATTCAGGAAGCTTGTTACCCAGACTATGGACATTGGTACTCATTGCTCTCCATTTTTTGATGGCTTTACCTTCTGTTGCAGCATCCCCCACTGACCTTTCTACCTTGGTCTTTTTCTCATTTAGTACCCTGTTTTGTAGGGAGGCTGGGATTTTCCTGCTGCTTATCAGTGCCCCCTTTGACTAGTTTAAAGCTTGCCAATGAAGCATTTAAACTGATTGCTCAAAAGACTTGTTCCCTTCCTGGACAGATGTAGACCATCCTGCCAGTATAGGCTGGTGTCCTCCAGGTGGAACCCCAGTCCCCAATGAAGCCAATCCCTGTGCTCCACACCATTTTTCAACCATTCATTAAACTGCATGGTGCAAATTACCTCGCCTCCCCATGCCATTGACAGGCAGCACCTCTGAGAAGGATACTGTGTGTGCTACTTGTCTTAGGCCCCTCCCCAACTCTACAAAGTCCTCCTGCACTGCTCTAATCTCATGATGAGCCAAGTCGTTTGTCCCTAGGTGGACAATGACATCCAGCTCAGACTCCCGTGCAGCTGTTCTCGTGATCCTGAGGATGCGCTTCCTGTCCCTCCAAGCCATGGCACCAGGCAGGCACCTTACTTCAGTTTTCCCTGCTCCCCCCAGTTCTATCCCCCTAATAATTGAGTCCCCCACCAGGAGCTGCTTCCTTTCCCTGTGGTGTCCTCTGCCTCCTTCCTGTGGGCCTCCCTTGTGACAGTTGTCATCAGTCTCCTCTGCGGGTGCATCCATAGGGGAGCTATGCTCCCCCAGAATGGTGTATGGATTGTGGAGTGGAACAACTGACTGGGTGTGCCTCTGTTCCACCATCCTCACCCTCCCTGAGCCCACTGTGGTCCAACTGCTGTGCTTTCTTCGCAACCTCTGAGGTAGTGGTGGTGGCTCTGGTGCTCCCTGGATGGGGGAGGTTCCCTTCCTACTGTCCAGTGTGGCCTGGGGGAAGGTTCCCTTACTATTGTCCAGTGTGGCCTGAAGACGGGCAACTTCCTCCCTCAGGGCAGAGAGTTGTCTGCAAATATGGCAGCATCTCAGCCTCCAGAAAGACTCCCGGAAGACTGCTGCCCCACAGTCATTACATTGCACCACTCCCCACATGTTTATCTACTTTTTTTTTGTTTGTTTGTTTTTGTGTGTGTGTGCATGTGTAATTGGTTTGTTATATAGAAATATATATATTATACAATGTGTATGCTTATATTGTCAGTGCAGTGTGCTAAAGAGGATATGACAGTGATATGCACCTTGCACTCTTGAGGAAATGATGTCAGAACCCCAGGTATAAAGGAACTATTTCCAGGGGTGGGTGGGGTGAGGGTGGGAAGAGGTTGGGCCTAAACTGTGCCCTCGCAAAACAATCAGCTAAAAGCTCTGACCCACCGCTGCGATGAGTGCCTTCCTGTCAGCAAGATGCCCTACACAACAATTTGACAGAGAAAATACCCTGCTAATCAAACAGAGAATAATCCAGACATCCAAGTCAGACACAGGTAAATCTCCGCAGCCCCAAAACAGCCTGGTGGTTTGTTAGCCACAAAGGAAAATCAAATATGCAGTTATTTCAACCCTTCTGAAGCTGTTCACAAGATAAGCAGTTTTGAAAACCCCCTTCCTGAATTAAAAACCAAAATAATTAAACACAAAGCAATACCAATGTAAAAGTAAGGAAAACTTCCCTCAGATGTAAGCAAGAGAGAGATGTGTTGCAGATATCTAGTCCAATATAGTATATCCCATGCAGCTTCTCAGTTGTTTCAAAGCACACCCAGTTACACAACTTGGAAGAAGATGGACTTCTGTCTGAAACAGGATCACACCAGTAGTTTATAGTAATTGATCAATCTGATGTTTAGTTTGTTATCTATGGGTAATGTTTATATGAAGCGTTAATATTTATATGTTTATAATTATTTCTGTGTTTGTATTGATATGTTTCTGAATATGTGTTTACTTATTTGTACAGTGCCCATAGCCTCCGGGATTGGGCGTCTTTTAAATAAATGTTGCCTTGCCTTGCCTTAATATAAAAATTTTACCTGCATATAAGATCCACAGCTTTGCAGGGAGCTGGAGTGAGTGATTTATTCCAAGGAATTTTAGTTCACTACCCATAGTATCAAAGGCCTTTCTACACTGGCACATGGCATAACTTAAGTCTGAGAAATAGAAAATGTGAGTACCATCTTGTAGTTGTATTTGTCCCTTATTGGTTGTAGCATGTAAGAGCTCTGATCTCTAATGTGCAGTCCTGCTGTGGCAATTAAGACTAGTCAAGGAAGATCCTGCTTCACAGAGAGGGTAGTGGATGCATGGAACAGCCTTCCTGAGGAGGTTGTGGGGTCTAAAACTGTGGGAGAATTCAAGAATGCATGGGACAGACATAACTAGGCAATTCTTGTGGGGGGTAGGAAGAAATAGGCTGTTGGTTAACTAGGATCTGCAGCCTATCCTGTAGGTAGGGAAATGGGTAGACTAGGTGGGCCAAGTGGTCCTTATCTGCCGTCAAAGTCTATGTTTCTATGTAGTTTTTTTGTCCTGGGTCTGATAAGTTGTCTACTAGTCCAGGTAGATCTAAGTCCAGAGTAAATTGTAGCCCTTGAACCCCGCACTGGAAAAGGTCAGGTTCTTCAGTACTTTCAGGGATTCCTAATATTGAGATGCGTGCCAGTGAAGCACCATTTTCTAGTTGCTGTAGCTTAAGTTGAAGAACCTTGTTTTTCCGTTATCAGCCCTGAAGTCACGGCTGACGACTTATCAGTCATTTGTTTTGCAAGGTGTACTTCTATCGAAACCAGTTCCAGTTTGGTCTGCAGAGCTGTAACTCAGTTGTTAAGTAAGTCCATTTTAGCATCCAGGGCATTTACAGATTTCTCATGTGTCTGCACCGCTTTCATAACAGTACTGTTAGATTTCTCATGTCATTTATTGTTTACCCTGAAAAGGCACATTGAGCAGATTTGCCTGTTTTCAGGTGTGGCTGGTATTTACAACAGTTACAATACAAAAGAAAAAAGTTATAATAAGTTAGTCACAATTGCAGTAGGACTGGTTATTAAAAGATTGAACAACTGTTTCTTAAACATGGACATAGATTTGCTTGACTTAACAGACTCTGGTAAATGATTGTAAACGCTTGGATCAACATAGTCCATAACTATTTGATCAAAACAAGTTCTGCAGAAAGGAATTTCAAACAGTATTGATTCCTGGGATAAAAAGACTAAACGAGGGACCTTACTCAGGATGATCTTATGAAAGGAAGTCAATATTGTTGCTTTCCTATGATCATCCAATCCCAGTGAGGTTAGTTGTTCAGCCTGATACAACAAGCAGTGGTGGGTATGTAGCGGACGACTAGTAATGAAACAACAGATTGAATTATATACAACTTTTACCCAGGATAAAACCCTGTTTCCTGCACCGGAGTAACATAACATTCCATAATCCAGGACTGGTAGCAGAAGGTACTTCACTAATAGTGTACGAGTTTCTGGCAAAAGGTTGTTCCAAACCCCTTACAATGAACCCAGCCATTAATGAATTGTCTTTACTAGACAATCAACAAATGATCATATGATACAGCACCATCCAAAATGACTCCTAGGGCCTATTACAGGCCATTTATGACTGTACTCCAGCCTGTGTTAAAATAAATGGGCATCACTCAGCAGATTTCCCTCTTTTTTTTTTGTTTTAATTTAATATACTTTAAGTTTTAAGCAGTCCATAGTACAGAACATGATGTAGTGACATAAATAGGCTGCATATACATACACAAACAAACAAGACAAACACTCCCCCAACCCCCTCCCTCCTAATCCCCCACCCTAGCCCTCCTCCCTTAGTGCCAGCACCTGGAATCATCAATAAAGGGGGGGGGGGTGCTGGATATTGGTAGAGAAAATGTAATAACGTATGGTTTCCATAATGATAAAGAGCATATAGAAGCTCCCAAATTGTCTGGAAAGCTTGGAGTCTATTATACATGCGGGCTATGTGTTTCCCAAGTTGAATGGCAGTCAGTGTTTCACGGTACCATTCCATCACAGGGGGGAGGGAGTCCTCTATCCAGTGCCTCAACATGGTCAGTTTTGCTGTGGCCGCTATCAGAGCCAGACAGGCTTTCCTTATTCTGGGAGTTCCGGAACGGAATATGTTTAAAAGACAACTCTCTGAGGTAAAGAGAGATTAAAGGCCCAAGAGTTGGTCAAGCACCTGTTTAATAGAGTTCCAGAAGATTTGAGACTTTGGGCAGCTCCATAACAAATGATATAATGTTCCAGCAGCCTCTCCACACCGGGAAGATAATGGAGAAGGAAGCTTACCCATCTTATTAAGTTTTGTCAGGGTATAATTAAGCAATAAGGCACGACAGGGTGTGGTATATTATGGGATATCATCACGCCTCGGGTGGTTGGGCACGAGTCCGCAGGCCGAGTGCGTCCAACGACCCGAGAAGTGACGATATCCCATGATATACCACACCCTGGAGTGCCTTATTGCTATTATGAACTGGATTACAAGGATTATGAGTAAAAAATAATAATTAAAAAAATGTTAACGTTTTGAAATGCTTTTCTTTTGGGTGGTGGAGTAGTACGTTTTCACAAAGTAGTTCCTGCAGGGCTCTCTGGGCAGCTATTGTAATTGGAGTTTGTGTATAGGAGGTCTGGAGTTTGTCTCCAGTGGGTGGTGCTGCTAGTTGTTGCTCCTCATGTACATGCTGTAGTACTCTCTTATCTATCGTAGATCATCCTCCCCGTCCACCTCATTGCCCTGTCAGAGTTTTCCCGTACATTGCTCTGTCGATTTTAGATTACAATTTGTATTTAGCAAGTCACCACTCGCTATCCTGAGTCTTATGGGGCAGAGTGAGAAGTACTGCCTGAGCCGCGCTTCAGACAGGTAACCCTGGACTGAAGAGGGGCAGCCGTTGTACTGTGAGTTAAACGGGGGAATGTGGTATCTGCCACAAGTAGTAGGCGGGTTCACGATACGTTATTTGTACTGCGTGTTAAATGGGAAAGTGGTATGTGGGACGAGCAGCGAGAGGAGCAGGCAGGTCAATGATGTGAGGTTAGTGTGGTGGTCGGCAGCTATTGTTTTGTGTGACCGTTTTTTTTTTTGTTTCAGTAAATTTTCCTGGTAGCGGAGGTTGTGTTGTTTTGGGGGGGGGGGTGCACATGCTGCAGTTGTCACGTTTTACTGTGACTTCGGTTTTAAGTTAAGCACTGCCGTTGCTGTTAGCAGAATTTTTCAAAAAGTGAGAAGGCTGGTAACCGGAGGCTTTTTGAAGCCGTGATGATGTAGCCCGATAACATCACGTCTTCAAAGACCTCTCAGCCAATCAGAATTGTCCATTTACGATCGCCGGTTCATAATAGAGGTTATACAATGGCAAGAAAGAATCCTGGCTTTTGATTGGTCATTTGGTCACCACAGCAGGGATGTTATCCTGACATAACATCCCTGCTGAATTTTTGGAGCTACACTAGCATTGTTTGCATCTTCTCTTAAGACACAAATATTTTTACACACAAACATTCTTTAAAAATATTTTTTTATTCTGTATTTAACAACAAGCCATTGTATAATAGGAATAATGCCCTCCAGGGTGGGTGTTATGCTGGGATAACATTGCTTCTCGGGTGTTGGACACCCTCAGCTGGTGGCCCTCGGCCTAATCACCTGAGGCGGGATGTTATCCCAGCATAACACCCACCCTGTCGGGCATTATTCCTCTATTGTGCATAATGTTAAACTGGACAAGCCAGAGCCTATCCTGCTTAACAAATTTATAAACTGAATGCCAGACCTTCTTCCAGACAACCACTTCGTTGGGGACAGACAATTCCTGAACCCAATAGTAACAAATACCAGAAGGGAGGTGGGAGTCCAAAGATTGCAGATGTTTATATACCTTGGAAACTGCATGTGATTGGTCAGCCACTTTGAAGAGTGAGGATAGTTCTTCTCTGGGTGGGGAGGGCCAAGGTTTCCATCCCAAAAAAGAAAGGATAGCCTCCTTAATTTGTAGGAATTTAAAGAAATCTCTGTTGGGAACCTGGGGTTGAAGTTGGAAAGTGGAGAAGGGAATTATTTCATCACCAACCAGGAATGTAGAAAGAGTACATACTTTTGGGGTGGGGGGGCAGAAGGAGAGTGGGATAGGGCAATTGCCAATCCAGAAATGAGGGTTGCCTATGATAGGCTGCTCACGAGACCCTTGCCAGTTCACCGAAAGGTGGGCTTGGATTTGATGCAGGGCCTTTAATGACCATCCAATTGGTGAGTTCCTTAATGGCCGAGGAATTTGAGAGGAGTGCGAATAAGCAAGAGATGGAAGGGAACAGTGAAATTTATTTGCTAGGGACCTTTTGATTTCAAGCCATAAGGGGGTATACCCCTGGAACCCCTGCGAGACCATCCTAGTTATCCAGAGTGCAAACTTGCTAATATGCTGGGCTCCATAATGGGTGAATAAAGAGGGGAGTGCTAGGCCACCTTGTAATTTAAGGGCGGTAAGCTTACCATAGGCCCTGCGGACCCCTTTTTTTCTTCCACAGGAAAGTAGAAACCCAGCATACCCATTGGGTACAATAGGCAGGGAAGCACATTCTTATCACCACAGGAATTCTTTAGCATCTATTGACAGATGCAGTATGCCAGCTGGGTTCAGCTGCCCTGGAGAGGAGGAGTCAATGCAAATGAGGAAGGCATTGGTCAATCAGGATACCGTTAGAGTAGAGTGCTGCCTGCAGTCAGCCTGAGGGGCCTCAAAACTTTTTCTCCGCTGAACTAGCAACACTGCCCTGAAGCTCTCCTCTTCAGAGATCTTCCTGTGTCATTTTCTTTCTTT
The DNA here is from genome assembly GCA_016271365.2 of Neoceratodus forsteri. Classification (NCBI taxonomy): domain Eukaryota; kingdom Metazoa; phylum Chordata; order Ceratodontiformes; family Ceratodontidae; genus Neoceratodus; species Neoceratodus forsteri. The sequence continues at coordinate 64,580,496 of CM057453.1, forward strand.
TTGAGTGCTGCTTTTAAGGTATTTTGTATATTTTCTTCATTTTATCTATTTTAATCACAACTGTGCTGGGTTCCATGCAGTTGCTGGATTTTTTTTGTATTTTTCCTGCTTCTGCATTTTGTTCCGAAGTAAAATTCGCCTGTGTGAGCGATAAATTGCGTCGCTTTTATTTAATTTGTTAGTTTTAGTATTATCGGTGGTTTTAACACTTTTGTGCTAAAGTCATTGATTTGTTTTTTTCAGGCAAGGCAGATTTTTTTCCAAGCAGCACCAGCGGAATTCTTGAACCCTTTTTTCTCTATTTAAATTCAAAAATGATTGATATTTGAAGGGTAATCCCCTCTCTTTTGGGATGAGACTCTCTTGTTTGCTGTGCAGTTGACTTTGTTGACAAGAGGTGTGGAGGTGGTTCTGTTTTTTCCTCTTTGTAAAAAAAAAAAAAATCATTTAAAGTTGATTTTGATTTGTTTAAGCTTTGGCCTAACTATTATTATCTGGAATTTCAGTCTACCTCCCCATCCATTAGAAGCACTGAGGAAGGTACCTCAAGTTAACACAAAAGAAATGACAAGTCCCCTTGGGACTTCGATTATTGCAAGTCTGGTTCTGTAGTAGTTGTTTCTGTGTCCAAACCTTTAATTTGAAGATAGACAGGGTGCCCTCTTCCCTGCACAAAGACAGAGATTAATGTCCTCTGACCCTCCCTCCTGAAGGACTTAGGGAGTCATCAGGGGTTGATAAAATTATGCCCTCTGCAACTGAATTTCTGAGAGCTTGGCAATTATTCCAGACTTTATATTTCTGGGCGTTTTCTCGGTTCCTTTGGGTCCGAGTATTCCTCTTCATGTTAATCCTTACGCCCAAGGATATTATTGTTATTATTATTAGTAGCAGTAATTTAGGAGAAGATTTTCCTTCATGAACTCCTCTCGGGACCCACTAATTCCAGTCGGTCACCCTGAGGTTGATTAAGGTTATGGTATAATGAGTCATATGTATTCAACCGGTGGACTCCCCGGACTTTTCCCTCCAGGATGACACCGATAAAGAGGTGGAGGATGACGACTTTGTAGACCTGGTGGTTGCTGTCCTCCAAAGAAGTTGACAACTCTCTGAAGACACCTACAGGTAGATTCTGGAAACCCCTCCTTCTCTTTCGGGGTTGACAGAAGCATTCAGAGGAATTACCAGCTCGATAAGTGTTTTACTGTTTTTATCTGTACACTTTCAGATTAGAGAGTTAGTGCAAACAGCAGCCTGCTTCTCAGCCTCGTGCCACTGTCTGCTTTCCCTCCAGATATAGACTCTAGATAATCATATGCCATGTGTAAAAAAATTTACGTAATACCACCTACCTTTGTAGCATACGCTATTGTATATTAAGAGTGTTTTGATGTATCCTAGCCTTGCCATAGTGAAACAGCTCTGGAGCACTATTCACAAGGAGCTTTCCTGGAATACCCAAGTGGCACATAGTTGCACTGTGCTCTAATAGTAAGTCATAATGTTACAGATTCTAGGCTCTTGGTGTAGGTCATTTCCCTCAGGCTTGCCTGCCTGAAGAATTCCAGCCTTTTGGGTTATGCTTTGGTGCAAATTTTGGTTTGTCTTTATGATAAACTAAAGCTGACAGGCATGTATGGATGAGTTTAACTCTCCTAGTACTCAGTTAAAAATAAGTGCTCCTTCCCCTGAAGTCTCAATAGGGGGCTTCGGGTAGGAATTATTCTCCCTTTAACCTTTTTTCCCTACACCAACACATTAGGAAATTTCCAAATGTAAAGTTTTCCAGGGGTAAGGCATGACTGCTCTTTTCATTCCTGGTAATTCCCTTTTTTCTTCAGTTACTTTTCTTCTGGTTCAAGTTTTTACCACTTCTTTGGTCGGTGTAAAATAAATAAATAAAGGGAGATAGATGTATGCGGATATTGACATATATATATATATATATATATATATATATATACACAACAGTATTTCTATGTACATGATAAGCAAATAAATATCTTAAGTTTACCTCCAAGTGCTGCATTCTGTGTGGTTCTTCAGTAGCATGTCAGCAGTGGGAACTAGAGCACTAGAACCTCGTGAGGGTCAAAGTCGTGAAAGGGTTCCCCCCTTCTTGGGAGTTGGACCTTTTCTTGGGCTATTACTTGAATTTTAAAGGACAATAGGGAACAGCAAATCATTATCAACTTTCACAACCTGGGGTCAGGATGCTTCCTTGACTCAGGTCTTTCTTTTGCAAATGTAGGGGATTTTCTTGTCTCCCTCAAAACATTCTATGTTCTCAGTTCCTTAGTACGGGGTTTTTCTGAGGCAGTTTTATTCCATGCCGTTTAGACTGCCTCCAGAGTGTTCTCAGATATGGAGTAAAATCAGGCTGTTCTCCAGGAATCTGGGTAGGTTGGCGGTTCCCACCTGAAGACAGGGAATCTCTGGTTTCTCTTATTAGAGGCTTGGCCGACCTTAGCCAGTTCTCATTGACTTTGGTTTTCAAGCCCTAAGCCTGACATGTTATTTCCTACAGTCTTGGGGCTTCTTTGTACTTACTAGATAAAAGTCCCCTATCAATTTAAATCTCAGCAACTCTTAGGGGCCAATGCTCATCTCTTGACAAGGGAAGTTCGTTCCCTGTATATGGTGCATAATTTTGTCACTAGAGTCCTATGGGCTAGACCTCTAGGTTACATTCCAAATAAGAGAATTTTTCATGAAGCCTGAACCCTGTTACAAGCTGGACTGGTGTAAGGAAACACTGAACTTCACACCTCTCCCCTTCAAATATTCGTTACAGAGGCTGCCTTCTGGTGGGCGCTTCCCTTCCGGGGGGGGGGTTCCATCATTGGGTCTTGGTTTCTGAGAGAGTCCTTCTTTCATCAGTCCCTGGAATCTCAGAGCATCTCTATTAGACCTGCATTTTTTCAATCCAGAGGTCATTTAGCACAGAGAGGACTGGACGATATTCCTGCCCTGTATCTCTCCAACGAGCATTTGGGACTCAGAGCTTCCAATCTCTCCGCAATAGCTACGAGTTGTGTTCTCTAGCTGGCTTCTTTGGAGGTATCTTAGTCACTCATCCATCTGTCGGACAAGGACAACACTTTGGCATAGTCAGGCCCACTGCAAGTGGGCCCTTTGGCAATCCACTAAGCCGCGATAGTCAGGGCCACCGCAAGTGAGCCCTCAGCACACAAGTCCTAGCCACATCGTTCAGGGGGTAAGGTCAGGTCCAGATCTGAATTTTCACCTCCAGCCTGAACCACCAGTTTTTTCTGTTGCAGGCCCCAGCTCAGGGTTCCATCCAACGGATTTTCTTATCTCAAGACTGGTCAGATACGTTTTCTCTCTTCTCAAATCCCTTGCTTCCTGAGTACCTCTCTAGTTAAGGAATCAACCACCACGAACCCGGTGGCTCTGGACAACCTTGGTACTTTCTGATATAAAATGTTTCAGTTAAACAGCCTTCTGGCTGCTTTCGTTTCCACAAGCTACTTCCTTTCTTGCACAGGAGTAGTGTTTTTTCCCAGCTCACAGTCTTTTCTCCTCAAGGCCTGGTTCTTGAGAGGCTAGATCTTCTAGAGTCCCTGTATCCAAACAAGGCCTAGAATGTCTATGGGGGGAAAAAAAAATTTTAATACCATGAAAACCTCAGTTTCCTAGTGGAAGCGGCTTTTCCCCTTGGTTCAAGGTCAAGAGCCTAGAGTTTTTCAATCATCTTTCCTCTCATGACTGGATTATTTAGTTCATATCCAGGCATTACTGTCTTGTACTTGAAACTAGTTTGGTCTTTGTGGCTTGTTTCTTGTAAAAATATAAAGGTTTTTATTTTCCTTCCTACAGTAGGACAGTAGGCCTCTTTTTTTGGGAGTACACCTAGCGGTTACTCGGATTCTTTTTCCCTCAGGCAAGAGAAATCTGTCATTTCTCAGACCATTTCAAAGAATTCCGCAAGGGGTCGTTTCACTTCCAGACCCTTCTAGGGACTGGAGTTTTTTCCCATGGAACACAAACCTCTGTATATTCAAGTTCCTGGGGTGTCCCTTTGAACCTGTGGAAATTCTGTCCTGAAGCGATTAACATTGAAGACAACATTTCTTCTTGTTTTTTCTCTGTCAGATGGGTTTCAGAATTTCAGGTTGTTCTCTTAGGCCTTATCCTCTCAGTGCCTTTAAGAACAATTTAATCTTCTGGACAGATAGGAAATCCTTTTCTCTTTTTCTCTGCCTGTACTGCTCTCAGGCAAGTCCCGGTTAGGCTATCTCAGGCTGCTCAGATGTGGCATGAATTAGTCCTGCCGGTCTGTGTCAGCGGTCCTAGCAGTTCAGGCACTGTTGTTATCATCCCTTCCTTTCCTACATTTTGCAGACAAGGAGAAACCAGTGACCAAGAGTATTTTTCCACTGGACTGTTTTCCCATATTTCGGGTTGGGTGCCATTCAGCCCTTCTCGTGCTTACAGCCTGCTTCCTGGAGAATAGCTGCCTCCTGGGCAGCATTCTAGGCTATATCCTCACTAGAAATGAGTGGACCACTTATCTGAAATTTGCTTCTCACATTCAATAAGATCTTTTCTTGGATGTGTAGTCTGATAGGATGCCAAATTTGGCAGGACGGTACTTCAGAGCCTCTTCTTAAAATAGGTTTCTGTGCCCTCCTTGCAACTACACTGCTTCAAAGTCTGCATCTGTCAATAGATGTTAAAGAATTCCTGGGGTGAGAAGAAACAGTTACTCACCAAAGTAATATTACTTCTTCCAGGGTATTCTTTAGCATCATTGACACTCCCACCCTTCCTCCCCTGGAAACCTTGTCTAAAGGCTGTGCTAGGGGATTTAGCCAAATTTGACAACTGTCATTCATTTGTCTGATTAAAAAAAAAAAAATGTTTTCATAAGAGTGGGTTAGACTATATGGTAGGTTATTGCTAACAATTTTTTTGCCCCAGTGGGCACAGTTTTTGCTCTTTTCCATCTCCGAAATGTGTTCTGAGGTCCCCCAGGCTGACTGCAGGCAGCACTCTACTCTAACTGTATCCTGATTGGCCAAAGCCTTCCTCATTTGCATTGACTCCTCCTCTCCAGGGCAGCTGAACTGAGCTGGCATACTGCATCTGTCAATAATGCTAAAGAATACACTGGAAGAAGTAATATTACTTCAGTGAGTAATTGTTTCATTTTGATAATGCTAATCCGCCCCCAAAGGGAAAGGGGAATAGCGTCCCACCTGTCTGGGTCCAAATTTAAAGTGTAAAGCAGTTTGGTGAAGTTTTCTTTGACCATACCAGAGACACTTCGAGAGACTTTAATACCCAGATATATCAGTGAGCTGGGCTCTCAAGACAGACCCAGATCACTCAGGTCGGCTCGGACAGTTCGGTTGTTCAAGGGGAGAATTTTGGATTTGGAAAGATTTAATTTGTAAAAGAATACTTTAGAGAAGTCACCTAATTCTGTTAACAAGATGGGAATAGTAATTTGCGGGTCCTCCAAATGTAATAGCAAGTCATCAGCATAGGCTGAGAGAGTATACTGTTTGCCTTCTACCTGGATACCCGTCAGAGCGGCAGAGTTAACTAGTCTATGGATCAAGGGTTCCAGGTAGAAGTTAAACAACAGAGGGGAAAGTGGACAACCCTGCTGAGTGCCACGTTGGAGAGCAAAGGGATTAGAAAGACAACCATTGCACCAGATCCGGGCTGTAGGGGAAGTGTACAGAATTTGGACCCATTTAATATAGTCAGGAGGAATACCAAAATGATGAAGGGAAGCAAAGAGGAAATCCCAGGAGACCTGATCAGATGCCTTTTCGGCATCAAGGGAGACCAGAGCCGCTGCCTTATCGAACTCCCTGGACAGCAGATTTCCCTCCTTGTCAGGGCACTAGGCAGGGGTTTCCCCTGTCCCCTCTGCTCTTTGCCATTTACATAGAGCCATAGAGCCCCTTCTGCAGGCCATCAGGGAAGCCCCAAAGATCTATGGTGTGCAGGCAGGTGGTGAGGAACACCGCATTGCTTTGTATGTGGACAGTGTCATGCTTTACCTTAGCTGTCCAGAGAAATCTCTCCCTGCTGTGCTCCAGATTCTCCAGAACACTGGTAGAGTCTCTGGCTATCGGCTTACTACAGCTTTGAAAGAAAACACTCCACTTTAATTACTCCACACAGCAGCAGCACACCAGGGATGTCTTTCCATTCCACTGAGATCTTTCTACATAGAAATATTTAGGGGTAAATATTAATTGTTAGAAAATGTTTTTTTTATTTCCTAGTCTCTGATTGGCTGACACACCTGTCAGAGGGATACATTAACTTTCCTTAGAAAATGGGTAGGAGAAATGCTAGTTTCTGATTGGCTAACACCACTATCTATCTGGTTGGGTATCGGTCAGTAGAGACTGGAAAATAATGAGTCCCAGTCTCTGGCCACCTGATTACCTTATAATATTATTGGACTGATAGAATGTTCAAATTAAAATAGCAGCCATTTGTTTTTTTTTGTTCTCGGTTAGCGAGAGGTAGAGCCTGCCATACCATGGTGTAACAGAGAAATGAGTGGCTAGAGGTCTCACAGTAAAAGAGTAAAGAACAGTAGGTTCTCACTGAGAAAAAGCAAACTGAACCACGAGGGACGTACAGTAGCTAATCTGTTTCATCGTCACAGACTGTATCAATAAATTCAAATGCCTGTCTCAACCCAAGTCATTAAAATGAGAGCCTTACTTCATTTCACACACACACAGAAAAAAGACTGCCTTAAATTGAGCCACATCCTCATTTTTAATTTGGCAAATGAAGTTCCTTTTTTAATCAGTTCATCAGTGTGCTTACCTCAATGGCAAACACAGACTGCTGCCACACTGATGACTCCTCGGGTCCTGCTCGCAGTACCTCTGCCTGCCCACCACATTCCTATACAGATCTCACAACGGTACTTCCCTGACCAGAAAAAACTGCCAAATCTGCCTTCTGTATGCAGATTAAATCTTCGTTTTGATCATAGCTCCCTTTTAAATAAAATCTATAGCCTTCCCCTCTCTACTCTGTTCTTCAACAGTGCCGTCGTCTGCCCGCCACTTTCACGTTGCTGTCAATTCTCCAAAGAGCCTGTTGTTTAAATATTGCAGTCTTTCTAAAAACGAAGGATGTACTCGAAGCATTAAAATCTACACTTAGGCTAGAAGGTTTACTTTTTGCCCTCTCAGGTTGTCCGGCGGCTGCCACTGCTCCTCGCCTACAGTCCCCAGACGAACCAACGAATAAGGAAGTACTGTGTTAAATTAATGAAAAAGAACAAATGGATGATTAAAAAAAAAAGTTACAAAGGGTAAACAAATGCAGCTGAACTGCTGACCTTCAGTCCCGTGTCTGTCGGGTATGGGGACAGAAAATCATGACAACCAGCGACCAAAATTTACATTTACGGTGACTGTACTAGGACAAAAGTCACTAATTAAAAAATAAATCACTAAAATGCAGGCGGAGGAACTATTTTATTACAAAATTAAAAAAACAGCTCAGAGTTTAAATATGTAAATAAACATTTTTTTAAGTATGTAAAACTCAGTTGCCCATTTTCCAAGCGCAATAATACCCTCCAGGGTGGGTGGTATTGGGCAATATTGGATCTTCCAGGGGCTATAAGACCCTTCACCTGCGGCATCGGATTAATAAAATCACACCAAAGCAAGGAGAATACATATATGCCCAATACTGCCTACTCTGTTGGGGATTATTGCTTGCACATCTGGAGGACTTGCATGTAGCAAATTTCCAACTTTTCCGTGTTCAGCTGACACAAGACCTGACCAGCTGGAGCACCCTTACCTTAAGTTTGTCATGGACGATAGAGGTAATTCACATGGTAACCTTACCAAGAGCCATGTATCTATTCCAAAATATTCCTCTAGCTCTCACTCTTTATCTTCTGGCATTGGAATAGGGAAATTTCAGGAGTTCATCTGGGCTGGCCAGAGAACATGCGTTAATGTACGACCCTCCGCCTCCCTAGAGAGAGAGAGAGAGAAGGATTGGTGCTGCCCTCCCTGAAGCTCTACTACTCGGCTTCCCAGATGAGTTATCTACTTTTTCATCACCTTGACCATACACCCACTATCTGGGTCTATGTGGAGCGGGAGATCTTTCTGACTCCAGTGTTTGTATGAGCCATGTATTATCAAGAGGCTATAGACTAGAATCGGTCATTACTTAATCACTGACTTAGCTGTCAGATCCGTGTCTGGCAGTCTGTCAAGAAAAATCTTCTCCTGACACCATACCTATTGTTTTGTCCTATAGTTCTGCTGGAGCACTTTCCTCTGAAACTTATGGATCATTCATTCTGTGCCTGGGAGCATTATTCCCTTTAATATTCATATCAGTTTGTGGCCGGGCCCACCATAAATCCTTTTCAGAGACAGAGGCCTGCTTCAGGCTTCATCAGTCTGATTCCTACAGATATTTGCAGCTCCAGCATTATGTTGAGGCACTGCCATTAGAAATTGCTCCCCAGACACTTGTCCTGCTATTGTCCTTTATTTCCTTATGTTCTTGGAGATAGGGGCAACAGATCATATGATATCACACCTGTAAAAGTCTCTTCTAGATCATTCAGGCCACACTCCATTTAACATAATCATGAGGGAATAAGAACTTAATATACCTATCCCAGATCAGGAATGGCATAAAGACTGTTAGCTTACTGCAAAAGTCATGAGTTCCCACCAGTGGAGAGAAAATGCCTGGAAGCAACTAATTTGGTATTTTAGGTCCCCAGTAATTGTAGCACATTACTCCACCACTCATTGGGCCAGATATTCAAAGCTTTGTGCCTGGCGCAAACCAATTGTGCTGGAATTGCACTGGAATAGCACTGGCGTGCAATATTCAAAAGACCAAATAGCACCATCATAACCCATTAGCGCCGGGGCAGCAAGATAATGTATGCATGGGGCAAAGTGAGGGGCAGGACCGTGAATACAGGTGCAATGCTATATTCAAAGCTGTAGCGCGGCGCAAGGTGCACTTACGCAACACGTAGAGTGGTGCTAGTTACAGCCTATATAAAAAGGCAGTCTAAACCCAGTGCAAAACACAGAGGAGGGGGTAGCCTGGAGACACCAGGAGCAAAGATGGCGGTCGCTGGTGATACTGTGCTGGTGTGCCTGATGGCAGCCGTAGAGGAGGAGGAGGAAGAGAGGGATCTGGGCCACACTGTAGGCCAAGGAGGAGATATGCTACACACAGGAGGTACCGGCCCAGGGTATCGTTTGAGACCCTGTCAGATGACCACCTCATGGGCCAGTACAGAATGAATAGGGTCATGCTGAGGCAGCTGTGTGAGCTCCTGCATGAGCAGCTGCAGCCTAACACACAACACAGCCATTCCATATCAGTTGAGCAGAAGGTGATGGCTGCAGTGTGTTTTCTTGTCCCTAGGACATTCCAGATCCCAGTAGGTGTTACCATCGATGTGTTACAGTTGTCCACCTCGCACCTCCTCACCCAGCTCCTGGATATTTTTGTGCCACACGCTGGTGAATTCATTGTATTCCCCAGCATGGCACAGGAGCACAGACAATGCAGCAGTTCTATCAGGTTGCGCACCTTCTAGCTGTACTCAGTGCCATTGACTGCACCCACGTTGCCATCTGTGCACCACCTGGTGATGATGGGGACATACACATCAACAGAAAGGGCTACTACTCTTGTCAATTGCCAGGTGGTGTGCGATGCAATGGGGTGCATAATCAATGTCCTTGTCAAGTTCCCCGGCAATGCCCACGATGCCTTCATCTGACACAGGTCACGGCTGTGCCAGGTGTTTGAGGAAGGTGTAATACCCAGTGGACACAGTGTTGTTGAGTACCTGCAGCAGGCATGCAGGACAACAACCAATGGCAGGATAGTGCCCTGGAACAGTAGATAGGGTGTGGAGAGAGTGGGGGGAAATGCAGAGGCAGGCAGGACGGCCCTGACAGAGGGCTGTGTAGCAAGCTGGGTGACCGG